>JALAZF010000439.1:3930000-5250448 GCA_022829125.1 Lathyrus tuberosus | reverse complement strand
TAACCTTCATCCCTTAACATACCAGCCTTCTCTTGGGCGTCATACAAAGATCATTCACTATCTGAGAATTGATTTCTCAAAACACCAGTAGACTTAGACAGTCTCAATACCCTTTGGATTTCCTATTTCCTTAAAGAACAGGAAATAACCCTGATCCTCTGATCAGTACCAAAGCGCAGCCTTACCTTTAATCGTTCCCTTTATAAGAACTGATTTTCTCTTTTATCCAACATACTGGACCTGTCACTAAACTAAAATAGGCGTCAACGGATAGCCTCCTCTTGGGCTTTGTACAATGATTCTCCCCAACGGAGCTAACCTTTTCAGACTCTCTTGTTGAGTCACTTCACCTTTAGCCTCCATCTCGGGCTTCGTACGAGATACAAAAACACTCTCTTGTTGAGTATAAAAGACTCTCTTGTTGATTCAAACCCTTTTAGACTCCATCTTGGGCTTCGTACGAGATACAAAAACACCCTCTTGTTGAGTATAAAAGACTCTCTTGTTGAGTCAATCACCTTTTAGCCTCTGTCTTGGGCTTTGTACAAGACACATAAAAAGCACTCTCTTGTTGAGTCAGTCACTTGTTAGTACTCTCTTGTTGAGTCACCCCTTTTAGCCTCTATCTCGGGCTTCGTACGAGACAAACAAATAAAAAGCACCCTCTTGTTGGGTTACTAGCCTCCTCTTAGGCTTTGTATAAAGAAAACCCCGGTTGAGTCAATCAACCTTTTAGCATCAAAGTTGTGCCTTGCTCACAGCATACAAACATCAACAACTCTTTTTCCTTCATCTAATTGTTGTAAGCAGAAAGCCTCTGGATTATTTACATCCACGCCAGTGTCCCTCTTTTAGCATGAGAAACTCCTAAGGAAAGATGGCATTGCTCTACACTGAGTTAAAGTCTTCTCCTTCAGGATAAAAATCCTCTATAAAGGAAATTATGGCATTGTTGGATTCACGTATCCCAGTTAAAGTAATTCTCCTTTATAATCAGTCACCCAACAGTCATGACAAACAGACCAAATACCCTTCTTTAGAGATGAAAAATTCTCTCTAAAGTCAAGACCCTTCAGCTTCACATCTTGGGCTTTGAACAAGATACAAATCACCTTTAGCTTCACGTTTTGGGCTTTGAACAAGACACCAAAATGACCTTTTTCCTCCCATAGATTAGGAGGAACTACGATCGCTCTGATTTCCCTGTTTCGTTAAACGGGAATACGTAGGCATAAGATTGAAAAATATTAGCGAGCACACTAATCAAAAACCCAAAATCCAGTATCTCCACCAAATCAACCCAAAAGCATCAAATCTAAACACAATATCAAAAACCTCACAAATGATCCCGACACAGTGTTCTCAGGCAAAATAACCGAAGATTGGGCCCCACCTCCACATAACATCTGTAACCTAACAGACCGTTGTTCAAACTCAGTATGCAAGCAGGGTTAATTGGACACATCTATTTCCCTTCCTTAGTCAGCTCAATAGGATAAAAAATGAATCGAACTGCAGTACCCGTGCGATCGTGACTCAGGATCACAAAAATCACGCTACAGAAGTCAAGGCTCTACCCATCCCCAAAGGTTTATACTGGTGAGTTTTTGTACCTGTCCGCAAAATCATTGACCCCTCTTGGGATAACAACAGCAAGCGGATCTCCAGCGAGCTGATGTATCTTAGAGTGATCTCAAATGAGGGTAGTATTGCGTGACAACTATTCCCGATAGCTTCCACACTACAAAATGGTTTCAGTCTACTAAAAACCTCAGCTTCTCAGATAACCCAGTCGACCACACTACTTTCAACAACCGAAGTCGTATAGGCAATGTATCTGCAAAGAGACTCTCCACTGAGTTTGATGGTCGGTCGGAGACTCTTAACTGGGATTCACTCCCCGTAAGATTACCCGTATAATGCCATCACCTATCTTAGGTGTATACTCAATCTTTCCACATGCGGCATCACACACATTCCTATTAGCAGAAAAATAAACACAGATATCAATTAGGAAAAGCAGTATATATATATGTATTTGTCCTAATATCCTAGACCTCTAGTCTTATGATCCTATACAGACAATGACTCCCCAGCAGAGTCGTCATTTCCGTAGTGTTTGGTGAATTTAAGGCCTTCACCTTAACAGAGGCTAGAAAGAATGCCTCCCACTGTGGTCGCCATTTTTTCTGTAGCGCGGTTTTTTTGGTTTCGAATCACTATCGCTTTGGTACTACAGTTCGATTCATTTTTTATCCTGTTGAGCTGATTAAGGAAGGGAAATAGATGTCTCCATTTAACCCTGCTTGCAAACTGAGGTTGAACAGTCAAAACTGTTGGTTTACAGATGCTATCAAAATAGGGGGGTTCTTTTGTTAAGGTTGTTTGCTTAAAAACAAGGTCTAGACTAGGGAATAGGTTTCTGTGTTAGGTCTGATGCTTTTGATGGATATATGAAGGTACTTGATTTTGAGTTTTTGATTAGTATGCTCGCTAAGATTTTTTTTTTGCAATCTTATGCCTACGTATTCCCGAAACAAGGAAATCGGAGCGATCGTAGGTCCTCCTATTTTATGGGAGGAAAAAAGTGTTGTTTTGGTGTCTTGTTCAAAGCCCAAGACGTGAAGCTAAACGGTTTATTTGTATCTTGTTCAAAGCCCAAGATGTGAAGCTAAAGGGTTTTGGATGAAAGAGAATTTTCCATCTCTAAAGAGGAGTTGTTGATGTTTGTATGCTGTGAGCAAGGCACAACTTTGATGCTAAAAGGTTGATTGACTCAACCGGGGCATTGACTCTGTTGGGGAGAATACATCTTGTATAAAGCCCAAGATGGAGGCTGAAAGAGTTTGACTAAACAAGAGAGTACTTTTATCTGTCCTGTATAAAGCCCAAGACGGAGGATAAAAAGGTTGACTCAACAAGAGAGTTTGGAACACGTGATTGACTCAACAAGAGAGTGTTTTAGTGTCTCATACGAAGCCCTAGATAAAGGCTAAAAGGAGATCGGCTCAACAAGAGAGTCTTTTATACTCAACAAGAGAGTGTTTTACTGTCTCGTACGAAGCCCGAGATAGAGGCTAAAAGGGATTTGACTCAACAAGAGAGTCTTTTATACTCAACAAGAGAGTGATTTATATGTGTCTTGTATGAAGCCCAAGGCGGAGGCTAAAAGGAGATTGACTCAACAAGAGAGTCTTTGATACTTAACAAGAGAGTGATTTATATGTGTCTTGTATGAAGCCCAAGGCGAAGGATAAAAGGAGATTGACTCAACAAGAGAGTCTTTTATACTCAACAAGAGAGTGATTTATATGTCTTGTACAAAGCCCAAGATGGAAGCTAAAAGAGTTTGACTCAACAAGAGAGTCTGAAAAGGTTAGCTCCGCTAGGGAGAATCATTTGTACAAAGCCCAAGAGGAGGCTGACTTACTGCTGAGGATTATATCCATAGGCGGGCCCAAGGGTGGGGAACTCTCATGAGAAATACCAGGTTTCAGAGGGATCGGTGTTTCTTCCTATGTTTGAAAGGAACTTGAAATTCTGGTATCAGACGTGTGATGTTAAGGTGCGATGTCACAACAACACACTCTGCAAATGGACAGCAATAACAGTAACAAAAAAACACAAAGAATTGTTCACCCAGTTCGGTCTAACTACCTACGTCTGGCGGCTACCAAGCCAGGGATGAAATTCACTACTTGTAGAATTAATTTACAGACTCAACAACCCAGTTGACAATCTCCTAAACTTAATTCCTACTAGTGACTTTCTACCTAAGAAACCACTTAGATATGAGAACACTACTCAATCCCTAAAACACTTCAAAGATCACACCCTTTGAATAACACTACTTGATTTTGCTTCACAGCTTTGATCAAGAACAACTCAAACCAATAATACCGATTCACACTAGAATGGTTTACAAATCATACACGAAGACACAAACGACACTCAGTTTTTAGCTCTCTTTCTTCGTTAATTTTCTTTAGAACTGGTGCGCTTTATATAGCTCCTTGAATTGGACTTGGACCTCCTACAATATCTGACTTGATTTGTTATTTAAAACTGAATATTCAAAACAGATTTCTCCTAAAATCTTTTTAAATCTTCAACCTTTTAAATCTCCTACAAATCTGCACCAGATCTCCTATGCAGCAGGAAATATCTATCCCAAGATATTCGCATCCAATGAGACAGCTTGCTCTTCACAATTCTAGCTAACACGCTAACCCTAACAACATCACATCCTGATGTTATTAATTCTGCAGATCTAATGTCACAACATCGCATGTGACATCAGACATCCAACTTCAGCAATTTAAATACTTAACACAGCCCAGTGTTAAGACTCAATGTTGCAACATCACCACCTTGACATCAACATTGAACATACTTTGTTTTACCAAAATTCCAGCCAATCCAAAACTAACAATCTCCCCCTTTGGCTAATTTTGGCTAAAACAATCTCTGCACCTTCAGAGACTTCAGGAGCGGAAAAACTTCAACCAATGATTTTGAAACTCCAAGCAGCAGCAACATCTTCAAATCACTTCACAAAACTCTGCTGCACCACCAAGTTCAACAGCTACACTCTTCAAACATTCAAACAGTTGCACATATTTCAACATTAGCAGCAATAAGCACTCCCCCTTAATGCAATAACCAGCAATTACTCAGCAATTAATTACTCCCCCTTAATTTCTGCACCACACTTTTTGGACTGTGCACTTCACATACCTAGGCTAACTCTCCCCCTTTTTAGCCACAATTGGACAAACACCAAACACAATGTCCTGACATAAAGTCATGGTCAAATATCACAAGTTCCAACACATAGACTGTTCAGTCGATACAAACGATGCTCCTTATTTTTTCAGTATAAACACAAGCCTTTCTTGTAGCAGTACCACTTAGCAACCAAGAATGAGCCAGACATACTCCAACGATGTAACTAAGACCCTCAAGCAGGAGGACAAGAGACTTGATCCACTGAAGAGGAAGAGCAAAACACAGACACCAGCTGGAGCTTCTTCAGGAACAACAAGGGCTGGCAGGACCTCAGAAACAAGAATGAGGACCAGCAAGAAACTTCCAGTGCAACGACATGCTTCTAATGATGAATGGGATGAAGACTGGAAAACTTTTCTAGATTTAGGGGGTTGGGACAATCTGTAGACTCTTTGTTTGTAGATTTTTATGAACTCCAATCTTGTATGCTTTCAGCAGTTGAATCAATATTCAATAAAGTACACAACTGCACAATACACTCTCCATTACCTTTAATCTTCATAAATGCAAATTCCCAATTTACTCCTTAATCTTTCAAATTGGTTTGCATCTAAGGCTTTAGTGAAAATATCAGCCAGCTGTTTATCTGTGGCTACATGCTCAAAAGTAACAATTTTGTCTTCAACCAATTCCCTTATGAAGTGATGCCTTATGTCTATGTGCTTTGTCTTACCATGTGTCGCTCCCGAAAGATTCGCATCCAACGGTACAAACGCGAGAGTGGCGCGGAAAACAGAGTCGCCAGCAATGTGTATTTATCCCACGAGAGGGAAAGGAAACACTGCGTAAACCTGAAGGAAAAGGAAAGAGCATGGTCTTACGACCAAGAGAACTGGGTTCGGGAGTCGGTTACGCGTGAGGAAGGTATTAGCACCCCCACGCGTCCATCGTACCCGATGGGATCCACGCTTGCTTGTCTCGATCAAAGGGTGTCGTCAACTGGAGCTCCGCTGCTACTAGAAAGGAAAAGGAACGGGAAAAAGGAAAAAGAAAGGAGAGAGAGAGAGAGAGCAAGAAACAAATGTAGGGAAAATAAAAGAAGTGCTCGCATAGGCCCTACCCCACTGCCTACGTATCTCATCGGGAGCATGAGAATCAGAGCGAAGTAGTTCCCCTCACTAGGGGTGGATTGTGTTTTTTAGGGAACGACTTACGTTCTAGCTCAGGTGTCGCAGCTCGCTGTATGGAGACTTAGGCGTTACCGTCTTGCAAGAGAACGAGTAGGAGCGCGTTCGTACGTCGAGAGTGAGCGACATGAGAAGAGAATTCCCGAAGGAAAGACGTTATTGTTTGTTTGGAGTTTTTTAACAAGAAGTGTTTTTTACAGTTATTTGTAACTTGCATTGAACCAAAGTCTTAGATACAGGAACGAATACTTCGCGCATCGTCCCCAACAGGACGTACACTAGGTATTCTAGAAGAATGAGAGGAAGCCCCTCGGTCCCCACTTCCCACATAGAAGGCTCAAGTGCAATACACGTTAACCTTTATTACGTGTCTTGAAGAAGTTTCGAGATGAGAAGAGAAGACGACACAAAGGAAACTCTAAGGGGAAACTAAGAGTCCTAAAGTTATCATGCATGGATGTCCTATGGTTAGTGAGGCTTAGGAGGAAAGACTACCTAAAACCTAATGCTAATCCTACTCCAAGCTTAATCAAAAATTAAGTTGGACTAGGTAGCTCTAAAGGGAAGGAATCCAAGACTTGAACAAGTCTTGAGATTCATGGGATGAGAAAGAGTAAAAGAGAAGAAAAGAGAAGAAGAAGAAGAGAGATGAGACACAAATAAATGGCAGCAAGCACATCATATCATAAATGTTCAACCCAAATCAATCAACATGTTTCAAAGATCAATGCAAAACCATTCAAGTAAGCATACAAAGATAAACATGAAAGGATGCTAGCATACTTGAATTAAATGCACAATTAAACACACATGGATTTCATATCAAAGTGAAATGAAGGAGGAAATATGAAAATGAAACAAGACCATAACTCAGATTATATCATCATCAACAATTCACAAGTGCAAAAGAGATTCACATTATGCAATATTATGCACCAAAGAAGTTACAAAGCAAAGGGGATGATATGCATCACATAATTCAAACCATGATGATCAAGTGAGATGAAAATCAAGTAATGAACCCAAAGGGCAGTAGCATACACATTATCATCATGCCAAGATCAAACTCAAGTCATACAAGATTAATCATCAAGCAACACATTCAAAACATGTATCAAAATTGAGAAAGACATTCACTTATCATTCATGCAAGCAAGCAAAGAAGTGTGAGGCATAAAGTGAAATTAAAATCACATAATGAACCCTAAATCAAAAGGACCAGAACTTCAAGCATATCATACAAGTCAAACAAAAAGTTTCATACATGAATGAGATCACACAAAGAAACACTCACAAGATTAGGTTGAGTATGTCATGGAATTCAAGTCAAAACAACAACAACTTATAAAATCAAGAACAAATTGAAACAAAATCAAATGAGGATGATTCCAAAGCCACAAGTAAGATCAAACAGAACATGATCATACCATAAAAACATCTCAAGCATCACTCCATCACAAGCAAGCAAATACACTCAAACTAGGTCATGTATCAAAGTATACCTCAATCCAAATTGCATCACAAGTAAAAATCAATAAAAACTAACAAAGTGGCTCAATAAAATCCCAAAAAATAATAAATTGGAAGTTAACTCAGTCAAGTAATATATGCAAAAAGATTGGATCAAAAAGAGTTAAAGAGCTTGTCTAAAAGTGATCCACAAGTCAAGATGTGTAAAGAAGTGTCAAGATATAGTCATGCATAAGTCACATAAGCACAAATAAGAAAACATGAATCATATGACATTTAACAATTATGAAATTTAAGCTCAAATAAACTAGGTCAAAAGACAACCACATGCTAAAATATCTCACAAAAATTCACAAGTTAAACCATTCAAACAAATAAGCAAGGATCAAGTGAGAAACATGTATCAACATGCAAAGGAGAGGGGCCATAATGCAATATGGGAAAGTTTTAAAAATGAAACAAAAATGTTTTTATGCAATTAAGAATGTCATCTAACAAATGCAAAAATAATGGATTGAAAATGTTTTATAGATGATGAGAAAGAAATTTCACAAGTTGGAGTGTGCAAGTGAAACAATTAAGAAAAGAAAATTAGGCAATTAATTAAATCAGATGTCAAAAATAAAATAAAATGAGAAAATAAAATATGGAAAAATTTTATAAAACTAAAAGGAAGTTTCATGAATTTTTTTATGATTTTTAAAAGTATAAAAATGATTTTACAAAATAAAATGCAAAACAAACAAATAATAAAAATAAAGAAATGAAATAAACTAGGATGGGGTTCAAACAACAAGAAAAATGCGATGGAAATGATATAAGGCCCAAAGGAGGGGGTTCAGATAGTAAAGCCCAAACAAACTAAACCCATTAGTGAAAGTCAAAGAGGAGCAACGGACTCAGTCAATCATGCAGATTAAATCACAGCCAACGGATTAATCTAACGCTCATCAACAAGTCAACACAATCAAAGAGTATTTAAGATCAATGGTCCAGATAAACATGCACACCATAATCCAAAATACACGCGCATACCAAAGCAATCAGCACACAATACACTCCCACGTGATAGGCACATGGTCCTTTTAATGTGTTGTCACTCTCTCAAACACACTATCATATCAACGTACCACATTACATTAGCAATTCAAAAATTAAATAAAATCAAAGGACAAGATTGTAGGCACATGGTAACACGCGTGGGTGAGCAAGCACACAAATACTAAAATAAAAACAAAATAATAGAACGCGTGGCGCAACAAAGGACGTTGGATCAAGAAACGGACGGACGTGATTTCTTCTTCTCCATTGGAACCCCTCGCCGGACTGAACTTCTTCCAGCCGCCGGAGCTAGGGCTCCGACCACCCTCTCCGGTGAGCTGCAGTAAAAAGTTCTCCAGAAAATGCGTATAGGTACATCATCTTGACCAGAAAAACGCAAGGATCTCAAATATCCAATCCATTTTAACAAACAATCAACCAATAATGCAAATCGAAGAGAATAAAATATAGATTCAAAACTTTAAACTCACAATACACACATGATACACGTCCAAACTTCAAATAAAATAGATCATCATGCTCAGGGAAGTTCACAAATCATTATGCACATCAAAAATTCAAGTTCTATGATGATGAAAATTACACTAACCTGAACCTTGAAGAGCTTAGAATACACCAAGAAATCCCTCCAAAAACTGCAGATCTACTCCTTGGAACCTCTAGATGCAAAATAAATGCAACTAGAGCTTGAAATCGTGCTAGATCTTGAGATTTAAGTTTGAATCTTCTTGAATGGCACTTGATGAAATCCTCAGTATGAGCTCGAAATAGCAGTTGATTCTTGCTCTATTCTCTTCACTGATCAAGAATGTGAAGAGAAATCTCAAAGAAACTCCAAGGAGAGTGAGATTCAATGAGAGGAAGTGTGAGAGTAAAAAACCAAAACTGTGCAAATGAGAGCCTCTACCCTAGCTGTGAGGGTGTGACTAAGCATATATACTCTCCATTAGTTCACTGATTAGGATTAAGAAGTGGTTAATCCTTGGTTAATGAGATTTGGGTGAAATTGCAAAAAATGCATTTTGTACTACCACTCTTAATCCACACGTGTGAACCCCCTTGCCATCAGCATTATTCACCTCCAATTTACTCATGTATCACCTCTGAATTGAATTTGGGCCTTGTACTTGCTTGGTTTGTAAGTTTTGAATCAATTTGCATTTTTGCACTTTGTGAAAATAATGAGAAATATGGCATGAAATAAATTGATTCCAAGGCCAAAAATACTCCTCTTGACTTGAATTTTGATATTGTAATATAAAATGAAGCAAAAAGATTAATTACAAGTCCATTTGTGCCAAAATGCAAAAGGTGGAAAATTTGTCATATAAGGAATCCAAGAAATGCACTTTCCATTGTTTTGACCATAACTCGAGTTCCACAAATGATATGGAAATGTTCTAGTACTTTTTGGAAATGGGAGAGAAAGATCTTCAACTTTCATGTTGGAGGAAAATTCATTTGGAGCTTCCTTGATGATGAAAAGTCAAGTTGAATGTGGTGGAAAAATTGCCAAAAATGGAAAGTTTTCACTATAGGTCATTTTCCAAATTTAGTAACTTTTGCACAAACCCTTGATTCTTGATGAATGGCATGAAACTTGACAATTGAAGGCCATATGAGGATGTGAGACCTTGAAAACCATGAAAAGAACCTCAAAATTCCACAATTGACTTTCTCCTTTACAGTTGAGTTTTGCTTCGTTCACAAGCAATTGATCCACTGAAAATTCTTCACCATGAACCATGAACCAAATCTCCACCCATGAACACTTGTGAGCATAAGGAAACCATAAAAACATGCTTGAATCCCCAAAGTTCAACAAGAGGTCCTTTTGATTCACAAACCCTAATTGGTCCCTCCGATCAGGAGGAAAAGATCCACTTGAAATCCTTTGCCATACTTGACCTTAAGAAGATATGATGAACCCCATGAGCCACCTTGAAACTTGAGACTTGAGAATATGGACCAAGTGCCTTGATCCCATGCCCTATGCTGAATGCCATACTATGCAATCTATGACCTACTATGGAATACAAATGAGTAAAGCATAGAACAATTTGTTGAGAAAACATGAAGGTAAATTTTGAGGTATTACAGCTGCCCCTATTCAATCAACTGTGAATCTGAATGGATGAAAGCAACGGCTATCAGGAATTCAAGATACATAGGGATTGAATACAAAAATAACCGAGAAAATTTGCACTGTGGTTGGAGAAAATGTTGTAAAGGTAAGGAAGAAAAGTTTGTGGGGAAGATCTTGGAACCATTGAACCCCATAGGAAACCTGTCGGGGACTGGTGAAATACCTATCGGGAACTGGTGAGATACCTGTCGGGAACTGGTGAGCTTGGACCTGTTTTACCTATCGGGAATAGGCAAGTGTACCTGTCGGGAACTGGTGAGATACCTGTCGGGAACTGGTGAGCTTGGACCTGTTTTGCCTATCGGGAATGGGCAAGTGTACCTGTCGGGAACTGGCAAGGTTCAAACCAAAGGGAGCTATCGGGGACGGCTACAGTTTATAACCAAGGCTTACCTATCGGGAATGGGTAACGGGGCCTGTCGGGAACTGGCATGGTTAAAACTCAAAGGGAGCGGTCGGGAACAGTTGCAGTTTATAACCAAGGCTTACCTATCGGGAATGGGTAACGGGGCCTGTCGGGAACTGGCATGGTTAAAACTCAAAGGGAGCGGTCGGGAACGGCTGCAGTTTATAACCAAGGCTTACCTATCGGGAATGGGTAACGGGGCCTGTCAGGAACTGGCATGGTTAAAACTCAAAGGAACGGTTGGGAACGACTGCAGTTTATAACCAAGGCTTACCTATCGGGAATGGGTAATGGGGCCTGTCGGGAACTCGCATGGTTAAGACTCAAAGGAGCGGTCGGGAACGGCTGCAGGAATCCTATCGGGAATGGTTCCAAGAGACTTGCAAGTTGAGAGATATGACTCTGTGGGGAGAAAAGATGATGAAACCCTTTGTATCATTTCGGAATGTCCGTCGGGGAATGAACTAGGCATTCTTTCTGGCTTTGTCAATGATATAAGGACCAAAGTTTTGGACTCTCGCACGAGTTATCAAAACTGGCCTTTGCTTCACATGCATATGTTTGAAATTTGCCGTAATGCTCCATACGAAATGGAATGCTACGCATTTGAGGATGCTATGCACACTACATACAAAATGCAAAGAGGCCCCCAGCAAAATAAATGCTGAGGAAAGGAAGACAACTCCGCCGGGGATAACTAGCTGGATTGACTTCGCAGTCGCGAACTGTACCGGGGAAGACAAATTGACCTGACCTCCTGATCTGGGCACTGACCTGACAAACCCTTTGAGGCTACTGTAGGAAATGATAACTTTGCCGAGGAGGCGTCATCCGAACCAGTCTGCTTGGGGAATAACTATAACCATAGAACTCCGCTGGGGATTAATGAGCTTACAACAAACTCTGCTGGGGAGATGTCCCTTGAGAGGATTTTACAGAAGACCACGCCTCTTCAAACTCTACTGGGGAACTAAGCTCACAACAAAACTCTACTGGGGAGAACCACTTCGAAGTGTCTCATGCCAGGGAATGTTTCCTAAGAGAATTTTACAGAAGATCCGACATCTTCCAACTCTTAAACTAATACCGAGACTTGAGCTAGGATGCAGTAGTTGGGAGGCCACTCTGTTGGGGATTATAGATCTGGATTACTCTTGTTGGGGAATTTCATGATGCTCCATGCTTGAGATGGTCAACCACTTGATTTTCCCCAAGATACAAGTCTGATCTGGAGAAAACGTCCCAAGAGGATTTTACAGAAGATTCGACATCTCCAAACTCCTGGACACTCACTGAGTCTTGAACATCAGCTGCAAGGTGTGTGAAGATCTGTAAATACGCTGGGGATGACTACTTCCAAGAATAGCCTTCCTGCTGAGAAGCTGTCTGCTTGGGAAGGAACGATCATTTGCGCTTCGTAAAGGATTTTGGCTTGAAGACGTCATACATCTTTGCATAGCTATCCAGTGAAATCTCCACACCTGCAACCAAAAGAATGCGCGCATATGCCCCAGAATAATCAAACTCTCGGAGAGGTTTCTAGATCTTGACATAACTGCCCCAGACTGCATAGTGTACGAAAGAATTTGCCTCGACAAGATTCGTAGAGATTTGCAACACTCTGCCTCAGTATACTGAATCTTGAAGAGGTGCTTTTGATTAACCGTCCTTTGGAGTAGGATAGCTTCTCGTGCTCTTGAGGTGACCTGCCTCAATATAATCCTTGCACTGATTTTGCCCCTGACTGATTAAATTTCGAGAGATTTTCCTAATCTCGACGTGATTGCCCGAGTTTACACGCTTGTGGAGAGATTTACCGGATCTCGACATAATTGCCCCAGTTCGAAGAAATTTTCTCAACATGAATGCCCCATCTTGGCTACATTTTGAAGAGATTTCCCGGCGTGATTGTCCCAGATTAGTTACATCTCAACACAAATGGATGGGAACGCCTTTTTCCCACATAATCTTTTAGTAACATGTCCTCTGGAGTCTCAGGCATCTCAACATGGCCAGCGTAAGCTTCTTAACTGATGTTCATCGTGTCAGCTTCTTTGATGTCAAACACATGCAAGCAGAAAATGTTTATTATGAGAATGACAAGTCTAATGCAACACTCATGTTATCCTTGAAGTTCTTATTGAAAATATGTCACACAACTGAGTTACGACATTTATTTTTGAAAGGAATGCAATACGCACATGCAACACCAACAAAATCTTATTAGCACAACTCATGGGAGTCAGGAACGCTATCTCGTTGAAGTTCGCCTTCAGACTAAACCCCGTTTCAATTAGGACTTTTAAGGGTTGTAGCGGGGCCTGGTTCACGGTTTTGAGAAAAAAGGATTTATGGCTTCAAAGTTTATTGGTGCCCACCCACTCTTCATGATATTCTCTAGTCCTATGTTCAGCTAATTTGACACAAGCGCTCGTCTCTCAAAAGGTTTTATGATCCTTAAAGAACCTATGCATCTGATGGTTCGAGACCTGATGAGGTTTTGGATCAACAATCACCCCTTTTTGTCCTTTGTGTCTGTAGTCACACGACTTTGTTCTTATAGAGGATTTTATTTGTAATCCTTTTGGCATTTTGCTTTCTCATTCTTTTGCTTTTTGTTCCCTAATTTTTGCCTGGACTGACTCTTTTGAGTTTTCAATTTTGAAGTCCAGCGGGATGCCCTGACTTTTGCCTAAGTCGCTTGCTTCCAAGTTTTTCGACTTAGCAGGCTTTTTCTTTTTTCTTTTTTTTTTTTGAACAAGTCGTGTGACACCATTTTGCCTGACTTGTTTGAAAGGGCCGTGACTGTTTCACTCTTCAGTTGGTGAGGAGTAACCATTGTGGTTCTACACCTCTTAACCTCTTGATAGTGGAATGGAAGGTAATGGATCCTCAGATGTACACTCCTTCTGAAATTTGAACACTTGGTCAAACTAACTGACGCCTACCCTGCCCCTGGGTTAAAATTGAGGTTTTTTCATTTTCAGAAAGAACTCCTACTACTAGGCTCAAAGGGGGTTGACAAAGGTCTATCTCCTTATTTCTCCAGTGTTTGTGAATTGGAAACAATGCCTGTACATCCTTAACAGGGTTCTATCCGAAAGCGTACCATTGGAATCTGTGTTCTTATTTCGTCATCGTCCCTCCAAGAGTCTAGACAAGAAAGGTTGGTATTGCAGTGCATATAAACATGACATGAGTGCATAAAAGTAAGATACTTCAAGAACAACACATCATTGCATTAAAATTCACATTCAAACACAAACAAGTTTTTACATGCATACAAATGTTTAAACAAACAAAGGAAAGCTACATATGAAAATGCAGTATAGAAACTAATGATTCCCTTTGCTGAGGAGGCTTGGCTCCGACTGGACTGATTGCTTCAGGAGATGTCTTTGTATTCTCAAGTGCTCACTTGGGGAACTTCAGTTAATGTACAGACCCTCTTCAGTGAAATTGATAAACCCCACGTAAATGAGATCTTGCACCTTGTGTCTAAACACCTTGCAATCTTCAATGGCATGCCCCTATGTCCCCGAGTGATACTCACATCTAGCACTCTTGTCATAATTCGGAGGAATAGGAAACGGAACAGGAGAAGCTTCCTTTAGTTCAATCAAAGAGTCCTGAAGTAAACGGGCAAGCAGATAACGGTAAGGAACAGTAATGGGATCAAACTTCCTCTCCTGCCTTCTGGGCCTTTGTTGACTCTTCATATGATAGCTCTGTTGCCAATACCTGCTTGTGCCTTCCTCTCGTTCGGGCTCTTTCCTCCTTAAACTTGGTTTAGGAACAGGCAACAGTTGAGGACGAGAGGATTCCAAGACCACAGGTTGCGAGAAATGCCCCTGACTTGGTGCAACTTCATGAGGGCAAACCGGGATATTCACTTTTTTCCCAGCAACAGGAGTAAGACCACCTTGTACACTTACGCCGCCCGTCCTGAATTCAATTGTTTTCGAGTCAATCAGGTCCTGAACCACATGATGAAAGGCTTTACATTTTTCCACATCATGCCCCGGTGCGCCAGAGTGAAAATCACAATGGGCATTTTCATCGTAATCGAATGGGAGCTTTCCACGAGGAGGATTTACCGTCCGAAGTTCAACCAATTGGAGCTGAAGTAAATACCTCAACAGCCGAACAGAAGACATAGGAATTGGATCAAAGATTCTGTCAGCTTTCTTCGACTTTGGTGGGTACCTATTAGCCTTGGGGTTGTCTTGACAGACGAGAGGTAGCTGCTGACGAGGAAATTCCGGAAACCCAGGTTGTGCAGAAAACATGTGAGGCCCATCATTCTTTGGGAGGGATCCCTCAAACAATGAAGAAGAGACAATTCCAGCCACGGCCTCAGGCCTGGGAGTATTATCTTTGCTTAACACACCTTTCACAACTTCCATAACCAGACTCATCTGAATCTTCCTTTGGTTGACCTCCTCCTTCAACATTTTCTGGTCTTGAATCAAGGCTTGTATGTCGCCCATAAACTGTCCCATTCGGCTTCGTATTTCCCTCAACTCTGCCTGGACTTGATCCATGGTCAAATTCCAGCTTCCTTGAAAAGTTAAGACTGAAATTCTGAAGAGAACTAGATCAGGATGAGAACAACCAGCTTCAAACGCCTGTTATGCAAATGAGTATGCAATGCAGAATTCCATGTTTGAATATTTCCAAGGAATAATTATGCTTTGATTCAAAATTTTTTAGAAGAACCACAAGGAATAAATGGAAATGTTCAGTAGCAGGTCTCAAAGTCAGTATCCCTTGGAAATACAAGAACACGTATGCAAAAATGATGATGCATATGCAACAGACACGGGATCAAGGCCTCCATAAAGCCCAATATTGTTGTGCTGCTGAATGGATAAGCTCAAAGGTCTGCTCTGAAGAGAATACCAGAATACCAGAATACCAGAATATCCGAATAACCAGAATACTAGGCTGATAAGTCCACACTGATAGAAAATCCAGAATATCGGGTATGTAGAAGGTTACGGTTACCTGCAAACATGTAAACAACCCGCCCCTCTCACATGTGGGTTCTAAGATCCTCAGTATCCCGGGCTCTCAGGTCAAGAAATGATGATACGTTCACCATTTCTGGTTTAGCATCATCATCAATCGAAGAGGCCTCAACTGATTCACCAAAACGAAAGATCCTCAACTTCGGAGGTTTGAGAAGCAATAACACATTCAGCCCGAAGGATAGAATGCTATCGCCAATAAAAGAGGTCGTCCACTGATTCACTACAAAAAGGGAAATCCTATAGCAAGTTCCCAACATTGGGTCCTCGGATCGAGAATGTGAAATGGGTTTGCCACAGAACGTGGTCTGCCACTGTCACAACCCGGGAGAAGTGCCACAACTGAGTCCTCGGGAATGGTCATCAGAGTCGACAGTTCCTCAAGAGAATAACTACTCGCCTGTATCAACATACAGTAGCAGAAAGCTCCTGATAAAACCTCGTCTGATTGTGAGGATCGTGAACACCCACACATGGCCACCACCACGGGAGCGTCACGCCTGCCCACGCTAAAACTTAGGTGTATGCTCGAGCCTGGGTAGTGGGCTCATCTCTCAGAACATCCCAACCCTCCAAATAGAAAACCAGCCAGCACAGTACAGTAATATCCAGTACGACAGTAATAAAATGCAATGTAATGCAATAAAAAACTGTAAATACAGTAAAACAAATAAAACAACAAATACAGCAATATACAACAAAACAAAGCACCATAAAAACACCCAATGAAAAGAAACAGACAAGCGCAAGGATTAACTCGCTAAAGGGGATGGACCAGCAAGAGGTCAACCAGATTCCCCAGCAGAGTCGCCAGCTGTCGCTCTCGAAAGATTTGCATCCAACGGTACAAATGCGAGAGTGGCGCGAAAAACAGAATCTCCAGCAATGTGTATTTATCCCACGAGAGGGAAAGGAAACACTGCGTAAACCTGAAGGAAAAGGAAAGAGCATGGTCTTACGACCAAGAGAACTGGGTTCGGGAGTCGGTTACGCGTGAGGAAGGTATTAACACCCCCACGCGTCCATCGTACCCGATGGGATCCACGCTTGCTTGTCTCGATCAAAGGGTGTCGTCAACTGGAGCTCCGCTGCTACTGGAAAGGAAAAGGAACAGGAAAAAGGAAAAAGATAGGAGAGAGAGAGAGAGCAAGAAACAAATGTAGGGAAAATAAAAGAAGTGCTCGCATGGGCCCTACCCCACTGCCTACGTATCTCATCGGGAGCATGAGAATCAGAGCAACGTAGTTCCCCTCACTAGGGGTGGATTGTGCTTTTTAGGGAACGACTTACGTTCTAGCTCAGGTGTCGCAGCTCGCTGTATGGAGACTTAGGCGTTACCGTCTTGCAAGAGAACGAGTAGGAGCGCGTTCGTACATCGAGAGTGAGCGAGATGAGAAGAGAATTCCCGAAGGAAAGACGTTATTGTTTGTTTGGAGTTTTTTAGCAAGAAGTGTTTTTTACAGTTATTTGTAACTTGCATTGAACCAAAGCCTTAGATACAGGAACGAATACTTCGCGCATCGTCCCCAACAGGACGTACACTAGGTATTCTAGAAGAATAAGAGGAAGCCCCTCGTTCCCCACTTCCCACATAGAAGGCTTAAGTGCAATACACGTTAACCTTTATTACGTGTCTTGAAGAAGTTTTGAGATGAGAAGAGAAGATGACACAAAGGAAACTCTAAGGGGAAACTAAGAGTCCTAAAGTTATCATGCATGGATGTCCTATGGTTAGTGAGGCTTAGGAGGAAAGACTACCTAAAACCTATGCTAATCCTACTCCAAGCTTAATAAAAAATTAAGTTGGACTAGGTAGCTCTAAAGGGAAGGAATCCAAGACTTGAACAAGTCTTGAGATTCATGGGATGAGAAAGAGTAAAAGAGAAGAAAAGAGAAGAAGAAGAAGAGAGATGAGACATAAATAAATGGCAGCAAGCACATCATATCATAAATGTTCAACTCAAATAAATCAACATGTTTTAAAGATAAATGCAAAACCATTCAAGTAAGCATACAAAGATAAACATGAAAGGATGCTAGCATACTTGAATTAAATGCACAATTAAACACACATGGATTTCATATCAAAGTGAAATGAAGGAGGCAAGATGAAAATGAAACAAGACCAGAACTCACATCATATCATCATCAACAATTCACAAGTGCAAATGAGATCCACATTATGCAATATTATGCACCAAAGAAGTTACAAAGCAAAGGGGATGATATGCATCACATAATTCAAACCATGATGATCAAGTGAGATGAAAATCAAGTAATGAACCCAAAGGGTAGTAGCATACACATTATCATCATGCCAAGATCAAACTCAAGTCATACAAGATTAATCATCAAGCAACACATTCAAAACATGTATCAAAATTGAGAAAGACATTCACTTATCATTCATGCAAGCAAGCAAAGAAGTGTGAGGCATAAAGTGAAATGAAAATCACATAATGAACCCTAAATCAAAAGGACCAGAACTTCAAGTATATCATACAAGTCAAACAAAAAGTTTCATACATGAATGAGATCACACAAAGAAACACTCACAAGATTAGGTTGAGTATGTCATGGAATTCAAGTCAAAACAACAACAACTTGTAAAATCAATAACAAATTGAAAAAAAAAATCAAATGAGGATGATTCCAAAGCCACAAGTAAGCTCAAATAGAACATGATCATACCATAAAAACATCTCAAGCATCACTCCATCACAAGCAAGCAAATGCACTCAAACTAGGTCATGTATCAAAGTATACCTCAATCCAACTTGCATCACAAGTAAAAATCAATAACAAATAACAAAGTGGCTCAATAAAATTCCAAAAAATAATCAAATAGAATTTAACTCAGTCAAGTAACATATGCAAAAAGATTGGATCAAAAAGAGTTAAAGAGCTTGTCTAAAAGTGATCCACAAGTCAAGATGTGCAAAGAAGTGTCAAGATATAGTCATGCATAAGTCACATAAGCACAAATAAGAAAACATGCATCATATGACATTTAACAATTATGAAATTTAAGCTCAAATGAACTAGGTCAGAAGACAACCACATGCTAAAAGATCTCACAAAAATTCACAAGTTAAACTATTCAAACAAATAAGCAAGGATCAAGTGAGAAACATGTATCAACATGCAAGTGAGAGGGACCATAATGCAATATAGGAAAGTTTTAAAAATGAAACAAAAATGTTTTTATGCAATTCAGAATGTCATCTAACAAATGCAAAAATAATGGATTGAAAATGTTTTATAGATGATGAGAAAGAAATTTCACAAGTTGGAGTGTGCAAGTGAAACAATTAAGAAAAGAAAATTAGGCAATTAATTAAATCAGTTGCCAAAAATAAAATAAAATATGGAAAAAATTTATAAAACTAAAAGGAAGTTTCATGAATTATTTTATGATTTTTAAATGTATAAAAATGATTTTATAAAATAAAATGCAAAACAAACAAATAATAAAAATAAAGAAATGAAATAAACTAGGAGGGGGTCCAAACAGCAAGAAAAATGCGTTGGAAATGATATAAGGCCTAAAGGAGGGGGTTCAGATAGTAAAGTCCAAACAAACTAAACCCACTAGCGAAAGTCAAAGAGGAGAAATGGACTCACTCAATCATGCAGATTAAATCACAGCCAACGGATTAATCTAACGCTCATCAACAAGTCAACACAATCAAAGAGTATTTAAGATCAATGGTCCAGATAAACATGCACTCCATAATCCAAAACACACGCGCGCACCAAAGCAATCAGCACACAATACACTCCCACGTGATAGGCACATGGTCCTTTTAATGTGTTGTCACTTTCTCAAACACACGATCAGATCAACGTACCACATTACATCAGCAATTCAAAAATTAAATAAAATCAAAGGACTGGATTGTAGGCACATGGTAACACGCGTGGGTGAGCAAGCACACAAATACTAAAATAAAAACAAAATAATAGAGCGCGTGGCGCAACAAAGGACGTTGGATCAAGAAATGGACGGACGTGATTGCTTCTTCTCCATTGGAACCCCTCGCCGGACTGAACTTCTTCCAGCCGCCGGAGCTAGGGCTCCGGCCACCCTCTCCGGTGAGCTGCAGTAAAAAGTTCTCCAGAAAATGCGTATAGGTACATCATCTTGACCAGAAAAACGCAAGGATCTCAAATATCCAATCCATTTTAACAAACAATCAACCAATAATGCAAATCGAAGAGAATAAAATATAGATCCAAAACTTTAAACTCACAATACACACATGATACACGTCCAAACTTCAAATAAAATAGATCATCATGCTTAGGGAAGTTCACACATCATTATGCACATCAAAAATTCAAGTTCTATGATGATGAAAATTACACTAACCTGAACCTTGAAGAGCTTAGAATACACCAAGAAATCCCTCCAAAAACTGCAGATCTACTCCTTGGAACCTCTAGATGTAAAATAAATGCAACTAGAGCTTGAAATCGTGCTAGATCTTGAGATTTAAGTTTGAATCTCTTGAATGGCACTTGATGAAATCCTCAGTATGAGCTTGAAATAGCAGTTGATTCTTGCTCTATTATCTTCACTGATCAAGAATGTGAAGAGAAATCTCAAAGAAACTCCAAGGAGAGTGAGATTCAATGAGAGGAAGTGTGAGAGCAAAAAACCAAAACTGTGCAAATGAGATCCTCTACCCTAGCTGTGAGGGTGTGAGTAAGCATATATACTCTCCATTAGTTCACTGATTAGGATTAAGAAGTGGTTAATCCTTGGTTAATGAGATTTGGTGAAATTACAAAAAATGCATTTTATACTACCACTCTTAATCCACACGTGTGAACCCCCTTGCCATAAGCATTATTCACCTCCAATTTACTCATGTATCACCTCTGAATTGAATTTGGGCCTTGTACTTGCTTGGTTTGTAAGTTTTGAATCAATTTGTATTTTTGCACTCTGTGAAAATAATGAGAAATATGGCATGAAATAAATTGATTCCAAGGCCAAAAATACTCCTCTTGACTTGCATTTTGATATTGTAATATAACATGAAGCAAAAAGATTAATTACAAGTCCGTTTGTGCCAAAATGCAAAAGGTGGAAAATTTTTCATATAAGGAATCCAAGAAATGCACTTTCCATTGTTTTGACCATAACTAGAGTTCCACAAATGATATGGAAATGTTCTTATACTTTTTAGAAATGGGAGAGAAAGATCTTCAACTTTCATGTTGGAGGAAAATTCATTTGGAGCTTCCTTGATGATGAAAAGTCAAGTTGAATGTGGTGGAAAAATTGCCAAAAATGGAAAGTTTTCACTATAGGTCATTTTCCAAATTTAGTAACTTTTGCACAAACCCTTGATTCTTGATGAATGGCATGAAACTTGACAATTGAAGGCCATATGAGGATGTGAGACCTTGAAAACCATGAAAAGAACCTCAAAATTCCACAATTGACTTTCTCCTTTACAGTTGACTTTTGCTTAGTTCACAAGCAATTGATCCACTGAAAATTCTTCACCGTGAACCATCAACCAAATCTCCACCCATGAACACTTGTGAGCATAAGGAAACCATAAAAACATGCTTGAATCCCCAAAGTTCAACAAGAGGTCCTTTTGATTCACAAACCCTAATTGGTCCCTCTGATCAGGAGGAAAAGATCCACTTGAAATCCTTTGCCATGCTTGACCTTAAGAAGATATGATGAACCCCATGAGCCACCTTGAAACTTGAGACTTGAGAATATGGTCCATGCCCTATGACCTACTATGGAATGCAAATGAGTAAACCATAGACCAATTTGTTGAGAAAACATGAAGGTGAATTTTGAGGTATTACACTATGCTGTATAGGATTTTTAGATATATTAATGGCACTGAAATTATCACAGTATAATGTCATAACATCTTGTTTGACATTGTATTCACTCAACATTTGCTTCATCCAAACCAGCTGAGAGCAACTACTTCCTGCTGCTATATACTCAGCTTCAGCAGTTGAGAGAGATACACAATTCTGCTTCTTACTGAACCAGGAAATCAGATTATTCCCCAGAAAGAAACAGCCTCCTGAAGTGCTTTTCCTATCATCTGCAGTTCGAGCCCAATCAGAATCACAGTATCCTCTTAAATCAGTCCCAGAATCATGACTATATAGCATCCCGTAGTTACTTGTGCCATTCACATATTTCATAATCCTCTTCACTTGATTCAAGTGACTCACCTTAGGATCCAATTGATATCTGGCACACACTCCAACAGCAAAGGAAATGTCAGGTCTGCTTGCTGTGAGATATAGTAGACTCCCAATCATACTTCTGTACAAGCTTGGGTCCACACTCACTCCATTTTCATCCTTGGATAACTTCAAATGAGTAGGAGCAGGTGTCCTTTTGTGATTGGCATTATCCAGGCCAAACTTCTTTACTATGCTCTTAGCATATTTTCTTTGAGAAATAAAGATGGAGTCCTCCATTTGTCTGACTTGTAGTCCAAGAAAGTAACTAAGTTCTCCAACCAAACTCATTTCAAATTCAGATTGCATTTGTTGAACAAACTGTTTCACCATAGCATCTGACATTCCCCCAAATACAATGTCATCCACATAGATTTGGGCTACCATTAATTTTCCGCCTTCTTCCTTGACAAACAAAGTTTTGTCAATCCCTCCTTTTCTATATCCATTTGCTGCTAAGAATTCTGTCAGCCTTTCATACCAGGCCCTTGGAGCTTGTTTCAAGCCATACAGAGCTTTCCTCAGTTTGAACACATGATTGGGGAAGTTTGGATCAGTGAATCCTTTAGGTTGGTCTACATAGACTTCTTCATTCAGATAGCCATTTAGAAACGCACTCTTCACATCCATTTGGAACAGTTTAAATCTTAGGTTACAAGCCACACCCAAGAGTAGTCAGATGGATTCTAATCTAGCCACTGGAGCAAACGTCTCATCAAAGTCAACTCCCTTAACTTGAGTATAGCCTTGTGCAACAAGTCTAGCTTTGTTTCTTGTAACTACTCCAAGCTCGTCAGACTTGTTTTTGTAGATCCACTTTGTTCCAATAACATTCACCCTTTCTGGTCTTGGCACAAGATCCCAGACATCATTTCTTCTGAACTGCTCCAGTTCTTCATGCATTGCATTTATCCAAAACTCATCAGTCAATGCTTCCTTGACATTTTTTGGCTCAATTTTGGAGACAAAACATGAACTTGCTATAGCATCTCTTGACCTAGTTCTTACTCCAGAGTTTGGATCACCTATAATGAGTTCCTTTGGGTGGTCCTTTTGCACTCTGATGGAGGGATCCTTATGAGGTTGCTCAGCTTCAGGCTCAGCAACAGCAACACTAGGAGTTTGGCTTCTGTCTTCAGCTTCTGGTGCAACTTCACCAACTGATGTCTCAACAGCATCTGGGACATCATCATCTTCCAGCTTGTCACCGTCATCAATCACCATATTGATTGACTCCATCATCATCACCTTGGTTCTATATTTGAACACCCTATATGCTCTGCTGTTAGTAGAGTATCCCAAAAATATGCCTTCATCACTTTTGGAATCCAATTTTCTTCTCTGCTCTCTATCAGCCAGTATATAGCATCTACTTCCAAAAACATGGAAGTATTTAACATTAGGTTTTCTTCCCTTCCATAGTTCATACAGAGTAGATGAAGTGCCTCTTCTCAAGGTAACCCTGTTGTGAATGTAGCAGGCAGTGTTCATGGCTTCAGCCCATAAATGATAAGGGATTTTCTTGGCATGAATCATTGCTCTAGCAGACTCTTGGATAGTTCTGTTCTTCCTCTCAACAACTCCATTTTGCTGAGGAGTGATAGGCGATGAAAACTCATGACTTATACCTTCAGTAGAGCAAAATTATTCAAACTTTCTATTCCCAAACTCTCTTCCATGATCACTTCTAATTCTGATAACCTTACTCTCCTTTTCTCTTTGGAGTCTTTGACAGAGCTCTTTAAACACATCAAACACCTCTGATTTGTCTTTGATGAAGTTCACCCAGGTGTATCTTGAATAGTCATCCACAACTACATAAGCATATTTCTTTCCACCCAGACTTTCAACTTGCATAGGTCCCATCAAGTCCATATGAAGAAGTTCCAATACCTTGGAGGTGGTGTCATGTTGAAGCTTCAGATGAGACATCTTTGTCTGCTTTCCTTTTTGACAGTCTCCACACACCTTTCCTTCCTCAATACTAAGTTTGGGAATCCCTCTGACTGCTTCTGAGGAGATAATTCTCTTCATTCCCTTTAGGTGAAGATGTCCCAACTTCTGATGCCAGATTTTGACATCGTCTTCTTTAGCAAGCACACACGTGGAAGAATTTGAGTTTTGAGGCACCCAAAGATAACAATTGTCCTTAGACCTGGCTCCCTTCATAATGACTTCTCCTTTATCATCTTTGACCATACATTCAGACTTTGTGACGTCTACTTTGAATCCTTGATCACAAAGTTGACTAATACTAATCAAATTTGCTGTTAGTCCTTTAACAAGAAGAACATTCTCCAGTCTGAGAGCACTAGCACAGTTCAGTTTACCAATCCCCTTCATTTCTCCTTTGATCCCATCACCAAATGTAACATAGCCAGAAGACTGGAGTTTCACATCTACCAACAGATTCTTTACTCCAGTCATGTGTCTTGAACACCCACTGTCAAAATACCATCTTCTTTGGTAGAAACCCTTAAGGAAGTGTGAGCTATCAAGCTGGTAACTTTAGGAATCCATTGCTTCACCACCTTAGGCCTGACCTCTTTCTGCCTGGGTAGAGGAGCAGATTTTGGATAACCATGAAGCTTGAAGCAAGAGGACTGCATATGTCCAAACCTGCCACAATAGAAGCATCTGACTCTGTCTTTTCTAAAGTGGTTAAATCTTCTTCCACTTTGATGATAATGCTGTGGCTGCCACCCATAATGTTGTCTCCTTATTCCATAGTTGGATTGTCTTCTTCTGTACTGAGGATGTTGTCTCTTAGGCTGTCTCCTATGGTAATGAGGCACAACATTGTTGTATTCATTTCCATGTCAGTTACCCTGATGATGAAACCTGTTCTGATTGGACCCAACAGCCTCCATGCTCTTGTGATATTGGGGAGGCATATACTGACTGACTCCTTGGGGCTGCAACTTCCTCTGATGAGGACCATTCTTCTTCTCAACATTCTGGGGCTGAACAACCTTCTTTGGTGTAGGACCCTGTCTCTTAGGTTGATGTTGAGACAATGGTTGAGACATCTCCTTCTTTGTTCCTGAAGTGCTTGCCACATATCCTATACCCGATTTATCTCCAACAGCTTTTTCTGACTGAAGAATCTTATCAAGAGTAGTTGTACCACTGTTCATCATCCTAACGGATTTTGTCATCTGATTCAGCTGAGACTTAACTAGTACAACTTCATTCTCCAGATCAGCTTTTTCATTTTCAAGCTGAGCAATCTGTTGCTTGTGACACTTGTTTTCTTGACAAATCTCAACACTTTTTAAACACAGCTCTTGATAAGTAGATGCTAACTCCTCATAAGTTATTTCTCCATCACTATCATCATCAGACACAACAGTTCCTGTTAAGGCTCTAACATGCCTTGCTGACTCACCTTCACTTTCACTATCAGATTCAGACCAGGAAACTGCCAGGCCCTTCTTCTGCTTCTTCAAGAATGTGGGACATTCTTTCTTGACATGTCCATACCCTTCACATTCAAAGCACTGAACACCTTTATCCTAGGCAGTCTTCTCTTCATCTTTCTCTTTTGGCTTGCTGTTGTCAGAAGAGATGTTCTTGACACTAGGCTTGTAGTCATTGTTCCACCTTTCTAACACTTTGTTGAACTGCTTTCCCAACATAGCAATGGCTTGAGACAAATCTTCCTGAGAATCATCATCTTTGACTTCCTTAGCTTCTGCAGGAGTGGAGACCAAAGCAATACCCTTGGGCTTCTTTTCTGGTTCTTCTTCATTCAAACCAAGCTCAAAAGTTTGAAGAGATCCAATGAGCTCATCAACTCTCATCTTGCTGATGTCTTGAGCTTCTTCAATAGCAGTCACCTTCATCTTGTACTTCTTAGGAAGGGACCTAAGAATCTTCCTTACAAGCTTTTCTTCTGATATTTTCTCTCCAAGAGCACTAGATGCATTGTCCAGCTCAAGAACACTCATGTGGAAGTCATGAATAGTCTCATCTTACTTCATCTTCAGACTTTCAAACTTTGATGTTAGAAGCTAAAGTCTAGACATCTTTACTCTAGATGTTCCTTCATGTGTAGCCTTCAAAATATCCCACGCTTCCTTAGCAACTTCACAGGTATTGATTAACCTGAAGATATTCTTATCCACTCCATTGAAAATTGCATTTAGAGCTTTGGAATTTCCAAGGGCAAGCTCATCTTCTTCCTTGGTCCATTCTTCTTCAGGCTTTGGCTTTGAGGTACCTTCTTTATCTTTGCCAGCATCATCTTTCTCACACACAACAAGTGCTTTCCACTCTTTAATAATAGCCTTCCATGCCCTGTTGTCCAAGGATTTTAAGAAAGTAGTCATCCTTGGCTTCCAATAGTCATAATTGGATCCATCCAAAATAGGGGGTCTGTTGACGAATCCTCCAACTTCTTTGTCCATCTTTACACCAGGAAGTAACTTCCCTAGATCTCACCCAGAGACAGACAGGATGCCTGCTCTGATACCAATTGAAATTCTGGTAACAGACGTGTGATGTTAAGGTACGATGTCACAACAACACACTCTGCAAATGGACAGCAATAACAGTAACAAAACAACACAAAGAATTGTTCACCCAGTTCGGTCTAACTACCTACGTGTGGGGGTTACCAAGCCAGGGATGAAATTCACTACTTGTAGAATTAATTTACAGACTCAACAACCCAGTTGACAATCTCCTAAACTTAATTCCTACTAGTGACTTTCTACCTAAGAAACCACTTAGATATGAGAACACTACTCAATCCCTAAAACACTTCAAAGATCACACCCTTTGAATAACACTACTTGATTCTGCTTCACAGCTTTGATCAAGAACAACTCAAACCAATAATACCGATTCACACTAGAATGGTTTACAAATCATACACGAAGAAACAAACGACACTCAGTCTTTAGTTCTCTTTCTTCGTTAATTTTCTTGAGAACTGGTGCGCTTTATATAGCTCCTTGAATTGGACTTGGACCTCCTACAATATCTGACTTGATTTGTTATTTAAAACTGAATATTCAAAATAGATTTTCTCCTAAAATATTTTTAAATCTTCAACCTTTTAAATCTCCTACAAATCTGCACCAGATCTCCTATGCAGCAGGAAATATCTATCCCAAGATATTCGCATCCAATGAGACAGCTTGCTCTTCACAATTCCAGCTAACATGCTAACCCTAACAACATCACATCCTGATGTTATTAATTCTGCAAATCTAATGTCACAACATCGCATGTGACATCAGACATCCAACTTCAGCAATTTAAATACTTAACACAACCCAGTGTTAAGACTCAATGTTGCAACATCACCACCTTGACATCAACATTGAACATACTTTGTTTTACCAAAATTCCAGCCAATCCAAGAACTAACAGAACTTGAGAATGTCTTTGAGACTCAGGAGTTTTAGACTGTCCACGTTTAGAGTTTTATCTTTTGTACAATGCCCAAGAGGAGGCACGGGCATTAAGGGATAAGTATCAACCCTAAAGTGGTCGGAGTTTTGACACTGGAAAGACTGCTCTAGCAAAGGATGACTAAGTTCTGTCTTATACCTTTAAGAGGTCTTCAGGGTTCTTGTATTAGGCCGAAGAGAAGGCATGAGAACTTCTAAGAAGCCGAAGGGTCCTTGTACAACGCCCAAGAGGAGGCGGGGATGCTTTTAGGAAGCCTGTGGGTCCCTAAACCAAGAGAAGTTCAAGAAATACAATTCACAGAGAAGAGATTATTCCAGGAAAGTTCGCGAATTTGGAAAAACCTCAAGAGATGCCATTCACGGAGAAAATATCATCTCTAGGGAATTAGAGTTTCTTTGATAATTTCTAAGGGTGACAGTCTGAGAAAAGGTTCACCGAAAATACTGCCTTTCTCTTTTTTCCATATTGTTTAACCCCAAGAGAAGGGAAGAATGTATCTGGAATCCTACGGGGGATCTAGTTTTGTTTGTATTTAAGAGTGACCAACAAGGCTTTACCTAGTGCTAGACGTAATTGCCAGGAAAAACTCTAAATAACTATACTAGTATTACACAGTTGATATTTGACAAGGATATAAAAGGATGTGAAAGAAGACATACAGTGAAGCAGCCTCACAGTACAATTATATACATATGAAAGCGATAAATGAAAGCGGATAAACACTTACCCGCTGTAGAGCTTCCATGTTGTTTTGTTAGTTGTTCAACAAATAAAGCTTTGATAACAATATTGTATTCAAAATCAAAGGAGAAAGTGCTTTGAAAATATTGTTGGGGCTTACAGCTCAAGGAGAGGCCTAAGTTTTGACGATGATTGCACCGTTGTTTTGAAAACTGTACAGAGGGACTTATACAATATGTGAGCCCCAAAATGTTTTTTATGTACAAGGGGGTTGGGTCTTACACTCTATTAGAGGCCCAAAGATTATTTTTTGTACAAGTGATGGGGCTTACAGCTCAAGGAGAGGCCCAGATGATTTGTTTGAACACGGTGATCGTGCCGAGGTTTTTTGAAAGCACATCGGGTCTTATACAATGACTGAGGCCCAAATCATTTTGGTTTCAAAAAAGGGTTGGGTCTTACACTCTATTAGAGGCCCAAAGTGTTTTTAAAGAAAAGAAATGGGGCTTATAACACGATGGTAGACCCAGATGAAAATGTTTTGAAAAGCGACGATCGCGCCGAGATTTTGAAAACACAGTGGGACTTATACAATGACTGAGGCCCAAAAGGGTTTTTGTACAACAAGGATTGGGTCTTACACTCTATTAGAGGCCCATGAGTGTTTGAAAATGATTTGTTTAGGGTGATTAAGATCAAAACCATAAATTAATTTCAAAATGTATTTTAATTAAATAAAAATTTAATTAAAATGATCAAAATAATCAAACATGTGTGAAAAATAAGTTGTGATCTTGGATTAGTGTTTGAAAAATCATGTTTATATCCACAAAATGATTGGAAACCAATTAAATTTGGAAAATCAAGGAGGAAAAAATATTTTATATGTAAAAAAAACAAATAAAAGATTAATTCTTTGCAAAAACATCAAGTATATGAAATAAATAATATATTTGGGAATTTTTGGCAAAATAAAATATTTTAACATTTTTGTGAATTATTAAAAAAAGAATCAACTCAAAATCATTAAAATTCAGAGAGAAATTAATTTTTGAATCAATTAAATAAAATCACAAAATTCAAATATTCAAATATTCAAAAATGGCGCCAAGAACATGCCAAGAACACGCGTCATCCCTTTGTTTCTGCATATTTGCATTTTCTCACCAATCTCATTGAATACTTGATGAAATCATGCAATCCACATATCAATCTACTCGTTTTCATCTCACGATCATGTCTATGGTCTTTAATTTCATTTATTTTGAGCATGGAATAAGAAATCAAGACAAAACCTCAAGAACCCTAAAATTTGCATGAAGGCTGAGAATTTTGATACACGATTTAAACAAAGCAAGTAATTGAGGGAAACATTCTATGCATGATTATGAACATATGGCAAAATTATTGTGTGAGGAAATATGCATGAATCATGAGATGCCCAAGTTGAGGCTTACCTCTTGCAGCTGGTGATTGTGTTTTGTGTTGGAGGTGTTACAGCTAGGTTCCAATTATGTGGATAGCTTCCCTAGGTGCCAAGTGATGTTCCTGAATGTTTGGAATGGTTTGAAACAAGCTGGAACTGAAGATGGTACCCCAACTGCAAATCTGCTAAAAGCTTGAGCAGTTGGATGCTGATTTTGAGAAATCAGTGTTCCAAATGTTGTTTAAGTGCTTGGATCACTTCTATATGATGTTTATGAGGTGTGTGTGTGTGTGTGTGTGTGTGTGTGTGTGTGTGTGTGTGTGTGATTGGTTTGGTTGGAATAGCTCCCAAACTCAAAACTCGATAGTCACGTGCCTTAGAACGCAAAATTGGAAGTGAGAAGGAGATTTTGAGGAAAGCATCTGTTTGATGGGTTTGGTGTACTTAAACTGAGCACAAATGAGCTCTATTTATAGTAGAGCAAGTTTGTTTTGCAAGCAATAGTGAATGGCAAATGCAGCAGAGGTTTTGCCAATGGTTGCATTTTGAAATCTCAAGTCTCCTCTAGCCATTGACTAGAGGTTAGAGCACAGGCTGCTGGTTCCCTAGTTCAGAGATCATCCTTGACTCATTCAGTTAGAAATGGTTCAGTTCATGCCACCTTGGTGCATTCATTGAATGCTCCAAAACAAAATTGGAGTCTTGTCCCCTCTTTAGGGTTTTTTAGGTTTGGCATGCTATTTTTAGTTCCAAAGACTTGGGAGGCATATGGATCAGTGTTTGTCCCTCATTGGTCCCTCCTTGAGGTGTTCAGATGGATAAACTTGTTTGTCATTTGCAAAATTTGTTCAAATCGAGCAAAATGCACAAATCTGCCTTGCCATGACAGTTTGCAGCAAGGCACATTGCCATTGTCATATCTCATGGCTTAAGTGGAGTTTCAAAGAGTTCTTGGCCATTTTGGAAAGCTCTTATATGATAAAAAAACATGTGTGATCATAGTTTGTCTTGATACTTTATGGATCCAAGTGAAAAATCCCCCTACTTTTGGAAAAAAAGCAAGACAGATTCTGACTTAGTGAAAATTTCACTAAGTGTTGGAAAAAGTGACATTTCATGTTTTCAGCCATTTTGATCATTCCATAACTTAAAATCCATGAGGAATTGGAATGAGGTGTAGTTGACACTTTTAAAGTATGCCATGAGAGCTACAAATCCATCTTTGAATCAGCAAAAATGGTTGCTTGTATCTCAAGTTATGATCCTTGGAAGTTGGCACCCTAGCCACTTTGTTCCATTACTTAGAAAATTTCTAAGTTTTTTATGGTTACCCCTTTTACATGTTATCCCACTTTATTTGATATTTATTGATGAATTATGATTCAAATCACACAATAACATCATTTTAGGGTTAGGGAACCATAATTGATCAAAAAATCAAAAAGTCAAACTTTGACTTTTGGGCACAGTTGACTTTTTATCAGATGAATTCCAAACTGTGCGATCCTCTATGAAATCAAGTCCTTGACCTAAATCAAACTTGATGGATTGATTTCATAGGTGTTATAGGGTGTACTGAATCATGTCCCAAGGTTTGAGATAATGTCCTCGTCAGAAGTCAAAGCACAGTTGACTTTTTCCGCGAAACCCTAATTGTGGTTCTGATGAACTTGAAACTTGTGAATCAAGCTTCTTGGATCAATCCATTGTTGTAAATGGACCAATGTAGTGTATTAGAGACCCTTAAACAATGTCTTGAGGTCTTGGCTCATGTTTTGCCCCCAAAAGACAACTTAGGGGTGAATTAGGTCAAGAAACCCTAATTCTTGATTTTTGGTGAATGCATCCCCTGAGGTTAAATTGACTTGATGATTGGGTCCATAAGGTCCCATGGAGTATCTTAGGTTATTCTTTGAAGCACTGGCTCATGCCCAGAGGTAAATTCCATCTGGAGGCCCTGGTCGACCAAAACCCTATGTAGCGCAATTTTTGTGGTCCTGAGTCACGATCGCACGGGTACTACATTTTGATTCATTTTTTATCCTATTGAGCAGACTAAGGAAGGGAAATAAATGTCTCCAATTAACCCTGCTTGCATACTGAGTTTGAACAACAGTTGTAGCGAGCGATTTTGGATGTGGTTCTTAAGCATTGTCGCTCTGGGAGAGTACTACAGGTCGATTCATTTTTTATCCTATTGAAGCTGATGAAGGAAGGGAAATAGATGTCTCCAACTACCCCTGCTTTGCAAACTGAGGTTAAACAATCAAAACTGTTGGTTTACAGATGCGATCAATGTGGAGGGGCCTCTCTTGCGTTATTTTGATCGAGTTTAGACCTTTGGTGGGGAATATAGAATTGGATGTTTTGATTGATATCTGAGGGTTTGTGACCTGAGGTTTTCGATGTGGTGTGCTCGCTAAGATTTCTCTTTCAATCTTATGCCTACGTATTCCCGTTTACCGAAACAAGGAAATCAGAGCGATCGTAGTTCCTCATATTCTATGGGAGGAAATGGTGTTTTAGTGTCTTGTTCAAAGCCCAAGACGTGAAGCTAAAAGTGGTTTGTATCTTGTTCAAAGCCCAAGATGTGAAGCTGAAGGGTCTATTTCTATCTTGTTTGAAGCCCAAGATGTGAAGCTAAAGGGTTTTGACTTTAGAGAGAATTTGTCATCTCTGAAGGGGTTCTGTTTGTCACAACTGTTGGGTGACTGATTATAAAGGAGAATTACTTTAACTGGGATATGTGAATCCAGCAATGCCATAATTTCATTTATAGGGGATTTTCAACCTGAAGGAGAAGTCTTTAACTCGGTTTAGAGCAATGATATCTTTCCTTAGGAATTCCTTTTGCTAAAAGAGGGACAGTGGCGTGGATGTAAATAATCCAGAGGCTTGCCGCTTACATCAATTAGATGAAGAGAGAGGAGTTGTTGATGTTTGTATACTATGAACGAGGCACAAGTTTTGATGCTAAAAGGTTGATTGGCTCAAGCGAGGTTTTCTTATGCAAAGCCTAAGAGGAGGCTATTGGGCCAACAAGAGGGTGTTTTTATGTGTCTCGTACTAAGCCTGAGATAGAGGCTAAAAGGGTTTGACTCAACAAGAGAGTCTTTTATACTGAACAAAAGAGTGATTTGGTGTCTCGTATGAAGCCCGAGACGGAGGCTAAAAGTTTGTTTGACTCAACAAGAGAGTGTTTTAGTATCTCGTACGATGCCCGAGATGGAGGCTAGAGGTGGTCGACTCAACAAGAGAGTCTTTTTATACTCAACAAGAGAGTGTTTTTGTATCTCGTACGAAGCCCGAGATGAAGGCTAAAAGGGAAGTGACTCAACAAGAGAGTCTTTTATACTCAATAAGAGAGTGTTTTTGTATCTCGTACGAAGCTCGAGATGAATGTTAAAAGTTAGCTCCGCTGGGGAGAATCATTGTACAAAGCCCAAGAGGAGGCTATGGCAATTATTTCAGTTGAGTGACAGGTCCAGTATGTTGGTTAAAAGAGAAAATCAGTTCTTATGAAGATTAAAGGTAAGGTTGTGCTTTGGTACTGATCGGAGGTGTAGCGAGTGATTTTTGGATGTGGTTGCGAAGCACGATCGCTCTGGTACTACAGCTCGATTCATTTTTTATCCTATTAAAGCTGATGAAGGAAGGGAAATAGATGTCTCCAACTAACCCTGCTTGCATACTGAGGTTAAACAGTGAAAACTGTTGGTTTACAGATGCTACAAAGATTCGGGGTCTCTCCTTGGTTATTTTTTTTCGAAAAGAGGTGTTTTAGGCTATCGGTTGAGATGTTAGGACGGATGTATATGAAAGTATGGGATTTTGGGTTTTTGTTTAGTGTGCTCGCTAAGATTTTTTCTTTCAATCTTATGCCTACGTATTCCCGTTTACCGAAACAGGGAAATCAGAGCGTTCGTAGTTCCTCCTATTCTATGGGAGGAAATGGTTGTTTTGGTGTGTTGTTCAAAGCCCAAGACGTGAAGCGAAAGGTAGTTTGTATCTTGTTCAAAGCCCAAGATGTGAAGCTGAAAGGTGTTGTCTTTAGAGAGAATTTGTCATCTCTAAAGAGGGGGTTGTATGTCACAACTGTTTATAAAGGATAATTACTTTAACCGGGATGTGTGAATCCGGCAATGCCATAATTTCCTTTAAAGGGGATTTTAACCTGAAGGAGAAGACTTTAACTCAGTGTAGAGCAATGCTATCTTTCCTTAGGAATTTCTCATGCTAAAAGAGGGACAGTGGCAAGGATGTAGATGATCCAAAGGCTTGCTGCTTACAGCGATTAGATGAAGGGGAAGGAGTTGTTGATGTTTGTGTACTGTGAACGAGGCACATTTTTGATGCTAAAAGGTTGATTGGATCAACCAGTGGTTTTCTTATACAAAGCCTAAGAGGAGGCTAATATGTGTCTCCTACAAAGCCCGAGAGAGAGGCTAAAAGGTTTTGACTCAACGAGGGAGTCTTTTGGTATCTCGTATAAAGCCCGAGATGGAGGCTATTTGACTCAACAAGAGAGTTTTTTTTGTATCTCGTACGAAGCCCGAGATCGAGGCTAAAATTCGTTTGGCTCAATAAGAACCCTTTTGTATCTCGTATAAAGCCCGAGATGGAGGCAAAAGGGTGATTGACTCAATGAGGGAGTCTCTTATGTGTCTCGTACAAAGCCCGAGAGAGAGGCTGAACGTTGTTTAACTCCGCTGGGGAGGATCATTGTACAAAGCCCAAGAGAGAGGCTAACTTCACTGGAGAAGGATGATTATACAAAGCCTAAGAGGAGGATAACTTCACTGAAGAAGGATCATTATACAAAGCCTAAGAGGAGGCTATGGTTACTGTTTCAGTTGAGTGACAGGTCCAGTATACTGATTTAAAGAGAAAATCAGTTCTTATATGAGTAATGTTGTACTCAGGGATTTGATTCGAGGATCTGGGTCATTCCTGTTCTTTAAGGAAGTGGGAAATCCGAAGGGTATTGAGACTGTCCGAGTCCACGGGTTTCCTTCCTATTCTTGAAGGGTGCTTGAGGATGTCTTGGAGACTCAAGGAAATTAGACTGTCCAAGTCTAGAGTTTCATCTTTTGTACTATGCTTTGAGAAACAGTAGTAGACTCTATGAAAGGACTGTTCTATGCAGATGACTAAGTTCTGTTCCTATACCTCTAGGAGGTCGTCGGGACCATTTGTACGAAGCCCAAGAGGAGGCTGGAAACTTTTAAGAAGCCGATCGGTCCTTGTACGAAGCCCAAGAGGAGGCTATCATTCCCGGAGGAAGAATCATTCTACGAAGCCTAAGAGGAGGCTGTGAATACTTCTAAGAAGCCGATGGGTCCTTGTACTAAGCCCAAGAGGAGGCGGGGTTGCTTTTAGGAAGCCTGTGGGTCCTTGTACGATGCCCAAGAGAAGGCCGATGCTTTTAAGAAGCCCGTGGGTCCCTAAACCCCGAGAAATTCAAGACAGGCTATTCACATGGAATAGATCAAGCCAGAAAAGTTCGAGAATTTGGAAGAAACACAAAGATGCCATTCACGGATAATACGTTCATCTCTGGGAGTAGAGTTTCTTGACAATTCCTAATGAGGACAGCCGAAGAGAAGACTGTATCTGGTGATCCTATTGGGGATCTAGTTGTCTATTTCTACGAATAAACGAAACGGCGTCACCTAGTTCTAGACGTAGTTGCCGGGGAAACTCTAAATATCTATACTATTATTACACAGTTGATATGAGTTTACGAAAGAAGACTTACAGCAAAATAGCCCCATAATACAGTTATATGTATATGAAAGCGGTAAATGAAAGCGTATAAACACTTACTCGGTTGTAGAGCTTCCATGATGTTTGGTTAGTTGTTCAACAAAGAAAGATTGAAAACAACAGTATATTCAAAATCAAAGGAGAAAGTGCTTTGAAAAAGAAAGATTTGGGGCTTACAGCTCAAGGAGAGGTCCAGGGTTTTATCAGTGAGCGCACTGTACAGAGGGACTTATACAAGTGACTGAGGCCCAAAAAGGTTTTCTGTACAAAGGGATGGGTCTTACACTCTCTCAAGAGGCCCAAAAAGTTTTAAAGAAAAAGAGTGGGGCTTATAACACGAGGGTAGGCCCAGATAATTTTCCGTTCGAAATGGCGATCGCGCCGAGGTTTTCTTTTAACGCAGAGGGACTTATACAATAAGTGAGGCCCAAAATGTTTTGGTTAAAAGGGGATTGGGTCTTTCACTCTAATAGAGGCCCATGAGTGTTTGAAAAAGTTTGATGAGGGTTGAATTAATCAAAAACCCTAATTTCATTTTTTAAAGGACATTTTTCAAAGAAAAATCAGGTAAAAAATGATAAAAAATATCAAATAAAATCATTAATCATGTTATAAACAGTGATTAAGGTTTATGAAAAAGTATTTTATCCACATGAATATTTAAAATCATTTTGGTTTTAAAAATCAAGAAAAAGAAATAATTTTAAAAGCATTTAAAACAATTTAAAACAATATTTTTGAATATATTAAAAATATATCAAATAATAATATTTTTTGGGATTTTTGGGTGGATTAAAATATTATGGAGTATGAATAAGAATTGTGTAAAACAGATTTGGAAAATGATAATTTTTGCCATGTGAAATAATTGGTTGAGTTTTGAAGATAAACTAAGAAAAAAAGGAATGCGATGTCACAACATCACATTCGACATCACTCATGAGTTTTGAAGATAAGAGAACAAGGGAATATGTCACAACATCACATTCGACATCAGACAAAAACCAGAACTGCACCTTGATTTTCAACATCTTTTTATCAAACTTCAAACATTCATAACTCTCTCAATTTTTAACGAAATTGAAATCCGTAAGAACCTATCTTGACCAATTTTTTACAAGGAATCCAATGGTATCACTCATACATACTAAAACTTAATGTACAGCGCACACAAGGAAAAAAACCAGATCTGCACCTTAAGTTTAAACATCTTTGCTTATCAAATTTTCAAACATTCATAACTCTCTCAATTTTTAACGAAATTGAAATCCGTAAGAACCTATCTTGACCAATTTTTCGTAAGGAATCCAATGGTATCACTCATACATACTGAAACTTAATGTACAGCAGACACAAGGCAAAAAACCAGATCTGCACCTTAAGTTTAAAACAACATAAACTCCACATATAAACATGTTAAAGTGCAAACTGTAGGAGAATTATAACATACACATTAAGGACTACATTCTTGCTTCAAGAATTGTTCAATATGATGCATGTATGTGGACATCAAAGGAAAGCATGATTCAAAGAATTCAAGTTATGAATTTTACCTCTTTTTTTGGAGATTTTGTGCAACCTACCAAGTGCTTTGTTCCAGAAATGATTTGATGCTTTGGACACCCTCAAATGACCTCTTAGAAGCTTTTAGGATGGTTGGAATCAGCTGGTACCTGCAGAAACACAAATTGTCCCTTTCTTGCAAAAGGGGTTAAAAGTGACCAAAATAGAAACTCTCTCAAATGGTGTTCCAGATGTTGGGAACCATTTGATATGGTTCAAGGATGATATTTGGAGTGTGTTTGAGGTTTTATCTGGTTCGGTAAGTGACTGAATCAAGACATGGCTTGAAAAATGCAAAAAAGTGCCATTTTGAGGTTTTGAGAAGTGACTTTGTGATTTTGTGATTACATGTCACTCGTGATAATTTGCACAGCTTACATATGATATATATGAGGTGCGTGTGTGATTGATTGTGATGGAAAAGCTCTCAAGCTCGAAAACTCAGAATTACTTGCTTTGGAAGGCAAATTTGAGGTGAAAGAAGAGATTTTTAGGAAAGCGTCTGTTTGATGGCTTTGGTGTACTCAAACTGAGCACAAATGAGCTCTATTTATAGTAGAGCAAGTTTGTTTTCGTAGGAATAGTGAATGGTGGCTGCAGCAGAGGTTTGGCCAATGTTGTCCAATGAGAATCCAAGTCTCCTCTAGCCATTGACTAGAGGTTAGAGCACAGAGCTGTGGTTCCCTTGGTCTTGGATAAGTCTTGACTGAATTCAGTTGAGAATGGCTCAGTCCATGCCACCTTGATGCTTCCATTGAATGCTCCAATCCAAAATTGGAGTCTTGTCCCTCTTTTAGGGATTTTTAGGAATAGCATGCTACTTCTTGTTCCAAGGACTTTGGAGGCTTGGCTCAGTGATTGTCCCCTTTAGATTTGATCCTCAGATGTGTCCAAGATGATGACAAGGCTTGGAAATTCGTATGGCACAAGAAATGTGCAAATCTGTCCTGAAACATGTCTTGAAAATCAGCTGCAGCAAGCCTAGTTGTAAAATCCATAACTTCTTGCTCAAGAATGATGAATGGCTGTTCTAGGACTCTATGGAAAGCTGAGATGACATACTTCAACTTTGATGTTCAAGGTTTGGCTTGAATCAACTTGGATCATGGAGAAAAACATCCTTGAAGTTGGGACATTCTTGCTGGAAAAAAAATATTAGTGATGTCCTATGCAATGTTGGAACATCAGACATTAAGAACATTAATAATTCCAAACTTCCATCACTTGTATCTTTTAATCCAGTATGATATTTTGAGTTGAAGTGAATTGCCTCTTTGATGCTTGTCTTGCATGGTGACAAAGTTTGAAAATTGGGTGGCACAAGAAAAGTGCACAAAATCTGTCCCAAAAAAATTAGCTCGAGCAAGGCCTGTTGTGATGTTCATAACTCCTTGCTCAAGTTGAATTAATGGGAGTTCTTATACATTTTGGAAAGCCCTAATGACATAATTTAACTTTGATGTTTGACTTTGGTCTCGGTTCAGCTTGCAAAGTCATCAAAATGGTCTTGAACTTGTGTAGTCAAATCTGTCCTAAAAGCTGTCATGAAAATTCTGCTTTATCAATGTTTTTTGCAAAAATCATATCTCCTTGCTCGAGTATGCTACAAGGACGTTCTACAATTTTCTGGAAAGCTGAGATAACGTACTTAAACTTTGATGTTCAAGGTTTGGCTTGAATCAACTTGGATCATGGAGAAAAACATCCTTGAAGTTGGGACATTCTTGCTGGAAAATTATTAGCGATGTCATATGCAATGTCAGAACATCAGACATTAAGAATTCCAAACTTTGATCACTTATATCTTTCAATCCTTATGATATTTTGAGTTGATTCCTTCTACAATGTTGAAGTATCAAATACCCTCTTTAAAAGTAGCCCTTACACAAAACCAATGGATGCTTGGGTCAATAGTTACAACCTTGAAAAGTTGTGCACTTGAACATGATTTTAACTTAGGAAAAATTTCTAATTTCTTTCAATTTGATCAATTTTGCAATTTTGCATGATTTCTTGATTTAAATTTGATCAAATTAAATCATCCATCATATTTTCTTGAGTAATGGCTTGTGAAGCTCAAAGTTGACCAAAAGTCAAACTTTGACTTTCTACGTCAGTTGACTTTGTATTAGATGAACTTGAGGCTTGATCCACTTGAAATGTTGCACTCTTGTGCTTAATTCTTGATGTGGGAGTCCTCTTGATCCTTTGTGATTGTTTGAAAGGTTTAGACAAGTTGAAGATCATGTCATTCCTTTATTGATCATTTGTCTAAAGGCTCTGAGAGGGTTTGAAACCCTAGTTTGATTGTAGTGAACGCTCACCCATCTATGGGGAGACTAATGAAGCATGATGGTTCCTCCATATTGTGATGATGATTTGCACAATGATGGGAAATCTTAGTGGTCAAAATTTGGGGTATGACAGGAGGATCAGGGTTATTTCCTGTTCTTTAAGGAAATAGGAAATCCAAAGGGTATTGAGACTGTCCGAGTCTGCGAGTGTTCTTCGCATTCTTGAAAGGGGCTTGAGAATGTCTTTGAGACTCAAGGGTCTTAGACTATCCCAGTCTAGAGTTTTATCTTTTGTATTATACTTAAGAGAAATTAAGGGACAGTACAGTTGCGGTGGCATGATCTAGACTCTTTAAAAGATGTTCTATTAAGATGACTAATTTTTGTTCCTATACCTCTAGGAGGTCGTCGGGACAATTTATACGAAGCCCAAAAGGAGGTTGGAAACTTTTAAGAAGCCGAGGGACAATTTGTACGAAGCCCAAGAGGAGTCTATCATTCCCGGAGGAAGAATCATTATACGAAGCCTAAGAGGAGGATGTGAAAACTTCTAAGAAGCTGATGGGTCCTTGTACAACGCCTAAGAGGAGGCGGGGATGCTTTTAGGAAGCCTGTGGGTCCTTGTACTAAGCCCAAGAGGAGGCTGATGAACAGTTCCAGAAGGGGTTTCACTTGGAACATTGGCCTTCTGTATATGAACTGTTCAAAAGGGGGGAAGATCTTAGATCTAGTTATCTAAAATTGTTGTAAGGAGACGAGGTTTTGTCTAGTTCTAGACGTAGTTGCCGGGGAAACTCTAAATATCTATACTATTATTACACAGTCGATATGAGTTTATGAAAGAAGACTTACAGTGAAACAGCCCCACAGTACAGTTATATACATATGAAAGCGGTAAATGAAAGCAGGTAAACACTTACTCGGTTGTAGAGCTTCCATGATGTATGGTTAGTTGTTCAACAAAGAAAAGTTGAAAATAATATATTACAAAATCAAAGGAGAAAGTTATTTTAAAAGGAAAATTGGGGCTTACAGCTCAAGGAGAGGCCCAGGGTTTTATACAAAGGGATGGGTCTTACACTCTCTCAAAAGGCCCAAAGTTGTTTCAAGAAGAGGAATGAGGCTTATAACACGAGGGTAGGCCCAGATGATTTAATTTTTGAACTGGCGATCGCGCCGATTTTTTTTGAAAATACAGTGGGACTTATACAATATCTGAGGCCCAAAAATTGTTTGTATTTACAAAGGATTGGGTCTTACACTCCATTAGAGGACCAATAATTTATTTTTGTACAAGTGATGGGGCTTACAGCTCAAGGAGAGGCCCAGATGATTTTTGTTTTGAAAAAGGCGATCGCGCCGGGATTTTTGAAAATACAGTGGGACTTATACAATATCTGAGGGCTAAAAATAGGTTGTATTTAAAAAGGGTTGGGTCTTACACTCTATTAGAGGCCCAAAGTTTGAAAAAGAAATGGGTCTTATAGCTATAGGAGAGGCCCGGGGTTTTTGTTTTAAATGGGCGATGATCGTGCCGAACTTTTGAAATACAACGGGACTTATACAATAAGTGAGGCCCAAAGTAGGTTATATTTACAAACGGTTGGGTCTTACACTCTATTAGAGGCCCAAAGGTTTTAAAAATAAATGGGTCTTATAGCTCAAGGAGAGGGCCAGGGTTTTTGTTTTAAAGGGGCGATGATCGCGCCGAACTTTTGAAATACAACGGGACTTATACAATAAGTGAGGCCCAAAGTAGGTCATATTTACAAAGGGTTGGGTCTTACACTCTATTAGAGGCCCAAAGTTTGAAAAGTTTGTTAGGGTGAAAATCAACAAAAACCCTAATTTCACCATTTTTAAAGTAATTATTCAAAGAAAATTAATTAAAATGATACAAATTCCAAATAAGTTTGAATAAACAACTTGTGATTTTGGTTTTAGGTTTGAAAAATGAGCTTTTAATCACAATATGAATTAAAACCTATTTGGTGTTGATTTTCCAACATGAATATTTATTTTTAAAAGGGTTTAAAAACAAATAAAAAGGTATTTATTCACAAAAATACTAATTATATTAAATAAATAATATAAATCTAATTTTTTTGTGGAATAAAATATTTCAACATTTTGGTGATTTTTTGCAAAAAGAACCAATAAAAAATAATTAAAATTGAGTGAGTTATTAATTTTTCAAATCATTTAAAATAAATATAAAAAATAACAAAAAACAAGAAAAAGTGGTAAAAAAGAGATATGGGGCGAGGCGGATTCGAACCCCAGACCTCTCACTTTTCAATACACACAAAACCAGCTGATCAACCACTGGGGCGCAATGCCAATTCAAATATAGTATGGCCAATGATAAATATATAGAGAACTTGGTTGGAAAACCTGAAGAATGGCGCCATGGCCATCTTCTTCCTCCAGCTCGTGCATGAAGCCCTCTATCTCTCTCGTTTCTCAACCATTTAACATGATTCAAACACCAAAGTCATGCGTTTTTTCACAAGGAATAAGATGGCAATACTCAATTTTATTTATTTTCAGTGTATAGCAAGTTATATCTTTATGGTCGTATGAATCCTAATTTTGCAAAAGCAATCAAGTAGACATGATTATAAGTGCTATGATCAAATTTTTTGAGGGGAAATACTCACCATATGATGGCAATCAATTGGCAAAAATATCATGCGAGGAAATATGCATGGATCATGAAGTTGAAGTTTTGAGGATTACCTTGATGCAAGCTGAAATGGAACTCTGCACAGATGGTGTTCGAGAAGAAATTTGATGATCCCTACAGCTTCAATGGATGTAGTCGAGTGTGTTGCAAGCTTTGGAATACTCTGAAAACCTTTGGATCAAGTTGGAGAACTCCAATTGCGTAATTGAGGCATAATGGCTTGGTTGAAGGGTGATTTTGAGCTAGGGGTGTTACAGTTGGTGTTTAAGTATTTGGACACCTCAAATACATCATGTGTGATGTGTCTGAGCAATTGGAATGGATAGCTTAAGGCTGCAACTCAAAACCCGATGGTGGTTGCTCAAAAATAAGGAAATTTGGCACTTAAGAGAGAATGAGAGAAAGCAGTGCTATAAGGTACCATACCAATACTTGCATGATAACTGTTATTATAAGAGAACTCAATCAATGGCAAAAGTTCTATCTAATTTCCTCCACTTCCAAGGACACAAGCTCTCAACATGTCTTCCATGGTTTGTATTGCCCGTTCCGTCTGACCATCCGTCTGTGGGTGATTCGAAGTACTCAAACACAACTTCGTCCCCATCGCTTGTTGAAAAGCTCTCCAAAATCTCGAAGTGAACTTTGGATCTCTATCCGAAACGATAGTAGTAGGAATACCATGCAACCTCACTATCTCCGAAATGAACAACCTTGCGAGATGACTCGCCTTATAAGTAGTCTTTACGGCCAAGAAATGAGCAGACTTCGTTAACCGATCTACTATTACCCAAATCGAATCATAACCGCCTTGCGCACGGGGTAAACCCACCGCGAAGTCCATCGAAATACTATCCCATTTCCACACCGGAATTTCTAAAGGTTGCAACAAGCCACCCGGTCTTTGGTGCTCGATCTTCACTTGTTAACACACCGCACATTCCGACACATACACCGCAATATCTCTTTTCATCCTGGACCACCAATAGTCCCTTCTTAGATCTTGATACATCTTTGAAGTTCCCGGATGTATAGTAAAAGCACTCTTATGCGCTTCATTCAAAATCCTCCTTTTTAACTCCGTGTTGTCCGGAATACCAATCCTTTGGTTAAATACAATAACTCCGTCGGTAGCTCGCACAAAACCCGGTTGCAATAACACCTCTTGTAACTTCTCATCTAACCCTTGCTCTTGTTGAATTTCTTCTCGAAGAGTAGAAGTGATATTCAAATTTCCCATAATCACACAATTAGGAGTCCAATTGAATTGAAGATTTAGATCTCTAAACTTTTCCATTAAGTCATACTCTAACATCATCAAGTCGAAAATGTACAACACTTTCCTGCTTAAAGCGTCCGCCACCTTATTCGCTTTACCCGGATGGTATCTTAGTTCCAAGTCATAATCTTTCAAATATTCCATCCACCTCCACTGACGCATGTTCAACTCCTTCTGATTAAAGAGGTACTGTAAGCTCTTGTGGTCACTAAACATCTCAAAACGCACACTATACAAATAGTGACGCCACACCTTCAAGGTAAATACAACCGCCGCCAATTCTAAGTCATGCGTTGGATAAGTCTCTTCATGGACTTTCAACTATCTGGAAGCATAAGCCACTACATGTCCATCTTGCATTAACACACCTCCTAATCCCATCTTCGAGGCATCACAATATACCTCATACGACTTGCTAGGATCAGGAATAACCAAAATAGGAGCAGTCGTCAATCTCTCTTTCAAACTCATAAAACTTTGCTCACACGCCGAATCTCATTCATACGAATAATCCTTCCGAGTAAGTCTCGTCATCGGTAAAGCCAGTTGGGAAAAGCCTTTAATAAACCTTCTATAATAACCTGCTAGTCCCAAAAAGCTTCTAACTTCAGACACATTCTTCGGTCTCTCCCAATTTATCACTGCTTCCACTTTTGATGGGTCTACCGCTACACCACCCTGAGATATGACATGTCCAATAAAATTAACCTCCGACATCCAAAACTCACACTTACTTAACTTAGCAAAAAGTTGTCTCTCTTGCAAAATGGATAAAACGATTCTTAGGTGTTCACCGTGCTCTTGAGGGTCACGGGAATAGATAAGAATGTCATCAATTAAAATCACCACAAATTGGTCCAAGTAAGGTTGAAATATCCGATTCATATAATCCATGAAAACTGCCGGAGCATTCGTCACACCGAAAGGCATCACCAAAAATTCATAATGACCGTAACGGGTTCTAAACGCAGTCTTTGGTACATCTGAACTCTTCACCCAAATCTGATGATAACCCGACCGTAAATCAATCTTCGAGAACACACAGGCTCCTTTCAATTGATCTAACAGATCGTCTATCCTTGGCAATGGGTATTTGTTCTTGATGGTGACCTTATTCAACTGACGGTAATCAATACACAACCGCATTCCACCATCCTTCTTCTTTACCAACAACACTGGAGCTCCCCAGGGAGAAACACTTGGTCGAACAAAATGCTTAGCCAACGACTCTTCCAATTGATCCTTTAATTCTCTTAATTCAAGTGGCGCCATCCGATACGGAGAAACGGATATTGGAGCCGTTCCCGGTATTAGGTCAATAGAGAATTCCACTTCCTGTTCCAGGGGAAGAGAAGTGATATCCTCAGGGAAGACTTCAGGAAAGTCACAAACTACCGGAATACTCACAACTTGACGGTTACTACCCTTCTCCTTAGTAAGAATTAAAAGAACAGATTTTTCCTCCTCAAACAAGAAATTAATCATTCCAACCGTACCTTCTAAAATAGTAGTTAACACATCCTTCGGAGTAGCCTCGTTGGACGGGATGATAATTAACTTCTCCTTACAATCGATAAAAACCGAATTAGCCGAAAGCCAATCCATTCCTAGAACAACATCCACTTTCTTAAGCGGTAAGCAAATCAGATCAATCTGGAAAACTCTTCCATCCACAGATAAAACGCAATTTTCACACATTAAAGGTGTTTCAACCATCTCATCCATGGCAGTAGTAACCACCATGGGTGGAGACAACGGAACCGCTTGTAACCCAAGCCGCTTTACACTTTGCATCGATACAAAAGAGTGTGTAGCTCCACAATCAAATAAAACAAAGCAAGGATTTCCATTCACAAAACACGTACCAGCAATCAAAGAGTTGTCACCCTTTGTTTTCCTTGCATCCAAGGTATACACTCGCCCGGTATTCTTTTCTTGCATCTGATTCTTCCTCTGAGGACAATCCCTCGATAAATGGCCCACCTTGTTACACTGATAACACCTTATCCCTTCTAGACCGCACCTACCAAAATGATTCTTACCACAAGTACGACATACCGGAGGCACACTAGTCCTGGAACTCTGAACTTGTTTCCCTTTGAAAGATTATTGTCTCGATCTAAATTGTTGATTCGATCGCCCACGATCACCTTGATTCCCCCTACTTAACTCTCCTTCTGCTTGTACCTTCTTCAAACTATGTTCTGCCACATAACACTGTCGTAACAATTACGCATAGCTAGTAAATTCTCTCTGAGACACACTATGTGAAATTTCAGCCCTTAACCCAAACAGAAACTGATCGATCTTCCACCTTTCATCAGGAGCATACATAGCCTGTCTAGAATAAGCAGCCATAACCTCAAACTTTTCCGCATAAGATGCCACCGTCAAGTTACCTTGTCTCAGCTGCCGAAATTCGAATTCTTTTTTAGACCTTAAGGAACTTGGAAAATACTTCTCCATAAAAGTTATCTTAAACTGCTCCCACACTTTCGGTACCTCTTGAATTGTCATCAAGGCTGAAGCGTTTTCCCACCATCTCATAGCAAAACCCTTTAATAAGTGAGAAGCGAAGACAACCTTATTTTCTTCACTACACTGGACGATCAAGAAAATCCGCTCCATACCGGATATCCATTCATGAGCCTTTACTGGGTCTAACCCTCCCAGAAACTCCGGAGGATTCATACGAATGAAACCCCAATAGGTTCCCCCTGCAGCTTCCAGAACAACCACTGGAGAATGTACACCACCAGCCAATTGTTGTACCATTTGTTGCACAAACTGATTCTGCTGTTGCTGCATCTGTTGCATGAATTGATACAGAGGGGCATTCCCTTCGTCCCCTGGCGGATGTGTCCCTGCTGGAGTAGTTCTTGGTCTACCACGGTTGTTTCTGCGTCGGTCGGCCATGTTCCTAAATGTCATACAGATAGGATTAAGTTGATCAGGCTCAATACCATAAATATAACACGTAAGACCAATGGCGACACAACACATATGAAACGGAAAGAAACACTTATACTATTTCATGGCTAGGTCGAGGATACGACCTGCTCTGATACCAACTGTAATGCCCACATATACATATATACATCAAATCATATATTATACATGAATAATACATTTGGTACTGAAATATACAATAAGTTCCTAGTAAACACATTATAGGTATACATGCCCAATAGAGACTAAATACAAATAACTACGGCATAGTATATCTATAAGATGTTCCAATGACAAATACTAAGAACTAGATCAATACAATGATCTCAAAAAAACACCATAGCGGAAGCCATGCCATCTCAAAAGCTACGACCCGTAAGGAAGTCAAACAACCTGATCCTTACCCTTCGGCGAAACTGCAGAACCTGTGATTTAAACAACAACAGTGGGGTGAGATACATCAAATCTCAGTGAGTTCGCTATCTTATAGTCCTCTCGACTTTACAAGGTTCTAACATCCTAACTCAAGTCAAAAGGGAAGGGAAAAGACCTTGAGTACGCACACGCCATATAAGCATTCACACTTGTGAGCCTGTTAACTCACAATAGTACCAAAGTAAATCCTGAGCCTGTTAACTCAAGAATCTCGCTGATCGATAACCGTACCAAGGCATCCCCTGTTCCCATCCGCTTCTACGCCTAGAAGACGACCCGAGTCATAGATCCTCGTATTTACTTGGCATACGAATTGGATTCGAGATCATCGGCCTGTTAACCGTGAACCGTCACTTCTCATGGCCTGTTAACCATCACAAGTCTCTTTACCCGTAGGCTCCAATCGTACTATACGCGGGAATCAAACCTGCCAAGTAATTGTGCATACGTTTCAGAGGAGGTGCTCGAGTCTCATGAAACTACACCGCAAGATCAATCGGTTATGATTACTAGACACACGCCTCGGCCTCTTTGCACGAGCGCTGTCACAATGTCATTTACACACTTTCGATATCATTACGGTAATGTTCCTCACTCTACCTATACATATTTTAACATGCATACATATTCCAACATGTTTAACAATAATAACATAGGCATGTAATCATCAATCACATAATGGAATACCAAAATTCAACATACCACAATTTATACCAAATTATGGTTCCCTCCGATTCATTTAATCGGGCAATAAACAGATATTTCTCACTACCATCAGCTAGAATATGTTCTTAGCTTCACAACGATACTAAGAATACGCAAAACTGATACCCGAGTCAAAAGTTATGCAAGAAATAAAATGGATGTTCTACTATGTTCGCATTGCGAATAAGCTAGCGAATGTTCGCTACTTCATTCGCAGTGCGAAGCATCCAGCGAACGCCTAGCCAACACTTTTTCGCTGCCTCATTGGCAGTGCGAACACTGGCAAACCAAGGCAGTAACAAAAACAACGTAAGGTTCGCAGTGCGAACCACCGGCGAATGCTCGCCTTTGCATTCGCAGTGCAAGCTGCCAGCGAGTGCACGATGCCCCCCCTTCACTGGGGGATTCGCAGTGCGAATCTGGGAATTTCAGAAAGTTCATCAGCGTAACACCTGATCTCCCATGGTTCCAAAACCCCACCAAAACATATCCAAACATCCCACAATCAAACATAAACGATCCTACACTCATATAACTCATATTACTCAGTTGATAACACATTTCAACCATTAATTCTCAAGATTTTGCAATTTAAACAAATCTCTTACAACTCTAACCTAAGCCTTAAAATCCAAGAAAAATCTAAAACAAAAGCATCTATCTAGAACCCACCTTGAATAGATTAAGATGGTGAAGATTTGAAGATGATTAGATGAAGATTTGATGATGTTCTTGATCTTGAGCTTTCCTCTTTGTTTTCTTCCTTTCCTTCTCTTTTCTTTCTCTCCACTTCTTTCTATCATTTTCTCCCTTTGCTTCTAAAGAGGAAAATGAGAGGAAAAGGAAATGATATAGTAAAACATCATCAAATATCAAAACTACTAATTGTCCATAAAGTCTCTAAAGTCCAAATATTTAAATATCCCAGAATTAGATAATATTAATTGGATTTACTCTAAGTTCAACAGTTACCCTAATTATCTCTGCAGATAATTTCTCAGAGTACATTGGGACTCAGTTGATCACGACTAATATCATCCAGAATAACAGAATTTACGGGGTATTACAGTGTTTTAGTATCTCGTACGATGCCCGAGATGGAGGCTAGAGGTGGTCGACTCAACAAGAGAGTCTTTTTATACTCAACAAGAGAGTGTTTTTGTATCTCGTACGAAGCCCGAGATGAAGGCTAAAAGGGAAGTGACTCAACAAGAGATTCTTTTATACTCAACAAGTGAGTGTTTTTGTATCTCGTACGAAACTTGAGATGAAGGCTAAAAGTTAGCTCCGCTGAGGAGAATCATTGTACAAAGCCCAAGAGGAGGCTATGGCAATTGTTTCAGTTGAGTGACAGGTCCAATATGTTGGTTAAAAGAGAAAATCAGTTCTTATGAAGATTAAAGGTAAGGTTGTGCTTTGGTACTGATCGGAGGATCAGGGTTATTTCCTGTTCTTTAAGGAAATAGGAAATCCAAAGGGTATTGAGAATGTCCAAGTCTGCGGGTGTTCTTCCCATTCTTGAAAGGGGCTTGAGAATGTCTTTGAGACTCAAGGGTCTTAGACTATCCCAGTCTAGAGTTTGATCTTTTGTACTATACTTAAGAGAAATTAAGGGACATTACAGTTGCGGTGGCAAGATCTAGACTCTTTAAAAGACTGTTCTATTAAGATGACTAATTTTTGTTCCTATACCTCTAGGAGGTCGTCGGGACAATTTGTACGAAGCCCAAGAGGAGGCTGGAAACTTTTAAGAAGTCGAGGGACAATTTGTACGAAGCCCAAGAGGAGGCTATCTTCCCGGAGGAAGAATCATTATACAAAGCCTAAGAGGAGGCTGTGAAAACTTCTAAGAAGCCGACGAGTCCTTGTACAACGCCTAAGAGGAGGCGGGGATGCTTTTAGGAAGCTTGTGGGTCCTTGTACTAAGCCCAAGAGGAGGCTGATGAACAGTTCCAGAAGGGGTTTCACTTGGAACATTTGCCTTCTATATATGAACTGTTCAAAAGGGGGGAAGATCTTAGATCTAGTTATCTAAAATTGTTGTAAGGAGACGAGGTTTTGTCTAGTTCTAGACGTAGTTTCCGGGGAAAGTCTAAATATCTATACTATTATTACACAGTCGATATGAGTTTATGAAAGAAGACATACAGTGACACATCCCCACAGTACAGTTATATACTTATGAAAGCGATAAATGAAAGCAGGTAAACACTTACTCGATTGTAGAGCTTCCATGCTATATGATTAGTTGTTCAACAAAGAAAAGTTGAAAACAATATATTACAAAATCAAAGGAGAAAGTTCTTTTAAAAGGAAAATTGGGGCTTACAGCTCAAGGAGAGGCCCAGGGTTTTGTACAAAGGGATGGGTCTTACACTCTCTCAAGAGGCCCAAAGTTGTTTCAAGAAGAGGAATGGGGCTTATAACACGAGGGTAGGCCCAGATAATTTAATTTTTGAACTAGCGATCGCGCCGGTTTTTTTTGAAAATACAGTGGGACTTATACAATATCTGAAGCCCAAAAATTGTTTGTATTTACAAAGGATTGTGTCTTACACTCTATTAGGGGCCCAATGATTTATTTTTGTACAAGTGATGGGGCTTACAGCTCAAGGAGAGGCCCAGATGATTTTTGTTTTGCAAAAGGCGATAGCGCCGGGATTTTTGAAAATACAGTGGGACTTATACAATATCTGAGGCCCAAAAATAGGTTGTATTTAAAAAGGGTTGGGTCTTACACTCTATTATAGGCCCAAAGTTTGAAAAAGAAATGGGTCTTATAGCTCTAGGAGAGACCCGGGGTTTTTGTTTTAAACGGGCGATGATCGCGCCGAACTTTTGAAATAAAACATGACTTATACAATAAGTGAGGCACAAAGTAGGTTGTATTTACAAAGGGTTGGGTCTTACACTCTATTAGAGGCCCAAAGGTTTTAAAAAGAAATGGGTCTTATAGCTCAAGGAGAGGGCCAGGGTTTTTGTTTTAAAGGGGCGATGATCGCGCCGAACTTTTGAAATACAACGGGACTTATACAATAAGTGAGGCCCAAAGTAGGTCATATTTACAAAGGGTTGGGTCTTACACTCTATTAGAGGCCCAAAGTTTGAAAAATTTGTTAGGGTGAAAATCAACAAAAACCCTAATTTCACCATTTTTAAAGTAATTATTCAAAGAAAATTAATTAAAATGATACAAATTCTAAATAAGTTTGAATAAACAACTTGTGATTTTGGTTTTAGGTTTGAAAAATGAGGTTTTAAACACAAGATGAATTAAAACCTATTTGGTGTTGATTTTCCAACATGAATATTTATTTTTAAAAGGGTTTAAAAACAAATAAAAAGGTATTTATTCACAAAAATACTAATTATATTAAATAAATAATATAAATCTAATTTTTTTGTGGAATAAAATATTTCAACATTTTGGTGATTTTTTTGCAAAAAGAACCAATAAAAAATAATTAAAATTGAGTGAGTTATTAATTTTTCAAATCATCTAAAATAAATATGAAAAATAACAAAAAAACAAGAAAAAGTGGTAAAAAAGAGATCTGGGGCGAGGGGGATTCGAACCCTAGACCTCTCGCTTGTCAATACACACAAAACCAGCTGATCAACCACTAGGGCGCAATGCCAATTCAAATATAGTATGGCCAATGATAAATATATAGAGAACTTGGTTGGAAAACCTGAAGAATAGCGCCATGGCCATCTTCTTCCTCCAGCTCGTGCATGAAGCCCTCTATCTCTCTTGTTTCTCAACCATTTGACATGATTCAAACACCAAACTTATGCGTTTTTTCACAAGGAATAAGATGGCAATACTCAATTTTGTTTATTTTCAGTGTATATCAAGTTATATCTTTGTGGTCGTATGAACCCTAATTTTGCAAAAGCAATCGATCAGACATGATTATGAGTGCTATGATCAAATTTTTGGAGGGGAAATACTCAGCATATGATGGCAATCAATTGGTAAAAATATCATGCGATGAAATATGCATGGATCATGAAGTTGAAGTTTTGAGGCTTACCTTGATGCAAGCTGAAATGGAACTCTGCACAGATGGTGTTCCAGAAGAAATTTGATGATCCCTACAACTTCAATGGATGTAGTGGAGTGTGTTGCAAGCTTTGGAATACTCTGAAAACCTTTGGATCAAGTTGGAGAACTCCAACTGCATAATTGAGGCATAATGGCTTGGTTGAAGGGTGATTTTGAGCTAGGGGTGTTACAGTTGGTGTTTAAGTGTTTGGACACCTCAAATACATCATGTGTGATGTGTCTGAGCAATTGGAATAGATTGCTTATGGCTGCAACTCAAAACCCGATGGTGGTTGCTCAAAAATAAGGAAATTTGGCACTTAAGAGAGAATGATCCATAAGGTGATTTGGGTGCCTTAAATGGTCCATTGGAACCTCTATTTATAGGTGATCAACTCTTGTCTTGGAGGAATAGTGAATGGCTGCTGGATAAGATCACCTTCAAAGGGATTGGTTGGACATAAATGCCTCTTGCATTAGGTGTAACAGCTGCTCCAAATAGATCAGCTATGCCTTGACTGAAATCACATTCCTCAGTCATTTTAATTGTTGTTTAATCAGAGAACTTGACTGAGGAGAGTGAGAATCTTGAAAATGCACTATTCCACATTAATGTCGTTTGAATTCAAAGCAAAATGTGCCAAAATGCATGAACTTCATGTTGGAAGATTCCTTGGCTTTGTGACTCAACTTTGTAGGTTGGATCAGATGCATTGTGATTGGTTTGAGTACATGTGGCATGATGATCCTCAGTCTTGATTCAGAAATCGTGTGTAGCAAGCAAACATTCAAACTGATTTTTCCTAAACAGCTTGTAGCAGCATGACTTTGGGCATGGATTTCTCTTGGCTCAAGTTGAATTAATTCATGCTGATAAGCTCTTTTAATTCTTGGCAACATTTGCAAAAACATTGATGTTTACCTTTGGACTTGATACAGCTTGCAACTATGTGAAAAGATCTCACAAGTTTTGGTTTTTCCAACAAAATCTGCCTTGGCCAGAATTTTTCTAAGTGTTGGAAAATGATGTATTTTCATGTTTTAGTCATTTTGGCCAAATCATAACTAAGAATCCACAATGAATTGGAATGAGGTGTAGTTGGAGCTTTTGTAGAGGGTAATGAGAGCTACAAATCCAGCTTTGGATGGGGAAGAATGGCCTTGTGGTTTAGGAGTTATGATCCTCCAAAGTTGGTACCCTTGCCACTTTGTTCATAACTTAGAAAATTTTCTAAGTTTTTATGGTTACCCCTTTTATAAGTTATCCCACTTTTCTTGATTTTTTTGATGAATGATGATTCAAATCATACCTTAACATCATTTTAGGGTTAAAAACCCATTTTTGTGAAAAATCTCAAAATGTCAAAGTTTGACTTTTGTGCACAGTTGATTTTTTATCATATGAATTCCAAACTATGCAATCCTTTAGGAAATCATGTCCTTGACCTAAATCAAACTTGATGGACATGTTCCATGGGTGTTATAGGGTATATTGATTCATGTCCTAGGGTTTGGGAGCATGTCCTGGTCAAAAGTCAAAGCTACAGTTGACTTTTCTCGCAAAACCCTAACTGTGGTTCAGATGAAATTGAAACTTGTTGCTCAAGCTTCTTGGATTAATCCATTGTTGCAAATGGATCAATGTAGTGTGCTATAGACCCTCAAATCCTCCCTTGAGGTCTTGGCTCATGATTTTTTCCAAAAGTCAACTTAGGGGTGAATTAGGTCAAGAAACCCTAATTCCTGATTTTTGATGTATACATCCCCTGAGGCTAAATTGACTTGGTGATTGGGTTTATGATGTCCCTTGGAGCATCATTAGTTATGCCTTGATGCATTGGCTCAACCAAGGTTTTCTTATACAAAGCCTAAGAGGAGGCTATTGGCCCAACAATAGGGTGTTTTTATGTGTCTCGTACTAAGCCCGAGATAGAGGCTAAAAGGGTTTGACTCAACAAGAGAGTCTTTTATACTAAACAAGAGAGTGATTTGGTGTCTCGTATGAAGCCCGAGACGGAGGCTAAAAGTTTGTTTGACTCAACTAGAGAGTCTTTTATACTCAACAAGAGAGTGTTTTGGTATCTCGTACGAAGCCCGAGATGGAGGCTAGAGGTGGTCGACTCAACAAGAGAGTCTTTTTATACTCAACAAGAGAGTGTTTTTGTATCTCGTACGAAACCCGAGATGGAGGCTAAAAGGGAAGTGACTCAACAAGAGAGTCTTTTATACTCAACAAGAGAGTGTTTTTGTATCTCGTACAAAGCCCGAGATGAAGGTTAAAAGTTAGCTATGCTGGGGAGAATCATTGTACAAAGCCCAAGAGGAGGCTATGGTAATTGTTTCAGTTGAGTGATAGGTCCAGTATGTTGGTTAAAAGAGGAAATAAGTTCTTATGAAGATTAAAGGTAAGGTTGTGCTTTGGTACTGATCGGAGGATCAGGGTTATTTCCTGTTCTTTAAGAAAATAGGAAATCCAAAGGGTATTGAGGCTGTCTGAGTCTGCGGGTGTTCTTCCCATTCTTGAAAGGGGCTTGAGAATGTCTTTGAGACTCAAGGGTCTTAGACTATCCCAGTCTAGAGTTTTATCTTTTGTACTATACTTAAGAGAAATTAAGGGACAGTAAAGTTACGGTGGCAAGATCTAGACTCTTTGAAAGACTGTTCTATTAAGATGACTAATTTTTGTTCCTATACCTCTAGGAGGCCGTCGGGACAATTTGTACGAAGCCCAAGATGAGGCTGGAAACTTTTAAGAAACCGACGGACAATTTGTATGAAGCCCAAGAGGAGGATATCTTCCCGGAGGAAGAATCATTATACGAAGCCTAAGAGGAGGCTGTGAAAACTTCTAAGAAGCCGACAGGTCCTTGTACAACGCCCAAGAGGAGGAGGGATGCTTTTAGGAAGCCTGTGGGTCCTTGTACTAAGTCCAAGAGGAGGCTGATGAACAATTCCAGAAGGGGTTTCACTTGGAACATTGGCCTTCTGTATATGAACTGTTCAAAAGGGGGGAAGATCTTAGATCTAGTTATCTAAAATTGTTGTAAGGAGACGAGGGTTTTGTCTAGTTCTAGACGTAGATGCCGGATAACTCTAAATATCTATACTATTATTACACAGTCGATATGAGTTTATGAAAGAAGACTTACAGTGAAACAGCCCCACGGTACAGTTATATACATATGAAAGCGGTAAATGAAAGCAGGTAAACACTTACTCGGTTGTAGAGCTTCCATGCTGTATGGTTAGTTGTTCAACAAAGAAAAGTTGAAAACAGTATATTACAAAATCAAAGGAGAAAGTGCTTTTAAAAGGAAAATTGGGGCTTACAACTCAAGGAGAGGCCCAGGGTTTTGTACAAAGGGATGGGTCTTACACTCTCTCAAGAGGCCCAAAGTTGTTTCCAAAAGAGGAATGGGGCTTATAACACGAGGGTAGGCCCAAATGATTTGATTTTTGAAATGGCGATCGCGCCGGTTTTTTTTGAAAATACAGTGGGACTTATACAATATCTGAGGCCCAAAAATTGTTTGTATTTACAAAGGATTGGGTCTTACACTCCATTAGAAGGCCAATAATTTATTTTTGTACAAGTGATGGGGCTTACAACTCAAGGAGAGGCCCAGATGATTTTTGTTTTGCAAAAGGCGATCGCGCTGGGATTTTTGAAAATATAGTGGGACTTATACAATATCTGAGGCCCAAAAATAGGTTGTATTTAAAAAGGGTTGGGTCTTACACTCTATTATAGGCCCAAAGTTTGAAAAAGAAATGGGTCTTATAGCTCAAGGAGAGGCCCGGGGTTTTTGTTTTAAACGGGTGATGATCGCGCCGAACTTTTGAAATACAACGGGACTTATACAATAAGTGAGGCCCAAAGTAGGTTGTATTTACAAAGGGTTGGGTCTTACACTCTATTAGAGGCCCAAAGGTTTTAAAAAGAAATGGGTATTATAGCTCAAGGAGAGACCCAGGGTTTTTGTTTTAAACGGGCGATGATCGCGCCAAACTTTTGAAATACAACGGGACTTATACAATAAGTGAGGCCCAAAGTAGGTCGTATTTACAAAGGGTTGGGTCTTACACTCTATTTAAGGCCCAAAGTTTGAAAAGTTTGTTAGGGTGAAAATCAACAAAAACCCTAATTTCACCATTTTTAAAGTAATTATTCAAAGAAAATTAATTAAAATGATACAAATTCCAAATAAGTTTGAATAAACAACTTGTGATTTTGGTTTTAGGTTTGAAAAATGAGGTTTTATTTACAAGATTAATTAAAACCTATTTGGTGTTGATTTTCCAACATGAATATTTATTTTTAAAAGGGTTTAAAAACAAATAAAAAGGTATTTATTCACAAAAATACTAATTATATTAAATAAATAATATAAATCTAATTTTTTTATGGAATAAAATATTTCAACATTTTGGTGATTTTTTGCAAAAAGAACCAATAAAAAATAATTAAAATTGAGTGAGTTATTAATTTTTCAAATCATTTAAAATAAATATGAAAAATAACAAAAAACAAGAAAAAGTGGTAAAAAAGAGATCTGGGGCGAGGGGGATTCGAACCCCAGACCTCTCGCTTGTCAATACACACAAAACCAGCTGATCAACCACTAGGGCGCAATGCCAATTCAAATGTAGTATGGCCAATGATAAATATATAGAGAACTTGGATGGAAAACCTGAAGAATTGCGCCATGGCCATCTTCTTCCTCCAGCTCGTGCATGAAGCCCTATATCTCTCTCGTTTCACAACCATTTGACATGATTCAAAAACCAAACTCATGCGTTTTTTCACAAAGAATAAGATGGCAATACTCAATTTTATTTATTTTCATTGTATAGCAAGTTATATCTTTGTGGTCGTATGAACCCTAATTTTACAAAACCAATCGAGCATATACATGATTATGAGTGCTATGATCAAATTTTTTGAGGGGAAATACTCAGTATATGATGGCAATCAATTGGCAAAAATATCATGCGTGGAAATATGCATGGATCATGAAGTTGAAGTTTTGAGGCTTACCTTGATGCAAGCTGAAATGGAACTCTGCACAGATGGTGTTCCAGAAGAAATTTGATGATCCCTACAACTTCAATGGACGTAGTGGAGTATGTTGCAAGCTTTGGAATACTCTGAAAACCTTTGGATCAAGTTGGAGACCTCCAACTGCATAATTGAGGCATAATGGCTTGGTTGAAGGGTGATTTTGAGCTAGGGGTCTTACAGTTGGTGTTTAAGTGTTTGGACACCTCAAATACATCATGTGTGATGTGTCTGAGCAATTGGAATGGATTGCTTAGGGCTGCAACTCAAAACCCGATGGTGGTTGCTCAAAAACAAGGAAATTTGGCACTTAAGAGAGAATTATCCATAAGGTGCTTTGGGGTGCCTTGAATGATCCATTGGAACCTCTATTTATAGGTGATCAACTCTTGTTTTGGAGGAATAACGAATGACTGCTGGATCAGATCACCTTCAAAGGGATTGGTTGGACATAAATGCCTCTTGCATTAGGTGTAACAGTTGTTCCAAATAGATCAGCTATGCCTTGACTGAAATCACATTCCTCAGTCATTTTAATTGTTGTTTAATCAAAGAACTTGACTGAGGAGAGTGAGAATCTTGACAATGCACTATTCCACATTAATGCCCTTTGAATTCAAGGCAAAATGTGCAAAAATGCATGAACTTCAAGTTGGATGATTCCTTGGCTATGTGACTCAGCTTTGTTGGTTGGATCAGATGCATTGTGATTGGTTTGAGTACATGTGGCATGATGATCCTCAGTTTTGATTCAGAAATCGTGTGTAGCAAGCAATATGCAAACTAATTTTTCCAAAACAGCTTGTAGCAGCATGACTTTGGGCATGGATTTCTCTTGGCTCAAGTTGAATTAATTCATGCTGATAAGCTCTTTGGATTCTTGGCAACATTTGCAACGACATTGATGTTTACCTTTGGACTTGATTCAGCTTGCAACTATGTGAAAAGATCCCACAAGTTTTGGTTTTTCCAACAAAATCTGCCTTGGCCAGAATTTTTCTAAGTGTTGGAAAATGATGTATTTTCATGTTTTAGTCATTTTGGCCCAATCATAACTCAGAATCCACAATGAATTGGAATGAGGTGTAGTTGGAGCTTTTGTAGAGGGTAATGAGAGCTACAAATCTAGCTTTGGATGGGGAAGAACGGCCTTGTGGTTTAGGAGTTATGATCCTCCAAAGTTGGTACCCTTGCCACTTTGTTCATAACTTAGAAAATTTTCTAAGTTTTTATGGTTACCCCTTTTATAAGTTATCCCACTTTTCTTGATTTTTCTTGATGAATGATGATTCAAATTATACCTTAACATCATTTTAGGGTTAAAAAACCATTTTTGTGAAAAATCTCAAATAGTCAAAGTTTGACTTGTGTGCACAGTTGACTTTTTATCAGATGAATTCCAAACTGTGCAATCCTTTAGGAAATCATGTCCTTGATCTAAATCAAACTTGATGGACATGTTCCATGGGTGTTATAGGGTATATTGATTCATGTCCTAGGGTTTGGGAGTATGTCCTGGTCAAAAGTCAAAGCTACAGTTGACTTTTCTCGCGAAACCCTAATTGTGGTTCAGATGAAATTGAAACTTGTTGCTCAAGCTTCTTGACTCAGAAAGACAGCTCTAGCAAATTGATGACTAGGTTCTGACACTTGACTCAGAAATACATCTCTAGCAAATTGATCATTAGGTTCTATTCCTATACCTGTAGAGGTCTCTGGGTCCTTGTACTAAGCCCAAGAGAAGGCATGAGAGCTTTTAAGAAGCCGAAGGGTCCTTGTACAACGTCCAAGAGGTGGCGGGGATGCTTTTAGGAAGCCCGTGGGTCCCTAAACCCCCGAGAAGTTCAAGACATGCTATTCACAGAGAATAGATCAAGCCAGGAAAGTCCGAGAATTTGGAAGAAACTCAAGAGATGCTATTCACGGAGAATAGATCAACTCTGAGGAGTAGAGTCTCTTTGACAATTTTTAAAAGTGACAGTCTGAAAAAGGGTTCACCGAGAATGCTGCATTTCACGTCTCCATATTGTTTAACCCCAAGAGGAGGGAAGACTGTATCTAGTAATCCTATGGGGATCTAGTTTTGTTTGTATTTAAGAGTGACCAACAGGGCTTTACCTAGTGCTAGACGTAGTTGCCGGGGAAAACTCTAAATAGCTATACTAGTATTACACAGTTAATATTTGACAGGTATATAAAATTTTGTGAAAGAAGACTTACAGTGAGCAGCCCCACAATACAATTATATATATATATATATATATATATATATATATATATATATATATATATATATATATATATATATATGAAAGCGGATAAACACTTACTCGGTTGTAGAGCTTCCATGCTGTTTGGTTAGTTGTTCAACAAAGAAAACTTTGATAACAATATTATATCCAAAATCAAAAGAGAAAGTGCTTTGAATAGATTATTGGGGCTTACAGCTCAAGGAAAGGCCCAAGGTTTTATCAATGATTGTACTGTTGTTTTGAATTTGTATAGAGGGGCTTATACAAGTGACTGGGGCCCAAAAAGGTTTTCTCTACAAAGGGATGGGTCTTACACTCTCTCAAAAGGCCCAAAGGTTTATTTTTGTTCAAGTGGCGGGGCTTACAACTCATGGAGAGGCCCAGGGTTTCGTTTCGAAATGGCGATCGCGTCGAGATTTTTGAAAATCCAATGGGTCTTATACAATGACTGAGGCCCAAAAAATGTTTTTTTTTTCAAAGGGGTTGGGTCTTACACTCTGATAGAGGCCCAAAGAAAAGACATGGGGCTTATAACACAAGGGTAGACCCATTTGGTTTTTGCTAAAAAAAAGGCGACGATCGCGCCGTTGTTTTTGAAAATACAGTCGGACTTATACAATGACTGAGGCCCAAAAGGTGGTGTATTTACAAAGAGGTTGGGTCTTACACTCTAATAGAGGCCCATGAGTGTTTGAAAATGATTTGTGAGGGTGAAAATCAAAGAAACCCTAATTTTGTTTTCCTTTAAAAGTAAATATTTAAAGAAAATCAAATAAAATGATAAAAATACCAAATAAGTTTGAATAAACCACTTGTGATTTTTGTTTAAGGTTTGAAAAATGAGGTTTTAATCACAAGATGAATTAAAACTCATTTGGTTTTGATTTTCAAAGTAAATATTCACTTTTAAATGTTTAAAAACAATTAAAAATGAATTTATTCACGAAAATACTAATTATATTAAATAAATAATATAAATCTGATTTTTTTGTTGAATAAAATATTTCAATATTTTTGTGATTTTTTGCAAAAAGAACCAATAAAAAATAATTAAAATTGAGAGACTTATTATTTTTTCAAATCATTAAAAATAATATGAAAAATAATAAAAATTAAAAAAAAAAATAGCAAAAAGAGGATCTGGGGCGAGGGGGATTCGAACCCCAGACCTCTTGTGTATAGGGTGCGCGCCTTACAACTGGGGTGGTGATGCATCCGTTAATTGAAACACAACCACAAATATACAAGGCTTGCCTTGTTTTTAGCCTGGCCCAAGGCAAGGCAAGGCAAGATTTTGGTTGAAAACGTGAAGGCTATAACTTTCTCATTTCTCTGTGGATTGGGACAAAATTTAGGTTTATCCTGCCTAGAATTTCACAAGGAATCCAATGGTGGTGGTGTTTTTATTCAGATCATGCTCCTATTGAAAAACCCAATAGTGGTTTTGAAATAGGCCATGATTTGCATTTTCTGAGCCATCTCTTGGTACAAGCATGGATTACATGATAAATTTGTGCAAACACAACACATATAACATGTATAAGAGATGCATGATCAGTGGACATCAAAAGAAAGCATGATTCAAAGAATCCAAGTTGTGATGCTTACCTCTTTTTGGAGCTTTTGTCCAATCTTCCAAGGGCTTTGTTCCAGAAATGATTTGATGCTTTGGACACCCTCAAATGATCTCTTAGAAGCTTTTAGGATGGTTGGAATCAGCTGGAAACCTCAAGAACAAGTTTGAGCACTTTCTTGCAAAAGGGACAAAAGTGGTCAAAATAACAACTCTCTCAAATGGTGTTCCAGATGTGGAGAACCTTTTGGGATAGTTCAAGGATGATATTTGGAATGTGTTTGAGGTTTTATCTGGTTTGTAAAGTGACTAAATCAAGACATGGCTTGAAAATGCACAAAAGTCCTATTTTGAGGTTTTGAGAAGTGACTTTGTGATTTTGGTGTTACAGGTCACTTGTAAGTGTTTGGATCACCTCTATATGATGTTTATGAGGTATGTGTGTGTGATTGGTTTAATTGGAATTGCTCTCAAACTCAAAACCTGATGGTGACTTGCTTTGGAAGGCAAATTTGGAGGTGAGAAGGTGATTTTGAGGAAAACATCTGTTTGATGGCTTTGGTGTACTCAAACTGATCACAAATGAGCTCTATTTATAGTAGAGCAAGTTTGTTTTGGGAGCAATAGTGATTGGCAACTGCTGCAGAAGTTTGAAAAATGTTGAGCAATGAGAATCCAAGTCTCCTCTAGCCATTGAATAGAGGTTAGGGCACAGGCTGCTTGTTCCCTAGTTGTTGGATAAGTCTTGACTGAATTCAGTTGGGAATGGCTCAGTCCATGCCACCTTGGTGCATCCATTAAATGCTCCAATCCAAAATTGGAGTCTTGTCCCTCTTTTAGGCATTTCTAGGTTTGGCATACTACTTTTGGTTCCAAAGACTTTGGAGGCTGATGGATCAGGGTTTGTCCCTCCTTGGTCTCCCCTTGAGGTGTTCAAATGGATAGATTTGTTTGCCCTTTGAAAATTTGAGCAAATCGAGCAAAACTCCCAAATCTGCCTTGCCATGACAGTTTGCAGCAAGGCATATTGGCATTGTCATATCTCATGGCTCAAGTGAACTTTGATGGAGTTCTTGGCCATTTTGGAAAGCCCTCATATGATACAACATGTGTGTGATCATAGTTGGTTTTGATACTTTTTGGATCCAAGTGAAAAATGCCCCTACATTTGGAAAAAAGTTAAGGCAGATTCTGACTTAGTGAAAATTTCACAAAGTGTTAGAAAAAAGTGACATTTTCACTTTTTGTGATTTTGATCATTCCATAACTTAAAATCCATGAGGAATTGGAATGAGTTGTGTTTGAAGCTTTTGTAGAGGGCCATGAGAGCTACAAATCCAACTTTGAATGGGGAAAAATGGCATTGTGGTTTAGGAGATATGATCCTCCAAAGTTGGTACCCTAGCCACTTTGTTTCATAACTTAGATAAATTTCTAAGTTTTTATGGTTACCCCTTTTACAAGTTATCCCACTTTTCTTGATTTTTCTTGATGAATGATGATTCCAATCACACATTAACATCATTTTAGGGTCAAAGAACCATAATTGTGAAAAATCTCAAAAAGTCAAAGTTGACTTTTGTGCACAATTGACTTTTTGTCAGATGAACGCCAAACTGTGCGATCCTTTATGAAATCAAGTCCTTGACCTAAATTAAACTTGATGGATTGATTTCATAGGTGTTATAGGGTGTCTTGGGAGCATGTCTTGGTCAAAAGTTAAAGGCATAGTTGAATTTTTCTGCGAAACCCTAACTGTGGTTCTGATGAGATTGAAACTTGTTGATCAAGCTTCTTGGATCAATCCATTGTTGCAAATGGATCAATGTGGTTTATTAGAGACCCTCAAATCATGTCTTCAGGTCTTGGCTCATGATTTGTCCCAAAAGTCAACTTAGGGGTGAATTAGGTCAAGAAACCCTAATTCCAGAGTTTTTATGAATGCATCCCCTGAGGTTAAATTGAATTGATGATTAGGTCCATGAGGTTCCATGGAGTATCTTAAGTTATGCTTTGAAGCATTGGCTCATGCCAGAGGAAAATTTCCATCTGGAGGCCCTGGTCGACCAAAACCCTAATTTGGTGACACTGTCGATCTTAAGGCTTAATCCACCTGGAATGATGCAACATTGTGCTTGATTCTGGCTGTAGGATCCCTCTTGATCCATTGTGGATGTTTAAGAGGTTTAGACAAGTTGAAGATCATGTCATTCCTTGATTGATCTTTTGTCTAAGGCCCTGAGAGGGCTTGAATCCCTAATTTTGATAGTAGTGAATGCTCACCCATCTTTGGGGAGATTGATGAGGCATGATGGTTCATCCATATTGTGATGATGATTTGCCCAATGATGGGAAATCTTAGTGGTCAAAATTAGGGGTATGACAGATGCCCCTATTTAATCTTCTTGGACCCGAAGGTGTGAATGGCGAAGGTATTCGGGCATTCGAGGTGCAAGAGGAAAAAATATCGAAATACCCAAAATTTTGATGGTGGTTATGAATGGCAGTTCACGCATCCTTCTTCTTTTGCTAAGAAATGATGCTTAGAAAAGGTAAACTTCCCCTCGATCCTGATCTTCAGCCAAGGAACTGTTCTCAGTTTTCTTTTGAAATAAACCTCCCCTCGATCCTGGTTTTCTACCAAGGAACTGGTCTTAGTTTCCGATATAAACTTCCCCTCGATCCTGGTTTCCTACCAAGGAACTGGTCTAAGTTTCTGATGTAAACTTCCCCTCGATCCTGGTTTCTCACTGTCGCTCCCGGGATTTTCATCCTAGTACAAACGCGAAAGTGGCACCGAGCAGAGTCGCCAGCAATGTGTATTTATCCCAAGAGAGGGAAAGGAAACACCGCATAAACCTGAGGGGAGGGAAAAGCATGGTCTTGCGACCAAGAGAACTGGGTTCGGGAGGCGGTTACGCGCAGGGAAGGTATTAGCACCCCCACGCGTCCATCGTACCCGATGGGATCCACGCTTTCTTGTTTCGATCAAAGGGTGTAAGGAAAGGATACTGGAAAAGGAACTGAAAGAAAGAAAGGAGAAAGAATGGAAAAGGAACGAGAAACAAATGTAGGGAAAATAAAAGAAGTGCTCGAATGGGCCCTACCCCACTGCCTACGTATCTCATCGGGAACATGAGAATCAGAGCGACGTAGTTCCCCTCACTAGGGATGGATTTGTTTGTGTTTTTTAGTGGAAACGTCAGAGAGCATGTCCCAGCAGTTTAGGTGTTGCGGCTCGCTGTATGGAGACTTAGGCGTTACCTGTTTGCGGTAGGACGGACGTGACGAGTCCTTAAGACTGGAATGAAAGTGATGAGAAGAGAAATCCCGGAGGAAAGACGTTATTATTTGTTTTTTTTTTTAGAAGTTTCTTTTTATTTGTTTGCATATGATAGTGTATCTAAATCTTAATCATTGGAATGTATTCATCCTCACATTCCAAGATGGAATGAGTAAGAAAATACACTAAGTGTGAAGAAGACCCTCACACTTAGTTCCAATTATTAAGGTTCAAACACACTAGCATACTTTTATTTATTAAGTGTTTTTGTTGATTATGGAATGAAGAAGTGTTTTTTATTTATTAGTACCTTCAACAAGTATTGCATTTAAGTCCATCATACAAGATCAAATGTTTAACATATTGACCCAAGATGGGCTATATGCTACACATTCTAAGATTACAAGAGAAGACCCCTTATAATCTTTTCTTTATATGAAAGGCCTAAATGCAATAAATGCCTACCTTCATTAGATATTTTGAATTTTCTTTGAGATGAGAAGATGAAAGACTCATGGTAAGAAAAACGGAAGTTAGTTGTTAGTGTGCTCGCCGAGATATCGCATCTCGTGCCTACTTATCCGCAATCTGAAAAGAAAGAGGAATCAGAGCATCCGTAGTTCACGGTACTACGGGTGAACATGAAACAGGATCTCGATCGCATAGGTGCGAGAGAACAAAGGGGAAAAACACACATAAAGTCTAAGGGGGAAACTCGGTCCTACAAGTTAACATGCATCAATGGTCCTAAGGTCAGGATCAGGAGGGAAGCTACCTAATGTTGTCATGCATCGATTGCTATCCTAATGTCTCTCCTACCTCCGACTTAATCAAAAATTAAGTGGAGCTAGGAATCCTAAGGGATCATGTCATCAGACAAGTAAACCCAGGATAAATCAATCACAAAATGAATTAAAAGCAATAACAGAGTAAACAGTGTCAGTCAACAGTAATGTCACACAGTCAAAGTAAAAAAGGGGAAGCTTTAGCCAAGGGGTCATATCAACCGAGGCAAACAAGCTAGCTGTGGGAAGTAAGTGTGCTCACCCAATGGTATCAAGAACCATAGAGAGCAGAATAAGAAAGGGGAAGATGTGAGTCAGATCACATAAGCATCAGCATTGGTCAATGTGAGCTATAGACAAGGCGTGGGGGTTTGATTGCTAAACCCTTCTTCCACTTGACAGACTCGATAACACGAGCAAGATATGTCCAAAGCTTCAATCATGCAATGAGAGCTAAGAACGTCTCAACTAGAATAACGGGGGTCGATTGCGAACCTTATCTTCTGTCGATTGCCTCCTTAGAGGTCTTCAGCACAATATCAAACAAGCACAATCATGGCCTCACTTGAGGGCTTTCCATACAATCCTGGTTATCATGGCATCGTCTATCCCTACTTCTCATGGCATTCGAAAGCATTAAAGAGAAGTGAAGAGATAAGAGGTCTTACCAAATGGATATGAATCCGTAGCAAAGCAACGAAAGAAAGTCACGAAAGCACCTATAAACAAATAGCAAACCAAGTTAGAAACAAGATTTTATTTACAAAATGAAATGGTCACACCACCTTTGGAATGTCTCCTTTATGTATCTTGCACATGTGAACCAAAGACATTAGTAATAACAAGAAAGGGTATGCACAATATGAAAACCTAAGTCTAATGACTATGTACATTTGAGTCACATTAGTCAAAGTGAAAGACCTAAAAGGATTTTGAAATTACAAGCCAAGTTACAACTATACTACAAGACTAATCTACTATGAAGTTAAAGGTAAACCAACAAAAGAAATCACCTAAGAGTTACAAGTATAGGCAAAGGACATGAAAGTAAACCAAAACCAAAATCGAACTCATGTTAGAAGTGTGCACATATCTTATAAAAATCCACCAATGGCTAAAGTAAAACAAGTTTAAGTCCTTAAGACAAAACAAGGCAATGAACCATAAACAGCAGCAACAATAGCGCTCCTGCACCTGCATAACTATAAAAACCAGCAACGAGTAAAAACAGCCTATAACAGCTGCTATTTCCAGAACGGGCAGGTATGTATACAATCAGGCAGAATAGTAACATTTTGCAGCACACTTTGTGCACAGCAGCTGTGTATATGGCAGCAACTTCTACATTTTACTAATCAAGTGTAAAACACTACAAAACAAACTCAAAGGTTAGTTAAAATTCAAATGGAAATTGTCAAATAGGAAGTAAATGAAATCAATACTAAATGTAAACCACAATTAGCCACAAATCTATGTAAAACACATTAAAGACTATTAGCAAAGTTACCAAATGAAACTATTATGAAAATTAGTCAAAGTTAGCATTAAACTCTAAGTATATTCTATGAACATGACATGAATAGCTAATTACAGCCAAACCTATAATTAACATGACATGAATAAAATGAGAGGGTGCAATATCAACGTTGGAGGTGTAAAGATGAAAAGAATAAGGTGTATAGCATTTCCATGGACCAATAGCCTTAAGTCCGGTCCACCTTCATGGATCAAATACTATGCGGAAACCCTAGATTCACACATTATCCCTACCACCAAGCGTTCTCTACTCCGTTGCCGTCTCCGTCTCCAAGCTCTCCCTCGCCTTCCACATCAACCTCTCCTTCATCCAAATCATTCCCCCCTGGCCTCCATCATCTTCTCAATTTCGAACTCCGTCCGGCGAAAACCTTCTTCTCGTCTTTCACACCAACTCCGGCAACAAAACGTTCCTCCCTCTTCGCCGACCGATCTCACACAAGCACCCTACCACAATGGCACAACAAACTCTCTCTAATCTAGAACTCGTAACGATCGCTCAAAGATCCTGAATCGAACTAAGTTGTGAACACGGTCTAAAAAAGAAATCACGCAAGGGCAGTCAAACGGATGCGAACGAGAATATTTACCTGGAATCGGAGCCTATTCAGAGGTGAGTTTGAATCTTTGCCTTCTTCGCTTTCATTGAACCTCCTTCTTTGTTCTTCTTCGTCTTTTTTCATTTCATCTTCTGAATACCGATTGTTGCGGAGTTCTTCGCGTTGCAAGTGTTGCCGTTCATTGAATCTTGTTGTTGAACGTGCGAACTACGGTTGCGGAGATTATCGCAGCTTGTATTGTTGCTAAATACGATTGCTTTGGATTTCGTTGCAGGGACTGTGAATTGAAGAATGATGAAGAAAAGTCAATACCGAAGAAATCGGAGATGGAGAATCAAAATGAGTCTTTTAGAATTGGTAAAGACGATCTGAATTTGGAGCAGTTGCGAGCTTCTTGATTTTTGCCAGTTCCGGATCGATGAAGATGATGTGAATTGCCGGAGACGGTGATGTTGAATGATGTTGATGCGAAGTTGCGGTTGATAATTCTTGGATGAATGTTGCAGGTTCTCTTTGGATCTTGAAATGGAGAAGATTGATTGGAGAATTTGCCAAGTGGTTATCGTTCAAAGGTGGATTCCACTCGAAGAAAAATGAGGTTTCTAGAAATTATCTCCGCAGAGTGATGAATGCCAAGTTTGTTATGGATTGGAGATTTCTGTTAGAAGTTTGTTAGCAGTTAGAGGTTGTTAGAGGTGGTTACGGTTAAGAGTCATAATTGTTAGGAGTTAACCGGTGCAATTCTGTTATCCTTCTATCTTATAAATTCTTTTTCTGTTATGCTGAGTCACGTTTGGTGACCTTGAAATGGTCTTGAAACTTTTCACGTGAAAATGAGACTGTATATTTTTGGTTTTTTTCTGTTGTATAATCACCCTTTTTCTTTTAATTTTCTGACGCAACCTCGTGTAATTCTGTTGTACCATGTTGGGGCGGTTTCAGAAGAAATTGGAATACACTTAGCAACCCTGTCTGCCCAGCCAACACATGTTGCTTGACAAACGAGCTTTTCCTCAACCAGAGGAAGAGGGTAGTATGCAGAAGAAACTAGCCAAGCATGTTCTACCTCGTCTAGAGTTCCATGAGTCCACGAATACTCTTGTTTTAAACCACCTTCATCACTCTAATAAAAGACCAGTTTGAGTAGTTGTTGTATAAGTTTGGACGTTTCATCCATGGCTTTGAATTGGAGGTTGATTAAAGATGGAATTGGGCTTACTTGGACATGGATTATTTGATTTTTTATTTTAACAAATGAATTTAATAATGGAATATGGATAAAGATGTACATTTGAAATGGGTTTGGATATTGGTTTATGAATAAGTTTGGAATAGAATTTGAATTTAGGAAATTTGGGCATGGATTTTTGGTGATTTGAAATGGTTATGAAAATGGGTTTTAAGTATTGGATAATTGGACAATGGGAATGGATATGGATCAATAAATCGAATTGGTTTGATTATTTAAATGGACAAATTGAATTTAAAATCTAAATAGATATTGAATTGGTTTTGGAGGTGGATATGGATAAGCTTGGTTTTGAAAATGGATTAAAAGAAAGTGATGTGGATAATGGTTAATTGTTTACAAATGGAAATGGATATTTATAGAATGAATTGAAATGGATTTAAAATGCGGAATGAAAACGGTTTAGAGAATGGGTATAGAAGTGGATTTTAAGTGGAATTTGGAATTTGTGGAAATGGTATCAGAATGGTTATGGGTTAGCAAAAAGGAGTTGTGTCTCGAATTCCAAACAAGTCACATGATCACATTCAATCCACATCCATCTTCAGATCCAAAGTGACTAGGAAAACCTCAGATCAGGAAGATTACAACGAGGAGAATTCAACTTCTTGCTCAAACTTGACCGGGAATAGAAACCGACTGAATCCCTTATGAATAAGGCCAAGAAAATCCATTGATCCCATGCCCTTATGCAAGATGCAATGCTAAATGCTTTATGTTTTATTTTTCTATGCTTGAATGCAATGCAATGAAATGAAAGCACATGCTGAATGATATGGAAAATGAGAGGGCAAATTTTGGGGTATGACACTCACCAAGGAACTGGTCTAAGTTTCTGATGTAAACTTCCCCTCGATCCTAGTTTCCTACCAAGGAACTGGTCTAAGTTTCAGATGTAAACTTCCCCTCGATCCTGGCTTCCTCCCAAGGGACTGGTCTCAGTTTCTTTTGTCAATAATTTTTATTGACAAGGGACGCTATTCGTAGCGGTTTTCCTCAAACTTCTTGCCGAATTTTCCTAGTGAGATGCCATTTGACAGAAAAAGATTTGATGTCAGAGTTGTTGGGGAACCCTGTCGTCTGAGTTGTAGAGGTGTACAAACTTCTCTGTTGGAGACGCCATTTGTCGACTCTATCGGGGAAAACGAGTCTTTTGAGAGACTGCTTTCGCTTGGGGATATTACATCATACTTTTCTCAGAGATCTTCTCTGAGAAATGCCATATGATGTGATCCAATTTTGAGGTGCTGATGACCTTTTCGTCAGCGGTTTTTCGGAGAAAAAGTGTTGTATTGCCGAATCTCTGATTAAGAGGCTTTCTCTGGGGGATTTTCCTTAATCCGGGAAAGCGAAGATATCATCTTCACTGACGAAGAGTGACGTTTGTCGAACATTTTCTGGTCTTTCAGAGGTTCAAGTAATCAAAGTGGTCGAGGGACCAACTTGTATCCAGAAATAAACTGGAGGAGAGAGATTGTTCAGACGCCACACTTCCTGACGAGGAAAGGGCTGACAACTCGATTGAGAGGACTTTTATCACTAGGGGACAAGACCGACTGGAGTGATAGTGATGCAATATGAATGCGAATGTAAATCAATAATGCATGATGTATGTATGTTTATGCTGACAAAACTGACACGACATACAAACTGACGGATGAACACGACTGGATACTCGGCCACAACAGGGGACGAAGAGGTATCGCTGGTCCAAAATTAGCAATACTGCCTTGCTTAGGAGAGATAGTCCCTGCGGGGATTAACCGTTGGTCGGGCTTAGGAGGTAAGAACTTAGCCGAGGGGTGTCAGATGAAACACGGTCTCTGACACAGTTGATCCTTCATTCCGGTGCACTGGTTTAGAAGGAATAGTTTGATTCTGCACTTTGAAGTTCGCTTACTTCTGGAGAAGCGATTGATGTTCTTTCGATGTTCAACACTCAAAAGAAATTGCCATCTTTGTTAAAAAGCATAAAAAGTTTGAACAAGTAAATTCATTTTTGTTTCATTTCAAGAATCGTTAATCATGTCAAAACGTCGTTCTATAAAGCTAAAACAAATAAGAATTCCAAACAAAAGCACAGGGGCTCAAATTTTATTGATAGGATGGAAATCAGTCAAACGCGTGATTCCATAGAGTATTTACAAAGTTAGAAAATGGTAATTTAAAAGAAAAGGGCTACATTAAAACATAACGACCACTATCCTTCTACCAACTTTGAATTCAGGACATCCTGAGCTTCTGTCGAAGATGACCTTGACTGGAGTTTTCTGATGGATGGTGTAACTGCTGCTGAGGGACTTGCCCCTGTTGAACATAGTTACTTGCCATTATCCCTAACTCTAGCCTGGATCGTACTTTGAGATTTCTAACCCACCGGGATGATTTTTTTGCTTGTGTCTCTAATTTTTGCCTGGACCGCCCTTTCGGGTTTTCAATCCACCGAGACGTTTTTTTTTCCTCTTTTTTTTAGTTTAGGCGAAGTATTTCTTGATTACGTATACATTTGTGGGGTAGGCAAATTCCTCTCCATCCATGGTTGCAAGTCTCAAGGCGCCACCTGAGAAAGCTTTCTTGACCACATAGGGGCCGTCATAGTTTGGAGTCCATTTGCCCCGGGAATCAATGAGAAATGATTGTATCTTCTTGAGCACAAGGTCTCCTTTCCTGAAGACGTGAGGTCCGACCTTTTTGTTAAAAGTCTTCTTCATTCTCTGTTGATACAACTGACCGTGGCATAATGTCGTGATTCTTTTTTCTTCGATCAGATTCAGTTCGTCGTGTCGACTTTGACACCATTTAGCTTCCGTAAGCTTAGCTTCCATTAATACCCAGATTGATGGGATCTCTACTTCTATGGGGAGCACTGCTTCCATGCCATATACTAGAGAGAAAGGGGTTAGCACTGTTGAAGTGTGGACAGACGTGCGATAACCGTGAAGAGGAAAGGGTAGCATCTCGTGCCAATCTTTGTAGGTTACAACCATCTTTTGAACAATTTTCTTGATATTCTTGTTAGCCGCTTCTACCGCTCCGTTCATCTTGGGTCGGTAGGGAGATGAGTTGTGGTGTTCGATCTTGAACTTTGCGCATAACTCTTTCATCATCTTATTGTTCAAGTTGTTTCCATTATCAGTAATGATCTGGCTCGGAACACCATAACAGAAGATGAGATTGTTTTTGATAAATCGGACCTCCACCTGTCAGGTTACATTGGTGTATGACGCTGCTTCGACCCACTAGGTGAAGTAATCAATGGCTACCAGAATGAACCGATGTCCGTTTGAAGCCTTGGGTTCAATCATGCCAATCATGTCGATTCCCCATATGGAAAAAGGCCATGGGGAAGAAAGAACTTTGAGATGTGTTGGCGGTACATGGATTTTGTCTGAGTATATCTGACACTTATGACACTTCCTCATGTACATGTAGCAATCAGATTCCATTGTCAACCAATAGTACCTTGCTCTTAGAATTTTTCTCGCCATTGTGTGTCCGTTGGCATGAGTGCCAAAGGATCCTTCGTGAATTTCTTTCATCAGCATGTCTGCTTATGGTCTGTCTGCGCATCGGAGCAAGACCATGTCAAAATTCCGCTTATATAGTGTATCACCACTCAGGAAGAAACTTCCTGCCAGCCTCCTGAGGGTTTTTCTGTCCTTCCTTAGTGCCCCAGGTGGGTACTCTTGTTTCTGAAGGAAGCATTTGATATCGTGATACCAAGGTTTGTCGTCTATGACAGCTTCAATCGTAAAGATGTAGGTGGGCCTTTCTAGGCGCATTATGTCGATCTTAGGTAAGTCGTTCCATTGACCTACACTAATCATGGAAGAGAGGGTGGCTAATGCGTCAGCCATGCGATTCTCTTCACGCGGGATATGATGAAAATCGATTCTGTCGAAGAAAGGTAGCAACCTTCTTGCATAATCTTTCTAGGGAATCAGTCCTGATTGATATGTGTTACAATCGCCTCTGATCTGATTGATAACCAGTGCTACGTCACCATATACATCCAAGTTCTTGATCCATAAGTCGATCGCTTCTTCGCTTCTTCTTCGTATTCGGCCTCGTTGTTTGTACACTTGAATGTAAGTCTCGCAGTGAAAGGAATGTGGGTACCCTGAGGTGTTATGATGATTGCCCCAATTCCGTTTCCGTAATGATTGATGGCTCCATCAAAGATAAGTCCCCATTGGGAACCTGGTTCTGGCCCTTCACTGGGTAGCGGTTCATCGCAGTCTTTCATTTTTAAATACATGACATCTTCATCTGAAGTCAAACCCGATTGATTCTTGATCGTCAATCAGTTGATGAGCCAAATGATTGGCTAAAATACTTCCCTTAACGGCTTTCTGAGCATGGTATTCGATGTTGTATTCTGATAACAACATCTGCCAATGGGTGATTCTTCCCGTGAGAGCAGGTTTTTCAAATACATACTTGATTGGATCCATTTCTAAGATTAACCAAGTAGTGTGACAAATCATATACTGGCGAAGACGTTTGGCTATCCAAGCCAAAGCACAGCATAGTATGTCGAGTCTCGCAGTCGGTGATTTTCTTGCTCAGATAGTAAATGGCAGACTCTTTCCTTTTGGTTTCGTCTTGTTGGCCAAGTACACAGCCCATCGAGTTATCTAGGACAGTTAGGTAGATGATAAGTGGTCTTCCTTCCACTGGAGGTGATAGAATCGGTGGATTCAACAGGTATTCGTTGATATTGTCGAAGGCGGTTTGGAAGTCCTCTATCCAAACGCAATCCTGATTCTTTTTGAGTAATTTGAAGATCGGCGTGCATGTCGCGGTCATGAGGAATATGAATCTGGAGATGTAGTTCAAACATCCCAGGAATCCTCTAACTTGTTTTTCAGTTTTCGGAGAAGTCATTTCTTGAATGGCCTTGACCTTGTTAGGATCAACCTCAATTCCTTTCTGGCTGACGATGAACCCTAAGAGTTTCCCTGAATGGACACCGAATGTGCACTTATTGGGATTCAAGCAGAGTTTGTATTTTCTCAGACGCTCGAATAGCTTTGACAGGTGGGTCACATGCTCCTGCTCTGTTCTAGATTTGGCAATCATGTCATCGACATATACCTCGATTTCCTTGTGTATCATGTCATGAAAGAGAGTAGTCATGGCCCTTTGATAGGTTGCCCCGACATTCTTCAAACCGAACTGCATTACCTTGTAACAAAAGGTACCCCATGGGGTAATGAACAAAGTTTTCTACATGTCTTTCGGCGCCATTTTAATCTGATTATAGCCCGAGAATCCATCCATGAAGGAGAAAACTTTGAACTTTTCTGTACTGCCTACCAGCATGTCAATGTGTGGTAAAGGAAAGTCATCCTTTGGACTACCCTTGTTTAGATCTCTGTAATCCACACACATTCTGACTTTTCCGTCCTTTTTCAGAACGGGTACGATGTTGGCTAACCATTGAGGATATTCTGACGTGGCGAGGAAACCCGCGTCAATCTATTTTTGTACCTCCTCTTTGATTTTGATGGCCATGTCCGGGTGAGTCCTTCTCAACCTTTCTTTTACTAGCGGACATTCTGACCTTAACGGTAAATGATGCTCCACGATGCTGGTATCTAACCCTGGCATATCCTGATAGGACCAAGCGAATACATCAGGAAATTCTTTGAGAAGCTTCGTCAAACTCTCTTTGGCAGTTGGACTGAACAGTGCCCCAATTCTGATTTCTTTTCTCTCTTTTTCCGAACCTAAGTTGACCGTTTACAACGGCTCTTTGTGAGGTTCGATGGACCTTTCCTCTTGCTTGAGTAGTCGGGAGATCTCTTCTGGAATTTCGTTGTCAACTTCTTCTTCAGTCCCAAATACCGGGAACTCGAAGTTGGGAGAAGGCATCGGATCGTATGTTTCAACGGGGTTTAAAATATGCAATCTGTATGACGTGATGATTTGTGTTTAGAAGAGATAGAGAGAATGCAAGAGCGTGTGCAGTGCATTTTCTTTGGAAAACTGCTTGTTTTTATTATTGAGTTGTTTTTTAGGATTACCATTTTCTGAAAAAGCGAAAAGAGAAAACAACAATTAATGCGGAAATTACAGAACGACGTTATTTTATATATAAACAAGTCGATTCTTGAAACTACAGCCCTATAAAACAAAACTCTGTTGCTTTGGGCGAAGCGAAGAGGGATAATTTACAGAAAATGGGCCCTATCAAAACATTTGTTTCACCTGGGCAGGGCGAAAGGTTAAAGACGGCAATTACTTTAACTTTATGAATAATCACAAATTCTGGTACCTTCCTTGGTTTTTCTTCAGAAATAACGCTGATTTCTAGTGGAGCAGGATCATTGGAATCTGTCTCCCAGGCAGAGTTGTCGTAGGAGGATTCCTCAGTTGTATTTTGCATAATATTTGTGCTCTCAGGTAAATCTCCCCATCCAGTGGGCTGGATGTCTTCGAGCCTGATACGAGAGCTCTCAGGAGCAGTGTACTTGACCATATAGTCGTATTTTCCACTTGGTTGTCCTAAGGTGTCCCACACTTCTTTGGAACTGGAGGAGTCATCCCTTTCGATGACGTCGACCTCAGGAAAAGCATAGTTGATGAATTCTAGTCCGACAAGCTTTGTGAATTCATCTTCGTGCTGGATATTTTCTGAATGACTTAAGTAACGATCCCATGACATGGTGGGGACGCAGTTATTCTGTTCAATGATGCTCAGCTGATTTTCATTGTTTGGCTGATTTTCTTGCCCCGAATTTCCTTGATGTGGCTGCAAGATAGGCAGACCATCCATTGGGCCATAATATTTGTGGTCAAAGTTGTCTTTCATCAAAGTGTCCTCCTCTAATGAGTTTGGTGGAGCACGGCATCCTTCCGGATCACAATCTTCATACATCATTTCGACGTCTGACCTCGGTATAAATCTCGGACTCTGTGCGGGATAACAAAATGCTGTAGACACCTCTTCCTGAGAGATATAACCGTCCTTATTAAGATAAGATTCCCATTCTTCCTCTGTATCAGAGGATTCTTCCTCGTTGATAGTGTGTACTTCTTGGGACACTGGGTGAAGGAAACCTCCACTGTGGAAGAAGTCCTGAATGTGATGAAAACTTTCATCGTTAGCAACTGTCTGGGTACAGGTTGCAGAAAAAGCAAGACCCTTCTTTGTTTTATTATTGGTAGGAATGACAAGTTGTCCCCATCCTTTCGTATTGTTACTTTCAATTGCCTCGAGAGCATATTTGTACGAGGAAATTGAGGTTCCTTGCTCTGATTGATTCTCATTGCTCACTAACAGTGCTTGAAACTGAGTTCAAACATCCTCGTCCGGCTCTACACAAGTATATAATGACAACTTACTCACGAGCAAGGCTTGTTCTCAACAAACCGTGATGAGTTGATCGTTCTTGACGAACTTCAGTTTTTGGTGCAGTGTTGAAGTGACTACCCCAACCTGGTGTATCCAAGGTCTTCCTAATAAACAGTTGTACGCTGCCCGGACGTCCATGACCTGGAAAGTGATTAGGAAAGTGCGAGGACTGATAGTTATGGGAAGGTCGACTTCGCCAATAACTGCTTTGCGAGATCCGTCAAAAGCTTTGACGATGACCTCACTGCCCCTCATCGGGGACCCTTTGAATGATAGTCGCATTAAGGTGGACTTTGGCATAATGTTGATTGTCGATCCCGTGTCTACCAGTACGCAGGCTAAAACATCGTCCTGGCAATTAACTGTGATATGGAGCGCCATGTTGTGGTGCTTGCCCTCCTCTGGCAAATCCTCATTATTGAATCCTAAGTTGTTGCAGGAAGTGATGTTAGAGACGATGCTATCGAAATGTCATATTGACACATCCTGTTCCACAAAGGCCTGCTCTAAGACTTTCTGTAGAGCCTCTCTGTGGGATTCGGAACTGAGTAAAAGTGATAGTACCGAAATCTTCGAAGGAGTTTGTAACAGCTAATCAATAATGTTGTATTCACTTCTTTGGAAGAGCTTCATCATCTCATCATTGTTTTTTGAAAGGTCGGGATCATGGGACTGACTGGCCGGTGGATCAGGAGCTTCTGTCTGAAGTTCCTTTTCTTTTTTAGGTTTTCCAACTCCTCGGTTGAAGATTCGACCGCTCCGCGTTACTCGAATGATGTCTGCAATATTCACGATGGAGGGTAATGGAATTTCCTTTCCATTCTCAATTATCGTTGCACCGTATTTGTAAGGGATTGCGTTAGCAGATTCATACGGTAATGGTCCTGGCGGATAGATAACTATAGGAGCCTTATGATTTTTTTGACTGTCGTAAGTAACTTCAATCAGTTCCTGGCTAGGAACCTTTGATTCGTCCAGTAGAGGGATGATGGTACAGACATCCTTGTTCTGTTGATGATCAGAGATTATGACAACGTCCCTGATTTGATCAGCGAAGTAGTCCGGTGTCCAGTTGATTGGCCCCGAAACTGAATATTGTTGAATCTCTTTGCGGTCCAGCTGACCTTGAAGGGCCGCTCGCACGAGGTAACATCCTTGGTTATTTTCCGAGCAGACTCTACAGTGTTCATAGTTATGTGGTGGAACCTGGCCACGTCCGCTTTGAATACAGTGTAACCTCACTAGATCAGTTTCCATAGATCGGACATCCTGACTTTCACGCCGAGTAGGGTTTCCATTAAGCACACTGATTTGTTGCGTGTCTTCATCCAGATAGATTGGAAGCCACCAGTGGTTTAACAAGTGTTGTAAAGTTATTTGAACGAGAGCGCACCCTTGGTTACTCTCACTTCATACTTTACAGTTCAGATAATCTTGAGAAGTGAGAAAACCGAGTTGGACCTGCTTGGCATGTAACTCCACCAAGCTGGTATTCATCAGACGAATATCAAAGATTAGAATCATGTTGATCTGATAAGGATTTCTATCATGGTAATCCTGGATCCACCCAAGATCCATCTGACGCTGGAGGGCCTCTTGTACGAAAGAGCATCCCTGTTTATTTACCGAGCAAGTCAGATAGGAATTGTAATTGTGTCGTGGCAGACTCTGGTACTGGCTTTGCCTTGAGTGCATCGCCACCAAGTTGCCATTCATTGCACGGATGTTGTAGTTCTGAATAATGTCGGAATTCGTATAGGTCATGTTGACTCCACGAACTCGATGCTCTTGGATCCATCCGAGATCCAATTGTTCCTGCAGAGCTGTTTGCACCACATAACATCCCTGATTGTTTTTAGAGCAGATATCACACTGGTGATAATTATGAGGTGGGACATGGCATATCCACTCTGTCTACAATGCATCTTGACCAAGTGGGCTCTTAATAAGGGTACATCGTGAATTTGATAGTTGTTGTTAGACTCTCCCTCTATCAAATTGACTGCAGCTTTCTCGTGTTTAGGCATCGGGTTCGTGAGAACATTTGGATTTGTATCTTTGAAAGATAAAACCCCGCTCCTAACAAGCTTTTGCACATCAGATTTGAAACTGAGACAGTTTTCTATGTTATGCCCTGGTCCTCCTTGATGGTAAGGATAAGTCTGATTAGTTTTGAACCAAAAAGGCAGATTTTCCGGTACTGTAAGAGGAGACTTAGTTTAGACACGCCCCTTGACCAGTAATAATGGAAGCAATTCCGCGTACAACATGGGTATAGGGTCGAACCCTGGTGGTCGCGTTGTACGGTTGTTGTTGTACTGAGGACGAGCCTATTGAAGAGGTTGTTGTGTCCTTTGCTGATATTGTTGTTGATTAGGTTGGCTCTGCGCAACCTGAGATGGATGCGTAGGAACAGGCGCTGGGTTAATAGCAGGAGTTACAGCTGCTACTGGTTGATATCATCGCCTTTACTTTCCGAGAGAGATATTCCCAATATCCTGCTCTTTTTTCTTAGGGATTGCACTACCGTATCGTTTTGTACTACTCGATGATCCAGCGTCTTTAACCAGACGTCCTTCTCGGACGGCTTCCTCAAGACGTACCCCCATACTGACCATTTCGGTGAAATCACTGGGCGCACTGGCAACCATTCTGTCGTAGTAAAATGATCTCAAGGTCTTTAAGAAGATCTTTGTCATCTCCTTTTCCTCCAGAGGTGGAGAAATCTGAGCGGAAATTTCACGCCATCTCTGAGCGTATTTTTTAAAGGTTTCCTTGTCCTCTTGTGACATCGATCTAAGTTGATCTCTGTCCGGTGCCATGTCCAAATTGTATTTATATTGTTGAACGAAGGCAGTGCCAAGATCTCTGAATGTACCGATCGTGGCGCAGTTTAAACCCATGTACCATTTTAATGCGACGCCGGTTAAACTATCCTGAAAGTAGTGAATCAGTAGCTACTGGTTCTTTGTCTGAGCTGACATTCGTCGAGCGTACATCACTAAATGGCTCTAAGGGAAAGAGTTACCCTTGTACTTTTCGAAGTCGGGCACATGGAACTTGTGCGGAACTTTCACATTAGGGACCAAGCAGAGGTCTGTGGCGTCCTTTCCAAATAGATCCTGACTGCGAAGGGCATCCTTTCCAAATTGATGTTGTCGTTTCCACCAGAAGGTAACTGTGGAATCTGTCCTTCTGGGATAGTATGTACCACGGGTGGTGGTGTAGTCATTATGGCCGAGACTCTCAGTGCCTCCCAAAGTTTGTAACCTTCAGGAGTTGCTGTCATGCCCCTGGAATCTTCGCTTTCCCGAAGTTTGTAACCTTCAGGCCCAGCAATTCCTGCTGCGGTTCCCTGATCTTCAGTGATCAGCGGAACATATCCTTCCGGGATATAGTTGATAGGCATGCCCCAGGGACGATGTTTCGGCATTTTGTACCTAGCATCGGACTTCTCCACTGTGGGGGTCGATGTGATCTCTGAGATCACAGTCCTTTGTTGTTGCATTTGAGCTTCTGCTATAGCTTGAATGTCGTTATGAAGCTTTCTTAGATCTTCTTTCAGAGTGTCGATCTCTTCTCTCAACTCTCTGTTCTCTTCCTAGAGATTATCCATCTTTTTCTGACGATTGGCCCGAGTATTTTAGGAATAAGAAGAATGCGTTTACGTGAGATTGATGAATGATATGTAATGATTATATATATTATATGTTTATTCAAAGTAAACTTCGACAATTAGATTGCAAATATCAAACAGTGGGGAAGATCCCGTTTTATTGAATTGAAAGGATTGTGGAAATGGAAATACAGTAGATTACAAAGTGCTGAAAAAGGAAATAAAAACTAATGGATCTTGAGTCCTCTCTGAAGAGAGCTCAGGTGCTGGTTAGGGTGTTTTCCTTTTCTTTGACCGGGGCTCTTCAGCCGTTGTAGGGTTGTCATTCCTTTGCCAAGTGAAAGGAGCGATAAAATTCCTTTGGTCTTCTTGATTCTCTACAGCATGTTGCTCTAAAATCTCGATTAGAGCATCTTTTTCTCTTAGTAGCTGCTGTATTTTCTTGCACTCCACATTGAGAATACGGTACTTGTTCCTCCAAGACCTCTTCTCTTACTGAACTTTGCTGAGAGTACCCTGAAGCTTTTCCGTCTCAGACATAAAATAAAGGGTAGAATGCCTTAATGGAAGAACTTCCTGACGAGGGTAAGGCATCCTCAGCTTGAGAGTTCTAGTTTGTACCCAGTGGAGATAAGGCTCCATCGAGACACATTCCGGTTTTCCTAGAGACTCTCGTCCTTTCCTATGAACGTGTTTCCAGGCGTGCACTATTACTGTCTTTAGTTCCCTGTCGTTTTCTCCTTCCTTGAAGAAAAGACCTTCCAGATGAGCATTGCGCGGGACATGCCTCATTGGGTATCCAAATTAACGACGAACTAACACCGGATGAAAGTTAATTCCTCCCTTAGTTCCTATAAGGGGTACATTTTGGAAATTTCCACAACGGTCAATGACTTTGATCCCGTCGTAGATTCAATTGTACCAATCGATGTCAGAGTTGGTAAGAGACATGATTCTCTACGACCAACGTAAAGTATTCTTTTGATCCCAAAATACAGCAGACTTGGGCAAATGGGAAGTGAACCATTTGTAAAGCAAGGGCACATAGCACGTGATTATTCCTCTGCTGTATAAATTCCTTAAATGTACCGAATGATACGCATCTGCGAGTAAGGTCGGTACAGGGTTTCCGATCAAACATATCTTAATGGCATTGACATCAACAAAGTTATCGATGTTGGGAAACAAAAATAACCCGTAGGTGAGCAAAACAAAGATGCTCTCGAAAGAGACCACGTTCCCTATACTGGCAAAGTACAGGGCTTTCTTTATCAAGAACTGGGCTGGCAAACCTTGGATGCCACCCTTAGTGGTCATGTGAATCCTGACTTCTGACTCGTCCAAATAAATTGCTCTTGCAATGGTTTGATCCTTTGGAATTTCTTCCAGTCCATAAAAAGGAGCCTGATCAATGATATGCAGATCAACCAAGTGAGAATACTCCTCCAGTGTTGGTGCTAGTTGATAATCCGGGAATGTGAAACAGTGATAGATCGGATCGTAGAACTGGATCAGTGTGGACAGGATTCCTTCAATTACATGGACCCTTAATAGGAACAGGAGTCCCCCATACTTAGCTGTGAAAGCCTCGTGGTTGGTGATCATCCTCGCCAAACCTCTCAAATCCTCTAGTTTTGGAACCTTGAAGGTGTACTTATGAGTTTTCCTTCTACCGAAATCCATTAGCGCAATCTTCTTTCTCTGATATTTGCAATCAATGTCTCAGTTTAATTTGAAAAAGAGAGACTAGAAGAGAATTTTTTTTTGTTTTAATGCTTTTTAGATGAATGTATGAATGCAACACACAAAAACATAAAAAAAACATGGGGGTCAAAAGGTCGGTGTCATGAAGTCAAGGCTCTACCCCCCCCAAAGGTTTATACTAGTGATTTTTTGTACCTCTCCGCAAAATCATTGACCCCTCTTGGGATAACAACAACAAGCGGATCGCCAGCGAGCTGATGCATCCTAGAGTGATCTCAGATGAGGGTAGTATCGCGTGACAACTATTTCCGATAGCTTCTGCACTACAAAATGGCTTAAGTCTACTAAAAACCTCAGCTTCTCAGATAACCCAATCGACCACACTACTTTCAACAACCGAAGTCGTATAGGCAATGTATCTGCAAAGGGAGTCTCCACTGAGTTTGATGGTCGATCGGGGACTCTTAACTGGGATTCACTCCCCGCAAGATTACCCGCATTGCCATCACCTATCTTAGGTGTATACTCAATCTTTCCACATGCGGGACCACACGCATTCCCATTAGCAGAAAAATAAACACAGATATCAAGTAGGAAAAGCAGTATATATATTTGTCTTAATCATCCTAGACCTCTAGTCTGATGATCCTATACAGACAATGACTCCCCAGCAGAATTGCCATTTCTGTGATACTTTGAGAACTCCAGGATTTTCTACCGAAGATGGTAAGAAAGAGAAGACGGGCCCCACGGTGGGCACCATTTTTTCTGTAGCGCGATTTTTGTGGTCCTGAGTCACGATCGCACGGGTACTACAGTTTGATTCATTTTTTATCCTATTGAGCTAACTAAGGGAGGGAAATAAATGTCTCCAATTAACCATGCTTGCATACTGAGTTTGAACAGCGGTCTGTTAGGTTACAAATGCTATGTGGAGGTGGGGCCCAATCTTCGGTTATTTTGCCTGAGAACACTATGTCTGGATCATTTGTGAGGTTTTTGATACTGTGTTTAGATTTGATGCTTTTGGGTTGATTTGGTGGAGATACTGGATTTTGGGTTTTTGATTAGTGTGCTCGCTAAGATTTTTCAATCTTATGCCTACGTATTTCTGTTTAACGAAACAGGGAAATCAGAGCGATCGTAGTTCCTCCTATTCTATGGGAGGAAAAAGGTCGTTTTGGTGTCTTGTTCAAAGCCAGAGACGTGAAGCTAAAGGTGATTTGTATCTTGTTCAAAGCCCAAGATGTGAAGCTGAAGGGTCTTGACTTTAGAGAGAATTTGTCATTTCTAAAGAAGGGTATTTGGTCGGTTTGTCATGACTGTTGGGTGACTGATTATAAAGGGGAATTACTTTAACTAGGATATGTGAATCCAGCAATGCCATAATTTCCTTTATAGGGGATTTTTAACCTGAAGGAGAAAACTTTAACTCAGTGTAGAGCAATGCCATCTTTCCTTAGGAACTTCTCATGCTAAAAGAGGGACAGTGGCGTGGATGTAAATAATCCAGAGGCTTGCCGCTTATAGCAATTAGATGAAGGAAAAGGAGTTGTTGATGTTTGTATGCTGTGAGCAAGGCACAACTTTGATGCTAAAAGGTTGATTGACTCAACCGGGGTTTTCTTTATACAAAGCCTAAGAGGAGGCTAGTGACCCAACAAGAGGGTGCTTTTTATTTGTTTGTCTCGTACGAAGCCCGAGATAGAGGCTAAAAGGGGTGACTCAACAAGAGAGTACTAACAAGTGGCTGACTCAACAAGAGAGTGCTTTTTATGTGTCTTGTACGAAGCCCAAGACGGAAGCTAAAAGTTGATTGACTCAACAAGAGAGTCTTTGATACTCAACAAGAGAGTGTTTTTTATGTGTCTTGTACGAAGCCTAAGACGGAGGCTAAAAGGTGATTGACTCAACAAGAGAGTCTTTTATACTTAACAAGAGAGTGTTTTTGTATCTCGTACGAAGCCCGAGATGGAGGCTAAAAGGGTTTAACTCAACAAGAGAGTCTTTTATACTAAAAAAGAGAGTGCTTTTGTATCTCGTACGAAGTCCGAGATGGAGGCTAAAAGGGTTTGACTCAACAAGAGAGTCTTTTATACTCAACAAAAGAGTGTTTTATATCTCGTACGAAGCCCGAGATGGAGGCTAAAGGTGAAGTGAGTCAACAAGAGAGTCTGAAAAGGTTAGCTCCGGTGGGAAGAATCATTGTACAAAGCCCAAGAAGAGGCTATCCGTTGGCCCCTGTTTCAGTTTAGTGACAGGTCCAGTATGTTGGATAAAAGAGAAAATCAGTTCTTATAAAGGGAATGATTAAAGGTAAGGTTGTGCTTTGGTACTGATTAGAGGATCAGGGTTATTTCCTGTTCTTTAAGGAAATAGGAAATCCAAAGGGTATTGAGACTGTCCAAGTCTACTGGTGTTTTGAGAAATCGATTCTCAGATAGTGAATGATCTTTGTATGACGTACAAGAGAAGGCTGGTATGTTAAGGGATGATGGTTAACCCATTAATAGGTCTGACAATTGACTCAGAAAGACAACTCTAGCAAATTGATGACTAGATTCTGTTCCTATACCTGTATAGGTCTCTGGGTCCTTGTACTAAGCCCAAGATAAGGCATGAGAGCTTTTAAGAAGCCGAAGGGTCCTTGTACAACGACCAAGAGGAGGCGGGGATGCTTTTAGGAAGCCTGTGGGTCCCCAAACCCCGAGAAGTTCAAGACATGTTATTCACAGAGAATAGATCAAGCCAGGAAAGTCCGAGAATTTGGAAGAAACTCAAGAGATGCTATTCACGGAGAATAGATCAACTCTGGGGAGTAGAGTCTCTTTGACAATTTCTAAGAGTGACAGTCTGAGAAAGGGTTCCCCGAGAATGCTGCCTTTCATGTCTCCATATTGTTTAATCCCAAGAGGAGGGAAGACTGTATCTGGTAAACCTATGGGGATCTAGTTTTGTTTGTATTTAAGAGTGACCAACAGGGCTTTACCTAGTGCTAGACGTAGTTGTCGGGGAAAACTTTAAATAGCTATACTAGTATTACACAGTTAATATTAGACAGGTATATAAAAGTTTGTGAAAGAAGACTTACAGTGAGCAGCCCCACAATACAGTTATATATATATATATATATATATATGAAAGCTGATAAAGAAAGCGGATAAACACTTACTCGGTTGTAGAGCTTCCATGTTGTTTGGTTAGTTGTTTAACAAAGAAAACTTTGATAACAATATTATATTTAAAATCAAAGGAGAAAGTGTTTTGAACAGATTGTTGGGGCTTACAGCTCAAGGAGAGGCCCAAGGTTTTATCAGTGATTGCACTGTTGTTATGAATTTGTACAAAGGGGCTTATACAAGTGACTTAGGCCCAAAAAGGTTTTCTGTACAAAGGGATGGGTCTTACACTCTCTCAAGAGGCCCAAAGGTTTATTTTTGTACAAGTGGTGGGGCTTACAGCTCAAGGAGAGGCCCAGGGTTTCGTTTCGAAATGGCGATTCTACCGTGATTTTTGAAAATGCAATGGGTCTTATACAATGACTGAGGCCCAAAAAAAGGTTTTGGTTTTCAAAGGGGTTCGGTCTTACACTCTAATAGAGGCCCAAAGAAAAGACAGGGGGCTTATAACAAAAGGGTAGGCCCATTTGGTTTTTGCTAAAAAAAAAGACGACGATCGCGCCGTTGTTTTTGAAAATACAGTGGGACTTATACAATGAATGAGGCCCAAAAGGTAGTGTATTTATAAAGGGGTTGGGTCTTACACTCTAATAGAGGCCCATGAGGGTTTGAAAATGATTTGTGAAGGTGAAAATCAAAGAAACCCTAATTTTGTTTTCCTTTTAAAGTAATTATTTAAAGAAAATCTAATAAAATGATAAAAATACCAAATAAGTTTGAATAAACCACTTGTGATTTTTGTTTAAGGTTTGAAAAATGAGGTTTTAATCACAAGATGAATTAAAACTCATTTGGTTTTGATTTTCAAAGTAAATATTCACTTTTAAATGTTTAAAAACAATTAAAAATGAATTTATTCACAAAAATACTAATTATATTAAATAAATAATATAAAACTGATTTTTTTGTGGAAGAAAATATTTCAATATTTTTGTGATTTATTTCAAAAAGAACCAATAAAAAATAATAAAATTGAGAGAGTTATTAATTTTTCAAATCATTAAAAATAATATGAAAAATAATAAAAAGTGAAAAAAAATAGCAAAAAGAGGATCTAGGGCGAGGGGGATTCGAACCCAAGACCTCTTGTGTATAGGGCGCGCGCCTTACCACTGGGGTGGTGATACATCCGTTGATTGAAACATATCCACAAATATACAAGGCTTGCCTTGTTTTTGGCCTGGCCTAAGGCAAGGCAAGGCATGATGGTTCATCCATATTGTGATGATGATTTTCCCAATGATGGGAAATCTTAGTGGTCAAAATTTGGGATATGACACCCTAATTTGGTGACACTGGCGATCTTGAGGCTTAATCCACTTGGAATGTTGCAACATTGTGCTTGATTCTTGATGTGGGAGTCCTCTTGATCCATTGTGGATGTTTGAGAGGTTTAGACAAGTTGAAGATCATGTCATTCTTTTATTAATCCTTTGTCTAAAAGCTATGAGAGGGCTTGAAACCCTAATTCTTAGTTGTAGGGAATGCTAACCCATCTTTGGGGAGACTAATGAGGTATGATGGCCCATCCATATTGTGATGATGACTTGCACAATGATGGGAAATATTAGTGGTCAAAATTTGGGGTATGACAAAGGGGGGGAGAGTGTAATACCCCATATTATTTAATTGCTCAATTGGATATCAGATGAGATCAGATGAGTATCTATGTGCTCTATCTTTGGTAAATTGGATTAATGGAATCCTCTAAGTACTTTAAGTATTATCAATTGGGATCAATAGAGCAACTATTGAACTATGAAGAGATCAATGAGTTTAATTCGAGAAAAGATTTTAAGGTAACTTTAATAACTGATCAATTGGTTGGAGACGATAAAATATCAATTGGAGATATTTTACCCTATTGGATTATATGATATAATATTTGTTATATATTTTGAGGTTTTGAGAGGTGACTTTGTGATTTTGGTGTTACAGGTCACTTGTAAGTGTTTGGATCACCTCTATATGATGTTTATGAGGTGTGTGTGTGTGTGTGATTGGTTTGATTGGAATTGCTCTCAAACTCAAAACCCGATGGTGACTTGCTTTGGAAGGCAAATTTGGAGGTGAGAAGATGATTTTGAGGAAAGCATCTATTTGATGGCTTTGGTGTACTCAAACTGATCACAAATGAGCTCTATTTATAGTAGAGCAAGTTTGTTTTAGGACCAATAGTGATTGGCAACTGCTGTAGAAGTTAGGAAAATGTTGAGCAATGAGAATCCAAGTCTCCTCTAGCCATTGACTAGAGGTTAGGGCACAGGCTGCTGGTTCCCTAGTTGTTGGATAAGTCTTGACTGAATTCAGTTGGGAATGGCTCAGTCCATGCCACCTTGGTGCATCCATTAAATGCTCCAATCCAAAATTGGAGTCTTGTCCCTCTTTTATGCATTTCTAGTTTTGGCATGCTACTTTTGGTTCCAAAGACTTTGGAGGCTGATTGATCAGGGTTTGTCCCTCCTTGATCTCCCCTTGAGGTGTTCAGATTGATATATTTGTTTGCTCTTTGCAAAATTTGAGAAAATCGAGCAAAACTCCCAAATCTGCCCTACCATGACAGTTTGCAGCAAGGCATATTGGCATTGTCATATCTCATGGCTCAAGTGGACTTTGATGGAGTTCTTGGCCAGTTTGGAAATCCCTCATATGATACAACATGTGTGTGATCATAGTTGGTTTTGATACTTTTTGGATCCAAGTGAAAAATGCCCCTACATTTGGAAAAAAGTGAAGGCAGATTCTGACTTAGTGAAAATTTCACTAAGTGTTGGAAAAGAGTGACATTTTCAATTTTTGTGATTTTGATCATTCCATAACTTAAAATCCATGAGGAATTGGAATGAGTTGTGTTTGAAGCTTTTGTAGAGGGCCATGAGAGCTACAAATCCAGCTTTGAATGAGGAAAAGTGGCCTTGTGGTTTAGGAGATATGATCCTCCAAAGTTGGTACCCTTGCCACTAGATGCAACTCTCAGATCCTTCATGTCATTCCTTGATTGATCTTTTGTCTAAGGCCCTGAGAGGGCTTGAAATCCTAGTTTTGATAGTAGTGAATGTTCACCCATCTTTGGGGAGATTGATGAGGCATGATGGTTCATCCATATTGTGATGATGATTTTCCCAATGATGGGAAATCTTAGTGGTCAAAATTTGGGGTATGACACCCTAATTTGGTGACACTGGCGATCTTGAGGCTTAATCCACTTGGAATGTTGCAACATTGTGCTTGATTCTTGATGTGGGAGTCCTCTTGATCCATTGTGGATGTTTGAGAGGTTTAGACAAGTTGAAGATCATGTCATTCCTTGATTAATCCTTTGTCCAAAAGCTCTGAGAGGGCTTGAAACCCTAATTCTTAGTTGTAGGGAATGCTAACCCATCTTTGGGGAGACTAATGAGGTATGATGGCCCATCCATATTGTGATGATGACTTGCACAATGATGGGAAATATTAGTGGTCAAAATTTGGGGTATGACAAAGAGGGGGAGAGTGTAAGACCCCATATTATTTAAATGCTCAATTGGATATCAGATGAGATCAGATGAGTATCTATGTGCTCTATCTTTGTTAAATTGGATTAATGGAATCCTCTAAGTACTTTAAGTATTATCAATTGGGATCAATAGAGCAACTATTGAACTATGAAGAGATCAATGAGTTTAATTCGAGAAAATATTTTAAGGTAACTTTAATAACTGATCAATTGGTTGGAGACGATAAAATATCAATTGGAGATATTTTAACCTTTTGGATTATATGATATAATATTTGTTATATATTTTTAGGTTTTGAGAGGTGACTTTGTGATTTTGGTGTTACAGGTCACTTGTAAGTGTTTGGATCACCTCTATATGATGTTTATGAGGTGTGTGTGTGTGTGTGATTGGTTTGATTAGAATTGCTCTCAAACTCAAAACCCGATGGTGACTTGCTTTGGAAGGCAAATTTGGAGGTGAGAAGGTGATTTTGAGGAAAGCATCTATTTGATGGCTTTGGTGTACTCAAACTGATCACAAATGAGCTCTATTTATAGTAGAGCAAGTTTGTTTTGGGAGCAATAGTGATTGGCAACTGCTGTAGAAGTTAGGAAAATGTTGAGCAATGAGAATCCAAGTCTCCTCTAGCCATTGACTAGAGGTTAGGGCACAGGCTGCTGGTTCCCTAGTTGTTGGATAAGTCTTGACTGAATTCAGTTGGGAATGGCTCAGTCCATGCCACCTTGGTGCATCCATTAAATGCTCCAATCCACAATTGGAGTCTTGTCCCTCTTTTATGCATTTCTAGGTTTGGCATGCTACTTTTGGTTCCAAAGACTTTGGAGGCTGATGGATCAGGGTTTGTCCCTCCTTGGTCTCCCCTTGAGGTGTTCAGATTGATATATTTGTTTGCTCTTTGCAAAATTTGAGCAAATCGAGCAAAACTCCCAAATCTGCCCTACCATGGCAGTTTGCAGCAAGGCATATTGGCATTGTCATATCTCATGGCTCAAGTGGACTTTGATGGAGTTCTTGGCCAGTTTGGAAATCCCTCATATGATACAACATGTGTGTGATCATAGTTGGTTTTGATACTTTTTGGATCCAAGTGAAAAATGCCCCTACATTTGGAAAAAAGTGAAGGCAGATTCTGACTTAGTGAAAATTTCACTAAGTGTTGGAAAAAAGTGACATTTTCAATTTTTGTGATTTTGATCATTCCATAACTTAAAATCCATGAGGAATTGGAATGAGTTGTGTTTGAAGCTTTCGTAGAGGGCCATGAGAGCTACAAATCCAGCTTTGTATGAGGAAAAGTGGCCTTGTGGTTTAGGAGATATGATCCTCCAAAGTTGGTACCCTTGCCACTAGATGCAACTCTCAGATCCTTCATGTCATTCCTTGATTGATCTTTTGTCTAAGGCCCTGAGAGGGCTTGAAATCCTAGTTTTGATAGTAGTGAATGTTCACCCATCTTTGGGGAGATTGATGAGGCATGATGGTTCATCCATATTGTGATGATGATTTTCCCAATGATGGGAAATCTTAGTGGTCAAAATTTGGGGTATGACACCCTAATTTGGTGACACTGGCGATCTTGAGGCTTAATCCACTTGGAATGTTGCAACATTGTGCTTGATTCTTGATGTGGGAGTCCTCTTGATCCATTGTGGATGTTTGAGAGGTTTAGACAAGTTGAAGATCATGTCATTCCTTGATTAATCCTTTGTCCAAAAGCTCTGAGAGGGCTTGAAACCCTAATTCTTAGTTGTAGGGAATGCTAACCCATCTTTGGGGAGACTAATGAGGTATGATGGCCCATCCATATTGTGATGATGACTTGCAGAATGATGGGAAATATTAGTGGTCAAAATTTGGGGTATGACAAAGAGGGGGAGAGTGTAAGACCCCATATTATTTAAATGCTCAATTGGATATCAGATGAGATCAGATGAGTATCTATGTGCTCTATCTTTGTTAAATTGGATTAATGGAATCCTCTAAGTACTTTAAGTATTATCAATTGGGATCAATAGAGCAACTATTGAACTATGAAGAGATCAATGAGTTTAATTCGAGAAAAGATTTTAAGGTGACTTTAATAACTGATCAATTGGTTGGAGACGATAAAATATCAAATGGAGATATTTTAACCTTTTGGATTATATGATATAATATTTGTTATATATTTTTAGGTTTTGAGAGGTGACTTTGTGATTTTGGTGTTACAGGTCACTTGTAAGTGTTTGGATCACCTCTATATGATGTTTATGAGGTGTGTGTGTGTGTGTGATTGGTTTGATTGGAATTGCTCTCAAACTCAAAACCCGATGGTGACTTGCTTTGGAAGGCAAATTTGGAGGTGAGAAGGTGATTTTGAGGAAAGCATCTATTTGATGGCTTTGGTGTACTCAAACTGATCACAAATGAGCTCTATTTATAGTAGAGCAAGTTTGTTTTGGGAGCAATAGTGATTGGCAACTGCTGTAGAAGTTAGGAAAATGTTGAGCAATGAGAATCCAAGTCTCCTCTAGCCATTGACTAGAGGTTAGGGCACAGGCTGCTGGTTCCCTAGTTGTTGGATAAGTCTTGACTGAATTCAGTTGGGAATGGCTCAGTCCATGCCACCTTGGTGCATCCATTAAATGCTCCAATCCAAAATTGGAGTCTTGTCCCTCTTTTATGCATTTCTAGGTTTGGCATGCTACTTTTGGTTCCAAAGACTTTGGAGGCTGATGGATCAGGGTTTGTCCCTCCTTGGTCTCCCCTTGAGGTGTTCAGATTGATATATTTGTTTGCTCTTTGCAAAATTTGAGCAAATCGAGCAAAACTCCCAAATCTGCCCTACCATGGCAGTTTGCAGCAAGGCATATTGGCATTGTCATATCTCATGGCTCAAGTGGACTTTGATGGAGTTCTTGGCCAGTTTGGAAATCCCTCATATGATACAACATGTGTGTGATCATAGTTGGTTTTGATACTTTTTGGATCCAAGTGAAAAATGCCCCTACATTTGGAAAAAAGTGAAGGCAGATTCTGACTTAGTGAAAATTTCACTAAGTGTTGGAAAAAAGTGACATTTTCAATTTTTGTGATTTTGATCATTCCATAACTTAAAATCCATGAGGAATTGGAATGAGTTGTGTTTGAAGCTTTCGTAGAGGGCCATGAGAGCTACAAATCCAGCTTTGTATGAGGAAAAGTGGCCTTGTGGTTTAGGAGATATGATCCTCCAAAGTTGGTACCCTTGCCACTAGATGCAACTCTCAGATCCTTCATGTCATTCCTTGATTGATCTTTTGTCTAAGGCCCTGAGAGGGCTTGAAATCCTAGTTTTGATAGTAGTGAATGTTCACCCATCTTTGGGGAGATTGATGGGGCATGATGGTTCATCCATATTGTGATGATGATTTTCCCAATGATGGGAAATCTTAGTGGTCAAAATTTGGGGTATGACACCCTAATTTGGTGACACTGGCGATCTTGAGGCTTAATCCACTTGGAATGTTGCAACATTGTGCTTGATTCTTGATGTGGGAGTCCTCTTGATCCATTGTGGATGTTTGAGAGGTTTAGACAAGTTGAAGATCATGTCATTCCTTGATTAATCCTTTGTCCAAAAGCTCTGAGAGGGCTTGAAACCCTAATTCTTAGTTGTAGGGAATGCTAACCCATCTTTGGGGAGACTAATGAGGTATGATGGCCCATCCATATTGTGATGATGACTTGCACAATGATGGGAAATATTAGTGGTCAAAATTTGGGGTATGACAAAGAGGGGGAGAGTGTAATACCCCATATTATTTAAATGCTCAATTGGATATCAGATGAGATCAGATGAGTATCTATGTGCTCTATCTTTGTTAAATTGGATTAATGGAATCCTCTAAGTACTTTAAGTATTATCAATTGGGATCAATAGAGCAACTATTAAACTATGAAGAGATCAATGAGTTTAATTCGAGAAAAGATTTTAAGGTAACTTTAATAACTGATCGATTCGTTGGAGACGATAAAATATCAATTGGAGATATTTTACCCTATTGGATTATATGATATAATATTTGTTATATATTTTGAGGTTTTGAGAGGTGACTTTGTGATTTTGGTGTTACAGGTCACTTGTAAGTGTTTGGATCACCTCTATATGATGTTTATAAGGTGTGTGTGTGTGTGTGTGTGAATGGTTTGATTGGAATTGCTCTCAAACTCAAAACCCAATGGTGACTTGCTTTGGAAGGCAAATTTGGAGGTGAGAAGGTGATTTTGAGGAAAGCATCTATTTGATGGCTTTGGTGTACTCAAACTGATCACAAATGAGCTCTATTTATAGTAGAGCAAGTTTGTTTTGGGAGCAATAGTGATTGGCAACTGCTGTAGAAGTTAGGAAAATGTTGAGCAATGAGAATCCAAGTCTCCTCTAGCCATTGACTAGAGGTTAGGGCACGGGCTGCTGGTTCCCTAGTTGTTGGATAAGTCTTGACTGAATTCAGTTGGGAATGGCTCAGTCCATGCCACCTTGGTGCATCCATTAAATGCTCCAATCCAAAATTGGAGTCTTGTCCCTCTTTTATGCATTTCTAGTTTTGGCATGCTACTTTTTGTTCCAAAGACTTTGGAGGCTGATGGATCAGGGTTTGTCCCTCCTTGGTCTCCCCTTGAGGTGTTCAGATTGATATATTTGTTTGCTCTTTGCAAAATTTGAGCAAATCGAGCAAAACTCCCAAATCTGCCCTACCATGGCAGTTTGCAGCAAGGCATATTGGCATTGTCATATCTCATGGCTCAAGTGGACTTTGATGGAGTTCTTGGCCAGTTTGGAAATCCCTCATATGATACAACATGTGTGTGATCATAGTTGGTTTTGATACTTTTTGGATCCAAGTGAAAAATGCCCCTACATTTGGAAAAATGTGAAGGCAGATTCTGACTTAGTGAAAATTTCACTAAGTGTTGGAAAAAAGTGACATTTTCAATTTTTGTGATTTTGATCATTCCATAACTTAAAATCCATGAGGAATTGGAATGAGTTGTGTTTGAAGCTTTCGTAGAGGGCCATGAGAACTACAAATCCAGCTTTGTATGAGGAAAAGTGGCCTTGTGGTTTAGGAGATATGATCCTCCAAAGTTGGTACCCTTGCCACTAGATGCAACTCTCAGATCCTTCATGTCATTCCTTGATTGATCTTTTGTCTAAGGCCCTGAGAGGGCTTGAAATCCTAGTTTTGATAGTAGTGAATGTTCACCCATCTTTGGGGAGATTGATGGGGCATGATGGTTCATCCATATTGTGATGATGATTTTCCCAATGATGGGAAATCTTAGTGGTCAAAATTTGGGGTATGACACCCTAATTTGGTGACACTGGCGATCTTGAGGCTTAATCCACTTGGAATGTTGCAACATTGTGCTTGATTCTTGATGTGGGAGTCCTCTTGATCCATTGTGGATGTTTGAGAGGTTTAGACAAGTTGAAGATCATGTCATTCCTTGATTAATCCTTTGTCCAAAAGCTCTGAGAGGGCTTGAAACCCTAATTCTTAGTTGTAGGGAATGCTAACCCATCTTTGGGGAGACTAATGAGGTATGATGGCCCATCCATATTGTGATGATGACTTGCACAATGATGGGAAATATTAGTGGTCAAAATTTGGGGTATGACAAAGAGGGGGAGAGTGTAATACCCCATATTATTTAAATGCTCAATTGGATATCAGATGAGATCAGATGAGTATCTATGTGCTCTATCTTTGTTAAATTGGATTAATGGAATCCTCTAAGTACTTTAAGTATTATCAATTGGGATCAATAGAGCAACTATTAAACTATGAAGAGATCAATGAGTTTAATTCGAGAAAAGATTTTAAGGTAACTTTAATAACTGATCGATTCGTTGGAGACGATAAAATATCAATTGGAGATATTTTACCCTATTGGATTATATGATATAATATTTGTTATATATTTTGAGGTTTTGAGAGGTGACTTTGTGATTTTGGTGTTACAGGTCACTTGTAAGTGTTTGGATCACCTCTATATGACGTTTATAAGGTGTGTGTGTGTGTGTGTGTGAATGGTTTGATTGGAATTGCTCTCAAACTCAAAACCCAATGGTGACTTGCTTTGGAAGGCAAATTTGGAGGTGAGAAGGTGATTTTGAGGAAAGCATCTATTTGATGGCTTTGGTGTACTCAAACTGATCACAAATGAGCTCTATTTATAGTAGAGCAAGTTTGTTTTAGGAGCAATAGTGATTGGCAACTGCTGTAGAAGTTAGGAAAATGTTGAGCAATGAGAATCCAAGTCTCCTCTAGCCATTGACTAGAGGTTAGGGCACGGGCTGCTGGTTCCCTAGTTGTTGGATAAGTCTTGACTGAATTTAGTTGGGAATGGCTCAGTCCATGCCACCTTGGTGCATCCATTAAATGCTCCAATCCAAAATTGGAGTCTTGTCCCTCTTTTATGCATTTCTAGTTTTGGCATGCTACTTTTTGTTCCAAAGACTTTGGAGGCTGATGGATCAGGGTTTGTCCCTCCTTGGTCTCCCCTTGAGGTGTTCAGATTGATATATTTGTTTGCTCTTTGCAAAATTTGAGCAAATCGAGCAAAACTCCCAAATCTGCCCTACCATGGCAGTTTGCAGCAAGGCATATTGGCATTGTCATATCTCATGGCTCAAGTGGACTTTGATGGAGTTCTTGGCCAGTTTGGAAATCCCTCATATGATACAACATGTGTGTGATCATAGTTGGTTTTGATACTTTTTGGATCCAAGTGAAAAATGCCCCTACATTTGGAAAAATGTGAAGGCAGATTCTGACTTAGTGAAAATTTCACTAAGTGTTGGAAAAAAGTGACATTTTCAATTTTTGTGATTTTGATCATTCCATAACTTAAAATCCATGAGGAATTGGAATGAGTTGTGTTTGAAGCTTTCGTAGAGGGCCATGAGAGCTACAAATCCAGCTTTGTATGAGGAAAAGTGGCCTTGTGGTTTAGGAGATATGATCCTCCAAAGTTGGTACCCTTGCCACTAGATGCAACTCTCAGATCCTTCATGTCATTCCTTGATTGATCTTTTGTCTAAGGCCCTGAGAGGGCTTGAAATCCTAGTTTTGATAGTAGTGAATGTTCACCCATCTTTGGGGAGATTGATGAGGCATGATGGTTCATCCATATTGTGATGATGATTTTCCCAATGATGGGAAATCTTAGTGGTCAAAATTTGGGGTATGACACCCTAATTTGGTGACACTGGCGATCTTGAGGCTTAATCCACTTGGAATGTTGCAACATTGTGCTTGATTCTTGATGTGGGAGTCCTCTTGATCCATTGTGGATGTTTGAGAGGTTTAGACAAGTTGAAGATCATGTCATTCCTTGATTAATCCTTTTTCTAAAAGCTCTGAGAGGGCTTGAAACCCTAATTCTTAGTTGTAGGGAATGCTAACCCATCTTTGGGGAGACTAATGAGGTATGATGGCCCATCCATATTGTGATGATGACTTGCATAATGATGGGAAATATTAGTGGTCAAAATTTGGGGTATGACAAAGAGGGGGAGAGTGTAATACCCCATATTATTTAAATGCTCAATTGGATATCAGATGAGATCAGATGAGTATCTATGTGCTCTATCTTTGTTAAATTGGATTAATGGAATCCTCTAAGTACTTTAAGTATTATCAATTGGGATCAATAGAGCAACTATTGAACTATGAAGAGATCAATGAGTTTAATTCGAGAAAAGATTTTAAGGTAACTTTAATAACTGATCGATTCGTTGGATACGATAAAATATCAATTGGAGATATTTTACCCTATTGGATTATATGATATAATATTTGTTATATATTTTGAGGTTTTGAGAGGTGACTTTGTGATTTTGGTGTTACAGGTCACTTGTAAGTGTTTGGATCACCTCTATATGATGTTTATGAGGTGTGTGTGTGTGTGATTGGTTTGATTGGAATTGCTCTCAAACTCAAAACCCGATGGTGACTTGCTTTGGAAGGAAAATTTGGAGGTGAGAAGGTGATTTTGAGGAAAGCATCTATTTGATGGCTTTGGTGTACTCAAACTGATCACAAATGAGCTCTATTTATAGTAGAGCAAGTTTGTTTTGGGAGCAATAGTGATTGGCAACTGCTGTAGAAGTTAGGAAAATGTTGAGCAATGAGAATCCAAGTCTCCTCTAGCCATTGACTAGAGGTTAGGGCACAGGCTGCTGGTTCCCTAGTTGTTGGATAAGTCTTGACTGAATTCAGTTGGGAATGGCTCAGTCCATGCCACCTTGGTGCATCCATTAAATGCTCCAATCCAAAATTGGAGTCTTGTCCCTCTTTTATGCATTTCTAGGTTTGGCATGCTACTTTTGGTTCCAAAGACTTTGGAGGCTGATGGATCAGGGTTTGTCCCTCCTTGGTCTCCCCTTGAGGTGTTCAGATTGATATATTTGTTTGCTCTTTGCAAAATTTGAGCAAATCGAGCAAAACTCCCAAATCTGCCCTACCATGACAGTTTGCAGCAAGGCATATTGGCATTGTCATATCTCATGGCTCAAGTGGACTTTGATGGAGTTCTTGGCCAGTTTGGAAAGCCCTCATATGATACAACATGTGTGTGATCATAGTTGGTTTTGATACTTTTTGGATCCAAGTGAAAAATGCCCCTACATTTGGAAAAATGTGAAGGCAGATTCTGACTTAGTGAAAATTTCACTAAGTGTTGGAAAAAAGTGACATTTTCAATTTTTGTGATTTTGATCATTCCATAACTTAAAATCCATGAGGAATTGGAATGAGTTGTGTTTGAAGCTTTCGTAGAGGGCCATGAGAGCTACAAATCCAGCTTTGTATGAGGAAAAGTGGCCTTGTGGTTTAGGAGATATGATCCTCCAAAGTTGGTACCCTTGCCACTAGATGCAACTCTCAGATCCTTCATGTCATTCCTTGATTGATCTTTTGTCTAAGGCCCTGAGAGGGCTTGAAATCCTAGTTTTGATAGTAGTGAATGTTCACCCATCTTTGGGGAGATTGATGAGGCATGATGGTTCATCCATATTGTGATGATGATTTTCCCAATGATGGGAAATCTTAGTGGTCAAAATTTGGGGTATGACACCCTAATTTGGTGACACTGGCGATCTTGAGGCTTAATCCACTTGGAATGTTGCAACATTGTGCTTGATTCTTGATGTGGGAGTCCTCTTGATCCATTGTGGATGTTTGAGAGGTTTAGACAAGTTGAAGATCATGTCATTCCTTGATTAATCCTTTGTCCAAAAGCTCTGAGAGGGCTTGAAACCCTAATTCTTAGTTGTTGGGAATGCGAACCCATCTTTGGGGAGACTAATGAGGGATGATGGCCCATCCATATTGTGATGATGACTTGCACAATGATGGGAAATATTAGTGGTCAAAATTTGGGGTATGACAAAGAGGGGGAGAGTGTAATACCCCATATTATTTAAATCCTCAATTGGATATCAGATGAGATCAGATGAGTATCTATGTGCTCTATCTTTGTTAAATTGGATTAATGGAATCCTCTAAGTACTTTAAGTATTATCAATTGGGATCAATAGAGCAACTATTGAACTATGAAGAGATCAATGAGTTTAATTCGAGAAAAGATTTTAAGGTAACTTTAATAACTGATCAATTGGTTGGAGACGATAAAATATCAATTGGAGATATTTTAACCTATTGGATTATATGATATAATATTTGTTATATATTTTGAGGTTTTGAGAGGTGACTTTGTGATTTTGGTGTTACAGGTCACTTGTAAGTGTTTGGATCACCTCTATATGATGTTTATGAGGTGTGTGTGTGTGTGTGATTGGTTTGATTGGAATTGCTCTCAAACTCAAAACCCGATGGTGACTTGCTTTGGAAGGAAAATTTGGAGGTGAGAAGGTGATTTTGAGGAAAGCATCTATTTGATGGCTTTGGTGTACTCAAACTGATCACAAATGAGCTCTATTTATAGTAGAGCAAGTTTGTTTTGGGAGCAATAGTGATTGGCAACTGCTGTAGAAGTTAGGAAAATGTTGAGCAATGAGAATCCAAGTCTCCTCTAGCCATTGACTAGAGGTTAGGGCACAGGCTGCTGGTTCCCTAGTTGTTGGATAAGTCTTGACTGAATTCAGTTGGGAATGGCTCAGTCCATGCCACCTTGGTGCATCCATTAAATGCTCCAATCCAAAATTGGAGTCTTGTCCCTCTTTTATGCATTTCTAGTTTTGGCATGCTACTTTTGGTTCCAAAGACTTTGGAGGCTGATGGATCAGGGTTTGTCCCTCCTTGGTCTCCCCTTGAGGTGTTCAGATTGATATATTTGTTTGCTCTTTGCAAAATTTGAGCAAATCGAGCAAAACTCCCAAATCTGCCCTACCATGGCAGTTTGCAGCAAGGCATATTGGCATTGTCATATCTCATGGCTCAAGTGGACTTTGATGGAGTTCTTGGCCAGTTTGGAAATCCCTCATATGATACAACATGTGTGTGATCATAGTTGGTTTTGATACTTTTTGGATCCAAGTGAAAAATGCCCCTACATTTGGAAAAAAGTGAAGGCAGATTCTGACTTAGTGAAAATTTCACTAAGTGTTGGAAAAAAGTGACATTTTCAATTTTTGTGATTTTGATCATTCCATAACTTAAAATCCATGAGGAATTGGAATGAGTTGTGTTTGAAGCTTTCGTAGAGGGCCATGAGAGCTGCAAATCCAGCTTTGTATGAGGAAAAGTGGCCTTGTGGTTTAGGAGATATGATCCTCCAAAGTTGGTACCCTTGCCACTAGATGCAACTCTCAGATCCTTCATGTCATTCCTTGATTGATCTTTTGTCTAAGGCCCTGAGAGGGCTTGAAATCCTAGTTTTGATAGTAGTGAATGTTCACCCATCTTTGGGGAGATTGATGAGGCATGATGGTTCATCCATATTGTGATGATGATTTTCCCAATGATGGGAAATCTTAGTGGTCAAAATTTGGGGTATGACACCCTAATTTGGTGACACTGGCGATCTTGAGGCTTAATCCACTTGGAATGTTGCAACATTGTGCTTGATTCTTGATGTGGGAGTCCTCTTGATCCATTGTGGATGTTTGAGAGGTTTAGACAAGTTGAAGATCATGTCATTCCTTGATTAATCCTTTTTCTAAAAGCTCTGAGAGGGCTTGAAACCCTAATTCTTAGTTGTAGGGAATGCTAACCCATCTTTGGGGAGACTAATGAGGTATGATGGCCCATCCATATTGTGATGATGACTTGCATAATGATGGGAAATATTAGTGGTCAAAATTTGGGGTATGACAAAGAGGGGGAGAGTGTAATACCCCATATTATTTAAATGCTCAATTGGATATCAGATGAGATCAGATGAGTATCTATGTGCTCTATCTTTGTTAAATTGGATTAATGGAATCCTCTAAGTACTTTAAGTATTATCAATTGGGATCAATAGAGCAACTATTGAACTATGAAGAGATCAATGAGTTTAATTCGAGAAAAGATTTTAAGGTAACTTTAATAACTGATCGATTCGTTGGATACGATAAAATATCAATTGGAGATATTTTACCCTATTGGATTATATGATATAATATTTGTTATATATTTTGAGGTTTTGAGAGGTGACTTTGTGATTTTGGTGTTACAGGTCACTTGTAAGTGTTTGGATCACCTCTATATGATGTTTATGAGGTGTGTGTGTGTGTGATTGGTTTGATTGGAATTGCTCTCAAACTCAAAACCCGATGGTGACTTGCTTTGGAAGGAAAATTTGGAGGTGAGAAGGTGATTTTGAGGAAAGCATCTATTTGATGGCTTTGGTGTACTCAAACTGATCACAAATGAGCTCTATTTATAGTAGAGCAAGTTTGTTTTGGGAGCAATAGTGATTGGCAACTGCTGTAGAAGTTAGGAAAATGTTGAGCAATGAGAATCCAAGTCTCCTCTAGCCATTGACTAGAGGTTAGGGCACAGGCTGCTGGTTCCCTAGTTGTTGGATAAGTCTTGACTGAATTCAGTTGGGAATGGCTCAGTCCATGCCACCTTGGTGCATCCATTAAATGCTCCAATCCAAAATTGGAGTCTTGTCCCTCTTTTATGCATTTCTAGGTTTGGCATGCTACTTTTGGTTCCAAAGACTTTGGAGGCTGATGGATCAGGGTTTGTCCCTCCTTGGTCTCCCCTTGAGGTGTTCAGATTGATATATTTGTTTGCTCTTTGCAAAATTTGAGCAAATCGAGCAAAACTCCCAAATCTGCCCTACCATGACAGTTTGCAGCAAGGCATATTGGCATTGTCATATCTCATGGCTCAAGTGGACTTTGATGGAGTTCTTGGCCAGTTTGGAAAGCCCTCATATGATACAACATGTGTGTGATCATAGTTGGTTTTGATACTTTTTGGATCCAAGTGAAAAATGCCCCTACATTTGGAAAAAAGTGAAGGCAGATTCTGACTTAGTGAAAATTTCACTAAGTGTTGGAAAAAAGTGACATTTTCAATTTTTGTGATTTTGATCATTCCATAACATAAAATCCATGAGGAATTGGAATGAGTTGTGTTTGAAGCTTTTGTAGAGGGCCATGAGAGCTACAAATCCAGCTTTTAATGAGGAAAAGTGGCCTTGTGGTTTAGGAGATATGATCCTCCAAAGTTGGTACCCTTGCCACTAGATGCAACTCTCAGATCCTTCATGTCATTCCTTGATTGATCTTTTGTCAAAGGCCCTGAGAGGGCTTGAAATCCTAGTTTTGATAGTAGTGAATGTTCACCCATCTTTGGGGAGATTGATGAGGCATGATGGTTCATCCATATTATGATGATGATTTTCCCAATGATGGGAAATCTTAGTGGTCAAAATTTGGGGTATGACACCCTAATTTGGTGACACTGGCGATCTTGAGGCTTAATCCACTTGGAATGTTGCAACATTGTGCTTGATTCTTGATGTGGGAGTCCTTTTGATCCATTGTGGATGTTTGAGAGGTTTAGACAAGTTGAAGATCATGTCATTCCTTGATTAATCCTTTTTCTAAAAGCTCTGAGAGGGCTTGAAACCCTAATTCTTAGTTGTAGGGAATGCTAACCCATCTTTGGGGAGACTAATGAGGTATGATGGCCCATCCATATTGTGATGATGACTTGCATAATGATGGGAAATATTAGTGGTCAAAATTTGGGGTATGACAAAGGGGGGGAGAGTGTAATACCCCATATTATTTAAATGCTCAATTGGATATCAGATGAGATCAGATGAGTATCTATGTGCTCTATCTTTAGTAAATTGAATTAATGGAATCCTCTAAGTACTTTAAGTATTATCAATTGGGATCAATAGAGCAACTATTGAACTATGAAGAGATCAATGAGTTTAATTCGAGAAAAGATTTTAAGGTAACTTTAATAACTGATCAATTGGTTGGAGACGATAAAATATCAATTAGAGATATTTTAATCTATTGGATTATATGATATAATATTTGTTATATATTTTGAGGTTTTGAGAGGTGACTTTGTGATTTTGGTGTTACAGGTCACTTGTAAGTGTTTGGATCACCTCTATATGATGTTTATGAGGTGTGTGTGTGTGTGTGTGATTGGTTTGATTGGAATTGCTCTCAAACTCAAAACCCGATGGTGACTTGCTTTGGAAGGCAAAGTTGGAGGTGACAAGGTGATTTTGAGGAAAGCATCTATTTGATGGCTTTGGTGTACTCAAACTGATCACAAATGAGCTCTATTTATAGTAGAGCAAGTTTGTTTTGGGAGCAATAGTGATTGGCAACTGCTGTAGAAGTTAGGAAAATGTTGAGCAATGAGAATCCAAGTCTCCTCTAGCCATTGACTAGAGGTTAGGGCACAGGCTGCTGGTTCCCTAGATGTTGGATAAGTCTTGACTGAATTCAGTTGGGAATGGCTCAGTCCATGCCACCTTGGTGCATCCATTAAATGCTCCAATCCAAAATTGGAGTCTTGTCCCTCTTTTATGCATTTCTAGGTTTGGCATGCTACTTTTGGTTCCAAAGACTTTGGAGGCTGATGGATCAGGGTTTGTCCCTCCTTGGTCTCCCCTTGAGGTGTTCAGATTGATATATTTGTTTGCTCTTTTCAAAATTTGAGCAAATCGAGCAAAACTCCCAAATCTGCCCTACCATGACAGTTTGCAGCAAGGCATATTGGCATTGTCATATCTCATGGCTCAAGTGGACTTTGATGGAGTTCTTGGCCAGTTTGGAAAGCCCTCATATGATACAACATGTGTGTGATCATAGTTAGTTTTGATACTTTTTGGATCCAAGTGAAAAATGCCCCTACATTTGGAAAAAAGTGAAGGCAGATTCTGACTTAGTGAAAATTTCACTAAGTGTTGGAAAAAAGTGACATTTTCAATTTTTGTGATTTTGATCATTCCATAACTTAAAATCCATGAGGAATTGGAATGAGTTGTGTTTGAAGCTTTTGTAGAGGGCCATGAGAGCTACAAATCCAGCTTTGAATGAGGAAAAGTGGCCTTGTGGTTTAGGAGATATGATCCTCTAAAGTTGGTACCCTTGCCACTAGATGCAACTCTCAGATCCTTCATGTCATTCCTTGATTGATCTTTTGTCAAAGGCCCTGAGAGGGCTTGAAATCCTAGTTTTGATAGTAGTGAATGTTCACCCATCTTTGGGGAGATTGATGAGGCATGATGGTTCATCCATATTGTGATGATGATTTTCCCAATGATGGGAAATCTTAGTGGTCAAAATTTGGGGTATGACACCCTAATTTGGTGACACTGGCGATCTTGAGGCTTAATCCACTTGGAATGTTGCAACATTGTGCTTGATTCTTGATGTGGGAGTCCTCTTGATCCATTGTGGATGTTTGAGAGGTTTAGACAAGTTGAAGATCATGTCATTCCTTGATTAATCCTTTTTCAAAAAGCTCTGAGAGGGCTTGAAACCCTAATTCTTAGTTGTAGGGAATGCTAACCCATCTTTGGGGAGACTAATGAGGTATGATGGCCCATCCATATTGTGATGATGACTTGCACAATGATGGGAAATATTAGTGGTCAAAATTTGGGGTATGACAAAGAGGGGGAGAGTGTAATACCCCATATTATTTAAATGCTCAATTGGATATCAGATGAGATCAGATGAGTATCTATGTGCTCTATCTTTGTTAAATTGGATTAATGGAATCCTCTAAGTACTTTAAGTATTATCAATTGGGATCAATAGAGCAACTATTGAACTATGAAGAGATCAATGAGTTTAATTCGAGAAAATATTTTAAGGTAACTGTAATAACTGATCGATTCATTGGAGACGATAAAATATCAATTGGAGATATTTTACCCTATTGGATTATATGATATAATATTTGTTATATATTTTGAGGTTTTGAGAGGTGACTTTGTGATTTTGGTGTTACAGGTCACTTGTAAGTGTTTGGATCACCTCTATATGATGTTTATGAGGTGTGTGTGTGTGTGTGTGATTGGTTTGATTGGAATTGCTCTCAAACTCAAAACCCGATGGTGACTTGCTTTGGAAGGCAAATTTGGAGGTGAAAAGGTGATTTTGAGGAAAGCATCTATTTGATGGCTTTGGTGTACTCAAACTGATCACAAATGAGCTCTATTTATAGTAGAGCAAGTTTGTTTTGGGAGCAATAGTAATTGGCAACTGCTGTAGAAGTTAGGAAAATGTTGAGCAATGAGAATCCAAGTCTCCTCTAGCCATTGACTAGAAGTTAGGGCACAGGCTGCTGGTTCCCTAGTTGTTGGATAAGTCTTGACTGAATTCAGTTGGGAATGGCTCAGTCCATGCCACCTTGGTGTATCCATTAAATGCTCCAATCCAAAATTGGAGTCTTGTCCCTCTTTTATGCATTTCTAGGTTTGGCATGCTACTTTTGGTTCCAAAGACTTTGGAGGCTGATGGATCAGGGTTTGTCCCTCCTTGGTCTCCCCTTGAGGTGTTCAGATTGATATATTTGTTTGCTCTTTGCAAAATTTGAGCAAATCGAGCAAAACTCCCAAATCTGCCCTACCATGACAGTTTGCAGCAAGGCATATTGGCATTGTCATATCTCATGGCTCAAGTGGACTTTGATGGAGTTCTTGGCTAGTTTGGAAAGCCCTCATATGATACAACATGTGTGTGATCATAGTTGGTTTTGATACTTTTTGGATCCAAGTGAAAAATGCCCCTACATTTGGAAAAAAGTGAAGGCAGATTCTGACTTAGTGAAAATTTCACTAAGTGTTGGAAAAAAGTGACATTTTCAATTTTTGTGATTTTGATCATTCCATAACTTAAAATCCATGAGGAATTGGAATGAGTTGTGTTTGAAGCTTTTGTAGAGGGCCATGAGAGCTACAAATCCAGCTTTGAATGAGGAAAAGTGGCCTTGTGGTTTAGGAGATATGATCCTCCAAAGTTGGTACCCTTGCCACTAGATGCAACTCTCAGATCCTTCATGTCATTCCTTGATTGATCTTTTGTCTAAGGCCCTGAGAGGGCTTGAAATCCTAGTTTTGATAGTAGTGAATGTTCACCCATCTTTGGGGAGATTGATGAGGCATGATGGTTCATCCATATTGTGATGATGATTTTCCCAATGATGGGAAATCTTAGTGGTCAAAATTTGGGGTATGACACCCTAATTTGGTGACACTGGCGATCTTGAGGCTTAATCCACTTGGAATGTTGCAACATTGTGCTTGATTCTTGATGTGGGAGTCCTCTTGATCCATTGTGGATGTTTGAGAGGTTTAGACAAGTTGAAGATCATGTCATTCCTTGATTAATCCTTTTTCTAAAAGCTCTGAGAGGGCTTGAAACCCTAATTCTTAGTTGTAGGGAATGCTAACCCATCTTTGGGGAGACTAATGAGGTATGATGGCCCATCCATATTGTGATGATGACTTGCATAATGATGGGAAATATTAGTGGTCAAAATTTGGGGTATGACAAAGGGGGGGAGAGTGTAATACCCCATATTATTTAAATGCTCAATTGGATATCAGATGAGATCAGATGAGTATCTATGTGCTCTATCTTTAGTAAATTGGATTAATGGAATCCTTTAAGTACTTTAAGTATTATCAATTGGGATCAATAGAGCAACTATTGAACTATGAAGAGATCAATGAGTTTAATTCGAGAAAAGATTTTAAGGTAACTTTAATAACTGATCAATTGGTTGGAGACGATAAAATATCAATTAGAGATATTTTACCCTATTGGATTATATGATATAATATTTGTTATATATTTTGAGGTTTTGAGAGGTGACCTTGTGATTTTAGTGTTACAGGTCACTTGTAAGTGTTTGGATCACCTCTATATGATGTTTATGAGGTGTGTGTGTGTGTGTGTGATTGGTTTGATTGGAATTGCTCTCAAACTCAAAACCCGATGGTGACTTGCTTTGGAAGGCAAATTTGGAGGTGAGAAGGTGATTTTGAGGAAAGCATCTATTTGATGGCTTTGGTGTACTCAAACTGATCACAAATGAGCTCTATTTATAGTAGAGCAAGTTTGTTTTGGGAGCAATAGTGATTGGCAACTGCTGTAGAAGTTAGGAAAATGTTGAGCAATGAGAATCCAAGTCTCCTCTAGCCATTGACTAGAGGTTAGGGCACAGGCTGCTGGTTCCCTAGATGTTGGATAAGCTTGACTGAATTCAGTTGGGAATGGCTCAGTCCATGCCACCTTGGTGCATCCATTAAATGCTCCAATCCAAAATTGGAGTCTTGTCCCTCTTTTATGCATTTCTAGGTTTGGCATGCTACTTTTGGTTCCAAAGACTTTGGAGGCTGATGGATCAGGGTTTGTCGCTCCTTGGTCTCCCCTTGAGGTGTTCAGATTGATATATTTGTTTGCTCTTTGCAAAATTTGAGCAAATCGAGCAAAACTCCCAAATCTGCCCTACCATGACAGTTTGCAGCAAGGCATATTGGCATTGTCATATCTCATGGCTCTAGTGGACTTTGATGGAGTTCTTGGCCAGTTTGGAAAGCCCTCATATGATACAACATGTGTGTGATCATAGTTGGTTTTGATACTTTTTGGATCCAAGTGAAAAATGCCCCTACATTTGGAAAAAAGTGAAGGCAGATTCTGACTTAGTGAAAATTTCACTAAGTGTTGGAAAAAAGTGACATTTTCAATTTTTGTGATTTTGATCATTCCATAACTTAAAATCCATGAGGAATTGGAATGAGTTGTGTTTGAAGCTTTTGTAGAGGGCCATGAGAGCTACAAATCCAGCTTTGAATGAGGAAAAGTGGCCTTGTGGTTTAGGAGATATGATCCTCCAAAGTTGGTACCCTTGCCACTAGATGCAACTCTCAGATCCTTCATGTCATTCCTTGATTGATCTTTTGTCTAAGGCCCTGAGAGGGCTTGAAATCCTAGTTTTGATAGTAGTGAATGTTCACCCATCTTTGGGGAGATTGATGAGGCATGATGGTTCATCCATATTGTGATGATGATTTTCCCAATGATGGGAAATCTTAGTGGTCAAAATTTGGGGTATGACACCCTAATTTGGTGACACTGGCGATCTTGAGGCTTAATCCACTTGGAATGTTGCAACATTGTGCTTGATTCTTGATGTGGGAGTCCTCTTGATCCATTGTGGATGTTTGAGAGGTTTAGACAAGTTGAAGATCATGTCATTCCTTGATTAATCCTTTTTCTAAAAGCTCTGAGAGGGCTTGAAACCCTAATTCTTAGTTGTAGGGAATGCTAACCCATCTTTGGGGAGACTAATGAGGTATGATGGCCCATCCATATTGTGATGATGACTTGCATAATGATGGGAAATATTAGTGGTCAAAATTTGGGGTATGACAAAGGGGGGGAGAGTGTAATACCCCATATTATTTAAATGCTCAATTGGATATCAGATGAGATCAGATGAGTATCTATGTGCTCTATCTTTAGTAAATTGGATTAATGGAATCCTTTAAGTACTTTAAGTATTATCAATTGGGATCAATAGAGCAACTATTGAACTATGAAGAGATCAATGAGTTTAATTCGAGAAAAGATTTTAAGGTAACTTTAATAACTGATCAATTGGTTGGAGACGATAAAATATCAATTAGAGATATTTTACCCTATTGGATTATATGATATAATATTTGTTATATATTTTGAGGTTTTGAGAGGTGACTTTGTGATTTTGGTGTTACAGGTCACTTGTAAGTGTTTGGATCACCTCTATATGATGTTTATGAGGTGTGTGTGTGTGTGTGTGTGATTGGTTTGATTGGAATTGCTCTCAAACTCAAAACCCGATGGTGACTTGCTTTGGAAGGCAAATTTGGAGGTGAGAAGGTGATTTTGAGGAAAGCATCTATTTGATGGCTTTGGTGTACTCAAACTGATCACAAATGAGCTCTATTTATAGTAGAGCAAGTTTGTTTTGGGAGCAATAGTGATTGGCAACTGCTGTAGAAGTTAGGAAAATGTTGAGCAATGAGAATCCAAGTCTCCTCTAGCCATTGACTAGAGGTTAGGGCACAGGCTGCTGGTTCCCTAGATGTTGGATAAGTCTTGACTGAATTCAGTTGGGAATGGCTCAGTCCATGCCACCTTGGTGCATCCATTAAATGCTCCAATCCAAAATTGGAGTCTTGTCCCTCTTTTATGCATTTCTAGGTTTGGCATGCTACTTTTGGTTCCAAAGACTTTGGAGGCTGATGGATCAGGGTTTGTCCCTCCTTGGTCTCCCCTTGAGGTGTTCAGATTGATATATTTGTTTGCTCTTTGCAAAATTTGAGCAAATCGAGCAAAACTCCCAAATCTGCCCTACCATGACAGTTTGCAGCAAGGCATATTGGCATTGTCATATCTCATGGCTCAAGTGGACTTTGATGGAGTTCTTGGCCAGTTTGGAAAGCCCTCATATGATACAACATGTGTGTGATCATAGTTAGTTTTGATACTTTTTGGATCCAAGTGAAAAATGCCCCTACATTTGGAAAAAAGTGAAGGCAGATTCTGACTTAGTGAAAATTTCACTAAGTGTTGGAAAAAAGTGACATTTTCAATTTTTGTGATTTTGATCATTCCATAACTTAAAATCCATGAGGAATTGGAATGAGTTGTGTTTGAAGCTTTTGTAGAGGGCCATGAGAGCTACAAATCCAGCTTTGAATGAGGAAAAGTGGCCTTGTGGTTTAGGAGATATGATCCTCTAAAGTTGGTACCCTTGCCACTAGATGCAACTCTCAGATCCTTCATGTCATTCCTTGATTGATCTTTTGTCAAAGGCCCTGAGAGGGCTTGAAATCCTAGTTTTGATAGTAGTGAATGTTCACCCATCTTTGGGGAGATTGATGAGGCATGATGGTTCATCCATATTGTGATGATGATTTTCCCAATGATGGGAAATCTTAGTGGTCAAAATTTAGGGTATGACACCCTAATTTGGTGACACTGGCGATCTTGAGGCTTAATCCACTTGGAATGTTGCAACATTGTGCTTGATTCTTGATGTGGGAGTCCTCTTGATCCATTGTGGATGTTTGAGAGGTTTAGACAAGTCGAAGATCATGTCATTCCTTGATTAATCCTTTTTCTAAAAGCTCTGAGAGGGCTTGAAACCCTAATTCTTAGTTGTAGGGAATGCTAACCCATCTTTGGGGAGACTAATGAGGTATGATGGCCCATCCATATTGTGATGATGACTTGCACAATGATGGGAAATATTAGTGGTCAAAATTTGGGGTATGACAAAGAGGGGGAGAGTGTAATACCCCATATTATTTAAATGCTCAATTGGATATCAGATGAGATCAGATGAGTATCTATGTGCTCTATCTTTGTTAAATTGGATTAATGGAATCCTCTAAGTACTTTAAGTATTATCAATTGGGATCAATAGAGCAACTATTGAACTATGAAGAGATCAATGAGTTTAATTCGAGAAAAGATTTTAAGGTAACTGTAATAACTGATCGATTCATTGGAGACGATAAAATATCAATTGGAGATATTTTACCCTATTGGATTATATGATATAATATTTGTTATATATTTTGAGGTTTTGAGAGGTGACTTTGTGATTTTGGTGTTACAGGTCACTCGTAAGTGTTTGGATCACCTCTATATGATGTTTATGAGGTGTGTGTGTGTGTGTGATTGGTTTGATTGGAATTGCTCTCAAACTCAAAACCCGATGGTGACTTGCTTTGGAAGGCAAATTTGGAGGTGAGAAGGTGATTTTGAGGAAAGCATCTATTTGATGGCTTTGGTGTACTCAAACTGATCACAAATGAGCTCTATTTATAGTAGAGCAAGTTTGTTTTGGGAGCAATAGTGATTGGCAACTGCTGTAGAAGTTAGGAAAATGTTGAGCAATGAGAATCCAAGTCTCCTCTAGCCATTGACTAGAAGTTAGGGCACAGGCTGCTGGTTCCCTAGTTGTTGGATAAGTCTTGACTGAATTCAGTTGGGAATGGCTCAGTCCATGCCACCTTGGTGCATCCATTAAATGCTCCAATCCAAAATTGGAGTCTTGTCCCTCTTTTATGCATTTCTAGGTTTGGCATGCTACTTTTGGTTCCAAAGACTTTGGAGGCTGATGGATCAGGGTTTGTCCCTCCTTGGTCTCCCCTTGAGGTGTTCAGATTGATATATTTGTTTGCTCTTTGCAAAATTTGAGCAAATCGAGCAAAACTCCCAAATCTGCCCTACCATGACAGTTTGCAGCAAGGCATATTGGCATTGTCATATCTCATGGCTCAAGTGGACTTTGATGGAGTTCTTGGCCAGTTTGGAAAGCCCTCATATGATACAACATGTGTGTGATCATAGTTGGTTTTGATACTTTTTGGATCCAAGTGAAAAATGCCCCTACATTTGGAAAAAAGTGAAGGCAGATTCTGACTTAGTGAAAATTTCACTAAGTGTTGGAAAAAAGTGACATTTTCAATTTTTGTGATTTTGATCATTCCATAACTTAAAATCCATGAGGAATTGGAATGAGTTGTGTTTGAAGCTTTTGTAGAGGGCCATGAGAGCTACAAATCCAGCTTTGAATGAGGAAAAGTGGCCTTGTGGTTTAGGAGATATGATCCTCCAAAGTTGGTACCCTTGCCACTAGATGCAACTCTCAGATCCTTCATGTCATTCCTTGATTGATCTTTTGTCTAAGGCCCTGAGAGGGCTTGAAATCCTAGTTTTGATAGTAGTGAATGTTCACCCATCTTTGGGGAGATTGATGAGGCATGATGGTTCATCCATATTGTGATGATGATTTTCCCAATGATGGGAAATCTTAGTGGTCAAAATTTGGGGTATGACACCCTAATTTGGTGACACTGGCGATCTTGAGGCTTAATCCACTTGGAATGTTGCAACATTGTGCTTGATTCTTGATGTGGGAGTCCTCTTGATCCATTGTGGATGTTTGAGAGGTTTAGACAAGTTGAAGATCATGTCATTCCTTGATTAATCCTTTTTCTAAAAGCTCTGAGAGGGCTTGAAACCCTAATTCTTAGTTGTAGGGAATGCTAACCCATCTTTGGGGAGACTAATGAGGTATGATGGCCCATCCATATTGTGATGATGACTTGCATAATGATGGGAAATATTAGTGGTCAAAATTTGGGGTATGACAAAGGGGGGGAGAGTGTAATACCCCATATTATTTAAATGCTCAATTGGATATCAGATGAGATCAGATGAGTATCTATGTGCTCTATCTTTAGTAAATTGGATTAATGGAATCCTTTAAGTACTTTAAGTATTATCAATTGGGATCAATAGAGCAACTATTGAACTATGAAGAGATCAATGAGTTTAATTCGAGAAAAGATTTTAAGGTAACTTTAATAACTGATCAATTGGTTGGAGACGATAAAATATCAATTAGAGATATTTTACCCTATTGGATTATATGATATAATATTTGTTATATATTTTGAGGTTTTGAGAGGTGACTTTGTGATTTTGGTGTTACAGGTCACTTGTAAGTGTTTGGATCACCTCTATATGATGTTTATGAGGTGTGTGTGTGTGTGTGATTGGTTTGATTGGAATTGCTATCAAACTCAAAACCCGATGGTGACTTGCTTTGGAAGGCAAATTTGGAGGTGAGAAGGTGATTTTGAGGAAAGCATCTATTTGATGGCTTTGGTGTACTCAAACTGATCACAAATGAGCTCTATTTATAGTAGAGCAAGTTTGTTTTGGGAGCAATAGTGATTGGCAACCGCTGTAGAAGTTAGGAAAATGTTGAGCAATGAGAATCCAAGTCTCCTCTAGCCATTGACTAGAAGTTAGGGCACAGGCTGCTGGTTCCCTAGTTGTTGGATAAGTCTTGACTGAATTCAGTTGGGAATGGCTCAGTCCATGCCACCTTGGTGCATCCATTAAATGCTCCAATCCAAAATTGGAGTCTTGTCCCTCTTTTATGCATTTCTAGGTTTGGCATGCTACTTTTGGTTCCAAAGACTTTGGAGGCTGATGGATCAGGGTTTGTCCCTCCTTGGTCTCCCCTTGAGGTGTTCAGATTGATATATTTGTTTGCTCTTTGCAAAATTTGAGCAAATCGAGCAAAACTCCCAAATCTGCCCTACCATGACAGTTTGCAGCAAGGCATATTGGCATTGTCATATCTCATGGCTCAAGTGGACTTTGATGGAGTTCTTGGCCAGTTTGGAAAGCCCTCATATGATACAACATGTGTGTGATCATAGTTGGTTTTGATACTTTTTGGATCCAAGTGAAAAATGCCCCTACATTTGGAAAAAAGTGAAGGCAGATTCTGACTTAGTGAAAATTTCACTAAGTGTTGGAAAAAAGTGACATTTTCAATTTTTGTGATTTTGATCATTCCATAACTTAAAATCCATGAGGAATTGGAATGAGTTGTGTTTGAAGCTTTTGTAGAGGGCCATGAGAGCTACAAATCCAGCTTTGAATGAGGAAAAGTGGCCTTGTGGTTTAGGAGATATGATCCTCCAAAGTTGGTACCCTTGCCACTAGATGCAACTCTCAGATCCTTCATGTCATTCCTTGATTGATCTTTTGTCAAAGGCCCTGAGAGGGCTTGAAATCCTAGTTTTGATAGTAGTGAATGTTCACCCATCTTTGGGGAGATTGATGAGGCATGATGGTTCATCCATATTGTGATGATGATTTTCCCAATGATGGGAAATCTTAGTGGTCAAAATTTGGGGTATGACACCCTAATTTGGTGACACTGGCGATCTTGAGGCTTAATCCACTTGGAATGTTGCAACATTGTGCTTGATTCTTGATGTGGGAGTCCTCTTGATCCATTGTGGATGTTTGAGAGGTTTAGACAAGTTGAAGATCATGTCATTCCTTGATTAATCCTTTTTCTAAAAGCTCTGAGAGGGCTTGAAACCCTAATTCTTAGTTGTAGGGAATGCTAACCCATCTTTGGGGAGACTAATGAGGTATGATGGCCCATCCATATTGTGATGATGACTTGCATAATGATGGGAAATATTAGTGGTCAAAATTTGGGGTATGACAAAGGGGGGGAGAGTGTAATACCCCATATTATTTAAATGCTCAATTGGATATCAGATGAGATCAGATGAGTATCTCTGTGCTCTATCTTTAGTAAATTGGATTAATGGAATTCTTTAAGTACTTTAAGTATTATCAATTGGGATCAATAGAGCAACTATTGAACTATGAAGAGATCAATGAGTTTAATTCGAGAAAAGATTTTAAGGTAACTTTAATAACTGATCAATTGGTTGGAGACGATAAAATATCAATTAGAGATATTTTACCCTATTGGATTATATGATATAATATTTGTTATATATTTTGAGGTTTTGAGAGGTGACTTTGTGATTTTGGTGTTACAGGTCACTTGTAAGTGTTTGGATCACCTCTATATGATGTTTATGAGGTGTGTGTGTGTGTGTGTGATTGGTTTGATTGGAATTGCTCTCAAACTCAAAACCCGATGGTGACTTGCTTTGGAAGGCAAATTTGGAGGTGAGAAGGTGATTTTGAGGAAAGCATCTATTTGATGGCTTTGGTGTACTCAAACTGATCACAAATGAGCTCTATTTATAGTAGAGCAAGTTTGTTTTGGGAGCAATAGTGATTGGCAACTGCTGTAGAAGTTAGGAAAATGTTGAGCAATGAGAATCCAAGTCTCCTCTAGCCATTGACTAGAGGTTAGGGCACAGGCTGCTGGTTCCCTAGATGTTGGATAAGTCTTGACTGAATTCAGTTGGGAATGGCTCAGTCCATGCCACCTTGGTGCATCCATTAAATGCTCCAATCCAAAATTGGAGTCTTGTCCCTCTTTTATGCATTTCTAGGTTTGGCATGCTACTTTTGGTTCCAAAGACTTTGGAGGCTGATGGATCAGGGTTTGTCCCTCCTTGGTCTCCCCTTGAGGTGTTCAGATTGATATATTTGTTTGCTCTTTGCAAAATTTGAGAAAATCGAGCAAAACTCCCAAATCTGCCCTACCATGACAGTTTGCAGCAAGGCATATTGGCATTGTCATATCTCATGGCTCAAGTGGACTTTGATGGAGTTCTTGGCCAGTTTGGAAAGCCCTCATATGATACAACATGTGTGTGATCATAGTTGGTTTTGATACTTTTTGGATCCAAGTGAAAAATGCCCCTACATTTGGAAAAAAGTGAAGGCAGATTCTGACTTAGTGAAAATTTCACTAAGTGTTGGAAAAAAGTGACATTTTCAATTTTTGTGATTTTGATCATTCCATAACTTAAAATCCATGAGGAATTGGAATGAGTTGTGTTTGAAGCTTTTGTAGAGGGCCATGAGAGCTACAAATCCAGCTTTGAATGAGGAAAAGTGGCCTTGTGGTTTAGGAGATATGATCCTCCAAAGTTGGTACCCTTGCCACTATATGCAACTCTCAGATCCTTCATGTCATTCCTTGATTGATCTTTTGTCAAAGGCCCTGAGAGGGCTTGAAATCCTAGTTTTGATAGTAGTGAATGTTCACCCATCTTTGGGGAGATTGATGAGGCATGATGGTTCATCCATATTGTGATGATGATTTTCCCAATGATGGGAAATCTTAGTGGTCAAAATTTGGGGTATGACAGCCTAATTTGGTGACACTGGCGATCTTGAGGCTTAATCCACTTGGAATTTTGCAACATTGTGCTTGATTCTTGATGTGGGAGTCCTCTTGATCCATTGTGGATGTTTGAGAGGTTTAGACAAGTTGAAGATCATCTCATTCCTTGATTAATCCTTTTTCTAAAAGCTCTGAGAGGGCTTGAAACCCTAATTCTTAGTTGTAGGGAATGCTAACCCATCTTTGGGGAGACTAATGAGGTATGATGGCCCATCCATATTGTGATGATGACTTGCATAATGATGGGAAATATTAGTGGTCAAAATTTGGGGTATGACAAAGGGGGGGAGAGTGTAATACCCCATATTATTTAAATGCTCAATTGGATATCAGATGAGATCAGATGAGTATCTATGTGCTCTATCTTTAGTAAATTGGATTAATGGAATCCTTTAAGTACTTTAAGTATTATCAATTGGGATCAATAGAGCAACTATTGAACTATGAAGAGATCAATGAGTTTAATTCGAGAAAAGATTTTAAGGTAACTTTAATAACTGATCAATTGGTTGGAGACGATAAAATATCAATTAGAGATATTTTACCCTATTGGATTATATGATATAATATTTGTTATATATTTTGAGGTTTTGAGAGGTGACTTTGTGATTTTGGTGTTACAGGTCACTTGTAACTGTTTGGATCACCTCTATATGATGTTTATGAGGTGTGTGTGTGTGTGTGTGATTGATTTGATTGGAATTGCTCTCAAACTCAAAACCCGATGGTGACTTGCTTTGGAAGGCAAATTTGGAGGTGAGAAGGTGATTTTGAGGAAAGCATCTATTTGATGGCTTTGGTGTACTCAAACTGATCACAAATGAGCTCTATTTATAGTAGAGCAAGTTTGTTTTGGGAGCAATAGTGATTGGCAACTGCTGTAGAAGTTAGGAAAATGTTGAGCAATGAGAATCCAAGTCTCCTCTAGCCATTGACTAGAGGTTAGGGCACAGGCTGCTGGTTCCCTAGATGTTGGATAAGCTTGACTGAATTCAGTTGGGAATGGCTCAGTCCATGCCACCTTGGTGCATCCATTAAATGCTCCAATCCAAAATTGGAGTCTTGTCCCTCTTTTATGCATTTCTAAGTTTGGCATGCTACTTTTGGTTCCAAAGACTTTGGAGGCTGATGGATCAGGGTTTTTCGCTCCTTGGTCTCCCCTTGAGGTGTTCAGATTGATATATTTGTTTGCTCTTTGCAAAATTTGAGCAAATCGAGCAAAACTCCCAAATCTGCCCTACCATGACAGTTTGCAGCAAGGCATATTGGCATTGTCATATCTCATGGCTCCAGAGGACTTTGATGGAGTTCTTGGCCAGTTTGGAAAGCCCTCATATGATATAACATGTGTGTGATCATAGTTGGTTTTGATACTTTTTGGATCCAAGTGAAAAATGCCCCTACATTTGGAAAAAAGTGAAGGCAGATTCTGACTTAGTGAAAATTTCACTAAGTGTTGGAAAAAAGTGACATTTTCAATTTTTGTGATTTTGATCATTCCATAACTTAAAATCCATGAGGAATTGGAATGAGTTGTGTTTGAAGCTTTTGTAGAGGGCCATGAGAGCTACAAATCCAGCTTTGAATGAGGAAAAGTGGCCTTGTGGTTTAGGAGATATGATCCTCCAAAGTTGGTACCCTTGCCACTAGATGCAACTCTCAGATCCTTCATGTCATTCCTTGATTGATCTTTTGTCAAAGGCCCTGAGAGGGCTTGAAATCCTAGTTTTGATAGTAGTGAATGTTCACCCATCTTTGGGGAGATTGATGAGGCATGATGGTTCATCCATATTGTGATGATGATTTTCCCAATGATGGGAAATCTTAGTGGTCAAAATTTGGGGTATGACACCCTAATTTGGTGACACTGGCGATCTTGAGGCTTAATCCACTTGGAATGTTGCAACATTGTGCTTGATTCTTGATGTGGGAGTCCTCTTGATCCATTGTGGATGTTTGAGAGGTTTAGACAAGTTGAAGATCATGTCATTCCTTGATTAATCCTTTTTCTAAAAGCTCTGAGAGGGCTTGAAACCCTAATTCTTAGTTGTAGGGAATGCTAACCCATCTTTGGGGATACTAATGAGGTATGATGGCCCATCCATATTGTGATGATGACTTGCATAATGATGGGAAATATTAGTGGTCAAAATTTGGGGTATGACAAAGGGGGGGGGAGTGTAATACCCCATATTATTTAAATGCTCAATTGGATATCAGATGAGATCAGATGAGTATCTATGTGCTCTATCTTTAGTAAATTGGATTAATGGAATCCTTTAAGTACTTTAAGTATTATCAATTGGGATCAATAGAGCAACTATTGAACTATGAAGAGATCAATGAGTTTAATTCGAGAAAAGATTTTAAGGTAACTTTAATAACTGATCAATTGGTTGGAGACGATAAAATATCAATTAGAGATATTTTACCCTATTGGATTATATGATATAATATTTGTTATATATTTTGAGGTTTTGAGAGGTGACTTTGTGATTTTGGTGTTACAGGTCACTTGTAAGTGTTTGGATCACCTCTATATGATGTTTATGAGGTGTGTGTGTGTGTGTGTGATTGATTTGATTGGAATTGCTCTCAAACTCAAAACCCGATGGTGACTTGCTTTGGAAGGAAAATTTGGAGGTGAGAAGGTGATTTTGAGGAAAGCATCTATTTGATGGCTTTGGTATACTCAAACTGATCACAAATGAGCTCTATTTATAGTAGAGCAAGTTTGTTTTGGGAGCAATAGTGATTGGCAACTGCTGTAGAAGTTAGGAAAATGTTGAGCAATGAGAATCCAAGTCTCCTCTAGCCATTGACTAGAGGTTAGGGCACAGGCTGCTGGTTCCCTAGATGTTGGATAAGCTTGACTGAATTCAGTTGGGAATGGCTCAGTCCATGCCACCTTGGTGCATCCATTAAATGCTCCAATCCAAAATTGGAGTCTTGTCCCTCTTTTATGCATTTCTAAGTTTGGCATGCTACTTTTGGTTCCAAAGACTTTGGAGGCTGATGGATCAGGGTTTGTCGCTCCTTGGTCTCCCCTTGAGGTGTTCAGATTGATATATTTGTTTGCTCTTTGCAAAATTTGAGCAAATCGAGCAAAACTCCCAAATCTGCCCTACCATGACAGTTTGCAGCAAGGCATATTGGCATTGTCATATCTCATGGCTCCAGTGGACTTTGATGGAGTTCTTGGCCAGTTTGGAAAGCCCTCATATGATATAACATGTGTGTGATCATAGTTGGTTTTGATACTTTTTGGATCCAAGTGAAAAATGCCCCTACATTTGGAAAAAAGTGAAGGCAGATTCTGACTTAGTGAAAATTTCACTAAGTGTTGGAAAAAAGTGACATTTTCAATTTTTGTGATTTTGATCATTCCATAACTTAAAATCCATGAGGAATTGGAATGAGTTGTGTTTGAAGCTTTTGTAGAGGGCCATGAGAGCTACAAATCCAGCCTTGAATGAGGAAAAATGGCCTTGTGGTTTAGGAGATATGATCCTCCAAAGTTGGTACCCTTGCCACTAGATGCAACTCTCAGATCCTTCATGTCATTCCTTGATTGATCTTTTGTCTAAGGCCCTGAGAGGGCTTGAAATCCTAGTTTTGATAGTAGTGAATGTTCACCCATCTTTGGGGAGATTGATGAGGCATGATGGTTCATCCATATTGTGATGATGATTTTCCCAATGATGGGAAATCTTAGTGGTCAAAATTTGGGGTATGACACCCTAATTTGGTGACACTGGCGATCTTGAGGCTTAATCCACTTGGAATGTTGCAACATTGTGCTTGATTCTTGATGTGGGAGTCCTCTTGATCCATTGTGGATGTTTGAGAGGTTTAGACAAGTTGAAGATCATGTCATTCCTTGATTAATCCTTTTTCTAAAAGCTCTGAGAGGGCTTGAAACCCTAATTCTTAGTTGTAGGGAATGCTAACCCATCTTTGGGGAGACTAATGAGGTATGATGGCCCATCCATATTGTGATGATGACTTGCATAGTAATGGGAAATATTAGTGGTCAAAATTTGGGGTATGACAAAGGGGGGGAGAGTGTAATACCCCATATTATTTAAATGCTCAATTGGATATCAGATGAGATCAGATGAGTATCTATGTGCTCTATCTTTAGTAAATTGGATTAATGGAATCCTTTAAGTACTTTAAGTATTATCAATTGGGATCAATAGAGCAACTATTGAACTATGAAGAGATCAATGAGTTTAATTCGAGAAAAGATTTTAAGGTAACTTTAATAACTGATCAATTGGTTGGAGACGATAAAATATCAATTAGAGATATTTTACCCTATTGGATTATATGATATAATATTTGTTATATATTTTGAGGTTTTGAGAGGTGACTTTGTGATTTTGGTGTTACAGGTCACTTGTAAGTGTTTGGATCACCTCTATATGATGTTTATGAGGTGTGTGTGTGTGTGTGTGATTGGTTTGATTGGAATTGCTCTCAAACTCAAAACCCGATGGTGACTTGCTTTGGAAGGAAAATTTGGAGGTGAGAAGGTGATTTTGAGGAAAGCATCTATTTGATGGCTTTGGTGTACTCAAACTGATCACAAATGAGCTCTATTTATAGTAGAGCAAGTTTGTTTTGGGAGCAATAGTGATTGGCAACTGCTGTAGAAGTTAGGAAAATGTTGAGCAATGAGAATCCAAGTCTCCTCTAGCCATTGACTAGAGGTTAGGGCACAGGCTGCTGGTTCCCTAGATGTTTGATAAGCTTGACTGAATTCAGTTGGGAATGGCTCAGTCCATGCCACCTTGGTGCATCCATTAAATGCTCCAATCCAAAATTGGAGTCTTGTCCCTCTTTTATGCATTTCTAGGTTTGGCATGCTACTTTTGGTTCCAAAGACTTTGGAGGCTGATGGATCAGGGTTTGTCGCTCCTTGGTCTCCCCTTGAGGTGTTCAGATTGATATATTTGTTTGCTCTTTGCAAAATTTGAGCAAATCGAGCAAAACTCCCAAATCTGCCCTACCATGACAGTTTGCAGCAAGGCATATTGGCATTGTCATATCTCATGGCTCCAGTGGACTTTGATGGAGTTCTTGGCCAGTTTGGAAAGCCCTCATATGATATAACATGTGTGTGATCATAGTTGGTTTTGATACTTTTTGGATCCAAGTGAAAAATGCCCCTACATTTGGAAAAAAGTCAAGGCAGATTCTGACTTAGTGAAAATTTCACTGAGTGTTGGAAAAAAGTGACATTTTCAATTTTTGTGATTTTGATCATTCCATAACTTAAAATCCATGAGGAATTGGAATGAGTTGTGTTTGAAGCTTTTGTAGAGGGCCATGAGAGCTACAAATCCAGCCTTGAATGAGGAAAAATGGCCTTGTGGTTTAGGAGATATGATCCTCCAAAGTTGGTACCCTTGCCACTAGATGCAACTCTCAGATCCTTCATGTCATTCCTTGATTGATCTTTTGTCTAAGGCCCTGAGAGGGCTTGAAATCCTAGTTTTGATAGTAGTGAATGTTCACCCATCTTTGGGGAGATTGATGAGGCATGATGGTTCATCCATATTGTGATGATGATTTTCCCAATGATGGGAAATCTTAGTGGTCAAAATTTGGGGTATGACACCCTAATTTGGTGACACTGGCGATCTTGAGGCTTAATCCACTTGGAATGTTGCAACATTGTGCTTGATTCTTGATGTGGGAGTCCTCTTGATCCATTGTGGATGTTTGAAGGGTTTAGACAAGTTGAAGATCATGTCATTCCTTGATTAATCCTTTGTCTAAAAGCTCTGAGAGGGCTTGAAACCCTAATTCTTAGTTGTAGGGAATGCTAACCCATCTTTGGGGAGACTAATGAGGTATGATGGCCCATCCATATTGTGATGATGACTTGCATAATGATGGGAAATATTAGTGGTCAAAATTTGGGGTATGACAAAGGGGGGGAGAGTGTAATACCCCATATTATTTAAATGCTCAATTGGATATCAGATGAGATCAGATGAGTATCTATGTGCTCTATCTTTAGTAAATTGGATTAATGGAATCCTCTAAGTACTTTAAGTATTATCAATTGGGATCAATAGAGCAACTATTGAACTATGAAGAGATCAATGAGTTTAATTCGAGAAAAGATTTTAAGGTAACTTTAATAACTGATCAATTGGTTGGAGACGATAAAATATCAATTAGAGATATTTTACCCTATTGGATTATATGATATAATATTTGTTATATATTTTGAGGTTTTGAGAGGTGACTTTGTGATTTTGGTGTTACAGGTCACTTGTAAGTGTTTGGATCACCTCTATATGATGTTTATGAGGTGTGTGTGTGTGTGTGTGATTGGTTTGATTGGAATTGCTCTCAAACTCAAAATCCGATGGTGACTTGCTTTGGAAGGCAAATTTGGAGGTGAGAAGGTGATTTTGAGGAAAGCATCTATTTGATGGCTTTCGTGTACTCAAACTGATCACAAATGAGCTCTATTTATAGTAGAGCAAGTTTGTTTTGGGAGCAATAGTGATTGGCAACTGCTGTAGAAGTTAGGAAAATGTTGAGCAATGAGAATCCAAGTCTCCTCTAGCCATTGACTAGAGGTTAGGGCACAGGCTGCTGGTTCCCTAGATGTTGGATAAGTCTTGACTGAATTCAGTTGGGAATGGCTCAGTCCATGCCACCTTGGTGCATCCATTAAATGCTCCAATCCAAAATTGGAGTCTTGTCCCTCTTTTATGCATTTCTAGTTTTGGCGTGCTACTTTTGGTTCCAAAGACTTTGGAGGCTGATGGATCAGGGTTTGTCCCTCCTTGGTCTCCCCTTGAGGTGTTCAGATTGATATATTTGTTTGCTCTTTGCAAAATTTGAGCAAATCGAGCAAAACTCCCAAATCTGCCCTACCATGACAGTTTGCAGCAAGGCATATTGGCATTGTCATATCTCATGGCTCAAGTGGACTTTGATGGAGTTCTTGGCCAGTTTGGAAATCCCTCATATGATACAACATGTGTGTGATCATAGTTGGTTTTGATACTTTTTGGATCCAAGTGAAAAATGCCCCTACATTTGGAAAAAAGTGAAGGCAGATTCTGACTTAGTGAAAATTTCACTAAGTGTTGGAAAAAAGTGACATTTTCAATTTTTGTGATTTTGATCATTCCATAACTTAAAATCCATGAGGAATTGGAATGAGTTGTGTTTGAAGCTTTTGTAGAGGGCCATGAGAGCTACAAATCCAGCTTTGAATGAGGAAAAGTGGCCTTGTGGTTTAGGAGATATGATCCTCCAAAGTTGGTACCCTTGCCACTAGATGCAACTCTCAGATCCTTCATGTCATTCCTTGATTGATCTTTTGTCAAAGGCCCTGAGAGGGCTTGAAATCCTAGTTTTGATAGTAGTGAATGTTCACCCATCTTTGGGGAGATTGATGAGGCATGATGGTTCATCCATATTGTGATGATGATTTTCCCAATGATGGGAAATCTTAGTGGTCATAATTTGGGGTATGACACCCTAATTTGGTGACACTGGCGACCTTGAGGCTTAATCCACTTGGAATGTTGCAACATTGTGCTTGATTCTTGATGTGGGAGTCCTCTTGATCCATTGTGGATGTTTGAGAGGTTTAGACAAGTTGAAGATCATGTCATTCCTTGATTAATCCTTTGTCCAAAAGCTCTGAGAGGGCTTGAAACCCTAATTCTTAGTTGTAGGGAATGCTAACCCATCTTTGGGGAGACTAATGAGGTATGATGGCCCATCCATATTGTGATGATGACTTGCACAATGATGGGAAATATTAGTGGTCAAAATTTGGGGTATGAGAAAGAGGGGGAGAGTTTAATACCCCATATTATTTAAATGCTCAATTGGATATCAGATGAGATCAGATGAGTATCTATGTGCTCTATCTTTGTTAAATTGGATTAATGGAATCCTCTAAGTACTTTAAGTATTATCAATTGGGATCAATAGAGCAACTATTGAACTATGAAGAGATCAATGAGTTTAATTCGAGAAAAGATTTTAAGGTAACTGTAATAACTGATCGATTCATTGGAGACGATAAAATATCAATTGGAGATATTTTACCCTATTGGATTATATGATATAATATTTGTTATATATTTTGAGGTTTTGAGAGGTGACTTTGTGATTTTGGTGTTACAGGTCACTTGTAAGTGTTTGGATCAGCTCTATATGATGTTTATGAGGTGTGTGTGTGTGTGTGTGATTGGTTTGATTGGAATTGCTCTCAAACTCAAAACCCGATGGTGACTTGCTTTGGAAGGCAAATTTGGAGGTGAGAAGGTGATTTTGAGGAAAGCATCTATTTGATGGCTTTGGTGTACTCAAACTGATCACAAATGAGCTCTATTTATAGTAGAGCAAGTTTGTTTTGGGAGCAATAGTGATTGGCAACTGCTGTAGAAGTTAGGAAAATGTTGAGCAATGAGAATCCAAGTCTCCTCTAGCCATTGACTAGAGGTTAGGGCACAGGCTGCTGGTTCCCTAGATGTTGGATAAGCCTTGACTGAATTCAGTTGGGAATGGCTCAGTCCATGCCACCTTGGTGCATCCATTAAATGCTCCAATCCAAAATTGGAGTCTTGTCCCTCTTTTATGCATTTCTAGTTTTGGCATGCTACTTTTGGTTCCAAAGACTTTGGAGGCTGATGGATCAGGGTTTGTCCCTCCTTGGTCTCCCCTTGAGGTGTTCAGATTGATATATTTGTTTTCTCTTTGCAAAATTTGAGCAAATCGAGCAAAACTCCCAAATCTGCCCTACCATGACAGTTTGCAGCAAGGCATATTGGCATTGTCATATCTCATGGCTCAAGTGGACTTTGATGGAGTTCTTGGCCAGTTTGGAAATCCCTCATATGATACAACATGTGTGTGATCATAGTTGGTTTTGATACTTTTTGGATCCAAGTGAAAAATGCCCCTACATTTGGAAAAAAGTGAAGGCAGATTCTGACTTAGTGAAAATTTCACTAAGTGTTGGAAAAAAGTGACATTTTCAATTTTTGTGATTTTGATCATTCCATAACTTAAAATCCATGAGGAATTGGAATGAGTTGTGTTTGAAGCTTTTGTAGAGGGCCATGAGAGCTACAAATCCAGCTTTGAATGAGGAAAAGTGGCCTTGTGGTTTAGGAGATATGATCCTCCAAAGTTGGTACCCTTGCCACTAGATGCAACTCTCAGATCCTTCATGTCATTCCTTGATTGATCTTTTGTCAAAGGCCCTGAGAGGGCTTGAAATCCTAGTTTTGATAGTAGTGAATGTTCACCCATCTTTGGGGAGATTGATGAGGCATGATGGTTCATCCATATTGTGATGATGATTTTCCCAATGATGGGAAATCTTAGTGGTCAAAATTTGGGGTATGACACCCTAATTTGGTGACACTGGCGACCTTGAGGCTTAATCCACTTGGAATGTTGCAACATTGTGCTTGATTCTTGATGTGGGAGTCCTCTTGATCCATTGTGGATGTTTGAGAGGTTTAGACAAGTTGAAGATCATGTCATTCCTTGATTAATCCTTTGTCCAAAAGCTCTGAGAGGGCTTGAAACCCTAATTCTTAGTTGTAGGGAATGCTAACCCATCTTTGGGGAGACTAATGAGGTATGATGGCCCATCCATATTGTGATGATGACTTGCACAATGATGGGAAATATTAGTGGTCAAAATTTGGGGTATGAGAAAGAGGGGGAGAGTGTAATACCCCATATTATTTAAATGCTCAATTGGATATCAGATGAGATCAGATGAGTATCTATGTGCTCTATCTTTGTTAAATTGGATTAATGGAATCCTCTAAGTACTTTAAGTATTATCAATTGGGATCAATAGAGCAACTATTGAACTATGAAGAGATCAATGAGTTTAATTCGAGAAAAGATTTTAAGGTAACTGTAATAACTGATCGATTCATTGGAGACGATAAAATATCAATTGGAGATATTTTACCCTATTGGATTATATGATATAATATTTGTTATATATTTTGAGGTTTTGAGAGGTGACTTTGTGATTTTGGTGTTACAGGTCACTTGTAAGTGTTTGGATCACCTCTATATGATGTTTATGAGGTGTGTGTGTGTGTGTGTGATTGGTTTGATTGGAATTGCTCTCAAACTCAAAACCCGATGGTGACTTGCTTTGGAAGGCAAATTTGGAGGTGAGAAGGTGATTTTGAGGAAAGCATCTATTTGATGGCTTTGGTGTACTCAAACTGATCACAAATGAGCTCTATTTATAGTAGAGCAAGTTTGTTTTGGGAGCAATAGTGATTGGCAACTGCTGTAGAAGTTAGGAAAATGTTGAGCAATGAGAATCCAAGTCTCCTCTAGCCATTGACTAGAGGTTAGGGCACAGGCTGCTGGTTCCCTGGTTGTTGGATAAGTCTTGACTGAATTCAGTTGGGAATGGCTCAGTCCATGCCACCTTGGTGCATCCATTAAATGCTCCAATCCAAAATTGGGGTCTTGTCCCTCTTTTATGCATTTCTAGGTTTGACATGCTACTTTTGGTTCCAAAGACTTTGGAGGCTGATGGATCAGGGTTTGTCCCTCCTTGGTCTCCCCTTGAAGTGTTCAGATTGATATATTTGTTTGCTCTTTGCAAAATTTGAGCAAATCGAGCAAAACTCCCAAATCTGCCCTACCATGACAGTTTGCAGCAAGGCATATTGGCATTGTCATATCTCATGGCTCAAGTGGACTTTGATGGAGTTCTTGGCCAGTTTGGAAATCCCTCATATGATACAACATGTGTGTGATCATAGTTGGTTTTGATACTTTTTGGATCCATGTGAAAAATGCCCGTACATTTGGAAAAAAGTGAAGGCAGATTCTGACTTAGTGAAAATTTCACTAAGTTTTGGAAAAAAGTGACATTTTCAATTTTTGTGATTTTGATCATTCCATAACTTAAAATCCATGAGGAATTGGAATGAGTTGTGTTTGAAGCTTTTGTAGAGGGCCATGAGAGCTACAAATCCAGCTTTGAATGAGGAAAAGTGGCCTTGTGGTTTAGGAGATATGATCCTCCAAAGTTGGTACACTTGCCACTAGATGCAACTCTCAGATCCTTCATGTCATTCCTTGATTGATCGTTTGTCTAAGGCCCTGAGAGGGCTTGAAATCCTAGTTTTGATAGTAGTGAATGTTCACCCATCTTTGGGGAGATTGATGAGGCATGATGGTTCATCCATATTGTGATGATGATTTTCCCAATGATGGGAAATCTTAGTGGTCAAAATTTGGGGTATGACACCCTAATTTGGTGACACTGGCGATCTTGAGGCTTAATCCACTTGGAATGTTGCAACATTGTGCTTGATTCTTGATCTGGGAGTCCTCTTGATCCATTGTGGATGTTTGAGAGGTTTAGACAAGTTGAAGATCATGTCATTCCTTGATTAATCCTTTGTCCAAAAGCTCTGAGAGGGCTTGAAACCCTAATTCTTAGTTGTAGGGAATGCTAACCCATCTTTGGGGAGACTAATGAGGTATGATGGCCCATCCATATTGTGATGATGACTTGCACAATGATGGGAAATATTAGTGGTCAAAATTTGGGGTATGACAAAGAGGGGGAGAGTGTAATACCCCATATTATTTAAATGCTCAATTGGATATCAGATGAGATCAGATGAGTATCTATGTGCTCTATCTTTGTTAAATTGGATTAATGGAATCCTCTAAGTACTTTAAGTATTATCAATTGGGATCAATAGAGCAACTATTGAACTATGAAGAGATCAATGAGTTTAATTCGAGAAAAGATTTTAAGGTAACTGTAATAACTGATCGATTCATTGGAGACGATAAAATATCAATTGGAGATATTTTACCCTATTGGATTATATGATATAATATTTGTTATATATTTTGAGGTTTTGAGAGGTGACTTTGTGATTTTGGTGTTACAGGTCACTTGTAAGTGTTTGGATCACCTCTATATGATGTTTATGAGGTGTGTGTGTGTGTGTGATTGGTTTGATTGGAATTGCTCTCAAACTCAAAACCCGATGGTGACTTGCTTTGGAAGGCAAATTTGGAGGTGAGAAGGTGATTTTGAGGAAAGCATCTATTTGATGGCTTTGGTGTACTCAAACGGATCACAAATGAGCTCTATTTATAGTAGAGCAAGTTTGTTTTGGGAGCAATAGTGATTGGCAACTGCTGTAGAAGTTAGGAAAATGTTGAGCAATGAGAATCCAAGTCTCCTCTAGCCATTGACTAGAGGTTAGGGCACAGGCTGCTGGTTCCCTAGTTGTTGGATAAGTCTTGACTGAATTCAGTTGGGAATGGCTCAGTCCATGCCACCTTGGTGCATCCATTAAATGCTCCAATCCAAAATTGGAGTCTTGTCCCTCTTTTATGCATTTCTAGGTTTGGCATGCTACTTTTGGTTCCAAAGACTTTGGAGGCTGATGGATCAGGGTTTGTCCCTCCTTGGTCTCCCCTTGAGGTGTTCAGATTGATATATTTGTTTGCTCTTTGCAAAATTTGAGCAAATCGAGCAAAACTCCCAAATCTGCCCTACCATGACAGTTTACTGCAAGGCATATTGGCATTGTCATATCTCATGGCTCAAGTGGACTTTGATGGAGTTCTTGGCCAGTTTGGAAATCCCTCATATGATACAACATGTGTGTGATCATAGTTGGTTTTGATACTTTTTGGATCTATGTGAAAAATGCCCCTACATTTGGAAAAAAGTGAAGGCAGATTCTGACTTAGTGAAAATTTCACTAAGTGTTGGAAAAAAGTGACATTTTCAATTTTTGTGATTTTGATCATTCCATAACTTAAAATCCATGAGGAATTGGAATGAGTTGTGTTTGAAGCTTTTGTATAGGGCCATGAGAGCTACAAATCCAGCTTTGAATGAGGAAAAGTGGCCTTGTGGTTTAGGAGATATGATCCTCCAAAGTTGGTACCCTTGCCACTAGATGCAACTCTCAGATCCTTCATGTCATTCCTTGATTGATATTTTGTCTAAGGCCCTGAGAGGGCTTGAAATCCTAGTTTTGATAGTAGTGAATGTTCACCCATCTTTTGGGAGATTGATGAGGCATGATGGTTCATCCATATTGTGATGATGATTTTCCCAATGATGGGAAATCTTAGTGGTCAAAATTTGGGGTATGACACCCTAATTTGGTGACACTGGCAATCTTGAGGCTTAATCCACTTGGAATGTTGCAACATTGTGCTTGATTCTTGATGTGGGAGTCCTCTTGATCCATTGTGGATGTTTGAGAGGTTTAGACAAGTTGAAGATCATGTCATTCCTTGATTAATCCTTTGTCCAAAAGCTCTGAGAGGGCTTGAAACCCTAATTCTTAGCTGTAGGGAATGCTAACCCATCTTTGGGGAGACTAATGAGGTATGATGGCCCATCCATATTGTGATGATGACTTGCACAATGATGGGAAATATTAGTGGTCAAAATTTGGGGTATGACAAAGAGGGGGAGAGTGTAATACCCCATATTATTTAAATGCTCAATTGGATATCAGATGAGATCAGTTGAGTATCTATGTGCTCTATCTTTGTTAAATTGGATTAATGGAATCCTCTAAGTACTTTAAGTATTATCAATTGGGATCAATAGAGCAACTATTGAACTATGAAGAGATTAATGAGTTTAATTCGAGAAAATATTTTAAGGTAACTGTAATAACTGATCGATTCATTGGAGACGATAAAATATCAATTGGAGATATTTTACCCTATTGGATTATATGATATAATATTTGTTATATATTTTGAGGTTTTGAGAGGTGACTTTGTGATTTTGGTGTTATAGGTCACTTGTAAGTGTTTGGATCACCTCTATATGATGTTTATGAGGTGTGTGTGTGTGTGTGATTGGTTTGATTGGAATTGCTCTCAAACTCAAAACCCGATGGTGACTTGCTTTGGAAGGTAAATTTGGAGGTGAGAAGGTGATTTTGAGGAAAGCATCTATTTGATGGCTTTGGTGTACTCAAACTGATCAGAAATGAGCTCTATTTATAGTAGAGCAAGTTTGTTTTGGGAGCAATAGTGATTGGCAACTGCTGTAGAAGTTAGGAAAATGTTGAGCAATGAGAATCCAAGTCTCCTCTAGCCATTGACTAGAGGTTAGGGCACAGGCTGCTGGTTCCCTAGTTGTTGGATAAGTCTTGACTGAATTCAGTTGGGAATGGCTCAGTCCATGCCACCTTGGTGCATCCATTAAATGCTCCAATCCAAAATTGGAGTCTTGTCCCTCTTTTATGCATTTCTAGGTTTCGCATGCTACTTTTGGTTCCAAAGACTTTGGAGGCTGATGGATCAGGGTTTGTCCCTCCTTGGTCTCCCCTTGAGGTGTTCAGATTGATATATTTGTTTGCTCTTTGCAAAATTTGAGCAAATCGAGCAAAACTCCCAAATCTGCCCTACCATGACAGTTTGCAGCAAGGCATATTGGCATTGTCATATCTCATGGCTCAAGTGGACTTTGATGGAGTTCTTGGCCAGTTTGGAAAGCCCTCATATGATACAACATGTGTGTGATCATAGCTGGTTTTGATACTTTTTGGATCCAAGTGAAAAATGCCCCTACATTTGGAAAAAAGTGAAGGCAGATTCTGACTTAGTGAAAATTTCACTAAGTGTTGGAAAAAAGTGACATTTTCAATTTTTGTGATTTTGATCATTCCATAACTTAAAATCCATGAGGAATTGGAATGAGTTGTGTTTGAAGCTTTTGTAGAGGGCCATGAGAGCTACAAATCCAGCTTTGAATGAGGAAAAGTGGCCTTGTGGTTTAGGAGATATGATCCTCCAAAGTTGGTACCCTTGCCACTAGATGCAACTCTCAGATCCTTCATGTCATTCCTTGATTGATCTTTTGTCTAAGGCCCTGAGAGGGCTTGAAATCCTAGTTTTGATAGTAGTGAATGTTCACCCATCTTTGGGGAGATTGATGAGGCATGATGGTTCATCCATATTGTGATGATGATTTTCCCAATGATGGGAAATCTTAGTGGTCAAAATTTGGGGTATGACACCCTAATTTGGTGACACTGGCGATCTTGAGGCTTAATCCAATTGGAATGTTGCAACATTGTGCTTGATTCTTGATGTGGGAGTCCTCTTGATCCATTGTGGATGTTTGAGAGGTTTAGACAAGTTGAAGATCATGTCATTCCTTGATTAATCCTATTTCTAAAAGCTCTGAGAGGGCTTGAAACCCTAATTCTTAGTTGTAGGGAATGCTAACCCATCTTTGGGGAGACTAATGAGGTATGATGGCCCATCCATATTGTGATGATGACTTGCATAATGATGGGAAATATTAGTGGTCAAAATTTGGGGTACGACAAAGGGGGGGAGAGTGTAATACCCCATATTGTTTAAATGCTCAATTGGATATCAGATGAGATCAGATGAGTATCTATGTGCTCTATCTTTAGTAAATTGGATTAATGGAATCCTCTAAGTACTTTAAGTATTATCAATTGGGATCAATAGAGCAACTATTGAACTATGAAGAGATCAATGAGTTTAATTCGAGAAAAGATTTTAAGGTAACTTTAATAACTGATCAATTGGTTGGAGACGATAAAATATCAATTAGAGGTATTTTACCCTATTGGATTATATGATATAATATTTGTTATATATTTTGAGGTTTTGAGAGGTGACTTTGTGATTTTGGTGTTACAGGTCACTTGTAAGTGTTTGGATCACCTCTATATGATGTTTATGAGGTGTGTGTGTGTGTGTGTGTGATTGGTTTGATTGGAATTGCTCTCAAACTCAAAACCCGATGGTGACTTGCTTTGGAAGGCAAATTTGGAGGTGAGAAGGTGATTTTGAGGAAAGCATCTATTTGATGGCTTTGGTGTACTCAAACTGATCACAAATGAGCTCTATTTATAGTAGAGCAAGTTTGTTTTGGGAGCAATAGTGATTGGCAACTGCTGTAGAAGTTAGGAAAATGTTGAGCAATGAGAATCCAAGTCTCCTCTAGCCATTGACTAGAGGTTAGGGCACAGGCTGCTGGTTCCCTAGATGTTGGATAAGTCTTGACTGAATTCAGTTGGGAATGGCTCAGTCCATGCCACCTTGGTGCATCCATTAAATGCTCCAATCCAAAATTGGAGTCTTGTCCCTCTTTTATGCATTTCTAGGTTTGGCAAGCTACTTTTGGTTCCAAAGACTTTGGAGGCTGATGGATCAGGGTTTGTCCCTCCTTGGTCTCCCCTTGAGGTGTTCAGATTGATATATTTGTTTGCTCTTTGCAAAATTTGAGCAAATCGAGCAAAACTCCCAAATCTGCCCTACCATGACAGTTTGCAGCAAGGCAAATTGGCATTGTCATATCTCATGGCTCAAGTGGACTTTGATGGAGTTCTTGGCCAGTTTGGAAAGCCCTCATATGATACAACATGTGTGTGATCATAGTTGGTTTTGATACTTTTTGGATCCAAGTGAAAAATGCCCCTACATTTGGAAAAAAGTGAAGGAAGATTCTGACTTAGTGAAAATTTCACTAAGTGTTGGAAAAAAGTGACATTTTCAATTTTTGTGATTTTGATCATTCCATAACTTAAAATCCATGAGGAATTGGAATGAGTTGTGTTTGAAGCTTTTGTAGAGGGCCATGAGAGCTACAAATCCAGCTTTGAATGAGGAAAAGTGGCCTTGTGGTTTAGGAGATATGATCCTCCAAAGTTGGTACCCTTGCCACTAGATGCAACTCTCAGATCCTTCATGTCATTCCTTGATTGATCTTTTGTCAAACGCCCTGAGAGGGCTTGAAATCCTAGTTTTGATAGTAGTGAATGTTCACCCATCTTTGGGGAGATTGATGAGGCATGATGGTTCATCCATATTGTGATGATGATTTTCCCAATGATGGGAAATCTTAGTGGTCAAAATTTGGGGTATGACACCCTAATTTGGTGACACTGGCGATCTTGAGGCTTAATCCACTTGGAATGTTGCAACATTGTGCTTGATTCTTGATGTGGGAGTCCTCTTGATCCATTGTGGATGTTTGAGAGGTTTAGACAAGTTGAAGATCATGTCATTCCTTGATTAATCCTTTTTCTAAAAGCTCTGAGAGGGCTTGAAACCCTAATTCTTAGTTGTAGGGAATGCTAACCCATCTTTGGGGAGACTAATGAGGTATGATGGCCCATCCATATTGTGATGATGACTTGCATAATGATGGGAAATATTAGTGGTCAAAATTTGGGGTATGACAAAGGGGGGGAGAGTGTAATACACCATATTATTTAAATGCTCAATTGGATATCAGATGAGATCAGATGAGTATCTATGTGCTCTATCTTTAGTAAATTGGATTAATGGAATCCTCTAAGTACTTTAAGTATTATCAATTGGGATCAATAGAGCAACTATTGAACTATGAAGAAATCAATGAGTTTAATTCGAGAAAAGATTTTAAGGTAACTTTAATAACTGATCAATTGGTTGGAGACGATAAAATATCAATTAGAGATATTTTACCCTATTGGATTATATGATATAATATTTGTTATATATTTTGAGGTTTTGAGAGGTGACTTTGTGATTTTGGTGTTACAGGTCACTTGTAAGTGTTTGGATCACCTCTATATGATGTTTATGAGGTGTGTGTGTGTGTGTGTGATTGGTTTGATTGGAATTGCTCTCAAACTCAAAACCCGATGGTGACTTGCTTTGGAAGGCAAATTTGGAGGTGAGAAGGTGATTTTGAGGAAAGCATCTATTTGATGGCTTTGGTATACTCAAACTGATCACAAATGAGCTCTATTTATAGTAGAGCAAGTTTGTTTTGGGAGCAATAGTGATTGGCAACTGCTGTAGAAGTTAGGAAAATGTTGAGCAATGAGAATCCAAGTCTCCTCTAGCCATTAACTAGAGGTTAGGGCACAGGCTGCTGGTTCCCTAGATGTTGGATAAGTCTTGACTGAATTCAGTTGGGAATGGCTCAGTCCATGCCACCTTGGTGCATCCATTAAATGCCCCAATCCAAAATTGGAGTCTTGTCCCTCTTTTATGCATTTCTAGGTTTGGCATGCTACTTTTGGTTCCAAAGACTTTGGAGGCTGATGGATCAGGGTTTGTCCCTCCTTGGTCTCCCCTTGAGGTGTTCAGATTGATATATTTGTTTGCTCTTTGCAAAATTTGAGCAAATCGAGCAAAACTCCCAAATCTGCCCTACCATGACAGTTTGCAGCAAGGCATATTGGCATTGTCATATCTCATGGCTCAAGTGGACTTTGATGGAGTTCTTGGCCAGTTTGGAAAGCCCTCATATGATACAACATGTGTGTGATCATAGTTGGTTTTGATACTTTTTGGATCCAAGTGAAAAATGCCCCTACATTTGGAAAAAAGGGAAGGCAGATTCTGACTTAGTGAAAATTTCACTAAGTGTTGGAAAAAAGTGACATTTTCCATTTTTGTGATTTTGATCATTCCATAACTTAAAATCCATGAGGAATTGGAATGAGTTGTGTTTGAAGCTTTTGTAGAGGGCCATGAGAGCTACATATCCAGCTTTGAATGAGGAAAAGTGGCCTTGTGGTTTAGGAGATATGATCCTCCAAAGTTGGTACCCTTGCCACTAGATGCAACTCTTAGATCCTTCATGTCATTCCTTGATTGATATTTTGTCTAAGGCCCTGAGAGGGCTTGAAATCCTAGGTTTGATAGTAGTGAATGTTCACCCATCTTTGGGGAGATTGATGAGGCATGATGGTTCATCCATATTGTGATGATGATTTTCCCAATGATGGGAAATCTTAGTGGTCAAAATTTGGGGTATGACACCCTAATTTGGTGACACTGGCGATCTTGAGGCTTAATCCACTTGGAATGTTGCAACATTGTGCTTGATTCTTGATGTGGGAGTCCTCTTGATCCATTGTGGATGTTTGAGAGGTTTAGACAAGTTGAAGATCATGTCATTCCTTGATTAATCCTTTGTCTAAAAGCTCTGAGAGGGCTTGAAACCCTAATTCTTAGTTGTAGGGAATGCTAACCCATCTTTGGGGAGACTAATGAGGTATGATGGCCCATCCATATTGTGATGATGACTTGCATAATGATGGGAAATATTAGTGGTCAAAATTTGGGGTATGACAAAGGGGGGGAGAGTGTAATACCCCATATTATTTAAATGCTCAATTGGATATCAGATGAGATCAGATGAGTATCTATGTGCTCTATCTTTAGTAAATTGGATTAATGGAATCCTCTAAGTACTTTAAGTATTATCAATTGGGATCAATAGAGCAACTATTGAACTATGAAGAGATCAATGAGTTTAATTCGAGAAAAGATTTTAAGGTAACTTTAATAACTGATCAATTGGTTGGAGACGATAAAATATCAATTAGAGATATTTTACCCTATTGGATTATATTATATAATATTTGTTATATATTTTGAGGTTTTGAGAGGTGACTTTGTGATTTTGGTGTTACAGGTCACTTGTAAGTGTTTGGATCACCTCTATATGATGTTTATGAGGTGTGTGTGTGTGTGTGTGATTGGTTTGATTGGAATTGCTCTCAAACTCAAAACCCGATGGTGACTTGCTTTGGAAGGCAAATTTGGAGGTGAGAAGGTGATTTTGAGGAAAGCATCTATTTGATGGCTTTGGTATACTCAAACTGATCACAAATGAGCTCTATTTATAGTAGAGCAAGTTTGTTTTGGGAGCAATAGTGATTGGCAACTGCTGTAGAAGTTAGGAAAATGTTGAGCAATGAGAATCCAAGTCTCCTCTAGCCATTAACTAGAGGTTAGGGCACAGGCTGCTGGTTCCCTAGATGTTGGATAAGTCTTGACTGAATTCAGTTGGGAATGGCTCAGTCCATGCCACCTTGGTGCATCCATTAAATGCCCCAATCCAAAATTGGAGTCTTGTCCCTCTTTTATGCATTTCTAGGTTTGGCATGCTACTTTTGGTTCCAAAGACTTTGGAGGCTGATGGATCAGGGTTTGTCCCTCCTTGGTCTCCCCTTGAGGTGTTCAGATTGATATATTTGTTTGCTCTTTGCAAATTTTGAGCAAATCGAGCAAAACTCCCAAATCTGCCCTATCATGACAGTTTGCAGCAAGGCATATTGGCATTGTCATATCTCATGGCTCAAGTGGACTTTGATGGAGTTCTTGGCCAGTTTGGAAAGCCCTCATATGATACAACATGTGTGTGATCATAGTTGGTTTTGATACTTTTTGGATCCAAGTGAAAAATGCCCCTACATTTGGAAAAAAGTGAAGGCAGATTCTGACTTAGTGAAAATTTCACTAAGTGTTGGAAAAAAGTGACATTTTCAATTTTTATGATTTTGATCATTCCATAACATAAAATCCCTGAGGAATTGGAATGAGTTGTGTTTGAAGCTTTTGTAGAGGGCCATGAGAGCTACAAATCCAGCTTTGAATGAGGAAAAGTGGCCTTGTGGTTTAGGAGATATGATCCTCCAAAGTTGGTACCCTTGCCACTAGATGCAACTCTTAGATCCTTCATGTCATTCCTTGATTGATCTTTTGTCTAAGGCCCTGAGAGGGCTTGAAATCCTAGTTTTGATAGTAGTGAATGTTCACCCATCTTTGGGGAGATTGATGAGGCATGATGGTTCATCCATATTGTGATGATGATTTTCCCAATGATGGGAAATCTTAGTGGTCAAAATTTGGGGTATGACACCCTAATTTGGTGACACTGGCGATCTTGAGGCTTAATCCACTTGGAATGTTGCAACATTGTGCTTGATTCTTGATGTGGGAGTCCTCTTGATCCATTGTGGATGTTTGAGAGGTTTAGACAAGTTGAAGATCATGTCATTCCTTGATTAATCCTTTGTCTAAAAGCTCTGAGAGGGCTTGAAACCCTAATTCTTAGTTGTAGGGAATGCTAACCCATCTTTGGGGAGACTAATGAGGTATGATGGCCCATCCATATTGTGATGATGACTTGCATAATGATGGGAAATATTAGTGGTCAAAATTTGGGGTATGACAAAGGGGGGGAGAGTGTAATACCCCATATTATTTAAATGCTCAATTGGATATCAGATGAGTATCTATGTGCTCTATCTTTAGTAAATTGGATTAATGGAATCCTCTAAGTACTTTAAGTATTATCAATTGGGATCAATAGAGCAACTATTGAACTATGAAGAGATCAATGAGTTTAATTCGAGAAAAGATTTTAAGGTAACTTTAATAACTGATCAATTGGTTGGAGACGATAAAATATCAATTAGAGATATTTTACCCTATTGGATTATATGATATAATATTTGTTATATATTTTGAGGTTTTGAGAGGTGACTTTGTGATTTTGGTGTTACAGGTCACTTGTAAGTGTTTGGATCACCTCTATATGATGTTTATGAGGTGTGTGTGTGTGTGTGTGATTGGTTTGATTGGAATTGCTCTCAAACTCAAAACCCGATGGTGACTTGCTTTGGAAGGCAAATTTGGAGGTGAGAAGGTGATTTTGAGGAAAGCATCTATTTAATGGCTTTGGTGTACTCAAACTGATCACAAATGAGCTCTATTTATAGTAGAGCAAGTTTGTTTTGGGAGCAATAGTGATTGGCAACTGCTGTAGAAGTTAGGAAAATGTTGAGCAATGAGAATCCAAGTCTCCTCTAGCCATGGACTAGAGGTTAGGGCATAGGCTGCTGGTTCCCTAGATGTTGGATAAGTCTTGACTGAATTCAGTTGGGAATGGCTCAGTCCATGTCCCCTTGGTGCATCCATTAAATGCCCCAATCCAAAATTGGAGTCTTGTCCCTCTTTTATGCATTTCTAGGTTTGGCATGCTACTTTTGGTTCCAAAGACTTTGGAGGCTGATGGATCAGGGTTTGTCCCTCCTTGGTCTCCCCTTGAGGTGTTCAGATTGATATATTTGTTTGCTCTTTGCAAAATTTGAGCAAATCGAGCAAAACTCCCAAATCTGCCCTACCATGACAGTTTACAGCAAGGCATAGTGGCATTGTCATATCTCATGGCTCAAGTGGACTTTGATGGAGTTCTTGGCCAGTTTGGAAAGCCCTCATATGATACAACATGTGTGTGATCATAGTTGGTTTTGATACTTTTTGGATCCAAGTGAAATATGCCCCTACATTTGGAAAAAAGTGAAGGCAGATTCTGACTTAGTGAAAATTTCACTAAGTGTTGGAAAAAAGTGACATTTTCAATTTTTGTGATTTTGATCATTCCATAACTTAAAATCCATGAGGAATTGGAATGAGTTGTGTTTGAAGCTTTTGTAGAGGGCCATGAGAGCTACAAATCCAGCTTTGAATGAGGAAAAGTGGCCTAGTGGTTTAGGAGATATGATCCTCCAAAGTTGGTACCCTTGCCACTAGATGCAACTCTTAGATCCTTCATGTCATTCCTTGATTGATCTTTTGTCTAAGGCCCTGAGAGGGCTTGAAATCCTAGTTTTGATAGTAGTGAATGTTCACCCATCTTTGGGGAGATTGATGAGGCATGATGGTTCATCCATATTGTGATGATGATTTTCCCAATGATGGGAAATCTTAGTGCTCAAAATTTAGGGTATGACACCCTAATTTGGTGACACTGGCGATCTTGAGGCTTAATCCACTTGGAATGTTGCAACATTGTGCTTGATTCTTGATGTGGGAGTCCTCTTGATCCATTGTGGATGTTTGAGAGGTTTAGACAAGTTGAAGATCATGTCATTCCTTGATTAATCCTTTGTCTAAAAGCTCTGAGAGGGCTTGAAACCCTAATTCTTAGTTGTAGGGAATGCTAACCCATCTTTGGGGAGACTAATGAGGTATGATGGCCCATCCATATTGTGATGATGACTTGCATAATGATGGGAAATATTAGTGGTCAAAATTTGGGGTATGACAAAGGGGGGAGAGTGTAATACCCCATATTATTTAAATGCTCAATTGGATATCAGATGAGATCAGATGAGTATCTATGTGCTCTATCTTTAGTAAATTGGATTAATGGAATCCTCTAAGTACTTTAAGTATTATCAATTGGGATCAATAGAGCAACTATTGAACTATGAAGAGATCAATGAGTTTAATTCGAGAAAAGATTTTAAGGTAACTTTAATAACTAATCAATTGGTTGGAGACGATAAAATATCAATTAGAGATATTTTACCCTATTGGATTATATGATATAATATTTGTTATATATTTTGAGGTTTTGAGAGGTGACTTTGTGATTTTGGTGTTACAGGTCACTTGTAAGTGTTTGGATCACCTCTATATGATGTTTATGAGTTGTGTGTGTGTGTGTGTGATTGGTTTGATTGGAATTGTTCTCAAACTCAAAACCCGATGGTGACTTGCTTTGGAAGGCAAATTTGGAGGTGAGAAGGTGATTTTGAGGAAAGCATCTATTTGATGGCTTTGGTATACTCAAACTGATCACAAATGAGCTCTATTTATAGTAGAGCAAGTTTGTTTTGGGAGCAATAGTGATTGGCAACTGCTGTAGAAGTTAGGAAAATGTTGAGCAATGAGAATCCAAGTCTCCTCTAGCCATTAACTAGAGGTTAGGGCACAGGCTGCTGGTTCCCTAGATGTTGGATAAGTCTTGACTGAATTCAGTTGGGAATGGCTCAGTCCATGCCACCTTGGTGCATCCATTAAATGCCCTAATCCAAAATTGGAGTCTTGTCCCTCTTTTATGCATTTCTAGGTTTGGCATGCTACTTTTGGTTCCAAAGACTTTGGAGGCTGATGGATCAGGGTTTGTCCCTCCTTGGTCTCCCCTTGAGGTGTTCAGATTGATATATTTGTTTGCTCTTTGCAAAATTTGAGCAAATCGAGCAAAACTCCCAAATCTGCCCTACCATGACAGTTTGCAGCAAGGCATATTGGCATTGTCATATCTCATGGCTCAAGTGGACTTTGATGGAGTTCTTGGCCAGTTTGGAAAGCCCTCATATGATACAACATGTGTGTGATCATAGTTGGTTTTGATACTTTTTGGATCCAAGTGAAAAATGCCCCTACATTTGGAAAAAAGTGAAGGCAGATTCTGACTTAGTGAAAATTTCACTAAGTGTTGGAAAAAAGTGACATTTTCAATTTTTGTGATTTTGATCATTCCATAACATAAAATCCCTGAGGAATTGGAATGAGTTGTGTTTGAAGCTTTTGTAGAGGGCCATGAGAGCTACAAATCCAGCTTTGAATGAGGAAAAATGGCCTTGTGGTTTAGGAGATATGATCCTCCAAAGTTGGTACCCTTGCCACTAGATGCAACTCTTAGATCCTTCATGTCATTCCTTGATTGATCTTTTGTCTAAGGCCCTGAGAGGGCTTGAAATCCTAGTTTTGATAGTAGTGAATATTCACCCATCTTTGGGGAGATTGATGAGGCATGATGGTTCATCCATATTGTGATGATGATTTTCCCAATGATGGGAAATCTTAGTGGTCAAAATTTGGGGTATGACACCCTAATTTGGTGACACTGGCGATGTTGAGGCTTAATCCACTTGGAATGTTGCAACATTGTGCTTGATTCTTGATGTGGGAGTCCTCTTGATCCATTGTGGATGTTTGAGAGGTTTAGACAAGTTGAAGATCATGTCATTCCTTGATTAATCCTTTGTCTAAAAGCTCTGAGAGGGCTTGAAACCCTAATTCTTAGTTGTAGGGAATGCTAACCCATCTTTGGGGAGACTAATGAGGTATGATGGCCCATCCATATTATGATGATGACTTGCATAATGATGGGAAATATTAGTGGTCAAAATTTGGGGTATGACAAAGGGGGGGAAAGTGTAATACCCCATATTATTTAAATGCTCAATTGGATATCAGATGAGATCAGATGAGTATCTATGTGCTCTTTCTTTAGTAAATTGGATTAATGGAATCCTCTAAGTACTTTAAGTATTATCAATTGGGATCAATAGAGCAACTATTGAACTATGAAGAGATCAATGAGTTTAATTCGAGAAAAGATTTTAAGGTAACTTTAATAACTGATCAATTGGTTGGAGACGATAAAATATCAATTAGAGATATTTTACCCTATTGGATTATATGATATAATATTTGTTATATATTTTGAGGTTTTGAGAGGTGACTTTGTGATTTTGGTGTTACAGGTCACTTGTAAGTGTTTGGATCACCTCTATATGATGTTTATGAGGTGTGTGTGTGTGTGTGTGATTGGTTTGATTGGAATTGCACTCAAACTCAAAACCCGATGGTGACTTGCTTTGGAAGGCAAATTTGGAGGTGAGAAGGTGATTTTGAGGAAAGCATCTATTTGATGGCTTTGGTATACTCAAACTGATCACAAATGAGCTCTATTTATAGTAGAGCAAGTTTGTTTTGGGAGCAATAGTGATTGGCAACTGCTGTAGAAGTTAGGAAAATGTTGAGCAATGAGAATCCAAGTCTCCTCTAGCCATTAACTAGAGGTTAGGGCACAGGCTGCTGGTTCCCTAGATGTTGGATAAGTCTTGACTGAATTCAGTTGGGAATGGCTCAGTCCATGCCACCTTGGTGCATCCATTAAATGCCCCAATCCAAAATTGGAGTCTTGTCCCTCTTTTATGCATTTCTAGGTTTGGCATGCTACTTTTGGTTCCAAAGACTTTGGAGGCTGATGGATCAGGGGTTGTCCCTCCTTGGTCTCCCCTTGAGATGTTCAGATTGATATATTTGTTTGCTCTTTGCAAAATTTGAGCAAATCGAGCAAAACTCCCAAATCTGCCCTACCATGACAGTTTGCAGCAAGGCATATTGGCATTGTCATATCTCATGGCTCAAGTGGACTTTGATGGAGTTCTTGGCCAGTTTGGAAAGCCCTCATATGATACAACATGTGTGTGATCATAGGTGGTTTTGATACTTTTTGGATCCAAGTGAAAAATGCCCCAACATTTGGAAAAAAGTGAAGGTAGATTCTGACTTAGTGAAAATTTCACTAAGTGTTGGAAAAAAGTGACATTTTCAATTTTTGTGATTTTGATCATTCCATAACTTAAAATCCATGAGGAATTGGAATGAGTTGTGTTTGAAGCTTTTGTAGAGGGCCATGAGAGCTACAAATCCAGCTTTGAATGAGGAAAAGTGGCCTTGTGGTTAAGGAGTTATGATCCTCCAAAGTTGGTACCCTTGCCACTAGATGCAACTCTCAGATCCTTCATGTCATTCCTTGATTGATCTGTTGTCAAAGGCCCTGAGAGGGCTTGAAATCCTAGTTTTGATAGTAGTGAATGTTCACCCATCTTTGGGGAGATTGATGAGGCATGATGGTTCATCCATATTGTGATGATGATTTTCCCAATGATGGGAAATCTTAGTGGTCAAAATTTGGGGTATGACACCCTAATTTGGTGACACTGGCGATCTTGAGGCTTAATCCACTTGGAATGTTGCAACATTGTGCTTGATTCTTGATGTGGGAGTCCTCTTGATCCATTGTGGATGTTTGAGAGGTTTAGACAAGTTGAAGATCATGTCATTCCTTGATTAATCCTTTGTCTAAAAGCTCTGAGAGGGCTTGAAACCCTAATTCTTAGTTGTAGGGAATGCTAACCCATCTTTGGGGAGACTAATGAGGTATGATGGCCCATCCATATTGTGATGATGACTTGCATAATGATGGGAAATATTAGTGGTCAAAGTTTGGGGTATGACAAAGGGGGGGAGAGTGTAATACCCCATATTATTTAAATGCTCAATTGGATATCAGATGAGATCAGATGAGTATCTATGTGCTCTATCTTTAGTAAATTGGATTAATGGAATCCTCTAAGTACTTTAAGTATTATCAATTGGGATCAATAGAGCAACTATTGAACTATGAAGAGATCAGTGAGTTTAATTCGAGAAAAGATTTTAAGGTAACTTTAATAACTGGTCAATTGGTTGGAGACGATAAAATATCAATTAGAGATATTTTACCCTATTGGATTATATGATATAATATTTGTTATATATTTTGAGGTTTTGAGAGGTGACTTTGTGATTTTGGTGTTACAGGTCACTTGTAAGTGTTTGGATCACCTCAATATGATGTTTATGAGGTGTGTGTGTGTGTGTGTGATTGGTTTGATTGGAATTGCTCTCAAACTCAAAACCCGATGGTGACTTGCTTTGGAAGGCAAATTTGGAGGTGAGAAGGTGATTTTGAGGAAAGCATCTATTTGATGGCTTTGGTATACTCAAACTGATCACAAATGAGCTCTATTTATAGTAGAGCAAGTTTGTTTTGGGAGCAATAGTGATTGGCAACTGCTGTAGAAGTTAGGAAAATGTTGAGCAATGAGAATCTAAGTCTCCTCTAGCCATTAACTAGAGGTTAGGGCACAGTCTGCTGGTTCCCTAGATGTTGGATAAGTCTTGACTGAATTCAGTTGGGAATGGCTCAGTCCATGCCACCTTGGTGCATCCATTAAATGCCCTAATCCAAAATTGGAGTCTTGTCCCTCTTTTATGCATTTCTAGGTTTGGCATGCTACTTTTGGTTCCAAAGACTTTGGAGGCTGATGGATCAGGGTTTGTCCCTCCTTGGTCTCCCCTTGAGGTGTTTAGATTGATATATTTGTTTGCTCTTTGCAAAATTTGAGCAAATCGAGCAAAACTCCCAAATCTGCCCTACCATGACAGTTTGCAGCAAGGCATATTGGCATTGTCATATCTCATGGCTCAAGTGGACTTTGATGGAGTTCTTGGCTAGTTTGGAAAGCCCTCATATGATACAACATGTGTGTGATCATAGTTGGTTTTGATACTTTTTGGATCCAAGTGAAAAATGCCCCTACATTTGGAAAAAAGTGAAGGCAGATTCTGACTTAGTGAAAATTTCACTAAGTGTTGGAAAAAAGTGACATTTTCAATTTTTGTGATTTTGATCATTCCATAACTTAAAATCCATGAGGAATTGGAATGAGTTCTGTTTGAAGCTTTTGTAGAGGGCCATGAGAGCTACAAATCCAGCTTTGAATGAGGAAAAGTGGCCTTGTGGTTTAGGAGATATGATCATCCAAAGTTGGTACCCTTGCCACTAGATGCAACTCTCAGATCCTTCATGTCATTCCTTGATTGATCTTTTGTCTAAGGCCCTGAGAGGGCTTGAAATCCTAGTTTTGATAGTAGTGAATGTTCACCCATCTTTGGGGAGATTGATGAGGCATGATGGTTCATCCATATTGTGATGATGATTTTCCCAATGATGGGAAATCTTAGTGGTCAAAATTTGGGGTATGACACCCTAATTTGGTGACACTGGCGATCTTGAGGCTTAATCCACTTGGAATGTTGCAACATTGTGCTTGATTCTTGATGTGGGAGTCCTCTTGATCCATTGTGGATGTTTGAGAGGTTTAGACAAGTTGAAGATCATGTCATTCCTTGATTAATCCTTTGGCTAAAAGCTCTGAGAGGGCTTGAAACCCTAATTCTTAGTTGTAGGGAATGCTAACCCATCTTTGGGGAGACTAATGAGGTATGATGGCCCATCCATATTGTGATGATGACTTGCACAATGATGGGAAATATTAGTGGTCAAAATTTGGGGTATGACAAAGGGGGGGGAGAGTGTAATACCCCATATTATTTAAATGCTCAATTGGATATCAGATGAGATCAAATGAGTATCAATATGCTCTATCTTTGGTAAATTGGATTAATGAAATCCTCTAAGTACTTTAAGTATTATCAATTGGGATCAATAGAGCAACTATTGAACTATGAAGAGATCAATGAGTTTAATTCGAGAAAAGATTTTAAGGTAACTTTAATAACTGATCAATTGGTTGGAGACGATAAAATATCAATTGGAGATATTTTACCCTATTGGATTATATGATATAATATTTGTTATATATTTTGAGGTTTTGAGAGGTGACTTTGTGATTTTGGTGTTACAGGTCACTTGTAAGTGTTTGGATCACCTCTATATGATGTTTATGAGGTGTGTGTGTGTGTGTGATTGGTTTGATTGGAATTGCTCTCAAACTTAAAACCCGATGGTGACTTGCTTTGGAAGGCAAATTTGGAGGTGAGAAGGTGATTTTGAGGAAAGCATATATTTGATGGCTTTGGTGTACTCAAACTGATCACAAATGAGCTCTATTTATAGTAGACCAAGTTTGTTTTGGGAGCAATAGTGATTGGCAACTGCTGTAGAAGTTAGGAAAATGTTGAGCAATGAGAATCCAAGTCTCCTCTAGCCATTGACTAGAGGTTAGGGCACAGGCTGCTGGTTCCCTAGATGTTGGATAAGTCTTGACTGAATTCAGTTGGGAATGGCTCAGTCCATGCCACCTTGGTGCATCCATTAAATGCCTCAATCCAAAATTGGAGTCTTGTCCCTCTTTTATGCATTTCTAGGTTTGGCATGCTACTTTTGGTTCCAAAGACTTTGGAGGCTGATGGATCAGGGTTTGTCCCTCCTTGGTCTCCCCTTGAGGTGTTCAGATTGATATATTTGTTTGCTCTTTGCAAAATTTGAGCAAATCGAGCAAAACTCCCAAATCTGCCCTACCATGACAGTTTGCAGCAAGGCATATTGGCATTGTCATATCTCATGGCTCAAGTGGACTTTGATGGATTACTTGGCCAGTTTGGAAAGCCCTCATATGATACAACATGTGTGTGATCATAGTTGGTTTTGATACTTTTTGGATCCAAGTGAAAAATGCCCCTACATTTGGAAAAAAGTGAAGGCAGATTCTGACTTAGTGAAAATTTCACTAAGTGTTGGAAAAAAGTGACATTTTCAATTTTTGTGATTTTGATCATTCCATAACTTAAAATCCATGAGGAATTGGAATGAGTTGTGTTTGAAGCTTTTGTAGAGGGCCATGAGAGCTACAAATCCAGCTTTGAATGAGTAAAAGTGGCCTTGTGGTTTAGGAGATATGATCCTCCAAAGTTGGTACCCTTGCCACTAGATGCAACTCTCAGATCCTTCATGTCATTCCTTGATTGATCTTTTGTCTAAGGCCCTGAGAGGGCTTGAAATCCTAGTTTTGATAGTAGTGAATGTTCACCCATCTTTGGGGAGATTGATGAGGCATGATGGTTCATCCATATTGTGATCATGATTTTCCCAATGATGGGAAATCTTAGTGGTCAAAATTTGGGGTATGACACCCTAATTTGGTGACACTGGCGATCTTGAGGCTTAATCCACTTGGAATGTTGCAACATTGTGCTTGATTCTTGATGTGGGAGTCCTCTTGATCCATTGTGGATGTTTGAGAGGTTTAGACAAGTTGAAGATCATGTCATTCCTTGATTAATCCTTTGGCTAAAAGCTCTGAGAGGGCTTGAAACCCTAATTCTTAGTTGTAGGGAATGCTAACCCATCTTTGGGGAGACTAATGAGGTATGATGGCCCATCCATATTGTGATGATGACTTGCACAATGATGGGAAATATTAGTGGTCAAAATTTGGGGTATGACAAAGGGGGGGAGAGTGTAATACCCCATATTATTTAAATGCTCAATTGGATATCAGATGAGATCAAATGAGTATCAATATGCTCTATCTTTGGTAAATTGGATTAATGAAATCCTCTAAGTACTTTAAGTATTATCAATTGGGATCAATAGAGCAACTATTGAACTATGAAGAGATCAATGAGTTTAATTCGAGAAAAGATTTTAAGGTAACTTTAATAATTGATCAATTGGTTGGAGACGATAAAATATCAATTGGAGATATTTTACCCTATTGGATTATATGATATAATATTTGTTATATATTTTGAGGTTTTGAGAGGTGACTTTGTGATTTTGGTGTTACAGGTCACTTGTAAGTGTTTGGATCACCTCTATATGATGTTTATGAGGTGTGTGTGTGTGTGTGATTGGTTTGATTGGAATTGCTCTCAAACTTAAAACCCGATGGTGACTTGCTTTGGAAGGCAAATTTGGAGGTGAGAAGGTGATTTTGAGGAAAGCATATATTTGATGGCTTTGGTGTACTCAAACTGATCACAAATGAGCTCTATTTATAGTAGACCAAGTTTGTTTTGGGAGCAATAGTGATTGGCAACTGCTGTAGAAGTTAGGAAAATATTGAGCAATGAGAATCCAAGTCTCCTCTAGCCATTGACTAGAGGTTAGGGCACAGGCTGCTGGTTCCCTAGATGTTGGATAAGTCTTGACTGAATTCAGTTGGGAATGGCTCAGTCCATGCCACCTTGGTGCATCCATTAAATGCCTCAATCCAAAATTGGAGTCTTGTCCCTCTTTTATGCATTTCTAGGTTTGGCATGCTACTTTTGGTTCCAAAGACTTTGGAGGCTGATGGATCAGGGTTTGTCCCTCCTTGGTCTCCCCTTGAGGTGTTCAGATTGATATATTTGTTTGCTCTTTGCAAAATTTGAGCAAATCGAGCAAAACTCCCAAATCTGCCCTACCATGACAGTTTGCAGCAAGGCATATTGGCATTGTCATATCTCATGGCTCAAGTGGACTTTGATGGATTACTTGGCCAGTTTGGAAAGCCCTCATATGATACAACATGTGTGTGATCATAGTTGGTTTTGATACTTTTTGGATCCAAGTGAAAAATGCCCCTACATTTGGAAAAAAGTGAAGGCAGATTCTGACTTAGTGAAAATTTCACTAAGTGTTGGAAAAAAGTGACATTTTCAATTTTTGTGATTTTGATCATTCCATACCTTAAAATCCATGAGGAATTGGAATGAGTTGTGTTTGAAGCTTTTGTAGAGGGCCATGAGAGCTACAAATCCAGCTTTGAATGAGTAAAAGTGGCCTTGTGGTTTAGGAGATATGATCCTCCAAAGTTGGTACCCTTGCCACTAGATGCAACTCTCAGATCCTTCATGTCATTCCTTGATTGATCTTTTGTCTAAGGCCCTGAGAGGGCTTGAAATCCTAGTTTTGATAGTAGTGAATGTTCACCCATCTTTGGGGAGATTGATGAGGCATGATGGTTCATCCATATTGTGATCATGATTTTCCCAATGATGGGAAATCTTAGTGGTCAAAATTTGGGGTATGACACCCTAATTTGGTGACACTGGCGATCTTGAGGCTTAATCCACTTGGAATGTTGCAACATTGTGCTTGATTCTTGATGTGGGAGTCCTCTTGATCCATTGTGGATGTTTGAGAGGTTTAGACAAGTTGAAGATCATGTCATTCCTTGATTAATCCTTTGTCTAAAAGCTCTGAGAGGGCTTGAAACCCTAATTCTTAGTTGTAGGGAATGCTAACCCATCTTTGGGGAGACTAATGAGGTATGATGGCCATCCATATTGTGATGATGACTTGCACAATGATGGGAAATATTAGTGGTCAAAATTTGGGGTATGACAAAGGGGGGGAGAGTGTAATACCCCATATTATTTAAATGCTCAATTGGATATCAGATGAGATCAGATGAGTATCTATGTGCTCTATCTTTGGTAAATTGGATTAATGAAATCCTCTAAGTACTTTAAGTATTATCAATTGGGATCAATAGAGCAACTATTGAACTATGAAGAGATCAATGAGTTTAATTCGAGAAAAGATTTTAAGGTAACTTTAATAACTGATTAATTGGTTGGAGACGATAAAATATCAATTGGAGATATTTTACCCTATTGGATTATATGATATAATATTTGTTATATATTTTGAGGTTTTTAGAGGTGACTTTGTGATTTTGGTGTTACAGGTCACTTGTAAGTGTTTGGATCACCTCTATATGATGTTTATGAGGTGTGTGTGTGTGTGTGATTGGTTTGATTGGAATTGCTCTCAAACTCAAAACCCGATGGTGACTTGCTTTGGAATTCAAATTTGGAGGTGAGAAGGTGATTTTGAGGAAAGCATCTATTTGACGGCTTTGGTGTACTCAAACTGATCACAAATGAGCTCTATTTATAGTAGAGTAAGTTTGTTTTGGGAGCAATAGTGATTGGCAACTGCTGTAGAAGTTAGGAAAATGTTGAGCAATGAGAATCCAAGTCTCCTCTAGCCATTGACTAGAGGTTAGGGCACAGGCTGCTGGTTCCCTAGTTGTTGGATAAGTCTTGACTGAATTCAGTTGGGAATGGCTCAGTCCATGCCACCTTGGTGCATCCATTAAATGCTTCAATCCAAAATTGGAGTCTTGTCCCTCTTTTATGAATTTCTAGGTTTGGCATGCTACTTTTGGTTCCAAAGACTTTGGAGGCTGATGGATCAGGGTTTGTCCCTCCTTGGTCTCCCCTTGAGGTGTTCAGATTGATATATTTGTTTGCTCTTTGTAAAATTTGAGCAAATCGAGCAAAACTCCCAAATCTGCCCTACCATGATAGTTTGCAGCAAGGCATATTGGCATTGTCATATCTCATGGCTCAAGTGGACTTTGATGGAGTTCTTGGCCAGTTTGGAAAGCCCTCATATGATACAACATGTGTGTGATCATAGTTGGTTTTGATACTTTTTGGATCCAAGTGAAAAATGCCCCTACATTTGGAAAAAAGTGAAGGCAGATTCTGACTTAGTGAAAATTTCACTAAGTGTTGGAAAAAAGTGACATTTTCAATTTTTGTGATTTTGATCATTCCATAACTTAAAATCCATGAGGAATTGGAATGAGTTGTGTTTGAAGCTTTTGTAGAGGGCCATGAGAGCTACAAATCCAGCTTTGAATGAGGAAAAGTGGCCTTGTGGTTTAGGAGATATGATCCTCCAAAGTTGGTACCCTTGCCACTAGATGCAACTCTCAGATCCTTCATGTCATTCCTTGATTGATCTTTTGTCTAAGGCCCTGAGAGGGCTTGAAATCCTAGTTTTGATAGTAGTGAATGTTCACCCATCTTTGGGGAGATTGATGAGGCATGATGGTTCATCCATATTGTGATGATGATTTTCCCAATGATGGGAAATCTTAGTGGTCAAAATTTGGGGTATGACACCCTAATTTGGTGACACTGGCGATCTTGAGGCTTAATCCACTTGGAATGTTGCAACATTGTGCTTGATTCATGATGTGGGAGTCCTCTTAATCCATTGTGGATGTTTGAGAGGTTTAGACAAGTTGAAGATCATGTCATTCCTTGATTAATCCTTTGTCTAAAAGCTCTGAGAGGGCTTGAAACCCTAATTCTTAGTTGTAGGGAATGCTAACCCATCTTTGGGGAGACTAATGAGGTATGATGGCCCATCCATATTGTGATGATGACTTGCACAATGATGGGAAATATTAGTGGTCAAAATTTGGGGTATGACAAAGGGGGGGAGAGTGTAATACCCCATATTATTTAAATGCTCAATTGGATATCAGATGAGATTAGATGAGTATCTATGTGCTCTATCTTTGATAAATTGGATTAATGGAATCCTCTAAGTACTTTAAGTATTATCAATTGGGATCAATAGAGCAACTATTGAACTATGAAGAGATTAATGAGTTTAATTCGAGAAAAGATTTTAAGGTAACTTTAATAACTGATCAATTGGTTGGAGACGATAAAATATCAATTTGAGATATTTTACCCTATTGGATTATATGATATAATATTTGTTATATATTTTGAGGTTTTGAGAGGTAACTTTGTGATTTTGGTGTTACAGGTCACTTGTAAGTGTTTGGATCACCTCTATATGATGTTTATGAGGTGTGTGTGTGTGTGTGATTGGTTTGATTGGAATTGCTCTCAAACTCAAAATCCGATGGTGACTTGCTTTGGAAGGCAAATTTGGAGGTGAGAAGGTGATTTTGAGGAAAGCATATGTTTGATGGCTTTGGTGTACTCAAACTGATCACAAATGAGCTCTATTTATAGTAGAGCAAGTTTGTTTTGGGAGCAATAGTGATTGGCAACTGCTATAGAAGTTAGGAAAATGTTAAGCAATGAGAATCCAAGTCTCCTCTAGCCATTGACTAGAGGTTAGGGCACAGGCTGCTGGTTCCCTAGTTGTTGGATAAGTCTTGACTGAATTCAGTTGGGAATGGCTCAGTCCATGCCACCTTGGTGCATCCATTAAATGCTCCAATCCAAAATTGGAGTCTTGTCCCTCTTTCATGCATTTCTAGGTTTGGCATGCTACTTTTGGTTCCAAAGACTTTGGAGGCTGATGGATCAGGGTTTGTCCCTCCTTGGTCTCCCCTTGAGGTGTTCAGATTGATATATTTGTTTGCTCTTTGCAAAATTTGAGCAAATCGAGAAAAACTCCCAAATCTGCCCTACCATGACAGTTTGCTGCAAGGCATATTGGCATTGTCATATCTCATGGCTCAAGTGGACTTTGATGGAGTTCTTGGCCAGTTTGGAAAGCCCTCATATGATACAACATGTGTGTGATCATAGTTGTTTTTTATACTTTTTGGATCCAAGTGAAAAATGCCCTACATTTGGAAAAAAGTGAAGGCAGATTCCGACTTAGTGAAAATTTCACTAAGTGTTGGAAAAAAGTGACATTTTCAATTTTTGTGATTTTGATCATTCCATAACTTAAAATCCATGAGGAATTGGAATGAGTTGTGTTTGAAGCTTTTGTAGAGGGCCATGAGAGCTACAAATCCAGCTTTGAATTAGGAAAAGTGGCCTTGTGGTTTAGGAGATATGATCCTCCAAAGTTGGTACCCTTGCCACTAGATGCAACTCTCAGATCCTTCATGTCATTCCTTGATTGATCTTTTGTCTAAGGCCCTGAGAGGGCTTGAAATCCTAGTTTTGATAGTAGTGAATGTTCACCCATCTTTGGGGAGATTGATGAGGCATGATGGTTCATCCATATTGTGATGATGATTTTCCCAATGATGGGAAATCTTAGTGGTCAAAATTTGGGGTATGACACCCTAATTTGGTGACACTGGCGATCTTGAGGCTTAATCCACTTGGAATGTTGCAACATTGTGCTTGATTCTTGATGTGGGAGTCCTCTTGATCCATTGTGGATGTTTGAGAGGTTTAGACAAGTTGAAGATCATGTCATTCCTTGATTAATCCTTTGTCTAAAAGCTCTTAGAGGGCTTGAAACCCTAATTCTTAGTTGTAGGGAATTCTAACCCATCTTTGGGGAGACTAATGAGGTATGATGGCCCATCCATATTGTGATGATGACTTGCACAATGATGGGAAATATTAGTGGTCAAAATTTGGGGTATGACAAAGGGGGGGAGAGTGTAATACCCCATATTATTTAAATGCTCAATTGGATATCAGATGAGATCAGATGAGTATCTATGTGCTCTATCTTTGGTAAATTGGATTAATGGAATCCTCTAAGTACTTTAAGTATTATCAATTGGGATCAATAGAGCAACTATTGAACTATGAAGAGATCAATGAGTTTAATTCGAGAAAAGATTTTAAGGTAACTTTAATAACTGATCAATTGGTTGGAGACGATAAAATATCAATTGGAGATATTTTACCCTATTGGATTATATGATATAATATTTGTTATATATTTTGAGGTTTTGAGAGGTGACTTTGTGATTTTGGTGTTACAGGTCACTTGTAAGTGTTTGGATCACCTCTATATGATGTTTATGAGGTGTGTGTGCGTGTGTGTGATTGGTTTGATTGGAATTGCTCTCAAACTCAAAACCCGATGGTGACTTGCTTTGGAAGGAAAATTTGGAGGTGAGAAGGTGATTTTGAGGAAAGCATCTATTTGATGGCTTTGGTGTACTCAAACTGATCACAAATGAGCTCTATTTATAGTAGAGCAAGTTTGTTTTGGGAGCAATAGTGATTGGCAACTGCTGTAGAAGTTAGGAAAATGTTGAGCAATGAGAATCCAAGTCTCCTCTAGCCATTGACTAGAGGTTAGGGCACAGGCTGCTGGTTCCCTAGTTGTTGGATAAGTCTTGACTGAATTCAGTTGGGAATGGCTCAGTCCATGCCACCTTGGTGCATCCATTAAATGCTCCAATCCAAAATTGGAGTCTTGTCCCTCTTTTATGAATTTCTAGGTTTGGCATGCTACTTTTGGTTCCAAAGACTTTGGAGGCTGATGGATCAGGGTTTGTCCCTCCTTGGTCTCCCCTTGAGGTGTTCAGATTGATATATTTGTTTGCTCTTTGCAAAATTTGAGCAAATCGAGCAAAACTCCCAAATCTGCCCTACCATGACAGTTTGCTGCAAGGCATATTGGCATTGTCATATCTCATGGCTCAAGTGGACTTTGATGGAGTTCTTGGCCAGTTTGGAAAGCCCTCATATGATACAACATGTGTGTGATCATAGTTGGTTTTGATACTTTTTGGATCCAAGTGAAAAATGCCCCTACATTTGGAAAAAAGTGAAGGCAGATTCTGACTTAGTGAAAATTTCACTAAGTGTTGGAAAAAAGTGACATTTTCAATTTTTGTGATTTTGATCATTCCATAACTTAAAATCCATGAGGAATTGGAATGAGTTGTGTTTGAAGCTTTTGTAGAGGGCCATGAGAGCTACAAATCCTGCTTTGAATGAGGAAAAGTGGCCTTGTGGTTTAGGAGATATGATCCTCCAAAGTTGGTACCCTTGCCACTAGATGCAACTCTCAGATCCTTCATGTCATTCCTTGATTGATCTTCTGTCTAAGGCCCTGAGAGGGCTTGAAATCCTAGTTTTGATAGTAGTGAATGTTCACCCATCTTTGGGGAGATTGATGAGGCATGATGGTTCATCCATATTGTGATGATGATTTTCCCAATGACGGGAAATCTTAGTGGTCAAAATTTGGGGTATGACACCCTAATTTGGTGACACTGGCAATCTTGAGGCTTAATCCACTTGGAATGTTGCAACATTGTGCTTGATTCTTGATGTGGGAGTCCTCTTGATCCATTGTGGATGTTTGAGAGGTTTAGACAAGTTGAAGATCATGTCATTCCTTGATTAATCCTTTGTCTAAAAGCTCTGAGAGGGCTTGAAACGCTAATTTTTAGTTGTAGGGAATGTTAACCCATCTTTGGGGAGACTAATGAGGTATGATGGCCCATCCATATTGTGAAGATGACTTGCACAATGATGGGAAATATTAGTGGTCAAAATTTGGGGTATGACAAAGGGGGGAGAGTGTAATACCCCATATTATTTAAATGCTCAATTGGATATCAGATGAGATCAGATGAGTATCTATGTGCTCTATCTTTGGTAAATTGGATTAATGGAATCCTCTAAGTACTTTAAGTATTATCAATTGGGATCAATAGAGCAACTATTGAACTATGAAGAGATTAATGAGTTTAATTCGAGAAAAGATTTTAAGGTAACTTTAATAACTGATCAATTGGTTGGAGACGATAAAATATCAATTTGAGATATTTTACCCTATTGGATTATATGATATAATATTTGTTATATATTTTGAGGTTTTGAGAGGTGACTTTGTGATTTTGGTGTTACAGGTCACTTGTAAATGTTTGGATCACCTCTATATGATGTTTATGAGCTGTGTGTGTGTGTGTGATTGGTTTGATTGGAATTGCTCTCATACTCAAAACCCGATGGTGACTTGCTTTGGAAGGCAAATTTGGAGGTGAGAAGGTGATTTTGAGGAAAGCATATGTTTGATGGCTTTGGTGTACTCAAACTGATCACACATGAGCTCTATTTATAGTAGAGCAAGTTTGTTTTGGGAGCAATAGTGATTGGCAACTGCTGCAGAAGTTAGGAAAATGTTGAGCAATGAGAATCCAAGTCTCCTCTAGCTATTGACTAGAGGTTAGGGCACAGGCTGCTGGTTCCCTAGTTGTTGGATAAGTCTTGACTGAATTCAGTTGGGAATGGCTCAGTCCATGCCACCTTGGTGCATCCATTAAATGCTCCAATCCAAAATTGGAGTCTTGTCCCTCTTTTATGCATTTCTAGGTTTGGCATGCTACTTTTGGTTCCAAAGACTTTGGAGGCTGATGGATCAGGGTTTGTCCCTCCTTGGTCTCCCCTTGAGGTGTTCAGATTGATATATTTGTTTGCTCTTTGTAAAGTTTGAGCAAATCGAGCAAAACTCCCAAATCTGCCCTACCATGACAGTTTGCAGCAAGGCATATTGGCATTGTCATATCTCATGGCTCAAGTGGACTTTAATGGAGTTCTTGGCCAGTTTGGAAAGCCCTCATATGATACAACATGCGTGTGATCATAGTTGTTTTTGATACTTTTTGGATCCAAGTGAAAAATGCCCCTACATTTGGAAAAAAGTGAAGGCAGATTCCGACTTAGTGAAAATTTCACTAAGTGTTGGAAAAAAGTGACATTTTCAATTTTTGTGATTTTGATCATTCCATAACTTAAAATCCATGAGGAATTGGAATGAGTTGTGTTTGAAGCTTTTGTAGAGGGCCATGAGAGCTACAAATCCAGCTTTGAATGAGGAAAAGTGGCCTTGTGGTTTAGGAGATATGATCCTCCAAAGTTGGTACCCTTGCCACTAGATGCAACTCTCAGATCCTTCATGTCATTCCTTGATTGATCTTTTGTCTAAGGCCCTGAGAGGGTTTGAAATCCTAGTTTTGATAGTAGTGAATGTTCACCCATCTTTGGGGAGATTGATGAGGCATGATGGTTCATCCATATTGTGATGATGATTTTCCCAATGATGGGAAATCTTAGTGGTCAAAATTTGGGGTATGACACCCTAATTTGGTGACACTGGCGATCTTGAGGCTTAATCCACTTGGAATGTTGCAACATTGTGCTTGATTCTTGATGTGGGAGTCCTCTTGATCCATTGTGGATGTTTGAGAGGTTTAGAGAAGTTGACGATCATGTCATTCCTTGATTAATCCTTTGTCTAAAAGCTCTTAGAGGGCTTGAAACCCTAATTCTTAGTTGTAGGGAATTCTAACCCATCTTTGGGGAGACTAATGAGGTATGATGGCCCATCCATATTGTGATGATGACTTGCACAATGATGGGAAATATTAGTGGTCAAAATTTGGGGTATGACAAAGGGGGGGAGAGTGTAATACCCCATATTATTTAAATGCTCAATTGGATATCAGATGAGATCAGATGAGTATCTATGTGCTCTATCTTTGGTAAATTGGATTAATGGAATCCTCTAAGTACTTTAAGTATTATCAATTGGGATCAATAGAGCAACTATTGAACTATGAAGAGATCAATGAGTTTAATTCGAGAAAATATTTTAAGGTAACTTTAATAACTGATCAATTGGTTGGAGACGATAAAATATCAATTGGAGATATTTTACCCTATTGGATTATATGATATAATATTTGTTATATATTTTGAGGTTTTGAGAGGTGACTTTGTGATTTTGGTGTTACAGGTCACTTGTAAGTGTTTGGATCACCTCTATATGATGTTTATGAGCTGTGTGTGCGTGTGTGTGATTGGTTTGATTGGAATTGCTCTCAAACTCAAAACCCGATGGTGACTTGCTTTGGAAGGCAAATTTGGAGGTGAGAAGGTGATTTTGAGGAAAGCATCTATTTGATGGCTTTGGTGTACTCAAACTGATCACACATGTGCTCTATTTATAGTAGAGCAAGTTTGTTTTGGGAGCAATAGTGATTGGCAACTGCTGTAGAAGTTAGGAAAATGTTGAGCAATGAGAATCCAAGTCTCCTCTAGCTATTGACTAGAGGTTAGGGCACAGGCTGCTGGTTCCCTAGTTGTTGGATAAGTCTTGACTGAATTCAGTTGGGAATGGCTCAGTCCATGCCACCTTGGTGCATCCATTAAATGCTCCAATCCAAAATTGGAGTCTTGTCCCTCTTTTATGCATTTCTAGGTTTGGCATGCTACTTTTGGTTCCAAAGACTTTGGAGGCTGATGGATCAGGGTTTGTCCCTCCTTGGTCTCCCCTTGAGGTGTTCAGATTGATATATTTGTTTGCTCTTTGTAAAGTTTGAGCAAATCGAGCAAAACTCCCAAATCTGCCCTACCATGACAGTTTGCAGCAAGGCATATTGGCATTGTCATATCTCATGGCTCAAGTGGACTTTAATGGAGTTCTTGGCCAGTTTGGAAAGCCCTCATATGATACAACATGCGTGTGATCATAGTTGTTTTTGATACTTTTTGGATCCAAGTGAAAAATGCCCCTACATTTGGAAAAAAGTGAAGGCAGATTCCGACTTAGTGAAAATTTCACTAAGTGTTGGAAAAAAGTGACATTTTCAATTTTTGTGATTTTGATCATTCCATAACTTAAAATCCATGAGGAATTGGAATGAGTTGTGTTTGAAGCTTTTGTAGAGGGCCATGAGAGCTACAAATCCAGCTTTGAATGAGGAAAAGTGGCCTTGTGGTTTAGGAGATATGATCCTCCAAAGTTGGTACCCTTGCCACTAGATGCAACTCTCAGATCCTTCATGTCATTCCTTGATTGATCTTTTGTCTAAGGCCCTGAGAGGGCTTGAAATCCTAGTTTTGATAGTAGTGAATGTTCACCCATCTTTGGGGAGATTTATGAGGCATGATGGTTCATCCATATTGTGATGATGATTTTCCCAATGATGGGAAATCTTAGTGGTCAAAATTTGGGGTATGACACCCTAATTTGGTGACACTGGCGATCTTGAGGCTTAATCCACTTGGAATGTTGCAACATTGTGCTTGATTCTTGATGTGGGAGTCCTCTTGATCCATTGTGGATGTTTGAGAGGTTTAGACAAGTTGAAGATCATGTCATTCTTTGATTAATCCTTTGTCTAAAAGCTCTGAGAGGGCTTGAAACCCTAATTCTTAGTTGTAGGGAATGCTAACCCATCTTTGGGGAGACTAATGAGGTATGATGGCCCATCCATATTGTGATGATGACTTGCACAATAATGAGAAATATTAGTGGTCAAAATTTGGGGTATGACAAAGGGGGGGAGAGTGTAATACCCCATATTATTTAAATGCTCAATTGGATATCAGATGAGATCAGATGAGTATCTATATGCTCTATCTTTGGTAAATTGGATTAATGGAATCCTCTAAGTACTTTAAGTATTATCAATTGGGATCAATAGAGCAACTATTGAACTATGAAGAGATTAATGAGTTTAATTCGAGAAAAGATTTTAAGGTAACTTTAATAACTGATCAATTGGTTGGAGACGATAAAATATCAATTTGAGATATTTTACCCTATTGGATTATATGATATAATATTTGTTATATATTTTGAGGTTTTGAGAGGTGACTTTGTGATTTTGGTGTTACAGGTCACTTGTAAGTGTTTGGATCACCTCTATATGATGTTTATGAGCTGTGTGTGTGTGTGTGATTGGTTTGATTGGAATTGCTCTCAAACTCAAAACCCGATGGTGAGTTGCTTTGGAAGGCAAATTTGGAGGTGAGAAGGTGATTTTGAGGAAAGCATATGTTTGATGGCTTTGGTGTACTCAAACTGATCACACATGAGCTCTATTTATAGTAGAGCAAGTTTGTTTTGGGAGCAATAGTGATTGGCAACTGCTGCAGAAGTTAGGAAAATGTTGAGCAATGAGAATCCAAGTCTCCTCTAGCTATTGACTAGAGGTTAGGGCACAGGCTGCTGGTTCCCTAGTTGTTGGATAAGTCTTGACTGAATTCAGTTGGGAATGGCTCAGTCCATGCCACCTTGGTGCATCCATTAAATGCTCCAATCCAAAATTGGAGTCTTGTCCCTCTTTTATGCATTTCTAGGTTTGGCATGCTACTTTTGGTTCCAAAGACTTTGGAGGCTGATGGATCAGGGTTTGTCCCTCCTTGGTCTCCCCTTGAGGTGTTCAGATTGATATATTTGTTTGCTCTTTGTAAAGTTTGAGCAAATCGAGCAAAACTCCCAAATCTGCCCTACCATGACAGTTTGCAGCAAGGCATATTGGCATTGTCATATCTCATGGCTCAAGTGGACTTTAATGGAGTTCTTGGCCAGTTTGGAAAGCCCTCATATGATACAACATGCGTGTGATCATAGTTGTTTTTGATACTTTTTGGATCCAAGTGAAAAATGCCCCTACATTTGGAAAAAAGTGAAGGCAGATTCCGACTTAGTGAAAATTTCACTAAGTGTTGGAAAAAAGTGACATTTTCAATTTTTGTGATTTTGATCATTCCATAACTTAAAATCCATGAGGAATTGGAATGAGTTGTGTTTGAAGCTTTTGTAGAGGGCCATGAGAGCTACAAATCCAGCTTTGAATGAGGAAAAGTGGCCTTGTGGTTTAGGAGATATGATCCTCCAAAGTTGGTACCCTTGCCACTAGATGCAACTCTCAGATCCTTCATGTCATTCCTTGATTGATCTTTTGTCTAAGGCCCTGAGAGGGCTTGAAATCCTAGTTTTGATAGTAGTGAATGTTCACCCATCTTTGGGGAGATTTATGAGGCATGATGGTTCATCCATATTGTGATGATGATTTTCCCAATGATGGGAAATCTTAGTGGTCAAAATTTGGGGTATGACACCCTAATTTGGTGACACTAGCGATCTTGAGGCTTAATCCACTTGGAATGTTGCAACATTGTGCTTGATTCTTGATGTGGGAGTCCTCTTGATCCATTGTGGATGTTTGAGAGGTTTAGACAAGTTGAAGATCATGTCATTCCTTGATTAATCCTTTGTCTAAAAGCTCTGAGAGGGCTTGAAACCCTAATTCTTAGTTGTAGGGAATGCTAACCCATCTTTGGGGAGACTAATGAGGTATGATGGCCCATCCATATTGTGATGATGACTTGCACAATGATGAGAAATATTAGTGGTCAAAATTTGGGGTATGACAAAGGGGGGGAGAGTGTAATACCCCATACTATTTAAATGCTCAATTGGATATCAGATGAGATCAGATGAGTATCTATATGCTCTATCTTTGGTAAATTGGATTAATGGAATCCTCTAAGTACTTTAAGTATTATCAATTGGGATCAATAGAGCAACTATTGAACTATGAAGAGATCAATGAGTTTAATTCGAGAAAAGATTTTAAGGTAACTTTAATAACTGATCAATTGGTTGGAGACGATAAAATATCAATTGGAGATATTTTACCCTATTGGATTATATGATATAATATTTGTTATATATTTTGAGGTTTTGAGAGGTGACTTTGTGATTTTGCTGTTACAGGTCACTTGTAAGTGTTTGGATCACCTCTATATGATGTTTATGAGATGTGTGTGCGTGTGTGTGGTTGGTTTGATTGGAATTGCTCTCAAACTCAAAACCCGATGGTGACTTGCTTTGGAAGGAAAATTTGGAGGTGAGAAGGTGATTTTGAGGAAAGCATCTATTTGATGGCTTTGGTGTACTCAAACTGATCACAAATGAGCTCTATTTATAGTAGAGCAAGTTTGTTTTGGGAGCAATAGTGATTGGCAACTGCTGTAGAAGTTAGGAAAATGTTGAGCAATGAGAATCCAAGTCTCCTCTAGCCATTGACTAGAGGTTAGGGCACAGGCTGCTGGTTCCCTAGTTGTTGGATAAGTCTTGACGGAATTCAGTTGGGAATGGCTCAGTCCATGCCACCTTGGTGCATCCATTAAATGCTCCAATCCAAAATTGGATTCTTGTCCCTCTTTTATGAATTTCTAGGTTTGGCATGCTACTTTTGGTTCCAAAGACTTTGGAGGCTGATGGATCAGGGTTTGTCCCTCCTTGGTCTCCCCTTGAGGTGTTCAGATTGATATATTTGTTTGCTCTTTGCAAAATTTGAGCAAATCGAGCAAAACTCCCAAATCTGCCCTACCATGACAGTTTGCAGCAAGGCATATTGGCATTGTCATATCTCATGGCTCAAGTGGACTTTGATGGAGTTCTTGGCCAGTTTGGAAAGCCCTCATATGATACAACATTTGTGTGATCATAGTTGGTTTTGATACTTTTTGGATCCAAGTGAAAAATGCCCCTACATTTGGAAAAAAGTGAAGGCAGATTCCGACTTAGTGAAAATTTCACTAAGTGTTGGAAAAAAGTGACATTTTCAATTTTTGTGATTTTGATCATTCCATAACTTAAAATCCATGAGGAATTGGAATGAGTTGTGTTTGAAGCTTTTGTAGAGGGCCATGAGAGCTACAAATCCAGCTTTGAATGAGGAAAAGTGGCCTTGTGGTTTAGGAGATATGATCCTCCAAAGTTGGTACCCTTGCCACTAGATGCAACTCTCAGATCCTTCATGTCATTCCTTGATTGATCTTTTGTCTAAGGCCCTGAGAGGGCTTGAAATCCTAGTTTTGATAGTAGTGAATGTTCACCCATCTTTGGGGAGATTTATGAGGCATGATGGTTCATCCATATTGTGATGATGATTTTCCCAATGATGGGAAATCTTAGTGGTCAAAATTTGGGGTATGACACCCTAATTTGGTGACACTGGCGATCTTGAGGCTTAATCCACTTGGAATGTTGCAACATTGTGCTTGATTCTTGATGTGGGAGTCCTCTTGATCCATTGTGGATGTTTGAGAGGTTTAGACAAGTTGAAGATCATGTCATTCCTTGATTAATCCTTTGTCTAAAAGCTCTGAGAGGGCTTGAAACCCTAATTCTTAGTTGTAGGGAATGTTAACCCATCTTTGGGGAGACTAATGAGGTATGATGGCCCATCCATATTGTGATGATGACTTGCACAATGATGGGAAATATTAGTGGTCAAAATTTGGGGTATGACAAAGGGGGGGAGAGTGTAATACCCCATATTATTTAAATGCTCAATTGGATATCAGATGAGATCAGATGAGTATCTATGTGCTCTATCTTTGGTAAATTGGATTAATGGAATCCTCTAAGTACTTTAAGTATTATCAATTGGGATCAATAGAGCAACTATTGAACTATGAAGAGATTAATGAGTTTAATTCGAGAAAAGATTTTAAGGTAACTTTAATAACTGATCAATTGGTTGGAGACGATAAAATATCAATTTGAGATATTTTACCCTATTGGATTATATGATATAATATTTGTTATATATTTTGAGGTTTTGAGAGGTGACTTTGTGATTTTGGTGTTACAGGTCACTTGTAAGTGTTTGGATCACCTCTATATGATGTTTATGAGCTGTGTGTGTGTGTGTGATTGGTTTGATTGGAATTGCTCTCAAACTCAAAACCCGATGGTGACTTGCTTTGGAAGGCAAATTTGGAGGTGAGAAGGTGATTTTGAGGAAAGCATATGTTTGATGGCTTTGGTGTACTCAAACTGATCACACATGAGCTCTATTTAGAGTAGAGCAAGTTTGTTTTGGGAGCAATAGTGATTGGCAACTGCTGCAGAAGTTAGGAAAATGTTGAGCAATGAGAATCCAAGTCTCCTCTAGCTATTGACTAGAGGTTAGGGCACAGGCTGCTGGTTCCCTAGTTGTTGGATAAGTCTTGACTGAATTCAGTTGGGAATGGCTCAGTCCATGCCACCTTGGTGCATCCATTAAATGCTCCAATCCAAAATTGGAGTCTTGTCCCTCTTTTATGCATTTCTAGGTTTGGCATGCTACTTTTGGTTCCAAAGACTTTGGAGGCTGATGGATCAGGGTTTGTCCCTCCTTGGTCTCCCCTTGAGGTGTTCAGATTGATATATTTGTTTGCTCTTTGTAAAGTTTGAGCAAATCGAGCAAAACTCCCAAATCTGCCCTACCATGACAGTTTGCAGCAAGGCATATTGGCATTGTCATATCTCATGGCTCAAGTGGACTTTAATGGAGTTCTTGGCCAGTTTGGAAAGCCCTCATATGATACAACATGTGTGTGATCATAGTTGTTTTTGATACTTTTTGGATCCAAGTGAAAAATGCCCCTACATTTGGAAAAAAGTGAAGGCAGATTCCGACTTAGTGAAAATTTCACTAAGTGTTGGAAAAAAGTGACATTTTCAATTTTTGTGATTTTGATCATTCCATAACTTAAAATCCATGAGGAATTGGAATGAGTTGTGTTTGAAGCTTTTGTAGAGGGCCATGAGAGCTACAAATCCAGCTTTGAATGAGGAAAAGTGGCCTTGTGGTTTAGGAGATATGATCCTCCAAAGTTGGTACCCTTGCCACTAGATGCAACTCTCAGATCCTTCATGTCATTCCTTGATTGATCTTTTGTCTAAGGCCCTGAGAGGGCTTGAAATCCTAGTTTTGATAGTAGTGAATGTTCACCCATCTTTGGGGAGATTTATGAGGCATGATGGTTCATCCATATTGTGAAGATGATTTTCCCAATGATGGGAAATCTTAGTGGTCAAAATTTGGGGTATGACACCCTAATTTGGTGACACTGGCGATCTTGAGGCTTAATCCACTTGGAATGTTGCAACATTGTGCTTGATTCTTGATGTGGGAGTCCTCTTGATCCATTGTGGATGTTTGAAAGGTTTAGACAAGTTGAAGATCATGTCATTCCTTGATTAATCCTTTGTCTAAAAGCTCTGAGAGGGCTTGAAACCCTAATTCTTAGTTGTAGGGAATGCTAACCCATCTTTGGGGAGACTAATGAGGTATGATGGCCCATCCATATTGTGATGATGACTTGCACAATGATGGGAAATATTTGTGGTCAAAATTTGGGGTATGACAAAGGGGGGGAGAGTGTAATACCCCATATTATTTAAATGCTCAATTGGATATCAGATGAGATCAGATGAGTATCTATATGCTCTATCTTTAGTAAATTGGATTAATGGAATCCTATAAGTACTTTAAGTATTATCAATTGGGATCAATAGAGCAACTATTAAACTATGAAGAGATCAATGAGTTTAATTCGAGAAAAGATTTTAAGGTAACTTTAATAACTGATCAATTGGTTGGAGACGATAAAATATCAATTGGAGATATTATACCCTATTGGATTATATGATATAATATTTGTTATATATTTTGAGGTTTTGAGAGGTGACTTTGTGATTTTGGTGTTACAGGTCACTTGTAAGTGTTTGGATCACCTCTATATGATGTTTATGAGGTGTGTGTGCGTGTGTGTGGTTGGTTTGATTGGAATTGCTCTCAAACTCAAAACCCGATGGTGACTTGCTTTGGAAGGAAAATTTGGAGGTGAGAAGGTGATTTTGAGGAAAGCATCTATTTGATGGCTTTGGTGTACTCAAACTGATCACAAATGAGCTCTATTTATAGTAGAGCATGTTTGTTTTGGGAGCAATAGTGATTGGCAACTGCTGTAGAAGTTAGGAAAATGTTGAGCAATGAGAATCCAAGTCACCTCTAGCCATTGACTAGAGGTTAGGGCACAGGCTGCTGGTTCCCTAGTTGTTGGATAAGTCTTGACTGAATTCAGTTGGGAATGGCTCAGTCCATGCCACCTTGGTGCATCCATTAAATGCTCCAATCCAAAATTGGAGTCTTGTCCCTCTTTTATGAATTTCTAGGTTTGGCATGCTACTTTTGGTTCCAAAGACTTTGGAGGCTGATGGATCAGGGTTTGTCCATCCTTGGTCTCCCCTTGAGGTGTTCAGATTGATATATTTGTTTGCTCTTTGCAAAATTTGAGCAAATCGAGCAAAACTCCCAAATCTGCCCTACCATGACAGTTTGCAGCAAGGCATATTGGCATTGTCATATCTCATGGCTCAAGTGGACTTTGATGGAGTTCTTGGCCAGTTTGGAAATCCCTCATATGATACAACATGTGTGTGATCATAGTTGGTTTTGATACTTTTTGGATCCAAGTGAAAAATGCCCCTACATTTGGAAAAAAGTGAAGGCAGATTCTGACTTAGTGAAAATTTCACTAAGTGTTGGAAAAAAGTGACATTTTCAAATTTTGTGATTTTGATCATTCCATAACTTAAAATCCATGAGGAATTGGAATGAGTTGTGTTTGAAGCTTTTGTAGAGGGCCATGAGAGCTACAGATCCAGCTTTGAATGAGGAAAAGTGGCCTTGTGGTTTAGGAGATATGATCCTCCAAAGTAGGTACCCTTGCCACAAGATGCAACTCTCAGATCCTTCATGTCATTCCTTGATTTATCTTTTGTCTAAGGCCCTGAGAGGGCTTGAAATCCTAGTTTTGATAGTAGTGAATGTTCACCCATCTTTGGGGAGATTGATGAGGCATGATGGTTCATCCATATTGTGATGATGATTTTCCCAATGATGGGAAATCTTAGTGGTCAAAATTTGGGGTATGACACCCTAATTTGGTGACACTGGCGATCTGAGGCTTAATCCACTTGGAATGTTGCAACATTGTGCTTGATTCTTGATGTGGGAGTCCTCTTGATCCATTGTGGATGTTTGAGAGCTTTAGACAAGTTGAAGATCATGTCATTCCTTGATTAATCCTTTGTCTAAAAGCTCTGAGAGGGCTTGAAACCCTAATTCTTAGTTGTAGGGAATGCTAACCCATCTTTGGGGAGACTAATGAGGTATGATGGCCCATCCATATTGTGATGATGACTTGCACAATGATGGGAAATATTTGTGGTCAAAATTTGGGGTATGACAAAGGGGGGGAGAGTGTAATACCCCATATTATTTAAATGCTCAATTGGATATCAGATGAGATCATATGAGTATCTATGTGCTCTATCTTTGGTAAATTGGATTAATGGAATCCTCTAAGTACTTTAAGTATTATCAATTGGGATCAATAGAGCAACTATTGAACTATGAAGAGATCAATGAGTTTAATTCGAGAAAAGATTTTAAGGTAACTTTAATAACTGATCAATTGGTTGGAGACGATAAAATATCAATTGGAGATAGTTTACCCTATTGGATTATATGATATAATATTTGTTATATATTTTGAGGTTTTGAGAGGTGACTTTGTGATTTTGGTGTTACAGATCACTTGTAAGTGTTTGGATCACCTCTATATGATGTTTATGAGGTGTGTGTGTGTGTGTGATTGGTTTGATTGGAATTGCTCTCAAACTCAAAACCCGATGGTAACTTGCTTTGGAAGGCAAATTTGGAGGTGAGAAGGTGATTTTGAGGAAAGCATCTGTTTGATGGCTTTGGTGTACTCAAACTGATCATAAATGAGCTCTATTTATAGTAGAGCAAGTTTGTTTTGGGAGCAATAGTGATTGGCAACTGCTGTAGAAGTTAGGAAAATGTTGAGCAATGAGAATCCAAGTCTCCTTTAGCCATTGACTAGAGGTTAGGGCACAATCTGCTGGCTCCCAAGTTGTTGGATAAGTCTTGACTGAATTCAGTTGGGAATGGCTCAGTCCATGCCACCTTGGTGCATCCATTAAATGCTCCAATCCAAATTTGGAGTCTTGTCCCTCTTTTATGCATTTCTAGGTTTGGCATGCTACTTTTGCTTCCAAAGACTTTGGAGGCTGATGGATCAGGGTTTGTCCCTCCTTGTTCTCCCCTTGAGGTGTTCAAATTGATATATTTGTTTGCTCTTTGCAAAATTTGAGCAAATCGAGCAAAACTCCCAAATCTGCCCTACCATGACAGTTTGCTGCAAGGCATATTGGCATTGTCATATCTCACGGCTCAAGTGGACTTTGATGGAGTTCTTTGCCAGTTTGGAAAGCCCTCATATGATACAACATGTGTGTGATCATAGTTGGTTTTGATACTTTTTGGATCCAAGTGAAAAATGCCCCTACGTTTGGAAAAAAGTGAAGGCAGATTCTGACTTTGTGAATATTTCACTAAGTGTTGAAAAAAAGTGACATTTTCAATTTTTGTGATTTTGATCATTCCATAACTTAAAATCCATGAGGAATTGGAATGAGTTGTGTTTGATGCTTTTGTAGAGGGCCATGAGAGCTACAAATCCAGCTTTGAATGAAGAAAAGTGGCCTTGTGGTTTAGGAGATATGATCCTCCAAAGTTGGTACCCTTGCCACTAGATGCAACTCTCAGATCCTTCATGTCATTCCTTGATTGATCTTTTGTCTAAGGCCCTGAGAGGTCTTGAAATCCTAGTTTTGATAGTAGTGAATGTTCACCCATCTTTGGGGAGATTGATGAGGCATGATGGTTCATCCATATTGTGATGATGATTTTCCCAATGATGGGAAATCTTAGTGGTCAAAATTTGGGGTATGACACCCTAATTTGGTGACACTGGCGATCTTGAGGCTTAATCCACTTGGAATGTTGTAATATTGTGCTTGATTCTTGATGTGGGAGTCCTCTTGATCCATTGTGGATGTTTGAGAGCTTTAGACAAGTTGAAGATCATGTCATTCCTTGATTAATCCTTTGTCTAAAAGCTCTGAGAGGGCTTGAAACCCTAATTCTTAGTTGTAGGGAATGCTAACCCATCTTTGGGGAGACTAATGAGGTATGATGGCCCATCCATATTGTGATGATGACTTGCACAATGATGGGAAATATTAGTGGTCAAAATTTGGGGTATGACAAAGGGGGGGAGAGTGTAATACCCCATATTATTTAAATGCTCAATTGGATATCAGATGAGATCAGATGAGTATCTATATGCTCTATCTTTGGTAAATTGGATTAATGGAATCCTCTAAGTACTTTAAGTATTATCAATTGGGATCAATAGAGCAACTATTGAACTATGAAGAGATCAATGAGTTTAATTCGAGAAAAGATTTTAAGGTAACTTTAATAACTGATCAATTGGTTGGAGACGATAAAATATCAATTGGAGATAGTTTACCCTATTGGATTATATGATATAATATTTGTTATATATTTTGAGGTTTTGAGAGGTGACTTTGTGATTTTGGTGTTACAGGTCACTTGTAAGTGTTTGGATCACCTCTATATGATGTTTATGAGGTGTGTGTGCGTGTGTGTGGTTGGTTTGATTGGAATTGCTCTCAAACTCAAAACCCGATGGTGACTTGCTTTGGAAGGAAAATTTGGAGGTGAGAAGGTGATTTTGAGGAAAGCATCTATTTGATGGCTATGGTGTACTCAAACTGATCACAAATGAGCTCTATTTATAGTAGAGCAAGTTTGTTTTGGGAGCAATAGTGATTGGCAACTGCTGTAGAAGTTAGGAAAATGTTGAGCAATGAGAATCCAAGTCTCCTCTAGCCATTGACTAGAGGTTAGGGCACAGGCTGCTGGTTCCCTAGTTGTTGGATAAGTCTTGACTGAATTCAGTTGGGAATGGCTCAGTCCATGCCACCTTGGTGCATCCATTAAATGCTCCAATCCAAAATTGGAGTCTTGTCCCTCTTTTATGAATTTCTAGGTTTGGCATGCTACTTTTGGTTCCAAAGACTTTGGAGGCTGATGGATCAGGGTTTGTCCCTCCTTGGTCTCCCCTTGAGGTGTTCAGATTGATATATTTGTTTGCTCTTTGCAAAATTTGAGCAAATCGAGCAAAACTCCCAAATCTGCCCTACCATGACAGTTTGCAGCAAGGCATATTGGCATTGTCATATCTCATGGCTCAAGTGGACTTTGATGGAGTTCTTGGCCAGTTTGGAAAGCCCTCATATGATACAACATGTGTGTGATCATAGTTGGTTTTGATACTTTTTGGATCCAAGTGAAAAATGCCCCTACATTTGGAAAAAAGTGAAGGCAGATTCTGACTTAGTGAAAATTTCACTAAGTGCTGGAAAAAAGTGACATTTTCAATTTTTGTGATTTTGATCATTCCATAACTTAAAATCCATGAGGAATTGGAATGAGTTGTGTTTGAAGCTTTTGTAGAGGGCCATGAGAGCTACAAATCCAGCTTTGAATGAGGAAAAGTGGCCTTGTGGTTTAGGAGATATGATCCTCCAAAGTTGGTACCCTTGCCACTAGATGCAACTCTCAGATCCTTCATGTCATTCCTTGATTGATCTTTTGTCTAAGGCCCTGAGAGGGCTTGAAATCCTAGTTTTGATAGTAGTGAATGTTCACCCATCTTTGGGGAGATTGATGAGGCATGATGGTTCATCCATATTGTGATGATGATTTTCCCAATGATGGGAAATCTTAGTGGTCAAAATTTGGGGTATGACACCCTAATTTGGTGACACTGGCGATCTTGAGGCTTAATCCACTTGGAATGTTGCAACATTGTGCTTGATTCTTGATGTGGGAGTCCTCTTGATCCATTGTGGATGTTTGAGAGCTTTAGACAAGTTGAAGATCATGTCATTCCTTGATTAATCCTTTGTCTAAAAGCTCTGAGAGGGCTTGAAACCCTAATTCTTAGTTGTAGGGAATGCTAACCCATCTTTGGGGAGACTAATGAGGTATGATGGCCCATCCATATTGTGATGATGACTTGCACAATGATGGGAAATATTTGTGGTCAAAATTTGGGGTATGACAAAGGGGGGAGAGTGTAATACCCCATATTATTTAAATGCTCAATTGGATATCAGATGAGATCATATGAGTATCTATGTGCTCTATCTTTGGTAAATTGGATTAATGGAATCCTCTAAGTACTTTAAGTATTATCAATTGGGATCAATAGAGCAACTATTGAACTATGAAGAGATCAATGAGTTTAATTCGAGAAAAGATTTTAAGGTAACTTTAATAACTGATCAATTGGTTGGAGACGATAAAATATCAATTGGAGATAGTTTACCCTATTGGATTATATGATATAATATTTGTTATATATTTTGAGGTTTTGAGAGGTGACTTTGTGATTTTGGTGTTACAGGTCACTTGTAAGTGTTTGGATCACCTCTATATGATGTTTATGAGGTGTGTGTGTGTGTGTGATTGGTTTGATTGGAATTGCTCTCAAACTCAAAACCCGATGGTAACTTGCTTTGAAAGGCAAATTTGGAGGTGAGAAGGTGATTTTGAGGAAAGCATCTGTTTGATGGCTTTGGTGTACTCAAACTGATCACAAATGAGCTCTATTTATAGTACAGCAAGTTTGTTTTGGGAGCAATAGTGATTGGCAACTGCTGTAGAAGTTAGGAAAATGTTGAGCAATGAGAATCCAAGTCTCCTCTAGCCATTGACTAGAGGTTAGGGCACAGGCTGCTGGCTCCCTAGTTGTTGGATAAGTCTTGACTGAATTCACTTGGGAATGGCTCAGTCCATGCCACCTTGGTGCATCCATTAAATGCTCCAATCCAAATTTGGAGTCTTGTCCCTCTTTTATGCATTTCTAGGTTTGGCATGCTACTTTTGCTTCCAAAGACTTTGGAGGCTGATGGATCAGGGTTTGTCCCTCCTTGTTCTCCCCTTGAGGTGTTCAGATTGGTATATTTGTTTGCTCTTTGCAAAATTTGAGCAAATCGAGCAAAACTCCCAAATCTGCCCTACCATGACAGTTTACTGCAAGGCATATTGGCATTATCATATCTCACGGCTCAAGTGGACTTTGATGGAGTTCTTTGCCAGTTTGGAAAGCCCTCATATGATACAACATGTGTGTGATCATAGTTGGTTTTGATACTTTTTGGATCCAAGTGAAAAATGCCCCTACGTTTGGAAAAAAGTGAAGGCAGATTCTGACTTTGTGAAAATTTCACTAAGTGTTGAAAAAAAGTGACATTTTCAATTTTTGTGATTTTGATCATTCCATAACTTAAAATCCATGAGGAATTGGAATTAGTTGTGTTTGAAGCTTTTGTAGAGGGCCATGAGAGCTACAAATCCAGCTTTGAATGAAGAAAAGTGGCCTTGTGGTTTAGGAGATATGATCCTCCAAAGTTGGTACCCTTGCCACTAGATGCAACTCTCAGATCCTTCATGTCATTCCTTGATTGATCTTTTGTCTAAGGCCCTGAGAGGTCTTGAAATCCTAGTTTTGATAGTAGTGAATGTTCACCCATCTTTGGGGAGATTGATGAGGCATGATGGTTCATCCATATTGTGATGATGATTTTCCCAATGATGGGAAATCTTAGTGGTCAAAATTTGGGGTATGACACCCTAATTTGGTGACACTGGCGATCTGAGGCTTAATCCACTTGGAATGTTGCAACATTGTGCTTGATTCTTGATGTGGGAGTCCTCTTGAACCATTGTGGATGTTTGAGAGCTTTAGACAAGTTGAAGATCATGTCATTCCTTGATTAATCCTTTGTCTAAAAGCTCTGAGAGGGCTTGAAACCCTAATTCTTAGTTGTAGGGAATGCTAACCCATCTTTGGGGAGACTAATGAGGTATGATGGCCCATCCATATTGTGATGATGACTTGCACAATGATGGGAAATATTTGTGGTCAAAATTTGGGGTATGACAAAGGGGGGAGAGTGTAATACCCCATATTATTTAAATGCTCAATTGGATATCAGATGAGATCATATGAGTATCTATGTGCTCTATCTTTGGTAAATTGGATTAATGGAATCCTCTAAGTACTTTAAGTATTATCAATTGGGATCAATAGAGCAACTATTGAACTATGAAGAGATCAATGAGTTTAATTCGAGAAAAGATTTTAAGGTAACTTTAATAACTGATCAATTGGTTGGAGACGATAAAATATCAATTGGAGATAGTTTACCCTATTGGATTATATGATATAATATTTGTTATATATTTTGAGGTTTTGAGAGGTGACTTTGTGATTTTGGTGTTACAGGTCACTTGTAAGTGTTTGGATCACCTCTATATGATGTTTATGAGGTGTGTGTGTGTGTGTGATTGGTTTGATTGGAATTGCTCTCAAACTCAAAACCCGATGGTAACTTGCTTTGAAAGGCAAATTTGGAGGTGAGAAGGTGATTTTGAGGAAAGCATCTGTTTGATGGCTTTGGTGTACTCAAACTGATCACAAATGAGCTCTATTTATAGTACAGCAAGTTTGTTTTGGGAGCAATAGTGATTGGCAACTGCTGTAGAAGTTAGGAAAATGTTGAGCAATGAGAATCCAAGTCTCCTCTAGCCATTGACTAGAGGTTAGGGCACAGGCTGCTGGCTCCCTAGTTGTTGGATAAGTCTTGACTGAATTCACTTGGGAATGGCTCAGTCCATGCCACCTTGGTGCATCCATTAAATGCTCCAATCCAAATTTGGAGTCTTGTCCCTCTTTTATGCATTTCTAGGTTTGGCATGCTACTTTTGCTTCCAAAGACTTTGGAGGCTGATGGATCAGGGTTTGTCCCTCCTTGTTCTCCCCTTGAGGTGTTCAGATTGGTATATTTGTTTGCTCTTTGCAAAATTTGAGCAAATCGAGCAAAACTCCCAAATCTGCCCTACCATGACAGTTTACTGCAAGGCATATTGGCATTATCATATCTCACGGCTCAAGTGGACTTTGATGGAGTTCTTTGCCAGTTTGGAAAGCCCTCATATGATACAACATGTGTGTGATCATAGTTGGTTTTGATACTTTTTGGATCCAAGTGAAAAATGCCCCTACGTTTGGAAAAAAGTGAAGGCAGATTCTGACTTTGTGAAAATTTCACTAAGTGTTGAAAAAAAGTGACATTTTCAATTTTTGTGATTTTGATCATTCCATAACTTAAAATCCATGAGGAATTGGAATTAGTTGTGTTTGAAGCTTTTGTAGAGGGCCATGAGAGCTACAAATCCAGCTTTGAATGAAGAAAAGTGGCCTTGTGGTTTAGGAGATATGATCCTCCAAAGTTGGTACCCTTGCCACTAGATGCAACTCTCAGATCCTTCATGTCATTCCTTGATTGATCTTTTGTCTAAGGCCCTGAGAGGTCTTGAAATCCTAGTTTTGATAGTAGTGAATGTTCACCCATCTTTGGGGAGATTGATGAGGCATGATGGTTCATCCATATTGTGATGATGATTTTCCCAATGATGGGAAATCTTAGTGGTCAAAATTTGGGGTATGACACCCTAATTTGGTGACACTGGCGATCTGAGGCTTAATCCACTTGGAATGTTGCAACATTGTGCTTGATTCTTGATGTGGGAGTCCTCTTGAACCATTGTGGATGTTTGAGAGCTTTAGACAAGTTGAAGATCATGTCATTCCTTGATTAATCCTTTGTCTAAAAGCTCTGAGAGGGCTTGAAACCCTAATTCTTAGTTGTAGGGAATGCTAACCCATCTTTGGGGAGACTAATGAGGTATGATGGCCCATCCATATTGTGATGATGACTTGCACAATGATGGGAAATATTTGTGGTCAAAATTTGGGGTATGACAAAGGGGGGGAGAGTGTAATACCCCATATTATTTAAATGCTCAATTGGATATCAGATGAGATCATATGAGTATCTATGTGCTCTATCTTTGGTAAATTGGATTAATGGAATCCTCTAAGTACTTTAAGTATTATCAATTGGGATCAATAGAGCAACTATTGAACTATGAAGAGATCAATGAGTTTAATTCGAGAAAAGATTTTAAGGTAACTTTAATAACTGATCAATTGGTTGGAGACGATAAAATATCAATTGGAGATAGTTTACCCTATTGGATTATATGATATAATATTTGTTATATATTTTGAGGTTTTGAGAGGTGACTTTGTGATTTTGGTGTTACAGGTCACTTGTAAGTGTTTGGATCACCTCTATATGATGTTTATGAGGTGTGTGTGTGTGTGTGATTGGTTTGATTGGAATTGCTCTCAAACTCAAAACCCGATGGTAACTTGCTTTGGAAGGCAAATTTGGAGGTGAGAAGGTGATTTTGAGGAAAGCATCTGTTTGATGGCTTTGGTGTACTCAAACTGATCACAAATGAGCTCTATTTATAGTAGAGCAAGTTTGTTTTGGGAGCAATAGTGATTGGCAACTGCTGTAGAAGTTAGGAAAATGTTGAGCAATGAGAATCCAAGTCTCCTCTAGCCATTGACTAGAGGTTAGGGCACAGGCTGCTGGCTCCCTAGTTGTTGGATAAGTCTTGACTGAATTCAGTTGGGAATGGCTCAGTCCATGCCACCTTGGTGCATCCATTAAATGCTCCAATCCAAATTTGGAGTCTTGTCCCTCTTTTATGCATTTCTAGGTTTGGCATGCTACTTTTGCTTCCAAAGACTTTGGAGGCTGATGGATCAGGGTTTGTCCCTCCTTGTTCTCCCCTTGAGGTGTTCAGATTGGTATATTTGTTTGCTCTTTGCAAAATTTGAGCAAATCGAGCAAAACTCCCAAATCTGCCCTACCAAGACAGTTTGCTGCAAGGCATATTGGCATTGTCATATCTCACGGCTCAAGTGGACTTTGATGGAGTTCTTTGCCAGTTTGGAAAGCCCTCATATGATACAACATGTGTGTGATCATAGTTGGTTTTGATACTTTTTGGATCCAAGTGAAAAATGCCCCTACGTTTGGAAAAAAGTGAAGGCAGATTCTGACTTTGTGAAAATTTCACTAAGTGTTGAAAAAAAGTGACATTTTCAATTTTTGTGATTTTGATCATTCCATAACTTAAAATCCATGAGGAATTGGAATTAGTTGTGTTTGAAGCTTTTGTAGAGGGCCATGAGAGCTACAAATCCAGCTTTGAATGAAGAAAAGTGGCCTTGTGGTTTAGGAGATATGATCCTCCAAAGTTGGTACCCTTGCCACTAGATGCAACTCTCAGATCCTTCATGTCATTCTTTGATTGATCTTTTGTCTAAGGCCCTGAGAGGTCTTGAAATCCTAGTTTTGATAGTAGTGAATGTTCACCCATCTTTGGGGAGATTGATGAGGCATGATGGTTCATCCATATTGTGATGATGATTTTCCCAATGATGGGAAATCTTAGTGGTCAAAATTTGGGGTATGACACCCTAATTTGGTGACACTGGCGATCTGAGGCTTAATCCACTTGGAATGTTGCAACATTGTGCTTGATTCTTGATGTGGGAGTCCTCTTGATCCATTGTGGATGTTTGAGAGCTTTAGACAAGTTGAAGATCATGTCATTCCTTGATTAATCCTTTGTCTAAAAGCTCTGAGAGGGCTTGAAACCCTAATTCTTAGTTGTAGGGAATGCTAACCCATCTTTGGGGAGACTAATGAGGTATGATGGCCCATCCATATTGTGATGATGACTTGCACAATGATGGGAAATATTTGTGGTCAAAATTTGGGGTATGACAAAGGGGGGGAGAGTGTAATACCCCATATTATTTAAATGCTCAATTGGATATCAGATGAGATCATATGAGTATCTATGTGCTCTATCTTTGGTAAATTGGATTAATGGAATCCTCTAAGTACTTTAAGTATTATCAATTGGGATCAATAGAGCAACTATTGAACTATGAAGAGATCAATGAGTTTAATTCGAGAAAAGATTTTAAGGTAACTTTAATAACTGATCAATTGGTTGGAGACGATAAAATATCAATTGGAGATAGGTTACCCTATTGGATTATATGATATAATATTTGTTATATATTTTGAGGTTTTGAGAGGTGACTTTGTGATTTTGGTGTTACAGGTCACTTGTAAGTGTTTGGATCACCTCTATATGATGTTTATGAGGTGTGTGTGTGTGTGTGATTGGTTTGATTGGAATTCCTCTCAAACTCAAAACCCGATGGTAACTTGCTTTGGAAGGCAAATTTGGAGGTGAGAAGGTGATTTTGAGGAAAGCATATGTTTGATGGCTTTGGTGTACTCAAACTGATCACAAATGAGCTCTATTTATAGTAGAGCAAGTTTGTTTTGGGAGCAATAGTGATTGGCAACTGCTGTAGAAGTTAGGAAAATGTTGAGCAATGAGAATCCAAGTCTCCTCTAGCCATTGACTAGAGGTTAGGGCACAGGCTGCTGGCTCCCTAGTTGTTGGATAAGTCTTGACTGAATTCAGTTGGGAATGGCTCAGTCCATGCCACCTTGGTGCATCCATTAAATGCTCCAATCCAAAATTGGAGTCTTGTCCCTCTTTTATGCATTTCTAGGTTTGGCATGCTACTTTTGCTTCCAAAGACTTTGGAGGCTGATGGATCAGGGTTTGTCCCTCCTTGTTCTCCCCTTGAGGTGTTCAGATTGATATATTTGTTTGCTCTTTGCAAAATTTGAGCAAATCGAGCAAAACTCCCAAATCTGCCCTACCATGACAGTTTGCTGCAAGGCATATTGGCATTGTCATATCTCATGGCTCAAGTGGACTTTGATGGAGTTCTTTGCCAGTTTGGAAAGCCCTCATATGATACAACATGTGTGTGATCATAGTTGGTTTAGATACTTTTTGGATCCAAGTGAAAAATGCCCCTACGTTTGGAAAAAAGTGAAGGCAGATTCTGACTTAGTGAAAATTTCACTAAGTGTTGAAAAAAAGTGACATTTTCAATTTTTGTGATTTTGATCATTCCATAACTTAAAATCCATGAGGAATTGGAATGAGTTGTGTTTGAAGCTTTTGTAGAGGGCCATGAGAGCTACAAATCCAGCTTTGAATGAAGAAAAGTGGCCTTGTGGTTTAGGAGATATGATCCTCCAAAGTTGGTACCCTTGCCACTAGATGCAACTCTCAGATCCTTCATGTCATTCCTTGATTGATCTTTTGTCTAAGGCCCTGAGAGGGCTTGAAATCCTAGTTTTGATAGTAGTGAATGTTCACCCATCTTTGGGGAGATTGATGAGGCATGATGGTTCATCCATATTGTGATGATGATTTTCCCAATGATGGGAAATCTTAGTGGTCAAAATTTGGGGTATGACACCCTAATTTGGTGACACTGGCGATCTTGAGGCTTAATCCACTTGGAATGTTGCAATATTGTGCTTGATTCTTGATGTGGGAGTCTTCTTGATCCATTGTGGATGTTTGAGAGGTTTAGACAAGTTGAAGATCATGTCATTCCTTGATTAAACCTTTGTCTAAAAGCTCTGAGAGGGCTTGAAACCCTAATTCTTAGTTGTAGGGAATGCTAACCCATCATTGGGGAGACTAATGAGGTATGATGGCCCATCCATATTGTGATGATGACTTGCACAATGATGGGAAATATTAGTGGTCAAAATTTGGGGTATGACAAAGGGGGGGAGAGTGTAATACCCCATATTATTTAAATGCTCAATTGGATATCAGATGAGATCAGATGAGTATCTATTTGCTCTATCTTTGGTAAATTGGATTAATGGAATACTCTAAGTACTTTAAGTATTATCAATTGGGATCAATAGAGCAACTATTGAACTATGAAGAGATTAATGAGTTTAATTCGAGAAAAGATTTTAAGGTAACTTTAATAACTGATCAATTGGTTGGAGACGATAAAATATCAATTTGAGATATTTTACCCTATTGGATTATATGATATAATATTTGTTATATATTTTGAGGTTTTGAGAGGTGACTTTGTGATTTTGGTGTTACAGGTCACTTGTAAGTGTTTGGATCACCTCTATATGATGTTTATGAGGTGTGTGTGTGTGTGTGTGTGTGATTGGTTTGATTGGAATTGCTCTCAAACTCAAAACCCGATGGTGACTTGCTTTGGAAGGTAAATTTGGAGGTGAGAAGGTGATTTTGAGGAAAGCATATGTTTGATGGCTTTGGTGTACTCAAACTGATCACAAATGAGCTCTATTTATAGTAGAGAAAGTTTGTTTTGGGAGCAATAGTGATTGGCAACTGCTGTAGAAGTTAGGAAAATGTTGAGCAATGAGAATCCAAGTCTCCTCTAGCCATTGACTAGAGGTTAGGGCACAGGCTGCTGGTTCCCTAGTTGTTGGATAAGTCTTGACTGAATTCAGTTGGGAATGGCTCTGTCCATGCCACCTTGGTGCATCCATTAAATGCTCCAATCCAAAATTGGAGTCTTGTCCCTCTTTTATGCATTTCTAGGTTTGGCATGCTACTTTTGGTTCCAAAGACTTTGGAGGCTGATGGATCAGGGTTTGTCCCTCCTTGGTCTCCCCTTGAGGTGTTCAGATTGATATATTTGTTTGCTCTTTGCAAAATTTGAGCAAATCGAGCAAAACTCCCAAATCTGCCCTACCATGACAGTTTGCTGCAAGGCATATTGGCATTGTCATATCTCATGGCTCAAGTGGACTTTGATGGAGTTCTTGGCCAGTTTGGAAAGCCCTCATATGATACAACATGTGTGTTATCATAGTTGTTTTTGATACTTTTTGGATCCAAGTGAAAAATGCCCCTACGTTTGGAAAAAAGTGAAGGCAGATTCTGACTTTGTGAAAATTTCACTAAGTGTTGAAAAAAAGTGACATTTTCAATTTTTGTGATTTTGATCATTCCATAACTTAAAATCCATGAGGAATTGGAATTAGTTATGTTTGAAGCTTTTGTAGAGGGCCATGAGAGCTACAAATCCAGCTTTGAATGAAGAAAAGTGGCCTTGTGGTTTAGGAGATATGATCCTCCAAAGTTGGTACCCTTGCCACTAGATGCAACTCTCAGATCCTTCATGTCATTCCTTGATTGATCTTTTGTCTAAGGCCCTGAGAGGTCTTGAAATCCTAGTTTTGATAGTAGTGAATGTTCACCCATCTTTGGGGAGATTGATGAGGCATGATGGTTCATCCATATTGTGATGATGATTTTCCCAATGATGGGAAATCTTAGTGGTCAAAATTTGGGGTATGACACCCTAATTTGGTGACACTGGCGATCTGAGGCTTAATCCACTTGGAATGTTGCAACATTGTACTTGATTCTTGATGTGGGAGTCCTCTTGATCCATTGTGGATGTTTGAGAGCTTTAGACAAGTTGAAGATCATGTCATTCCTTGATTAATCCTTTGTCTAAAAGCTCTGAGAGGGCTTGAAACCCTAATTCTTAGTTGTAGGGAATGCTAACCCATCTTTGGGGAGACTAATGAGGTATGATGGCCCATCCATATTGTGATGATGACTTGCACAATGATGGGAAATATTTGTGGTCAAAATTTGGGGTATGACAAAGGGGGGGAGAGTGTAATACCCCATATTATTTAAATGCTCAATTGGATATCAGATGAGATCATATGAGTATCTATGTGCTCTATCTTTGGTAAATTGGATTAATGGAATCCTCTAAGTACTTTAAGTATTATCAATTGGGATCAATAGAGCAACTATTGAACTATGAAGAGATCAATGAGTTTAATTCGAGAAAAGATTTTAAGGTAACTTTAATAACTGATCAATTGGTTGGAGACGATAAAATATCAATTGGAGATAGTTTACCCTATTGGATTATATGATATAATATTTGTTATATATTTTGAGGTTTTGAGAGGTGACTTTGTGATATTGGTGTTACAGGTCACTTGTAAGTGTTTGGATCACCTCTATATGATGTTTATGAGGTGTGTGTGTGTGTGTGATTGGTTTGATTGGAATTGCTCTCAAACTCAAAACCCGATGGTAACTTGCTTTGGAAGGCAAATTTGGAGGTGAGAAGGTGATTTTGAGGAAAGCATATGTTTGATGGCTTTGGTGTACTCAAACTGATCACAAATGAGCTCTATTTATAGTAGAGCAAGTTTGTTTTGGGAGCAATAGTGATTGGCAACTGCTGTAGAAGTTAGGAAAATGTTGAGCAATGAGAATCCAAGTCTCCTCTAGCCATTGACTAGAGGTTAGGGCACAGGCTGCTGGCTCCCTAGTTGTTGGATAAGTCTTGACTGAATTCAGTTGGGAATGGCTCAGTCCATGCCACCTTGGTGCATCCATTAAATGCTCCAATCCAAAATTGGAGTCTTGTCCCTCTTTTATGCATTTCTAGGTTTGGCATGCTACTTTTGCTTCCAAAGACTTTGGAGGCTGATGGATCTGGGTTTGTCCCTCCTTGTTCTCCCCTTGAGGTGTTCAGATTGATATATTTGTTTGCTCTTTGCAAAATTTGAGCAAATCGAGCAAAACTCCCAAATCTACCCTACCATGACAGTTTGCTGCAAGGCATATTGGCATTGTCATATCTCATGGCTCAAGTGGACTTTGATGGAGTTCTTTGCCAGTTTGGAAAGCCCTCATATGATACAACATGTGTGTGGTCATAGTTGGTTTTGATACTTTTTGGATCCAAGTGAAAAATGCCCCTACGTTTGGAAAAAAGTGAAGGCAGATTCTGACTTAGTGAAAATTTCACTAAGTGTTGAAAAAAAGTGACATTTTCAATTTTTGTGATTTTGATCATTCCATAACTTAAAATCCATGAGGAATTGGAATAAGTTGTGTTTGAAGCTTTTGTAGAGGGCCATGAGAGCTACAAATCCAGCTTTGAATGAAGAAAAGTGGCCTTGTGGTTTAGGAGATATGATCCTCCAAAGTTGGTACCCTTGCCACTAGATGCAACTCTCAGATCCTTCATGTCATTCCTTGATTGATCTTTTGTCTAAGGCCCTGAGAGGGCTTGAAATCCTAGTTTTGATAGTAGTGAATGTTCACCCATCTTTGGGGAGATTGATGAGGCATGATGGTTCATCCATATTGTGATGATGATTTTCCCAATGATGGGAAATCTTAGTGGTCAAAATTTGGGGTATGACACCCTAATTTGGTGACACTGGCGATCTTGAGGCTTAATCCACTTGGAATGTTGCAATATTGTGCTTGATTCTTGATGTGGGAGTCTTCTTGATCCATTGTGGATGTTTGAGAGGTTTAGACAAGTTGAAGATCATGTCATTCCTTGATTAAACCTTTGTCTAAAAGCTCTGAGAGGGCTTGAAACCCTAATTCTTAGTTGTAGGGAATGCTAACCCATCATTGGGGAGACTAATGAGGTATGATGGCCCATCCATATTGTGATGATGTCTTGCACAATGATGGGAAATATTAGTGGTCAAAATTTGGGGTATGACAAAGGGGGGGAGAGTGTAATACCCATATTATTTAAATGCTCAATTGGATATCAGATGAGTATCTATTTGCTCTATCTTTGGTAAATTGGATTAATGGAATACTCTAAGTACTTTAAGTATTATCAATTGGGATCAATAGAGCAACTATTGAACTATGAAGAGATTAATGAGTTTAATTCGAGAAAAGATTTTAAGGTAACTTTAATAACTGATCAATTGGTTGGAGACGATAAAATATCAATTTGAGATATTTTACCCTATTGGATTATATGATATAATATTTGTTATATATTTTGAGGTTTTGAGAGGTGACTTTGTGATTTTGGTGTTACAGGTCACTTGTAAGTGTTTGGATCACCTCTATATGATGTTTATGAGGTGTGTGTGTGTGTGTGTGTGATTGGTTTGATTGGAATTGCTCTCAAACTCAAAACCCGATGGTGACTTGCTTTGGAAGGCAAATTTGGAGGTGAGAAGGTGATTTTGAGGAAAGCATATGTTTGATGGCTTTGGTGTACTCAAACTGATCACAAATGAGCTCTATTTATAGTAGAGCAAGTTTGTTTTGGGAGCAATAGTGATTGGCAACTGCTGTAGAAGTTAGGAAAATGTTGAGCAATGAGAATCCAAGTCTCCTCTAGCCATTGACTAGAGGTTAGGGCACAGGCTGCTGGTTCCCTAGTTGTTGGATAAGTCTTGACTGAATTCAGTTGGGAATGGCTCAGTCCATGCCACCTTGGTGCATCCATTAAATGCTCCAATCCAAAATTGGAGTCTTGTCCCTCTTTTATGCATTTCTAGGTTTGGCATGCTACTTTTGGTTCCAAAGACTTTGGAGGCTGATGGATCAGGGTTTGTCCCTCCTTGGTCTCCCCTTGAGGTGTTCAGATTGATATATTTGTTTGCTCTTTGCAAAATTTGAGCAAATCGAGCAAAACTCCCAAATCTGCCCTACCATGACAGTTTGCTGCAAGGCATATTGGCATTGTCATATCTCATGGCTCAAGTGGACTTTGATGGAGTTCTTGGCCAGTTTGGAAAGCCCTCATATGATACAACATGTGTGTTATCATAGTTGTTTTTGATACTTTTTGGATCCAAGTGAAAAATGCCCCTACATTTGGAAAAAAGTGAAGGCAGTTTCCGACTTAGTGAAAATTTCACTAAGGGTTGGAAAAAAGTGACATTTTCAATTTTTGTGATTTTGATCATTCCATAACTTAAAATCCATGAGGAATTGGAATGAGTTGTGTTTGAAGCTTTTGTAGAGGGCCATGAGAGCTACAAATCCAGCTTTGAATGAGGAAAAGTGGCCTTGTGGTTTAGGAGATATGATCCTCCAAAGTTGGTACCCTTGCCACTAGATGCAACTCTCAGATCCTTCATGTCATTCCTTGATTGATCTTTTGTCTAAGGCCCTGAGAGGGCTTGAAATCCTAGTTTTGATAGTAGTGAATGTTCACCCATCTTTGGGGAGATTGATGAGGCATGATGGTTCATCCATATTGTGATGATGATTTTCCCAATAATGGGAAATCTTAGTGGTCAAAATTTGGGGTATGACACCCTAATTTGGTGACACTGGCGATCTTGAGGCTTAATCCACTTGGAATGTTGCAACATTGTGCTTGATTCTTGATGTGGGAGTCCTCTTGATCCATTGTGGATGTTTGAGAGGTTTAGACAAGTTGAAGATCATGTCATTCCTTGATTAATCCTTTGTCTAAAAGCTCTGAGAGGGCTTGAAACCCTAATTCTTAGTTGTAGGGAATGCTAACCCATCTTTGGGGAGACTAATGAGGTATGATGGCCCATCCATATTGTGATGATGACTTGCACAATGATGGGAAATATTAGTGGTCAAAATTTGGGGTATGACAAAGGGGGGGAGAGTGTAATACCCCATATTATTTAAATGCTCAATTGGATATCAGATGAGATCAGATGAGTATCTATGTGCTCTATCTTTGGTAAATTGGATTAATGGAATCCTCTAAGTACTTTAAGTATTATCAATTGGGATCAATAGAGCAACTATTGAACTATGAAGAGATCAATGAGTTTAATTCGAGAAAAGATTTTAAGCTAACTTTAATAACTGATCAATTGGTTGGAGACGATAAAATATCAATTTGAGATATTTTACCCTATTGGATTATATGATATAATATTAGTATTATATATATTTGTTATAAAAGAAAAAGGGTTGGATCTTACACTCTACTAGAGGCCCAAAGTGTTTTATTTAAAAGTTTTGTTTGGGTGAAAATCAAAGAAACCCTAAATTTGTTTTCTTTTAAAAGTTAATATTTAAAGAAAATCAAATAAAATGATAAAAATACCAAATAAGTTTGAATAAACCACTTGTGATTTTTGTTTAAGGTTTGAAAAATGAGGTTTTAATCACAAGATGAATTAAAACTCATTTGGTTTTGATTTTCAAAGTAAATATTCACTTTTAAATGTTTAAAAACAATTAAAAATGAATTTATTCACAAAAATACTAATTATATTAAATAAATAATATAAATTTAATTTTTTTTGTGGAATAAAATATTTCAACATTTTTGTGATTTTTTGAAAAAAGAACCAATAAAAAATAATTAAAATTGAGGGAGTTATTAATTTTTCAAATCATTAAAAATAATAAGAAAAAACAATAAAAAGTGAAAAAAAACAAAAAAAAGAAAAAAGAGGATATGGGGCGAGGGGGATTCGAACCCCAGACCTCTTGTGTATAGGAAGCGTGCCTTACCACTGGGGTGGTGATACATCCGTTGATTGAAACACAGCCACAAATATACAAGGCTTGCCTTGCTTTTGGCCTGGCCCAAGGCAAGGCAAGGCAAAATTTTGGTTGAAAACGTGAAGGCCATAACTTTCTCATTTCTCCATGGATTGGGACAAAATTTAGGTCTATCCTACCTAGAATTTCACAAGGAATCCAATGGTGGTGGTGTTTTTTTCAGATCATACACCTATTAAAAAACCCGATAGTGGTTTTGAAATAGGCCATGATTTGCATTTTCTGTGCCATTTCTTGGTACAAGCATGAATTACATGATAAATTGATTCAAACACAACACATATAACATGTAGAAGAGTTGGATGATCAGTGGACATCAAAAGAAAGCATGATTCAAAGAATCCAAGTTGTGATGCTTACCTCTTTTTTGAGCTTTTGTGCAATCTGCCAAGCCACTTGTTCCAGAAATGATTTGATGCTTTGGACACCCTCAAATGATCTCTTAGAAGCTTTTAGGATGGTTGGAATCAGCTGGAAACCTCAGGAACAAGTTTGAGCTCTTTCTTGCAAAATGGCCAAAAGTGACCAAAATAGCAACTCTCTGAAATGGTGTTCTAGATGTGTGGAACCATTTGGGACAGTTCAAGGATGATATTTGGAGTGTGTTTGAGGTTTTATTTGGTTTGGAAAGTGACTGAATCAAGACATGGCTTGAAAAATGCATAAAAGACCTATTTTGAGGTTTTGAGAGGTGACTTTCTGATTTTGGTGTTACAGGTCACTTGTGAGAGTTTGGACAACTTAGATATGACATATTGGATGTGTTTCGATCATGAGATGTGGTGGAATTTCTCTCTAACTCCAAAACTCAGAGTTACCTTGCTAAAGAACGTAGTTTTGCCTAGAGAAAGAGATTTGGAGGAAACCAAGTGTTGTAGTGCTTTAGTGTATTCAAACTAAACACAATTGAGCTCTATTTATAGTAGAGCAAGTTTGTTTTGGTTGCAATAGTGAATGGCAACTGCAGCAGAGGTTTGGCCAATGTTGAGCAATGAGAATCCAAGTCTCCACTAGCCATTGACTAAAGGTTAGGGCACAGGCTGCTGGTTCCCTTGGTCTTGGATAAGTCTTGACAGAATTGAGTTGGGAATGGCTCAGTCCATGCCACCTTGGTGCATCCATTAAATGCTCCAATCCAAAATTGGAGTCTTGTCCCTCTTTTAGGTATTTCTAGGTTTGGCATGCTACTTTTGGTTCCAAAGACTTGGGAGACTTGGGATCAGAGTTGGTTCCTCCTTGGTCCCCCTTGAGGTGTTCAGATGGATAGAGTTGCTTCTCCTTTGCAAAATTTGAGCAAATCGAGCAAAACTCCCAAATCTGCCTTGCCATGACAGTTTGCAGCAAGGCATATTGGCATTGTCATATCTCATGGCTCAAGTCGGGTTTGATGCAGTTCTTGGCCATTTTGGAAAGCCCTCATATGATACAACAATTGTTTGATCATAGTTGATTTTGATACCTTTGGATCCAAGTGAAAAATCCCCCTACATTTGGAAAAAAGTGAAGGCAGATTCTGACTTAGTACAAATTTCACTAAGTGTTGGAAAAAAGTGACATTTTCACTTTTTGTGATTTTGATCATTCCATAACTTAAAATCCATGAGGAATTGGAATGAGTTGTGCTTGAAGCTTTTGTAGAGTGCCATGAGAGCTACAAATCTAGCTTTGAATGGGGAAATATGGCTTTGTGGTTTAGGAGTTATGATCCTCCAAAGTTGGTACCCTAGCCACTTTGTTCCATAACTTAGAAAATTTCTAAGTTTTTTATGGTTACCCCTTTTACAAGTTATCCCACTTTTCTTGATTTTTCTTGAAAAATGATTATTCCAATCATACATTAACATCATTTTAGGGTCAAAGAACCATAATTGTGAAAAATCTCAAAAAGTCAAAGTTTGACTTTTGTGCACAGTTGACTTTTTGTCAGATGAATTCCAAAATGTGCGATCCTCTATCAAAGCAAGTCCTTGAATTAAATCAAACTTGATGGATTGATTTCATAAGTGTTATAGGGTGTATTGAATCATGTCCCAAGGTTTGGGAGCATGCCTGGGTCAAAAGTCAAAGATACAGTTGACTTTTCCCGCGAAAACCCTAATTGTGGTCCAGATGAAATTGAAACTTGTGAACCAAGCTTCTTGGATCAATCCATTATTGCAAATGGATCAATGTGGTGTGTTAGAGACCCTGAACCTATGTCTTGAGGTCTTGGCTCATGATTTGTCCCAAAAGTCAACTTAGGGGTGAATTAGATCAAGAAACCCTAATTCCTGATTTTTGATGAATGCATCCCCTGAGGCTAAATTGATTTGATGATTGGGTTCATGAGGTCCCTTGGAGTATATTAGGATATTCTTTGAAGCATTGGCTCATTCCCAGAGGAAAATTTCCATCTGGAGGCCCTGGTCGACCAAAACCCTAATTTGGTGACACTAGCGATCTTGAGGCTTGATCCACCTGGAATGCTGCAACATTGTGCTTGATTCTTGATGTGGGAGTCCTCTTGATCCTTTGTGGATGTTTGAGAGGTTATACAAGTTGAAGATCATGGCATTCCTTGATTGATCCCTTGTCTAAGGCTCAGAGAGGGCTTGAAACCCTAATCTTTAATAGTAGTGAATGCTCAACAATTCCTTGAGGAGATTGATGAGGCATAAAGGTACATCCATATTGTGATGATAATTTGCACAATGATGGGAGATCTTAGTGGTCAAAATTTGGGGTATGACGCACCATACAAGAACGCAGTCTTCACATCCATATATTCTAGTTCAAGGTCGAATTATGCTACTGTGGCAAGCAAAATTCGAATGGACCAGTGATTCATAACAGGAGAGAACACATCATTGAAGTTTACACCTTCTTTCTAAGTGAACCCCCTAGCGACCAATATTGCCTTGTATCTCTTCGACCCCGCTCCTTCGATTTCTTCCTTAACTTTGAAAATCCACTTATAGTTGACTAACCTGGCTCCAGCAGGTTTCTTGATTCGTTCCCAAGCGTTGTTTTCATGAAGAGATTTCATCTCATCATCCATTGCCTTCAGCCATTCAGTCTTATTTCGACTCCTCATAACTTCCTTATAGTCTCTAGGTTGTTTGTATAGAACCTCACTTGCATAGATTAAGGCATAAGTTATAAGATCTTCATACCCAAGTCTCTGACGTGGCTTAAAAATAGGTAGTCATCGATTGTTTCCTTAACTTCCCCAGTATCTTCTGCTTCTTCTTCGACTTAATCTGGGATACTCAATTCAGCATCAACATGCTCCACCTTAACAGGAATCTCTCCATGTTCCAGCTCTTCGACAACATCATCAATTTTCTTGAAGGTCGTCTCAGCTTCATTGAAAACTACATCTCGACTGGTGATTCACCTCCCGTGACCTGGCTCTAGGCACCATAGCCTATAAGCTCTGACTCCTTCAGGTTATCCTATGAAAATGTATTTCAGAGCTCTAGGTTCGAACTTGTTTTGCCTAATGTGAACATAGGCCATGCGGCTAAATACTCTCAATTTTTTGAGATCTGGTGGATGTCCCGGCCAAACTTCTTCAGGTGTCATCATATCTAACGTAGTCGAAGGACATTTGTTTATCAGATATGTAGCTGTCGAAACAGCCTCAGCCCAAAACACCTTTTTTAACCAAGCACTAGTCAACATACATCTAACTCTTTACACAATATTCCGACTAAACCTTTCCACCAAACCATTTTGGTGTGGAGTACCTGCAGTAGTTTTGTGCCTTGCAATACCTGAGGTATCACAAAAACTGTCGAACGCCTCATTGAAAAATTCAAGGCCATTGTCGGTTCTCAACCTCTTGACCTTTCTGCTAGTCTGATTTTTGACCAGAGTCTTCCATCCTTTGAAATTCTCAAAGGTTTCATCCTTAGTCTTCTAGATGAATACCCATAACTTTATGAAATAATCATCAACTATGGATAGAAAATACCTTGCTCCTAAATGTGATGGACACCTTGCAGACCCCTAAAGATCAACATGGATGTAATCAAAGGATCCATGAGTTCTTTGTTTTCCTTTTTTGAAATCACTCTGCATGTTTTTCCAAGTAGACAGGGTTCACAAAATTTCAGCTTTTCGAAATTGTCTCCACCAAGCAGATTTTGTTTTCCCAATTCGACCAGACCCCTTTCACTGACATAGCCAAATCTCATGTGCCAAATTTCTGTCTTCGACAAAGGTTTCGTGGATGCAACATTTGTCGAACGACTTACAACTTCAGCCTCAAGGGTATACAAGCCTTGTTTCTTTACGCCTCTCAACACTTCCTTCGACCCCTTCATGACTCTTAGGATACTTTTCTCTCCTTGAAAATCATATCCCTTCTTGTCGAATTTACCAAGAGAAATCAAATTTATCTTCAAATCAGGTACATACCTGACTTCAGTTAATAGCCTTATTGACTCATCATGGAGCTTGAATCTCAGAGATCCAATACCTGCAATTTTCTGGCTTTATTGTTTCTCAGCAGAACTGATCCACTATCTTGATCACACAATTCCTCAAACACGTCTTTGTTTGGAGTCATGTGCCACGTGCAACCTGAATCCATAATCCACTCCTTTCTTGACTCGTTGCTTGAAACCACTAAGACATCAGATGATTCGAAGTCATCTTGAACAATGTCTGTGTTGCCATTATCCTTACCTCCACGGTCTTTTAGGCATTCGTGGCAAACCTTTCTTGTGTGACCCTCATTCTTATAATGATAGCATCAAATACCAAATGCCTCGCTACCATAAGACTTCTTCTGACTTTTACCTTTCTTCTTGTCGAACTTACCTTCCTTTCACAAGAATTTCCCCTAACGGCCAGACCTTCACCAACCGTCGAAGTTTTATGCTCCTTTCATTCGTTCAAGTCCTTAGAATACAAGGTTGATTGAACTTCTTCAAAGCTCAAGGACTCCCTTCCATAGAAGAGAGTTTCTTTGAAGTGAGCATGTGTTCTGGGAAAAGCACATAATAACAATAGTGCTTGATCTTCCTCATCGATCTTCACATCAATATTTTCAAGATCAAGAATCAGCTTGTTAAACATATCCAACTACACAACCAACACTTTGTCTTCACTCATCTTGAATGAATAAAAATCTTGCTTTAGGTAGAGTCGATTCACCAGAGATTTTGTCATGTACAAACTTTCAAGTTTCAAACATAACCCCGATGTCGTAGTCTCCTTTGATACTTGTTGGAGAACCTTATCACCAAGGCTCAACAATATTGTGCTGTGGGATTTCTCTAGCATGGCCGTCTTTCCAATTTCCTTTAACACACCGTTCATGGTTGCCTCTCCCTTAAACTCTTCCAAACACCTCTGCTGAACCAGTAGGGCTTTCATTTTCAAGCGCCACAAACCGAAATCGTTCACTCTGGTGAACTTTTCAACCTCATACTTTGTTGAAGGCATCTTCCTCCACGCTCACCGCACCAATTTTTTTGTGAAAAGCAGTGTCTTAAAACAAAGTATAATCGGTTTCTTTATCGGCAAGAAACACACAAGGTTTAGGGTTAACTTGAAAAAACATGAAGAACAACAAGGACTGGTTATAACTGTTATTCTTTACTTTCTCTTCAAATCAGATTACAAGTAATCAAGAATAACAAATAACCATCTCACACTAATCACAGGTTTTCCACTCCTTAAGATGAGAGACTAGTATGTTATTTATAATAAACCTAACATACTAAACTAATGGACTTTTTAACAATTATTCATTACAAGCTAACTGATGGTACAAGCTAACTTAAACAATTGGACATAACAAATAGACCCAATTCGACAACTACATACTAGAACACATTTCGACTACATCATGTAGGTCTTCGATGACATGTTAAACCACTGTCGACAATACTAAGTTCGATCCGATATCTCACATTTTCTCATATAATGTTAAATATATTTCTTAATTTATATAATTGACAAAGCGTAGTATTAATTGGCATAGGGGAAGTAATTTCGTTGTAACAAAAAAAATTCCTAATTTAAATGAAATCTCTAAACTAATACTGTAAGTACAATTAAATAAATTAATCTAATCTGTAGCATATCCCATAGTAGCATAGAAAAACAATAGTTTCATAGGCTTTCCTATAATTCTCAAGCTTCAAAAAGATAATAGCATCACCAAGTAAGTAATGCAATTTTAGCTTATATGCAAATAAGCTCAAATGAATCAATCAAGTAACACTTTCAACCTACTATCGACTATGGAAGACGCTTTTGTTGTGGCAGTAGCTCATACCATCAATCAACTGCTGAAATAAATTTCTACCTTCACTTTCATTAAGTTTAACCTTGGAACCATATGAATACAATTAAAATCATTAAATGTCATCCACTGAATCACACACATTAAGAAGACGCAAATGTTACTTCCAATTTTGTCAAATAGCTTTTGTCCAGTCACATACTCAAGCAAGTACCTATTAAACGTACCCAGCTGTTCTTTGACAGCAATTACATTAATTATGGGACACAAATAATAGTTAAAGAAAATCCCTATAATTATGGCACAATAAATGGAGAGACGTTGGAGGATTCAAGCTTGTATCTTTAACAAATCAATACAGCAAAATAACCAAATTATTTCTCTACACAATAAAGAAATTTAGCTATGTTTTATGGATTTATCAAACTGCAATTATGTATAACCGTTGTAGACACTGTTGGCTGCTACTATATATTTGCTCCACCTCTATTGTATTAAGCAGTGTTCACGTTTCACAATTCTAATAAAATAACATCAATCTATTCTTGTCCTTTTTTTCTTTTTGGTATCAGAGCCTGCCTTTGTGAACACTACCTACAAAATCATGACCTCTTTATCCCTCATTGTCAGCAACTTTATCACCCTAAAACTAAGCCTTACAAATTATCCATTGTGGCGTGAACAAACCTTAGCGCTTGCAGAAAGCCAAGACTTGGTGGGTCATCTTACAAATGAAGTCCCAGGACCCACATAATACACCACCAATACCAAAAACTCAAAACAATTTGTTCACTACTACAAAACGCATAAACATCAATGCTATGGGCACCACGCTTATTCCCTACACCGTTGTGACATCTCTAAACTAAGGCGTTATCATAATATTATTATTTTTTTATTAAAAATATTTGTATATAACAACGGTTAAGGAACCAACCGTTGTGACTTCAAGCTTTCATGGATTCGAACCTCAGGGCCCTTATATATGTTATTCCTTTAATGTTAAGTGGCGACTTTTCTTTTTTAATTATTTTTAAATAAAAAACTTACAAGTTTATGACGAAGGTTGAAGAGTTCCACCATTGTTAAGTCGCGCCTTTTCATTTTTAATTATTTTTAAATAAAAAACTTAAAAGTTTATGACGACGGTTGAAGAGCCCACTGTTGTTAAGTCGCGCCTTTTCATTTTTAATTATTTTTAAATAAAAAACTTTAAAGTTTATGACTACGGTTGGTGATTACAACCGTTGTGATATATTTTGTTTTTTATTTAAAAATTTTAATTCTAAATACTCTGTCGCTTTTTTATGAAATTTCACCATGAAAGTAAAATATCACTACAGTGGCATGTATTGGCCCTTGTGGTAGCTTGATAATACTATACACTCCTAGTTAGTTTGTCTCTTCAGTATTCTTTTTTCCATTGCAAATACAAACTAGACAAAATAATACACGATTTCAACCCAAACACTAACGTTCAATACTGTGAAACATTACACGATTTCATCCAAAACACCATTGTTCACACTTCACTGTGTAATGTTCATTGTCGTCATCATCATCAACCAAGTTGACAAGACCATCACAATCAACCAAGTTGTTGCCGTCTAGAAGTAAAACAACAACAACACCGTTATCACCACAAAGAAGGAAGACAACACCATCACCAACACCAACATCATTTACTTAGTCATCACGTTTAGGATACGTAAAATATTTTCCCCATGCATCTACAGTAAACTTCATTTTCCATTGTTGTGGTTGTTGTTGTTTTATTTTGTGGTTGATGTTTATGTTCTTGTTGTTCATGTTGTTGTTGTTTTTGAACTTAGATGTCGACCTTGTCGAGTTCTACATCAGAAACCAGCGAAGAAACTCAAATAAATGAGAGGTTAGCCAATGAAACTCAAACAACTGAAAGTCAAACGAAAAGATCACAAAGAGGTGTCACAATGATGCCCCAATTCACATCAGTCCGGAACTCATCAGGTGAAAAAATTCCTATCCAGTTTGATTCGTTGTACAGAGTAGTGGATTATGAACATTACTCTACTTTTAATAGTTATGTTTCGTTCCTTGCACGTAGCAAGGTCAGTATATTGATGATAACGTCAAAGAAAGCATGACGTTAAGGTATTACATACTATAATTTTCATATATCGCCGATATCAATATCTATAATTTCTAATACATACTGATATATTGATTTAAATGTAGTTGAATTTTGAGTTTACCGATGACTCAAATTTGAAAAAAAATGGATATCATATGCTGGTAGTCGTTGTAGGGGATTTAAGGCACAACTCACGGCTGACTACATTAGGAGGCCTAAGAGCGGTCTTGCTCATCCATGGATTCGATATAGTTTTATATCGAAGAAGCAATGGAAAAAGTTTGCAAAGATATGTCGTTCTGAGGAATTCAAGGCTAATGAGTTATAGATACTAATCATATTTTTTTCACTATGTTCATAACAGGTTAAAAGCAACGTCGGAATACTCAATAAGGTCAAGAACATGTACCCCTATAGATTGTCTCGTGCGGGGTATAGGAAACTTGAGAGAAAAATCATGCTTGAAAGACAATAAGAAACAGGAGATGATCGCATCCTATCTCCACCTTCAAGACATGAGAAATGGAAGAGGGCTCGATTAAGACCAGATGGAGAGTACACCTCTGAGGCATCAAGTGTAGTTGCCGAAAAAATTGTAAGTATGATTTGTTTTGCTTATGTTATTTTTTATTTAAATGCGTTGGTAACAATATATGTAAGTTTCTCATGTTGTGTAGGATAAGTTGGTTGAGGCAACCCGTGAAGGCATATTTGTTCCGCAAGCACGACATGACATATTAGTAGAAGCTATCGGATCAGATGATCATGGTGGGCGTGTCCGTGCTGTTGAAGAAGGTGTCGGCTTGAGGTCATTCTTTGGGTCTCAAAGAAAAAGTACCAAAAGCCCGGAAATTATTGCACAAAGACAAAAGATTGAAAATTTTGAGAAGCAATTAGAAGAACAACGGAGAATGTTAGAAGAGGAGAAGGAAAAAAGGGAGAAAGATATAGAAAGGTTTCAAGAGTTATATTCGGTATGTACTTTACTTGAGATGTTAGGGTTTTATCGGAAATGTATGATATATATTGTGCTTATTTTTGTTTTATGTTTTAATTGAATATTATGATGTAGATATTAAGTGAACACCTTGAACAACGGACAAATGAAGATCAATGTAATTTTGATGGTGATGATGATGATCGAACTCCTAGTAGAAGTGTTGTACGTCATGCTTCTACAAAAGGAAGTAATTGTTTAGTCCATCCCCCCTGTGTCATACCCCAAATTTTGACCACTAAGATGTCCCATCATTGTGTCACTCATCATCACAATATGGAGGAACCATCATACCTCATCAGTCTCCCCAAAGATGGGTGAGCATCCACTACAATCAAAATTAGGGTTTTAAGCCCTCTCAGAGCCTTAGACAAAGGATCAATCAAGGAATGACATGATCTTCAACTTGTCTAAACCTCTCAAACATACATAAAGGATAAAAAAGGACTCCCACTTCAAGGATCAAGCACAAGGCTGCCCCCTTCTAGGTGGATCAAGTCTCAAGATCGCCAGTGTCACCAAATTAGGGTTTTGGTCGACAAGGGCCTCTAGATGGACATTTTTCATCTGGGCACAAGCCAATGATCCAAAACATAACCTAATATACTCCATGGGACCTCATGTACCCAATCATCAAGTCAATTTTTCCTCAGGGGATGCATTCATCAAAAATCAAGAATTAGGGTTCTTGACCTAATTCACCCCTAAGTTGACATTTGGGACAAATCATGAGCCAAGACCTCAAGAGAGGGTTTGAGGGTCTCTAATGAACTATATTGATCCATTTGGAACAATGGATTAATCCAAGAAGCTTGAGCAACAAGTCTCAATTTCATCTGCACCACAGTTAGGGTTTTAAGGGAAAACTCAACTGTAACTTTGACTTTTGACCAGGACATGCTCCCAAGCCTTATGACATGCATCAATATACCCTATGACACCCATGGAACATGTCCATCAAGTTTGATTTAGGTCAAGGACATGATTTCCTGAAGAATTGCACAGTTTGGAATTCATCTGATAAAAAGTCAACTGTGCACAAAAGTCAACTTTGACTTTTTGAGATTTTTCAAAATGGATTTTTAACCCTAAAATGATGTTAATGTATGATTTGAATCAGCATTCATCAAGAAAAATCAAGAAAAGTGGGATAATTTGTAAAAGGGGTAACCATAAAAACTTAGAAAATTTTCTAAGTTAAAAATAAAGTGACAAGGGCACCAACTTTGGAGGATCATAACTACTAAACCACAAAGCCATTTTTTTTCATCCAAAGATGGATTTGTAGCCCTCATTAACCTCTACAAAAACTTCAACTAGACCTAAGTCCAATTCATTAAGGATTTTGAGTTAGGGAGTGATCAAAATGGCTGAAATGTGAAAATATTACTTTTTCCAACACTTAGTGAAATTTTCACTAAGTCAGAATCTGCCTTCACTTTTTGCCAAATGTAGAGGGATTTTTCACTTGGATTCAAAAGAGATCAAAACCAAATATGTTCAAACAGTTGTTGTATCATGTAAGGGCTTTCGAAAATGGTCAAGAGCATTACCAAATTCAACTTACACCATGAGTTATGACCTTGGAAAGTTGCCTTGCTGAAATCTGTCAAAGGCAAGGCAGAATTTGCAACTTTGCTCGATTTGCCAAAATCAGCCAAATTCAAATGCTCCTATCCACTTGGATACATCTGAGGATTGAATCTAAAGGGGACAATCACTGAGCCAAGCCTCCAAAGTCCATGGAACAAGAAATAGCATGTTGAACCTAGAATGGCCAAAATAGGGACAAGACTCCAAATTTGGATTGAAGCATTCAATGGAAGCATCAAGGTGGCATGGACTGAGGCATTCTCATCTAAAATCAGTCAAGACTTATCCAAGACCAAGGGAACCAAAGCTCTGTGCCCTAACCTCTAGTCAATGGCTAGAGGAGACTTGGATTTTCATTTGCCAACATTGGCTAAACCTACTTACCAATTGCCATTCACTATTCCTTGCAAAACAAACTTGCTCTACTATAAATAGAGCTCAATTGTGATCAGTTTGAGTACACCAAAGCCATCTAACAGATGCTTTCCTCAAAATCTCTTTCTCTTGGCAAACATGCCTTTCTTAGCAAGGTAGCTATCGGGTTTTGAGTTTGAGAGCTTTTCCAATCAAACCAATCACACACACACACCTCACATACATCATATAGAAGTGATCCAAACACTCACATAACATCTGGAACACTGATTTCACAAAATCACTAGCCAATTTCTCAAGTTCTTGACAGTTTTGCAGTTGAGGTGCCATCTTCAACTCCAAACCATTTCAATCCATTCCAAGCACTCAGACACATCACTTGGTACCTAGGGAAGCTATCCACATCATTGGAACCTAGCTGTAACACCTCCAACACAAATCACGATCACCAGCTGCAAGTGGTAAGCATGAGCTCTTCTAACTCTATGATCCATGCAATTTTTGCTGCACAATAATTTGGCCATATGTTCATAATCATGCATGGAATGTTTTCCCTCAATTAATTGCATTGTTTGAATCGTGTATCAAAAATCCTGGCCTTCATGCAGAAATTAGGGTTCTTGAGGATTTTTCATGATTTCTTGTTATGTATTTAATTTAAATGAAATTAATGGACATAGACATGATCGTGAGGTTGAGACGAGCATAATTATATATGGATTGCATGTTATAATCAAGTATTCAGGGAGATTGGATAGAAAATACAAATCAGCCAAACCCAGAACACGCGCGTGTTCTTCAGCTGTTCTTGGCGCCTTTTTTGAATTTTCAAATATTTGAATTTTGTGATTTTTGTTTAATTGATTCAAAAATTAATTTCTCTCTGAGTTTTAATGATTTTGAGTTGATTCTTTTTTTAATAATTCACAAAAAAGTTAAAATATTTTATTTTCCCAAAAAATCCCAAAAATATTATTTAGTTCATATAATTGATATTTTTGCAAAGAATTAATATTTTGATTGTTTTTGACATTTTAAATATTTTTTCCACATTGATTTTGCAACTTTTAATGCTTTCTAATTATTTTGTAGGTCAATACTTAATTTTCGAAGCATTAATCCAAGATCACAATTTGTTTTTCACATGTTAAACAATTTTGATCATTTTAATTGAATTTTTATTCAATTAAATACATTTTTGAAAACAAATTAGGGTTTTTGGATTAATTCAACCCTCATAAATCATTTTCAAAACACTTTGGGCCTCTAATAGAGTGTAAGACCCAATCCTTTTTTGACCAAATCATTTTTGGGCCTCAGTGTATTGTATAAGTCCCGATACCGTAAAAAACAAACGGCGCGATCGTCGCCTTTTGAAAAATAACCTTTTGGGCCTCTCCTCGAGCTATTAGACCCATTTAAAACTTTTTGGGCCTCTATTAGAGTGTAAGACCCAATCCCCTTTTAACCAAAATAATTTTGGGCCTCACTTATTGTATAAGTCCCTCCGCGTTAAAAGAAAACCTCGGCGCGATCGCCATTTTTAAACGGAAAAATCATCTGGGCCTACCCTCGTGTTATAAGCCCCACTCTTTTTCTTTAAACTTTTTTGGGCCTCTTGAAAGAGTGTAAGACCCATCCCTTTGTACAGAAAAACATTTTGGGCCTCAGTCACTTGTATAAGTCCCTCTGTACAAATTCAAACAGTGCGCTCACTGATAAAACCCTGGGTCTCTCCTTCTTTCTTTTTCAAAGCACTTTCTCCTTTGATTTTGAATATACTGTTGTTTTCAATCTATCTTTGTTGAACAACTAACCAAACAACATGGAAGCTCTACAACCGAGTAAGTGGTTATTACTTTCATTTACTGCTTTCATATACATATAACTGTATTATGGGGTTGTTTCGCTGTAAGTCTTCTTTCATAAACTCATATCAACTGTGTAATAATAGTATAGATATTTCGAGTTTCCCCGGCAACAACGTCTAGAACTAGGTGACTCCGTTTCGTTCATTCGTAGAAATAGACAACTAGATCCCCAATAGGATCACCAGATACAGTCTTCTCTTCGGCTGTCCTTATTAGGAATTGTCAAGAAACTCTATTCCCCGAGATGAATGTATTCTCCGTGAATGGCATCTTTGAGTTTCTTCCAAATTCTCGAACTTTCCTTACTTGATATATTCCTTGTGAATAGCTTGCCTTGAATTTCTCGGGGTTTGGGGACCCACGGGCTTCTTAAAAGCATCGGCCTTCTCTTGGGCATCGTACAAGGACCCACAGGCTTCCTAAAAGCAACCCCGCCTCCTCTTGGGCTTAGTACAAGGACCCTACAGCTTCTTAGAAGTATTCACAGCCTCCTCTTAGGCTTCGTATAATGATCTCTTCCTTAGGGAATGATAACCTTCTCTTGGGCATCGTACAAGGACCGATCGGCTTCTTAAAAGTTTCCAACCTCCTCTTGGGCTTCGTACAAATTGTCCTGACGACCTCCTAGAGGTATAGGAACAGAGCTTAGTCACCTTCATAGAGCAGTCCTTTCATAGAGTCTACTACCGTTTCTCAAAGCATGGTATAAAAGAGGACACTCTAGACTTGGACAGTCTAATCTCCTTGAGTCTCAAAGACATTCTCAAGTGACCCCTTCGTTAAGTAGGAAGGAAACCCGTAGACTCGGACAATCTCAATACCCTTCAAATTTCTCGATTCCTTAAAGAACAGGAATAACCTGGATCCTTAGATCAAATCCTTGAGTACAACATTGCTCATATAAGAACTGATTTTCTCTTTTAAAATCAGTATACTGGACCTGTCACTTAACTGAAACAGTAACCACAGCCTCCTCTTGGGCTTTGTACAAATGATTCTCCCCAGCGGAGTCGAACAACGTTTAGCCTCTCTCTCGGGCTTTGTACGAGACACATAAGGGACTCCCTCGTTGAGTCAATCACCCTTTAGCCTCCATCTCGGGCTTTATACGAGATACAAAAGGGTTCTTACTGAGCCAAACAAATGTTAGCCTCCATCTCGGGCTTTATACGAGATACCAAAAGATTCCCTCGTTGAGTCAAAAACCTTTTAGCCTCTCTCTCGGGCTTTGTACGAGACACATATTAGCCTCCTCTTAGGCTTTATATAAGAAAACCACTGGTTAATCCAATTAACCTTTTAACATCAAAGTTGTTCCTCGTTCACAGTATACAAACATCAACAACTCCTTCCCTTTCATCTAATCGCTGTAAGCGACAAGCCTCTGGATCATCTATATCCATGCCACTGTCCCTCTTTTAGCATGAGAAATTCCTAAGAAAAGATAGCATTGCTCTACACTGAGTTAAAGTCTTCTCCTTCAGGTTAAAAACCCATATAAAGGAAATTATGGCATTGCCGGATTCACACATCCCGGTTAAAGTAATCCTACTTTATAACCAGCCACCCAACAGTTGTGACAAACAGACCCCCCTTTAGAGATGACAAATTCTCTCTAAGGTCAACCTTTCAGCTTCACATCTTTGGCTTTGAACAAGATACAAATCACCTTTCGCTTCATGTCTTAGGCTTTGAACAAGACACCAAAACACCCATTTCCTCCCATAGAATAGGAGGAACTACGAACGCTCTGATTTCCCTGTTTCAGTAAACGGGAATATGTAGGCATAAGATTGAAAGAAAAATCTTAGCGAGCACACTAAATAAAAAAACCAAATCCCATACTCTCACATCAAAAAGCATCAGTCTTAACATCCTAATCCTTGTTCCCCGCCAGAGACCTATCTGTCAAAATAACACAAGAAAGGCCCCACCATATTGATCGCATCCGTAACCTAATAGACTGCTGTTTAAACTCGGTATGCAAGCAGGGTTAATTGGAGACATCTATTTCCCTTCCTTATTTAGCTAACAATAGGATAAAAAATGAATCGACCTGTAGTTTAAGCTCAAACCGCAGAGAGCGGCCAGCGCTTAAGAACCGCGTCCAAAATCGCTCGCTACAGAAAAAATGGCGCCCACCGTAGGGCCGTTCAAAGTTAGATCTAGGCACGGTCTTTCTTTTCACCTCTTGTGTGAATACCACAGATTGCTATACGTGTCAGGAACTTAGGATTCATAGCTTTAAAGGTCTAGGATGATTAGGACAAATATATATACCGCTTTTCCTAATTGCTATACGTGTTTATTTTTCTGCTAATGGGAATGCGGGTGATGCCGTATGTGGAAAGATTGAGTATACACTTAAGATAAGTGATGGCGACGGGGTCGACCATCAACCTCAGTGGAGGCTGACCAACGCAACCCATTCTCTCACCTAGACAATGGGCCGGTTGTTAAGTCTGAGAAGCTGAGGAGCCAAACCCTTTCGTAGTGCGGAAACTATCAGAAATAGTTGTTACGCGATACTACCCTCATTTGAGGCTGGTGATCTATTCTCGGTGAATGGCACTTACTCTAAGATCATTCTACAACTCGCTGGCGATCCGCTTGTTGTTTTGCTTTCCTGGGAGGAGCTGAGGATAATGAGTACAGGTACAAAAATCACCCTAGTATAAACCTTTAGGGGATGGTAAGAGCCTTGACTTCATGACAACGACCCTTTGACCCCATGTTTTTTCTATGTTTTTGTGTGCTGCATTCATGCATTCAATTAAAAAACATTAAAACATTCAAAAAAAATCTTCTCTTCTAGTCTCTCTGTTTTTCAAATTAAACTAAGACTGTGATTGCAAATATCCGAGAAAGGGATTGCACTAATGGATTTTGGTAGAAGGAGAATTCATACGTACACCTTCAAGGTTCCAAAACTAGAGGATTTGAGAAGGTTAGCAAGGATGATCACTAACCCAAAGGCTTTCAGAGCCAAGCACGGAGGTTTGCTACAACTGTTAAGAGTCCATGTGATTGACAGAATCATGGATGCGCTCATTCAGTTTTATGATCCAGTTTATCACTGTTTCACATTCCCGGATTATCAGCTAGCACCAACGCTGGAGGAGTATTCTCATCTGATCGATTTACACATCACTGATCGAGCTCCATTTTCTGGACTGGAAGAAATTCCAAAGAATCAGACCATTGCGAGAGCAATTCATTTAGAAGAGTCTGAAGTTAGGACTTACCTAACCACTAAGGGTGGCATCCAAGGTTTGCCAGCCCAGTTCTTGACAAAGAAGGCCCTGTATTTTTCCAGTATAGGAAACGTAACTGCTTTTGAAAGCATCTTTGTCTTGCTCACCTACGGGTTATTTTTTTTCCCAACATCAATAACTTCGTCGATATTAACTCCATTAAGATTTTTCTCATCGGAAATCCTGTGCCGACTTTGCTCGCAGATGCTTATCATTCTGTACACTTGGGAAATTTGTACAGCGGAGGGGAGATCACATGCTATGTAACTCTGCTTTACAAATGGTTTATCTCTCACTTGCCCAAGTCTGCTGCTTTTTGGGATTGCAAGAGTGCCTTACGTTGGTCGCAGAAGATCATGTCTCTTACCAACTCTGATATAGATTGGTGCAATAGGATTTATGAGGGAATCCGAATCATTGACCGTTGTGGAAACTTCCCCAACGTACCCCTCATAGGAACTAAAGGAGGAATCAACTGCCATCCGATATTGGTTCGCCATCAATTTGGATACCCGATGAGGCACATCCCACTGGGTGTTCATCTGGAAGGTCTTTTCTTCAAGGAAGGAGAAAACGACAGAGCACTAAAGATGGAAATAGTGCATTCTTGGAAGCATGTTCATAAGAAAGGACGAGAGTCTCTAGGAAAACCGGACTGTGTCTCGGTGGAGCCTTATCTCCATTGGGTACAAACTAGAGCTCTCAAGCTAAAAATGCCTTATCCTCGTTACGGAATTCTTCCGCCGAAGGAATCTATCATGTACTTCATGACGGAAACTGAAAAGCTTCAGGTTACTCTCAACAAAGTTCAATGGGAGAGAAGGTCTTGGAAGAACAAGTACCGCACCCTCGACGTAGAGTGCATCAAAATACAGCAATTACTGAAAGAAAAAGATGCTCTGATTGAAATTTTGCAGCAGCATGCTGTAGAGAATCAAGATGACCAAAGGAATTTGCTCGCTCCTTTCACCTGACAAAGGAATGACAACCCGACAACGGCCCAAGAGCCCCAATCAAAGAAAAGGAAGATACCAGAATCAGCACCCGATTTCTCTTCAGAGAGGACTCGGGACCCATTAGGTTAGGTTTCTATTTCTGCACTTTGTAATCTACTGTATTTCCGTTTCTGTAAACCTTTGAATTCAATAAGAAGGGGTTTCCCCACCATTTGATATTTGCAATCTAATTGTCGAAGTTTATTTTTATTAAACCAAAAAACAATTAATATAATCATTGCATTCATCATTCTCACATCGCGTATTCTTCTTACCTACGAATCTCACGTTTGTGTCTCGGTGCTAGAGTCAAACTGTCTCATTCGTATAATACTCGGGCCAATCGTCAGAAAAAGATGGATGATCTTGAGGAAGAAAACAGAGAGTTGAAGGAAGAGATCGACGCTCTGAGAGAGGATATGAGAAAGCTTCGTAACGACATGCAAGCCATGGCGGAAGCTCAGCTACAACGAACTGTGATCTCAGAGATCACCTCAACGCCCATAGTGGAGAAGTATGATCCTAGGTATCAGATACCGAAAGATCGTCCCTGGGGCATGCCTGTTAACTATATCCCGGAAGGATATGTTCCGCCGATCACTGAGGATCAGGGAATCACAACAGAAGCCGCTGGGCCTGAAGGTTACAAACTTCGAGAAAGCGAAGATGCCAGGGGCATACTGAAGACTCCTAAAGGTTACAAACTTCGGGAGACGCCAAGACTCACTACCGTAGTTATGGTACCACCCCCTGTGGTGCACACTGTCCCAGAAGGGCAGATTCCACAGACACCTTCTGGTAAGAAGGAAACTATGTTTGACAGAATGGAGGATTCCAGGAGCAGTTCTTGGAAATGCAGAAGGAGCTGCAAGCCATTCGCGGTCCGGATCTATTTGGAAAGGACGCCGCAGACCTTTGTCTGGTCCCAAATGTGAAAGTCCCGCACAAATTCCAAGTGCCCGACTTTGAAAAGTACAAGGGTAACTCTTGCCCTCAGAGCCATCTGGTGATGTACGCTCGGCGAATGTCAGCTCAGACGGAGAATCAGGACCTACTGATTCACTACTTTCAGGATAGTTTAACCGGTGCCGCATTAAAATGGTACATGGGTTTAAACTGTGCCATGATCAACACTTTCAGAGATCTTGGCATTGCCTTCGTCCAATAATACAAATACAATTTGGACATGGCACCCGACAGAGATCAACTCAGATCGATGTCGCAAAAGGACAAGGAAACCTTTAAGGAGTATGCTCAAAGGTGGCGTGAAATTGCCGCTCAAATTTGTCCACCTCTTGAGGAAAAAGAGATGACAAAGATCTTCTTAAAGACCTTAAGCTCATTTTACTATAACCGAATGGTTGCCAGTGCGCCCAGTGACTTCACCGAAATGGTCGGCATGGGCGTACGTCTTGAGGAATCCGTCTGAGAAGGACGTTTGGTAAAAGACGCTGGATCGGCGAGCAGTACTAAAAAATACGGTAGTGCTCTCCCTAAGAAAAACGAGCAAGATATTGGGAATATCTCTCTCGGAAAGCAAAGGCGACGTTATCAACCGGTAGCAGCTGTAACTCCTGCTATCAACCCTACGTCTATTCCTACGTATCAACCTCAGGTTGCGCAAAGCCAACCTGACCAACAAAGAACACAACAGCCTCTTCAGCAGGCTCGTCCTCCATATAACAACAACCGTACAACACAGCCACCAGGATTTGATCCTATACCCGTAACGTACGCAGAGCTGTTTCCATTACTAGTGGCTAAGGGGCACATTCAGACTAAATCTCCTCTTACAGTACCGGAAAATCTTCCTTTAAGATGGATCAGACATGCCCTTATCATTAAGGAGGTCCAGGGCATAACATAGAGACTTGTCTCAATTTCAAGTCCGACATGCAAAAACTTGTTAGGAGCGGGGTCTTATCCTTCAAGGATACGAATGTTAATGTTCTCACAAATCCGCTGCCTCAACACGAGAAGGCTGTAGTCAATTTGATAGAAGGAGAGACTAATGATGTCTATCAAATTCACGATGTACTCTTGTTGAAGACCAATTTGGTCAAGATGCATTGTAGACAGAGTGGATATGGCCATGTGCCACCTCATAACTATCATCAGTGTGATGTCTGCTCTAAAAACAACCAGGGATGTTCTGTGGTGCAAGCAGCTCTACAGGAACAAATGGATCTTGGATGGATCCAAGAGCACCGAGTTCGTGGAGTTAACATGGTCTACACAAACTCTAACATCATTCAGAACCACGACATCCATGCAATGAATGTCAACTTGGTGGCAATGCACTCAAGGCAAAGCCAGTATCATAATCTGCCGCGACACGATTACAGTTCCTGTCTGACTTGCTCGGTAAACAAACAGGGATGCTCTTTCATACCAGAGGCCCTCCAGCGTCAGATGGATCTTGGATGGATCCAAGACTACCATGATAGGAACTCCTATCAAATCAACATGGTTCAGATCTTCGATATTCGCGTGATAAATATCAACCTGGTAGAGTTACATGCTGAGCAGGTCCGACTCAGATTCTTAATATCACATGACTATCAAAGCTGTAAAGCGGGTTGCGAAAACGATCGAGGTTGTACCCTTGTCCAGGAGGCACTTCAGCACTTGTTAAATCACTAGTGGATGCCAATTTAAATGGATGAAGATACTCAACAGATTAGTATCAATAACAGAAACCCCACTCGACGTCAAAGTCAGGATGTCCGATCAGTGGAAGCTAACCTAGTGAGGTTACATTGTATTCAAAGTGGGCGTGGCCAGGTGCCACCACATAACTATGACCGTTGTAGCGTCTGTTCGGAAAGTGACCAAGGGTGTTACCTTGTGAGAGCAGCTCTTCAGGGTCAGGTAGATCGTGGAGAGATTCGCCCATATTCGGGTTCTGGACCCATCAACTGGACGCCGAACTACCTTGCTGAGCAAGTTGAGGATGTTGTCACGATCTCTAGTCATCACAGGACCAGGGATGTTTTTTCCATTATCCCTCTACTTGACGAATCTAAAGTTCCCAACCGGGAACGAATCGAGATCATTTATGATGGTCAGAAAAATCAGAAGGTTCCCATAATCATCTATCTACCGGGACCACTACCGTATGAATCAGCTAAGGTTATCCCTTACAAATATGGTGCAACGATAATTGAAAATGGAAAGGAAATTCCATTACCCTCCGTCGTGAATATTGCAGACATCAGTCGTGTAACACGGAGCGGTCGAATCTTCAACCGAGGAGTTGTAGAACTTAACAAAGAAAAGGAACTTCAGACGGAAGCTCCCGATCCACCAGTCGGTCAATCCAGTAATCCCGACCTTTCAAAAAACAATGATGAGATGCTGAAGCTCATCCAAAGGAGTGAATACAACATTGTTGATCAACTGTTACAGACTCCTTCAAAGATCTCGGTATTATCACTGTTACTCAGTTCAGAAGCCCACAGGGAGGCTCTACATAAGGTCTTGGAGCAAGCCTTTGTGGAACAGGATGTAACAATCAGACAGTTCGATAGCATTGTCTCTAACATCACTTCCTGCAATAATGTGGGATTTAGTGATGAGGAATTACCTGAAGAGGGTCGCCGTCATAACATGGCGCTCAATATCATAGTTAACTGCCAGGACGATGCTTTAGCCAACGTACTGGTAGACACAGGGTCAGCCCTGAATGTTATGCCGAAGTCCACTTTGATGCAATTATCATTCAAAGGCCCTCCGATGAGAGTCAGCGAGATCGTCGTCAAAGCGTTCGACGGATCCATAAAAATAGTTATCGGCGAAGTTGATCTTCCCATAACTATCGGTCCTCACACTTTCCAAGTCACTTTCCAGGTCATGGACATCCGGGCAACGTACAGTTGTTTATTAGGAAGACCTTGGATACATCAGGCTAGAGCGGTCACTTCGACCCTCCACCAAAAGCTAAAATTCGTCAAGAACGATCAACTTGTCACAGTTTGTGGGGAACAAGCCTTGCTTGTAAGCAACTTGTCATCATCTACTGGTATAGAACCCGAGGAGGTTATTGGAACGCAGTTCCAAGCACTGTCGATGAGCAAGAACAATCAGTTCAGAGGAGGAACCTCGATTTCCTCATACAAAGATGCTATCAAAGCAGTCGAGAGTACCGATACAACAGGATGGGGACAGCTTGTCGTTCCTACTGACAATAAAACAAAGAAGGGTCTTGGTTTTTCTGCAACCTGTACCCAGACAGCTGCCAACAATGAAAGTCTTCATCCCCTTCAAAATTTCTTCCACAGTGGAGGTTTCCTTCACCCAGTGTCTCAAGCAGTACATGCTATCAATGAGGAAGATCCCTCTGACACAGATGAAGAATGGAAGTCCTATCTTAATGAGGACGGTTATATGTCTCAGGAAGAGGTACCTATGCCTTTTTGCTTTCCCACAGAAAGTCCGAGATATATACCACGGTCAGACATCGAAATGATATACGGAGATTGTGATCCAGAAGGATGCTGTGCTCCGCCAAATTCATTAGAGGAGGACACTCTGATGAAAGACAACTTTGACCACAATTACTATGGCCCAATGGATGGTCTGCCAATGTGGCAGCCTTACCCAGGAAACTTAGGGCAAGAAAGTCAGCCGAGTAATGAAAATCAGCTGACCGTCATTGAACAGAATACCTGTGTCCCCACCATGTCATGTGATCAACACTCAGGTCATTCAGAAACTACTCAACATGAAGATGAATTTGCAACGTTTGCAGGACTTGAATTCATCAACTATGCTTTTCCCGAGGTCAACGTCATCGAGAGAGATGACTCCTCCAGTTCGAAAGAAGTGTGGGACACCTTGGGACAACCGAGAGGAAAATACGACTATATGGTCAGGTACCCTGCTCCCGAAAGCTCTCGTATCAGGCTCGAAGATATCCAGCCTACTGGATGGGGAGATACAGCCGAGAGCACAAATGCTATGCAAAATGCAACAAAGGAATTCTCCTACGACAATTCTGCCTGGGAGACAGATTCCAATGATCCTGCTCCACCAGAAATCAGCATCATTTCTGAAGACAAATCAAGGAAGGTTCTAGACTTTGTGATTCACCGAGGAGTTCGCCGCCAATGGGTTGCTGTCGAGGTTCCGAAGATCGTTCACCAGTCAAAGTAATTGCCATCTTTAGCCTTTCACCCTGCCCAGGTGAAATGGATGTTTTGATAGGGCTCGCTTTCTATAAATATCCCTCTTCGCTTCGCCCAAAGCGACAGAGTTTTGTTTTATAGGGCTGTAGTTTCAAGGATCGACTTGTTCATTAATAAAATAACGTCGTTCTGTAATTTCCGCATTAATTGTTGTTTTCTCTTTTTGCTTTTTTAGAAAATGGTAATCCTAAAAAACAATTCAATAATAAAAACAAGCAGTAAAAAAAATATACACTGCACACACTTTCATTTTCCTCTATCTCTTCTAAACACGAATCATCACGTCATGCAGATTGCTTGTTTTAAACCCAGTTGAAACATACGATCCGATGCCTTCTCCCAACTTTGAGTTCCCGGTATTTGAGGCTGAAGAAGAAAATGACAACGAAATTCCAGAAGAGATCTCCCGACTACTCAGACAAGAGGAAAGGTCCATTGAACCTCACAAAGAGCCGTTGGAAACGGTAAACTTGGGTTCAGAAAAAGAGAGAAAAGAAATCAGGATTGGGGCACTGCTCAGTCCAAATGCCAAAGAGAGTTTGATAAAGCTTCTCAGAGAATTCCCCGATGTATTCGCTTGGTCCTATCAGGATATGCCAGGGTTGGATACCAGCATCGTGGAACATCACCTACCGTTGAGATCAGAATGTCCGCCAGTAAAGCAAAGGTTGAGACGGACTCACCCGGACATGGCCATCAAAATCAAAGAGGAGGTACAAAAACAGATTGACGCATGTTTCCTCGCCACGTCAGAATATCCTCAATGGTTAGCCAACATCGTACCCGTTCCTAAAAAGGACGGAAAGGTCAGAATGTGTGTTGATTACAGAGATCTGAACAAGGCTAGTCCAAAGGACGACTTTCCTTTACCACACATTGACATGCTGGTAGACAGTACAACAAAGTTCAAAGTTTTCTCCTTCATGGATGGATTCTCGGGCTATAACCAGATCAAAATGGCGCCGAAAGACATGGAGAAAACTTCGTTCATTACCCCATGGGGTACCTTTTGTTACAAGGTAATGCCGTTCAGTTTGAAGAATGTCGGGGCAACCTATCAAAGGGCCATGACTACTCTTTTTCATGACATGATACACAAAGAAATCGAAGTGTATGTCGATGATATGATTGCAAAATCTAAAACAGAGAGTGAGCACGTTGAACATCTGTCAAAATTGCTCGAACATCTAAGAAAATTCAAGCTCCGCTTGAATCCCGACAAGTGCACCTTCGGTGTCCGTTCAGGGAAACTACTAGGGTTCATCGTCAGCCAGAAAGGAATTGAGGTTGATCCTGACAATGTCAAGGCCATTCAAGAAATGCCTTCTCTGAAAACTGAAAAACAAGTCAGAGGATTCCTGGGACGTTTGAACTACATCTCCAGATTCATATTCCTCATGACCGCGACCTGTGCGCCGATTTTCAAATTACTCAAAAAGAACCAGGATTGCGTTTGGTCAGAAGATTGCCAAACCGCCTTCGACAGTATCAAGGAATATCTATTGAATCCTCCGATTCTATCACCTCCAGTGGAAGGAAGACCACTGATCATTTACCTCACAGTCCTAGAGGACTCAATGGGATGTGTACTTGGCCAACAAGACGAAACCAAAAGGAAAGAGTCTGCCATTTATTATCTAAGCAAGAAATTCACCGACTGTGAAACTCGTTACACGATGCTTGAGAAAACTTGTTGCGCTTTGGCTTGGGCATCCAAACGTCTTCGCCAATACATGATTCGTCATACTACTTGGTTGGTCTCCGAAATGGATCCAATCAAGTACGTTTTCGAAAAGCCTGCTCTCACGGGAAGAATTGCCCGTTGGCAGATGCTGTTATCAGAATATGACATAGAGTACCACGCTCAGAAAGCCGTTAAAGGGAGTATTTTAGCCGATCATTTGGCTCATCAACCAATTGACAATCAAGAATCAATCGGGTTTGACTTCCCAGACGAAGATGTCATGTATCTAAAAATGAAAGATTGCGATGAACCGTTACCCAGTGAAGGGCCAGAACCAGGTTCCCAATGGGGACTTATCTTTGACGGAGCAGTTAATCATTACGGAAATGGAATTGGGGCAATCATTGTTACCCCTCAGGGTACCCACATTCCTTTCATTGCTAGACTTACGTTCAAATGTACGAATAACGAGGCCGAATACGAAGCTTGTATCATGGGTCTCGAAGAAGCAATTGATTTAAGGATCAAAAACTTGGACGTATATGGCGACTCAGCTCTGGTTATCAATCAGATAAAAGGAGATTGGAACACATACCAATCAGGATTGATTCCTTACAAAGACTATGCAAGAAGGTTGTTACCCTTCTTCAACAGAGTTGAGTTTCATCACATCCCTCGTGAAGAGAATCACATGGCTGATGCCTTAGCCACTCTATCTTCCATGATTAGTGTAGGTCAGAGGAATGACCTACCTAAGATTGACATAATGCGCCTTGAACGGCCCGCCTACATCTTCACGATTGAAGCAGTCATAGACGACAGACCTTGGTATCACGATATCAAATGCTTCCTTCAGAAACAAGAGTACCCATCTGGGGCACTCAGAAAAGACAGGAAAACCCTCAGAAGATTGGCTGGAAACTTCTTCCTGAGCGGTGACACTCTCTATAAGAGAAATTTTGACATGGTCTTGCTCCGATGCGTCGACAGACCAGAAGCAGAAATGCTGATGAAAGAAATTCATGAAGGGTCCTTTGGCACTCATGCCAACGGACATACAATGGCGAGAAAAATTTTGAGAGCAGGGTACTACTGGTTGACCATGGAATCCGACTGCTACAAGTACATGAGGTGGTGTCACAAGTGTCAGATATACTTCGACAAAATTCATGTACCGCCATCACATCTCAAAGTTCTTTCTTCCCCATGGCCATTTTCCATATGGGGAATCGACATGATCGGCATGATCGAACCTAAGGCTTCAAATAGACATCGGTTCATCCTGGTCGCCATCGACTATTTCACCAAGTGGGTCGAAGCAGCGTCATTCGCCAATGTAACCCGGCAAGTGGTGGTCCGATTTATCAAAAACAATATCATCTGCCGTTATGGTGTTCCAAGCGAGATCATTACTGATAATGAATCTAACTTGAACAACAAGATGATGAGAGAGTTGTGTGCAGAGTTCAAAATCGAACACCATAATTCGTCTCCCTACCGACCCAAGATGAACGGAGCGGTAGAAGCGGCTAATAAGAACATCAAGAAGATCGTTCAAAAGATGGTTGTAACCTACAAAGATTGGCACGAGATGTTACCCTTTGCTCTTCACGGTTATCGCACATCTGTCCGCACTTCAACAGGGGCAACCCCTTTCTCTTTAGTGTATGGCATGGAAGCAGTGCTCCCCTTAGAAGTAGAGATCCTGTCAATCCGAGTATTGATGGAAGCCAAGCTCACCGAAGCTGAATGGTGTCAAAGCCGACACGACGAACTGAATCTGATCGAAGAAAAGAGAATCACGGCACTATGCCATGGTCAGCTGTATCAACAGAGAATGAAGAAGGCATTCTATAAAAAGGTTCGACCTCGCATCTTCAGGAAAGGAGACCTCGTGCTCAAGAAGATACAATCATTTCTCACTGATTCGCGAGGTAAATGGACTCCGAATTATGATGGCCTCTATGTGGTCACGAAAGCTTTCTCAGGCGGTGCCTTGAGACTTGCAACCATGGACGGAGAGGAATTTTCCTACTCCACAAATGTTGATGTAGTCAAGAAATACTTCGCCTAAACTAAAAAAAAACGTCTCGGTGGATTGAAAACCCGAAAGGGCGGTCCAGGAAAAAGTTAGAGACAGAGAAAAAAATCATCCCGGTGGATTGGAAACATCACAGTACAATCCAAGCAAAAGTTAGGGATAGTGGCAAGTAACTATGTTCAACAGAGGCAAGTCCCTCAGCAGCAGCAGTTACACCATCCATCGGAGGAAAACTCCAGTCAAGGTCATCTTCGACAGAAGCTCAGGATGCCCCAAATTCAAAGTTGGTAGAAGGATAGTGGTTGTTATGTTTCAACGTAGCCCTTTTCCCTGTAAATTACCATTTTCAAACTTTGTATATACTCTTTGGAATCATGCGTTTGCCTGATCTCCATCTCATAAATAAAATTTGAGCCCTTGTGCTTTTGTTTGTAATTCTTATTTGTTTTAGCTTTACAGAATGACGTTGTTAACATGATTAACGATTCTTGAAATAAAACAAAAATGAATTTATCTATTAAAACTTTTTCTGCTTTTAAAATAAAGTCAGCAATTTCTTTTGACTGTTGAACATCAAAGGAACATCGGTCGCTTCTCCAGAAGTAAGCGAACTTCAAAGTGCAGAATCAAAGTACTCCTTCTAGGCCTAATACGCCTGAATGAAGGGATCGACTGTGTCAGAGACCTTGTTTCGTCTGACACACGTCGGCCGAGTTCTTATCTCCTAAGCCCAATCAACATAGCTCCCAACAGGGATTATCTCTCCTAAGCAAAGCGGAATTGCTATTCTGAACCAACGGTACTTCTTCGCCCCGCGATGGCCGAGTATCCAGTCGTGTTCACCTGTCAGTTTGTATGTCGCGTCAGTTTTGTCAGCATAAACATACACACATCATGCATTATTGATTTGCATTCACATTTCATATTGCATCACTACCACTCTAGTCGGTCTTGTCCCCTAGTGATAGAAGTTCTCTCAATCGAGTCGTCAGTTCTTGCCTCGTCAGGAAACGATGCGTCTGAACATTCTCTCTCCTCCAGTTTATTTTTGGATCAGAATTGGCCCTTGACCACTTCGATAACTTGAACCTCTGAAAGACCAGAGAAGCTTCGACCGATGTCACTCTTCGCCATTGAAGATGATATCCTTGCTTTCCCGGATTAAGGAAAATCCCCAGAGAAAGCCTCCTAAGCAGAGATTTGGCAGTACAGCTGCCATTCTCCGAAAAAACCACCGATGAAAAGGTCATCGGCACCTCAAAATTGGATCCCATCATATGGCATTTCTCCAGAAAGATCCCGAGAAAAGTATGATGTAAGCCCCCAAACGAAAACAGTTTCTCAAGAGACTCGCTTTCCTCAGTAGAATCGACAAATGGCGTCTCCAACAAAGAAGTTTGTGCACCTCTACAACTCAGATGACTGGGTTCCCCAGCAAGTCTGACATCAAAACTTTTTCCACTCAAATGGCATCTCCCCAGTAAAATTCGGCGAGAAGTTTGAGGAAAACCGCTACGAGTAGCATCCCTTGTCAGTAAAGTTTATTGACAAAAGAAACTGAGACCAGTTCCTTGGTGGGAAACCATGATCGAGGGGAAGTTTAAATCAGCAACTGAAGTCTAAACCTCTCAAACATACACAAAGGCTCAAAAAGGACTCCCACTTCAAAGATCAAGCACAAGGCTGCTCCCTTCTAGGTGGATCAAGTCTCAAGATCGCCAGTGTCACCAAATTAGGGTTTTGGTAGACCAGGGCCTCCAGATGGAAATTTTTCATCTGGGCACAAGCCAATGATCCAAAACATAACCTAATATACTCCATGGGACCTCATGGACCCAATCATCACGTCAATTTTGCCTCAGGGGATGCATTCATCAAAAATCAGGAATTAGGGTTCTTGACCTAATTCACCCCTAAGTTGACATTTAGGACAAATCATGAGCCAAGACCTCAAGAGAGGGTTTAAGGGTATCTAATGAACTATATTGATCCATTTGGAACAATGGATTAATCCAAGAAGCTTGAGCAACAAGTCTCAATTTCATCTGCACCACAGTTAGGGTTTTAAGGGAAAAGTCAACTGTAACTTTGACTTTTGACCAGGACATGCTCCCAAGCCCTATGACATGCATCAATATACACTATGAGACCCATGGAACTTGTCCATCAAGTTTGATTTAGGTCAAGGACATGATTTCCTGAAGAATTGCACAGTTTGGAATTCACTTGATAAAAAGTCAACTGTGCACAAAAGTCGTCTTTGACTGTTTGAGATTTTTCACCAAAATGGATTTTTAACCCTAAAATGATGTTAATGTATGATTTGAATCAGCATTCATCAAGAAAAATCAAGAAAAGTGGGATAACTAGTAAAAGGGGTAACCATAAAAACTTAGAAAATTTTCTAAGTTAAAAATAAAGTGACAAGGGCACCAACTTTGGAGGATCATAACTCCTAAACCACAATGCCATTTTTTTTCATTCAAAGATGGATTTGTAGCCCTCATTACCCTCTACAAAAACTTCAACTAGACCTAAGTCCAGTTCATTAAGGATTTTGAGTTAGGGAGTGATCAAAATGGCTGAAATGTGAAAATATCACTTTTTTCAACACTTAGTGAAATTTTCACTAAGTCAGAATCTGCCTTCACTTTTTGCCAAATGTAGAGGGATTTTTCACTTGGATTCAAAAGAGATCAAAACCAAATATGTTCAAACAGTTGTTGTATCATGTAAGGGCTTTCCAAAATGATCAAGAGCATTACCAAATTCAACTTACACCATGAGTTATGACCTTGGAAAGTTGCCTTGCTGAAATCTGTCAAAGGCAAGGCAGAATTTGCAACTTTGCTCGATTTGCCAAAATCAGCCAAATTCAAATGCTCCTATCCACTTGGACACATTTGAGGATTGAATCTAAAGGGGACAATCACTGAGCCAAGCCTCCAAGGTCCATGGAAGCATCAAGGTGGTATGGACTGAGCCATTCTCATCTGAAATCAGTCAAGACTTATCCAAGACCAAGAGAACCAAAGCTCTGTGCCCTAACCTCTAGTCAATGGCTATAGGAGACTTAGATTTTCATTTGCCAACATTGGCCAAACCTACTTACCAGTTGCCATTCACTATTCCTTGCAAAACAAACTTGCTCTACTATCAATATAGCTCAATTATGATCAGTTTGAGTACACCAAAGCCATCTAACAGATACTTTCCTCAAAATCTCTTTCTCTTGGCAAAAATGCCTTTCTTAGCAAGGTATCTATCGGGTTTTGAGTTTGAGAGCTTTTCCAATCAAACCAATCACACACACACCTCACATACATCATATAGAAGTGATCCAAACACTCACATAACATCTGGAACACTGATTTCACAAAATCACCAGCCAATTACTCAAGTTCTTGACAGTTTTGCAGTTGAGGTGCCATCTTCAACTCCAAACCATTTCAATCCATTCCAAGCACTCAGACACATCACTTGGTACCTAGGGAAGCTATCCACATTATTGGAACCTAGCTGTAACACCTCCAACACAAATCACGATCACCAGCTGCAAGTGGTAAGCATGAGCTCTTCTAACTCTATGATCCATGCAATTTTTGCTGCACAATAATTTGGCCATATGTTCATAACCATGCATGGAATGTTTTCCCTCAATTAATTGCATTGTTTGAATCGTGTATCAAAAATCCTGGCCTTCATGCAGAAATTAGGTTTCTTGAGGATTTTTCATGATTTCTTGTTATGTATTTAATTTAAATGAAATTAATGGACATGGACATGATCGTGAGGTTGAGACGAGCATAATGATATATGGATTGCATGTTATAATCAAGTATTCAGGGAGATTGGATAGAAAATGAAAATCAGCCAAACCCAGAACACGCGCGTGTTCTTCAGCTGTTCTTGGCGCCTTTTTTGAATTTTCAAATATTTGAATTTTGTGATTTTTGTTTAATTGATTCAAAAATTAATTTCTCTTTGAGTTTTAATGATTTTGAGTTGATTCTTTTTTTAATAATTCACAAAAATGTTAAAATATTTTATTTTCCCAAAAAATCCCAAAAATATTATTTATTTCATATAATTGATATTTTTGCAAAGAATTAATATTTTAATTGTTTTTGACATTTTAAATATTTTTTCCACATTGATTTTGCAACTTTTAATGCTTTCTAATTATTTTGTAGATCAATACTTAATTTTTGAAGCATTAATCCAAGATCACAATTTGTTTTTCACATGTTAAACAATTTTGATCATTTTAATTGAATTTTTATTCAATTAAATACATTTTTGAAAACAAATTAGGGTTTTTGGATTAATTCAACCCTCATAAATCATTTTCAAAACACTTTGGGCCTCTAATAAAGTGTAAGACCCAATCCTTTTTTGACCAAATCATTTTTGGGCTTCAGTGTATTGTATAAGTCCCGATACCGTAAAAAACAAACGGCGCGATCGTCGCCTTTTGAAAAATAACCTTTTGGGCCTCTCCTCGAGCTATAAGACCCATTTAAAACTTTTTGGGCCTCTATTAGAGTGTAAGACCCAATCCCCTTTTAACCAAAACAATTTTGGGCCTCACTTATTGTATAAGTCCCTCCGCGTTAAAAGAAAACCTCGGTGCGATCGCCATTTTTAAACGGAAAAATCATCTGGGCCTACCCTCGTGTTATAAGCCCCACTCTTTTTCTTTAAACTTTTTTGGGCCTCTTGAAAGAGTGTAAGACCCATCCCTTTGTACAGAAAAACATTTTGGCCCTCAGTCACTTGTATAAGTCCCTCTGTACAAATTCAAACAGTGCATTCACTGATAAAACCCTAGGCCTCTCCTTGAGCTGTAAGCCCCAAATCTTTCTTTTTCAAAGCACTTTCTCCTTTGATTTTGAATATACTGTTGTTTTCAATCTATCTTTGTTGAACAACTAACCAAACAGCATGGAAGCTCTACAACCGAGTAAGTGGTTATTGCTTTCATTTACTACTTTCATATACATATAACTGTATTGTGGGGCTGTTTCGCTGTAAGTCTTCTTTCATAAGCTCATATCAACTGTGTAATAATAGTATAGATATTTCGAGTTTCCCCGGCAACTACGTCTAGAACTAGGTGACGGCGTTTCGTTCATTTGTAGAAATGGACAACTAGATCCCCAATAGGATCACCAGATACAGTCTTCTCTTCGGCTGTCCTTATTAGGAATTGTCAAGAAACTCTATTCCCAGAGATGAATGTATTCTCCGTGAATGGCATCTTTGAGTTTCTTCCAAATTCTCGAACTTTCCTGACTTGATCTATTCCTTGTGAATAGCTTGCCTTGAATTTCTCGGGGTTTGGGGACCCACGGGCTTCTTAAAAGCATCGGCTTCCTCTTGGGCATCGTACAAAGACCCACAGGCTTCCTAAAAGCAACCCTGCCTCCTCTTGGGCTTAGTACAAGGACCCTACGGCTTCTTAGAAGTATTCACAGCCTCCTCTTAGGATTCGTATAATGATCTCTTCCTCCGGGAATGATAGCCTTCTCTTGGGCATCGTACAAGGACCGATCGGCTTCTCAAAAGTTTCCAGCCTCCTCTTGGGCTTCGTACAAATTGTCCCGACGACCTCCTAGAGGTATAGGAACAGAACTTAGTCACCTTCATAGAACAGTCCTTTCATAGAGTCTACTACCGTTTCTCAAAGCATGGTATAAAAGAGGACACTCTAGACTTGGAGAGTCTAATCTCCTTGAGTCTCAAAGACATTCTCAAGTGACCCCTTCGTTAAATAGGAAGGAAACCCGTAGACTCGAACAGTCTCAATACCCTTCGGATTTCTCGATTCCTTAAAGAACAGGAATAACCTGGATCCTTGGATCAAATCCTTGAGTACAGCATTGCTCATATAAGAACTGATTTTCTCTTTTAAAATCAGTATACTGGACCTGTCACTTAACTGAAACAGTAACCACAACCTCCTCTTGGGCTTTGTACAAATGATTCTCCCCAGCGGAGTCGAACAACGTTTAGCCTCTCTCTCGGGCTTTGTACGAGACACATAAGGGACTCCCTCGTTGAGTCAATCACCCTTTAGCCTCCATCTCGGGCTTTATACGAGATACAAAAGGGTTCTTACTGAGCCAAATGAATTTTAACCTCCATCTCGGGCTTTATACGAGATACCAAAAGATTCCCTCGTTGAGTCAAAAACCTTTTAGCCTCTCTCTCGGGCTTTGTACGAGACACATATTAGCCTCTTCTTAGGCTTTATATAAGAAAACCACTGGTTAATCCAATTAACCTTTTAGCATCAAAGTTGTGCCTCGTTCACAGTATACAAACATCAACAACTCCTTCCCTTTCATCTAATCGCTGTAAGTGGCAAGCCTCTAGATCGTCTATATCCATGCCACTGTCCCTCTTTTAGCATGAGAAATTCCTAAGGAAAGATAGCATTGCTCTACACTGAGTTAAAGTCTTCTCCTTCAGGTTAAAAACCCATATAAAGGAAATTATGGCATTGCCGGATTCACACATCCCGGTTAAAGTAATCCTCATTTATAACCAGTCACCCAACAGTTGTGACAAACAGACCCCCCTTTAGAGATGACAAATTCTCTCTAAGGTCAACCTTTCAGCTTCACATCTTGGGCTTTGAACAAGATACCAATCACCTTTCACTTCATGTCTTGGGCTTTGAACAAGACACCAAAACACCCATTTCCTCCCATAGAATAGGAGGAACTACGAACACTTTGATTTCCCTGTTTCGGTAAACGGGAATACGTAGGCATAAGATTGAAAGAAAAATCTTAGCGAGCACACTAAACAAAAAAACCAAATCCCATACTCTCACATCAAAAAGCATCAGTCCTAACATCCTAATCCTTGTTCCCCGCCAGAAACCTGTCTGTCAAAATAACAAAAGAAAGGCCCCACCACATTGATCACATCCGTAACCTAATAGACCGTTGTTTAAGCTCAGTATGCAAGCAGGGTTAATTGGAGACATCTATTTCCCTTCCTTATTCAGCTCACAATAGGATAAAAAATGAATCGACCTGTAGTTTAAGCTCAAACCGCAGAGAGCGACCAGCGCTTAAGAACCGCGTCCAAAATCGCTCGCTACATCCTGCGGATAACCGCAATGATATAATGGACCCTAATCCAAATGAAATCACAATGTTATACTTGAAAGTTGCGGTGATAAATGAAACGCGACTTCTCCTGCTAGAACATTGTCCAATTTAGGATTTATTCTATTATAATCCTGAAGATATAAGGGATTTTCTTGGTGGGTATAAGTGGCTGGACATCGGGATATTGCAAGTTTGGTGCACGTAAGTATATAGGTGAATATACATGTCATTATAGAACATTATCATTTAAAGAACATCACCCCTAATTTATTTATTTTCTTTAACAATTTAGGTACATTCACCGTCTTTGTAAAGAGTTGAATAAATCGAGTACTTACGGAATCTTGGATCCACTTTTTATTCGTTGGGCTTTTAATGAACCAAAAGATATCCGAGAGTACTTGAAAACACGGTTAAATGAGGGAGGAAAAGAATGTTACTTAGCATCATTCCTCTGTTCGTAAGTATTTTTGGAATTGATGTTTATGTATTCTATATTTATTTTTGTTTTAGCAAATACCATTAACCTATATATGCTCTTGTTTATTCAGTGGTCATTGGCAATTGATCATCATATCATTTAGGACGAATATGATAACTTTTATGTGTTCATTGCATGATCCACTGGAAAAGAAAATGAAAGATATTATTAATTCGTAAGTGTATGCTGAATTCATTTTCTTTGACATTGTAATTAGTTTATCATGTAACATGTTTAATTCAAATTCAATGTACAGTGTTGTGGAGAAAGTGAATATGATGAAAAATGTTAGAAGAAAGCCCACATGGATCTGTCCTAAAGTAAGTGGCCTGATTACTTGTTTCTTTAATTTATATTCATGTGTGGTTGTATTCATGTCATTTTTGCTTAAATTTGTAGATAAGGAAACAACCCGGGACTTACGAGTTTGGTTATTATGTCATGAAACACATGTTAAACATTGTTCTTGTCGGCATTGTTGATTCGTTGGATAAGGTATACATGTCATAAAATGTTTACATATATTAATATATAAGTTGACTATTGAATTATTATCATACATGTTATTGCCTCTTTCTTATGTAGATGTTTAAGGACGAAACCACATTCCCCGTTGAGGACTTCGTAGATCTTCATAAACGTTGGGCATATATCCACAATGTTCTTAAGGGTCCTACTGATCGATGATGTGAATAACACTTTTCTGTAGAGATGGTGTGAATAACACTTTTCTGCATTGATGACATGAATATAGTGTTGGGTGTAAATATGGTTATAATAGTTACAATACTTATAGAATGTATACCTTATCTGTTAGCTATATTTTATGGTTATAATAGCTGTGTAAATATGGTAATAATAGTTACAATACTTACAAATGAACAATGTTATCTGTATTTTATGCTCTTTATGCATGTATACCTTATCTGTTATAGTTAAAATGGTTACAGGTTAAAAAATGGGATGAATTTGAATTGCTGAGAAATGCATATTTAAAACATAGGAAGTATTTTATGCTCTTTATGCATGTATACCTTATCTGTTATGGTTAAAATGGTTACAGGTTCAAAAATGGGATGGATTTGAATTGCTGAGAAATGCATATTTAAAACATAGGAAATTTGACAGCGGTTATAAAACCTAGTCGTGGTTGTATATTTGTGTTTGCAGAATATATAACAAAGGTTATATAATATAATTGTCCTAATATCTTGCGCGTTGCATAGAAAAAATAAATATCAAAATGGCGCAGCTGGGAATCGAACCAAGGACCATAATATTTATCACAACGGTTCGTTTGAATAACCATTGTGATAGGGCGTGCTGTTTCCAGGTTATTACAACGGTTAATGGCTCTTGATTATAAGTATCATTTTACAACGACACTTTACATAACAACGCATGCGCCAGTGTCATTATATACATTGCCTAACCGTTGTTAATTGGTATTTACGTAGTAGTGGTTCCAATATTAACTGACGAATTCGTCACTTGGCGCAAGTCAGATCGTCTTCTTTGAGGTAGGATAATCAGAACCCTCTCCGAGGAAGCACTTGGACTGGTCGTCAGCATCGACAGTGCCCGCGCCATTTGGGTCGCACTCAAAGACGCATATGCAGAAGATTCACAAGAACGTGAATTCACAATCCATCAACAAATATCATACCTCCGCAAGGAAGAGGACTAAAATATTGGTGAACATATTCGCATTTTCAAAGGTTTATGCCATAACCTTGCTGCAATTGGGAAACCTGTCCCTGACAAATAAAATGTATTTTACCTCCTCACAAGCACTACTACAAAATGCACAAACAACATTGCCAGGTTTACAACAGATTCATATACACTATTGTAATAGGTTAAAATTTTTGCGCCCTGTGAGTAACTGGATTTATAAACAGTAATTTAATGACGGTTGTCTTAAAACACCGTAGTAATAAATGATGTGTAGCAAGCTTTGATTCCTAGTAACTACATTTTTTCAATTTTTTAGAGTACATTAAGCGTGTGTCACTTAAATCCATCATTTAAAAAATAAATTGTAAATGATTTTACAACAGTGAAGTAAACCAACCGTTGTTAGAAGACTTACAATTCCACTACGGTTGGGTTGTCCAACCACGATTAAAGGGTTTACTGATAAATTAAAACAAAATTTATTCTGTTTTTCTTTCATAAGACGCCCTAGGTGAACAAGCGAGCCAGAGACGACAACGGTGGTATATTTTTTACCTTCTTCGTATCCATTCATTTGGAGCTCAAATCTTCACCCTCTTCGTTCATTTTATTCTTCAGCTTCGAAGTACGGCACTCTTCAACATCTTCATTCATTTTTTCTTGGTTTATGTTGTATATGCTCAAATATTCACCCTCTTCGTTCATTTGATTATTCAGCTTCGAAGTACGGTACTCTTCAACATCTTCATTCCTTACGTGCATAAGATTCTTCAGCTTCGAAGTACGGTATTCTTCAACATCTTCATTCCTTTTTTCTTTGTTTATGTTGTATATGCTCAAGTCAGTATGAGAGTACATGTTTCATATGCTTTAGGTTTAGATTTGCATATGCATATGCTTAAGTTTTTGGATTAGATTTTGGTGTGTCATTCACATTATTATACGTGTATAAATTTCAGAAGTTGTTATGGATTGTAGTTGGTTGAAAGCCGATAGATTAGGTCCGGTTTATGAGAACAGAGTTCTTGAATTCCTTGAATACGCTGATAAACATCTTCCTGACAATAATGGTATCTTTTATCGTCCTTGTGTTGTTTGCGCAAATATCAAAAAGGGTACAAAGAAAAAAAAATTCTATCACCTTTGTTGTGATGGTATATGTCAAAATTATATAATATGGACGTGGCATGGTGAGGCGGATAAAAAGGAAAGTCAGGTGTCACAAAGTCAAAGAGTGGATGAAGATGAATATATGGAAGATCAACTAGAGGATATGTTTCGTGATATTGGGGAATCTTATTTTAAGAATGCTCATATTTATGATACTCTATGTAGTGATAAAGACACCCCTTTATATAAGGGATGCGCAGACTAAAGATAGTAAGACTTCCCGCCTTGATATAGAGAAGATGGGTATACGAAAACAGTTGGCTCCAATAGAGAAAGGAAAAAGAACTTATCTTCCTCCAGAATGTCACACTTTATCTAAAAAGGAAAAGAAAATTTTATGCGAGTGTTTGCAAGGTATTAAAGGTCCACAAGGTTACTCATCAAACATCAACAAACTTGTATCAATGAAAGATCTCAATTTAATTGGTTTAAAATCTCATGATTGTCATGTATTAATGCAACAACTTCTACTAGTGGCTATCCGTGGGATCCTACCGAAAAATGTGAGAGTAACTATAACGAGATTGTGCATCCGAGATACTTAAATGGTTGTCGTACGAGCAAAAATTTTGTGTCATTACTTGGAATGCATACGACATTGGTCATTATACCTTTTATGCAAAATCAAAAGATGATCGTAGTACAATGCAAAATAGTGGGGTTATGGTTGAAGCTGAATCAATGTATTTCTCTAGTTCAAAAGATAAGAATCATGTATTGGCAACTACCGCATTTTATGGTGTCATTGATGAGATTTGGGAGATTGATTATGTTATTTTCAAAGTGACTTTATTTAAATGCAAGTGGGTTCCCAATAATAGTAATGGTGTACACATTGATGACTTAGGATTCACTCGGGTCGACCTTGGCAAGACATCTTTTATGACCGAACCATTCATCATGGCTTCTCAACCAAAACAAGTTTTCTATGTTGCCAACCCATCGGACATATCGGGGAAATTGTCAATCTTTCTCCAAGGAAAACACATTCTTCTTAGTGATAAAAGTCTTGATATTTCGTCCACACCTTCTTACACAACACAAGTTCCTACCTCATATGATGAAGTTGATGGAGATGCCGTGCATGCTATTAGAATCAATCATGAAGAAGGCATATGGGAAAATTAACAAGTACGTAATTTATTCTTTATTCATAATATATTAATTTTATATTATAGTTTCTAAGTATTTTTTACTAACAAGTATAATTATTTGAAATCATAGGTCTTTAGAGTCAAGACACCAAGAGACAAGACACCATGACACAAGAAACCAAAACACCAAGTTACAATTATGTGACGTTATGTAATGTGTAAACTGTAGGATGTTTGTTCTGATAAATTGTCGGATGTTTGTTCTTGATGAGTCCCAGCCTTTGAGGTTGGCATCTATTTTGGTAAAACTAACTTGACAGCAAGATGTTGGACAAGATGTCCTAACATGAAGAACTAACTGAAGATCAAGATGTTGGACAAGATGTCCTATCAAGATGATTCAACATCTTTGTCTGTTACTTTTCAGTGTTTATTTTTGTTATTACAGAATTCAGTTTATTATGGGATTATTTGTTTTTCCTAGGTGGCGTCCTAAATTGAGGAATCAGAGATTCTGATTATAATTTGAAGATGCTGTTTCTAAGTATGGAGACACTTTAGGAAACTTAGGATTGAAGAAACTATTCGAGAGGAGAATTAGTTGCAGATTCTGTGGAACCGAATTGTTGCGTTTTGAAGCCCAAATCCAGTCGTGTTTATGGTTATAAATAGGATGGATTTAACCTAGGAAAAGTGTGAAAAATACATTGTTGCCTAGTGAGTTTAGGGTTTGTAATCTGTGAGCCTCTTTTGTGTCATGTTGATACCAGAGCTGGACAGTTTACATTGAGTTGTAAATTTCTCTCACTACTGTGATTGAAAGGGAATTGAGAAGGGTCTCATACCAAGGAAGTTTCTTAGGTAGAAATTAAGCACGGGTAGTGATTAAATGATAAGCTGTAAACCAGAGGTGTTTAACTCAGAATTAATATTATCTAGTGGATTACATTCCGGGCTTGGTAGCCCCCATGCGTTGGTGTTGTTGTTCACCGAACTGGGTTAACAATCCTTGTGTGTTCCTTTATTTTCTGCAATTTGTATCTCGCTCCAATTATCCTTGTGTGTGAAGCAGGAATCAAGTGTCTCGACATCTCTCAGGACATTTGAGATCTGCTATACAAGAATTTCAATTGGTATCAGAGCAGGCATCCTGCTCTGCATCTGGGTGAGATTTAGGGACAATACTTTCTGGTTCAATGGATAAAGAAGGACGAATATTAAATAGAACACCCATTCTTGATGGTTCCAATTATGAATATTGGAAAGTGGGCATGGTGGAATTCATCAACCCTATGGATGGTAAAGCTTGGAAGTTTGTGGTCAAAGGGTGGGACCCACCTAAGGCCAAAGATAGGGATGAGAAGATCACTGATGAGTTGAAACCTGAGGAAGACTGGGATGATGAAGATGGCAAGCTTGCTCAAGGTAACTCCAAAGCCTTGAATGCCTTATTCAATGGTGTTGACAAGAACATCTTAAGGCTGATCAAAAACTATACTGTTGCCAAGGATGCCTGGGAGATTTTGAAGAGTACGCATGAAGGAACTTATAGGGTTAAGTCTTCAAGACTTCAACTTCTCACTACCAAGTTTGAGAACTTGAGGATGAAGGAGGATGAAAGTATTCAAGACTTTCATATGAACATTGTTGATATTGCCAACACTTCAAGTAATCTTGGAGAGAAAATTCCAAAAGACAAGTTGGTTCAAAAGATCCTAAGGTATCTTCCAAAGAAATTTAATATGAAGGTGACTGCTATTGAAGAAGCCCAGTATATAAACAATATGAAAGTGGACGAGCTCATGGGATCTCTTCAGACTTATGAGATGGCAATCAGTGAGAAATCTGAGAAGAAAAAATGTATAGCTTTGGTGTCTAATCAAGAAGAATGTGATCCTAATTCCAATGTGGAATTGTCCAAAGCTGTGGGACTTCTTAAAAAATAGTATAACCAACTGTTGAAGAAACTAGACGAGAAGTCAAGATCTAATTAATGTCAAGGATCAGTCTTCCAACATTAACAGAAGGAAAAATTTTGGAAGAAGAACTAATAATGATAAGAAATACAACAGGGGAAATGGAATCCAATGTTATGAGTGCGGAGGGTTTATACACACAAGAGCAGAATGTCCAACCTTTCTCAAGAAGGAGAAGAAAAGGTTATCTACCTCTTGGTATGAAGATGACTCCTCGAGCGACGGAGAAAATGCTAAACATGTCTCTGCACTTACTGGTGTATATCATTCGGACAAGGAATAAGATATTGAAGATCTCACTCCTGATGAACTGGCTGTCTCTTATAAGGAGTTGTGCATTAGAAGTGCTGAAGTGTGTCAATTAGGGCAGGATCAACATAATCTTATTGCTCAACTTTGTGATGAAAGACTAAAGCACTTGGCCACCATTTCTGATCTGGAGGATGAAGTTGTACTGCTCAATTCAAAACTTGACAACATGACTAAGTACATAAGAATGTTCAATAGCAGTTCAGATGTGCTGGATGAAATTCTTAATTCAAGAAGAAATGCTGGAAATGGAAGAGGACTTGGTTACAATGATCAAGTTGGGAAAAAAGGACAAAGGCCTGGTGTGAACTCTGTTCAACAGAAAAGAAAGCAGTATCAAACGGTGTCAAGTAGGATGTCCCAACATTGTCAAAGACCTCAAAAGAAATCTTCAGGAAGAAAGAATCAAGACAATAAGTGTCGTCACTGTGGTAAGTCTAGTCACATAAAGCCTTACTGCTACAAGTTGCATGTTTATCCCAAATCATCAACTCGACCCAGAAGGAGAAAAGAGTCAGCAAAGGAAAAGAAGAAGTGGATTCCTAAGAATGAAATTTTCGCCGTCATAGCTTATACCTCTGTGGGAGCCTCTGCCGGAGAAGACTGTTATTTCGATAATGGTTGTTCTAGACACATGACTGGTGTCAAGAAGTTCTTAGTTGATATTAAACCACATTCCACTAGCTATGTCACCTTTGGAGATGGGTCAAAAGGTGAGATAAAAGGTGTTGGAAAGCTAAAGTATGTTAGGCATCCTAGCCTGGATAAAGTATTGTTTGTCAAAGGATTGACTGCTAATCTGATAAGTATTAGCCAATTGTGTGACCAGGGCCTAAAAGTTAACTTCTCTAAATCTGAGTGTCTGGTAACAAATGATATAGAGGAAGTTATCATGAAGGGCACCAGATCGAAGGATAATTGTTATTTGTGGACTCCCCTTGAAACAAAGTGTCCCTCAACCTCTTTGATATCGAAAGAAGATGAGGTAAAGATGTGACATTAGAAACTTGGCCACTTGCACTTGAAGGGAATGAAAGAAGTCTTATCTAAGGAGGCTGTCAGAGGTATCCCTAATCTAAAAATAGATGAAGGAGGAGTATGTAGCGAATGTAAAATTGGAAAACAGACAAGGATGTCACATAAAAAGCTTCAACATTTGACCACTACAAAAAACTTGGAGCTACTTCATATGGACTTGATGGGACCTATGCAGGTTGAAAGTCTTGGCGGAAAGAGGTATGTTTATGTTGTGGTGGATGACTTCTCTAGATACACATGGGTGCATTTCATCAAGGAGAACTCAGAAGTATTTGAAGTGTTCAAAGGACTGTGTCAAAAACATCAAAGGGAGAAGGATTGTGGCATAGTTAGAATCAGAAGTGACCATGGGAAGGAATTTGAAAACAGCAAGTTTAATGATTTTTGTTCCTCTGAAGGAATTAGTCATGAGTTTTCTTCACCCATCACTCCTCAACAGAATGGCGTGGTTGAGAGAAAGAATACCACAATTCAAGAATGTGCAAGGGTCATACTTCATGCCAAGAAACTTTCATATCATTTTTGGGCTGGAGCCATGAATGCAGCTTGTTACATTCTAAACAGAGTAACAATCAGATCTGGAACGTCTGTCGCATTATATGAGTTGTTGAAAGGAAGGAAGCCAACTGTGAAATACTTCCATGCTTTTGGAAGCAAATGTGACATCTTGGTTGACCGTTAGCAAAGGAGGAAGATGGATCCCAAAAGTGATTGTTAGATGTCAATCATGATATATATTTGTATGAATTATTTAGCATTTTTCATTTCTTTTCATGTGGAATATGTTGATTTTAGTGTGGAATGATGTTGTTGTGCATTCATCGAAATATACTTGTGGTGCTTGTAATTTGTGTGCTAATGTGCAGGAATAGGCATAAAAAGATCAAGATTGTGATACACAAAGATTGGAGGCAAGTTGCCATTGAAGGAAGAAATCAACAACAGCATTCGTTAGGCGAGTGTTGGCGAAGCTGCCAGCGAAGGTTCGCCTAGCGAACGTTGGCGAGTGTGCCAGCGAGGGGTGGCAGAAAGTATGCAAAAACCTATAGTAGGAAAACTGGGTAAATTCGCTGGGCGAGGAAGCCTGATGTGTTCGCGGGGCGAAGGTGCCAGCGAAGGGTGGCAGAAACTTCTACTTTTGAAAACACCCAAACTTCCATGGGGCGAATGTGGTAGCGAAGGTTCGCTTCGCGAGTGAATTGGTTTGCCTAGCGAACCCGCGATAATTCTTGTGGGCGGTTTAAGTCTGAGGCACTTAAAGTGCCATGTTTTAGTTCATTCGCTAGGCGAATGAAGCCTTCGCTAGGCGAAGGGTGCTGAGTTTTTATTTGTATAAATAGATTTTCAGTTGTTGTAAAAAGGATCTCTTGTTCATTTTCACTAGTAATCATAGTTTTCAGTATTTTGATCATCAAAGAGTGGATTTTAACTTGGAGAAGCTGAAGCCGCATCCATTCTCAATTATTCGTCGTGGATGCTCATTCATCTCCTCTCTTTACTTGTTATCCAAACTACCATGAGAAGTGGTAGCTAAACACTCAATGTTGAGGTTAGAGGTAGTTGATCCTAATTTTATGTATTGCTTTTGATCTTTTGTATATGAACAAAGTCTTTGATCAATATAGATGATGTTGTTTTCTTTTAATGATACATGTGTGATTTGTATTGCTCTAGACATAGATTCTACAAATCATGACCTAACAATTTTATCTCTTAAAAACCAAACTCTAGACATAGATTTGGGATTTGCTATTCGCATTGTGTTGATCTTAATGATTATTGTTTAGATTGTTAGCGTGAGACATCATCTAACGGTCTAAACAATGATACTCACGACTTCGCTTTAGACATAAACTTAGTCGGGAGGATACGCGGTTGTATTGGTCGGAAACCGAGTTCATATGCTTGATTAATCATTTATACATGAAAAGGATTAGCGAAACCTAACCTTGACATACTTTTATCAAAACTTTTACAAAATCTTTGTCACCAATTAATCTTTGCTACAAATGAATGTTAACCACAATTGAGAAACTTTTGAAACCATTGACCTTAAAGTATCACAACTATTGAACGGCACGCATCAAATATCGAACAATCCCTGTGGATACGATTAAAAACAACCCCCACTATTACTCTACTAACAAAATGGCGTCGTTGCCAGGGATTGTTTAGTGATATTGCAAGCATTGCGATAGTTGAGCTATTTTAAGCTTGTGACCATTTTATCTTGAACTTGTTAATTTGTTTTGTTTAGTGTGCAGACTTAGTTTATGCAAGGGAAACTACCGACGGACCAACTTCTTTTCGATCCTTAGATTGAGAGAACCGCTCGTAGAATCAACAGCAGAACTAGACGAAGGAGGCAGCTAGCAAGACAGAAGCGAGAACAAGAGGAAAGTACTTTTACACCACCACCAGTTCCACAAATACTTCCAATTATGGAGGCAGATCCACCACCACCACCACCACCTGCTTCTAGGCCATGCACAAATAGTCCGAGACACAATGCTCAGTTCGCTCGCCATGCACACAACGGTCGTCATGCTGAAATGAAGACCGGAATTCTCCAACTGTTATATCAAAGTCCATTTACGGGTATGGATCATGAAGATCCTTTTACCCATCTGACAAAATTCTATGAAATAGCGGGAGCGACTGGTGCACCTGAAGCAGAAGAGGAGTCTCTGTTCAAGAGACTATTCCCGCATTCCCTTATTGGGAAGGCCAAGGAATGGTACCTTGATCAGTCAACAACCATAATGACAGATTGGAAGGCATTGGAAGAGAAATTTTTTGAGAGATTTTTCCCTCACACTCGGTTTATGGAAGCAAAGACCGCCATCGCGGTATTCACACAAGGAGCAAATGAATCTCTCAACGAAGCTTGGGAGAGGTTCAAATCAATGTTAAGAAAGTGCAAGGGCCATGGTTTTGATGAATTGTCACAAATTCATATATTTAGAAATGGGCTGCAACTTGTACACAAAACCTTGTTGGATGCCACCGCTGGTGGATCCTTGTTAAGCAAAACTGCAGCGAAAGCCACAGCTATCAATGATAAGATGGCCTTGAACGATCATCAAGGTAGTCACAACCGTGGACCTTCTCAACGAACTCTGGGAGTGTTGGAATTGGGAACAAACGATGATATCCTTGCGCAGAACAAGTTATTATCACAACAGGTTGAGTTGTTGACTAAGCAAATGTCTAAGCTGCCGCAACAATTCAAAGAAATTCATGATTCTTCAAGTAAAAATGTGCAGGTGTTAGTTTGTGAATTATGTAGAGGTGACCATCCGACCGATTATTGTCCTCCCGTTGTGGAGGAAGCAAACTACGCGGGAAATCAAGGATACCAACCCCGACCTCCGTATCAACAAGGCAACCAAGGTTACCAACAAAGGGCTAACCAAGGTTATCAACAACAATGGAGACCGAAAGAAGCCGGACCATCAAACTGTCAACAATACCAAAATTACACTCAACCTCCGCAAGCTCCCGTTGGAAATACGAAGATGGAGGACACTCTCACACAATTTATGCAAATGGAAATTTCCAACCAAAAGAACACCGATGCGGCCATAAGGAATCTTGAAACACAAGTCGGGCAATTATCAAAACAATTGGCCGACCAACAAAAAGGGCACTTTACGGCAAATACTCTTCCGAATCCTAAAGATTGCAAAGCAATTCTCACAAGAAGTGGAAGAGAGATTGACATGGGTGTAGGTAAGAGAGTAGTGGAGGAGGAGGTTGTAGTTGAAAATGAAAAAGAAAAAGATAGTGATGAGATTGAAGTAGAAAAAAATGTTGAGGGTGTTTTAGTTAAAAATGAGAAGGAAAAAAGTGAGAATGAAAAAAAAATAGAGAGTGAGGAAAAAGTGAAGAAAACTAGGAAGGGAAAAGAACCGATGAACAATATTCCGATCCAACACTTACCATATCCTCATGCTCCTACAAAGAAAGATAGTGCGCGACACTATTCTCGGTTTATGGATATTTTCAAACAATTACAAATAAATATTCCATTTTCCGAGGCTTTGGAGCAAATGCCTAAATATGCGAAATTTATGAAAGATATCCTAACGAAAAAGAAGAGGTATATGGATCAAGAGACGATTATGGTAGATGCAAGCTATAGTGCCATCATTCAACGTACTCTCCCGAGGAAAGAATGTGATCCGGGACGAGTTACATTGCTGGTTACGATAGGAAATATTTATGTGGGCAACAGATTGATTGATTTGGGCTCTAGTATCAACTTGATACCATTGTCGATTGTGAAATGGTTATGACACATGGAATTGAGGTCCACTCAAATGACGTTGCAACTCGCAGATAAATCTACTACCCGTCCTCACGGTGTACCGGAAGATGTGTTGGTCAAAGTGGACAAATTTTTGTTTCTGATAGACTTTGTTGTCATTGAAATGGAGGAGGATGAGGATGCACCTTTGATTCTTGGAAGGCCTTTCATGAAAACTGCCCGAATGGCAATTGACATGGACGATGGTCTCATGAAAGTGAGAGTCCAAGATGAAGAGGTGTGTTTCAATCTTTATGATGCCATGAAGCACAAGAAAGATAAAGGTGATTGTTTCCGAATCGATGCAACGGAGGAAGCTAGTTTTGAAGTTACAAAGAAAATTCATGTCATTGATCCTTTGCAAAGAGCTTTGGATGATTCCTTGGAAGTATTCTCGGTTGAAGAAGAGCAAGCTCTTGAAGAGTGTTTGTTAGAGCTTGAAGCTTTGGAAGAATTGCAACCTTGGGAGTATGAAGAGGAAATTCTAAAAAAAGTGGTTAATGATGAACCATCCAAACTTGAACTAAAAGTGTTACCTTCAACCTTGAAGTATGCTTTTCTCGATGACGGTGGTAATAAACCGGTGATCATAAGTAGTATTTTGTCTGAAAACGAGGAAAGCCGCTTAATTCAAGTGTTGAGAAAAAAATCAGGATGCAATGGGATGGACGTTCTCAAAGGCATAAGCCCTTCATATTGCATGCACCGTATATTTATGGAGGAAGATTTTAAACCGGTTGCTCAACCTCAACGCCGGTTAAATCCAATCATGAAAGAAGTGGTTAGAAAAGAAGTGGTAAAAATGTTAGATGTCTGAATGATTTATCCCATTTTTGATAGCCTGTGGGTAAGTCCGGTGCATGTGGTACCGAAAAAAGGCGGATTAACGGTGGTACGAAACGAGAAAAATGAGCTCATTCCAACAAAAACTGTTACCGAGTGGAGAATGTGCATCGACTACCGTAGGTTGAACAAAGCTACGAGAAAAGATCATTTCCCTCTACCTTTTATGGATCAAATGCTCGAAAGGCTTTCCGGTCAACAATTCTACTGTTTTTTGGATGGTTATTCGGGTTACAACCAAATTATTGTGAACCCGGAGGATCATGAAAAAACCGCTTTTACATGTCCTTTTGAAATCTTCGCTTATAGGAGGATGCCGTTTGGATTATGTAATGCACCGGCGACTTTTCAACGGTGTATGCAAGCTATATTCTCGGATTTGATCGAAAAGACAATTAAGGTCTTTATGGATGATTTCTCGGTTTTTGGACAATCATTTGATATTTGCTTGAAAAATTTGGATACGGTGTTGGAACGGTGTGTGGAAACCAATTTGGTGCTTAATTGGGAAAAATGCAACTTTATGGTGAACGAGGGAATTGTGCTCGGTCACAAAGTTTCTTCAAAGGGCCTTGAAGTTGATAAGGCCAAGGTGGACGTTATTGAGAAATTTCCACCACCGATGAATGTCAAAGGCATAAGGGGCTTTCTTGGAAACGCCGGGTTTTACCGAAGGTTTATTAAGGACGTCGCAAAGGTCGCAAAGCCATTGAGCAACTTGCTCGTCCAAGGTAAGATTTTTGACTTTGAAGAGTCTTGCCTTTTTGCGTTTAATTTTTTGAAAAAGAATTTAACTACCTCACCGATAATCGTTGCACCTAACTGGAAATTGGATTTTGAGTTAATGTGCGATGCAAGCGATTATGCGGTTGGAGCTGTTTTGGGTCAAAGGAAAACAAAAGTTTTCCACGCGATACATTATGCGAGCAAAGTTTTAAACGAGGCTCAAATTAACTATGCAACAACTGAGAAAGAGTTGCTTGCCATAGTGTATGCGTTGGAGAAATTTCGTTCCTATTTGATTGGTTCACGAGTCATCGTTTACACGGACCACACAGCTATAAGGTATCTGCTCACCTAACCTGATTCTAAGCAGAGGCTTATTCGTTGGATCCTTTTGTTACAGGAATTTGATCTTGAAATTCGTGACAAAAAAGGATCCAAGAATTTGGTGGCGGATCACTTATCCCGCCTGGTAAACTTTGACGTGACCAAGAATGAATGTGAGGCCAAAGAGGAGTTCCCGGATGAAAAATTGTTTAGAGTGCAGGTTAGACCGTGGTTCGCCGATATGGCTAACCACAAAGCCACCGGATTGATACCGGACGGTCTAACGTACCACCAAAAAATAAAATTTTTGTCAGACGCCAAGTCTTTCGTATGGGACAAACCTTATTTATTTAAACTTGGTGTCGACAACCTTTTAAGGAGGTGTGTCTCATTGGAGGAAGCCACGAATATTCTCTGGCATTGTCATAACTCTCCGTATGGAGGACACTTTAATGGGTTAAGAACGGCCACTAAAGTCCTTCAATCGGGCTTTTATTGGCCGTCCTTATTCAAAGATGCACATGCGCATGCCCTTAGTTGTGACAGGTGCCAGAGAAGTGGAGGAATTTCACGGCGCCACGAGATGCCTTTACAAAATATGTTGGAAATTGAAGTTTTTGACTGTTGGGGGATCGACTTTGTCGGTCCATTCCCGTCTTCATTTTCCAATGAATATATTTTGGTCGCTGTTGATTATGTGTCTAAATGGGTGGAGGCGATAGCTTGTGCTAAAGCCGACAGAAAAACAGTTGTGAAATTTTTGAAAAAAAACATTTTTGCGCGTTTTGGTACTCCTAGAGTGTTAATAAGTGATGGAGGGTCTCATTTCTGTAACACTTAGCTTGACAAAGCTTTGGAGCAATATGGTGTGAAGCACAAGGTTGCCACACCATATCATCCTCAAGCTAATGGTCAAGCGGAGGTATCCAATCGTGAGATAAAACCTATTTTAGAAAAAACAGTTTCGGCCTCGAGAAAAGATTGGGCCAACAAATTGGATGATGCTTTGTTGGCGTATCGGACCGCTTTTAAGGCTCCGATCGGTCTCACACCGTTTAAAATTGTGTATGGTAAGAGTTGCCACCTGCCGGTGGAGTTGGAACACAAGGCGTTTTGGGCCTTAAAATTTTTAAACTTTAATCCAACTCTTAGCGGTGAAAAATGAAAAGAGCAATTACACGAGTTGGATGAATTACGTCTTCAGGCGTACGATTCCAATAAATTGTACAAAGAGCGTGTAAAGTCTTACCATGACAAAAAAATTATCATCAAGCAGTTTAAGGTAGGACAGTTGGTCCTGCTATTCAATTCTCGGTTAAAATGTTCCCGGGAAAGTTAAGGTCTAAATGGTCTGGTCCGTTCCGGATCCGAGAAATCAAGCCTTATGGAGCGGTTATAATTGAAGACACAACAACCAAAGAGAATTGGACTGTGAACGGCCAAAGATAGAAAGTGTATCTTGGAGGTGATTTCCAGCGGAATCCCGCCATTGTTCCTTTCCGCGATCCGTAAGATTGCGGTGGACCGTCGAGCTTAGCCGACGTTAAACAAGCGCTTGTTGGGAGGCACCCCAACATTGTAAGTATTACTGCTTATTTCTGTTTTAATTGTGTTTGGTTAGCATTTTGAAGCCTTAAAAGATGTGGAAAGTTTTGGCAAATTTTTGAAAATTCTGGGCTTGTTCGCTGGCGTTCGCCTAGCGAGCTAGGGCGACCATTCGCTGGCCTTCGCTTCGCGAACCCAGTGAGGCAGACCAACCCAAGTGTTGCCACATCAGAAAAAAAGGAATTGTGGGTGGGCCACCCAATTGGGCCCAAGACCCATTTTGAATCAGAATTAGAGGGGGAAACCCTAATTCATTTGCCACCTTTGCCACCGTATTTGCAATTTCCTCTCCTTTACTCTCAAGAGCTTGGCAACACTTCTCTTTCCATTTTCCATTCACCCTAATATCACCAGTACCGTGCGAAATTCAGGTTTGCACACTCTTTCATTGTGTTTTTTCATTGTGCATTGTTATGTTCATGATAGAGCAATTAGGGTTTTGAAAATTTTGGAACCTCTGTCATTTTGTTTATGAATTGCATGTTAGAAACTACATAGGTATTATGAGTAGAGTGATATTTGAACAAAAAAGAGATTGTTGTTGGACTGGCTTTGATATTGTTTTTCTGCAAATTCGTGGGTTCGCTGCTTTGTTCGCTTCGCGAGACTGCGCGAGTGTTCGCCAGACTTCGCCTAGCGAACCTGGCGCGAACAGAAGAAAATTTTCAATTTTTTTTATGAAATGCAAGTCTCTGGCTGGTTTGTTTTGAGTCGCTAATGCTTTTGTTTGTCTTTGTTGGGTTTTATTGTTTGTTATGTGCAGATGGCACCAAAAACAGCAATTCACGCGGCTAAGAAGCGAAAGGCTTCAACCTCCAGACAAGTGCCCGTGCATTTTGATGAAGACAGATTTAGGGGAGCTAAGAAAAAAGCCAGATACGAAACCCTTGAGAGAAAGCACGTCTTGGCAGAGAAAAGATTCCTACTTAGTGATCATGGAAGTTACCGGATAATTGTTGCTCTTTTTGTGGCGAAGAAATAGGATCGTTTAAAGATGCCTCTGGATGGCTACAATGCTTAAATTGTTCGGGAATTTTATGCGAATGCATTGCCGGATGATGGAGAAAGATTTAGCTGGGCCTCATGGGTTAGAGGGACTGTTGTGAGATTTGATCGTAGGACGATCAACACTGTTTTGGGAGATCCTTTGTCGTTGGTTGGTACTGAGTTGGATGCATATCATCGCGACTTGCATCTCCACCGTGACATTGAAAAGATGACCCGGGATTTACTTCTTGAAGGTAAGGAAGTTGAGAGGAATTCATCCGGGGTGCCGATAGATTCAGAAGGGTGGACATGCAGCCTTTGGTTCAGCTCATTTTGTTGTTTGTACTCACCAACATTTCTCCCAGGTCGCATCATAGTACAGTTCCTATTGCTCTAGCTCATCTTATTCACAACATTCAGATGAATGTGCAGATTGACGTGGCCCGCATCATTGCGGATGAAATCAAGGCTATTTTTTTGAGTGGTTTGGGAGGTACTGCGGCGCGCAAGAATGCCCCGCTTGCTTTTCCATGTCTTATTATGTCCTTGTGTGCTCACTCTGGTGTGGATATTCCAGCCCGCAGGCAGGTCACTATTCCATCTGCTATTGATGATCGGTATGTGGATAAGTTCTATAAAGCTAGAGGGGTTGTTGGAGAGTCTTCCAAGGCTGGTGCTGATGATGCAGCTGAGACTGGTGGAGGTTCTGAACCGGCGTCGCCGGCCTTTTATCCATATCAGCAGGAGATCTACCAATATAATTGGGATTGGATGGCTGCCCAGCAGCGTGCCATGACTGATATTCATGATTCTTTGCAGGTTCTCCAATTGCAGATCCGGGACCCTTCTACTAAGCACATGATGATGACTAGGGAGCAGTTCCTAGTGCATGCTGGTTGGCCTGAGGCCAGGCCAATTTTAGGAGGGGTGGGACGATGCTAATGATGAGGAGGCTGGAGTAGAGACTGTTGGTGACGATGATGATGAGGAGGAGGCTACTTCTGCTGGCGGTGATGAGGATATTGAGGTGTCAGATGAGGATTGATGTTTTTGTGGCTCTTAGACTTGTGTACTTCATTTGGACTCCAAAGTGAAGTTTTCTAGTATTTATTTTTTTTTCCAGCTTTTACTAGTCTATTGTATCCACATAGTGGAATATTTTGAATATTGGTGTACTTGTACCCTAGTGGTACCATTTTGGATATTGTAGGTGTTTTTACACCAAGCACTTTATTATTATTATTAGTAATGTTAAGAGTTTTGAGTAAGTTATTTTTGTTGCACTGTTACTAATAATTTGTGGGGTTTAATTAATGTATTAAGTGTTGAGTTCTTCAGTTTACGAATGCTCAACACTTAATTTGTGAATATGTTTTCATTTTAATGTTCCTTCTTTTATGATGGAATTTTGGAAGTTAGGATGGAGACTCTTGATTTTAAAGAAAGATTCCTCCAAGATGTGAGGGCTATGATAGTGCCTTAAGCATTGTGTAGCTACAAGGTACATCGTTACCTAGTTCGAGAATTTTGTATGTTTTAGAACTTTGTGTCTTGGGCGATTGAAAATGTTGTTTCATGTTACAACTTCTTTTGAATGCATATGTCATTTTAGGATCAAAAACCATTAAAGTGAGAAGCCTCCAAAGTGTTATTATATGTTAAGGAGTGTTGATGAATGTTGTTTTTACTTTTAATTCATGCCTTATCTTGTGACCATGTGATTTTGTGGAAGTAGGAGAAGTGATCAAGGCACTTTTTGAAAGTGAGCACAACCATGTCCATATAGTAATTCACCCGTGAGGAGTGAGCATTTGGTAGCCCCTTTGAGCCTAAACAGTTTAGAACTCAGTTTAGTGATGAACTTGTTTTATGTCCATAATTTGCAAGTTCGGTTCATCATTGAATTTGGTGAGTTCTAGCATTTTCTTCTTGAACCTTTGAAATTGTATACTTTGATTTCCTTGCCTCAAAAAGCAAGGAGCATTCACTTTTGGTTAAGTCGAAAATGATTTGGGAAGAATAAAAAGAAGATGGGTGCATTACTCCAAATTTTGAAAAAAAAAAATTCAAGCAAGCATGTAAAGAAAAGAGTGTGAATATGTTGTACAAATGAGAAAATGCTTGCTTGAATGAGAAAAAAATAGAATCAATAATTGTGCACGGTAGTTTGTGAAGGTGGAATGAAAAATTGGTGAAATGAAGTGGGTTGTGTGAATATGTGTGTAGTGAATGTTCTTTTGCTTCGGCAATTTCGTTTCAATGGCCATTAGAAATGTCCCTTTTTGTTTAACCGACCAAACTACAACCTTGAAGTCCTTAGTGATCTTTTACTTCCATGATTTCGTTGGTGTTCATTGAGATATGGTATGAATTGTTTAGTATTTGCATCATTGGTCATTTGAGTGTAATTGTCCCGTGCTTGTATGCACGTTTGCCTTCAATCCTATTTCGAAGAGGAGTGTAGAATGACATGTGTATGATGAGTTAGTTGTCTCTTGAAACATTGTTGAAATTGTTTAAGAGTCAAGTTCTTTTACATTATGGGTTCTTGAATTGTGTAATTGTTGCATTGTTGTGATCGTTGTTTAGTTGAGCCATTTTTCGTGTCTTGGTTGAATTGAATCCTCGAGCAAATCCTCGTGAGAGGCATACTTTGCTTGAGGATAAGCAATGAGTTAGTTGGGGAGAGTTTGTTAGATGTCAATCATGATATATATTTGTATGAATTATTTGGCATTTTTCATTTCTTTTCATGTGGAATATGTTGATTTTAGTGTGGAATGATGTTGTTGTGCATTCATTGAAATATACTTGTGGTGCTTGTAATTTGTGTGCTAATGTGCAGGAATAGGCATAAAAAGATTAAGATTGTGATACACAAAGATTGGAGGCAAGTTGCCATTGAAGGAAGAAATCAACAACAGCATTCGCTAGGCGAGTGTTAGCGAAGCTGCAAGCGAAGGTTCGCCTAGCGAACGTTGGCGAGTGTGCCAGCGAGGGGTGGCAGAAAGTATGCAAAAACCTACAGTAGGAAAATTGGGTAAATTCACTGGGCGAGGAAGCCAGCGAATGCTCGCTGATGTATTCGCGGGGCGAAGGTGCCAGCGAAGGGTGGCAGAAACTTCCACTTTTGAAAACACCCAAACTTCGCTGGGGCGAATGTGGTAGCGAAGGTTCGCTTCGCGAGTGAATTCGTTCGCCTAGCGAAACCGCGATAATTCTTGTGGGCGGTTTTAGTCTGAGGCACTTAAAGTGCCATGTTTTAGTTCATTCGCTAGGCGAATGAAGCCTTCGCTAGGCGAAGGGTGCTGAGTTTTTATTTGTATAAATAGATTTTCAGTTGTTGTAAAAAGGATCTCTTGTTCATTTTCACTAGTAATCATAGTTTTCAGTATTTTGATCATCAAAGAGTGGATTTTCACTTGGAGAAGCTGAAGTCGCATCCATTCTCGATTATTCGTCGTGGATGCTCATTCATCTCCTCTCTTTACTTGTTATCCAAACTACCATGAGAAGTGGTAGCTAAACACTCAATGTTGAGGTTAGAGGTAGTTCATCCTAATTTTATGTATTGCTTTTGATCTTTTGTATATGAACAAAGTCTTTGATCAATATAGATGATGTTGTTTTATCTTAATGATCCATGTGTGATTTGTATTGCTCTAGACATAGATTCTACAAATCATGACCTAACAATTTTATCTCTTAAAAACCAAACTCTAGACATAGATTTGGGATTTGCTATTCGCATTGTGTTGATCTTAATGATTATTGTTTAGATTGTTAGCGTGAGACATCATCTAACGGTCTAAACAATGATACTCACGACTTCGGTTTAGACATAAACTTAGTCGGGAGGATATGCGGTTTTATTGGTCGGAAACTGAGTTCATATGCTTGATTAATCGTTTATACGTGAAAAGGATTAGCGAAACCTAACCTTGACATGCTTTTATCAAAACTTTTACAAAATCTTTGTCACCAATTAATCTATGCTACAAATGAATGTTAACCACAATTGAGAAACTTTTGAAACCATTGACCTTAAAGTATCACAACTATTGAACGACACGCATCAAATATCGAACAATCCCTGTGGATACGATTAAAAACAACCCCCACTATTACTCTACTAACAGTGATGAAGGAATCTTTCTGGGATATTCTATAAATAGCAGAGCCTACAGAGTTTTCAACTCAAGAATTAAGGTTGTGCTGGAATCCATAAATGTTGGGGTTGATTACTCATCTACCGAAGCGGGTGTCACTGATGATATTGGAGCATTCTTTCCCATAGGGGATGAAGATGTCACAGAGGATTTTCGAACATCACATGAGATCCGGAAGGTGCTGGAGACTCAAATGATGTTAATCCTAAATCTGCAGAGACTGAAAAGGTTGACAAGGGACCCTCCACCAGAGTTCAAAAAGATCATCCTAAGGAGCTCATAATAGGAGATCCAAATGGTGGAAGAATGAGCAGGTCACGAAATGTTGTTGCTGGCGCTTGTTTTGTCTCGAAGCTGGAACCCAAGAATGTCAAAGAGGCCTTGACCGATGAATTATGGATCAATGCTATGCAAGAGGAACTGTGGCAGTTCAAAAGGCACGAGGTCTAGGATCGTGTGCCAAGACCTGAAGGGTAAAATGTGATTGGTACAAGATGGGTGTTTAAAAACAAGTCTGATGAGCAAGGCGTAGTCACGAGAAACAAGGCTAGACTTATTGCTCAAGGGTACACTCATATTGAGGGAGTGGACTTTGATGAAACTTTTTCTCCTGTTGCTAGATTGGAGTCTACTAGATTGTTACTTGGAGTAGCTTGCCTGTTGAAAATTCAAGCTATTTCAAATGGATGTTAAGAGTGCCTTTCTGAATGGATACTTGAATGAAGAAGTATATGTGGAACACCCTAAAGGATTTGTTGATCCTACATTTCCAGATCATGTGTTCAAGTTGAAGAAGGCCTTGTATGGGTTGAAACTGTAACACCCTTCTAAACCCCGCGGAAAATATATAAATAAATCAGAGTAATTATCATGCATTTGACAAAAGGGTGCCACAATAATCTCAAAACATCACAACACCTATCATGCTCATTAACACTTAAACTAAATTCATGCTTTTCATAAACTTCACTTAGCATGTAGCAGCGGATTTACTTCAATCTTAATAGACATAAATAAAAGTTTCATGCTCATCACATTCATAATAAATATAATTATTCTCACACTTCAAAGTTTCATCAACAAGGTATTACTCAAGTAACCATACAATTCATAAGTACATACACACAATTCCACCAATTCAACAAGTCACATACATACACATAATTTCATATAACTAACATATACGCAATGTGACTCGATACAAGACTCAATGCAACTTATGTCATGTGGTACCAACACTTGTTATTATTTTTTGGTTTTTACATTTAATCTGGGTTCGTTCCCTAGACCAATAACACATAAAAAACCCAATCCCTAAGCTTTCAAACCCCGCTCTAGGTTTGGGACAAGTCACTAGCTCCCACGAAACTAGCAAGCATTGCCTCTTGACACAAATGATGCGTATGCAATCAACAATCATATGCAATTAAGACCATTCCCTAATCTTAATATCATGCATATCTCCAATAATTCATCACACTTGAATTACCACACAATGGCACACACAAACACATTTTCATAATCAAAACATTCATACTTCAAACATCATCACCACAATTAGCAAGTAATACGCAAGTATCGACTCGATTCAATCACAACTCACAAAACATACGTTACCGATTAAATATAGAATAATTAGTCAATCACCAATAATTGAATCCAATACTCAATAAAATTCCACTATTCAATAAATAATAATCAATATTTAAATAAACAATCAATATTTAAATAAATAACCAATATCGGAATAAATAATCAATATCTAAATAAATAATTAATATTTAAATAAATAATCCATATTTAAAGTTAAATAACCAATTTTTAATAAATAATTAAGAATTAAATAAATAATTAATATTTAAATAAATAATCAATGTTTTAATTAAATAATTAACATTTAATAAAATATTTAATCCTTTAGTAAAAAAATCTATATATATATATATATATATATATATATATATATATATATATATACACACACACACACACACACACACACACATATATATATATATATATATATATATATATATATATATGTGTGTGTGTGTGTGTGTGTGTGTGTGTGTGTGTGTGTGTGTATATATATATATATATATATGTGTGTGTGTGTGTGTGTGTGTGTGTGTGTGTGTGTGTGTGTGTGTATATATATATATATGGGTTTTTATTGCGCTACAGGATTGATGAAAAGGTCACATAGTTTTTACATAAGTTTTGCGCTATAACTCATCAAATTAAAAGTGTTACATTCCAATTTTTAATGTGGTACTCCAAATATTTAATGGGTCTCTATAGTATACTAACATATCAATTCCAAACACAATTAAATTAACCTCTCTCAAGATTATCAATAATACTTAACAATTTCACATTCATAGAAAATTTGGGGGTTTTATTCTAAACAAGTTTTTATCCATTAAACACTATCAAATAATCTCAATAATTATGTAAAAACTCACCCTTACCTTAATTTTTGATGGATTCTTGAGTTCTTGAATTTGGGTTCCTCTTCTTCTCCACTCTTCTTCTTCTCTCTAACTTTCCTCCTTTTCCAATTTTTTTTCTTACTATCTTTCTATTCTCTTTTATTAAACCCTAAAATTGTTTTAAAACAAATTGGGCCTATCTCCACCCATTTTCACTTACTATTCACACACTTAATTAAGCCCAAATAAAATCTATCAATTCTATATTATTCTACCAAATAAAATAAATCAAGTAATTAAATTAAATCAAATAATTCAAATAAATCACATAATTCAATTAATTCAATTAATTAAAATTAATTAATTAATTCAATTAAATCAAATAAATCAATTAACTCAAATAGATCAATTATTTCAAATAAGTCCAATAAATCAATTAATCCAAATAACTCAAATAAATAAATTAATTAATATAAATCCAATAAATCAATTAATTCATATAAATCAAATAATTCATATAAATTCAATAAATCAAATAATTCATATAAATCAAATAAATTAATTAATTCAAATAAATCACCTAAATCAATTAATTCAATTAATTCAATTATTTCAAATAGACCAAATAATTCAAATAAACTAATTAAATTAATTAGACACAAAATCACAAAATTAATGAATTAATTAAATAATTACTAAAATTGGGGTGTTACAGAAAGAAGCTCCAAGGGCTTGGTATGAGAGGCTAACTGAATTCCTCGTCAACCATGGTTACAGAAGAGGTGGAATTGACAAAACCCTCTTTGTTAAAGAAAGGGATGGAAAACTCATGATATCTCAAATCTATGTTGATGATATTGTGTTTGGAGGGATGTCGGATGAGATGGTTCAACACTTTATCAAGCAAACGCAATCTGAGTTTGAGATGAGTTTAGTGGGTGAATTAACCTATTTTCTTGGTCTCCAAGTCAAACAGATGGAAGACTCAATATTCCTTTGTCAAGGGAAATATGCTAAAAGTATTTTGAAGAAGTTTGGCTTGGAGAATGCTAACCACAAAAGAACTCCTGCTCCTACACACTTGAAATTGTCTAAGGATGAAAAGGACGTTAGTGTTTATCAGAGTTTGTATAGAAGCATGATTGGCAGTCTTCTATACCTTACTACAAGCAGACCTGACATAACTTTTGCAGTAGAAGTTTGTGCTAGATATCAGGATTAACCTAAAGTTAGTCATATTAATCAAGTCAAAAGAACTCTGAAGTATGTGAATGGAACATGCGACTATGGTCTGCTGTATTCTTATAGTTCTAATTCCTTGTTGATAAGATATTGTGATGCAGATGATAGGAAGAGCACCTCTGGTGGATGTTTTTTTTGGGAAACAACTTGATTTCATGGTTTAGTAAGAAACAAAATTGTGTTTCTTTGTCTACTACTAAAGCTGAATACATAGCTGCAGGTAGCAGTTGTTCTCAAATGATGTGGATGAAGCAGATGTTGACTGAGTACAATGTCAACCAGGATGTCATGACACTTTTCTGTGACAACTTAAGTGCCATTAATATTTCAAAAAATCTTATTCACCACAGCAGAACCAAACATCACTACAACAGATAAGACCTTAGACAGCGCTTTTTTTGCCCTTAGACAGCGCTTTGGTTAATACCAAAAGCGCTGTCTAAAGGTGGGTATATTTAATGAAAAGCGTTGTCTATGGTACCTTTATATAAAATTTTTCGTATACCTTAGACAGCGCTTTTGGTGAAAGCGCTGTCTAAGCCCTACCTTTTTTGACTTTTTTTTGGTATACCTTAGACAGCGCTTTCACCCAAAGCGCTGTCTAAGGTATACCTTAGACAACGCTCTCACCAAAAGCGCTGTCTAAGGTATACGAAAAATTTAATATAAATTTTTTAAAACCTCAATTTTTACCAGGTTTTTTCAACCAGAATTTGACCTGTTTTTTCAACCTGTTTTTGACCTGTTCAGAAAAATACCACAATTTGGAGATTCAAATCAATCCAATTTATCCTATTTAAATGTACCAATTTACACCAAAATTATATATCCAAAACAATTGGCAATTCAAACCAAGATATATATTTAAAATTACAAACCAAAATTATATATACACCTATTTATAATTACAAATCATTACATTTTTTCTACAAATGCACATATCACTTATACTAGTACTTTTGCATCCAACCAAAGGTATGCTTCAAATCTACATTATAGGTCCTGAAAACACAAAGATTGTAATTCAATTAAAAGAATACATAAACAAAGTTACACATATTTAAATTCTCATCAATTAAAGTAAGAGTACAATATTATACCTTGTAAAATTCCGAGCTCCATAATGAATTGACACCAATCCTCTTTAATTTCATCCAATTGAGAAATTGAGTAATGAGCACACTTGCATTCTTCAAAGTACTACATAATAATATAACATAGTTTGATTTAGTTTTAACTATTTCATTAGACATGAGAGATATGTGTTAATATTAAAATAACTCATAAGTTAGAAATACATACATCGGATGGAATCTCTATTCGATCCAACAAAAGAGTGTCTCTCATAAACCTCAACATGAAATAGCCGCAATCTATTTGATTGCGTTGCCGAGGACACTACAAATGAAAAGAAAATATGGATAAATCCTAAGTTTTATCAAGTAGCATCACTAATATAATAACACATGTGATAATTAATATACCTTCACTGTATTCCATGTAATAATGGGGTTGACTCTCCGCTGTGGTAGATGGCTATCTCGTAGTGCTAGGAAAGCTTGTATAGCGCTAATAAAATATAAGTGAATATTTAGAAAAATTCACATAAATAAATAAACAAACAAATAAATATACACATTCATATTTAGAACAATCTCACTTACGTGTCAATACACTTCTTCAAATCCGGGTATGTTGTCCAATCATTTCCTAACGAATCTAGATAATACACCATTGCTCTGCTAGGATTAATTGCGACCAACAACCAATGTCCACTGTAAGATTAAATAAGTGTTAGATGGAAACTTTCTACACGACGTCAAAATACAAAAAAACTATAATAGATGAATTTAGAATGAAAATCTAACCCAGTATTAAACGGTAAAAAGAACAACTTTTTCGTTTCTTGGTTGTCCATAAAGACATCGCGTATATACGCCAGGACCTCATCTGGTTTATTGATTATTAAGGTTAAGTTGACAGACGCCGGGCATAGGAATGCAAATCTTTGCTGCAATCCGTGTGGGCGCATAACTCTGTCATACAGAAACCTTAAATAAAAACATCATTAACATTAGACTATTCATTTGAAACATAAAGTAAATAAGTTGTTCAATTAATATACCAAAGTAGATCGGATATATACCTCACGTATGTATTGACAACAGTGCCGCCCAATTCTTCATGATTGAAAACTTGCTCGAAGTCTTCATTACTAATAATTTGGTCATGTTCAAAGCCATAGATACCTTTCTCCATATGTATAAGACGAACACCTCCGGTGATAATATCTGTCACTTGTAGATACGTCTGGAGGCACGACCTAGTGAGAAATCGGGTCATGTGCCCATGTGGGGTGTGAGCGATCCATAAACGTCGTGTGCCCGTGTGGGGTGTGAGCGACATATCGGTTCCAGAGGGAATCCGTTATAACCTCGTGTGCCCAGGTGGGGTGTGAGCGATGATTATAGACGATCGTGTGCCCAGGTGGGGTGTGAGCGATCGGGTCGTGTGCCCGTGTGGGGTGTGAGCGACAGATCGGTTCCAGAGGGAATCCGCTATAACCTCGTGTGCCCAGGTGGGGTGTGAGCAATGATTATAGACGATCGTGTGCCCAGGTGGGGTGTGAGCGATCGGGTCGTGTGCCCGTGTGGGGTGTGAGCGAAAGATCGGTTCCAGAGGGAATCCGCTATAACCTCGTGTGCCCAGGTGGGGTGTGAGCGATGATTATAGACGATCGTGTGCCCAGGTGGAGTGTGAGCGATCGGGTCGTGTGCCCATGTGGGGTGTGAGCGATCCATAAACATTGTGTGCCCATGTGGGGTGTGAGAAATGGGTGAACATCATAGGCCCGACGGGGAGTTACATTGGTAACGAGCGATGGTTCCAGCAGAGTTCCTGAGAGAACTAATGAGGATTGAGTTGGTACCCGCATTGCATTTGCATAGAGTCGTGAGTCGGTCTCTATGATTTGCATTTCTCATCTTTAAATGATGTATTGGTGAATAAACATAAATGTGTATGTTTATGTGGAATGATAAGAATGGTGAACGTATGCATAATGAATATGCTTGATGATATATCTATATTGTGATATATGATGAGTTGTGGTGAGAATATGTGTTATATGTTTATGTTGTAGTACATAATTATATGCATTGATATTATGATAATATTTCTCACCCTTCTGCTGTTTTATGATGCTCTATGAGGCATTGCAGATTAGGTATCTGGCGGTCTTTTTGTGAAGCGTGTCTTCATTTTCCTTGTTGGTCGGTTGGCTCTGATATGTAGCACCGGGTAGCTAGGACGTTTTGATCTTTTTGTGATACATTTGCATATGTATCTTGCTGATGAATTTGTGTATATAAACATGATGTTGCTTGTGATTCATACTGGATAATATATATATATATATATATATATGTGTATGTATATATGTTGGTTGTTATTCAATGTTTAGATTTTCCGCTTTCATTCTAAATATTGAAATGTGGGTGTAAGGACTAAGTTCCTACGTTGAAAGTTACCCCACTATTGCATATCATTTGTTGAGCAGGTGTTGTATGTTTTAATTTCAAGCATAATGTGACACACCTTTTTATGACGTGTTTACAATTATACTCTGATGAAATTTCCAATACGTGCCTAAATGATTTATTTGTTTATTTGGGGGTATAAAGAGGGGGTGTTACAGGATGCTAATTTATTTCATTCTAATCTGCCTGTAGCAGCCTTGACACAGAGGGACGACTTGTTTTCTTTGTTGGATCAATTTGAACCAAGCGCAGGTGTAGAACATTCAGTCAAATGGTCACTTAATGATCACAATAATTTTTCTGTGTCGTCTTTTTACGAGTTTATGCAGGTAATTAGTTCTCCCTCGGACAGGATATTTGGTGAGGAGTTGTGAGCTACTTTCAAACTTATTTGGACAACACAGATCCCATTCAAGGTGAAAGTTTTCGGATGGCGGATGCTACATAAGAGACTTCCAACTCGAGGTAATCTTGCCCGTAGAGGAATTATTACCAACAGACACGAAAAATCTTGCCCCTTTTGTTTCTTAGTGGAGGAAAGTGTGGAGCATGTTTTATTCTTATGTCACAAGACAAGACTGATATGGCAATTCGCTTGTAAATGGCTGAGAATTCCGGAGATTATAGTGGGAGGTATGCTGAACCACTTAACTTGTTGGGTATCTGGGTGTGTTAGAATTAATGGTTTAGTTAGTAGTGTTGTTGGTATGTGGCTCATAATCTGTTGGATCAATTGGTCATCTAGAAACAATATTTTATTTAGAGACGAGATTTGGGATTATGACACGATTTCGAATCGTATTCTTGTATATTCTTGGTGGTGGTTAGGAAAGAGCCACAATAGTGCTCTCAATTGTAACTATTACACTTGGGTAAATTACCCTAGTGATTTTTTGTAGGCCTTGATTATTAGAGAGGCGTTTTGATGTATACGGGTTGGGATACCCCTATTGTATCCCCTATTAATATATTTTAGCTTATTAAAAAAAAACCAAAATTTGGTGCATTGATATTTATTTTTATTGGTAGTTTGAAAACTTATATATTTTCAATAAAAAAAATTATTTTTATAATACAATTTCACATAAATAATTTGAGTTGTTTCGTAAACGTATGTTTTGAATTATATTCACTTTTAATATTTTTTTAATTATATTGATTTTGTAATATTATATTGTTATTAAAAAATATTTATAAAATAATATATTAAATTCAGAAAAAATATAACTAATATTATATTTGAGTAACATAACCTTAAATATCTAATTATTATTATTATTATTATTATTATTATTATTATTATTATTATTAATTTTTTTATAATAATATGAAATTTTGAGTTTTTCCCGTGTGACGCTTTTATCATTTAATTACTTATGTATTATCTTTTTAATTATTATATAAATAATAATATACTTGTTATTTTTTAACATATTATTAAAAATAAAATTCAATAATATGTATTTTTAAAAAAATAATAAATTCTTCTTTAAAATATAATAGATTAAGTCACACAAAACAATACATTCTATGTTATCACAAAAGCATCATAACAATTGAGTTGATCATATAACGATTTTAATATATTTAATAATTGCATTTGTTAAAAGGTGATCACTCAAAGTTTTTGTAAGAAACAAAATTAGACTAAAATTAAAAGTGTATGGATGAAAGATAGACAAATATTTTTTGTTCTAACCTCTATTAAAAATACACAAAAATTATATGTGGAGTTTTGACTAACCTCTACTAAATTATTTTTAAGATATTTTACTAGTAATTTTTATACATTTATATCAAACATGATAATATTATATTCTTAATTCCACTATTTCAAAAATGTTTGTGATAATCTTAAAACATATACATCCTCTAACTTAGCAACATAATCAAGGACACAACACACCTCACATTTTTCATCTCTTAATTTTCCTTTTGGATAATATAATGGAATGACTTATATTTATTTTATACGATACATAAATAAATCAATGTCATGACTATAATTTTTTTCTTCTTTTCATTTACACAAGCAATTTGTTAATTTCTAATTGAGAATAAAAAATTTCAAAATAAATTATATCCACAACAACAATAATAGTAGCTATATTTGTTTTTCTATATAAACAAAACAAACTTGTATACGGTTCCAAAGTTTTATCTCAACCATTTGTTAAAGTCAAAGAAACCAATGGTGAAAAATCAAAATGCTACCAAGTCTTTCGCAATCCAAATATAGCAAACTCCATAATTAACACACAAACGATTGGACCAAGGCTCCTGCGTGCTACTATATAAAACATGCAAGTACCCTATTGTTATTCATCTCAAGGGGAAGCAAAAACAACACAATAAATAAACATCAACATAAATCAATAAAATCATTAAAAAAAATGGCAAGATCGTTCGCCTTCGTTGCTCTCATTGTCTCCGCTCTTTGCTTCACATCTGTCTTGGCTGCCCGTAAGGCACCGACAGATAAGGCTGAAGTTTTCACCGTTGTTGGCAATATTTATTGCGATCCTTGCCACTTCGAATTTGAATCAAGGCTTAGCAAGCCCCTTTCAGGTACAAATTTCAATCTCTATTCCTATTTTTTTTATATTTTAAATATGAGACGATTTTGAATTAAAAAGTTGTCTAAATTCTTTACCGCTTTACGTAAAAATTTGAATTTAAATTGTCTGATCTTGATCGTTTCTATGAGCAGATGTTAAGGTGATATTATCATGCAGAAAGGAAGAGGGTAACAATGTGACAATAGTGAAGGAGGCCATGACCGATAAAAATGGTGTCTACAAAATCAATGTTGATGGCGAACACGAGGATGAAATTTGCGAGGTTTGCGCCGACTCAAACAATGGTGAATGTTCTTTGCCTATGGCAAACAAATCCGACAGGGTTGGTCTCACCAATAACATGGGTGTCTCTTCCTTGGTTCGTTTCGTAAATCCCCTTGGGTTCATGACTAAGTCAATTGATAGCCAATGTGGAAGTGTTATCTCTGAATTGGGTTTGGACCAGCCTTATGATTAGATAATCTTTCAACTTATTCATTATTCCTACTTGGAAAAATATTAAATATGTAAAAAGCCATTTAAAGTGGTTAATTTATTAAGGCTCAGTTGACCTGTATTGTCAATAATATAAACCATTATTTCTCTGCAAAAATGTGTTGTTGGTTATTTGTAACTTTTTAAACACATGCTTATTGAATATTAAATGAGAATTTGGAGAAATTTTGGTATTTTATCTTTGAGAAATATTATTTTTAGTACTATTGACAATTGTGTCCGATGATCAAATAAATAATAACTCCCCCTCTCTAGTCAAATAATGAAATTAAAATCAACGATATGCTATGTTAAGTTAATGTCTATCCTAAAATTTTAATTCAATTGACAAAAATCAACATTCTTAGATTAGAAATCAATCAACACCACGGTTTCAACTCGAACTTTTACGATTGTGTGTTTATAGTGATTATTACCGTTACATTTAATGATAAAAAATAATTAATGACCCTTATTGGAATTCAAAGCCACTTACAGCCTCTTTTCTTTGATTTCAAAACCTAAAAAATAAATGTAGATTTTTTACCCTCGATTTGGAGAAACAACCAAGGTTAAAACCCTTGTTTTTAATTTTTTCTTATAGTTTTACAAAATTTTCCCTTTATCATATATTTCTTTGAAACAGAACAAAAATTAAACTAATTTTAAATGAACAAATTATTTTTTTAAGCATAACCTAATCAGAACAAATGACCCTTATGTATCAAAATTATAAACTCTTAATGCCAAAGATAAAATGGCAAACACATTCTCTTTATTAAATAAAACTAAAACATAAATAAATGTGTGAAATATTGGATCGAACTCTAGTTTTAGCATGTCATCGAAGTCCGCTCACATGCTATTGTCGAAGACCTACATGTTGTAGTCGAATTGTGTTTTAGTATGTAGGAGATCGAATTGGACCTTGTGTTATGGATCCAATTATTTAAGTTAGCTTGTACCCTAAGTTAGCTTGTAATGGGTAATTGTTAAAAAACCCATTAGTTTAGTATGTTAGGTTTATTATAAATAGCATACTAGTCTCTCTTCCTAAGTGTGACAAAACCTTATTAGGTTGAGAAAGGTTAATTGTTGGTATTCACTTGTAGTCTTTGAACCCTATTGAAAAAGTGAATAGTAAAACAGATTTAACCAATTCTCTATTCTTCTTCCTCTTTTCTCTTCCTTTGTGAACCCTACTAGGGCTTCATTTATTTTTCCTTATTAACCCTAACCCTTGCGTGTTTCTTGCCCATAAAGAAACCGTTAATATTTTGTTTCAAGGTATCGTTTTTCATAACAAATTGGTGCAGTGAGCGTGGAGAAGATGCCTTCAACAAAGTATGAGATTGAAAAGTTCACCGGAGTGAACAATTTCGGTCTGTGGCGCTTGAAGATGAAAGCCCTACTGGTTCAGCAGGGTTGTTTGGAAGCATTGAAGGGAGAGGCAGCCATGGATGTTGTGTTAACGGTAAAAGAAAAAATGGCCATGATAGAGAAAGCCCACAACGCAATATTGTTGAGCCTTGGTGATAAGGATCTTCGACAGGTATCAAAGGAGACTACGGCATCGGGGTTATGGTTGAAACTTGAAAGTTTGTACATGACAAAATCTCTGGTGAATCAACTCTAACTGAAGCAAGCTTTGTATTCATTCAAGATGAATGAAGACAAAGTTTTGGCTGAGCAGTTGGATATGTTCAACAAGCTGATTCTTGATCTTGAAAATAGTGAAGTGAAGATCGATGACGAAGATCAAGCACTGTTGTTGTTGTGGGCTTTGCCTAGAACACATGCTCACTTCAAAGAAACTCTCTTGTATGGAAGAGAGTCCCTGAGCTTTGAAGAAGTTCAATCAGCCTTGTATTCTAAGGACCTGAACGAACGAAAGGAGCATAAACCTTCGACGGTTGGTGAAGGTTTGGCCGTTGAGGGAAAATTCTTGTGAAAGGATGGTAAGTTCGACAAGAAGAAAGGTAAAAGTCAACAGAAGTCTTATAGTGGTGAAACATCTGGTATTCGATGTTATCATTGTAAAAAGGAGGGCCACACAAGAAAGGTGTGCCCTGAACGCCTGAAAGATCATGGAGGTAAAAATAATGGCAACGCAACCATTATTCAAGATGACTTCGACTCATCTGATATCCTTGTAGTTTCAAGCAGCGACTCAAGAAAGGAGTGGATTATGGATTCAGGTTGCACTTGACACATTACTCCAAACAGAGAATTGTTCGAGGAGCTATGTAATCAAGATGGTGGATCGGTGCTGCTGGGAAACAACAAATCTTGCAAAATTGCAGGTATTGGATCTGTGAGATTCAAGCTCTATGATGAGTCAATAAGGTTATTGACTGAAGTCAGGTATGTGCCTGATTTGAAGACAAATTTGATTTCTCTTGGTGAATTCGGCTGGAAGGGATATGTTTTTCAAGGAGAGAAAAGTATCCTAAGAATCATGAAGGGGTCGAAGGAAGTCTTGAGAGACGTGAAGAAACAAGGCTTGTATACCCTTGAGGCTGAGGTTGTAAGTGGTTCGACAAATATTGCATCCACAAAACCTGTGTCGAAGACAGAATTATGGCACATGAGATTGGGCCATGTCAGCGAAAGAGGCCTGGTCGAATTGGGGAAGCAGAACCTGCTAGGTGGCGACAAAGTCGAAAAGTTGGAGTTTTGTGAATCTTGTGTATTTGGTAAATCCTGTAGGGCAAAGTTTAACAAAGGCAAGCAAAGAACACATAGATCCCTGGATTAGATTCATGCTGATCTTTAGGGGCCTGCAAGGAATCCTTCACACTCAGGTGTAAGGTATTTTCTATCCATCGTTGATGACTATTCCAGAAAGTTATGGGTATTCATTCAGAAGACGAAGGATGAAACTTTTGAGAATTTCAAAGGTTGGAAGGTTCTGGTTGAAACTCAAACTGGCAGAATGGTTAAGAGGTTGAGAACCGACAATGGCCTTGAGTTCTGTAACAAAGCGTTCGATAATTACTGTGTTGAGTCTGGTATTGCAAGGCATAAGACTGTATCAGGTACTCCTCAATAAAATGGCTTAGCTGAGAGATTCAATCGAACAATCCTTGAAAGGGTTAGATGCATGTAGGTTAGTGCTGGATCGAAGAAGGTGTTTTTGGCGGAGGCTGTTTCGACAGCAGCTTATCTAATAAATAGATATCCCTCGACTATCTTGGGAATGAAGACACCTGAAGAAGTTTAGTCGGGACAACTACCTAGTCTCGACAGACTGAGAGTATTTGGCTGTGTGGCCTATGATCATATTAGGCAAGACAAAGTCGAACCTAGAGCTCTGAAATGCATGCTCATGGGATACCCTGAAGGAGTCAAAGCTTATAGGCTATGGTGCCTAGAGCCAAGTCACAAGAGGTGTATCACCATTCGAGATGTAGTTTTCAATGAAGCTGAGATGGCTTTCAAGAAAACTGATGATGCTGATGAAAAGCTGGAACAGAGAGAGATTCCTGTTGAGGTGGAGCATGTTGATGCTGAATTGCGTACCCCAGATGAAGTCAAAGAAGAAGTTGTCGAAGAAGAAGCTGTCGAAGATGAGGAGACTGATAATGACTACCTGCTAGCAAGATACAGGTCGAGGAGAGTCAACAAGCCACCTCAGAGACTTGGGTATGCAGATCTTATAGGTTATGCCTTAATCTCTACAAGTGAGGTTCTCGACGAAGAACCTAGAGACTATAAGGAAGTTATGCGGAGTCGAAAGAAGACTGAATGGCTGAAGGTCATGGATGATGAGATAAAATCTCTTCATGACAACAACACATGGGAACTGATCAAGAAACCTGCTGGAGCAAGGTTAGTCAACTGTAAATGGAATTTCAAAGTTAAGGAAGGAATCGAAGGAGTGGCGTCGAAGAGATACAAGGCAAGATTGGTCGCTAGGGGGTTCACTCAGAAAAAAGGTGTCAACTTCAATGATGTATTCTCTCCTGTTGTGAAGCACATGTCCATTAGAATGTTGCTTGCCGTGGTGGCACAGTTCGACCTTGAACTGGAACAAATGGATGTGAAGACTGCGTTCTTATATGGTGATCTAGATGAAACAATCCTGATGAGGCAACCTGAAGGGTATGTCGAAAAGGGGAAGGAAGATTATGTGTGCAAGCTGAAGAGATATTTATATGGACTGAAACAATCTCCTCGACCGTGGAATAGGAGATTGGACAAGTTCATGGCACGCATAAGTTTCATTAGAAGTCAGTTCGACCATTGTGTTTACTTCAGATTTCGACCAGGTAATTCATTTGTTATTTTGTTGCTTTACGTGGATGATATTCTAATAGCAAGCAACAATGTCGAAGAGGTAATGAGGGTGAAGGCTGAACTCAATAAGGAGTTCGAAATGAAGGATCTAGGAGCTACGACTAGGATTCTTGGGATTGACATCCGAAGAGATAGAAAGCAGTCAAAATTATGCTTATCTCAAGAGGCATACCTACGGAAGATTCTCGAAAAGTATGGTATGTCGAATTCAAAACCTATTGTGACTCCGACAAACCCTCAATTCAAGCTGAGTATAGATCAGTGTCCCAGTACTGATTCGAAAGAGCTTATATGAATAACATTCCATATGCTAATATAGTGGGTTCTTTGATGTATGCTATGGTTTGTACTAGACCTGACATATCATATGCAATAAGTCTTGTAAGCAGGTACATGGTGAATCCTGGAAAGGCTCACTGGCAAGCATTGAAGTGGATTTTAAGGTACATAAATGGGTCTCTAAATAGAGTCCTAATTTATGGTGGAGCCTTGGGTGAAGATAGTAAAGCAGCAATCGAAGGATATGTCGACTCTGATTATGCAGGTTGTATGGATTCCAGAAAATCTATTTCTGGATATGTGTTCACTATGTCTGGGACAACAATCAGTTGGAAAGCAACACTTTAGAAGGTTGTTGCCTTATCAACCACTGAAGCGAAATATATCGCCCTAACTAAAGCTGTAAACGAAGCATTGTGGCTTGAAGGTTTTGCAAAGAAGCTAAAACTTCAAGGTCCAATTATCACTGTTAAATGTGATAGTTAAAGTGCAATACACCTGTCGAAGAATTCAGCCTATCATGAGCGAACCAAGCACATTGATGTGAGGCTGCATTTCGTCAGAGGGGTAATCGAGCATGGAGAAGTCCAAGTGCTGAAGGTTTCGACAAATCATAATGCTGCTGATATGATCACTAAGACGTTGCCTAGTTGTAAGTTTTTCCACTTTATGCAGTTGATAAAGCTACATGAAGAAAGCTAGTTTATTTCTTGAGGATATAGAGTTAGATCCAAGGTGGAGATTTGTGAGATATTGGATCGAACTCTAGTTTTAGCATGTCGTCGAAGTCCGCTCATATGTTGTTGTCGAAGACCTACATGTTGTAGTCAAATTGTGTTTTAGTATGTAGGAGATCGAATTGGGCCTTATGTTATGAATCCAATTGTTTAAGTTAGCTTGTACCCTAAGTTAGCTTGTAATGGGTAATTGTTTAAAAGCCCATTAGTTTAGTATGTTAGGTTTATTATAAATAGCATACTAGTCTCTCTTCCTAAGTGTGACAAAACCTTTTTAGGTTGAGAGACGTAAATTGTTGGTATTCACTTGTAATTTTTGAACCCTACTGAGAAAGTGAATAGTAAAACAGATTTAACCAATTCTCTATTCTTCTTCCTCTTTTCTCTTCCTTTGTGAACCCTAATAGGGTTTCAGTTGTTTTTCCTTGTTAACCCTAACCCTTGCATGTTTCTTGCCCTTAAAGAAACCGTTAATATTTTGTTTTAAGGTATCGTTTTTCATAACAAAATGATTAACCAACAAAGAAAAAAATCCAAAGTACAAATTCTTTAATGGACGTCCTAAAGTATTCATCTATAAATGGTATTTGATCGTTAAACACTAATAATTTGAATGACATTTGAAAATAATTAGGATAACACACTACTATAAAATAGACCTTTTGTAACACCAATTTTACTACGGTCATAGTGTTAACCGTGGTAATAATTTATTTCTGGACGCTTTTTATCTGTTGGTATTTACTAAAGGACATGTCACAACGGTCAAATGAAATAACCATAGTGAAAGGTACACTTAATAAAATCGTTCGAATCCCAGCACCAATAATTAACCATTTATCGTGATAAAAATGTGATTGACCATGTATATCACCACAGTTTTTAATATCAACCGTGATGAAAGATGATACTTATTTATATATAAGTGAAATTATCTCTCGCTTCAGTACATAACAAACGTCTCTCTCGAAATAAAACACTAACAAGTCTTTCACTCGTCTCTCTCCAAACGAGACCCTAACAACTCTTTCACTCGTCTCTCTCATATGGAAACCCCAAAAATGAAACCATAACATCAAATCTTAACCAATGCGTATTTACAGGTTCATTCTCTCTCTCTCTCTCTCTCTCTCTCTCTCTCTCTCTCTCTCTCTCTCTCTCTCTCTCTCTCTCTCTCTCTCTCTCTCTCTCTCTCTTTCTATATATATATATATATATATATATATATATATATATATATATATATATATATATATATATATATATATATATATATTAAAAATCTATTTCAATAGTTTGTTTCATGATGTATGAACTTTCTTCTTTTTTTGAATTATAGGTAGGGATGCTTGTTTCAATAAAGAGGACGAAGCTAAAGTTAGTGTTGCAAACTTGTAGGAATGAATGTTAAGTTTGGTGCTCTAACTTTAACTTCAACCTCATTTCATTATGGACATGCCGACCATTATGGGACATGTATGGTACGTTTCTAAAGCATTATATGACTTGATGTATTGTAATTGTTGTTTATGGTTTGTTGTTGATGAATGTTGTTGTTAATGTTTGTTTAAAAAATGGGTTTATTATATATTATGGGGTTTGAGTGTTTTTGTTTTTGGAATAATGAAAATTATATTACCAAAAAACAATGAGAGTAAAAAGCCGATCTAAGTATTCAGGCATCTTGCTTACAATACATACCAAGAGACACAAGATATCAGATCCTATTACAAAATCTAGCTAATTTATCAGTACTTTCAGCTCTATACAAAACTTTCTCAATGATGTCTTTACTATTGAGGCACTCTAGTTTCTTGTTCTGAAAGACGATCAGGTTTCTGACGGTACAAATAACATATACCGTTGTAGTAAATGTGAGTTTTAAGAGTTTCTTCATGCAACCCTTACCGTTTGTCGTTTTACAAATGTCTTTAAGTTTCATTTCCCATCTTTTTGAATTATGATTGACGTTAAACCAATTTAGAACTTGTTTCCATACCTTTTTGGTCACCTCACATTTAAAGAAAAGATGATCATAACTTTCTGGTAGATTGCAGTACACACACTCACCGTCAGTGTTATTCCAAACTTGAGCAATCGATATTCTAAAACAGTAACATTGCTTTAGTTTTGCGTAACAAACTTATTTATTATTTGCCTATTTTCATGTATTTTTTCAAAATAATTTACTATATAATTGATGCCGCAAAGCCTTTTCAATCTAAGCTTAGAATTATTTTTGATAAAGGAGCCTCTAATCTTAGATCTAAGAAATTTCATATCACTGACATAAATCTTGAAAACTTGTTGCATTTTAAGTTTTAGTTTAATTCATTATTATCAAAAACATATATGGAGTTTATTTTTGAATGATTTAGAAAATCTATTTTAAAAGTGATATGCAATAATTATTGAGGTTAGGTACATGAATAAATAACAGTTTAATCATTCTCAATTTTAATATTTTTGTATTGATTGTAGGTGGTGCAAGAACATATGAAGAAAATATGAATGACGATCCCAAATATGATTGTTATTTCACAGCAGAATGTCCATTATCTAATGAAACTTGTTTACAGAACTGTCAACGACGAGGTTTGAGTATTGACATGTGTCATGCGCATGGATGTTGTTGCTAAATCAAATCTATCTGTATGCCTCTGTACAAGTCTATGTACGAATACTATTATCATGAATATATAGAGTTTTCACATGGTATAATACGCATGAGGGGACCGATTCTTTCGATGCACCGTCTTCATCATCATTATCTCCATTGTCTCAACTTGACATTGAGAGCAAAGCAGCTTCCTTGGTAGACATCAATTCATTTCCGGGAGTGCAACCACAAGTTCAAAACTCTCAAACTCTTTCCAACCAATGTCGTTGGATTCTCCAGCTCAACAAACACTTTTGCACCGAAGTTATCAATCAAATTTCAAAATTCCAATTATAAAAATTGCAATTTAAGTTGTATGGCTTTATAAAATAAACAAATTGAGTAATTTAGAGAGAGAAAGCCCCCCTTCTCTCTAGGATATTTCTTCTTCGTACTAGAGTGACGATCCATCTTCTTCATTCAAACTCCCAGAAACATGTATCAGGTTCACTAAGTAACCTGTAATCTTGAATCTCGTTTTCTAGGTTTCGAGTAGCTTTACTGGCCTGATCTTTTAAGGGTTTGATTTAAAGTCCTAATCTTCGGATTAGGGACCTTCCTCCCTTAGGGTCATCTTCGTCAGTATCCTCCTCATAACTTGGATTACGTTAGATCTGGTCTGTTTTGGGAACCTATTGTTTCCGGTTCTGTGCTAGATCTGAGACAGATAGGTGTTTCTCCGATCTTGTCCAAGTACTCGGATTGGGCTCACCTGGTTTTCGTCCGTATTCATGGGTTTCTTTAACAGTAACAATCACAATAATGGCACATGGATTGAAGTAGGGAAGAAGAAGAATAGAATTCAAAGCTTGGGGAGACTGTCGATTTGGAAAAATAACAAAGGAAAGGTTACAAATCTAGATTGGAAAGAAGCATCTTCCTTCTTTTTTACAGAGTTTCCGGACTCCTACGATTCTAAGAGAATGTACGACATTTTTAAGGATTATAGTGGAATCTTGGAGTTTTTTTTCTGGAAAGAGTGGACATTAGGGGAAAGAGGTTCGGATTTATTAGGTTCAAAAAAGTGGAAGATGAAGATCTTATGGCCAATAATCTTGACAAGATTGTCATTAATGGCACTAAGATTTTTGTTAATCTGCCAAGATTCCGTAGAGAAAACAAGAGGGAGGTTAATATGCATCCTCCGAAACCAGGGATGCAGGATAAGGAAAATGGGGGGGCGGGCTTCCCATACAAACCTTTTGCTCGGCATAGGAATGTCAATAGAGTATCTTTTGCCCAGATCATTAAAGGAGTGGGTAGTAGCAAAGGGGGAAATACGAAATCGAACCAATGTCTCATGGGAGATAAACCCTCTTTCGCCCATCTGAGTTTTAAAGTTAACAACGAAGAGTTGGAGAGATTTGAGCAAGCTTTCACTGGAGTATTGGAGAGTCCAGGTTCTGCTGAAGAGGTCATGGATGCGTTCCAAATGGAGGGTTTTTTCAACATCAAGATTACACCTATGGGGGCTAACCTATGCCTTTTGGAGGAAGACAATCCTGGTGATATTCAAAAGTTGATATCAGAAGAAGTCAAATGGATATCCAAGTGGTTTTCAGAAATCCTCCCTTGGAATCCAAAGGATGTCGATCAAGAGAGACTAACATGGGTTAAGATATTTGGTCTCCCTTGCCACGTTTGGGTGCAAAATTTTTCACATTTTTAGCTGCTACCACTGGGGTATTTATAAAGATGGATGAAGCGACAAGGAAGCATTTGAGGTTTGGCACTGCTAGAATTCTGATTAGAACCAAATTCGCAATGAGTCTTAACGAAGTGATCAACATAGAAGTGAATGATGTTACTTACAGAATCAAGATTGTTGAAGATTCCTTTGGGCCTTATGATAGGTCCCAAAAGATAACCAAAGAGTATTATTTTGAGGATGATAGCTCTGAAATCGTGGAGTCAGAATCAGACCAGGATATTGATGGGGTGTCCTGGGATAGTTCATCTAGAGTTCTCAGTTCCCAATCCAAATCACCTGAGCATGTTTCTCCAACTTCGGTTTCAGGCGATGTCGGACATATGTGTAAGAATCAGAGTAAGGTAGTAGGCGATGAAGAGTGTGACTTGTCTGGAAAGAAGAACCCTGTTTCTAATAGTTGTACCAGGCATAATGAAAATGTTGCAGAAGTACACTCTGTTAAAAAAACCCTTCCTCAAGGTAGAGACAAGTTAGGTCTGAAGGTTGTTTATATACTAGGGGACAATGATGTAGACAGTATCAAGTCAGTTTCTAGTATGGAACATGTGTCATGTTCTCTTATGAAATTAAAAAGAGGGGATAAGAATGGGACCCTTACGATTGAAGATGTTAAAGGAATAAAGGGAGGAGAAAAAATTAATGAAGTTGATATTCATTTTGAGACTGCAGAAGCAAAAAGGGGATCTACAAGTAGAAAGAAAAAGATACTTATGGAAGATATTTATAAGAGGATAAGAATTCCTTTCAGTCCTTCTTATTATGCCACCCTGTTACAAGCTGATGCTTCAACAACTAGGTCTACCAAGGAACAAATTAGACAGTCTGATAAAAATAAAAAATTATTGGCTAAGGCTTCACAGTACAAGGGGTCTGACTCCTTTGACAACTCTATGACTGATTCTGGTTTCCACCAGAATAATTCAAGAATTAAGAAACAATTAGAAAGTCTCCCATAGAGAGTTTGGTCAGCTATCAAAGGTTTAGACATAGAACCAGAAGAGGATGATGAAATTTTCGAAACAATAGTGAGAAATCTTGAAGTGGTGGATAGAGAATCGAAGAGGCGAAAGAAGGTGGTGGATAGAATTTCCTTATGAATATTATAACCTATAATATTAGGGGTTGTGGGGGTGCCCTCAAGAGAAAGAAAATTAGAGAAACTATTAATAAGGTTGGAGTTGATATATGTTTTCTACAAGAGACAAAAAAAACTAGTATGTCTGATGACTTGGTATACAGTTTATGGAGAGACAGAGGGTGTCAATGGTCTGCATCTAATTCAGTCGATTTGTCAGGTGGTATTTTAACCATTTGGAAGAGTGCTGTGGTCGAACCTATCTGCAGGGAAGGCATCGTTTATTCTGGTTAAGAAGATGCAGAATCTCAGAAAGAAATTGCGATGGTAGAATACTGAAGTATTTGGCTGGGTTGATACAAAAATCAAGACAGACATTGGTATTATCAACGAAATCGAAGATTTAATTGATTCAAGGTGTGGTGATATCTCTGCAGTGGAATTATTAGACAGAAATCATGCAGAAGATGATCTATGGAGAACTATGAGAATCAAAGAAAGTATTTTAAAGCATAAATCTAGGCTAAAGTGGAGTACTGAGGGTGATGCTAACACAAAGCTTTTCCACGCAGCAGTGAGAAATCGAGTGAACCTGAATACCATCAGTTCTGTTAAAGTTAATGACAACTATGTGGAGGATGTCCAAGGAGTTAAAGAGGCGATCAAAGAACATTTTTCTAAAAGGTTCTCCAAAGTATCCAGACCTTTTCCTTTTGTTGGAAAAGCAGGGTTCAAGTGCCTTTCCAGATCGGACAGAGATGAGTTAGATGCAGAAGTGGATAATGAAGAAATTAGGAAAGCGGTATTCGAATGTGCTGGTGAGCGCAGCCCTAGCCCTGACGGATTTAGCTTCGAGTTTATCAAGAAGTGCTGGAAGATAGTAGGTAATGATTTCATAAACTGTATCTTGGAATTCTTCAAGGGAGAAAAATTACATAAGGCGTTTGCTTCTTCTTTTGTGGTGCTAATACCTAAATCCGAGAATCCCAGAAATTTGGATGATTATAGGCCTATAACATTGGTCAGCTCGGTTTATAAAGTTCTATCAAAGATTCTTGCTTCTAGACTTAAAGCGAAAATCGGAAAGACCATCTCCAACTCTCAGACGGCGTTCATCGAAGGTAGAAATCTATTTGACAGAGTTTTAGTGATAAATGAAGTCATTGACTATGCTAAACATTCAAAGAAGGATCTTATGCTATTTAAGGTCGACTTTGCCAAAGCATATGACTATGTAGAATGGAAGTATCTAAGAGATGTAATGAGAATTATGGGCTTTGGCAGTTCTTGGTTGAGGTGGATGGATTCAGCAGTGTTCAATTCTTTTTCCTCTGTTTTGGTTAACGGTAGCCCAACCAGGGATTTTGTAGTTACAAGGGGACTTAAGCAAGGCGACCCCCTTGCCCCTTTTCTCTTCACCATTGCTGCAGAAGGTCTTGCCGTCCTTACGAAGAGAGCTATGGAGATTGGTCTGTTTTTAGGTTTCAAAATTAACGAGGAAGTTGGCTTTCACCTGCTGCAATACGCTGATGACTCAATCCTAATAGGAGATGGTGCCTGGCAAAATATCTTGGCAGCAAAGTATATTCTTAAAGGATTCCATTTAATATCTGGGCTGGAGATAAACTTCAACAAAAGCTCTCTATATGGAGTAGGCGTGGATGAAATGTTCCTATCAGCTGCTGGCAATTACTTATCCTGTAAGATCTTGAATTCTGTCTGCTCTTTTAAATTCTTAGGAATATTCATCGGTGAGAACCACTCTTTAGTCTCTTTTTGGAATCCGTTGATAGACAAGGTCCGAGCCAGATTAAATTCTTGGAAAAGTCGTTTTCTCTCTATGGGCGGTAGGGTAACTCTGATTAATTCTGTCCTAGCTAATCTACCGATTCATCTTATGTCTTTCTACAAAATGTCGGTTAAAGTAATACATATATTGTCGTCTATCCAAAAATCCTTCTTATGGAATGGCACGGTGTCGAAAAAGGGAGTGGCATGAGTATCTTGGAACACAGTTTGTAATAAGAAAGAAAATAGGGGATTAGGGGTGAAAGATCTAAAAAAGTTCAATTTGGCATTATGTTTCAAGTGGAGCTGGAAAATATTGGAACATAAGGACACTTTGTAAAAAAATTTAATCACAGCTAGATATCCTAACTTTCAACAGGAATTGCACGATGGAGTATGCTCTGATAGGAATACAACTCCTTCAAAATGGTGGAGAGATTTGGTTCAGAGTTCTAATTACTGCGGGAAGAATTTGGTTTCTGATCTGATATCCTATAATATCGGGAGTGGAGAGTTGGTTCCGTTCTGGCGGTCTTGTTGGCTAGATAACACAATTCTATCTGAATCATTTCCAGAACTTTGGCTAGCTGCTGAGGATAAAAACAGTTCAGTTGCAGAGAATGGAGATTGGTTTAAATGGAAATGGGATATAAAGGTTTCTCCTTCTAGTCTGTCTAACATAGTGATGCAGCAGAAGGCTACTTTAAGCGCACGGCTGGAAGATATCGATATACAGGATGAAGCTGAATTTGCAGCAAAATGGACTTTGTCTGATCATAACTATTTTTCTGTTGCTTCTTTATACGAATTTTTGCAGGACAATAGCACAGTACCGGTCAGGACCGTTGGAGATAACGAGAGAGCAGCCTTCAAACTTATGTGGATATCTCAGATCTCGTTCACGGTGAAGGTGTTTGGATGGCGATGATTCATAAACGAATACCGACTCGTGATAATCTTGCTCGAAGAGGAATAATTATTAACAGAAACGAAAAGGCATGTCCTTTCTGTTTTTTAGAGGACGAAAGTGTCGAACATGTTCTATTTTTGTGCCACAAGACCAGAATGGTTTGGAAATTTGCAACCAAATGGTTGGGCATTCTTGAGATCCTGGTAGGAGATATGATGAACCACTTAACGTGCTGAGTATCGGGGCGTGTTAGAATTTTTTTTTTTATCTATAATGCAGTAGGAATGTGGATCCTAATATGTTGGATTAATTGATATTCTAGAAACAACATTATATTTAGAGATAAGTTTTGGGACTTAGACACGATTTCAAATCGTATAGTTTTGTTTTCTTGGTGGTGGATAGGAAAGAACCACAATAGTTCTCACAATTGTAACTATTACACTTGGGTAAAATTTCCAAGTGATTTTTTGTAGGCCTTGATTTGAGAGGTTTTTGATGTATACGGGTTGGGATACCCCTATAGTATCCCTGTTAAATATATTTAGCTTATAAATTTTTTTTTTCAAAAATCCAACTTTCTTCTATGGAATTAACACACATAATGGGTGATGCTCTCTCACAAAATTCACATAATAGGGGTTAACCCTCAGAATCCACCAATGTTCAAGAATGAACAAGATCTTCTCACAAATGTTATATCCGAAGAGTATAAATCTTGGATCGTGCTATATCAATCCCTATTTACACGGCTACTCTCCGCCATTTATGAGTAAGTTCTTCCACGAGTTCATGCATGAAAACATGTTCATAAAGTGTGGGATACAATCAGTGGCGGATTCAGAAATATCCGATAGTTGAGGCAAAAAAATAATCTATGATATATTTATTAAAAAAGTATACTTTAAATTTTATAAAATTACTACGCAATATAAACTTTGACACGACACGACACAAATACTCTGATATTGATAATGTTAAAAATAATCTATGATATATTTATTAAAAATATTATACTTTAAATTTTATAAAATTACTACGCAGTATAAACTTTGACACGACACGACACAAACACTCTGATGTTAATAATGTGTCTTTATATACAAGATAGTATTTGACCTTCATTTAATGATGGAGGCCTTTATATTATTAAGAATTAAAAATATTTTTATCAAAATTATTATCTGTAGTTGTTTATTGATAATATTGTACCAATATATATTTAACCCATTAAAATATATATGATGCAGAAAAAATAAAAATAAAAACTAAATATTTATCTGAATTGTCTAACACATTTCGTATAATTATCCTATGGGTGAATGTCGAATACCAATTCAAATCGTATCAAAGAAAAAAATATTAATGGGGATACTTGCCTAACTTTTCAAATATTTGTTTGAATTTTTTTAACATGTGTCATATGAGTATTATACAAATATCAAAAATTGACATGTGTTGAACACCGTTACACACCTACGCTCATAGGTGTTTGCGCTTCATAATAAAATTATAAAATATACTATTTTATAGATAAAATCTACCAAAATAGAAGATGATTTTTTTTCCAAAAATTATAATACACTTTAAAATATATTGTGTGGTTAATCATACAAATGATAAAAAAATTAAAATTAATATTATTAATTTATTTTATCTTATCTATGCCATAACTCTTGCCACATTTTTTTTAATTTTTTATTTATCTTGACAACAGCTTTTTTTCATGGGGACAAATATATAAAAATACATTAAATTTTAGATTATTGTTTTTTTCTTTGTGGGGGCTTGAGCCCCCATATTGCCATGCATGTATGCGATTATTTTTTTTTTCTTTGTGGGGGCTTAAGCCCCTTTATTACCATGCATATATCCGCCCCTGTATAAAGTCCACAAACATTTTAATTCCCAGAAGAAGGCATGAGTGTAAAGTATGAAATGTAATCTAAGAGAGAGGAGAGTTGAATTAGATTAATTGGTCTTTTTGAAATTTTTCTCTTTAAAAGTGATAGCAATGTGTTCATTAAATATGTTCATGAATTTTGAAGAGCATATTGAAAAACAGAGAAAAAATTAGAAGAACAAAACATTGGAAAGCTATTCTGCAGAATAAAAAATATCAAACAACTATTCTGTATAGAGAATTGAAGGCGAAAAAGAGCAAGTAACAACATTTGTAATCTGTTTTTGGGGCTATACTCTAGCCTTTAATATTTTTATTAATGAAGTTGATTATTAAAAAAAAACTCAACAACTATGCGATGCATTTTGAATTGGTTTTGAAGCAAAAATTCATCAAACTCAAAGATAAATTATTTGCATTTCAGTTTAGTTTTTTATGATTTGTTAAAAGTCTGATCTTACTCTATCTACTGTCATGCGATTTGATTTTGATCAATCTACAATATATAATTTTATTAACGTTATAAAAAACTAAAAAACAATATTGTAATATATTAAACTAATATTATAAAATGAGAATGATCGATTATGGTTAAAACAAATAAAATAATATAAATAAATAGATTAAACTAAGCTAATTACAATTATTTAAAAAATAGATATCAAATAATAAATTAACGCAATATATCATATTAATAAAAAATAAATATTAAAATATATACATGCGGTTTGATTTAATTCAAATCGATTTTAAAAAAGTAATTCAAATACATAATCCAAACAAAGTAATTTTTATCAAATGACATCTAAACATATTTAATAATACCTAATTCTTTTTTTTTTTCAATTTTTCAGTTATTTTAAATCAATTTATTATTTTTATTTTGATTAGTTTAGAGTTGAATACCCGCGTTATCCAAAATCCTCTCCAATTATATATATTTTCCTCTATTTTTCATTATCAAAATAATACTAAATGTTAATTTTATTTTTTCTATGGAACTTTATTGATTATTTTCATCATCAATGGACTAGGAGAATAAAATATGTAGATGAATTGTGCGTTTAAGGACTGCAACTAGAAAACAATTATCAATTGGAAGCACTAATTGATAGGTGGAATTTGCGTTTTCCGCAACAGAATATTTCTGCAGGTTTATTAAATCAAGCTAGTTCCCTCCAATCTTTGTTGAACGATATTGTGGTGTCCGAAGGTGAATATGACAAGGTGGTTTGCCCATTCGGTAACTCTGGTCTTTTTTCTGTATCTTCTTTATACTCTCTGATGCAGAAGAATGTTGATGCGTCTAATTGGAGATGTGACGAGAACCTGAAGGCGGCGATCAGTTTGGCTTGGTTGGCGCAAGCCCCTCACAAAGTCAGGGTGTTCGGGTGGAGGATGTTACTCAACAATCTTCCGACTCGTCATAACCTCTCACGTAGAGGTATTATAATCGTTCAGCACGAAATGGTTTGCCCTTTTTGCTTTTTAGTGAATGAAGTTTCTGAACACATTTTCTTCCATTGTAAAAAATCTGTGATGGTGTGGAAGTTTGTTTTAAATGGTTAGGAATTGATGAATTCCTTCTAGGTGATGTCATTAATCACTTCTCTTTCTGGATGGATGGTTGTGTGAAAAAAAAATTCAAAGTTGGGAACGCGTCTGGGTTATGGTTATTGGTTTGCTGGGCAATTTGGTTATCTAGGAATAATATAATGTTTAGAGACGAATTTTGGGATCTCGACTCTATTACTAGTCGAATCGTCTTATTTTCTTGGTGGTGGATAGGAAAGACGGGTAAAAATGCTCCTAACTGTAACTATTATATGTGGGTCCCTTTCGATTTTTTGTAGGCCCCGATTTTTATAAGTGGCCTTTTTGTATACGGATGGGACACCGTTTTGTGTCTATATTTTAATCTAACTTGCTTATTAAAAAAAAAATTGGAACCACTAATTACTTTTTTTTGTATAAGTAAGAGGAATCACTTATTACTTTACTACCACGGAAATTTTAAGAATTTGACTGGTTTAAAAGAAATAAAGAGACAAGTATGGACGAAGGAGATACAATTTATTTAGATTAGTTTATTAAGATTGTCTTCGTATAACTTCGTATTTTTATTTAGAGGTGTTTCATCAATAGGATTCTGAGGAAGGATTAACTAATTCGTAGAGCCGTTCTTCGTTCTATTCATAAAGTCTCGTGCGTCCTCTCAGGGCCGGCCCAAGGGGAAGGCCACCCAAGCTAAGGCTTTAGGACTCAAAATTTTGGCCATTAAAAAGGCCTTAAAATTTTTTAATTTAGTAATAAATATTTTAAATAACATTTTTTTTACATAAATTTTATTGTTGAGTTGGTAGAAGAGAAACCCCATGTCATTTAGGTCTTTGGTTCAAGTCTTGTCAAGTATAAAATGTAGTTTTATTTATTTATTTTGAAGGCCTCATTTTAAAAAATTCTTTAGACCTCTAACCAGATTGGGTCGGCCCTGCGTCCTCTATTTTCAGGTAACAGTGGTTTGGAACATTTGAAAAATAAGAAACACTATTTTTTTATAAGGGAGTATTTTGTAGATTTTCGGATTTATTGTGGGACATCAAGCTCACTACTTGGAAGTGGTTATTATTAGGGGATATTTCTTACTCCAATTGTAATTTTTTCAACTTTTGTCAAACACATTTGGTTTGTATGACTTAGTTATAGTTGGTATGGATTTTCTCCTTCCCCGTTTTTGTTGATTGGAATTTTCTTTTGTTTCAAGAGTTAGAATATTCCTAATACTCTTAATACACCTTACTTAAAAAGAAATAACTTTTTTCACCTCTTCAAACTAAAAGAAGAAAAATAAGACAAATATTATTTTGACACAATTTTTTTATCTTTTTTTTAAAGCCAATGATATAATAGAAATACAAGAGGTATTCAACTAATTATTTGTTGAGAGATAATATCAATGTAACTATTGTATGTACTAAATCAATAATTGGTCAATAGTGAGACCGGTGGTGGGTTTTTCTAAGACGACCGATGAAGGAGCTTGGTCTAGAGTTACGAAACCGAACAAGAACAAGAATACTAAATGGGATACTAAGATCAATAGGGAGATGAAGGAAGACAAGTGTGAAGAGGAAGCAACTACTATTTTCTTTACTGAGTTCCCAGAGTCCTTGAGGGCCAAAGACATTTTCAATCATTTTGAAGAGTTCGGAGTGATTGACGAGGTCGTTATCCCGGCGAAAAAGGATAATCGTGGGAGAAATTATGGATTCGTTTGCTACTATGGTGTGAAAGACGTGAGACGTCTGGTACTTAAGCTGGATAATTTATGGCTATGGGGAATGAAACTACATGCTAACCTTCCCAGATTTCAATGGGCTGTTAAAGCAGCTTTTTCTGGTGATTATGCCAATGGAAAAGGAAAGGAATCTGATGGGCAAGGTTTAACCCAAAGGAGGGGGAGTTCGACAAGAACAAGGTTTTTTCAGGGTAATCGGTTTGCTGAGTGGGGTAAATCGTATGCTGAAGCAGCTAGTCAAATAGAGGACGATTTACCCAAGTAGGATAAGTTGTTGACGTTTGAGGTGGATGAAGAAGCTCTGCAGAGGTTCAAAAAAATGTATGTGGGGAGGATGTTAAATCCAGGGACTACGTACAACATTCAAAGATTGTTTCATGCTGAAGGTTATTTTGCTCTGAAGGTTACTCCTTTGGGAGCTAATCTATGTATGCTTGAAGAAGATGATTATGGCGAACTGGAAGCGTTAGTTGAGGGAGATGTTGGATGGTTGAGTTAGTGGTTCTCTGAAATAAGAAAATGGAGAATGGAAGATATGGATATCGAGAGGATTACGTGGCTGAGGGTTTACGGAAATCCTAGTCATGTGTGGAATGTCAGATTTTTTGAACGTATATCTTCTACGATTGGGAAATATATTTTTTTGTGAAGATTCTACCTCCGACCTCTCAAGAATGGATGTTGCAAGTTTAATGGTGAGAACATCCTGTGGGATGTTAATCAATGAAGTCTTAAAGGTTAGCATCAATGGGGTCATTTTTAGGATCCGAATGGTAGAGGAAACCCTTGGTCCTTCATCTAGAGTGATTAAGCAACCATCTGACAGTGGTCCGGAGTCGGAGTCTGAAGATAGCAAGGATAGTACTTCGTGGAATGCTTTTTAGAGTAATGATGAAGACCAAGAGTTATTCGAGGATGGTGGGTCCCAAGGCTCTGTTATTGCGCCGTTTAATAAAGCAGATATCATCAAACAGGTCTTTTCTGTCCCTTTAGAGAAAGAGTGTGGTCAGATGGACCTAGATAGTGGTAAAGAGGTCATATGAGGTAGCTTTCATAGCACTAAAGTAGAATATGATAAGGGTGTCATTCCTTCTGCCTTTAATGCTGAAGGTAAGGTCCTTTCTAATCAAAGGGATTGTAGTAAGGGCCCACAAGGCGCTGAAGAGTTGGTTTTCGGCCGGAACATTGAGTTGGTGTTTGATGACCTTCTTAAAGTCCTTCAGGCCCATGTTCCTGGTGTAAGTTTGGTCCGTAAGAAAGATAAGGAGATTCTTATAGACAAAACTCAGTATTCTCTTTTTTGAGAGCAGGTGGTGTCCCCAGTGAGTGTTGATTCATTTGTGACTTGCCCCCCTTTCCCAAAATCAGGCGAAGCAGTGGATCCAGGCTTTAAGCAATTTCCTTCTTCTCCAAAGAAAGGTCAAGACTGTAGTTGTTCTTCCTTCTCAGAATCCAGCAGCAAAAGTAGAGATTTAATCCGTCGTCCTAAAAAGAAGAAAGACGCGAAGGTAGTTAGATCGATGGATTCAATGTCAAGATGCCATTATGTAACAGATTCTAAAGTTTTTTAGGGGAACAAAAGATTTTGGACGGAGTTGGAATCTAAGGTCTCAGTTAAGATTAGGGAGATGATTTCCTCTCTTGGAGTTAAAGAAGGTGAAGGTGCTTCTGTTCTTGAGGAAGAAATCAGGCTAATGGAGTCTAGAGACAAAGTAGAAGTGGCAAAGAAGGTGTCTTCAAACAACATTGCTTAATGAATATTCTTTCTATCAATTTAAGAGGGGTGGTTGTGCGGTCAAAAGGAAGATGCTAGCTCACTTAATTCAGTCAGGGAAGGTGGACAAGTGCTTCATCCAATAATCGAAACTTGCTGTCATCGACCAGGCTTTGACATCGTCCTTTTGGGGAGATCCTGAGGTGGAATGGACGGAGTCCAGTGCAATGGGAGCTTCGGGAGGCATCATAATCTTATGGAGAAAGGGTACCCTTAACCTTTATTTCAGTTTCAGGGGTTTGGGGGAGTTTGTGTAAACTGGAAGGGTAAAGACATTTTCTTTGTTAATGTCTACTCTCCTTGTAAGCCAGCTCTAAAGAGGAGGTTTTTGAGTGATTTGTTAGAAGCTAAGGTTAGATTCTATGGTTGTCGTTGGTTGGTGGGTGGAGACTTTAATGCACTCTTGAGAGAGAGCGAGAGGAAAGGTATTTCTGCAGGAGGCCGAAGATCTGAGATGCAGAGTTTTTGCAGGTTCATTGATGATTTGGTGTGTGTCGTTGTTCCTTGTACTTGAGGGTTATTTACTTGGTTTAATGGAGGAGGTATAGCTATGAGTAGGCTTGATCGCTTCCTTATTTCTAGTGACCCAGTGGAGGATTGGGAAATTGTCGGTTAAACCATTGGCAAGAGAGAAATCTCATACCACTATCCTATATGGTTGAAGTTGAGTCATGTTAACTAGGGACCAAATCCGTTCAGGTTCAAAAATTGTTGGATTAAGCAACCTCTTTTTATGTAGTTCATTTCAAAAGAATTGAGATCGTTGAGAGTTAGTGGTAGAGGAGATTTCATTTTTAAGGAGAAGTTCAACATGCTTAAGAAGAGCTTGAGGAAATGGAGCTCTGAAGTCTATGGTTGGATTGATCTTAAAGTGGATGATCAGGTGTCTATGTTGAATGATCTTGATAACTTTGTCAGCAAGAATGTTGTTAATGGGCAGGAGCTAAATGTTCTGCAGGTTCAGAGAGTTAGGGCAGTAGAGGAAATATGGAATTACTTATAACTTAAAGAGAACATTCTTAGGCAAAAATCCAGGATGTTGTGGCTTAAAGAAGGTGATTTTAATTCTAGTTACTTCCATAGAGTCATGAAAGGGAGGCAAAGGAGAAATTTTATTTCTTTTGTTTAAACGTCGGAAGGAAGGAAGAAGGAGGTGGACAATATCAAACTGGAAATATGCAATCATTTTTATCAAAACTTTTCATAACATAACTTCAATAGACCTGTCCTTGAGGGACTGGATTTCGCAACTCTGTCTGATTTGGAGAGCAACTTCTTGATAGTTGACTTTACCTGTTGTGAAATTAAGGCTGCAGTTTGGGAGTGTAATGGTAGTAAAAGTCCGGGTCCAGACGGGCTCTCATTCTTATTTCTGCAGGAATGCTGGGAGTTGGTTAAAGAAGATGCATTTGTCAAGCAATACAAATACAACACTGACCTTGCTCCAAATCGTACTCAACTTCAGAGTATGGCTCAAAAGGACAACGAATCCTTTAAGGAGTACGCACAACGCTGGAGAGAGCTAGCTGCAAGGGTGCATCCACCTCTTGTTGATCGTGAACTGATTGATATCTTCATGGGTACTATGCAAGGCCAATAATATGAGAAGTTGATTGGTAATGTTTCTGCCAGATTCTCTGATTTGGTAATTGTCGGTGAGAGAATTGAAGAAGGTCTGAAAAGTGGAAAGATCCAAGGAGGTTCTAGCGGTCAGTCTGCAGTCAAGAAGCCCTTCAATGGATACAAGAAAAAAGAGGGTGAAACAAATGCTGTCTCTGCTCAGAAAGGGCAAGCTCCACAAGCTCCCGCTCCAATGCCTTTTCAAATGCCATACTTCCAATATCCGTATGTTGCTGCTGCGCAATAGGCTCCAATGCCTTATCAGCCAACAGTTCAAGCTGTTCAAGCTCCAACTCCTCAGCAACAATCCTACAACCAGCAAGGGTATCAGTATCCTCCTCAACATCAACAACAGAGAGCTTCTCAACAACGTCAGCCTAATCAACAAAGGACAAGGAGGTCTGATAGAGACTTTGATCGTCTGCCAACATCATATGCTCAGATCTTTGCTCAATTGATGGAGAAGAAGGCAATCGCTCTGAGGGACCTAGGTCCTCCAACTGTCATTCCCCCAGATTATGATGCTAATGCTCATTGCGAGTTTCATAAGGGTGCTCCAGGGCATACGATTGAGGATTACAGAGCTTTCAAACACAAGGTTCAAGACATGATTGACTCAAAGTTTCTCACGTTCAATGGAAGGGCTCCAAACGTCATCAAAAACCCTATGCCGCCAACAAACTAGTGCCAGCATCAAGTCAAGTCAAGTCAAGTTTATTCCCCGAAGAAGGCAGTCATGTTGCCATCCCATCATTTGCATTCTTGTATTTTCGTCTTTATTTGTTTAAGTACTGTATGCTTTGAACATTGCCGTTTGTATTTGGTTTTCTTAATGTAGTGACTATGCATGTTTTGAATCAGTTATGTCGTATTCACTCATTTTTTTCATTTACCGCAAATCACAGACACATTTATTTCCACTTCACTCTCTTTATCAACTTCCGCTTAGCAATGATTGGAGGGAGGATGATGAAAACGAAATACCCATACTTACAAAATGTATGCTTTCGAATAGAATCCCGCCGATGATGTACATGCATTGTTTCAATCCCCAAACACTGGAGAGACAAGGAGCTAGTCCCTAGTTAACCGCTTTGAGCCTAGAAGTAGCAGTTTCCTTCGGATATTCAAACCCTTACACTCAACCTGGGGCGGGGTAGTGTTCAGTTAACCCAATTACGCACTCAAACCACAAAGCAAAATCCAAAATAATGGAAAGTGGAGAATGTGCGTTGATTACACTGATCTTAACCGGGCATGCCCGAAAAATGCATACCCATTGCCTAACATCGATAAACTGATCGATAATTCTGCAGGTTTTAAGTTGCTGTCGTTCATGGACGCATACTCGGGATACAATCAAATCCCAATGGCGAAGGCCGAAAAGCAGTACACGACCTTCATGACCGAGCCGGGCAACTACTATTACAACGTAATGCCCTTCGGCCTGAAGATCATCGACGCTACATACCAGCAGATGATGAGCAAATTCTTCTGCGACGAGATCTGTGACATGCTCGAGGTCTACATGGATCACATGATCGTAAAATCACGAGAAGAAGTCGACCACACTGCCCACCTCAAAAGGGTCTTCGACACGGCGAGGAGATGCAAGATGAGGTTCAACCCGGAGAAATGCACCTTCGGTGTCCGAGCAGGAAAGTTCCTCGGTTTCTACCTCATAGAACGAGGAATCGAGGTAAACCCCGACAAGTGCAGGGCTTTCTCCGAATTCCCGACACCGAACTCAAAGAAATCGATATAATCGCTAAACATGATGCTCACCTCGCTGTCCCGCTTCGTGGCCAAATCGGCGCAACACGCACTTCTATTTTTCAAACTCCTACGCAAGGAGGCCACATTCGAGAGGACTTAGGAGTGCGAATAGGCGCTCCTCCATAAGTCCTCTCACATCCCCCGGTCCTCTCGTAACCAGAAGAAGGGGAGACATTGTACTTGTACCTCGCCGTCACGAGCGAGGTGGTCAGCGCGCTCTAATCAGGGAAACCCCCGATGGGCAGAAGCCAATTTACTTCACTAGTAAATCCCTCCAAGACCCCAAACTTAGATACCAACAGATCGAAAAGGTTGCTCTGGCCCTCGTCACTGCGGCCAGAAGACTGCGACACTACATCTTGGCCCACACGGTCGTGGTGAGGACGGACCAACCTGTGAGACACCTCCTTGGTCGACCCGACATGGCGGGCAGGATGCTCAAATGATCGCTCAAACTCTCCGATTTTGACATCCAATACGAGGGTAGGAAGGCCGTGAAGGTTTAAGTATTATCCGACTTGGTCGTGGAGATGACCATTCCGGAACCTTCGGTCGACGGGTCCCAAAAATGGACGATTTACGTCGACGGGGAGTCCAATTTGAAGGGAAGCGGAGCGGGAGTCATCCTAGAGAACGAGGAAGGGATCTTTATCGATCTCTCCCTCACGTTTTCCTTCCCGACATCAAACAACCAGGCCGAATACGAGGTTTTCCTCGCCGGGCTACGCGTGGCCGAGGACCTCGGTGCCAAAGAAGTAAAAATATTCACCGACTACCAGCTCGTGGCCTCCTAGGTGTGGGGGTAGTACCAAACCAAGAACGACAACCTCATCGAATACCCGACCTTGGTAAAAGAGAGGATGAAAAAATTCGTCTCGGCGGAAGTAAGTTACGTCCCGCGCGAACACAAAGCTCGGGCAGACGTACTTAAAGTTAGTGTGACTTTGACACCTTAAAATCACAAAATCAAACACATCAATTTATGGTATGCACATCCACTTACTTATTGATCACTCAACCAAGTTGTTGAAAAAATCAACCACTATTGATCAGTTAAAGGTGTGTGGTCGCAAGGGCTCCAATTGCAGCACATTTCAGCCGCTTACTTGTTTGATCTATGTTGCAATAACTTCTAAGGTAAATTTAGTTGAGAATAATGAGAAAAAGATATTTAATAAAGTTAACTTGAATTAGTTATGCAGAGAATTTTGTTTCTTTTTTGTTGGTGGATTTGCAAGAAAACTAAATCTCTATGTAGTTGCAACTATTATGTTTGGTTCAACTTTACTTTTGATTATTTATAAACTCTAAATTGTATCTAGGTTGGTGTAGTTAGAGATGGTGTTTGTAAATGGGTTAGGATATCTCTAGTACCCTTGTTGATAATGTTATTGCTTATTTAAAAAAAAATGATTTTGATAAGCTAAAACAACTGAGAAATATAATATATAGCATAATTTCAATTCTATTTATCCATTCTTATTAACGAGCTGACCTAACTCATTCCGGATGCATTTCGGATAATTTGAGTTGATTAAAAGTTTATAGAATTTAACTTTAAGAGGCAAAAAAATTGTAATTAAGGATGTGATTTTCACGTCACAACCATCAATTAACTGAGGAAATATGTGGTAGAAGTGTTTGTGGCAACTTTTTTGCTACGTGAAAAAACACGTCACAATTTTATTACGTGAAATTCACGTGACACTTAAATTTTTTTTAAATAATAAATAATAAATATTTAAAAAACTTATATATTTTATAAAATATTTAATTATATTTTGTTTTAATAATGGATTATAAAAATAAATAATATTTTCGATTAAATATTTTATAAAACATAATATATATTATTACTTTCATCCAAAAATATATTATATGTTATTATTTTCTGATTAATATTATATTATAACATTTCCAGATTTGATAATCCTTGGAGGAAGGCTGGAGAGCTGGTTGGGGATTTCTTTAGGTAAATTGCCCCAGACTTGTTGAGTGTTGTAGATGAATTGGTCACTGCTTCAGCTTGAATGAAAATGATTTGTTTGACTGTATTCTTGGAAGGCTTGCCCCCAGTAATGAGTCTTGAAAGTTTCTGAATAAACCAATTTTGAGAAGGACTTGCACTTGAACAAATCTTGAACTGATTCTTAACAGGATCTGGAAAAAACTTGCCCCTGATAGGATTACTGACCAAGTTTCTAAACCGTTTTGAAAATTCCTTGAGAGGAAAGCTAGTTTGCAATCAAAAGTGTTTATTTAAACATGGAAATTTTAATGTAAAGTTCATGCAAAAAAAAATTGAAATCAAAATCATCGTTTAGAAAATGCAAAGCAATATGAATTACTGGTTTAAAACACAATTGTTTAAAATATTCAGAATGAAAAGTAAAACAAAGGTATGATACCAAAAAAAATGATTTGCAAAAAATGATTTTGGAGTCAGTTTACGCAACCTAGCTGTAGTATACTTTCAAAATTACCTTGCTTCAATTAGGTCTTTTGAGGATTATAACATGGTCTGGTTCATAGTTTATGAAAAAAAGGATAAAGGCTCAAAGTTTATTTGTTCCCACCCCAACTTCGTGATGTTCTCCAGTCCTATGCTCAGTTAAACTCATATTATGCATTCAGGTTCCAAAAGGTTTGGAGTTGTACTGATGATAGTGATAACGATGGTCCAGAAGTCTTGAGATGGCAACTACATTTTCTTTTTAACATTTAGTTATTTTCATCTTTGTGGACCCTTTGAGGATCAAGGATTTAATGGCATCTTCTCTGTGTTATCCCTATCTTTTCCTAAACTATTTCTTTTGAAACTTATAATCGGCGGGATGCCCTAGTTTTTGCCTAAGTCTCCTTTGACTTAGCGGGCTTTTTCTTTTTTGATTTCTTCTTAGAAAGAAAGTGATTGCTTTATTTGATGATTACGGCGGACCATCATTGACTTTTGATTTGAAAGATATCTTTGACACCTGCTTGTTGTATGTATGAGCTTCCCATTTAGATTTTGCCTTGAAAGGGACTCGGCTCATTCTTTGAGTAAGGACTTCTGAACGATCCTTTTTTATTGATCGTTTTTGGGAACAACTTGCACAACATTCGTTCGCTTGATTTGCGACCATCCTTTGAAAAGCATCTTCGATGCCTGCTTGTTGTATGTAAACTTGTTATTGAAAGGTGTCTTGCATGAAACTTTTTGTAATTGAATGCACAACCAAATTAAACTGAGAACTACCCCGCCCCTGGTTAAAATTGCGGTTTTTTTTGTAAAGAAAGAAACTCCTACTTCAAGGATCAAAGGGGTTAACGAGGGATTATCTCCTTATATCTCCAGTGTTTGGGAATTGAAAAAATACCTTACATCTTCGGCAAAGTCTATTCAAAAGCATACCAATAACAATTATGGGTATTACGTTTTCATCATCCTTGCACAAATACTTGCATAATAAAAAATTTGAGTAAGAGGTGTATATATTTTTTTGAAAGAGAAAGCATAAAGATGTAAATAAACAGATGATTTGAATCAAAATACTGTACATGCTCATTTCATTAAAATTGACATTTAAAGATAAACGAGTTTGAAAGCAAATAAATATGATACAAACAAGGAAAATGCAAAATAGAAAGAAATAAGACCATTGACTAATCAAACACAAAGATGAGTTGTCCTGTCTTTGAGAAGTAACTGAGTTGAAGTTGATTGACGCTTCATTTCCTATGTTCTGGCAGAGGATTGCCCTGGACATTATGACTGGTATTATGAATGCTGATGAGCTTGTCTTTGATTAAATTTCGTACTTTAGCCTTTAGTACATAGCTATTTTCCAAATCATGACCTGCAGCTCCTTCATGGAATGCACAATGAAGGTCAGATCTGAATCCAGCTGGAATTGGATTTGGAGGAGGAGGTAGAGCCTTAGTAGTAATACATCCTCTTTGAACCATAGTAGGATACAGTTCAATGTATGTCACAGGAATAGGATCAAATTGAATCCTATTGCGATTCTGGTATTGTCCCACAGTTGGGTGTTGAGGAATTGAGCTGGTTGAGCAACAAACACGGGAGTAATAGCAGCAATATGAGCTCGATTGGAATGCTGAGGTCTGTAATTAGGTTTCCTGTCCTCAGTTAAGATAGAATTGGTCTGACCTTCCCTCTTCTTTTGGAAGTTCCTATAGGGTTTCTTTACAGCGTTGGAAGATTCAGCAAATTTAGATACCTTCCTATTCTTGATGCCTTCTTCGAGTCTTTGGCCAATGGTGACCAAGCCTGTGAAGCTTGATGAGACACTGCCAGTCATATTTTCCCAAAAGAATGAAGAAAAAGTGTCTAAGAACATTCCAGTAAGTTCTTTTTCTGCCAGAGGAGGTTCGACTTGAGAAGCTAACTCTCTCCACCATTGAGCACACTCTTTGAAAGATTCTTTCTCATTTCGAGTCATGTTCTGGAGTTGACGATGGTCTGGAGTCATGTCCATGTTGCACTTGTACTGGTTCATAAAAGCATAGGCAAGACCTTGAAAGCAATGAATATTACTTCGTTCAAGGTTCAAGTACCATTTGAGTGAAGCTCCACTTAAGCTGTCTTGAAAGCATCTGGACAGGCTGAGGCTCCACAACAGCACTTACAATTTCTTGGATACCAGTCCTATGAGGTGGCTCCCCTCTAGTAATTAGGACCTGGAGCATCTCCGTTAAATTAGTCATGCTTGACTTTAGATTGTCAATTTCCATTCTGATATCTGTGTTGTGCACTTTTTGTTCTGACATTTTGCGTCTGATGTTAGCTCTAGTCCCGTATCGGTGATGAGGAATCAGTTTGACGACTTACAAATGACTGAAAGATAGACAGTTGGAATGAATTGCTGGACGACCCGAATATATGTATGAATTATGCAAGGAATGAAAATGATATGCAATGCTTATGCAACATAGGATACAGTTCACATGCAATAGGATCAATGATTTGAAAGATTTGAAAAAGTTTAAAGAATGCATGGATGTATAAACACAAGTAAAATTTACAAACATATGGGTTTCAAAGGTTTGACGTCACGAGCATGGGGCCATGGGTCTACCCATCCCAAAGGTATGTACTAGGGGTTTATTTTGTACCTGTAGAACAAGTTCTAACAAGGTTCCCAAAACCACGGATCGCTCTTTAGGATATTACTAGTACACCGACTGACTATGAGAGCTGTAATATCCTTAAGATGAATCTCAGTTGAGTGTAGTATCGCGTATCAACTATTACCGATAGTCACAACACTACTTTCTAAAAAGGAAAAATGGTTAAAGGGTTTATTCTAATCCTCAGTTTCATGGGTTCCCAGTGGAAAACGTAATGTATTCACGACACAAGCTCTATCAACATCAGTAATTCTAAAAGGGTACCTCCACTGATTTGGCGGGTTTTCAAGTTAGCTTGTTCGGGATTCACCCCCTATAAGCCTCCTTGATTATACCACCTCCTATCTTAATTGTATGTTCTCAAGTCCACTGAGGACTTTTCCTCACCACATGTGGATTAATCACATTCCCGAGAAAAATATAGCAAAATAAAACAATAGGCAAATAAAATCAAGAAAAAATAGAAAGAAAATAATAATCACAAATATATACAAGATAGGCCTAACCCTCTTAGGAGATGTCCCCAACAGAGTCGCCATTTTTCTGTAGCGCGATTTTCGTGAACCGCCATTGGTTGCCACATGTGAACTTTTATATTTATCCTATGAAGCTTTAAAGGAAGGGGAAAAATCTAAATAAATCTTGCAAGAATGCAAATGTTAAAAAAACAAAATGCAAATAAAGAGAACTGGAATCAGGGGTTGGTTATACTAAGGGAAGCTATTAACACCCTAAGCATTTGTAGTACTCCACGAGAACCTCTTGTATATATATGTGCTATTAGTTGAATTATTCGCTACTATTTGGGGAAGTTTATTGCTTTTGAGAGATGAAGAGTGTGAGAAATGTTTTTGTTGTTTTTGCAAAATATATGAAAAAAGGAAATTTGTAAAAAATGGAAAAGAGGATGAAAAAGAAAAAAGAATACTCGCCAAGGGTTAAGACCATGGGCCTACATATTCTCAAAAGAGAAATCAGAGCGTTCGTAGTTCGGAATTATGGGAAAAGCTTGAAGGAAATTTGTAGCTCGAGGAATACGAGCTGTTGGGTTTTTAAGAACCAAGGCAACGAAAGGGAAAAGCTTGAAAGCAAAGCTTGTGAGGATTGATTGAGAAAAAGTGAAGAGATTGAAGGTTGTAAAGGGAGGTTCATATTGTTTTTGATGCTTTTAAGAAGCCTGAGGGTCCTTGTATGAAGCCTAAGAGGATGCAACGGGTATGATGCTTGTATGAAACCCAAGAGGGTCATGTATGAAGCCCAAGAGGAGGCTAAGGGTCCTTGTATGAAGCCTAAGAGGAGGCAACAAGTCCTTGTATGTATATCCGGGAAAGCGTCGGATGAAAAGAGAAGTTGAAGAGATGAATATCCGGGAAAACGTCGGATGTAAAGAGAAAAAGGGAAATAGATAAGAGTGAAATATCCGGGAAAGCGTCGGATGAAAAGAGAAGGTAAAAAAAATGAATAGCCGGGAAAGCATCAGATGTAAAGAGAAGATCTTGATTGCACGGAGGTGAGAGAAAATATTTGATAAGAGATATGGAAATATGAATATGAATATCCGGGAAAGTGTCGGAGGTAAAGAAAGATAAAAAAAGAAAAGGTTGCTTGCTAAGACTTTACAGTCTTATGCCTACGTATTCTCAACGGGATCTTGAGAAATCAGAGCGGTCGTAGTTCACCCTCTAAGGGGCGCGAACTACGGAAAGGAAAGTTTTGATCGCACGGTGGCTAGAAGGGAAATCTAACCTAATATTATCATGCAAGATGGACTTAAGGTTGAGTTTTGAAAGGAAAATTCTACCCTAATGTTATCATCCTTGGATGAACATCCTAATGTCTACCTTACTTCAAACTTAATCGAAAATTAAGTTTGAACTAAGAGATCCTAAGGGAACATGCATACGTGGCAAAACATTACGGAATAAATGAACATACACGACAAAGCATCGTGAAAGTAGTAACATGGATAAGCATCATGTGATAATATGCATACACGGAAAAACATTGTGCAAATCATGGAAAAAACATCATGGCAATTGAAAGCATACACGAAAGAACATCGTGTGACCAAAGAATCATACATGGAAAAAACATCATGTAATGAAAACATACATGGAAGAACATCGTGTTAAAAGCATTTAATTGAGGAAAAACATCAAGATTTATCAATAAGCATGACATCACAAAGATTAAAATTCAACAAAATAACAAGTTGAAATCAAAGAAATAAAAATGTTTTAGATAAATTCAATAAAGAAATTAACATGTATATGAAGTTAATCAATTATGAAATTAATAATCAACAAACTTATTTTAAAAGAAATTAACATCTTAAACATAATTAAAATATTTTAGTCATTTTAGTTATTAAACAAATTTAACTAAATTAAATTAAACAAATCATAAGAAATTAAAATTGAAATAAAAAACATAAATTAAATGGGCCATGTAGTATTGTGAAAATAAAGAGTGAGATTAACAAAGATATATGGGCATACTAAACTAAGCTCACCAAACAAAACCTAATTTCACATAATAACAATAATAATATATATATATATATAAATATAAAATTAAATGAAAATGAAAAGTTAAATAAAAGGAAAATTAAGAAGATTGAGAACCTGAGTATTTCCTAATTCTCACACTAGTGTTTTGCGAACTCCCTCCCTTTCATGAATGTGTAGTATGTATGTGAGTTTGTGGTATGAAGTATGTTATATGTGTTGTAGTAAAAAAGAATATGAACATGAATTTTGCAAAAGAAAAATTATGAGTTATGAGGGAGAGAGATATGTGAAGAAAACAACTTAAGAGTATTGTTTTGGTGTCTCTAATGAAGTGAAATATGTATCCTATTTATAGAAAAATTATAACATGGGCATGAAGATAGAATGATGTAAGCTTATGATGTAAGTTGAAAATTTTGTCCAAGAAGTTTGAATGAAGAAATTTGTGGTAATGTGATGATGAAGTTTGAAATTGTTGCACAATTCTATAAAAAAACAATGATGAAGTTAGAAAAATTGGTTAGAAATGATGATATTTGAAAATGAATTAAAAAGTTAGAAAACCAAGTTTGAATATTGGAATTTTATTTTGAACAAATGATGGAATTAGAATATTGTGATAAAAATGATATATTGTATTTGAATGTTTGAAATTAAGAGAAATAGAATATTGTAGGTGATGATGATTAAAGAAAATTATGTGGAGTTAATGATGAAATTGGATAGAATTTTGAGAGAAAATTCAAAAAATGAGATAAGATGATAATATGAGATAAGATGAAAATGGACTAATTGTGAACAAGTGGATAAAGAGAAAGAATTATGCAGGAAAATGAAAGTGTGGGGTGTGGATTTTGTGTGTGAGTGGAGAAAAATTAGTGTGTGAAAGAGATACTAGTAGTGTAAAACAATACAACAAGTTTATATTATATACATTAAATATTGCTTAAATAATATAATAAATAAATCAATAATTAAAAAAACTAAGAAAAATTAAGTTTATTATAATCCTAATTAATAAAAAATAAAATTAATTAAAATTGGAAACGAAACTGGTGAAAAATGATAAAAACTGTCCGTATCGAGGTGTCTGAAAAAATAAAATAAACACACCAAAACGATCAGCAAAAAATATAAGTATTGAAAAAATACAGCGTTTTGTCAAATTTTAAAATTGATTTACACGGTAAAAAGGCTCAGACTGGTCAGAAAAGTGACCGAAAAATAGCTGAAAAAATAAAATAAGCACACCAAGTTAAAGTACGCGAAAAATAGATTAAGAATTGACATCTGCAAATTCGATTTAAAAAAACTGCCAGTACACCGGATTTTTGCACAGTTGACTTTTAGTTTGACCAAAACGCCTGAAAATTTAACACGTTTATTCTGAATAATAATTCAAACAATATTCATGATAAAATATATGATATGATATGCAGATGAAACAAAGTGAAAATGCAGTCAGATGACAAAAAATAATTAAAATGAGGGGGTCAAAATTTAGGGTATGACACACTCAATTGAGCATTTAAGGGAATATAGGATATTACAAAAATAATATTTTAATTAGCCACAAAATTAATTTAAAACCAAACATTGATTTAAATAAGGGACAAATATTTCTCATGAATTCATAAGAATTTATTACTACATAAATGTATATATAAAGTACAAAGTAAAACATATATTGAATAAATGTGTATACGAAAAATGTGTGTAATTTATAAATTGATAAAAATACTTTTATAAATATTAATATTTAGTTTTTTTTTAGTTTTAATGAAAAAAAGTCATACAATTTTGATAGTTTTTGTTGTCTTTTATTATTAAAATTAGTTTATGAATTTATTTTAATAAATTATTAATCATAGTCTTAATACATTATTTCATTTTTCAAATATATGTATAAATGTGCATTCCAAAACATTACTCGTGCATGTGCACAAGTTTTTTTTTACTAGTATAGTCTTAATAGCTGAGATTTTTTCGGATGTTACTAGAGAAATAATTCATGTTGTGTAAAGTCGCAAGGATTCTAACGGCCATTCAAATGAAGTTTCTTTGGTGTGGCTCTGTTCTTTCTAAAGGTATCTCGTGGGTTAAGTGGAATGATGTGTGTAACCCCAAAGAGGAAGGGGGTCTTGGAATTAAAAATGTCAAATGATTCAACATTGCACTAATGTCAAAATGGATATGGAAATTATTAGTCCTTAAACACAGGATGTGGCAAGGTATTCTGGAAGCAAGATACACATATCATATCACGACATATTCCATCGTGGTATTATGTCGGAATACAATTATGCTCCATCGTTGTGGTGGAGAGATCTATTCAAAATTATGCGGGCGTAGGGGAACGAAGGTTTCATACACATGGTAAAGAATGAAATTGGCAGTGGGAATGAAGCTCTTTTTTGGTTACCTAATTGGTGTGGAAATCAATCTTTAGCTGCTATGTTTCCGGCTTTATGGGAAGTTTCAAACAATAAATTTGGAATGGTGGTGGAATTTGGTTGTTGTAATGGTAACGCAGGCACATGGAAGGTAGAATTTGAGGGTTCAGTTATGACTGAAAGTAGTAAGCTGGAAGTTGTCGCCCTAATAAGGAAGTTAGGAGAGTTCTCAATGAATTCTGCAGTTAGTGATACGACTGTCTGGTCCTACAGAGAGGGATGCGAGTACTCGGTCCGTTCTGGTTATGAGTTTTTGGCGAAGGTTAACGATGCGCAACATGTAAATGAAGACTTAAAGGATGCTTTCAAACTCTTATGGTTGTCCTCGTCTCCTCCGAAAGTTCAGACGTTTGGTTGGAGGCTGTTACGAGACCGACTTCCAACTCGTAATAATTTGTGCAGACACGGTATTCTTTCGAGTATGTTGGACTTGTCTTGTCCTTTTTGTGTTAGGGAGGAAGAAACTGTCTTTCACTTGATTTATAATTGTGTTGAATCCTTGGAAGTGTGGAGATTTATTGGAAGATGGTTGGGTATTGAGGTTGGAATACACGATAACTTGTTGTTGCATTTACGTCGTTGGATTGAGGCCCTGATTGAGAAGAATGTTGCTGTCAAAAATGCGGTAGGATTATGGATGTCAATAGGGTGGTGTCTTTGGTTAACTAGGAACAGAATAGTGTTTAACAATGAAGTGTGGGATTTTGCTTTGATAGTAAATAGGATCATTTTGGTTACTTGGTGGTGGGTAGGAAAAAGGATTAATGCGCGTTATACTTGTAATTACTACGAATGAACTAACTTTCCTTGCGAATTTTTGTAGTTTTCGCTTTGGTTCAAGTTGGTGCTCCTTTTGTAAATAGATTGGATACATCCTTTTGTATCCTGTTGATTAGAATTTTTGCCTATTAAAAAAAAAGAGAATTAATTTTTTTAAATGATATTATGTGTATTTAATAAACTGACGATATAATATTATTTTTATTTATAATTCTTAACTAGTGTCTGGGAGCACTAGTTAGCATGACTTTATATTTAATTATAAAAATGTCATTTTTCTAGATTAATTCCTAAATATTTTTACAAATATTTGTATATGATGTGGTTTTATTGAATGTATGCGTAAAAAAATATTGTGAATGTATAATTAATAATTTTTATAGAAAAAAGTCATTAGAAATATCTTTCTACATATTATAGATTATTTTTTTTGGAATTTTGAAAATATGATTCTTGGTGTACGTATAACGGTTTGACTATGAAGATATTTTATCTATAATTTTAGATTATAATTCCAGTCACCATATTTTCTTATTTTGGTGAATATCGTGAATTTTTTTTGCCCCACCACCAAATGTTTCTGGATTCCCCATTAAAAGGGACGATACACTACCCAGAGAAACTAATTGAGAAAATAGGTTGAAAAGCTATACGATACCATTTCTAAGATAAAATCTTGAATTTCATCCAACTTTCTTCAAAATTATGTATTGTCCCATTGAAAATAACGCCGTTACGCGATGTCTAAATGATCCAAGAAGCGGTCAACCATATGACACCAATCACCCTAAGAACCTCCTTCCCCTTTAGCGAGTTAACTGTAAAGGGAAACTCGGCTAATTCGTCCCAATTCAACGCGACCTCAAAACCAAGCCAGATAAAGATTGCTATCCATAATTTCCTTCTGCAGACGCAACTGGAAAAAACGTGAGCTTTTGTTTCGTCCACATTGAAACACAAGATGCAACACTTGTCTCTATCGTCCAACAAAATTGTCCTCTTCATTAATTGATCTCTAGTGGGGACTGTAGTAGATCAAGCTGTTTTTAAAGGTTTCAAATTCAATGACAAAGTTTCGGTAAATGTTCTTCAATTCGCTGACGACATTGTTATTGTTAGAGATGGAGGAAGCGACAATCTTTGAACTATCAAAGCAATTCTAAGAGGTTTTGAGTTGATATCTGCGCTCATATAAACTTTTGCAAAAGTAGTGGTTAGGGCATCAACGTAAGCAGTTGGGCATTGCATACTAATTAGATTTTGAAACTTTGTACCAAACAAAATTGAAACTCTGAAAAATGCCAAAATTTGGTGCATTGATATTTATTTTTATAGGTAGTTTGAAAAGTAATATATTTTCTATAAAAAATATTTTTATAATACAATTCCACATAAATAATTTGAGTTGTCTGGTAAACATGTGTATTGAACTATATTCACTTTTAATTTTTTTTCTAATTATATTTATTTTGTAATATTATATTATTATTATTAAAAAATATTAAAAAAATAATATATTAAATTCATAAAAATATAACTAATATTATTAAAAATAAAAAACAATAATATATATATTATATAAAATAATATATTCTTCTGTAAAATATAATAGATTAAGTCACATAAAACACTACATTTTATGTTATCCTAAAAACATCATAACAATTGAGTTCATCATATACCTATTTTAAAATATTTAATAATAGCATTTGTTAAAAGATCATTACTCAAAGTTTTTGTAAAAAACAAAGTTAGACTAAAATTAAAAGTGTATGGCTGAAAGATAGACACATATTTTTCGTCCTAACCTCTATTAAAAATACACAAAAAATCATACTTGGAGTTTTGACTAAGCTCTACTAAATTCGTTTTACGGTATTTTACTAGTAAATTTTATAAAGTTATATCAAACATGATAATATCATATTCTTAGGTGGTTTCTTAATGCACCACCCAAGTTTCTTAGGCACCACGTGAAATTATTTTTTTATTCTCTAATTTCGGATGTGCACATCTGGACGCACTGTATCCTTAAAAAATAAGAAGTTGTTCCGGATGTGCACCTCTACGAAAGTTAAAGAAAGACGAGACCAGTACTAGAAGATGTGAGTGTCCTTTTAAGAGTGGTGGTTACATTTTAGTTTCCAAGAAATTGAGATTTCTCGTTCGTTGTGGTATACATAACCACGAAATGTGCTCAAAGCTTCAAGGCCATCCAAGTGTATGTCGGCTCAAGGCGGAAGAGAAGACATGTATAGGCGACATGACCTTGAACCTTGTCCAACCGAAGAATATACTTGCGACGTTGAAATGGAAAGAACCCAAAAATGTTGCAAACATAAAGCAAGTGTATAACATTCGGTATCAAACAAACAAACAAGGCTATTAGGGGAGATATGAGTGAGATGCAACAATTGTTGAAAGTTGTTAGTTCTGGTGTTGGCAGCAATTTTGGTAAAACAATGTGCTGGTTCAAGATGTCTTGCTTGATGTCTTAACACGTGCTTTTGTGTTTCTAACATTCAGCATAAGGTGTATATGTTAGTGTTGCAGGTCTGTGTACTGATGTCAAACACGATGTCCTGACATCTGTTGACAGTACATCAGTTTGGTTTGTTTCTAGAGTTGCGCTGTTTTTAATATATCTTGGGAGATTTTGTTTGAGAGATTGCAGGAGAATTTATTGGAGAAGATTTATTCTGATACAATCAATTCCTATTACTTTGTGGAGTATATTTTGTTACTATTTTAGGGAGAAGAGATTTGGAGAATAAATCTGCTTTATTGTTAAATCAAATCTGTGATTTTATAATGCACAAGCCCAATGTAAGGAATGTTTCTGGGAATATTATGGTATCCTTTGTGGAGCTGATTTAGAGGTCTGGAAGATTCAAGATAAAATCAAGAGAAGATTGAGTATTTAAATATGGAGATATTTTAGGAAGATTTGATTGAAGATCTAATTTGTAGGAGAATCTTTTGCAGATTTGTGGCAGCTGATATGTTGTGATTTGAAGCCCAAATCCAGTTGGGTTTAGGTTATAAATTGAAGCATTGTAACCTAGAAAATTAGGCCAGCCATCATGTAAATTATAAGGGTTGTATTGGTCGATGAACCACCCGGTTTGTGGGATGGTCATCGTGTTTATCTCGAAGCCTGTAGGTAAGAGATGTATTGTTCTTGGAGGAAGCTTTTAAGCAACTTCAAGATGGTGTTCTTAGTTAAGAGTCTTGACTGAGTATTAGCATATGAGTGTGTCTTCTATGTTTATGTGTTTGAAGAGTTGTTGGAAATCAAGTTGTTGATCTAGTGGCTAAGGTGTTGACTGCTAGACATCATTGCGATGTTTGGAAGTGAGATGGAGTCTCTTATCTAGGGTGGACTTAGGTAGAAGGGTCATTGGGTAGTGATTAAGTGAGTAGATCATCAACGGGTGTGTTGATTGTAGGGTCTATGAATTGATACTGCTGATATTGAACTTCCTTCCTGGCTTGGTATGCCCCCAGATGTAGGTTGTTAGACCGAACTGGGTGAACAAATTCTGTGTGTTGTTTATGCTTTTTAGTACAGTTATTGTTTATACCTTGCCATGTTATCTGTAACAGACCAGATGTCTCGACATCCTGTAGGACATCTGGGATCTGTCATACCAGAATTTCAGTTGGTATCAGAGCAGACATCCTGTTCTGTTTCTGGATGAGATCTAGGGAAGATACTTTCTGGTTTATGTGCAAGGAAGATAGTTTTTCTGAGTTATGGACTTGGTCACTTCATATAGTTGTTTGTATGATCCCTTGAAGTGGAGGATGGACTTTTTGTGATAGGGTATGTATTGGCTCTGTTTGAAGTTGTCAGACATGTGGTGAGCTATTTATTTTTAACCTATGCTGACCTGTTACACCTGGAGTGTGGTGTTTGTGCAATAGTTATTAAGGCTTGCCTGAAGGGTGTTGAGGGTTTTTCTTTATCTGTGTTCCGTTGCATTTGTATCTTTCAGAAAACTCCTGGTAGTTTTGTGTGTTGAGGCCACAACACTCTGAAGGTGTATCACATGGTGTTGTGATACTTGAGGATAATATGAACCGACTTATTAAAGTGACCAAAGATACTTGAGGTTTGACCCAAGTCCACTAATAAAGGCATTTTCAATAAGTTTGTTGATGAGAGATCAGAAGGATGCAATTTATTTTTGCTCTCTTCTCTGAAAGACCATCCACAGGTATATATTGAAGGATCCCTTGGTACTGTTCTTGAATGATGTTCTACTAGTTGTTGGGACATCAAACCAGCAGAGTGTGCAGAATCTTGTGGATAAAGATTTGACATTGCAGTTGCTTAGGGGCTAAACAAATGTGTATTGATCACATCTGTCTGGAATCTACTCCTGGCTTGCATAGAGGAGGTGTAATAGCCTAACTGGTTGACTGGTGTTGGAATGTCATCCAAACCATCTAGGATGAGCAGTTGTGTTTGGATCAAGGAGGAGTTGGTGGGACTAAAAGATTATGGTATCTGCATGAGAAGCTGGATAGTTATGTGGTGTCCTCACTTAATGGAACATCCTTTTGTAAGGATTGAAGAGCATCCTTGTAGGTTGAAGTGTTGGGAGAAGCATATTTGTCTATGCTGTTTGTGATGACCAGTCAATGGTTTCTCTCCTTTAGGTGCAGAAAGATGGCATCCAATATCTCAAAGACAGACAGGAGGTCTGAACATTAGAAGGTTGAGAAGGAGATTCTTGAGATGTAGAGTATGCAGGTTCCTGCTTATGTGTATGTTCTGGGTTTGAAGGTTGATCAGCTACTGATGGTCAATCCTCTTGTGTCCCTTGCAAGAGATGTGTGTGGATTACTATGGTTGTTGTCTCCAAAGCCAGAGTAGATTTTTAATGTGATTTACTATGGTTGTTGATGTCGAACTGATGTTGAAACATCATTTCAGTTCTTTGCTCAGGGTGGAGTGAAAGGTCAAGACACTGACTTAACCTGGTATGTTTTTGTGGTATAAATGGTTGTCATGATGGTTTGTCATGAAGAAGATTCAGACGATGCTGGAATCTGAAGAAGGGTTTAACCACAGGGATTTAAGATCAATTGCTATTTGTGAAATTCACAAGTATTTAATTGATTATCCTTGAAAGACAAGATTAAGGATGTTCTATTAATTGTTTTAACATCTTTTCATCATAGGTTTGGAGAATCATGGGAGGGGTTCTACATTCGCTCACAAGTCGCCTAGGTGTTGACCTGGGATTATTGCTTAGCATCTGTTCCTAGAAAGTATTGTGGATAACTTGTCCAGATGGTGGTGCTGTTGAAGATGAAGATGGAAGACTATGAAGACATCATAATCTTGATGGTTACAGCTTGGATCAGTTTATTTCTAATCTAAGGGGTTTGGAGCATGGTGTTTGCTCTGGTTTTGAAGGTCGAGGATAAGTGGCGGTTATCTCTGGCTTTCTACTGACGGCTCTACTAAGGGAAGTGACATTCTTTAGTATTTCTATGGGGTAGTCTTGGACTACTTATTTTCTGAAGATTTAGATGTGGTAGGTTTGAAGTCTTTGGAGTTTCTAAGCAGCATGGAGGTTGTCTACTCAAACTTGATTGTTGAATCAAGTCTATGAGAGCATGGAAATCTGTTTCTGCAAAGGGAAGAGGTTCTTCTGAGTGGCAGAAGGAAGAGCTTAATTCAACAGTTGGGTGTCATAATGTTCTGACATCTAGCTTAACATCAGATGTCTCAGCTGGTGATGTGGCACATCAGCTTATGATAGGGTGATCTATAGGAATGAACAATAGGATGTTTCAAAAAGATCATTCTCATGGCAGTTTGCGGGAGCTGCGGGAAGGAGAAGATGTCACATGACCAAGGCTTAGGGAGTCTAAATGTGTTTGCTATTGAGCAATTGGAACATGTGACTTGAAGTTCAAGTTTACTTGGTGGATCAGGATATTTTTGTGAGAGTTCTGACAAACGTGAAAAAGGTCAAAAGGTGGAATTTGGTTGTTTTCATATGAGGATTCATGAATGAGGTGATTAAATTGTGGCATTTGGTTGATCTCAGAAGTGGATTCGAAGAATCAAGATAATCAGAGTGTGGTAGATGTTCTAACTTGTGTTGGGACATTATCTGGTTGGATATCCTTGGTGAAGGATGATTATGATCTGGTTCAGAAGCGTGGTGCCTACATTATGCCTAAGGAGCGTCTACATAGTCATACGGGAGAATGATGAAGTAGAAGGTCTGCCTTGGATAGAGAATGTTGAGAATACTGAAGTAGATCAGGTATTGATTGATTGGAAGTCTGAAGATGAAGAGTATGATAGGGAATGAATGCCTTTGGAGAGTTGGGGGATCTATGTGACTTTGATACTTATCTAACAGTTTGTTTGAAGGAGGAAGGTGTTTCTTATGTTCCTCACGAATAGCCTAATTGTAACTTCATGTGGAGTTGGATGCTCAAGCATTATTGTCAGAAGAGGTGTTTCTGACTATGTGGATTAGAATGTGGAGAGTCTGAGCTTGTTTTTAGTAGTATGTTCTGGCAAAGCATGACTACTAATTTTGAAGACTTCACTAGTATCAACAACTACTGGTGAATGTAATGGCAGAGGAATTGTGTCATATGATGTGATCTAATCAGAAAGTTTTTTAAGAGCTGTTCTTTCTTCTGCTGCAAGTATCTCTTGAAGAGATTGGATCTCAGTAAAGCTTTTAAGTAAGATGAGAATTCGTGGGGTCTGTATGAGCATGAAGATGTTCATGTGCTTGAACTGAGGATTGGTGTTTTTGTTTCCGTTGTGTGCCTCAGGGGGAGTAAAGTGGTGTTTTGTTCGATGTTTATGATGTCAGATCAGATGTCATGACTTTATGTCATGTGTGTACTACTGCTTAGGAAGAGTAGTTACATTTTTGTTGCTGAACTTGTGCAACTATTTAGGGGGAGCATGATTGTCTGTCATGCGTGATTGCTGTTGCTGAAAAGTTGTGGAACTCCTTACTGTGTCTGGGAGAATTTATTTTTCTCTGCAGTTTTTTTTGGAAGAACTCTGTAGGGGTCTTGGTTGATGGGAAATGTCACACTTGTCTTGGTTTTTGTTATTAATTCAAAGTAAGAGGACTTTACTTAGAGTGTAGTGGAAGGAAGTGTGTTTGTGCTTCAGAACTTGTGGGTGATTTGGTGGTGGTTCTTGTTAAATGTACTAGTGTTGTTTGAGGATCAAGCATTATGTGAATGCGTTCAGCAGGTGTGTTGAACAGAGGGTGCGCTCTTGAAGACATGAAGACGAGTCTTATGTTTTCCATTCATTTAAGGTGTTCATCTTGCAAAGGAGCACTGGTTATCTTAGATAAGGGGAGTTGAACTTTTGTTGTTGAAGTAGTGCAGTTGTTTGTGGATCTGGTGAGGGTGTTATGCCAGACAAGATGTCGTGATATTGTGTTACTGGTGAAGTTCATGGTGGACATGACAGTTTAGACCTGGTGTGTCAATGATTGAACCAGAAGTTTAGACATGACAGTTTACCCCAATGCTTGTCAATGTTTGGCCAAAAAGAGGGAGAGAAGTAGGTTTATTCAGCTATTGTGAGATGTAGAATAGTCTATTGTGGTCTGAGTATATTGGTTGGATGATTCAGAGTTTGCCTTTGGAATTTTTTTGTGCTTGCTGCTATGTTCAGAGTTTGTCCAATTATGGCTAAAAAGGGGCAGAGTAGCCTTAATTCTTTGGAGAGGAGCTGCGTTGTGGTGTGCTTGTTAGATATGGTTGTGGTGCTGTTTGTGGTGTTGTTTCTGCTGCTGGTATCCCTGATGTGTGCAGATATTGTTTTAGCCAAAATTTGCCAAAGGGGAGATTGTTAGTTTTGGTGTTGGCAGCAATTTTGGTAAAATAATGTGCTGATTCAAGATGTCTTGCTTGATGTCTTAACATGTGCTTTTGTGTTTCTAACATTCAGCATAAGGTGTATATGTTAGTGTTGCAGGTCAGTGTACTGATGTCAAACACGATGTCCTGACATCTGTTGACAGTACATCAGTTTGGTTTGTTTCTAGAGTTGCGCTGTTTATAATATATCTTGGGAGATTTTGTTTGAGAGATTGCAGAAGAATTTATTGGAGAAGATTTATTCTGATACAATCAATTCCTATTACGTTGTGGAGTATATTTTGTTACTATTTTAGGGCGAAGAGATTTGGAGAATAAATCTGCTTTATTGTTAAATCAAATCTGTGATTTTATAATGCACAAGCCCAATGTAAGGAATGTTTCTGGGAATATTATGGTATCCTTTGTAGAGCTGATTTAGAGATCTGGAAGATTCAAGATAAAATCAAGAGAAGATTGAGTATTTAAATATGGAGATATTTTAGGAAGATTTGATTGAAGATCTAATTTGTAGGAGAATCTTTTGCAGATTTGTAGCAGCTGATATGTTGTGATTTGAAGCCCAAATCCAGTGGGGTTTAGGTTATAAATAGAAGCATTGTAACCTAGAAAATTAGGCCAGCCATCATGTAAATTATAAGGGCTGTGTTGGTCGATGAACCACCCGGTTTGTGGGATGGTCATCGTGTTTAACTCGAAGCCTGTAGGTAAGAGATGTATTGTTCTTGGAGGAAGCTTTTAAGCAACTTCAAGATGGTGTTCTTAGTCAAGAGTCTTGGCTGAGTATTAGCATATGAGTGTGTCTTCTAGGTTTATATGTTTGAAGAGTTGTTGGAAATCAAGTTGTTGATGCAGTGGCTGAGGTGTTGACTGCTAGACATCATTGCGGTGATTGGAAGTGAGATGAAGTCTCTTATCTAGGGTGGACTTAGGTAGAAGGGTCATTGGGTAGTGATTAAGTGAGTAGATCATCAACGGGTGTGTTGATTGTAGGGTCTATGAATTGATACTGCTGATAGTGAACTTCCTTCCTGGCTTGGTATGCCCCCGGATGTAGGTTGTTAGACCGAACTGGGTGAACCAATTCTGTGTGTTGTTTATGCTTTTTAGTACTGTTATTGTTTATACCTTGCCATGTTATCTGTAACAGACCAGATGTCTCGACATCCTGTAGGACATCTGGGATCTGTCATACCAGAATTTCAACAGTGTTGGAGGACAACAATTACGTGTCTCGGTACAGATATCGCGATGATGAAATTACGGTCCGAGATATTTTTTGGACTCATCCGGATTCCATCAAGTTGTTCAACACATTCTCGACAGTGCTCATTCTTGATAGCACCTACAAGACAAACAAGTATCATCTTCCATTGTTTGAGATGGTTGGCGTTACGTCTACGGATAAGACATATGTCGTCGGCTTTTCCTTTTTGGAGTGTGAGAAAGAGGACAATTTCATGTGGGCGTTGGAGACGTGTCAGTCACTTTTGAAGAAACATGTTCAAATGCCAAAAGCAATTGTTACGGACCGCGACAACGCCTTGATGAATGCGGTTGCAAAGGTCTTTCCTTCTTCCAATGCACTACTTTATCGATTTCACATAACAAAGAATGTGTGAAGTCGGGTCAAGACCGCGGTGGGTGCGAAACAAGTGGAGTCGGAAGACGGAAAAGTGGTAAGGTCGGGTGTCATTGTAGAGAAAATTATGGATGCATGGACTCATATTTTAAATTCTTCCACAACGGAATTATATGCCGATTCGGTCATTAAATTCCAGAAAGTGTGTGAACGGTACCCCGCTTTGTTGAAATATGTTGAATCCACCATTCTTGATCAAGTGAAAGAAAAGATTATTTGTGCATGGACCGATAACGTACGACATCTTAGAAACACTACCACCAATAGAGTTGAGTCGGCACATGCCACTTTGAAGAATTGGTTGGGGAATAGCAAGGGGGATTTATGTCGGGAATGGGACTCCGTGTGTCTAATGATCAAAAACCAACACAATGAGATACAAACCACTTTCGGTCGGAGCATGGCGGTTTTGGAACATCGGTTTAAAGGTAACTTCCTCTACTCTCAATTGATCAGCAACATGTCTCGGGCGGGGTTGGGCTATATTTTTCACGAGGCCAACCGAGCCAAAACGGTAGGTTCCTATAGTGCAAAGTATGGTTGTACTATTGTGAAAACCTACGGTCTTCCTTGTGCTTGTGCCATTGCTAAAAAGTTGAAATTAGGTGAGCCAATACAAATTGACGAAGTTTTCCCTCATTGGATGAGACTTACTTTTGATGATGATGGTTGTAAGGAAGGAGATAAATCGGATATCTCTATTTTGGCCGAATTGGAAGTGATTCAAAAGAGATTTTCGAAGGCCGACGACAATATGAAGCTACACATCAAAGAAGAGTTGAGGAAGATTGCCTTCCCCGAAACAACCGCAATGATACCGCCGTCTCAACCGGTTAAGACAAAGGGTGCTCCGAAGAAGTTGAAGCCTACACCAAATGACAACTCAACAACTCGGTCTCCTTCGTATTATGAGCACGTTGACCAAATCTTTCTGGACTATCCGACTCCTAAATCTCTACAAAGTGTCATGGAAGGAGCTCGCATTTCCAAACCGGCTCCGACACCGATTCCACGAGTTCCGACTCTGACTCTTACTACACGTATGATTTCCTTTATTGACGAGATGCTGGTTTTTATGCACAAGTATATCGATGGTATAATCGATGTTGTAAGGGATGGTAATTACGGTTACCGAGCCGTGTCGACACTACTCGGTAAAGGAGAGGAAGGTCATGCACTTGTACGTCATCAACTTATCCTAGAGTTGGAGACGCATAAAGAAGCATACTTGCGTCTCTATGAAAATCAAGAAAATTACAACAAGGTTCACGAGTCACTTGTTCCGTGGTTGAGTGGTCTGGCACCGGTATCGAAATGGACGAGCTGTTCAATTCTGTTTTAAAATTGTAACAGTAAAACATTCTGATTTGTAGATTCGGACAATTTTCGGATTTGCACATCCGGAACCAATATTTGTAGGATTTGTCCGGATCTGCACATCCGGAACGAACTTAGGCAGAACGATTCCCGCTCGAGTTCGGGGCGACCTCAAAATTCGAAGAATGGTTGATGACATCTTAGAGATGTGCAAGCGTCCACCGGGCAATTGATCTTATAATATTTAAATTGTTGTCGATGTCATGGTGATTTTCTCAATGTAATCCCGATTTTATTTTATGAATGTGAGAAACATTGTTGGATTTTTGGTGTTCTGCATCAGGTTTTATTCCGGATTTGCAAATACGAACGTTTACCGGATGTGCACATCCGGTAAAAACTGAAAATTTAAAAAAAAAAGTGCGTCCGGATTTGCACATCCGGAACACAAGGGTATTTTCGTCAGCGCGATAGGTGCCTAAGAAGGTTGGATGGTGTGTTAAGAAACTTCCTTTGTTTTTCTATATAAACAAAACAAACTTGTATACGGTTCCAAAACAAACTTGTATACGGTTCCAAAGTTTTATCTCAACCATTTGTAAAAGTCAAAGAAACCAATGGTGAAAAATCAAAATGTTACCAAGTCTTTCGCAATCTAAATATAGCAAACTCCATAACTAACATACACAAACGATTGGACCAAGGCTCTTGCATGCTACTATATAAGACATGCAAGTACCCTATTGTTATTCATCTCAAGGGGAAGCAAAAACAACACAATAAATAAACATCAACACAAATCAATAAACTCTTTAAAAAAATGGCCAGATCATTCGCCTTCGTTGCCCTCATTGTATCCGCTCTTTGCTTCACATCTGTCTTGGCTGCCCGTAAGGCACCGACCGATAAGGCTAAAGCTTTCATCGTTGTTGGCAATATTTATTGCGATCCTTGCCATTTTGAATTTTTATCAAGGCTTAGCAAGCCCCTTTCAGGTACAAATTTCTATCTCTATTCCTATTTTTTATATATTTTAAATATGAGAAGATTTTGATTTAAAAATTTGTATAAATTCTTTATCGCTTTACGTAAAAATTTGAATTTAAATTGTCTGATCTTGATCGTTTCTGTGCGCAGATGTTAAGGTGATATTATCATGCAGAAAGGAAGAGGGTAACAATGTGACATTCGTGAAGGAGGCCATGACCGATAAAAATGGTGTCTACAAAATCAATGTTGATGGTGAACACGAGGATGAAATTTGTGAGGTTTGCGCCGACTCAAACAGTGGTGAATGTTCTTTGCCTATGGCAAACAAATCCGACAGGGTTGGTCTCACCAATAACATGGGTGTCTCTTCCTTGGTTCGTTTTGTAAATCCCCTTGGGTTCATGACTAAGTCAATTGATAGCCAATGTGGAAGTGTTATCTCTGAATTGGGTTTGGACCAGCCTGATGATTAGATTATCTTTCAACTTAGTCATTATTCCTACTTGGAAAAATATTAAATATGTAAAAAGCCATTTAATGTGGTTAATTTATTAAGGCTCAGTTGACCTGTATTGTCAAAATAATATAAACCATTATTTCTCGGCAAAAATGTGTTGTTGGTTATTTGTAACTTTTCAAATACATGTTTATTGAATTATAAATGAGAATGTGGTATTAAAATTAATTTACTTTTAGAAAAATTAATTTAGAAACATGATGTGGTTTTAAATGACATTACTTTATTGAAATATGTGTATTTATTAACACTACTATGAATAAATGATTTTATATTAGTTGAAAAAAGAATTGGATTTTTATTTCGAGGACTGAGGTAAAAAAGCATGTCATAAAAGTACGTTATTTTTTTCTTAGAATTAACTATCAACTGAGGAGAAAAGTAGAACTGACCATGAGTTTGATCCTCAACAAAAACAATTTTGTATTTTAAAAACTGAAAAGTGCCCCCGACATTTTTCTTTGATTGGAATTCAAAACCTAAAAAATAAATGTAGATTTTTTACCCTTGAAATTCTGGTATATCAGACTATAGATGTCCTATAGAATGTCTGGACATCTGATCTGAACAAAACAGTATGGCAAGGTATAAACAAATAAAACCAGTACAGAAAAGCATAAACCACACACAGAATTTGTTCACCCAGTTCGATCTAACAATCTACATCTGGGGGCATACCAAGCCAGGAAAGAAGTCCACTCTTAGCAGTATCAAATTACAGACTCAACAACCAAGTTGACAATCTCCTAACTTAATAACTACCCAATGACCCTTCTACCTAAGTCCTCCCTAGGTAAGAGACTCCATCTCACTTCCAATCATCGCAATGATGTCTAGTAGTCAACATCTCAGCCACTGCATCAACAACTTGAATTCCAACAACTCTTCAATCACAGAAAAGTAGAAGACACACTTCCATGACAATACCTAGACATGACACACATGACTAAGAACGATACTTAGAGTTGCTTAACAGCTTCCTCCAAGAACAACACTCACTCTTGCTTAAAAGCTTCGAGGAGTACAGTGACCATCTCACAATCCGAGTGGTTCACAAGAACGAAACCCTAATAATTTTACATCTTGGAATCGTTACCAAATCCAGTTACAAGCACTCCTATTTATAACCTACATCCTAACTGGATTTGGGCTTCAAAACGCAGCAGAGAGACTGCACACAATTCTGCAGAATAACCTCCAAGAAAATAGGTCTTCAATCTAAAGTTTCCTAATATGTCTCCATATTTAGAAAGTAGTGAAAATCCGAAAACCAACACAAAACTCAACTCAGATTACTTTGGATGCCACATAGGATAACTAAATATTCACAGAATATTCAATAACAAATAACAACAACTAACAGAATCTTCTTTCAATCCAATAACAGACGCGATGTCCTATGATCCAGGATGGGACATCTTTATCCGACATGTTTAATGCAGAATATTAGAACATCTTGTTTCAACATCTTGATTAACCATCACATGACATCAACATTGTTTTACCAAAATTGTAGCCAATTACAAGAACTAACAATCTCCCCCTTTGGCTAATTTTGGCCAAAACAATCTCGGCCAACATCAGAAAAACTTGCAGCGGATAAACACCAGAACCCGAAATAATTTCACAACCAGCATCAGCAACACCAACAATAAACACAAACAGCTGCACAAAACTCAAACAGCTGCACAAACTAGAATCACACCAGACAACTAGATAACACCTAGGCTAACTCTCCTCCTTTTTAGCCACAATTGGACAACCTCTTAAGTCAGCAAACACGAAGTTCTGACATCCAATTTGACAAGGTCCCAAGAAAAACACATTCCCAAGAAAAACAAGTTCCCAAGCCAAAGACCACTTTGACTAGTCAGGCGATACAAACAAGGACTCTTTATGCAGTATAAAAACCAAGCCTCCTTGCTTCTAACAGCATATCACAGATAGAACCATAAGCCAGTCTAACAAAGATACAGAAATGAGACACATGCAGGAAGTCAAGAAACCAGATCCACAGAAGTTGAAGAACAAAACACTGTCTACAGTTGGGGCAACTTCAGGAGCAACAAGAACAAGAAAAACATCAGAGACAAGGATGAATGCCATCAAAAAACCTCCAGTGTAACTTCAAGCTTCTGATGATGAATGGGACGAAGACTGGAAAACATTTCTTGATTCAGGGGGTTGGAATAATCTTTAGACTCTTTGTTTGTTGCTTTTTCTAATCTTGTATGCTTTCAGCAGTGCAATAAAATTTTGTTTCAATTCTGTTTCCTTTAAAATAAACATATGCAATAAAGATCACAACTGCACAAGACACATCCCAGCACACTTAATCCTCATGTATGCAAATTCCTAATTTGCTTGAAGAATGGAAAACATAAGACGCATCTTCATGTCTTCAAGAGCTCACTCTTTGTTCAACTCACAAGTTGAACACAATCATCCCTTGTACCAATACTCACATGATGCCAACCTGGTCAGCTTTTCTCTATCTAAGACAACCAGTACTCCTTTGCAAGAAGGACACCTTAAATGAATGGAGAACATGAGACTCATCTTCATGTCTTCAAGAGCGCACCCTCTGTTCAACACACCTGCTGAACACATTCACCTACTGCTTGACCCTCACAACAGTACATAAATCAGGTTGAGGCTTGTGATCTCAGGAGACAAAAACCATAACATTTTGAACAGAATGTTCTGTCAACAGATGTTAAGACATCAGTCTTGACATCATGAACAGAATCCAGCTGCACTAAGAAAAACACCACATTCCAGAACAGAATCTCCAAGCTTTCCCCTTTAAGCAAAGGAACCAAAGAACCAGAAAACCAAACAGCACAGAGCATCACATCATCACCGAACATCTACTTAAGAATGCTACAACACTGCATGATACCAACCACCATAGCACACAAAATACTACACTACAACACTCTCTACTCTCTACTCTCCCCCTATCTTTCTCAACAGATGCTTCTTCAGCAAGAACCACTCCAAAATTACTACATGATATCCGATGATCATATAGTGTGTGGATACCCATAAATAAGCACTCATCCACCTTCAAGAAGAATAGAACTCCTCGAGTCTTCAACTCATCACCCTTCTTCCAGAACCTCCTGACAATTTCAACTAACTCCTCTTCAATACAAGAGCAATCAGTTTCAATCATCCTTAAGCATAAACCCACTGCCTTCCACTGAACTCTAAGTAAACTCCTCTTACTTAGAGTTAATAACACACACCAAGACAAGTGTGACATCTCCAAAATCTACAGAGAAAAATAAATTCTCCCCGACACACACAAAACTGTCCTTCACACTCCTCCTCAGAGGCATGTGCGCACATGATTCAAACAATTAGCTACACACATCAAAACACCATCCAGCAGCCTAATGTCATAGTATGTTATCTGACATTATATCCTCATAAGAGGCAACCAATCTCCACACTCAAGCAAGCTTCACAATATATGCACCTTTGCAGCAAAATCCACAGACAAGTACTCCCCCTGTCATGGATAACCAATGCTCTAGATGAAGATTAACATTTGAGCACCAGATCTTCACATAATTGCTGAGCACATTCACATACCCTGCTCTCATCCCTAGAGAACACTGACACTGCTCACAAACTCCATGAATTCTCAGCTTACTTACGAGCTTTACTGAGATCTAATCTCTTCAAGAGAAAGAACAAACCTTCCTGATCAAATCACCTCATCTGAAAAAAATGCTTGAGCATCCAACTCCACATGCACAGTCTCAATCATATTCCAAATATCAACAATTATGATGTTACAACATCATTTGGGACATCAGCTTCCCATCACCATTCAGAGGACTCATTGCGCATAGAAGTCCTTCAAGAAGCTCCCATCAAAGTATCTATCGTTAGTCAGATAGGACTACCTTCTCGTACAAGATAGGACAATTGGTATAACATTCTTATTTTGCACACATCAGGCATCTGCTGATCCTTCTTCATGACAAACCATCATGACAACCATACAAAACCAGATCATACACACATGCAGGAACCTGCATACTCTACGTCTCAAGAATCTTATTTTCAAACTTCTTATGCAGATACCAGGGAACCATAATCCTTTGGTCCCAATTACACCAACTCCTCCCTGCTCCAAACACAAATCTGAAATGCTCCTCCTAGATGGTTTGGATGACAACCCAACAATGAAGATGCCAGCCAACCAGTTAGGTTAATATATCTCCTCTGTGCACAGCCCTTTGAATTTCTCTTCCACTAGAACAAGAGTTCCATGCTCTCATAGACTCGATAGTGATATCAAGTTTGAGTAAACGACCCTCATCCTGTTTTTGAGAAATACCACCAGACATATTGAGAAAAATAAATTCTCAATACAAAGATGTCAAGACATTATGTCTGACATTTCTTCGAGTTCTTCCAGCATCAGATTGAGGACTCTCCTTAACTGCTAAGAACTCCTAAGGGCATTACTCATTCTCCCATCCAATAGTTGCACATCCTTTGGTTGGTACGCAGATATAACTCAAATAGAATCTGCTCCATGGCCATAAACATGATTCCATACATCTGGCCCATTAGATCAGAAGGAACTTCCAGATTTCAAAGAGAGTGTCCTTGACATTTGAGCTTGACCTCCACACAAAACAAACAGCCTTTGTACACTAATCCAACACAATTATCTAAGACATGTTACAGCCAACCCAGATGCCTCCTCTTCCAAGCCAGGAGTAGGTTCCAAACAGATGTGATCAATACACGTTTGTTTAGCCCCCCAAGCATCTGCTATGCCATACCTTTATCCAGCAACACTCTGCTGGTTTGATGTTCCAACATTTGGTAGGACATTAGTTTCCTTCTCAAGAAACACACCAAGAGATCTTTTATCAAATCCCAGAGACTGGCATTTTAGGGTTGGAAGTAAGATTAAATTGCTTCTAGATCTCTTTTCAACAAACTCATCTAAAAGTGCCTTTATGAGTGGACTTGGGATGAGCCTCAATTATCTTTGGCAACTCTAACAAGCTACACTACGCCAAAAATAGGAATAGACAGCACCAAAAAGACAGCACTTTTATAAAAAAGCGCTGCTAAAAAGAATAAAAAAATTTCGCTAAAAAAAAGCGCCGTAAAAGACAGGCTTTAGAAAGCGCTTTCCAAAAAGCACTGTAAAAGAATGTAAAAGAGTGCCACCTTAGACAGCGCTTTCCAAAAAGCGCTGCTATAGGTATCACTTTAGAAAGCGCTTTTAAAAAGCGCTGTCTAAAGGCCACCTTAGAAAGCGCTTTTAGAAAGCGCTCTAATAGGGCTCAATTTCTTTTTATTTTAGAAAGCGCTTTCTAAGAAAAAGCGTCCTCTAAAGTCATTTACTAATTATACTTAAAAACATCAAGAATCACAAAAAATGGCAAAAGGGGGGATCGAACCCACGCCCTTTAGGTAGGGAAAGGAATTTTAAATTATATTAATATATCAAATTATATTTAATATATTAAAATTATATATTTTAACTTATTTAAATTATATTTAATATATATAAATTATATTAATATATAATTTAAAATATATTAATTTAAAATATACTTTAAATTATATTAATATATCAAATTATATTTAATATATTTAAATTATAATTTAAATTTTTTTAAATTATATTTAAAATTATTCAAATAAAATATTTAAATATATTTGTTTTAAATACAAACATTTTAACTTATTTAAATTATATTTAATATATATAAATTATATTAATATATAATTTAAAATATACTTTAAATTATATTAATATATCAAATTATATTTAATATATTTAAATTATATTAAATTATATTTTAAATTTTTTTAAATTATATTTAAAATTATTCAAATAAAATATTTAAATATATTTGTTTTAAATACAAACATTTTAACTTATTTAAATTATATTAAATACATATAAATTATATTAATATATAATTTAAAATATACTTTAAATTATATTAATATATCAAATTATATTTAATATATTTAAAGTATATTAAATTATATTTTAATTTATTTTAAATTATATTTAAAATTATTCAAATAATATATTTAAATATATATGTTTTAAATACAAACATTTTAACTTATTGAAATTATATTTAATATATAAAAATTATATTAATATATAATTTAAAATATACTTTAAATTATATTAATATATCAAATTATATTTAATATATTTAAACTATATTAAAATATATATTTATTGAGTGAGAAGAAACAATGGATGAGGGCGTAGTACCGCTGGTCAAGGAGGTTTGTTTATGTGTTTGCCATGCTTTGAGTCTGGGGTTCGAATCCCCCTCGCCCAGACTCATTTTTAGATTTTTTGACATTTTCAAGTAAACCTTAGACAGCGCTTTAAGAAAAGCGCCCTCTAAGGTCTTTAAATCTCCTCACTTTAGAAAGCGCTTTTTAAGGAAAGCGCCCTCTAAGGTCTTTAAGTCTCCTGACTTTAGAAAGCGCTTTTTAAGGAAAGCGCCCTCTAAGGTCATTTATTAATTAAAATATAAAACACATTTCATTTCATTTTCTGAAACTGCGCGCTTCTAATCATTTTCTTCTCTCTTTCTTGTCTGAAACCCTTTCTCGTTCATTGTCGTGACCACTGCTGCCGTCGTTTTGCTGCCGTCGTGACGAAGAAGAGGTACATTGTTCTTACTTCTAACATTGTTCGTTGTTGCATGTTATTGTTGTTCGTTGTTGCATGTTATTGTTGTTCGTTGTTGCTATTCGATGTTCATTGTTACTTCTACTGCAACTTCTTCTTCTTTTTAAACTATTTTTGTTGATGTTTAAACTATTATTGTCCGTTGTTCGTTGTTCTTGTTGTAAGTATTCATTAACAAGAATTAGGTAAAACTGATTGAAATGTAGGTTGGTTTGAAATGTAGGTTAAACTATTTTTGTTGATGTTTAAATGAGTGTTGTAGTATTGAATTGGTATTGTGTGGATGATGTGGATTGTTGTGGATTTTGTTGATGTTTAAATGTAGGTTCTTGTTGTAGGTTAAATGATTGTTGTAGTATTGAACTGGTATTGTGTGGAAATGATATTAGAATGATAATGTGGTGACTTAATTGAGCTATGGCATGCTTGTAATTTGAAACAGAACTGTTAGTGATTGAAATGGATTTGTTAGCATAATGGAAATGTGATTGATGTTATTGAATTGCAACTACGCTAATGTTAGGAGTGGTTAATTATACTAAAAAGAATTAGGAACTGTTAATTATTTGAAAGATGGTGGCCTTGTGCTAGTTTGTCAACTTGAATTGCATATTAATCAAGATGTTGACATGTTGTGATGCATAATAATTTTGAATGCTATGTAAGATTGTTTTGGTGTGAAGTTTGGACTGTTTGGAAAATGAATTGTTGCAATGTGAAGAATTAAAAAAACTAGACTGTTGATGATAAAGTTAGTGAAGTAGGTTAAATTGATACTAGAGAGTTAGTGAACTTATTCTTTTGTTGCTATTAAATGTTGGTATTTGACTGTTATTTCTTTCTTACAGGTAAAATGTCTAATAACCAGGAAGACACCCACGAGACACATGATTCAGAGGAAGCTCAGAATGAAACTTCGAATGTAGAACATGAAATAAAAAGAGGAAAAACCATTATGAAGAGCATCATCCGTGCTAGAGATAAGGGGATGAGATTTGATGTACATTGGAGTCAACAGAACCAACTAGTTGAGCCTAACGGTTCAATGTTGGCTTCATACATTGGTTCACTCGTCCGTCAGCATATTTCAATCACTTGTGATAATTGGAGGAGTAAAGTGTTGGATGCCGGTAAAGAAAAGATATGGACCGAGATAGAGGTACTTACCAAATATGAATGATGTTATTAGATTTTTGTTGACGATTAAGTCTTTAATTTACTTATACTAACACACTTTATATATGTTTATATGTGTATGTTTTTTTGTAGAGGTCCTTTAATATTGAAGAAACCGGGAAAAAGTATTGTCTTCAATTGGCCGGAAAGAGACACAGAGGGTTTAGAGCCTTGTTATCAAACAAGTATCTTAGGGATGAAGACAAAAATTTTGTTGAAGGAGAACTTCCACCGTTGTATGCGGATTTGATTACACCAGAAGAATGGAGCCTTTTTGTAGACAAACGGAAAACCGAAGAATTCAATGTAATGTTATCTTGTCATGTCTATTGATTGTGTCATATATTTGTTTCATTAGTTTGTTTTGATATGACTTAAACTTGTTTATCCAGAAATTGAGTGCCATTAACCGCGAAAGAGCATCAAAGCCCGCGTATCCATACAAAAAAGGGCGTTTGGGATATGCACGGTTACAACAAAAATTGGTAAGTATATATATTAATGCTATGATTTTATTCATTGTATTATTGTGTTATAATTGATGAAATTAGTACATATCTAAATGTGTAGTTAGAAGAGTCTAAAAGTGAAGAATCATCACTTCCGGACCATGTATTGTGGAAGGAAGCTCGCGTGGGTAAGGGTGGAGCTGTTACAGAAGATGTTCAACATGTTTATGAAGAATGTGTAAGTATAACATTATGTCTCAAAGTTAATTGAAATTTTATTAAATTATAATTAATTTTTAATCCCCACTAATTATTTTCGATATGTCAATGAATTTCAGGAGAATATATCTAAATCCATACCCGCAGATGAGGCTGATTGCAGGAGCATTCTTAGTCGAGTACTAAATGCTCCTGAGTATCCCGGTCGGGTGAGAGGTAAAGGATTTGGTGTGACTCCATCATCCTTGTATAAGCAATCAAAGAAAAAAAATCCCACCAACCAAGAAATCATGCAAACTATGATGACACTACAAGCGAAAATCCAAGCATTGGAGCAGGATAAAGAGAGATATGAGGCGGAAAGGCGCGGTTCCGGTTTGAAAGATGCTAGTGACAAAGCTAGTATCAATTCTCCAATTAAAATTCCCGAGGTAATTAGTACATAATTAACACATTTATTTTATTTGACCTTTATACATATTAACAGTTACATATTTATTATTGCTTCAGGGCATTTCATCTTGCCAGCTGTATTTGTCGTTTCCGACTTATCGCATGGTTGGCAAGGGAAAAGTGCATAACTTTGCGGGAGCGTTACTTCACCATCATCCGCTCCCACAAGGTTATCTGAAAGTGTCGGTTGATATCGCTTTAGATACGGATGCGTTACTACCGATACCAGACTCGGTTTCAGAGGTTACATTGCTGCGGGATGCAATAGGTTCGTTTGTTGCATGGCCGTTAGACCTCATTTTCATAGGTGATGAGGTATGTTGAAAACCATTACGAATCTCTTAGTATTCAAATGTTAATTCTGAATGATTATGAAAATCATTCTGAACCATTACTTACATTTTTTTTCATGGTAATGTTAGACTCCTACAAAACCCGCAACAAAGAATAAAGGGGTTTTGCTGCAAAACGAGTCTGTTGAATCACACATAGAGGTAGCTTTTAAGTGTTATTCAATTATCTGAATTCATGATTTTCTACTTTACCTAACTTATATGATTGTTAGGTTACTGCTCAACCTTCCCAACAGACCGGCAAGAAAAAAGCTCCTACAAGGACCGTGAAGGAAAAAAGTAGACCTCACTTTCAGACGTGTCTAGGAACACTTTTGGAAATGTCAGATTTGATGCAAGGTGCTATTCGTCAAATCAACATGGACGAAGGTGTTTTTGGTTTTCCTCATTCTGAGATAATCGGAAAAGAGGACATGGAGCAGGTTCTGAATCATACTGAATTAGGCATCGGTGTTATGCATTCATACATCTGGTACTCCAATCAATCTATTATTTATTTAGTTGAACAATTTATTTACACATTTCAATGATAATAGTCTAATGTTTATTATGTTTTTATTTAAGGTGCACGTATGAAAAATTCTTGCGGGGGACGAATTTGGCAAACAAATTCCGTTTCATCTCTTGCAGCCTTGTGAATGCACCGAGAATTGGTACGAATGCAATTGACGTAAGAGACCACTTACTTGAGCGATTTACGGCCAGCACCACAGAATGTCTGTTTCTTTTACCGTATAATACTGGAAACGGGTAAGATTTTCATTATAATTTCATTCTAATCTTTAATTTGTATCTTTTGCGTACAAATTATCCATCTAAACTTTTGTTATACTTTATAGTGGACACTGGTTGTTGGTTGCAATTAATCCTATTACAGAAGTGGTCTATTATCTTAATTCATTGGATACTGATTGGTCCACATATCAGAATATGAAGGATGTGGTTGACACGTAAGTGAGACTGTTCGTAATATTCGTGTGTATTTGTATATCTAATTATTTCTGTGACATTGTTCTAAGTTTACGTTTTTCTTTTATAGAGCTATACTACTATACCGTGCACAAAGAGAGACTCGAGTAGCACGGGTTAGGTCAACCAATATTACATGGGTCAAAGTGGAGGTATATTAATTTTCACAATATTGCTTATTAGTGATGCTACTTAATAACACAAAACATCTATATATTATTTCTTATTTATTTGTCTATGTGTAGTGCCCTCGTCAGCGTAATGGCATAGACTGCGGGTACTTCGTTTTGAGGTTCATGAGAGAAGTCATTCAAATGGACCAATTGGAGATTCCTAAAAGGGTATGCATGGTTTTATAACTTAGGATTTATTTTAATATTTATCAGATATGTCATATAATTTATTATTTTTAACTAAATAATGCGTATTTTGTTTTGTTATGTAGTATTTCGAAGATATGGCGTGTTCTTCTTACACAAGGAAACAATTGAATTATATTACGGAAGAATTGTGCGAATTCTTTCTTCTAAACAAAATTTATTGAATGTATAGTTTTGGGAATGTAAATTTTAGTTTTGTGAATATAAGAAAATTCTGTTTTAATTCAATTCTGTTGTAAATTCTAGTTTTGAGAATAGAAGGAAATTCTGTGTTTATTGAAATGTATATGAATTCTGTTGTTCAAGAATTCTATTTATTGAAATGTAAAGAATTCTGTTGTTGCAAGAAATTCTATAAGAAATGCAGGTTTGAAACTAAGCAGGTATCTGCATAAAAAAAATGGTTAAAATGGGATTTTTAAAAATAATCTTTAAAATTATACGTAGACAAAAGAGAGAGCTTTTGAGGAAAAAGCGCTTTCTAAAGTTATAGAAAAAAAAATCAATAAAATTATAGGTATACTTTAGAGAGCGCTTTTAAGAAAAAAGCGCACACTAAAATCCTATTTAGAGAGCGCTTTTAGGGAAAAAGCGCTCTCTAAAGTTATATTAAAAAAATCATTTCCATATACATTAGACAGCGCTTTTAAAAAGCGCTGTCTAAAGCCCCATTTTAGAGAGCGCTTTTTCATAAATAAAAAAGCGCTGTCTTTACCTACGACAGCGCTGGCTTAGACAGCGCTTTTAAGCGCTGTCATAGGCCAAAAAAAGCGCCCTATTTTCCCTTGTTTGGCGTAGTGCTAGTTGAAGTTATCCTCAAGTATCACCACAGCATGTGATAAGCCTTCAACCAAAACCATCAGGAGTTTTCTAACAGATACATAGGCAGCGGAACAGAAGAAGAAAACCCCTCAACAAACTTTAGGAAAAACTTAATACCTTTGCACAAACACCACAATCCATAGGTTTGAAAAAAAATCAAACCACACAGCAGCTCACCACCAAAGCTACAGACAGGTCCAATACACACCATGTCATGAACAATCCATCCTCCACTTCTAGGGACCATTCAAACCACAATATGAACTTCTCCAAGTTCAGACAACCTTTCAGTAGGAACTACCTACCTTGCCCATAACCAGAAAGTATCTTCCCTAGGATCTCACCCAGAAAAACGAACAGGATGCCTGCTCTGATACCAATTGAAATTCTGGTATATCAGACTACAGATGTCCTATAGAATGTCTGGACATCTGATCTGAACAAAACAGCATGGCAAGGTATAAACAAATAAAACCAGTACATAAAAGCATAAACCACACACAGAATTTGTTCACCCAGTTCGATCTAACAATTTACATCTGGGGGCATACCAAGCCAGGAAGGAAGTCCATTCTTAGCAGTATTAAATTACAGACTCAACAACCAAGTTGACAATCTCCTAAGTTAATAACTACCCAATGACCCTTCTACCTAATTCCTCCCTAGGTAAGAGACTCCATCTCACTTCCAATCATCGCAATGATGTCTAGCAGTCAACATCTCAGCCACTGCATCAACAGCTTGAATTCCAACAACTCTTCAATCACAGAAAAGTAGACGACACACTTCCATGACAATACCTAGACACGACACACATGACTAAGAGCGATACTTAGAGTTGCTTAACAGCTTCCTCCAAGAACAACACTCACTCTTGCTTAAAAGATTCGAGGAGTACAGTGACCATCTCATAATCCGAGTGGTTCACACAAACCAACTCTCCTAGAGAGTGGTTCACAAGAACGAAACCCTAATAATTTTACATCTTGGAATCATTACCAAATCAGGTTACAAGCTGTTCTGGACTGGGCCGTGGTTTCCTACAATCAAACAGGCCCAATCCATACAGCTTGAAAAAGCCCAATAGAATCCTAGAAAGAGACACACGACGGCCATACGCAAAGCCAAAGGTATGTCAGACATCTGACTCCTTGACAGTGTCGAGCACCTGAGGACAACAAAGAAAGAAAGACACCACACCCCAATGATAGAGATCTCCTCGACCGATTAGCTTCTCCCCGCGAGAATACTCCTAATCTCATCGACTCATATGTCCTCGACAAGCATGGTTCTCTCCCGTAAGGACATATCCAGACCATGACTAGCCCATATCCTCGACATCGTAGATCCTCCCCCGAGGAACCCATCAACGGCTTTATCTACACAGATACGTTTCATGTAACCGTCTAATAATGGCATTAAAAGGACAGTTACACTAGGGTGTTGACCACGAGCTGGTCATTATTACTACACGTAAGCCCTAGCAGTTACTTGGAACGGGTCACACGCTGGTCCCACCCGTTGCAAGTAACCGTTGGCCACACGCTGGGGGTCTCCTATAAATACCCTCTCACTTGAGAGGGTCAGGATAAGTTAAATTCTTACTCTCACTCATACTCTCTGTATTTGTTGTGCCCTCACTGACTTAAGCATCAGAGTGTCCTACAGGTACACCCCCTGCTGTCTCTCATCATCACTGACGTAACGATTATTCTAGACACTGTTGGCCACTTTCAAATAATCTGATCCAGGTACGATCAGTGGCGCCGTCTGTGGGAATACATAAACTTCCCCGTTTCTCCTCTGCGATAAACCAAAGTTTCCTCAATGGCCAACCCGTCCGCGAATCAAGCCATAGATAATGTCATCACACAACTTGGTGGTAACGCCCATGGCGACAACAATGCTCTTCAACCCGTCGTTGAGAACGACGTCAGAGATGGAGTCACCGCTTCCCCATCTTCCAATGAGGTAGAGTACGAGACTTCTCAACAAGATGCACAGGAAGCAATCCTCCAGCCCACATATCATCCCGTGGACCCACCACCAAATGCAGATCCGAGCACTGCTGCTTTGTTTGCGTTGGTCAATCAGACCAATCAAATGATCTTCAACCAAAACTTACGGATCGAGAAGCTAGAAAAGGGTCGCGGTCGATCTTCCCCATGAAAGCACCGACCACCGCCTTATCCCAGACATTCAATGTCCCCAGTGGAATCTCGCAGCCCCTCCCCGGTAGATAAAGGTCGCAGACCTCGTTTGGAGCGTAACCAGACCGAGCATCCACTGAAGCGCCATCGCTCCCCGCCACCAAAAGCAGCCACTCGACCCTTGAAGATTAAGAAGAGCAAGCCTTATGTCGAGGAGCCAAGAGTCCATCACAAAGAAAACTCCCCGAGACATCACTATGTTCGGGGTCATATTTCCCCTTCTGTATCCCCAGGAGATAGCGATGACGAAGACTACCGGACTCCCCTATCCAGACAAATAATGGAAGCTCCTATTCCTAAAGGCTTGGAGAGACCTCCGTCCTTGGGGACGTACGATGGAACATCTGACCCAGACGACCATGTCAAGAGCTTCTAGGCTCTTCTCGACTTTAGAAATGTCTCCGACGCTATCAAATGTGGGTTATTCCCTACGACTCTTCGAAAAGGGGCCATGGCTTGGTATAAAAACCTGGTACCTGAATCAATAACGTCGTGGAAAGCTTTAAGAGAACGATTCAGGAAGCATTTCACTGCTTCTCGAAGACATCCAAAAACTATATCCTCCTTGGAGGCCATCTTTCAAGAAAAGAGAGAATCTCTCCGGAGCTATATGGAGAGGTTCAACAAAGAAGCGGTCGAGGTCCATACGACTGACCATATAAAGTTATATCTCATCATTAAAGGACTGCGGGTTGGCTCCAAATTCGCAGAATCTGTCGGATTACACCGCCCTCGCAGCTTCGAAGGCTTCCTCGAACGAGCTCAATCACACATCGAGTTCGAGGAAGCAGAAGCAGCCCATATAGCCCTTGACTTAAGAAGCAGAGAAGGCCCCCGCGACCGGAACAGGGAAGACTCCCCTACACCTAGACGAGGAGGGGAAAGGAAAAGAAAAGATTCCCCTCCACCTAAGTGAGGTGGGGAGAAGAAAAAAGAAAATCGGAATAAAGAGTCCCGCGAATCTCGGGGACCGGCCGGTCTTTTCAAAGAATACACTCCACTAAACGTGTCCCGTGCACGCATTTTCAGTGACTGTGCAAATTCGGAGTTCGTAAAAGGGGGAATCCAAGTACTGCCGGTTCCATCGTAGTCACGAGCATGTTACTGAGGATTGCATCCACCTTAAGGACGCAATCGAAACATTGATTAAAGAAGGCTACCTGAAAAAGTACGCCAAACAAGACGAAGCTCCTCGACCTTCCGGCCAAGAAGCTCTGAATACCGAGGAGTCAAACCATCTGGACACCGGAAAACTACAGGTCGCCTTAAGCATCACACAACCAGAAGACTTCGGTTTCCTTGGAAATATTAGCGATGCCGAAGCTGTTCGAAACATGTGGAGGAGCTTCCCGGCGGAAGAGCTCGTAAGTGTTCGCAGTACCTGGGAAAGTTTTCCCCAAGCCCTAGTCATATCAGGCGGAGATCCTGAACGAGTGACCGTCGGTTCAATAAAGATAAAATTCGACAAACTAAGGACGTCCACTCCTCGAGACCCAACTCAAAGCTTATCTCGTGGAAAATCATGCCCTATAAGTTTCTATCTAGAGGAATTACCAGGCGGATCCCCGAATGCTAATATACCCCTCCTAATTCGAGCACAAATGGCCAACTTTGACGTGCATCGGATTCTGGTCGATCAGGGAAGCTCGGTGGACATCATGTACACTCACCTCTTTGACACTCTCCAGCTGACAAAGCATCACCTGTCCCCATATGTGGGATCCGATCTACAAGGTTTCAACGGCGCATCTACTAGACCTCGAGGTTATGTAGAATTGGTGGTCACATTCGGAGCCGGTGAAACAGTTCGACAGGCGAAGACGCGTTTCCTAGTGGTAGACTGTCCTTCTCTCTACAACTGCATCTTGGGAAGAACCACATTGGCCGAAATAACGGCTGTACCATCCACTGTCCACCTAAAAATGAAATATTATACTACTCGAGGATGTGTGGTAACCCTACACGGGGATATTGAAGCAGCCAGAAGATGTTTCGATGCAGCGATCAAAGGCCTTAGTGTCGTCCGTGGTGTCCACCCCAAAAGGGCAGCTGCAGATGTCGCACAGGTTCCACTGCCGCCGATCAGCGCGGTCGACCTTGATAGCAGGTTCTCTAGGGAATAGGAAGAATTTGCAGGCAAAGACCTCCCAGTTGAAATCAACGGGCAGCCTACCTACCCAACGCGCCCCATCCCAGACGGAGATTTCAAACTGATCCCCCTTGGCGACGACCCAAAGCGAACTGTGAAGATCGGCCATGGACTCCCCGACCTGGCGAGAAGACAACTGAAAGCATGTCTCCGAGAGAATACAGATTTGTTCGCGTGGAGCGCTTCGGAAATGCCCGGATTAGATCCTCAAGTGGCTTATCACCAGCTGACCATATATCCAAATGCTAGGGCTGTAGCTCAACGTAGGCGTAGGCAGTCTCCAGAAAAAATGGAGGCTGCTGAAAAAGCTGTAAAAGACCTCCTAGAGGCAAACTTTATTTCGGAAGCCAAGTACACCACTTGGTTGTCCAATGTTGTACTTGTTAAAAAATCTAATGGAAAATGGAGGATGTGCATTGACTACACGGATCTTAATCGGGCATGCCCGAAAGACTCTTACCCATTGCCTAACATCGAACGATTGGTCGACAACTCTGCAGGGTTTAAATTGTTATCTTTCATGGACGCTTATTCGGGATACAACCAAATCCCCATGGACGAGGCTGACAGAAAGCACACGACTTTCATGACTGAGTCGGGCAATTACTATTATAATGTGATGCCCTTTGGTCTGAAAAATGCTGGCGCCACATACCAACGAATGATGAACAAGGTCTTCCAAGCGGAAATTGGTGACATGCTCGAAGTCTATATGGACGACATGATCGTCAAATCCGCAGAAGATGTCGACCACGCTGCTCATCTTAAAAAGGTGTTCGACACAACGAGGAAATGTCGCATGAGATTCAACCCCGACAAGTGCACTTTCGGTGTTCGAGCAGGGAAATTCCTCGGATTTTACCTTACGGAGAGAGGAATTGAAGCGAATCCCGACAAATGTAAGGCCTTCTCCGAGATTCCCACTCCGAACTCAAAGAAATTGATACAGTCACTTAACGGGATGCTCACTGCTCTCTCCCGCTTTGTCGCTAAATCCGCTCAATACGCGCTCCCCTTTTTCAAACTTCTTCGACAAAAAGCGACGTTTGAATGGAGTGAAGAATGCGAACAAGCCCTCCTCCACCTAAAACAAGTCTTGTCACAACCCCCAGTCTTATCCCGACCAGACGACGGAGAAACACTTTTCTTGTACCTGGCCATCACCGGCGAAGCGGTAAGTGCTGTCCTCATACGGGAGACCCTCGACGGATAGAAGCCGGTTTATTTCACGAGCAAAGCTCTCCAGGGTCCCGAGCTTAGATACCAACATATTGAAAAAGTCGCCTTGGTACTCGTAACTGCGGCCAGAAGACTACGCCATTACTTCCTGGCCCACATAATTGTGGTAAGAACCGAGCATCTTATCAGACAGCTCCTTAGTCGGCCAGATATGGCAGGGAGAACGCTCCGGTGGTCTCTCGAGCTATCCGAGTTCGACGTTCGTTACGAGGGGAGAAAAGCCTTGAAGGCCCAAGTACTGGCCGACTTCGTAGCGGAAATGATAGTCCCCGAATCCTCGACCAATGGCTCCCAAAGATGGACAATTTACGTCGATGGAGCCTCTAGTGCAAAGGGCAGCGGGGCAGGCATTATCCTCGAAAACAAGGAAGGCATCTTGATAGAAGTCTCGCTAGAGCTATCTTTCAAAACATCAATCAACCAAGCTGAGTATGAGGCTTTCCTCGCAGGACTTCGACTCGCGGAAGACCTTGGCGCAAAAGAAGTCAAAATCTTTACGGACTCTCAGCTCGTAGCATCACAAGTTAGGGGAGAATTCCAGGCCAAAAATGATAGTCTCATTGAATACCTAACTTTGGTGCAAGAAAAGTTGAAGAAATTTGTCTCCGCGGAGGTGGCCCACATCCCGCGCGAGCATAACACTCGAGCAGACGTGCTCTCCAAGCTAGCGAGCACTAAGAAGAAAGGAGGGAACAAATCAGTAATCCAAGAAATACTGATCCATCCGAGCATCAACAAACCCACTTCGACCACCGAGGTGAACGTTATCGGGGACGCAAATTGTTGGATGACTCCAATTTACGAATACCTGATGACGGGCACACTGCCCGACAACCCTAAAGAAGCTGGGATAGTTAGGAGGCGGGCATGTGCATACACCATAGTCGACGATAAGTTATATCGTCGAGGATTCTCCATCCCTCTACTCTGGTGCGTCGAGGAAAATAAAGTTTCCGAAATTCTCCAGGAAATACATGAAGGAATCAACGCACAACACCCAGGCGGAAGATCCTTAGCTCGAAAAGCTATCCGAGCAGGATATTACTGGCCCACTATGCAACAAGATGCAAAAGAACACGTCAAAAAATGTGACCGTTGTCAGAAGCACGCTGACATGCACCTCGCTCCTCCAAACGAGCTTAAATCATTGTCATCCCCGTGGCCTTTTGCGTGGTGGGGAATGGATATCCTCGGACCTTTTGTCGTAGGATCATACCAAAATAAATACCTCATCGTCGGGGTAGATTACTTCACAAAGTGGATCGAGGCAGAAGCGCTGGCCAAGATCACTGCTTTCAACATATTACGTTTTTACAAGAGAAATATACTCGCCCGATTCGGCGTGCCTCAGGCCATTGTCACAGACAATAGGACACAGTTCACCGACGGAAACTTCCAAGACTTCGTTGCCAAACTGGGTATAAAACAACATTTTACGTCAGTCGAACACCCGCAAACCAACGGGAAAGCTGAAGCTGCGAACCGAGTAATACTCCGGGGACTCAAACGACGACTCGGTGAAGCCAAACAACGATGGGTCGAGGAGTTACACAGCGTCCTTTGGGCATATCGAACTACCCCTCATTCCACGACCGGGGAGACCCCGTTCCGGTTAACATATGGAACCGAGGCAGTAATCCCCGTGGAAATCAGGGAACCGTCGAGAAGGACAGAAGCTCCTCTTGACGAAGAAGCGAACAATGAAGCCCTTCGCGAGGAACTCAACCTGGTCGAAGAAATAAGGACGGGCGCATTCCTCCGAGAAGCCTCTTTAAAACAAAAAATAACTTTGCGTTATAATGACAAAATCATCAAACGAGATTTCCAAGTAGGCAGTCTTGTCTTACGGCGAAATCAAAAGAATTCACGTGAAGGAAAGCTGGCCGCAAACTGGGAGGGCCCCTACCGCGTCATAGCAAAGACGGGGACAAGTGCTTATTACCTTGAAAATCTCCAAGGTGAACAACTTGCTCGACCATGGAATGCTGAGAAACTTAAACAATATTACAGTTGAATGCCACATGTAACTATACAAAAGTTGCCGTTACGGGGAGCGTGCCATGGTACAAGTACGACACCTCTATACGCTAACGAAGGTCACAAGTCACGTTGTGTGTGCGATGAACTATTGAACCGGCGAGGAGTACTTTATCAAGCTCCGACGTCGACGTACCTTGTAGGCAGAACACCCAGCTCGCGATGGGAAGTTCATGTAACACCCCCTTTCTATACCCCCAAATAATCACATAATCATTTAGGCACGTATTTAAAATTTCGTCAGAGTATAATTATAAACATAGTATAGAAAAAGTTTGTCACATTATACATGAAATTAAAACATACAACATCTGCTCAACAATTGATATGCAACAGTGGAGTAACTTTGCAACAGAGGAACTTAGTCCTTGCACCCACATCTCAATATTTAGAATAAAAGCGGAAAATCTAAACATTGAATAACATCAAACATATATACATATATATATACATATATATATATATATATATATATATATATATATATATATATATATATATATATATATATATATATATATATCATCAAGTATTATCCACCAACATAATTCATGTTTACATAAACATTCATCAACAAGATACATGTACAAATGTATCACAAAAGAATCATATACATCCTAGCTACCCGGTGCTACATATCAGAGCCGACCGATAATGACACTGAATTTCACCGTATTTTTTACTCCGATTTCGCATGGATTCTTAGTCTTTTAATGTCATTTTATTATGTTATTATTATGTTTTTCTTTGTTTTCAGGTTTTTAGTCTAATCGGAGCCCCGAGCGAGAAAAGGAGCGAAAAAGGAGCCGAAATGAGCTAAAATGGAGAAAATCAGCATTTTGCACTTATGGCATCCACTCTGGCGGCCGCCACAGGGTCTTCCATGACGTGGCCATGTCTTAAACTCCTCCCAACTATTTTCCCCACGATCTCCAACTGCCCAAGCAATTTTACACTCATGGCGGGCGCCATGGTGTTGTGGCGGGCGCCACAAGAGGAAAACGAATTCCCTCCCAAATTCAATGCTAGGGGCATCCTTGTCTTTTCCACATGTTTCCTTCCCTATAAATAGGACTTTAGATTTTCGTTTTTCTTCATCCAAGCTTAGTTGTTCATAAGCATATATCAGTGTAATAGTGGTAATCGCTTCACATCGAGGTGTTACTACATTCGAGAGATCGAGTCTGTAAGAGCCTGTGAGATTGAGTCTTGGAGCACTCTGGAAGGAAGTTAATCCTGCCGCCATTTTACTTTCAGTTCGCATTTTGTTCAACCACTCCGATTGGAGCAGGTTTTTATTCCTTTACCTTTTGTCAACTTTATTTCTTGCACTGTCTTTTAATTTCATTTATCTTCCGCACTGTCTTTTAATTTCATTTATTTTTCGCACTGCTTTACTTTCATTTACTTTCCGCACTCGCACTTAAATACCTTTTTTATGAAAAATCTAAAAATGAACTTTTACTTTACCATGTCTGGCTAATTTTATAAAGGTTAGAATGTGAAGATCATAACCGAACCGATAATCTGTACAATTGTTAGTGGAAACACTTAAGGGCTATTTTAACTTTCAATATAAGTTTTCCTGTTCTTAAATTCCGTTGGGTAAGATCGAAAGTCGTCCAACGCCTATCTAAACTTAATTGTTTTTAAACTATTTCAAAAACAGCGAAAGCGCTTTGTTTAGTTTATTAGGAGTTTTTAATTTAAAAGGAAAAGAGATTTTAAAACCATTTTCGGACGCGTTAAGAAGTTTAAAGTCTGGTTCGTAAGAACCTCTTTTTTTTAGAAAATCCGGGTTAAAATACTTTTCAACTTGGTCAAGGTACTATATTTCTTAAAAATAGGTTTACTACTCTAACGCAATGCGAGCCTTTTTATCTGTGACAATAAGAGGGTTTTATTAGGGGGTACAACTCGGTTCTGAATACGCGAAAGCGACAGTTCCTGTCAAATTAGCTCTTTTTAAGTAGAAAACATTGTCCGTAAGTAGTTCTATTAGCAAGTACTTGGATTATCAATTGGTTGTGTGAATTGCATTCGAACCTGTCTTTATCAATTAATTTTAATTACTTTATTTATTACCGTGCACTCTTCATAACTACTATTTTCAATCACCTTAGATACACACCTTAACAATAGATAGCGATAGATTGACACTTGGTCTCTGTGGATACGATAATCTTTTATATTACTCTGACGCGTTCGTACACTTGCGGAAAAAATACGCATCAAGTTTTTGGCGCCGTTGCCGGGGACCAATTTCGTCAAATTTCGTACCCTGTTGTTATACCGTTTAGACTAAGGAAGTTACCCGCCGGTCAATGCGAAAAACTCGTAGTACCGGAAGTTTAGTAGACCCTCTAGATGAACCAGAACGTTACGCTCGCGCACGTTTATATTTCCGTAAACTTAGGAAAGCTATGGCCGAAGATCAAAATCAAAGACCTCTTAAGGATTTTGCCCAACCATCCAACGAGGAACCTAGTTCTAGTATAGTAAATCCAGCCATACCAGCTAACAATTTTGAACTTAAACCATCCCTGCTGCAGTTAGTACAGCAGAGACAATTCGCAGGTCTTGCTACAGAGAACCCAAAGCAACATTTGAAAAACTTTCTCCAACTAGCAGACACCTTTAAAACCAATGGAGCCCCTCCTGAGGCGATTCGCTTAAGATTATTTCCTTTTTCCCTCAAAGATAAGGCCCTATCTTGGTTAGATTCCCTTCCACCAAATTCCATAACAAGTTGGGAAGACCTTAGAAAAGTATTCCTTGTCAGATATTTTCCCCCGAGTAAGACCGCTGTTCTTCGAAACCAAATAACTAGATTTACCCAAAACCAAGGAGAATCGTTGTTCGAAGCCTGGGAGAGATATAAAGAGCTGTTAAGAGCATGCCCACATCATGGTTTAGAAAATTGGTTAATCATTCAAACCTTCTATAATGGACTTCATTATAACACTAAGATGACCATCGACGCCGCCGCAGGTGGCGCACTGATGAACAAACCTTACCCTGAAGCTAGTGCCCTTATCGAAGATATGGCCTAAAATCATCAATCATGGGGAGTAGAATGAGCGACAGTGGAAAAGAAGGAAGCCCAAGGAGGAATACATGAGTTAAGCTCTATAGACATGATGCAAGCTAAAATGGACGCATTAGCCCTAAAAGTTGAGCATATGTGTACAACCCCGAATACTGCAACCGCAGTTTCGTCAGATTGTGAGATATGTGGGACGAAAGGACACCTATCCGCAGAATGCAGTCTGTTAAGCGAGACCAGCTCTGAACAAGTGAACTACACCCAAGGGAACCCATTTTCAAATACCTATAACCCTGGATGGAGGAATCACCCAAACTTTTCCTATAAGAATAATAACCCTATCCAAAATACTGCCCCTCCGAGACAATCAAGTTATCAAGCCCCAAGATCAAATCAACCTATGCAACCTGTACCACCAAAACCGAGCCTTGAGAAAATCGTGGATAATTTTGTCGCTGCTCAAATCCAACAAAACAAGGAGTTCATGAACCAAAACGTTCATGTTAACGAACTAATTACCCAGTTAGGAACCAAGGTTGACCAAATAATCACTCACAATAAGATGCTTGAAACCCAAATCTCGCAGGTAGCTTTAAACCAAGCCCCTCAGACCACACCTGGAGGACAATTCCCTGGACAACCTCAACAAAACCCGAAAGGACAAGCAAATGCCATTACCCTACGAAGTGGGACTGCTTATGATGAACCTTGTAACCCAAGGTTGAGTGATCCCAAAACTTCTAAGAAAGATGACAACATCCCAGATAAAAAGAAGAAACCAAAGGAATCTGTAAACCAGGAAAGTCAAGAAAAAGGAGAAGAACCCAAAGACAAAACCTATATACCACCCCCGCCATACAAACCACCAATACCATATCCGCAAAGACTTAAACAAACCCAGATCAATAATCAGTATCAGAAATTCATTAAAGTTATAGAAAAACTTCACGTAGAAATCCCGTTCACAGAAGCCATTACCCAAATACCATCCTACGCAAAGTTTCTCAAAGACATCCTTACCAATAAACGTAGACTTGATGATCTGAAACCCTTGGAATGTAATTCTATTGCCGAAAATAAATTAGAAAAAAAGGATAAAGATCCTGGAAACTTTTCCATTCCTTGTATTTTGGGGAGTCATGTCATCGAAAAAGCTTTTCTAGACTTAGGAGCTAGTGTGAGCTTAATGCCCTTAGCGGTTTGCGAAAGGTTAAATTTAGGAGAGTTGCAACCTACCAAGATGTCACTTCAATTAGCCGATAGATCTGTTAAATATCCGATAGGCATACTTGAAGACGTCCCTGTTAGGATAGGTCAGCTGTTTATCCCTACTGATTTTGTTGTCATGGACATTAAAGAAGATGATGACATACCAATTCTTCTAGGTAGACCATTCTTATCGACTGCTGGAGCCATAATAGATGTCAAAAAGGGGAAGCTAACCTTTGAGGTAGGGAACGAGAAGATAGAATTTATACTTTCAAAATTTCTTATGGCACCTGTGATAGGAGACGCGTGTTATGCAATAGATATCATTGATGAATGTGTTAGGGAGTTAGAGCAAGAAGAAGTCATTGAAACAATTAAGCTGCCATCAACTCTTATTTTGGAAGATGACAATTATAAGAAACCCTACATCGATGATAACCTTTACGAATGTTTATCCCTTACCCCAGATCCTATGCCTTGCCCTATTAAACCAGCCTTGGAACTTAAGGAACTGCCTAAGAACCTGAGATATGAGTTTCTTGATGAAGAAATGAATCGTCCGATTATAGTTAGTGCTGCCTTGAGACAAAAAGAAACAGATCAACTCTTGGACGTTTTACGAAGATATCCCTCAGCCTTAGGATATAACATCTCTGATCTAAAAAGTATAAGTCCATCCGTATGCATGCATCGGATTTCGCTCGAAGTAGATTCAAAACCTTCCAGAGAACACCAGAGAAGGATAAACCCTATACTGAGTGATGTTGTCAAGAAGGAAGTTCTGAAGTTGCTAGAAGCAGGTATAATATATCAGATCTCGGACAGTAAGTGGGTGAGCCCTGTGCATGTGGTACCCAAGAAGGGAGGCATCACAGTTGTGCAAAATGAGAAAGGTGAACAAATAGCAAAGCGGATAGAAGGAGGTTGGCGTATGTGCATAGACTATAGAAAGTTAAATAAAGCAACTAGGAAGGATCATTTCCCTTTACCGTTCATAGACCAGATGTTAGAACGTCTTGCCAGACATTCTTACTTCTGCTATCTAGACGGGTATTCGGGATTCTTCCAAATACCTATACATCCAGAAGATCAAGAAAAAACTACCTTTACATGCCCTTTTGGAACTTTTGCCTACAGACGAATGCCTTTTGGACTCTGTAATGCCCCTGCTACTTTCCAACGTTGCATGATGTCAATCTTTGCAGATTATCTAGATGGAATCATGGAAGTATTTATGGATGATTTCTCGGTTTGCGGTTTTGATTTCCAAAATTGTCTTATCAACCTTGAGAAAATCCTGGAAAGATGTGTGGAGGTGAACCTTGTGCTGAATTGGGAAAAATGCCATTTCATGGTGACTGAAGGAATTGTTTTAGGACATATAATCTCCGAAAGAGGTATAGAGGTAGATAAAGCAAAAATAGAAGTTATAGAGAACCTAAAACCACCCAAGACTATCAGGGAAGTTAGAAGTTTCCTTGGACACGCTGGATTCTACCGCCGTTTCATCAAGGACTTCTCCAAAATAACAAAACCTTTAACTGGCCTGTTAATGAAAGATGTTGAATTCATCTTTGATGAAAAATGCAATGAAGCATTCAACCTTTTGAAGCAAGCATTGATTTCAGCACCCATTATGAAACCCCCTGACTGGTCTGAACCGTTTGAGATAATGTGTGACGCCAGTGATTATGCTGTAGGGGCCGTTCTAGGTCAGAGAAAAGATAAAAGATTACATGTAATATATTATGCCAGTAGAACCCTAGACGCTGCCCAGCTCAATTACGCAACAACCGAGAAAGAACTCCTAGCAGTAGTTTTCGCTATAGACAAATTTAGATCATATCTAGTAGGAGCCAAAATTATAGTTTACACCGATCATGCTGCCATCCGTTACCTACTAAGTAAAAAAGATGCTAAACCCAGGTTACTTCGATGGATTTTGTTGCTACAAGAGTTCGACTTAGATATCCGAGATAAAAAAGGCACAGAAAATGTAGTAGCCGATCACCTATCTAGGCTAGAATACCTGAATCCTGAATTAGTACCCATAAATGATGATTTTGCCTATGATAGACTGATAGCCCAGTTGGAAACCATTGAAGATAAAAAACCAGACCCTCATGAGCACTTTCAAAAATCCTTAGCTGTAAGTAACATGCCCTGGTACGCTGATTTTGTTAATTACCTAGCTGCTGATATCATACCCCCTGATCTCGATTACCACAAGAAGAAGAAGTTCTTAAGTGATGTTAGAAACTTCTATTGGGACGAGCCACTCCTTTTCAAGAGAGGTAAAGATGGCATTTTCCGCCGTTGCGTTCCAGAAGACGAGGTAGAAAGTATAATTCAGCATTGTCACTCTGCGCCTTATGGTGGACATGCAAGCACCTCTAAGACCTACGCCAAGATTCTTTAAGCTGGCCTATTCTGGCCTACCATGTGGCGTGATGTCCATGCTTACATTGTCAAATGTGATAGACGCCAACACACAGGAAATATTTCAAGACGCGACGAAATGCCTTTAAGAAACATCCAAGAAGTAGAACTCTTCGACGTATGGGGTATAGATTTCATGGGACCATTCCCACCATCTTTAGGAAACAAGTATATCTTAGTTGCAGTAGATTACGTGTCTAAATGGATTGAAGCAATAGCTGCACCCACAAACGACACTAGAGTAGTGATTAAATTATTTAAAAATTATATATTCCCCAGATTTGGAACACCCCGTTTAGTTATAAGTGATGGAGGATCTCACTTCATATCAAGAATATTTGATAAGCTTTTAAGCAAGTATGGAGTTAAGCATAGAGTAGCAACACCATATCACCCACAGACTAGTGGCCAAGTGGAAGTATCCAATAGGGAGATTAAACAAATTTTAGAAAAAACTGTCTCTGTATCCAGAAAAGATTGGTCGCAAAAGCTTCAAGAGGCTTTATGGGCCTACAGAACCGCTTTCAAAACCCCTATAGGAACAACCCCCTACCAACTAGTCTATGGAAAATCTTGTCATTTACCTTTTGAGTTAGAGCATAAGGCCTATTGGGCCATTAAAACTTTGAATTTGGATTACCTAACTGCTGGTGAGAAACGTATCCTTGACATCCACAAATTGGAAGAACTCAGACAGCAAGCCTACGAGAATGCCATAATATACAAAGAAAGAACAAAAGCTTGGCACGACAAAAGAATCGTAAGAAAAGACTTCAACTTAGGCGACCCCGTTCTCCTGTTCAATTCTAGGCTACGGCTCTTCCCAGGAAAGCTCCGTTCAAGATGGACTGGCCCCTTCAAAGTATCAAAAATTCTGAGGTCTGGAGCTGTTGAAATAAAAAACAAGACATGTAAACCATTCATCGTCAATGGACAAAGACTGAAGCTCTACGAAGGAGGAGACATTCCAACGACCTACTCCAGCCACACTCTAAGTGATCCACCAATCCCGACCAGAGATGTATAAGTTCCAGTCGTCAAGCTAACGACGTTAAATAAGCGCTGCATGGGAGGCAACCCATGATTTTCTTACCCTATTTACTTTTTCTACATTTTGTTTTATTTTATTTTTTTGTTATATTTTGTCAGGACTAATGTTTGAAATGTTTGTGTTTTACAGGACCTTCTTCCTAACTCTGTGCAGAATGCAGAATTTTGACGACATGCATGTGACTTTCAGGAATGACGCCCAGAGAGAGCGTTACTTTGTCCACTTCAGGCGTCCTATGGCACCTACGAGGTACCCAGATCAGGCTTGCATGGAGGCTACTCAAGGTTCCGTTCTAGGTAACCTTCGACTGGTCAGAGATGCCCAGGCGGCCTTATCAGCCCGATTGGACCGGAGAGACCAGCATCGCAGCAGATCCTGTCGTCCCAGGCATTCCCAGCAAGACGACGAGGGCACCAGTGGTCCACCTCAGTAGTTTTACAGGTTACTCTCCTTATCTTATTTCGAAACATTGGGGACAATGTTCGATTTAAGTGTGGGAGGGGATTTTATTGCTTTCTATTTCCATTTTTAGTTAGTTGTTTATTTCTTGTTTTTGTCTATGCCTTTTTTCTAGAAAATGCATGAGTCTGACGAGTCACCAGTACAGTGTATCCCTAGTGCACCCTCATTTTTCCCCATTTCTTTAGCCCTAAAAAAAAATTTTTGCAAAAAGAAAACATTGTTGTTCTACACGTTTTTTGGGCTTTAAGACAGGTTTGGATTAGGATGTGGTGACTTAGGTGAACTTTTTGAAACATTAGTATCGTTTTAGCACCGTAGACTTCACGAATATAGGAATCATTCCAAAACCCCATGTACCATGGCCTTAATTATCATTTCCAAATTTGTCCTAAGTAGTTTATTTCAGCAGTCAGCTCCGGCCTAAGCATGTTCTACGTAGGGGACTGATGAACATAAGTGAATGATCCAGTAAAATAAATAAAGAAAAAGGCAAACTCCGGATAGATGACCCTCACAAGGTCGTTTAAACCAAAAAGTTGAATTGTTGCCACAAAAAAAAAAAAGAAATATATATATATATATATATATATATATATATATATATATATATATATATATATATATATATAATTTTAGCTCACCCATTGTTAGTTAGTTCAGAGGTATCTGGCGCTGAACTCGGTAGGGCAGATTACGATCCGATCCCCCACAACTGCATTTGGGTTAAATAAAAGGGTTTACACAGTCTTATGTGCCAGAAACCCTATGTTTTGGATCAGAATCACTAACAGGTCACTCTACTATGAAACATGTACGGATAACGGGCTTAATGTGATTGCGCCTGAATGAAAAGGACCCAAAAAGAGATGAAGAGGTAGGCCTAGTTATTGTGGGATGTTACGGTTGATTAATATAAGAATGAAGTTTATGTCCGCCTCTGCGGATAAGTGTCATTACGATACCCTTGGTTCACGTAGTACCTGCCACTGCATCCTGACTTGAACTTAGAAGCCCTTTTTGCCCGAATCACGTGTCAGCACTAGTTTTCTTACTTTGAGCTTTAAATGTTTTGCTTGAGGACAAGCAAAGGTCTAAGTGTGGGAGAATTTGATGACACTGAATTTCACCGTATTTTTGACTCCGATTTCGCATGCATTCTTAGTCTTTTAATGTCATTTTATTATGTTATTATTATGTTTTTCTTTGTTTTCAGGTTTTTAGGCTAATCGGAGCCCCGAGCGAGAAAAGGAGCGAAAAAGGAGCCGAAATGAGCTAAAATGGAGAAAATCAGCATTTTGCACTTATGGCATCCACTCTGGCGGCCGCCACAGGGTCTTCCATGACGTGGCCATGTCTCAAACTCCTCCCAACTGTTTTTCCCCACGATCTCCAACTGCCCAAGCAATTTTACACTCATGGCGGGCGCCATGGTGTTGTGGCGGGCGCCACAAGAGGAAAACGAATTCCCTCCCAAATTCAAATGCTAGGGGCATCCTTGTCATTTCCACATGTTTCCTTGCCTATAAATAGGACTTTAGATTTTCGTTTTTCTTCATCCAAGCTTAGTTGTTCATAAGCATATATCAGTGTAATAGTGGTAATCGCTTCACATCGAGGTGTTACTACATTCGAGAGATCGAGTCTGTAAGAGCCTGTGAGATTGAGTCTTGGAGCACTCTGGAAGGAAGTTAATCCTGCCGCCATTTTACTTTCAGTTCGCATTTTGTTCAACCACTCCGATTGGAGCAGGTTTTTATTACTTTACCTTTTGTCAACTTTATTTCTTGCACTGTCTTTTAATTTCATTTATCTTCCGCACTGTCTTTTAATTTCATTTATTTTTCGCACTGCTTTACTTTCATTTACTTTCCGCACTCGCACTTAAATACCTTTTTTATGAAAAATCTGAAAATGAACTTTTACTTTACCATGTCTGGCTAATTTTATAAAGGTTAGAATGTGAAGATCATAACCGAACCGATAATCTGTACAATTGTTAGTGGAAACACTTAAGGGCTATTTTAACTTTCAATATAAGTTTTCCTGTTCTTAAATTCCGTTGGGTAAGATCGAAAGTCGTCCAACGCCTATCTAAACTTAATTGTTTTTAAACTATTTCAAAAACAGCGAAAGCGCTTTGTTTAGTTTATTAGGAGTTTTTAATTTAAAAGGAAAAGAGATTTTAAAACCATTTTCGGACGCGTTAAGAAGTTTAAAGTCTGGTTCGTAAGAACCTCTTTTTTTTAGAAAATCCGGGTTAAAATACTTTTCAACTTGGTCAAGGTACTATATTTCTTAAAAATAGGTTTACTACTCTAACTCAATGCGCGCCTTTTTATCCGTGACAATAAGAGGGTTTGATTAGGGGGTACAACTCGGTTCTGAATACGCGAAAGCGACAGTTCCTGTCAAATTAGTTCTTTTCAAAGTAGAAAACATTGCCCGTAAGTAGTTCTATTAGCAAGTACTTGGATTATCAATTGGTTGTGTGAATTGCATTTGAACCTGTCTTTATCAATTAATTTTAATTACTTTATTTATTACCGTGCACTCTTCAAAACTACTATTTTCAATCACCTTAGATACACACCTTAACAATAGATAGCGATAGATTGACACTTGGTCTCTGTGGATACGATAATCTTTTATATTACTCTGACGCGTTCGTACACTTGCGAAAAAAATACGCATCAACCGACCAAAAGAATGAAGACACGCTTCACAAAAGACCACCAGCATACCTACTCTGCAATGCCTCATAGAGCATCATAAAACAGCAGAAGGGTGAGAAATATTATCATAATAACAATGCATATAATTATATATCTTAACATAAAAATACACATATTCCACATTCTCACCACAATTCATCACAATTCACTCATATACATTACAATGTATATATATATATCCAAAACCAAGCATATTCATCATGCACACTTTCACAATTCTTATCATTCCACATAAACATACATATTCATGTTTATTCATCAATGCACCATTATAAAGATTATAAATGCAAATCATAGAGACCGACTCACGACTCTATGCAAATGCAATGCGGTACCGACTCAATCATCTCAAGTTCACTCAGGAACTTATTGGAACCATCGCTCGTTACCACTGTAACTCCCCGTCGGGCCTACGATGTTCACCCATTGCTCACACCCCACATGGGCACACAATGTTTATGGATCGCTCACACCCCACACGGGCACACGACCCGATCGTTCACACCCTACACGGGCACACGATCGTCTATAATCATCGCTCACACCCCACATGGGCACACGACGTTATAGCGGATTCTCATTAGAATCACACAACACAAGAATGCACATCATTATGCTTCACATACAAAATGACTCAAGACATTCTTGAAATGCATACTTATTCACAATATATTCATGCATTCATCTCATACAATCACATACAATCTATATACATTCACATCAATGCACTATTGTATGATTCACATTCAAAATACACATTCAAAACGGTAAAAGTTGCTAAATAACACTATTCCCAACTTTCCGACATAATTAAATCGGCTAATAATTTCCAAATTATCATAATAAGAAAGTACAACTCAATAGCTTCTCAACGATACCAAGAATGTAAAAATCGGATAAACGGAACAAAAGTTACGGACGAAAACGAAAAATACATTTTGAAAAATCCCATTTTTACAATTGGCCTGACCATACGCGTATCACCATTCTCATACGCATACGGCCCTGATTCCTCGCCATTCCCATACGCGTATCACCAATTCCCATACGCGTATGGACAGAACCCATTTCCTTCACAAATTTAACGTTTCAAAGCCCATACGCGTATGCTCAACACCATACCAGTATCACCAGATGGCCGGGAAAAGACACAATTCATATGCGTAATGGCACAAACACAGGCCAATGATACGCGTAACGCCTGGGCTCATACGCATATGGACATGCCCCTTACGCGTACGGCCAGGGCAAACCCAGAAAAATTCTGCAGAACGTGTTTCTGCGTTTTTCACCCAAACCATACCCAAATTCATCATCTAAATTCAGAAAAATACCAATTTGATGTACAACAACATATATCAATCATGTATCAACAACAAGGAACACGAAAGCATCATTTCCAAAACTAATTAATCGAATTTTAACACTTTCTACACAAATGGGTTTATACAAAAACTCATAAAAATCAACAACAACAACACACAATCATACATAATGATATACATTGATAAGATAATAAGATTTCACACCCTTGCCCGGATAATTCGATTCCTAGAAGTTGTTTTGAAGATTTCCAAGCTTTTCCTCTCTTTTCTTCTCTTTTCTCCTCTTCCTCTTTCTTTCTCTCCTTTTTCTCTCTATCTTTCTTTTCTTTCTCTTTCTCTCCTATTTCCTCTCCTTATCTCTTTTTCTTTTCTATTTCTTATTTTCTACTCAAATTAAATTAATTCATTTCCTCACAAAATTCTATTTCCACTAAATTTCTAACTTATCATTAATTGAGAAATGTCTAAAATACCCTCCATTCTAATTTCCCCGAAAACTCTCAAAAACGATAAAATATCACAACATGTTCAACATAGCATATTAACACACCAATTTCACAAATAAAATAATTTATCACTCAATTAAATAAAAGACTCAACAAAATGGGAAATAATCGAAATCGGGGCGTTAAAACTCTCCCCCACTTTAGAAATTTTCGTCCTCGTAAATATTACCTGATTCAAACAACTCCGGATACGACTCTCGCATCCTACTCTCTAGCTCCCAAGTCATATTTCCTTCCGCAGTGCCTCCCCACGCTACTTTCACAAGCGCAATATCATTGCCTCTTAGCTTCTTAACTTCACGGTCCAAAATCATAATCGGTAAAGCTTCAACCGTAAGATTATCTCTCACTTCAACCTTGTCCATAGGGATAACATGTGACGGATCCGGAACATACTTCCGAAGTTGCGAAACATGGAATACATCGTGCAAATTCGAATGATTCAGAGGCAACGCCACACGGTAAGCCACAACACCAACTCGCGCAGAAATCTGATACGGACCAATAAAACGAGAAGTCAACTTCTTCGACTTCAAAGCACGACCCACACCCGTAACCGGCGTAACTCTCAAAAACACATGGTCGCCTTCTTGAAACTCAAGATCTTTACTTCTCTTGTCATGATAGCTCTTTTGTTTACTTTGAGAAGCTTTCATCTTCTCACGAATAAACTTCACTTTCTTCGTCGTTTGTTGTACCATCTCCGATCCAACTATCGTCCTCTCACCGGTTTCATGCCAACACAAAGGTGTTCGACATCTCCGACCATACAAAGCCTCAAATGGTGCCATTCCTATACTTGAATGAAAACTGTTATTGTAGGTGAACTCAATCAATGCCAAATAACTATCCCAGGCACCACCTTGCTCGAGCACACAAGCACGCAATAAATCCTCCAACGATTGAATTATCCTCTCGGTTTGACCATCCGTTTGCGGATGATACGCCGAACTCAATCTTAGCTTAGAACCCAAAGCCTTTTGTAAACTCTCCCAAAACCTCGATGTAAATCTAGGATCTCCATCCGATATAATACTCTTAGGAACTCCATGTAACTTCACAACCACAAGAACATAAATCTCGGCTAACTTCTCCAAAGGATAACTAATATCAATTGGAATGAAGTGAGCAGAATTAGTAAGCCTTTCAACGATTACCCAAATAGAATTATGACATCTTTGTGTATTCGGCAATCCCGTAACAAAATCCATCGATATACTATCCCATTTCCATTCCGGAATGTCCAACGGTTGCATCAATCCACTAGGCTTTTGATGTTCCACCTTAGACTTTTGACAAGTTAAGCATGCATACACAAATTGAGCCATATCCCTCTTTAATCCGGACCACCAAAAGATTTTCTTCAAATCTTGATACATCTTATTCGCTCCCGGATGAATACTTAAGTTACTTCGGTGTCCTTCTTCCAATATCATCTTTTTCAACTCCGCATCATCGGGAATATAAATACGACCACAGAATCTCAAAACCCCAAAATTATCAACCTTGAAATCCTCATTCTCATTCATCATCAAATCAACGAACTTCAAATCCAACTTTTGCTTTTCACATACGGTTGCAAGAAAATCATTCGTAACATGTAGCATACCAAGTCTCACACTTCTCGGCGTCATTTCACAAACCAAACTCAAGTCTCTAAAGTTCTCCAAAAGTTCCCATTCTCTCATCATCAATGCGGACATATGTAACGACTTCCGACTCAAAGCATTGGCCACCACGTTTGCCTTACCCGGATGGTAATTCAAACCAAAATCATAATCCTTCAAAAGCTCTAACCACCTACTTTGTCTCATGTTCAATTCTTTTTGATCAAATAAATATTTCAAGCTCTTGTGATCACAAAAAACTTCAAATCTTGCACCATAAAGATAGTGCCTCCAAAATTTCAAAACAAACACCACGGCCGCTAACTCCAAGTCATGTGTAGGATAATTCTTTTCATGCACTCTCAATTGTCTTGAAGCATAAGCCACAACTTTTCCATCTTGCATCAAAACACCACCTAAACCAACCAATGAAGCATCACAATACACAACAAATGGTTCCGTCGGATTTGGCAAAATCAAGATCGGAGCCGTTGTCAACCTTCTTTTTAGCTCATTGAAACTCTCTTCACAATGAATATCCCAAATAAAAGCCTTTCCTTTACAAGTCAATTGCGTTAACGGAAGTGCCAACTTCGAAAATCCCTCAATAAACCTCCGATAATAACTTGCCAAGCCTAAAAAGCTTCGAATCTCCGTAACCGATCTAGGAGCCTCCCATTGCATCACCGCATCAATCTTGGATGGATCAACACTAATACCACTACCAGAAATAACATGTCCAAGAAAACTTACTTCCGACAACCAAAATTCACATTTTGACAACTTAGCATACAATTGTTTCTCTTTCAAAATTTGTAACACAATCCTCAAATGCTCTTCATGCTCCTCTTGAGACTTAGAGTAAATCAAAATATCGTCGATGAACACAACCACAAAACGATCTAATTTTTCATGAAAAATACGATTCATGTATTCCATAAACACACCCGGCGCATTAGAAACCCCGAATGGCATCACAGAATATTCGTAATGGCCATACCGTGTCCTAAAGGCCGTCTTTTGAATATCCTCTTCTTTCACACGAATCTGGTGATATCCCGATCTCAAATCAATCTTGCTAAAAACACGCGCACCAACCAATTGGTCCATCAAATCATCGATCCTTGGAAGCGGATACTTGTTCTTAATTGTCACTTGTTCAATTGTCGATAATCAATGCATAACCGCATGCTCCCATCTTTCTTCTTTACCAACAATACCGGAGCACCCCAAGGAGAAACACTTGGTCTTACAAATCTCTTGTCCAACAAGTCATTCAATTGCTTCTTCAATTCTACCAACTCCAATGCCGACATACGATACGGTGCCATCGAAACCGGTCTAGTACCCGGAACTAGATCAATAGAAAACTCAACTTCTCTTTCCGGCGGTACATCCGTAATATCCTCCGCAAACACTTCTGGAAAATCACACACCACTGGGAACACATCGAGCTCAACTTTGCTCTCCACCGACAATGATGCAAACAAACCGAACAATTGAGCTTCGTCCGCTAAAAGTTTCTTCAACTCTTTAGTGGATAGGAAACTCTCATCTTCAACATCTTCCAAAGAAGGAAACCTTACAAACTTGTGATAGCAATCTATATGAACTCGATTAAATTGCAACCAGTTCATACCCAAGATTACGTCTAATCCCTCCAACGGCAAACACACTAAATCCATAAGGAAGTCTTTACCATACATGGTCAAAGGACAACTTACACACACCAAAGACGTAGTTACCGACCCTGAAGCAGGAGTCTCAATAACCATCTCACCACCCCAAGAAGTCATAAACAAATTCAAACGCTTAGCGCGCTCACGAGAAATGAATGAATGAGTCCCCCCCGTATCAATAATAGCAACTAAAGGCGTACTATTAATAAAGCATGTACCTTTAATCAAACGGTTTGCACTAGTAGTGTCCGTCCCCGCTAATGCAAACACCTTTCCGCCCGCTTGAGCTTGTTTCTGCTTAGTACACTTAGTACTAATGTGACCCACTTCTCCACAATTATAGCACTTCACTATATTCCTTCTACAATCAGTAGTAGCATGCCCAAGGCCTCCACAGTTAGAACATTTCACCACAGTCTTCCCACACTCAAATGATTTATGACCCATTCCACCACACTTGTAACACTTAACGGAACCGGAACCTCCTCCTCCAGATCTCTTATCAAAGTTTCCCCTATGCTTGTCCTTATCAACGGGTGTCACATAAGGTCCACCTCTAGCTTGTTGCTTTCCCTTCCTCTCATTCAAACTTTTGTAATGTGTAGAACGAGCCTTGCTATCTTCCTCGAAGATTCTACAACATTCCGTCAAATCCGTAAACCTTCTTATCCTTTGATATCCCACATCTTGTTTAATCTCGGGACGCAAACCATTCTCATACTTAATACACTTTGAGAACTCAGCAGTAATTGCAGCATAGTGAGGATGGAATTGAACCAACTCCACAAACTTAGCAGTATAGTCCACCACAGACATACTTCCTTGTTTCAGTTTAAGGAACTCCATCTCCTTCTTCCCTTTCACACTTTCAGGGTAATACTTCCTCAAGAACTCGGTACGAAATAAATTCCAAGTTATCTCTTCATCATCCACCTCAAGAATTTGAAGCATACCGACCCACCAATCGTCGGCTTCCTCCTTCAGCATGTGAGACCCAAGCCTCACCTTATTCTCCTCCGCACAGCCCATGACTCTGAAGATCCTTTCAATCTCCTTCAACCAAATTTGAGCACCATTGGGATCAAATCTTCCTTTGAAGACCGGTGGTTGATTCTTCCTGAACTCGTCATTAGCATTCACGTTCGGCGCACCTTGCACCGCCCTAGCCATTGCTTCCAAAGCAGCAGCCATCACATTGTCGTTTCTACCAGCCATATTCTGATTATTCCCAAAAATGACAACAAGGTTAAACAACAGTTCAACCATCACAACAACAAGACAGACACAACTGACTCAACACTGGCTCTGATACCACTTAATGTAACACCCCCTTTCTATACCCCCAAATAATCACATAATCATTTAGGCACGTATTTAAAATTTCGTCAGAGTATAATTATAAACATAGTATAGAAAAAGTTTGTCACATTATACATGAAATTAAAACATACAACACCTGCTCAACAATTGATATGCAACAGTGGAGTAACTTTGCAACAGAGGAACTTAGTCCTTACACCCACATCTCAATATTTAGAATAAAAGCGGAAAATCTAAACATTGAATAATATCAAACATATATATATATATATATATATATATATATATATATATATATATATATATATATATATATATATATATATATATATATATCATCAAGTATTATCCACCAACATAATTCATGTTTACATAAACATTCATCAACAAGATACATGTACAAATGTATCACAAAAGAATCATATACATCCTAGCTACCCGGTGCTACATATCAGAGTCGACCGACCAAAAGAATGAAGACACGTTTCACAAAAGACCACCAACATACCTACTCTGCAATGCCTCATAGAGCATCATAAAACAGCAGAAGGGTGAGAAATATTATCATAATAACAATGCATATAATTATATATCTTAACATAAAAATACACATATTCCACATTCTCACCACAATTCATCACAATTCACTCATATACATTACAATGTATATATATCCAAAACCAAGCATATTCATCATGCACACTTTCACAATTCTTATCATTCCACATAAATATACATATTCATGTTTATTCATCAATGCACCATTATAAAGATGATAAATGCAAATCATAGAGACCGACTCACGACTCTATGCAAATGCAATGCGGTACCGACTCAATCATCTCAAGTTCACTCAGGAACTTATTGGAACCATCGCTCGTTACCACTGTAACTCCCCGTCGGGCCTACGATGTTCACCCATTGCTCACACCTCACATGGGCACACAATGTTTATGGATCGCTCACACCCCACACGGGCACACGACCCGATCGCTCACACCCCACACGGGCACACGATCGTCTATAATCATCGCTCACACCCCACATGGGCACACGACGTTATAGCAGATTCTCATTAGAATCACACAACACAAGAATGCACATCATTATGCTTCACATACAAAATGACTCAAGACATTCTTGAAATGCATATATATTCACAATATATTCATGCATTCATCTCATACAATCACATACAATCTATATACATTCACATCAATGCACTATTGTATGATTCACATTCAAAATACACATTCAAAACGGTAAAAGTCGCTAAATAACACTATTCCCGACTTTCCGACATAATTAAATCGGCTAACAATTTCCAAATTGTCATAATAAGAAAGTACAACTCAATAGCTTCTCAACGATACCAAGAATGTAAAAATCGGATAAACGGAACAAAAGTTACGGACGAAAACGAAAAACACATTTTGAAAAATCCCATTTTTACAATTGGCCTGACCATACGCGTATCACCATTCTCATACGCGTACGGCCCTGATTCCTCGCCATTCCCATACGTGTATCACCAATGCCCATACGCGTATGGACAGAACCCATTTCCTTCACAAATTTAACGTTTCAAAGCCCATACGCGTATGCTCAACACCATACGCGTATCACCAGATGGCCGGGAAAAGAAACAATTCATACGCGTAATGGCACAAACACAGGCCAATGATACGCGTAACACCTGGGCTCATACGCATATGGACATGCCCCTTACGCGTACGGCCAGGGCAAACCCAGAAAAATTCTGCAGAACGTGTTTCTGCGTTTTTCACCCAAACCATACCCAAATTCATCATCTAAATTCAGAAAAATACCAATTTGATGTACAACAACATATATCAATCATGTATCAACAACAAGGAACACGAAAGCATCATTTCCAAAACTAATTAATCGAATTTTAACACTTTCTACACAAATGGGTTTATACAAAAACTCATAAAAATCAACAACAACAACACACAATCATACATAATGATATACATTGATAAGATAATAAGATTTCACACCCTTACCCGGATAATTCGATTCCTAGAAGTTGTTTTGAAGATTTCCAAGCTTTTCCTCTCTTTTCTTCTCTTTTCTCCTCTTCCTCTTTCTTTCTCTCCTTTTTCTCGCTATCTATCTTTTCTTTCTCTTTCTCTCCTATTTCCTCTCCTTATCTCTTTTTCTTTTCTATTTCTTATTTTCTACTCAAATTAAATTAATTCATTTCCTCACAAAATTCTATTTCCACTAAATTTCTAACTTATCATTAATTGAGAAATGTCTAAAATACCCTCCATTCTAATTTCCCCGAAAACTCTAAAAAACGATAATATATCACAACATGTTCAACATAGCATATTAACATACCAATTTCACAAATAAAATAATTTATCACTCAATTAAATAAAAGACTCAACAAAATGGGAAATAATCAAAATCGGGGCGTTACAGTTCACGCCATGAAACTAAGACCTTGATCGGCCTCTTAGTTTCATTAAAGGTCGGGGTACAACCCCTGACCGCTCGACCAGCCCTCTTCGCAGTCGAGGATCACTAAAGTCGAGTAAACTCCCAAATATCCAGCAAATTCAAAATAACTTAGATAAAAATAAGGAAAATACCACACACAGATCAGATAAAGAGGCAAAAATAGAAGTATCAAATCGGGCAAGCCCATTGTAAAAATATTACATAAAGCCCTGGCTCTTTGGCCGGGCAAATCAAAGAGTATGGCACGCAGGCCAGTCAATACAAAAAGTATGGCACGCAGGCCAGTCAATACAAAAAATTGGTACGCAGGCCAAACTGAATACACCGTCACTCCGCAGCAGCATCAGATACCTCGGGATTCTCCTGTTCTCCGCCGACTGTTTGTCCGGGCAACACAATCTTGCCGTCGACCACCTCAAACTTGGAATCGGCTCCATCAGTTACAAGGTCCGGATTCAGGAGCTTAAGCTGTGCCACAGCATTCTGGAACCCGACATCTGCAAATTCTAGAGCATCATCTTCAGCCAACCGAAGATCTTTCCCGACCTCCCTAAGCTTGGCTATCAAGGCTGCTCAGGAGGTTAACTATTTGTCCTCCTCAGTCTCATTTTCAGCTGGCCGAACAGATTCTTCTAATTCAACTATCCTACCCTTGAGGCGCTGCTCTTCCCCCTCCAACGCAGCAACTCGAGCAAGGTAGCCCTTCACCGCATCCTCGGCTTCCTTCAACTTCCTCTCCGACCGTTTTTGCTGCTCGCTTTGTTCCTTGTTCAGCTCTCTGCAGTCCTTCAAATCCTTCTGCACGCCGAGCAATTCAGTCTCCAAAGCCTGAAGCCTTTCTTCCAATCGAGAAAGCTCAGATACAGAACAACTCTCCTCGTTCAAAACGAGGGCAGCCGAACAAAGCCGCATAACAGCAGACATATCCTCCATGATTACTTTCCTCCTCGCTTCCGGAGTACTCCCCAATATAGCCTGGAATTCTGAAGGAGCGACGCGAGGATAAACAGCCTCAGAGAAATAGCGGCGGTGGAGATAACATGGAGGAATCTCGAACCTTGCAGGAGGAGGAGAAGAACTACCCTCCACGTCAACAATGAGCGGCCCAACAGTCCTTGCCCGTTTAGGTGTCCTCTGAGCCCCCGGGGATTGATCCTCAGAAGTCACAGGTGCAGTTAACGCGGCATGAGTTTGCTCGGAACCCTCGGGAACCGCCGTAGAAGGAGCATCCTCGGGCACCGCCGTAGCCGGAGGGTTTATTCAAACTCTCCACATACTCGACAATCTTTTCATAAGCCTCGCGGTCCTCGACATCGAGCTTTTGTGTCTAACTTTATATTTATCAACCCCCTCTTCATAGTGCTCTTCTATCCAATAGAGGGGGAACTTTGGCACCATCACTTCTGTGGGCAGCCCATTCACTTCTTGATTCACCCGATCATAGATCGAATTAATGGCCTCGGGAGAAACCGGCTTCACAAAAAAATAACGCCACTTGAAATCTCGAACAGAATCCAAGTAGGTATGAAATAGAGCTTTATTCTGTTTGAACGACACCCAACCGTGTCGGCCGTCGGTCGTAGACCGCTGCAGATGAAAAATTTGGAAGAAAAGGGACACTGTTGCCCTGATCTCCAAATATTTGCAGACGAGCTCAAAAGCCCGGAGAAAGGCCAAAGAATTCTGATGGATTTGCGATGGCGCCAATTTTAACCATTTAAAGACCCCCTCTTGGAAGTCTGTAAAGGGGAGCCTCCACCCCGCCTCTTGAAACATAAACTCGTACACCGGGAAACGCATCCCCATGTAAGGTGTACATATACGCTGATCATCATTGGGACGGTACACTTTCCAAGATTGCTCTGAACCGAGCAACCTATGTTCAACAGTGCAAAACCCATTTTCACCGGGGAATGTGAAAACGGACGACATGGTGAGGGCCTCATCACATACCCAGTCCTCGAGAGGACGCTCTTGCCTGAAAGCCATATGGGCCATCGGGACCTCAGCTTGGGTATCCTCCTCGAATTCACCTACGGTCACTTCAGCAGCCAATCTGTCCATCAACCTGAAAAGCAGAAGGGAAAAGGTGAAACCGACGAGTCATACCAAACTAACCAGTCGGAGACGAATAACAGATGTCCTCGGGAAACTCAGCGCTTCCCCGGACAATCTTGCCCCTTTCCCCGTGAAATCAACGTAAAGAATAATTGTTGGGGACCCAAAACATTATCTGGTCCCCGTGATGTTCATGACATTCCCCAGAAAACTTCTACGAGTCCCCGAAATATTCATCCAGCTCCTCGGTTTTATTTAACGGAGACAGAGAAAACTTCAAACACTTTTTCTCTTGAAACAGCCAAAGATCTCTGCCGTAGTCGCCAGGAATCCTTCCATTTCTCATGAGAACTTCACCACTTCATCAGAGAAATGATTTCAAACGAGTCAAACTTAAAGAAAATGCCAGAGAAAACAACAGTTTTGAAGAAAATACCTTGTAAATGGTGGATTAGGGTTCAGGCGCGGCGTAGCACGGCGGTTCACGGAGAACTTGCGGTGGTTGACGGTAGCAAGCAGAGGATGAGAAAACGGAGAAAGAAGAAGAAACGATTCTGGAGCAAAAGAGCGAAAAATGAGAAATAAAGGGAAGAGAGAGTATTTATAGATAAATCACGAAACTCGAGAAGCCTGCGGCACTCGAGTACTCTACCCTAGGCAGCCACCCTATGCAATGATGACTAGAGACACGTGGCACACTGACACCGGTCAAAAAACCCACGCGTGTCCTTTCATCACCCCATCGTTTCATAAACGAAAACTTCTCATCTCCCCAATACTTCCGTCATATGCAACTCCCCTTTGACCACAAGCTGCCAGTGCCCGCCTCCTGATAATTGCCCGCATGATATCAATGCCCGACGTCATAATAATCATGGGAATTTCGACCATGCTGATATCCTCCTCGGATCATCCCTTGGCATTTCCCCGACATGATTATTGACCCTCAAGTCATTACTCTGACACATCAAAGCAACGACTTGGGGGGGGCTCCTGTTCTAGACTGGGTCGTGGTTTCCTACAATCAAACAGGCCCAATCCATACAGCTTGAAAAAGCCCAATAGAATCCTAGAAAGAGACACACGACGACCATACGCAAAGCCAAAGGTATGTCAGACATTTGACTCCTTGACAGTGTCGAGCACCTGAGGACAATAAAGAAAGGAAGACACCACACCCCAATGATACAGATCTCCTCGACCGATTAGCTTCTCCCCTCGAGAATACTCCTAATCTCATCGACTCATATGTCCTCGACAAGCATGGTTCTCTCCCGTAAGGACATATCCAGACCACGACTAGCCCATATCCTCGACATCGTAGATCCTCCCCCGAGGAACCCATCAACGGCTTTATATACACAGATACGTTTCATGTAACCGTCTAATAATGGCATTAAAAGGACAGTTACACTAGGGTGTTGACCACGAGCTGGTCATTATTACTACACGTAAGCCCTAGCAGTTACTTGGAACGGGTCACACGCTGGTCCCACCCGTTGCAAGTAACCGTTGGCCACGCGCTGGGGGTCTCCTATAAATACCCTCTCACTTGAGAGGGTCAGGATAAGTTAACTTCTTACTCTCACTCATACTCTCTGTATTTGTTGTGCACTCACTGACATAAGCATCGGAGTGTCCTACAGGTACACCCCCTGCTGTCTCTCATCATCACCGACGTAACGATTATTCCAGACACTGTTGGCCACTTTCAAATAATCTGATCCAGGTACGATCACAAGCACTCCTATTTATAACCTACATCCCAACTGGATTTGGGCTTCAAAACGCAGCAGAGAGACTGCACACAATTCTGCAAAATAACCTCCAAGAAAATAGGTCTTCAATCTAAAGTTTCCTAACATGTCTCCATATTTAGAAAGTAGTGAAAATCCGAAAACCAACACAAAACTCAACTCAGATTACTTTGGATGCCACATAGGATAACTAAATATTCACAGAATATTCAATAACAAATAACAACAACTAACAGAATCTTCTTTCAATCCAATAACAGACGCGATGTCCTATGATCCAGGATGGGACATCTTTATCCGACATGTTTAATGCAGAATATTAGAACATCTTGTTTCAACATCTTGATTAACCATCACATGACATCAACATTGTTTTACCAAAATTGTAGCCAATTACAAGAACTAACAACACTCGATTTGGAGAAACAGCCAAGGGTAAAACCCTTGTTTTTAATTTTTTCTTATAGTTTTACAAAATTTTCACTTTATCATATATTTCTTTGAAACAGAAAAAAAATTAAATTTATTTTAAATGAACAAATTATTTTTTTAAGCATAACCGAATCAGAACAAATGACCCTTATGTATCAAAATTATAAACTTTTAATGCCAAAGTTAAAATGGCAAACACGTTCTCTTTATTTAATAAAACTAAAACATATACAAATGATTAACCAACAAAGAAAAAAAATCCAAAGTACAAATTCTTTAATGGACGTCCTAAAGTATTCATCTATGAATGGTATTTGGTCGTTAAACACTAATAATTTGAATGACATTTGAAAATAATTAGGATAACACAGTACTACAAAATAGACTTTTTGTAACACCAATTTTACTTCGGTCATAGTGTTAACCTTGGTAATATCTGTTGGTATTTACTAAAGGACATGTCATAACGGTCAAATGAAACAACAATAGTGAAAGATACATATAATGAAATGGTTCGAATCCCAGCACCAACAATTAATCATTTATCGTGATAAAAATGTGATTGACCATGTATGTCACCATAGTTTTTAATACCAACCGTGATGAAAGATGATACTTATTTATATATAAGTGAAATTATCTCTCGCTTCAGTACATAACAACAGTTTGTCTCTAAATAAAACTCTAACAAGTCTTTCACTCGTCTCTCTCCAAACGAAACCCTAACAACTCCTTCACTCGTCTCTCTCATATGGAAACCCAAAAAATGAAACCATAACATCAAATCTTAACCAATGAGTATTTACAGGTTCGTTTTCTCTCTCTCTCTCTCTCTCTCTCTCTCTCTCTCTCTCTCTCTCTCTCTCTCTCTCTCTCTCTCTCTCTCTCTCTCTCTCTCAATAGCTTGTTTCATGATGTATGAACTTTCTTCTTGTTTTGAATTATAGGTAGGGATGCTTGTTTCAATAAAGAGGACGAAGCTAAAGTTAGTGTTCCAAACTTGTAGGAATGAATGTTAAGTTTGGTGTTCTAACTTTAGCTTCATCCTCATTTCATTGTAGACACGCCATTATGGGACATGTATGGTACGTTTCTAAAGCATTATATGACTTGATTTGTTGTAATTGTTGTTTATGGTTTGTTGTTGATGAATGTTGTTGTTAATGTTTGTTTAAAAATTGGGTTTATTATATATTATGGGATTTGAGTGTTTTTTTTTTGAAATAATGAAAATTATATTACCAAAAAACAATGGGAATCCAAGGCCGATCTAAGTATTCAGGCATCTCGCTGACAATACATACGAAGAGACATAAGATATCAGATCCTATTACAAAATCTAGCTAATTTATTATAACTTTTAGCTCTATACAAAACTTTCTAAATGATGTCTTTACTATTGAGGCACTCTATTTTCTTGTTCTGGAAGACGATCAGGTTTCTGACGGTACAAATAACATATATGGTTTTTGTAAATGTAAGTTTTAAGAGGTTCTTCATGCAACTCTTACAGCTTGTCGGTTTACAAATGTCTTTAAGCTTCATTTCCCATCTTTTTAGACTATGATTGACTTTAAACCAATTTAGAACTTGTTTCCATACCTTTTTGGTCACCTCACATTTAAAGAAAAGATGATCACAACTTTCCGGTAGATTGCAGTACGCACACTCACCGTCAATTGTTATTCCAAACTTGAGCAATCGATATTCGAAAACAGCAACATTGCTTTAGTTTTGCGTAACAAACTTATTTATTATTTGCCTATTTTTCATGTATTTTTACAAAATAATTTACTATATAATTGATGCTGCAAAGCCTTTTCAATCTAAGCTTAGAACTATTCTTGATAAAGGAGCCTCTAATCTTAAATCTAAGAATTTTCATACCACTGACATAAATCTAGAAAACTTGTTGCATTTTAAGTTTTAGTTTAATTCATTATTATCAAAAACATATATGGAGTTTATTTTTGAATGATTTAGAATATCATTTTAAAAGTGATATGCAATAATTATTGAGGTTAGGTACATGAATAAATAACAGTTTAATCATTCTCAATTTTAATATTTTTGTATTGATTGTAGGTGGTGCAAGAAGATATAAGAAGATATGAAGAAAATATGAATGACTATCCCAAATATGATTGTTATTTCACAGCAGAATGTCCATTATCTAATGAAACTTGTTTACAGAACTGTCAACGATGACGTTTGAGTATTGACACTGTCATGCGCATGGATGTTGTTGCTAAATCAAATCTATCTGTATGCGCATGTACGAATACTATTATCATGAATATATAGAGTTTTCACATTGTATAATACGCATGAGGGGACCGATTCTTTCTTTGCACCCTCTTCATCATCATTATCGCCATTGTCTCAACTCGACGTTGAGAGCACGTCGCTTCAAAGAAGAATTTCAACGGAAAAATGCAGAAAGTAAGTGCAGAAATTACTTCTCTCTCTCTCTCTCTCTCTCTCTCTCTCTCTCTCTTACTCTTCTTCCTTCACTTTGACAACAAGCTATTTTATTCCTTCCTATTTTATTCGACATCGATTTTCAAATTGTAATGATACTTTCAAGGATCTTCCAAAACAAATCCAGATATGCTATCAACAATCTCACTAACGAAGCCCTATCTAAAGCTGAAAGAACTTGATCCAAAATATGTCGTTTTGTATCTTCTCAAAGCTATGGTTGAAATACAATTTTAATGTGGAGAGACTGAGACTAAATGTAAGTTGAAATACAATTTTAATGTGTTTCCGTTTTGACCAAGATTGGAAGTTTTTTCGATTTCTGTGGTTGCTGCAATCGTAACAGACTGTGATTGTGAACTTCAATTTTTTTCGATTTCATAAGTGCTTATTTTGTGTTGTTAATGTTGTGTAGAGTATGTTGCTGTTGTTGATGTGGTTGATTTTTTTGAGACAATTTGTTTTGAAGCAACTGAGACATTTAGTTGAAATATCATTTTAATGTGATTATGTTTGTTTTTGTAGCAACTGAGACATTTAGTGACCTGAATGTTATGCAACAATCTATCTCACATTGAATGATGTTGTAGTAGGAACTTAACCTTTTTTTCTTCTCTTTGCAGGTTACAAATATCATACCACTTAAGGGCAGTAATCCTCAGCTGCGGTTGAGGCGTTACAATTGAGATTGTTATCATCATCCTAGCTACATTATTAACCTCTGTTTTGTTCATTACTCACTTTATTCTTTGTTTTTTATTTTACATGTTACTAACCACAAACTCTCAATGGATCTTCTAGAAAAAGAAAGAGACTTTTACTTTTTAAAATTGCGGGACATAGAATTTCTTTGTCAGGCATCAGAACTGGAGAATGGACCTGTAAGAATTTTGGCTTAAGTTTAGTTGATTTTACTTTTACTTTTCAAAACTGAGAGGTCTTGTCCTTTTTGATGTGCTTCTGATCATGTCTACTTCTATATGCTTTAAAGTTCATCAAATATATCACATTTGATTTTCATATGCTTAGATGAATATTTGGTTTTGACCATGACATGCATATTTTTAGTTGCTTTATATCGTTCATGGGTTAGGTTTAGTGTACAGGATAAGGTGTAGTCTCCCTTGAGTTGTAATTTTTATATTACTCAAGTTAAAGAGAAATGACTCTCAAAAACGTTTGAAATATAACCTTTGTTTTCTATTTCTATGTCCACATCCATGACTATTTGGTGTTTATCCCTCTTTAAATATGACATGGATTGCATCCCCGACCACATTTCAAGAAATTGTACATGTTTTCTTTGGTATGGTCCAGCTTCATAATGCATTATTGATTTTACTAACTATTCTTTGCTAATCCATATTGTGAATTAAAATTTATATTTTCTTTGTTAACTGCATTTATAACAAAAACCTATTGGATTACATTGTTTTTTCCTTGTTAAAAAAAAGCTAATCTTATTGACCGATTTATTTAGGTAAGTGGATCAAAATTGTTGCAGCAAGTAGGAGAGTTTTTCCACCCTCCTAAGGAATGCCTTTAAAAATAATTTGTTTGGTAGTTTGTACTAAGAATATCGCAACATCTCAAATTTTCTTATACTTACATATTACGGTTCCGGAATGGAATATGTTATAGAGATCAATTGTTAAGAATGTAGTATATATTATTGCATTACATTTGATGAGACTTCAATTGCTGACAATGCGACTTCAATTGTATTTGCATTGCAGTTTTGATGAGACTTCAATTGGAGACAATGTGACTTTGATTTTAGTTCATTGCCAGTTTCAAAGAGACTTTAATTGCCGACAATGCGACTTCAATTGTAGCATTCAAATTTCAAAGAGATTTCAATTGCAGATAACGTGAATTCAACTGTAGTTCATTTCCGTTTTAATGAGACTTCTATCACAAACAATGCGACTTCAATTGTAGTTGCATGAAGTTTCAATGAGACTTCAATCATAGGCGATGTGATGCGACTTCAATTGTAGTTGCATTGCAGTTTTTATGAGACTTAAGTCGCTGATGCCAAATGTTTGTTGAGCCAGATTTGAAGCGAGGTGAGAAATATAATTCAGGAAAATAAGAAAGAACATATAGATCACCCTTGTGTTTCCCTCTGATCATTAGTTCCCCAGTTTCTCGTTCCTTTACACAAAAACCAACATTAGAGAACTCACAATTAACAGGAATGATGACTCCAAGAGTTTGACTAAATTTTGGTAAAACATAATGTTGAGAAAGATGTTCCAACATGAAGGATTCAGACCCAGACTAAAAGATGTCGAGTGAAATGTCACAGCATGAAGACTTGACATCATGACTGTCATATCAGGTTTTGTTTAAATCTGTTCCATGATTCAAGGCATGACTAGTAATGGATCAAGGAAGAAAGATACAAAGCCCAACTCAGCCGAAGACTATAAAAGAAGACCAAGACCTAGACAGAGAGTGAGAGACGACGGCATAGACTTAGGAATCTTATTTTATAAAGTAGGTTTTAGGTTTGAGAGTCGTAGGTTTCTCTTGTAAGTCACCATTTGTATCAGTTGATACACTGCGGTAGACATAGGCGTCACACAGATCCATAAGCCTTGAGGTATTGGATTATGTATTGTTCTTGGATGAAGCTTTTAAGCAAATCCGAGTTAGCTTGTTTGTCAAGTATGCTTGACAGATTTATGTATTGATAGGGATGATGTAGAAATCACAGTTGGTGAGTAAGGGAAATGAGTGGGGTATCTCGTATCAGGGTTCTAAACGTTTGAGTTTAACCTTGGTAAAGATGTTCATGGGGTAGATGTTAGGAATAAAGTTGTAAACGTGGGAGTTTAACTTTGTAACAGTCTACACAATAGTGAAGTCTTCTTCCTGGATTGGTATCCCCCAGATGTAGGTGAGTTGCACCGAACTGGGTTAACAATGACTGTGTTCTTTATCATTCTGCAGATTTACGTTTCTGTTAGGGTTCATGATGAACATGTTGGATCAGATATCGTGACATCTGTGATGGTGCAGTTCTGATATTCAAGGTATCAGTCTGCTGTTGCACCTCCAAGTTTAAATGATTATGAAGCACAATGTCTTGACATGTGTTAGGACATCTGCTGTCTGCATAGGCCAGAATTTCAATTGGTATCAGAGCAGGCATCCTGTCTAGTTCTGGATGAGATCTTTGGGAGATACTTTCTGGCGTTTAAACAAGGAGGAGTTTTGGAGATCAGATCAATCAACTCAAACATACCCAAGGGTATTAATGGATAAGATGAATGTTCTGGATCGAAGGGAGCAACCCGGAGGTTGTTCATGTTGCTGAGGAGATTCTACAACAACTACAGGAGAAGTGGCTAGTTCTCTTGTTGGTGTGTCTTATAAGATGCTATGACATCTTATTAGGGCAAGCAGGATCTGTTCCTTTGTGGTTCCGCTGCATGTGTTTCTGATGGAAGAGCTCTAGAATTATGGGAATCTGGAGTTATTTCTGAAGAAAGTTGGTGGAAGGTCTCAATCGTCGGCCTCTATATTTGAGGATATCTGCATTCTTTATTCCAAAGTCGGGAGCGATGGAGTGAAGAAAGTTGTGGTTAGATATCTGGTATGATGACTTGGTACTTGGAAGCTTGGTTTCCTGGTGCAGTTTGGAGTCAGTTGAAGAGGAGAGGAGTTGAGTTAAAGTTTATCAGGTTCTTGCTCTAGGAGTTTGATAAATGTTTGAATGGCTAGGTTGTCAAAGATACTTGATAATTCTCTCAAGTCCACTCATAAAGGCATCTATGTCGTGTATCTAGAGTCTTCTAGTTACTCTTCTGACTAGAAGGTGTTTCTTTGAAACACGATCTGAAGAAAGTGGAGGTGATTTATTTTCACCATCCAAAACCAGCAAGGAATGATTCATCTCTCTTGACCCTAAGAGTGAATCCACTCTGATTGAAGATTTGTTGAGGTAAATAAGACTTGTTCAGAGAAAGTCTTAGTTACTTGAGTCAAGGGTGGCATCCTTGGTATCTCAACATTGTCATTGAAGAAGATACTTGCAAAAATATTGAATACTATATAAGTGTTCATGACATGATCTGGTGGAGCTCAGCTACAGCAGTGACGAAGGGTTATTATACAAGGATTTAAGATCAATTGCTACTTGTGGAATCCACATGTATTTAATTGATTATCCTTGAAAGTCAAGATTGAGGATGTTCTGTCAGATGTTCTAACATATTTTCATCAGAGGCTTGGAGAATCATGGGAGGGGTTCTGCATTCGGTCAAAAGTCTCCTAGGTGTTGACCCGGGTTATTGGCTTAGCATCTGTTCCTGGAAAGTATTGTGAATGACTTGTCCAGATGGTGATGTCGTTGAAGATGGAGATGGAAGACTATGAAGACATCATAATCTTGATGGTTACAGCTTGGGTCAGTTTATTTATGATCCAGGTGCGTTGGAGCATAGTGTTTGCTCTGGTTGTGAAGGTCGAGAATACGTGGCAGTTATCTCTGGCTTTCTACTGACGGCTCTACTAAGGGAAGTGGCATTCTTTGGTATTGCTATAGGGTAGTCTTGGACTACTTATTTTCTAAAGATTCAGATGTGGCAGGTTTGAAGTCTTTAGAGTTTCAATGCAGGATGGAGGTTGTCTACTCAAACTTGGTTGTTGAATCAAGTCTGTGAGAGCATGGAAATCTGTTTCTGCAAAAGGGAGGAGGTTCTTCTAAGTGGCAGAAGGAAGAGCTGAATTCAACAGTTAGATGTCATAATGTTTTGACATCTAGCTTAACATCATAAGTCTTAGCCGGTGATGTGGCACATCAGCTTAAGATAAGGTGATCTACAGGAGAATGAGAGAGATGGATTCTTCAAAAAGGTCTATCTCATGCAGTTTGCGAGAGCTGTGGATGAGAAGATGTTACATGACTAAGAGGTTTGGTGGATCCAAGATGTCTTGCTATAGGGCAAGTAGTTCATGTGACTTGAAGATCTGATTTTATTAGTAGATCAGGGTATCTTGTGGGAATTCTAAAGATGAGTGAGGTCAATCAAAAAGTGGCATTTGATTGGTTTCACAATGCGCGTTCAAGCAGGATGCTTGAAACTGATTGCTCTTTTGTAGAAGAGTAGTTAGTTGAAATTGTAAGGAGGTTATGGTTCTCTGGGAGCTTGTGGCAAAAGTTCTGGGTTGAGAATGGAAGTATACCTTCTTGGTGAATGAGAGTTTATTTCTCTCTGGGTTTCTGAAGTCTTCTTTGTTCAAGTTGGTGGTGCAGTGTTGTGTGAAGATCTTCAGTGTGGATTACTATGATGATAGTAAATATAGTGGTGGAGCATATCAAGAACCATGGTGTGTGGTGTCTGTGATGTCCTGAAGATATCCTAACAGATATTAGAACATCCTTGGGTTAGTTATCCTTGGTGAAGGATTTCAGGTTCTGTGATGAACTAGTTACTTACATCGTGTCCAAGAAGTATCTACATGATCATCCGGGAGAATGATGGAGTAGAAGGGTTCCTTGGAAGGAGGATGTAAGTGTTTGTGAATACTGAAGTAGATCATGTGTTGATTGCATGGAAGTCTGTTTCCTGAATGCGTTCAGAAGTGGAGATTCACCAAAAATCAGAAGTATTCCAGGTTATCATACGGGAGAATGATAGGAATGACTGTCTTGGATTACGGGGTATTTGTCTCTAATGCTGACCTGGTGAGGTCAGTGGAAAATATTGAATACGACATTGGAGCCCTTGGAGCAAGTCTTGCTAGTAGTGGATCAGTTTAGCAGCTGTGAAGTTCTGGAGCATACATACGATAGCTGACATCGTTATAACAAACTAAGGGGCCTTGTGCGTCTCTTTGAGGAATATGAAGCATTCTGATTCAATTGGTTTGTGCCTCAAACAGCTGAAGGTCTATACATGAGAATTTAAGAGGAGTTTGTGTGGTGTGTAGATAGTTGCAGGATAAGGGGGATCAATGGGACTTTGATCTTAAGCCAAGAGTTTGTTATGGTTGGTATACACTTCCTCACGGGTAGCATGATGGTGATCACGTGTGAGTGATTATTGTTTCTTGTCAGAGGGAACAATAAAGAGTTAATGGTTGCGTTCAGTAGGTGTGTTGAACAGAGGGTGCGCTCTTGAAGACATAAAGATGCGTCTTATGTTTTCCAGTCATTAGCTTGGGTGTTCAGTGGAGGAGCACCAGTTACCTTAGCCAGGGGGAGAGGCCTCTTGATCTGAGATGAAGTTCCAGCTTGCATTTGTGCGTCAATCAAGTTGAGATGTCAAGGAGGATGGCTTGGCATTATTGTTGAAGTTCCAGTTTACATTTATGCGTCAAGCAAACTGAGATGTCAAGGAGGATGGCTTGACATTATTGTTAAAAATCCAGTTTACATTTGTGCGTCAAGCAAACTGAGATGTTAAGGAGGATGGCTTGACATTATTGTTAAAGATCTAGTTTGCATTTGTGCGTCAAGAAAACTGAGATGTCAAGGAGGATGTCTTGACATTTTATATTGTTGCAAGTTGTGGGACACTTGGCAGTGCATGTGAAATGGTTCTTATTGGATGCTTGAGAATCATTGATGAGTCTGGGAGAATTTATTTTTCTCTGCAGATTGTGATCACAATACTGTGAAGATTTTATTCAATACAGAAATCTATTGGTTGCTGACAGGAAGAAAATGGTTCTCTGCTAATGAAAGAATTCTGATTGTAATCGAGTATGCTAAATATGGATTAAGAAAGTCCTATCTGTGGGGACCATAAGCCTGACAATATCAGGTTAGGTATCAGGACAAGGTTCAGAAGTAGTTTCGAGGACAAGTCAGAAACGATGGAATCTTTGACTAGTCTTTTGGCTCTACCTACATAGCCTTCTTTTTAAGAAGAGGTGTAAACACTCGTCTTATGTTGAGGGAAAATGAGTTATGTTCGGACGTGGGTAAGCATCATTTTGGTTTGGGTTTGCATGGGCCACTTTTGCCATCTTTTGGCTAAAAAGGGGGAGAATGGCTTATTGATGAGAGGTGTATGCTCTGTGCTGCTGGTATATGCAAAATGTTCCAAATGATGTTCCAACGTTTTTGGTTATAACATCTTGGGAAGTTGTGTTTTGTGACCAACTCAGCCGAAGACTATAAAAGAAGACCAAGACCTAGACAGAGAGTGAGAGACGACGACATAGACTTAGGAATCCTATTTTGTAAAGTAGGTTTTAGGTTTGAGAGTCGTAGGTTTCTCTTGTAAGTCTCCCTTTGTATCAATTGATACACTGCGGTAGACATAGGTGTCACACAGATCCATAAGCCTTGAGGTATTGGATTGTGTATTATTCTTGGATGAAGCTTTTAAGCAAATCTGAGTTAGCTTGTTTGTCAAGTATGCTTGACAGATTTTTGTATTGATAGGGATGATGTAGAAATCACAGTTGGTGAGTAAGGGAAGTGAGTGGGGTATCTCGTATCAAGGTTCTAAACGTTTGAGTTTAACCTTGGTAAAGATGTTCATGGGTTAGATGTTAGGAATAAAGTTGTAAACGTGGGAGTTTAACTTTGTAACAGTCTACACAATAGTGAAGTCTTCTTCCTGGATTGGTATCCCCTAGATGTAGGTGAGTTGCACCGAACTGGGTTAACAATTACTGTGTTCTTTATCATTCTGCAGATTTACGTTTCTGTTCATGATGAACATGTTGGATCAGATGTCGTGACATCTGTGATGGTGCAGTTCTGATATTCAAGGTATCAGCCTGCTGTTGGACCTCCAAGTTTAAATGATTATGTAGCACAATGTCTTGACATGTGTTAGGACATCTGCTATCTCCATAGGCCAGAATTTCAAGTAAAATGTTTGGTTAGTTGGCTTACAGAGAGCAAATTTTTTGTTAAATCAGGAACAAGTAAGACATCCTAAAGGGGCATTTTGATATTCTTTTTCTTAATAAATGAATCACCAATACCATGAATTGGTATAGGAGAAACACCACCAATAAGCACAAAATATGTACTTGAACATTATCGAATGTTGCTCAACATACTAGTTATACCTGTCATGTGATTGGAAGCACCGATGTCCGAGATCCATTCTGTTTCGGAAATTGTATTGTCCAAGGTGAGTGCTGCAAGTGCTTGAGGTATATCATCAAATTGAGTTGCTTTCTTAGGCACCCACCAACATATCTTTTCTATATGGCCTTATGTGCCACAATATTAACATTTTTCATTCCTATTGAGACCCCGTTCTGCAGGAGTCATACGAAGTTGTCCCAGTGGTGGAGGGTGTCTCTGCTGGGTGGTCAAGATGTGTTGATTCTTACTTTGGCTACTAAGTTGTTGACCCTGGAACCCTCGCCTTGTCGATGTGAAGGTTTGAGAGTTCCCACAGTTTCCAGAGAAAGATTGATGAGATTTTTGTTGTTAGCCATAGAAGGCCATTTGAGGAGCAAATTTGTTTTGCATCTTAGCACGGTTGGAAAACCAATTGCATCGTTGATCGAGGCTCTGGAGTTGTGAGATTACCTTAGAATATGATGGCCATGGAGGTTTTAGCATGGTTGTTGTGAATGTTTCATATTCAGGTCTGTGGCTTCACTACTACGGAAAACCCATTTAACAACGGTTGGGAAAGATATATAATCACGCGGGCCCAAGTGTTGTTATGTAGAGTGTCGTTGTATATATGATACTTACAATCACAGCCCAGTAACCGTTGTAATAAACTTGAAAGCGCGTGCTCTATCACAACGGGTTTTCTAAAAGACCGTTGTGATAAAACTAATGATACTAGGTTCGATTCCCAGCTGCGTCGTTTGATATTTATTTTTTTTTCAAAATAGCGCGCGAGATATTATAACGGTTATGATATATAACCGTTGTTACATTTTTTTGCAGAATTAACAAATATTATCTTGCTTTTATAATTAATCCCATTTTTTAACCTGTATTATTGTTCACCATATCACAATAGAAAATACAACTCACATTTGTGATAAAGCTATCATAATAATATTAATTGTATAATATTCATAATATCACATAATTGTATCATATTCAATTGTATCAGAACTGAAATTTTGGTATAGCAGATCTCAGATGTCCTGAGAGATGTCGAGACACTTGATCTCTCCTTCACACACAAGGATAAAAGGAGTAGAATACAAATTGCAAAAAATAAAGGAACACACAAGGATTGTTAACCCAGTTCGGTGAACAACAACACCTACGTCTGGGGGCTACCAAGCCAGAAGTGAAATCCACTAGATAGTATTAATTCTAAGCTAAACACCTCCAATTTACAGCTTATCACTTAATCACTACCCGTGCTTAATTTCTACCTAAGACACTTCCTTGGTATGAGACCCTTCTCAATTCCGTTTCAATCACAACAGTGAGAGAAATTTATAACTCAATGTGAATTGTCCAGCTCTAGTATCAACACGACACAAGAGAGGCTCACAAAATACAAACCCTAAACTCACTAGGCAACAATGTATTTTTGTAACTTTTCCTAGGTTAAATCCATCCTATTTATAACCATAAACACGACTGGATTTGGGCTTTAAAACGCAGCAATTCTACTCCACAAAATCTGCAACTAATTATCCTCTAGAATAATTTCTTTAATCCTAAGTTTCCTAAAGTGTCTCCACACTTGAAACAACATCTTCAAATTATAATCAGAATCTCTGATTTCTCAATTTAGGACACCACCTAAGAAAAACAAATAATCCCATAATAAACTGAATTCTGGAATAACAAAAATAAACACTAAAAAGTAACAGACAAAGATGTCGAATCATCATGATAGGATATCTTGTCCAACATCTTGATCTTCAGTTAGTTCTTCATGTTAGGACATCTTGTCAACCATCTTGCTGACAAGTTAGTTTTACAAAATAGATGCCAACCTCAAAGGTTTGGATTCATCAATCTCCCCCTTTGGCAGATTTTGGCTAAAACTAACTATGTGGAACTTGCAGACAGAAAAACACCTTTCGAGGCCAAGAACCAAAACATCAGAACATCAACAGCGGAAAAACATCTTCCCTCTCCCTCAATCAGTTCCTTCTTCTGCAAGCAACATAATAACATACTCCCCCTCAACGGTTAGCAGCAGCAGTAGTCAGTGGTTTGCATTCAGTGGTTAGTAAAGTTATTTATCACTCCCCCTTTTTAGCCATAATATGACAAAGCCAGTTAAACTAACTAAATAACCAAGTAATAACATAAACTATTAAAGTACAAAACAAGCACATAAAGTGCCAAAAGAAATACTGGGCATGAAGTCATTACATAACCACACAAAAAAAATAAGACAACATTCAGCAGTCATCTTCAGTTTGTTCATCATTCTCTTCCTCATGATCGAATACAGTTGACAAGTAATGCTCAGCCTGAGAGTTGTCTTTGAAGACCACTCTATTTGGTGGGAACACATATGCACTTACTCGAATAGCATTCCCACACCAAGTTGACTGCTACAAATCTTCAGACAGGCAAACTCCAAGCTTGCCTCTCAACACTTCAAATTGATTAGCATCAAGACTTTAGTGAAGATGTCAGTTAACTAATTCTCTGTGGCAACATGCTCCAAGGTTATATCTTTGTCTTCCACAAGATTTCTAATAAAGTGATGTCTGATGTCAATATGCACTACAACAAAAGTAAGTTATAACATCGCACCTTAGACAGCGCTTTAATACAAAAGCGCTGCTATAAGTTAAAAACAAGGAAACTAGCCATTTAAAAAAGTAAAAGCGCAAAAAAATATAAGACCTTAGACAGCGCTTTGGTCAAAAGCGCTTTATAAGGTCTTATAAATTTTTAAAAAAAAATTAATGGAAAATATTAGACAGCGCTTTAGTTAAAAGCGCTTTCTAAGGTCTTATAAATTTAAAAAAAAATATACGACCTTAGACAGCACTTCGGTCAAAAGCGCTTTCTAAAGTTTTATTAATTTAAAAAAAAAATTAAAGGAAAATATTAGACAGCGCTTACCTTAAAAGCGCTTTCTAAGGTCTTAAAAATAAAAAAAAAATAAAATCAAAAGCGCTGTCTAAGGCCAACCTTTGAAAGCGCTTTTAAAAGCGCTGTCTAAGGTCCAGCTTAGAAAGCGCTTTTATTAAAAGCGCTGTCTAAGGTCTAATAAAATTAAAATATATGAATAGTCAGTATTCATTTTCATATTTCCGCTCTTTCTTCTCCCCTGCATGCGAACAGAGCTCAATACCCTTCACCGAAAAACCTTCACCGTCAACCGTCCTTAACCGTCCGTCAACCGTAAACCTTCACCGAAAAACCTTGTCGTCCGTCCATTTCTGCTCATTTCCATCGTCGTTCGTTTCTGCTCATTGTCGTCGTCCGTCCGTTTCTGCTCTTTGATACATTTCGTTCTTGCATTGCCGTTGTTACCGTCGTTAAAGGTACATCGTTGTTGTGTTTTGTTAAGTTTTGTTAATGAAGTTAATGAAAATGAGTTTTGTTAATGAAGTTCGTTCATTTCGTTCTTTCTGCTCTTTGATGAGTTTTGTTAATGAAGTTATGTTGGACTGTTTTATTAATGAAGTTTTGTAGTGAATGAGTATGTTTGAAGTTTTGTTAATGAAGTTTTGTAGTGAATGAGTATATTTGATGAGTTTGTTAATGAGTTTTGTTAATGAAGATTTGTTAATGAAGTTTTGTAGTGAATGTGTATGTTTGATGAGTTTTGTTAATGAAGTTATTGTTTAGGCCGAAGTTATTGTTTGGTTGATGAGTTTTGATGAGCTAACTCCAAGTATTTTTGTTTAAAACATATTTTATTATATTTGTTAAATCATTTAGTTTAGTTTAGTTTAGTTTAGTTTAGTTTAATGAAGTTTTGTTTAAAACATCTTCTAAATAGTTTAGTTTAATGAAGTTTAGTTTAATGAAGTTTTGTTTAATGAAGTTTTGTTTAAAACATCTTCTAAATAGTTTAGTTTAGTTTTATTAAATCTTCTAAAAAACTTTTATTTTAAAACATATCCAACTCTTTAGCCATTATAGCTAAAGAGGTAAAATTTGTTATATACTTGATTTCTTTCTTATATTTGTTATATATTATGTCATATTTGTTATATTTGATATCCTTGATTTCTTTATTATATTTGTTATATATTATATTTGATATCCTTGATTTATTTATTACAGGTTAGATGACTACTAACAATGATCACCCACATGATGATGATCACCCACATGATGATGATCACCTACATGATGATGATCCCGATATTCAGGTTGGAAGTAACAGATCTATGGAAGCAGAGATTAGAAGAGGAATAACCATTATGAAGAGAGTGATCCGTGCTAGAGATCAAGGCATCACTTATAATGTGCATTGGAGCGCCCAGAATACAGTTATTGAGCCTAACGGTCATACTTTGACAAGTTTCATTGGTGCACTTGTAAGGAATGCGGTTCCTATTACTTGTGATGATTGGAGATCCAAACAGTTGAAGGAAACCAAAGAAAAAATTTGGAATGAGATAAAGGTACCATAATTATGTCTTTAATTATGCCAACTAATTATGTCCTTCAAATTATTTGTACTAACCAATGTGTATGGTTTTTTTAGAGGTGCTTCAACGTCGAGGAAGAAAGAAAAGCTTTTTTGATGAGATTGGCAGGGAAGCTCCTAAGAGGGTTTAGGACATATTTAAACCGCACCTATCTTAGGGATGCTGACGATAACTTTGTTGATGGAGAGTATCCATCTAAATATGCAAGTTTGATTTCACCACAAGAATGGGTAACGTTTAAATCCAAACGACAAACCCCAGAATTTACGCAATTAAGTGCAATTAATCGGGAAAGAGCATCAGCTCCCAAGTATAAATACAGGAAAAGACGTGTTGGATATGGACGTTTGGAGCAATCTTTGGTAAGTATCAATATATTGCAATGCTATAATAATTGTTCATCATGAGTTATAGTTGATCATATTATTTGGCTTTATATGCAGTTACAACAGGCGAATAGCTCTGAAACATCTCTTCCTGCACATGTCTTGTGGAAGGAAGCCCGTGTGGGCAAGTCTGGAGTTGTTGCAGTAGAGGTTCTACAAGTATTTGAGAAATGTGTAAGTATAACAATATTTCTTTAATTAAATCAAAACTTTATTAACAAATATTTGACAAATATTCGATATTCATCTGATTTTCAGGAGGCGTTATCTCAGTCTGTATCTCCAGACAATACCAGGAGCATACTTAGTCGGGCATTAGATGTCCCTGAGTATTCTGGTCGGGTGAGGGGTAAGGCATTTGGGATCACCCCGACCTCCTTGAATATTAAAAAGGGAAAGGTTGCTAGTAATGCAGAACTTCAAGCTAAATTGGAAGCACTAGAAGCTGAGGTTCGGGAATTACGAAAGGAAAAAGAAAGGGATAACGCTTCATGTTTTAGAGATGGATCGGAGAAAGATAGTATCAACTGCAGCTTTCATCCGATTATTCCAGAGGTAATTATATATATATTTATGAAATTAAATTAGTAGCTTAAATTATTTAAATGACATATATACACATTAACAATGGCATATTTATTTTTGGTTTTAGGGCGTTTCCCAATGTCAGCTCTTCTTATCTTCACCAACTTATCGGAATGTTGCAAAGGGAAAAGTGTATAACAATGGGGTACAATTACTTCATAATAAATCCCTCCCTACTGGAAGTTTGAAAGTATCAGTTGATATTGCTATAGAGGAGGAAGCACCATTACCCTATCCTGACGATGATTCGGATGTAACATTGGTGCGAGATGCTCTAGGGTCGTATGTTGCATGACCGTCAAACCTCATACTCGTAGGATATGAGGTATGATTAAAACCGTTATAAAACTTTGTTAACCTTAATGTGTAGATTCAAAGATTTTACGAGCATTTTATTTTCATTTTTTACATGGTAATGTTATTTAGACTCCAACAAAATCCAAAACAAAGGATAAGCGGATTCCGGAGCATACCGAGTTTGTTGTTTCAAAAAAACAGGTACATCACAATTATATGATATTTATGCATAGAAAATGTTAAATTGGATATCTTATACTTCATCTAACAAATTATATGATATATAGCTACCTGGTAAACAGATTAGCAACATTTCAATGCAAAAAAATGTTGGTGCTAAGAAGAGCAGGGGTAGAAAACAACCTATCTCCAAGTTTCTCACCTAGGCACACAATCTTTTGTAATCATCGCTCACACCTCACATAGGCACACGATGTTACCACGGATTCTCATTAGAATCGCTCAACACAAGAATGTATTTCATGATGCTTCACATGCAAAATGACACAAGACATTCTTGAAATGCATACATATTCACAATATATTCATGCATTCATCTCATACAATCACATACAATCTATATACATTCACATCAATGTACTATTGTATGATTCACATCCAAACACACAGTCAAAACGGTAAAAGTCGCTAAATAGCACTATTCCCGACTTTCCGACATAATAAAATCGGCCAACAGTTTCCACACCATCATAATCACAAAGTACAGCTCAATAGCTTTCCAACGATATAAAGAACGCCTAAAACGGAATTACGGTTCGAGAATTATGAATCTTTAAAAGAAAAGAAAATTATATGAAAAAAAACGAAAGCGCCCGGCGACAGGAACGTTTCGCCCGGCGACGCTTCCATTTCGCCTTCGCTTCGCCCGGCGAAGAAGGGGCGAAGGAAAATCCCCACAAACGTGAACCAACTAGTAGCTTGACACCCTCTCGCCTCTCAATTTCGCCCGGCGAAGGCACGAACCGCCCGGCGCTATGGGCCTTTCGCCCGGCGCTCTGCACCAGAAGCAGAATTTCTGCTTCGTTTTCACTGTTCCAAAACCCCCAAAATCTCCATTTTCTTCCCCAAATTACTTCCATCAGCAAAACAATTAATAGCAATGATTCATAAACATAGGGAGATCATACAACACAAATTATATCGATTTCTATCCGCGAAAACATCGATTTCTACCATTTTCTACACCAATGGATTTTATACCAAAACTCATGAAAATCAACGAAAACAACAATACAATCATACATAATCGTACACATTGCTAAGATAACAAGATTTCACACCCTTACCCGGATTCCAAATGATGTAGCTCTTGTTCTTGATGATTTCCACTCTTTCTCCTCTTTCTTTCTCTTTTTCCCCTTTTCCTCTTTCTTTCTATTCTTTTTCTTTCTATCTTTCTCTATTTCTCTATTTCTCTCTATCTCTCTTTTCTATCTATTTTCTTTTCTCTCATTTTCCACACAATCAATTAATTCATTTTTTTCTCACATAATTCTAATTCCACAAAATTTCTAACTTATGATTAATTATGAAAAGTCTAAAATACCCTTCATTTTAATTTCTCCCGGAAACTCTCAAAACGGTAAAATAACATTTACCACACCAATTTCACAATTAAAATAATTTATCACCCAATTAAAATAAAAGACTCAAGAATAATAGAAATAATCAAAATCGGGGCGTTACAACTCTCCCCCGCTTTAGAAATTTTCGTCCTCGAAAATATACTTAGACGAACAACTCCGGACACGACTCTCGCATCCGACTAACAAACCAACATGCCAACAAAAGGCACACCACAAATACACAACTGACAAACCCCCGTGCTAACAGCAGATACAACAACGGCACGACAACGACGACAACAACAACGACAAGATGCAAAGCCCATACAATGCACTTGACAACCAACTCACAACTCAAGGAAAACCACGATACCAACACACAGGTTCACTCTAGAACCGAAACACAACAAGATCATTACCATCACCGTAGATAACACTCCCCTAATTCCCCATCATAGGAATTAGCTACACACACTCGAACCATCACCATGGAAACGAGGCAACAACACAAACAAGAATACAAGTTCCACGACTCAACATTGATTCCACAACCTCTACAAAACCAGAATACCAACATCCTTGTCACACAACCTTATTACAACAATGCTACGATTCCCAATCGAACATATAACTAAAACATCCTTCTACATAGTAGCCCATGAATAATATTTAAACCTTTCACCTAACACTTCCATTCTGAAACGTCCAATGGTCTCTTCATTCCTACATGTTCTCAATGTTCAACCTATGAACTCTTACAAGTCTCACACGTAAATACAAAATGTGCCACCTCACGCTTCCGCTGCGCACTCTGATTACTCGCAACCATCAAAACTATCAATTTCACGTCCAAAGTCTAACTCTTTCTCATATTCGCCAAAAATCACTGTTCACTTTAATATTACCAACCTCCCACTCTCCTGTGTTATCTCATACACCATACACAAGTCTCGGAATTGCTCAAATAATTCTAACTCCCTGACCATCAAAACAGACATGCATAGAAACTTCCGACTTAACTTTTCAGGCACAACAACAGCTTTTCCCCGAAGGATAATCCAAGCCAAATTCATAACTCATCACGAACTCTAACCATCCTTGTTGTCTCATACTCTATTCCTTTAGACCAAACAAGTACTCAATATCCTTGCGATTACCAAACACTTCGAACCTAGAACCATAAAGATAATACCTCCAAATATTCCAACACAATACCACCGCAACCAATTCCAAATCCATAATAATACAGATCCTTTTATAAATCCTCAATTGTCGTAAAGCATAAGCCACGACTTTACCCTCTTGCATTACCACATTGACTAAACTCATCAAAGACACATCACAATACCTCACAACCGGTTTATTAGGATCACACAAAATCAAAGCTGAAACCGTAGATAACTTTTACTCCAGCTCACCAAAACTTACTCACAACGAACATCCAAACAAACGACTCACCCTTTGTAAGTCAACTGAGATACCAGAAGTACGAACTTAACAAAGTCTTCCATAACCTGTAATAACACCCAACTGAGTCCAAAAGTTTCTAATCTCCTTAACTAACTTCGGAGCCTCTCATGTAGAACTACATCTACTTCCGATGGATCCATTAACCATACTCTCATCTGAAATAACATTTCCAAGAAACTAACCCTTTTTAACCAAAATTCTCACTCGAATAACTTACCATAAAACTTCGTCTCTTTTCAACACTTGTAATTCAAATCTCAAACACTTTACTCATTCTTCCTCTGAGTTTATAACAAATCCAAATATCCTCAATCGAAACCACTACGAACTTATCCAATTAAATATGGAAGATACGATTCCTCTACTCCATAAACATTAGAGACGCGTTACTAACACCAAATACCATCACTGTACGTTGCAATTCCCAACCAAAATCCAAAAGATATAAATCCTTAAAGCTTTTGCAAAACTTTTCACTGGGTAACTGGTTACTCACATACAAGCTTAACCGAGTAAATAACAACCTATTCCGAGGATAACAAACGTAACCAGTCACATTAAATCGATCAAAGCCTCAACTTACACAATTCACCACTCTTATTAAACATTACAAACAATTGTAATCCACTCCAACTCAACCAAACCATTCTAGTCATCTGTTCATGAAAGTGGACACTTATTCTCAATCATTACCTTATTCAACTGTTAGTAATCCATACCCAATTTCTTCTCCTGACCGTCCAATTCCGCAATTCCAACATGTATCAACAACCAGCCAAAAAGAATTCTCAAACACAATGTTACATCCACCCACAAGGGTTTCCTCACAATTTCCATTAATGCCTTAAAACTCCAAAGACTCCAAACCCACCAGAACTCTAAGTTTGTTGTCCATAGTCTCAATACCAGTATACTTGTTATTCCATTCCATCATCCTTCCTTTTGTTACCAACAATACTGGAGCTCTTTAAGACAACACCTTAATGTTCCATCCAAAAACACATCTGAAAACTATGCCCAACTGACGGCCCATCACTGTGACTTCCTGCCAATTCCCAGAACACTACCATCACAGACAAAACAAACATATTATTCCCATCTACTAAGAGTTTCCTACTTACTTAGCAGATATAAACCTTAACTATTCACCTTCGTCCAATTAAGTTCAATCTCTACTCTCTGTGAAGCAGTCCTTAAATAAAACCCAATCATTCTCTCTCAACGACTTCCCAACTGGACTAACATACCAAAACCTCTAATCCATTTGATCTTCCGATATTAGCATTTTCATCGACTCATCAAAATAATCTGTAATCATCTCCTTAAATTCCAAACAACTCATTTCACACACTATCAAAGCCGAAAAGACCCGCCTATTCCATCCAACATAATTTCCGTCTGCTATCAACAAGAGATTAATGGTGATCAGTTCCTCAATTTGCCAATAGACAGTCGACAATCATGATGGGGCATAAACCGTCTTTACCAAACTATAATAGCCTTTCTTGCATCCCATACACAAAACTACCTAAGGCACAAATCCTTAGTTGACATAAACCTTACCTCCGCATTTCTTACGGAATCGGGAACAACACTGTCCCAACAACACTTACATTCTTGCAATTCACAACACACTGAGCCAGCGCTCCACACCTGAAGCAACATGGAGAAGTACCAGCTTCTCCCCCACTTATCTCATTCTAACTCCTGAAAACAAAGGATCAGAAAACCAGAAAGCACTGACAGTGTTTCACACACATATCACGTACTAAGGGACAAACAACAATGACAGTATTCAACTGTCACACCAACAGACTCAACAACTGAATCAACACTGGCTCTGATACCACTTAATGTAACACCCCCTCTTTATACCCCCAAATAAACAAATAAATCATTTAGGCACGTATTGGAAATTTCATCAGAGTATAATTGTAAACACGGCATAAAAAGGTGTGTCACATTATGCTTGAAATTAAAACATACAACACCTGCTCAACAAATGATATGCAACAGTGGGGTAACTTTCAACGTAGGAACTTAGTCCTTACACCCACATTTCAATATTTAGAATGAAAGCGGAAAATCTAAACATTGAATAGCAACCAACATATATACATACACACATATATATATCATCCAGTATGAATCACAAGCAACATCATGTTTATATACACAAATTCATCAGCAAGATACATATGCAAATGTATCACAAAAAGATCAAAACGTCCTAGCTACCCGGTTCTACATATCAGAGCCAACCGACCAACAAGGAAAATGAAGACACGCTTCACAAAAAGACCGCCAGATACCTAATCTGCAATGCCTCATAGAGCATCATAAAACAGCAGAAGGGTGAGAAATATTATCATAATAACAATGCATATAATTATGTACTACAACATAAACATATAACACATATTCTCACCACAACTCATCATATATCACAATATAGATATATCATCAAGCATATTCATTATGCATACGTTCACCATTCTTATCATTCCACATAAACATACACATTTATGTTTATTCACCAATACATCATTTAAAGATGAGAAATGCAAATCATAGAGACCGACTCACGACTCTATGCAAATGCAATGCGGTACCGACTCAATCCTTATTAGTTCTCTCAGGAACTCTGCTGGAACCATCGCTCGTTACCAATGTAACTCCCCGTCGGGCCTACGATGCTCACCCATTGCTCACACCCCACATGGGCACACAATGTTTATGGATCGCTCACACCCCACACGGGCACACGACCCGATCGCTCACACCCCACCTGGGCACATGATCGTCTATAATCATCGCTCACACCCCACCTGGGCACACGAGGTTATAGTGGATTCCCTCTGGAACCGATCTGTCGCTCACACCCCACACGGGCACACGACCCGATCGCTCACACCCCACCTGGGCACACGATCGTCTATAATCATCGCTCACACCCCACCTGGGCACACGAGGTTATAGCGGATTCCCTCTGGAACTGATCTGTCGCTCACACCCCACACGGGCACACGACCCGATCGCTCACACCCCACCTGGGCACACGATCGTCTATAATCATCGCTCACACCCCACCTGGGCACACGAGGTTATAGCGGATTCCCTCTGGAACCGATCTGTCGCTCACACCCCACACGGGCACACGACGTTTATGGATCGCTCACACCCCACATGGGCACACGACCCGATTGCTCACACCTCACCTAGGCACACAATCTTTTATAATCATCGCTCACACCTCACATAGGCACACGATGTTACCACGGATTCTCATTAGAATCGCTCAACACAAGAATGTATTTCATGATGCTTCACATGCAAAATGACACAAGACATTCTTGAAATGCATACATATTCACAATATATTCATGCATTCATCTCATACAATCACATACAATCTATATACATTCACATCAATGTACTATTGTATGATTCACATCCAAACACACAGTCAAAACGGTAAAAGTCGCTAAATAGCACTATTCCCGACTTTCCGACATAATAAAATCGGCCAACAGTTTCCACACCATCATAATCACAAAGTACAGCTCAATAGATTTCCAACGATATAAAGAACGCCTAAAACGGAATTACGGTTCGAGAATTATGAATCTTTAAAAGAAAAGAAAATTATATGAAAAAAAACGAAAGCGCCCGGCGACAGGAACGTTTCGCCCGGCGACGCTTCCATTTCGCCTTCGCTTCGCCCGGCGAAGAAGGGGCGAAGGAAAATCCCCACAAACGTGAACCAACCAGTAGCTTGACACCCTCTCGCCTCTCAATTTCGCCCGGCGAAGGCACGAACCGCCCGACGCTCTGCACCAGAAGCAGAATTTCTACTTCGTTTTCACTGTTCCAAAACCCCCAAAATCTACATTTTCTTCCCCAAATTACTTCCATCAGCAAAACAATTAATAGCAATGATTCATAAACATAGGGAGATCATACAACACAAATTATATCGATTTCTATCCGTGAAAACATCGATTTCTACCATTTTCTACACCAATGGGTTTTATACCAAAACTCATGAAAATCAACGAAAACAACAATACAATCATACATAATCGTACATATTGCTAAGATAACAAGATTTCACACCCTTACCCGGATTCCAAATGATCTAGCTCTTGTTCTTGATGATTTCCACTCTTTCTCCTCTTTCTTTCTCTTTTTCCCCTTTTCCTCTTTCTTTCTCTTCTTTTTCTTTCTATCTTTCTCTATTTCTCTATTTCTCTCTATCTCTCTTTTCTATCTATTTTCTTTTCTCTCATTTTCCACACAATCAATTAATTCATTTTTTTCTCACATAATTCTAATTCCACAAAATTTCTAACTTATGATTAATTATGAAAAGTCTAAAATACCCTCCATTCTAATTTCTCCCGGAAACTCTCAAAACGGTAAAATAACATTTACCACACCAATTTCACAATTAAAATAATTTATCACCCAATTAAAATAAAAGACTCAAGAATAATAGAAATAATCAAAATCGGGGCGTTACACATCCTAGTACCACTTACCTCCATCCCAATAACCATTTTCAGCCACATTACTCTCCTTATTCACAGCATTAATCCATAATTCTGGGAATAAATCCACTAAAGCCATATTTCCAGCCCAGCAAGAACTTCAAAATGGAACAAATTCACCACAACCCAAGTTGTATGAAATACGATCTGTTACTTTCCTCCCTTCAAGTAAAGACAGCTGTACAAGATCTCTCCACCATAAAGAGGGAGCTACAAGTTGTTTCGAACATTTGCCGGTATGAAGATCACTTTGGTAATTACGGTACCTTGTATCAATTAAATCCTTCCACAAAGTGTTCTTATGTCCCAGCATTCTCCAAGTCCACTTAAACATTAACGCAGAGTTGAACAATTTTAGATCCTTCACCCCTAAACCGCCGTTTTCTTTCTTGTTGCACACCGTAGCCCAAGACACCCACGCCACTCCCTTTTTAGACACTGTACCATTCCACAGGAAAGACTTTTGTATTGAAATCAAGATACGAATAACTTTAGCAGGTAGCTTATAGAAAGACATGAAGTGAATCGGTAGATTAGCGAGGACCGAATTGATCAATGTTACTCGACCACCCATGGATAAAAACCGACTTTTCCAAGAGTTCAGTCTGGAGCGAGCCTTGTCAATCAACGACTTCCAAAATGATACTAAGGTGTGGTTTCCTCCAATATAGATTCCTAAAAATTTGAAAGAACAGTCAGAATTGAAAAACTTACAGGATAGGTAATTTCCCGCAGCCGATAAAAACAGTTCGTCCACTCCAACGCCATACAAAGAACTCTTATTGAAGTTTATTTCCAAACCCGATATGAGGTGAAATCCTTTAAGGATAGTCTTAACTGCCAGGATGTTTTTCCACGAGCCGTCTCCTAGAATAACGGAATCATCTGCGTATTGCAATAAATGGAACGACACTTGCGAGTTGAACTTGAAACCTGAGAATGATTCATTTTCCACAACTCTTCTCATCAGTACTGCAAGTCCTTCTGCTGCAATAGTAAAAAGGAAGGGAGCAAGGGGGTCGCCTTGCTTAAGACCCCTTGAGATAGGAAAATCCACTGTTGGAGAGCCATTGACCAAAACAGAGGAGAAACTATTAAACACACCCGTATCCATCCAACCCAGCCATACATTACCAAACCCCATAATTTCCATAACATCTCGTAAGTACTTCCAATCAACACAATCGTATGCTTTAGCGAAATCGACCTTTAAAAGCATAAGATCTTTCTTTGCACGTTCCGCATAGTCTATGGTCTCATTTAGCACGAGTACTCCGTCAAGCAGATTTCTTCCTTCAATGAACGCCGACTGAGAGTTTGATATAAGAGATCCTATTTTCTTTTTCAATCTAGCTGCAAGAATCTTTGACACAACTTTATAAACTGAGCTAACAAGTGATATGGGCCTATATTCCTCCAAGTTTTTAGGATTCTCTGTTTTAGGAATAAGTACCATAAAGGAGGAAGCAAACACCTTGTGTAATTTGTCTCCCTTGAAAAATTCCAAAATGCAATTCGTAAAATCATACCCAACAATACTCCAACACTTCTTGATAAATTCGAAGCTGAAACCATCAGGACCTGGACTACGGTCGTCAGTGTATTCAAAAACAGCTCTTCTTATTTCTTCTATCCCCACCTCAGACTCTAGCTCATCACTGTCCACTTTAGAAAGGCTCTTGAACCCTGCACCACCCACATACGGATACGGTCTGGAACTTCTGGAAAACTTCTTAGCAAAATGTTCTTTGGTAGCCTGCTTGACCCCGTGCACCTCCTCCACAACTATGCCATTCACTCTAACAGAATTTATAGTGTTCAAGTTGATACGGTTTCTCAGTGCTGCATGAAAAAACTTAGAGTTAACGTCGCCATCAACACTCCATCTTAGTCTGGATTTTTGCTTTAGGATGTTTTCTTTAATTCTCAAAGATCTCCATAAGTCATCTTCTGCACAATTCCTATTCTCCATAACTTCTGCAGATATATCTCCTCTTTTTGACATAATAAGTTCTTCTATCTCATTAATAGTACATGTATCTGACTTTATTTTGGTGTCTACCCAACCGAATACGTTAATATTCCACCAACGAAGTTTCACTCTAAGGTTCTGCATCTTTTTGGCCAAAATGAAAGAAGCCTTCCCTGATACCTTGTACTCATCCCATTCCTTTTTAACAAAATCCAAAAAACCTTTATGTTCAAACCAACATGACATAACCTTGAACGGTTTGGGCCCCCAATTCGTATTTCTCACAGAAATAGACACCGGCCTATGATCCGAAACATCTCTGTCTCCAATTTTTTGGCTCACCATGTTCCATTCATTAAAAACTCCAGGAGTGACAATGAATCTGTCGAGACGGCTACACACCTTGTCTTTCGCTTTAAACCAAGAATACTTGTTTCCACTCAGAGGTAAATTCACACAACCAATCATATTTATGAACTCTAAAAACTCTTCCATATATCTTCTATTGAAACTGGAGTATCCTATTTGTTCTGAAGGACATTTAATTGAGTTAAAGTCACCACCGAGAATCCACTCTCTAGGTTCCAAGCTGTTTTTAAGATTAATGAGGTTGGACCACAACACCCTTTTCTCCACAATGTTACATGGGGAGTGTATGTTAAAGAAGTAGCATCTCGTACCTCTCCAATATGCTTGCAAACCTAAATATCCCTTGCCTCTGTAGCTGCATATAGGATCCACTACCCCAACTTTCCATATAGTTATCATACCCCCTGAAAGGCCATTAGAACCAGCTGCAGACCATTGGCACAGACTGTCACCCCATAAACTAACCACCAACTCATCATTCATCGTTGTTCTTTTAGTTTCCTGTACAAAACAAATTTCAGCACCAACCTTATTTATCGTATCTCTAATTTTCCTGCGCTTTAAAACACCCCCACACCCTCTAATGTTATATGTTACTATATTCATATATAACCAATAGCTTCCTCCTTCTTCCCTCTCTTCAAGTTTCTGTCTGCAACTTCAAGATTTCTCAGGATATTCTCAAAAACTTCATCGTCCTCCACAGCTTCAATTCCAAGACTCTTGATAGCCTCCCAAACTCTCGAAGGAAGGGATTCTAGTTTCTTTTTAATCCTTGAATTATTATGGAAGAAACCAGAGTCACTCAAAGAGATATCACTCGATCCAGCACCCTTAATGATAGGATCACAAGCCTGCTTTTCCTCTGATAAGACAGTTTGTCTCTATTGCTCCAAAACAGTTCTAGATCTAGATGTAGAAACATCAGCCCTCAGGAGAGTAGCATAGTATGAAGGTTTGAAAGGAATTTTTAGTCTCTTGTAAATATCATCTACTAGTATCTTCTTCTTCCTCAAAGAAGGCCTCTTTCTAGATGCATCATCCTTATAGTCATTACCACCACTCAGCACATTTGGGTGAGAAGATACCTCAGCTTCATTAGGCATGTCACCTCCTAAAGATCTAATATCATCCCCTGCCATCGAAGACATCACCGTATTGGCATCACTTTTTGATTTCAGGGGAGAACAAGTCTCATGAACCTGGCTAGCAGCTCTTGTATGACAGTAATCACTGATTCCACCCTCTCTTGCTCCACCCTGCAAATTTGGCACATTTCTATCCATAGATAAGATTTGATTCTCAAGTTGGGTTTCAGCTTCACTTTCCACTTCCCTACACCAACTATTGCCCTCTGAACCCACCTTCCTAGGTAACACTCCTTCAACATTGCTTACTTCCAAATTGTGGTCTTTAGAAGAGCTCCTTATCTCACCTGAATTTGATACAGGAGATATAGTCTCTGGAACTTTGAACTGAGAGCAAAGAACCCTAGAAGAACTATCCCAAGACTCCCCTTCACCATCCTGGTCCGACTCAGAAAACACAACTTCTGAGCTGTCTTCGCCAAAACAAGAATCTTTCGCCCTGCCTTGATCCCAAGTATACGGTCCAAAAGAATCCTCCACTACCTTTATTCTGTAAACCATGTCATTCACGTCAATGTTAACTACCTCGTTAAGACACATAGCAAATTTTGTCCTAACTAGGATTCTAGCCACATCCAGCCTCGTATGTTTCCTTGTCTCCTCATCCATCTTAATAAACTCCCCAGTAGTAGCAGCTAAGAATTTGAAAAAGTTTTCACTCCAAACATGGCAAGGGAGACCAAAAATTTTGATCCAAGTAAGTCTCTCTTGGTCTACATCATTAGGAGACCAAGGACGGATTTCTGAGAACCACTTAGAAATCCAACTGCTATCTTCAGAAATCATCTTTTGGATATCTCCCGGATTATCTTCTTCTAATAGGCAAAGATTTGCCCCCATAGGTGTTATTTTGATATTGAAGAAGCCTTCCATTTGAAACGCGTCCAATACCTCAACAGCTGAACCCGGGCTCTCCAATACTCCAGTGAATGCCTGCTCAAACCTCTCAATCTCTTCCTTGTTTACCATAAAACTCAAATGAATTCTTCAGAGTTTCAATTTTTTTTGGTACAAAGTTTCAAAATCTAATTATAATGCAATTATCAAATGTACTAAAATTAAGAATTAAATATATTTATGAATGATTGTAATATGATTTTATTTCTCTAGTAACATCCGAAAAATATCTGTTATTAAGACTATACCTGTAAAAGAAACTTGTGCATATGCACGAATAATGTTTTGGAACACGCATTTATACATATATTTGAAAAATGAAATAATGTATTAAGACTATGATTAATATTTTATTAAAATAAATTCATCAACAAATTTTAATAATAAAGGACGACAAAAACTATTAAAATTGCAAGACTTTTTATTCATTAAAACTAACAAAAAAAACTAATTATTAATATTTGTAAAAGTATTTATCATCAATTTATAAATTACACATATTTTTTTTTAATAATAGTAAATATAATGAGCATGATGTAAACCATACACATGCACATGATGGTGTAAATACATGACGATGTAACCGATACCATAACATGAATAACTAACTCTAAGTTAGTTATATTTTAGTTAGTTGGTTAGTTGTAGTTGCTTGATATATAAGCAACCATATGCCTTTGTAACTGATTGAGATTGAATGAATAATTTACTTCCACTTCACTATTCAATGCATGCTACTTGTCATACCCACTTTTTACCCTAACATTCATATCATTCATTCATCGTGCATTTTGTTGGTCATTTGTGTCATACCCCAAATTTTGACCACGAGATTTCCCATCATTGTGACAGTCATCACCATAATATGGATGTACCATCATGTCTTATCAATATCCTCAAAGATTGTTGAGCATTCACTATAATCAAGAATTTGGGTTTCCATCCCTCTTTGAGCATTTGGGAAAAAATCATTCAACAAAAGACATGATTTTCAACTTGTATAAACTCTCAAGCACCCCTAAAGGATCAAGTGGACTCCCACATCAAGAATCAAGCACAAGGTTGCAACATCCTAAGTGGATCAATCCTCAAGATCGACAGTGTCACCAAATTAGGGTTTTGATCGACCAAGGCCTCCAGATGAAATTTCCATCTGGGCATGAGCCAATACTTCAAAGCATGGCCCAAGATTCTCAAAAGGACCTCATGGACCCAATCATCAAGCCAAAACAACCTCAGAGGAAGCATTCATCAAAAATCAGGAATTAGGGTTTCTTGACCTAATTCACCCCTAAGTTGACTTTTGAGGCAAGGCATGAACCAAGACCTCAAGACATGATTTGAGAGCCTCAAATACACCACCTTGATCCATTTACAACAATGGATTGATCCAAGAAGCTTGATTCACAAGTTTCAATTTCATCAGGATCACAATTAGAGTTTTTAAGAAAAAGTCAATTGTATCTTTGACTTTTGACCAAGACATGTTCCCAAATCTTGGGACATGGTTCAAGACACCCTAAAACACCTATGGAATCCACTCATTAGGTTTGAATTAGGTCAAGGACTTGATTTCATAAAGGATCACACAGTTTAGAATTCATCTGACAAAAAGTCAACTGTGCCTAAAATCAAGTTTGGCTTTTTGAAATTTCTCACAAATATGGTTCCCCTAAGTCAAAAACAATGTTAATGTATTATATTGATCATCATTCATCAAGAAAAATCAAGAAAAGTGAGGTTTCTTGCAAAAGGGGGCAACCATGAGAAACCAAAATTTTTCTAAGTTATGAGACAAAAGTGATTTGGTACCAACTTTGCAAAGTCATAACTCCTAAACCACAAGGCCTTTTTCTCTCATCCAAAGCTCAAATGAAAGTTCATCTTACATACTTCAAATATGTCAACTACATCTCATTCCAAATCCTCATGGATTTTGAGTTATGGATTGATCAAAATCACAAAAAGTGAAAATGACCACTTTTTCCAACACTTAGTGAAATTTTCAAGAAGTCAGAATCTATTTCACTTTTTCCAAACTTTGAGGCCATTTTTCACATTGATCCAAGCTGAACCAAGACCAATCTTCGACATTAAAGTTAAAGTATGTCATGAGAGCTTTCCAAAGAGTACAAGAACTCCCATTAATTCAACTTGATCAAGGAGTTATGGATCTCACAACATGCCTTGCTCAAACTGGTTTTCAAGGCAGATTTGGTGCATTTCTTGTGCCACACGATTTCCATTTCCAATTCTGTCATCTTGCAAGATTTGTCCTCTTCCAAGATCAGAGGGAATCTTGATGACTCACTTGATATTTTCAAACTTGGACCATTGAGTCAAGAATCCAATCCATTTGGCATGTGATCATTCAAGTTTCCAATCCAAAACTCCAAGTTTGTCATTTAGCATTGATGTAGTGCATTGAGATGTCATGAACCAAGCCTTATCACTCCAATTGAGTCAAGGTTGTTGCAAAAATTAGAAGACCTAGAGCTACCAAGACCAGCCCAAGTTAATGGCCAAGTGAAGACTTGGTACCTTGGCATTTAAGGAAGTGATACATGGGCATATCCATTAGATAATAGGGTGAACCAGTTGCCATTCACTATTCCTTCAAAAACAAAACTCCTCTACTATAAATATAGGTCATTTATTATGTTTCAAACCACACCAAAACAATACCAAAGCCTTGTTTTCTCACTCTCCCTCTCTTACTTCATTTTCAAGTCATTATGGAGCAATTTTGGAATTCTTGAAACCAGAGCAAATACCACTCAAATAACCATCCTAACACATCATAAATTATCCATTGGAGGTGTTCAAACCTTCATCCACATTGGACAACCTCAAAATCAGAAAGTCAACCTCCAAAACCTCAAATTTTGACTTTTCTGCATTTTACAAGCCATGTCTTGATTCAGTCACTTTCAAAACCAAACAAAGCTTCAAATACACTCCAAATAACATCCTCAAACTTTCCCAACTAGTTTCCCTCAACTGGAACACCATTTGAGTGAGTTAACATTTTGGTCATTTTTGCCACTTTTGCAAGAAAGAGCCAACTCTTGTTCTTGAGGTTTCCAGCTGGTTTTGATCATCCTAGAAACTTCTAAGGGATCAACCAAAAGTGTCTAAAGCATTGGATTACTTCTGGCATAAGGATCTTGACAGTTAGCACAAGGAGCTTAAAGAGGTAAGTGCATCACAACTTGAACTCTTAACAATATGCATTGCTTTGATGTCCATTGATCATGGACATCTCATACATATCATATGTGTTGTGTTTGAACTAATTTACCATGTTATTATTGCTTGTATGATAAGATAGCATAGAACATGCAAATCTTGGCCTAATTTGAAACCACTATCGGGTTTTAAAATGGGGACATCTTTAAAAAAATCTAAAAGCACCATTGGATTCCTCATGAAATTCTAGGTACGATCCATCTAAATTTTGTCCAAATCCATGGAGAAATGAGGGAGTTATGGCCTTCATGCAAGAGGCCTAAAATCAGGCCAGCCTTGGGCAAGGGCCAGGCCAAGGCGCCTTGGTCAGGCCTAAAACCTTGTCACACTTATATGCACATGGGGTGGTTTTGATACACAGATGTATCACCACCCCAGTGGTAGCGCGCATGTGTGTTTGGATGGGAGGTCATGGGTTCAACACCCACCCAGACCATTTTGCCATTTTCTCTCATATTTTGCTATTTTTCTTTATTTTTTATGGTTTTTATTAATTAATTCCAACATTAATTTCTCTCTTAATTTTAATTATTTTTTATTGGTTCTTTTTTGGAAAATCTACAAAAATGTTGAAATACTTTATTCCACAAAAAAATTCAATTTATTTTATTTATTTAATATATTTTGAATTTTGCAATTAATTTCATTTTATTTGTTTTCAAACATTTTTAAAATGAGATTTCCACCTTGATTTTTCAAAACCAATTGAATTTCAAGCCTTCATGTGATTAAACATGATTTTTAAAAACATTGTCCAAAATATACAACTTGTTTTTTCAATATATTTGGTATTTTATATCATTTATTACTTTTTTTTTTAAAAATTATATTTGTAAAAGAAATTAGGGTTTCCTCTTGATCAAACTTCTATTCAAAGACACTTTTGGGCCTCTAATAGAGTGTAAGACCCATCCCTTGACACACACAAACCATTTTGGGCCTCAGTCATTGAATAAGTCCCAGTACGTTTTTAAAAATCTCGGCGCGATCGCCGTTTTCAAACAATTTTAAGCTGGGCTTCCCTTTGGTTGTAAGTCCCATTTCTCTTTTTTTTTTAAATAATTTTTTTGGCCTCTAAAAGATTGTAAGACCCATCCCTTTGAAAAAAAACCATTTTGGGCCTCAGTCATTGTATAAGTCCCGACACGATTTTCAAAACGACGGTGTGATCACTGTCTTTCATTGGGCCTCTCCTTGAGTTGTAAGCCCTATCTTTTGTATAAAAATGAACCTTGGGCCTCTAATAGAGTGTAAGACCCCACCTCTTTTGTAAATACAATAAATTTGGGCCTCAGTCATTGTATAAGTCCCTCAGTGAGTTTCAAAACTATGACGCGATCGTCGCCTTTTTAAAAGAATTTATCTGGGCCTCTCCTTGAGTATAAGCCCCAAGCTTCCTTTTAAAAAACAACTTTCTTTTTTATTTAGATTCAAATTCATAGTTTTTATCAAAACTTCCTTCAATTTCTTGAATAACAAACCATACAGCTGTGTTTTATATATATATATATATGTGTTTATATACTTGCTTAGAGTTTTCCCCAGCAATTAGGTCTAGCATTAGATCAAGTCAGCAGTCACTCTTTCAACACAGTCAAAACTAGTTTCCCATAGGAAATTCCAGATACAGTCTTGCCTCCTCTTGGTCTTATACAATATGGAACAGAGAAAGGCATTATTCCCGATGAAACTTTTCTCAAGACTGTCACAACTTAGAAATTTGTACAAGAAATTCATTTCCCCATAGAGGATTAATTCCCGGTGAAACCTCTCTTGAATTTCTTCAAACTCTAAAACTGTTCACTAAAGAAATGATTATTCCCGGTGAAACCTTTCTTGAACTTTTCTTAGGTTTGGACCCACGGGCTTCCTAAAAGCATCCCCAGCCTCGTCTTGGGCTTTGTACAAGGGCCCTCAGGCTTCTTAGAAGTTCTCAGCATCCTCTTGGGCTTAGTACAAGGACCCAAAGACCTCCTATAGGTATAGGACAGAACTTAGTCATCCTTTGTTTGTTCATTCCTCCAGAGAGTCAGAATCTCAAAACATCAGACCAGTTTAGGGTTGATTCTCATCCCTTAAAACATCAGCCTCCTCTTAGGCATCATACAAAGATAAGCCTTTTCATACAAGTTGACTTGGACAGTCTCACCTCCTCTTGGATCTCAAAGAAACCTTCAAATTTCCTAAAAGCACAGAAAAAACCCTGATCAATCACCAACAGAGTTAAGACCTCCAAAGGTTTCAAAACTCAATCTTTAAACTCTTACTTTAAATTTCCCCAGCTAGGGTCAAATTACTACCAGTAAACACTTATAAAAATCAAAACCTCAAGGCATCTGATATTTCAACTCTTCTGCATTCCTCAGCAAGATTTGATTCCCCAATTTGGACCTGTCTCTTGATCTCAAAAATCCTCAGCAGAATCTAGCCTCCTCTTAGGCTTCATATAAGAAATTTCCCTGTCAGCCTCCTCTTAGGCTTTGTACAATGATCTTCCCTCAGCCCTTTTAGCCTCAATCTTGGGCTTTGTACAAGACAGATAAAATACTCTCCAACTAAGTCAGTCAAACCTTTTAGCCTCAATCTTGGGCTTTGTACAATACACATTTAAACTGATCCAGTGGAGTCATTTATTTTAGCCTCAATCTTGGCCTTTGTACAAGACAGACAAAATATTCCCCAGAAGAGTCAATTTCTTCTAGCCTCCTCTTAGGCTTTGTATAATGATCTCCCTAATTAGAGTCAATCTCTCTTCAGCCTCAATCTTGGGCTTTGTACATGACAGAAATAAAACTCCCTAAACAGTGTCAACCTTTTAGCTTCAACCTTGGGCTTTGATCAAGGCACACATAAAAATCATCATCCCCTCAGAGGAAATCAAAAATCTCTCTGCAAGAAGACATTTCTCTGTACAATCACATCAAAACAGACAATTAAAGAAACCCTAATCCCAGATGATTGCTGTAAGTGGCACACTTATTGATTCAAAAATCCAAGTTGTTGTCCATCTTTTATCCTGGTAAACTTACTCTTTCATCTAATTACTGTAAGTGGCAAGCCTCTGGATTATTTACATCCAAGCCAATGTCCCTCTCTTCGCATGAAAGACTCCTAAGGAAAAATGGCATTGCTCTACACTGAGTTAAAGTCTCCTCCTTCAGGACACCTCCCCTATAAAGGAAATTATGGCATTTCTGGACTCCACGTATTCCAGTTAAAGTAATTCTCCTTTATAATCAGTTACCCAACAACTGTGATAAACAGATGAGATATCTTCCTTTAGAGATGACAAATTCTCTCTCAGTCAGAACCTTTAGCTTCAATGTTGGCCTTAGAACAAGACACAAATAACCTTTAGCTTTAATCTTGGGCTTTGAACAAGACACCAAACATCTTTTTCCTCCCATAGAAATAGGAGCAACTACGATTGCTCTGATTTCCCTGTTTTCTTTAACGGGAATACGTAGGCATAAGATTGTGAAATCTTAGCAAGCACACATAACAAAAACTTTAGGTCCAGTACCTTATCAAAAACATCGAAAAACCCGAAAAACAACAAAAATACTCTCTCAACATTCCCAAAGGAGAAACTTTCCCAATTTACGACAGATAAACACCAGTAAGTAGATAACAGAAGAAAATGACAAACAATCTATGGATAACCATATATAGGATGGGTAATTGACAACTCCCCATTGTATAACCTGACCCCGGACCCCTCAATCTCTTAGAATTTGTTAAAGAAAACATTTGCGTGCAAGGTTAGTTTTAGATAGCTTCCCTTTCCTTTCCAGCTTCATTGGATAAATAAGAAATCATAAAGTAACACCCAATTCCAACCAATGCGGTAAGGTGGTCGCGTCATCGATAAAAATCGCACGCTACAATTTGTCTCAAGCATAAGTGATTCATTAGTTTGTTTTCCTAAAAGTTCTTACCAAGGTCACCTTTGTATTCTCTCTTAGTATCCTTATTCTTGTGCTTGAGTTTTTTTTGGGTATAATGCATTTTTATATCATTTAACTATTGTGCATCCAAAAATACAAAATATGTTGCATTTTTTGCTTTGTTTCTTTTCATTAAGGTTGTAATAATGATCAAAATGAGGCTCACATGGTCAAGACAAGATCACTTTGATTCATGGTAGACCTAATTCATCAAAGAGGTTCTAAAGGTTGATTTTGGGTTCATTATTGCTTAAGTAACAAGAAATTTGGATGTTATTCATTCATGGATAAAGTCAAGCCAATTTCATCCATCTTCAACTTGGTTTTAATGAAAAATTCAAGCTTATGCAAGAAGAGTTTCAAGTATGAACAACATTGGTTCTTGGATCAAATTCAAAGCATTCATGGCAAGATGACTCCTTTTCATTTTCAAGTTCATGTATTCAAAGTGAACCTTGTGCAACAGGGTTTGATTGATCAAGCTATCATCATGGACATTGCATGTTATGTTTCATCATCTAACAATGATCATGCAAGCTTCAAATGACAACGTTCATGAAGCCAAGTCAAGGTGAGGCATGGGTTCATCTTGGTTCAAATTGGTTGGCAAGATTGTTTCAAATGCGAGCAAGCTTCATACAAGCATGAGCTAAGAAACCATTAGCAAGGTATGGAAAAAGTTCAAAAAAGGTCTTGGCTCATGTTCAAAGAAGCAACAACAGCAACAATGTCAAGCAACATTATCATTAATCTATGAATGCAACTGAACAAGGTACAACTGCCATGAACAACTGGTACACATGAAGCTGCCATGAGCCAAGCTTTAAGCATCTAAGCTGCTACAATCAAGGCTTCATAAGTAAGCAAATAACATGTGCGGATAGCAGTCAAATTCAGGCCTAAATCAATTCAGAGCACAATGCAATAAATGATCAAAATTCAACCATCACAAGAACGAGTACAGGGGCAAAGTGAGAAATGAGGAGCTTCTAGAACCAGTAGGGACCATAAATGATTGGCCAAAATATCCCTTTCTACGCTGCACGAAAGGAGAGGTGATTGTACACTGAAATTTACACATGCCAACTCATCATTCTTGACATGCAAGTTTCAATTTTCATTTTTTGCTCCACACGAGTTTTACTTCAATTAGCATGTACCACTTATCTTAAGTCATCCTCACTCACTCTATAAATAGATGCTACCTACTCATTCATTCAAGCCTCAGAGCCATTGAAACCCTGCTGAATTCACTCCAAAAAAAGCTTCTAAACAAAGCACACAGGTAGAGCATTTGAGCCATTCTCAAAGCACCCTAAGCACTCAAACACCTTCACCAAGCACCACTAAAGCTAGAGGGATCAAGAACAAGGCCTGAAACCACCTCACCTGAGCTCCCCTAACTCATTGGTATCAACAACTATAACCTTTTAGGGAAAGCTAGAAACCATTATCATTTCACTTGAAACGAGTTACCATTGTGTTCGTTTTGTTCCACTGATCCTTAACCCCATGATTTAAGCTTCTATTGCTTTGAATCCGTCATTTAATTTTTGATTTAGGGTTTTTGCTCCCCATCATGTAAACTAAAATTCTCCTTGCTCAGGTCGAATCAATGGATTCTGAGCATGGAGGAGGCACCAGTGATCTGAGGCGAATGCAACGAGCATATGTTTGTGCATTGAGATTTTGAGATGCTGGATTCCATTTTGCACTTGCTTGGAGGTTGAAGATGACGTTTTTTTGTGACTCATCTCATGCCATTTTATTTCTTATCATGTTTTTTTATTATTTTTTCCTTTTATTTTACATTTTTAAAATCATCTTTTAAATCATGTTATTTGATTTTCATTTTGATTTTAATTTTTATTCATATTTTTGAATATGTTGGTTTAGCTTTTAATAATTGTTTGGTTTATCATACTTTCAACATTTCAAATTCTTGAGAATTGATCCTTTGGATGATTCAACCTTCTTTGGATCAAACATGTTGATAAATGATCATCTGATCATTTTTGGCACTTTGCATTAGAGATAGGTTATCCTTTATTAGATCATGCTTTGAGTTTTTAGCTTGTTTATAGATGATCCCTACATGATTGCCTTGGTTTTAATCTTCATCTTCATCCCTCCTTTTTATTTTATTTTCGTGTTGCATGTTTTAGGAGGCTAATTTTGTGTTAGTTCTCTAACATGTCTAGCACATAAATTATTATTGACCGACCTCAGATAGATATGACTTCTACATAAGCCTACTTACGACTGCTTGACATAACGCTAAATTTCCCTGATGCGATAAATTAGTTCTTAACCCTTACTCATTAACTATTGACCTATTAACTTTATTTTCTTGCCTTTTAATTATTGTCACTTGCATTCTTACAATTTATATTTCTTGCAATTTATTTTCATGCTCATCATCATACATCTAACTCATGCATCCTTTACTTTATGCCATTTTATTTTCTTTTCATTGTTCCATTTTATTAAAAAGAACAAAAAACATGATAAAATGAAAAGACCAAAAAGATGTAGGGACTTAAAGGATGGAATCTCATGGACTATGAGTAACCTTAGCATCATGGAGCTTTGGACTTAATTTTTTACCCTAGCAAAAGGAGACTTGGACTAGGATTCTTATTTTCACTGTCTAGCTTAAGACACCTTGCACACACGCATGGCTTTCTCTTGGGCTACCTGATAATGAGACTCCTTTATTTCTTGCATACATCCCTCGTATTTTTATGTACCCCCCTCCCTTTTTTATTTACTTTATTTATCTCTTGTTTTCCTTTGGTTTGGTCTTGCTTGCTAGCTATCCTTAGGGACTAGGAACGACCTCACTATTTTCTCAAAACCCTTGATCCAAATTCAAGTGGTGTTTTCTCAATAAAACTCTTGATGCAACGTCAATGGAATTTTCTCAAATAAACTCAAAAAATGTTAAAATACAATTAGAATTGTGCGCCACGAGCCTTAAGTGGTGGAGAAGGAGTGAGAATGGAGTTTTCCTACCCCCACTCAGTGTATTTTGGACAAAAGATGCTTGACTTAGTCGTTTCAAATATTCACCTCTACCCATAGTCTTTAGAGCAATTCAAATAAAAAACAATCTCTTCTCAAACCTAAAAACAACATCAACTCATCAAACTCTTCTTTTTGCACCTTAGGGCATCATCCCGAAAACTCTTTTTCAAGGTAAAATCAACCAACACACACTTATTTCCTACCCCGAACTATGGAGCTATGATTTCCTTATTGCACCATGAGGATACGTAGGCACGGGATTGCGAGATCTTGGCAAGCACCCTAATAAAAAGCCCTTCATATTCCCAATAGCAAGTAACCTTTAGATAAACGACACCCATTCACGCTTAGACGACCTAGATGGTTCTCGTTGAGTACAATTGATGTGAGGGGTGCTAATACCTCCCCCTTGGATAACCGACTTCCAGACCCGAATTTGGTTGCGAGACCATTTTCTTCACCATTAAGGGGTTTTATCGACATTTTCCTATCTTCAAAATAAATAATGTTGGGGGCGACTCTGTGCATTTTTCGCGTAGCGACAGTTGGCGACTCTGTTTGGGATTGTTCCCTAAGCAAGTCAAACCTAGTATAGGTTGCCTTCTTTGCATGTTTGGGTGTTTATATTTCCGCTTTACTTGCTTTATTTATTGCCTTTTTGCTTTAAATATTCATATGTTATATATTGTGGCTCTCTTATCCTGTGGTTTTGGATGGATACTTTGATTACAAACCTTGAGGGAAAGACTCTTTACCCGAGTCTAGAATGTAAACATGAGATAGAATGAGGTTGAGTAGTATGGGCTCTCGAGAAGCTTTTCTCGTGAGAGTCGATACGAGAACCTTGCTTAGAGTATATTCTTTTGTGTATATTGACGATCGACAAGCTTTTTTCATAAGCGATCAATGTTTTCATTAGGATCTATGACTCTAAGTATCTTTTTAGAACCTTGAACCTTGAACCTTGCCACTCGGTTGTCCTAAGGTGTCCCATACTTCTGCGGGAGAAGAGGAGTCATCCTTCTTAATGATGTTGACCTCAGGAAAAGCATTAATGATGAACTCTTGTCCTGCAATCTTTGTAGATTCATCATTGTGCTGAATATCTTTAAAATGTCTTGAGTAAAGATCCCATGATTCGATGGGGACACAGGTATTCTTTTCAATGATGCTCAGCTGATATGCATCGTTTGGCTGACTCTTTTGCCCCAAGTCGTCTAGGTACGGCTGACAAATAGGCAAGTCATCTAGTGGGTCATAATAGTCATAGTCGAAGTTGTCTTTCATCAGAGTGTCCTCCTCTAATGAATTTGGCGGAGCACGACATCCTTCCGGATCACAATCTTCGTACATCATCTTGACATCTGATCTTGGTATATATCTCGGACTCTGCGTGGGATAGCAAAATGGCGTATGCGCCTCTCCCTGATACATATAACCGTCCTCGTTGAGATAGGACTTCCACTCTTCATCTGAATCAGAAGAGTCACCCTCATTAATAGTATGTACTTCTTGAGATAATGGGTGGAGGAAGCCTCCACTGTGGAAGAAGTTGTGAATGGGATGAAAACTTTCATCGTTAGTAGCAGTCTGCGTACAGGTTAAGGAGAAACCAAGACCTTTCTTTGTCTTATGATCAGTAGGAATTACAAGTTGTGCCCATCCTTTTATGTTGTTACTCTCAATTGCTTTGAGAGCATCTTTGTAGGAGGAAATCGACGTCCCTTTCTCTGATCGATTCACATTGCTCACCGAAAGTGCTTGGAACTGAGTTCCAACAACCTCCTCGGGTTCTACACAGGAGAATGATGATAAGTTGCTTACTATTAATGCTTGCTCTCCATAGACTGTGACTAGTTTGTCATTTTTGACGAACTTCAGCTTCTGGTGAAGTGTCGAAGTGACTGCCCCAACCTCGTGTATCCAAGATCTTCCTAATAAATAGTTGTACGCTGCCCGAATGTCCATTACCTGGAAAGTGACTTGGAAAGTGTGAGGACCGATAGTTATGGGAAGGTTAACTTATCCGATAACTATTTTTCTTGATCCATCGAAGGCTTTGACGATGACCTCGCTGCCTCTCATCCGAGATCCTTGAAATGATAGTCACATCAGAGTAGATTTTGGAATAACATTAAGAGCTGATCCTGTATCTACCACTACGCTAGCTAGAGCATCGTCCTGGCAATTGACTGTAATATTAAGCGCCATGTTGTGATTTTTTCCTTCTTCCGGCAGTTCCTCATCACTGAATCCTAAGTTGTTGCATTAAATGATGTTGAAAATGATGTTGTCAAATTGTCTTATCGTCACATCTTGTTCTACGAAAGCTTGCTCTAAGACTTTCTGCAGAGCTTCCCTGTGAGCTTCAGAACTGTGAAAGAGAGATAACACAGAGATTCTTAATGGAGTTTGCAACAGTTGGTTTACAATGTTGTACTCGCTTTTCTGGATGAGATTTAACATCTCATCGTTGTTCTTTGAAAGGTCGGGATTACGGGATTGCCCGACTAGTTGGTTGGGAACGTCTGTTTGAGGTTCCTTTTCCTTGGTGGGTTCTTCAACTCCTCTGTTAAAGATCCGACCTCTCCGTGTTACTCGACTGATGTCAGCAATGTTTACGACGTAGGGTAATAGAGTTTTCTTTCCATTATCTATTGTGGTTGCACCGTACTTGTAAGGGATAGCCTTATCGAATTTGTACGGTATTGGTCCCCAGCAGATAGATAACCACAGGAGCCTTTTGATTTTTCTAACCATCGTAGCCAGCCTCAATTGGTTCAAGGTTGAGAATCTTTCTACTATCAAGAGGAACTCTTAATTCATGGAGTAAAGGGATTATGGCACAAACGTTTTTGGTCCTCTCATGATCAGAGATTATGACAACGTCTCTGCTTTGATCAAGGAAATAGTCTGGTATTCTGTCGATCGACCCAGAACTTGAATATGGTCGAATCTCTTTCCGGTCCAACTGATTTTGAAGACCAGCTCGTACGAGGTAGCATCCTAGTTATTCTCTGAACAAACTTTACAGCGCTCGTAGTTGTGAAGTGGCACCCGGCCACGCCCGCTTTGTATGCAGTGCATCTTTACTAGCTCTGTTTCCATCGAGCGGACATCCTGACTTTGATATCTAGTAGGATTCCCGTCAGTCATACTGATTTGCTGTGTAGCTTCGTCCAAGTAGATTGGAAGCCACCAGTGGTCCAATAAGTGTTGAAGTGTTCTTTGGACAAGTGCACATCCTTGGTCATTCTCACGACACTCTTTACCGTCTTGATAATCATGTGAAGCCAGAAAGCCAAGTCTGACCTGCTTAGAATGTAATTCTACCAGACTGGTATTCATCAAGCGAATATCAAAGATCTGAATCATATTGACTTGATGGTTATTTCTCTCCTAATAGTTCTGAATCCATCTGAGATCCATCTGACGCTGGAGGGCCTCTTGTACAAAAGAGCATCGCTGATTTCTTATTGAGCAGATCAGACAGGAATTGTAATCGTGCCGTGGTAGATTATGGTATTGACTTTGCCTTGAATGCATTGCCACCAAGTTGACGTTCATCGTCAGAATGTTGTGGTTCTGAACAATGTTGGGATTTGCATGAGCCATATTGACCTCACGGATTCGGTGATCTTGAATCCATCCGAGATTCATTTGTTCTTGTAGAGCTGATTGCACTACGGAACATTCTTGATTATTCTTTGAGCAGATGTCACACTAGTGATAATAGTGAGGTGGTACATGACTGTACCCGCTCTGCCTACAATGCATCCTGACCAGATTGGTTCCTACACTACTACAAAACGCGTAAACAACGACGCCATGGTTACAACGGTTCATCCCTACACCGTTGTGACATATCTAAACTAAGGTGCGGTTGTATTTTATTTGTTTTTTGAATAAAAATTATCCTTACATATCAACGGTTGATAATCCAACCGTGGTGATACCATCAAGCTTTCATGTGTTCGAACTTCAGCGCCATCATATATATTATTCCTTTTATGTTAAGGCGCGCCTTTTCTTTTTCATTTACTTTTAAATAAAAAAATTAAAAGTTATGACTACAGTTGTTTATTTACACCGTTGTGATACATTTTGTATGCTTTTTTAATTTTTAATTCTAAATATAACTCTGACGCATTAATATGAAATATATCATTACGGTTTTAGGTGTTGACCATCGTAGTATCTTTTCAATATACTCAAAGCTAGCTAGTTTCATTGTCTCTTCAGTATCCTTTTTTCCATTGAAAATAGAAAGTAGACGAAACGATACACGATTTCAACCTTAAACCCTGACGTTCAATACTGTGAAACAATACACGATTTCATCCAAAGCTTGCATCATCAGTATCCATTATTCACCGTGTTGTTGTCATTTTCGTCATCATCGTCACGATCGTTACGGAAGGAAGATTACGCACCAACCAACATCGTCGTCATCATCGTCACCGTCGAGAAGGAAGATAACAACAACACCGTCGTTGTCATAAGGAAGGAAGACAACAACAACACCAACACCAATATCGTTTACTTAGTCATCACGTTTAGGGTACGTAAAATATTTTCCCCATGCATCTACAGTAAACTCATTTGCCATTGTTGTTTATGTTCTTGTTGTTCAGGTTGTTGTTGTTGTTGTTGTTTTTGAACATAGATGTCGACCTTGTCGAGTTCTACATCAGGAAGCAGCAAAGATACTCAAACGATTGAGTGTTCTGCGAATACAACTCAAACGATTGATACTCAATCTAAAAGATCACAAAGAGGTGTCACAATGATGCCCTAATTCGGATCAGTCCGCAACTCATCTGGTGTAAAAATTCCGATCGAGTTTGATTCGCACTACAGATTAGTGGATTGTCCACATTACTCTACTTTTAAGAGTTATGTTGCATTCCTTGCACGTATCAAAGTGAGTATACTGATAGATGATTGGAGAGAAGTGGATGTTAATGTCAAAGACAGCATATGGACAGACGTTGAGGTATTACATACTATAATTTTCATATATTTGATATCACTACCTATAGTTTCTAATTCATACTTATATATTGATTTAATGTAGTTGAATTTTGAGTTTACCGATAACTCAAAATTGAAAAAAAGTGGATAACTTATATCGGTGTTCGTTGGAGGGGATTTAAGTCACAGCTCACGACTGACTACATTACGAAGCCTAAGAGCGGTCTTCAACGTCCATGGATTCGGTATAGTTTTTTATCGAAGAAGGTGTGGTACAAGTTTGGGAAGAAACGCCGTTCTGAGGAATTCAAGGCTAGTACTAGTCTTATGTAACCTATAATGTTATGCTAATGAGTTATAGATACTAATCATACACATTTTTCACTATGTTAATAACAGGCTAAAAGCGAAGTAGGAATTCAAAACAAGGCAAAAAACATGTACCCCCATAGATTTTCTCGTGGGGGTTACAGGAAACTTGAGAAGAGAATCATGCAGGAAAAAAAACAAGAAGGAGGAGATGGTGACATCCAATCTCCACCGTCAAGACATGTGAAATGGAAGCGGGCTCGATTAAGACCTAATGGAGAGTACACCTCTGAGGCTTCAAGAGTAGTTGCTGAGAAAATTGTAAGTATATGTTTTGTTTTGCTTAATTATGTTATTTAAATGTGTTTGCTTATGTAAGTTGCTCATGTTGTGTAGGATAATTTGGTTGTGGCGGACCGTGAAGGCACATTTGTTCTGGAAGCACGACATGACATATTAGTGGAAGCTATCGGAACAGCTGAGCATGGAGGTCGTGTCCGTGGTGTTGGAGAAGGTGTCGGCTTGAGGTCATACTTTGGATCTCGTAGAAAAAGCACCGAAACCACTGAATTTCATGCTCAACGACAAAAGATTGAGAATGTTGAGAAGCAATTGGAAGAACAAAGAAGGATGTTTGAAGAGGAGAGGGAAAAAGGGAAAAAGATGTGGAAAAGTTACAAGAGTTATATTCGGTATGTGCTTTACTTGAGATGTTAGTGTTTTATCGGAAATGTATGATATATATTGTGCTTATTTTTGTTTTATGTTCTAATTGAATGTTATGATGTAGAGATTAAGTGAAAACCTCGAACAACGAACAAATGAAGATCAACGTTACGTTGATGGTGATGATCAAACTCCAAGTAGAAGTGTTGTAAATCGCGCTTCTACAAAAGGAAGTAATTGTACAACTTATCCCCCCCCCTTTAGATAACCGCAATGGGATATTGGACCCTAGTCCAAATGAAATAGCCAATTTATACTTGTCCATTGCAACAACAAACCTTGCACAACCTCTCCCGCTAGAACATTGCCCGAAATTGGATGTAATGTATTACACTCCTGAAGATGTAACCGATTTTCTCGCAGGATTTAAGTGTCTTGACATAGCTATTTTGCAAGTTTGGTGCACGTAAGTATATAGTTGAATATACATGTCATTATAGAACATTATAATTTTTTGTATTTTCTCCCTTAATTTATTCATTTTCTTTGATCATTTAGGTACATTCACCGTGTTTGTATAGGGTTAAATAAATCAAGTACTTATGGGATCTTGGAGCCAACTTATATAAGTTGGGCGTATAATGAAAAAAGTATCATGGAAAAGTACTTTAAAGAACGGCTAAATGAGGGAGAAAAAGAATGTTACCTTGCACCATTCCTCTGTAGGTAAGTATTGTTGTAATTTATTTATATATTCTATATTTAGTTTTGTTTTAGTAAAAATTAATTTTATATATATATATATATATATATATATATATATATATATATATATATATATATATATATATTCTCGTGTTCATTCAGTGGTCATTGGCAATTGATCATAATATCATTTAGGACAAATGCGGTGACATTACTGTGTTCCTTGCACGCCCCACTCCACAAACCAATGAAGATATTATTCTAACGTAAGTGTCTATGTTTAATATCATTTTCTTTGACTTTAATTGTAATTTGTTTATCATGTAATATATTTAATTTAATTTTCATTGTATAGTCTTGTGGAGCAAGTTAATATAATGTGGAATGTTAGAAAAAAAGCCCACATGGATTGCTCCTAAAGTAAGTGGCCCGATTACCTGTTCCTTTCATTTACATTCATGTGTGGTTATATTCATGTTATTATATTCATGTAATTTGTAGACGAGGAAACAACCCGAGAGTTACGAGTGTGGGTATTATGTCAGGAAACACATGTTAAACATTGTCCTTGCCGGCATTGTTGATTCTTGGGATAAGGTATATATGTCATAAAATGTTTACATATATTAATATATAAGTTGACTATTGAATTATTATCATGCATGATATTCAATTTTTTGCTCTTTCTTATGTAGATGTTTAACGACCAATCCCCATTCCCCGTTGAGGACTTTCTAGATCTTCGTAAACGTTGGGCGTATATCCACAATGTGCTTAAGGGTCCTCCTGCTGTTTGATATATCAGCAACATTCCTCAACATATTTTTTGATGCACATATTTTTAGCTTTTGATGCACATAATGTGAACAATTATTTTGGCTTTTGATGCACATATTGTGTTTGATGTACAGGATATTGTATTTGATGCACATAATGAAATCAATAATATTGGCTTTTGATGCACATTGTTGAACCCTAATATTTACCCCTAAGATTTCGCACATCTTATTTGCATCTCATACCACAAACAAGATCACAATCTTCGTTTCGCCTGAGCATCTGTATATTATTCTCACTTGCTTCTGTTTATCTAACCTCTAACCAAAATACCAAAAATTTGCTGCAGTTTCTCTCTCTGTGTGTTATGCAGGTTTCTCAGAGATAATGGCCTAATTTCAGGTCAAATGTGGTTGTTTGTTCATGATCCAGTTCAGACTGATGTTTGACCTAATCTTGGTCAAACTATCAAGCAATTGCTTCAAGTGCAACTTATCTGTTTTAGTGGGTTATTTTTCAAGCAAAGACTGTTCAAAGTCAAGACGTTTTGTGTTGAGACTCCTCAGTTTATCAAGCAGTGGTTCATGTGAGTGGCAAGATTGTTCAATGGCAGTTGTGCTATGGAGAGGTTTAGATAATTCATTTGGTCGTGGCTTAAGTTGCAAATTATTCAGTGATTCAGGATTGGTTTCATCGGCTATGTTGCATATTTTATCAGAGGCTTGCGGAAAAAAAAGAATCGAGATTGATTTTGGACTAAAAAATAAAGATTAGCAATCCCTTTTTTCCATATCCACCATTCTAAACCATTTTCTTATCCTTTCTCAAAATCCAATTACCCATTGTTCAAACCATATCCAATAATATCCATTTTCCATTCAAGCTTTCAATTTTTAATTCATATCCAATTATCCATTATATTCAATTATCCATTCTTTTTAGCCATTACCCATTTAAACTATTTCTATTTCTTCATATTTTATTAACCAAATATCCATATCACTATCCACTTTACTTCCAATATCCATTTTATTCAAATCCATAAACCAATTTCCAATATTCATTTTTAAACCCACTAAACAAAATACCCACATTCTAAATATCCGTTTTTTAATACCATTAACTTTTTCTTACAAAACATATTTTCTAAAATTCCAAAAGGCCATTTCAATTACAAAAATCACAATTGAAGCCCATCCAAATTCCTGTCCAAATGCATTCACACAAAAAAATGCAGCAAAAATAATGAAGTTCATGGCCAAGAAAGAGTCCAATACATACGACCCATATGTATTCAGCCTACCACTTAGTTCCAGCTGTTCACAACAAACCACACATATAACATGCCACAACTTGTACTACGAATGGGAAAAGAAAAAAATCCGTCACAATTCCAGCCACTTGCGAAAGCTACACAAACCACCTCAAGCCGTGATATTCCAATTTGCAAGCTGCAAATGCAACAAAACTCCAAGATGCCCAAGCTGCACATACACACCAAAACGCAGCAAAACAAGCTTCAAAACGACAAAAAATCTTCCAAACGGCATCGCAGCAAGTGCACATCAATTTCACAACTGCAACAAGCTCAAAACACAGTGAAAACAAGGAAAACGACAGCAACAAATTCACATCAATCTCAATTCAAATTCTTCTCCATTTCTCTATAAATTAAACTCCATTCTCCACAATTAACTCAAGCTTTGAAGAGCCAAAATCACTCTAAAAATAATTCAAACCAAAGCTTCAATTCCAATTCATACCTCAAGCTTCATCAATTCTAACCTGCAACACAAATCCAATCCATTTTTTTTGCAAAAAAATAATTTCAACACTCGTTGAACTTCAACCACCTTCAATTCCAAAAACGAAACCGTAATTGTTCATCAACAACCACATCGCACGAATCCATCTTCAACAACAATAACGCAACGATTCACACATCAACAATAACAACTTCAGAGTTTCGTTTTCAGAGGAAGAGTATAAGCAAGTGAAAGAAGAGTTAGACCGTTTCTTACTCGAATTCGAAGGTATTAAAGCTTCTTTGCCGAACCTTTGCGGTTTCAATTTGAATTATCCAAGCACCGTTACAAGAAATTGAAGACGTATTTGAAATCTACACTTAATTTCCATTCATTCCGCGCATGTTTCGTTTCCCGTCGTTCCGATTCGGTAGAGCTTCGAATTGTTGGCTATGGTGATGAATAATGTACCGTGCGTGTTTCTCATTCATGAAGAAGATGATGTTTTTTTTCTTTTTCTGATTCATTTAGTTTGATTTTGTTTTAAAGAAGAGAAGGTTCCACTCATGGATTAGGCGTGGGCCGTTACCACAGCCACCACCACCACCAGTTCTAAAAAACAAACCTCCCTCTTTTTTTTTTTTTTTTTTCTTATTTTTCTCTCTTTTTATTTCTTGTAATTTTTTTTACTATTTTTTTTCTTAATGATTTTCTAAAGAAAAATAGATTTTAATTTGTTGTTGACCATTTGCATTGTAATTTTGTTTTTCTAAACATTTTCTTGAAAAATCATTAAAAATAGTCTTGATTTTATTTTCTTAAAATTCTCTTATTGTTGGTTGTGTGGATCATAAATGTTAGATCCACTTTTCTTCATCTCTTTTCTTTTTGATCGATGAAAGTCTAATGGATCTTGGAATTCCTTTGTTGAATTTGATCAAGACTAGATCGTTACCATTTTTCTTTTCGTGCGGTATTGCTTTTGGATGACAATTGTAACACCCTGTACAATATCCATCTAGAATAATACCATACAAGTGTTTTATTTGGTACTGACACATCAATAGTGCCTACTGACATAGTTCACATGTCCATTTCTAAAACGTAAATACAACATATGGCACAAGGCATGGAAACTAGCCAAAAATAAAAATCTAAGAATAATATACAATATCCTCAATTGTATACAACAAAAGATTACACAGCGGAAAAATAAGCTTAACTAAGCTTCTCTTGAAACATCCACGCATCGCTCCACTTGTAAAACAAACCTGCAAACCACACCTGAAATAAAGCAACTATAGTGGGGTGAGATACATCAAATCTCAGTGAGTTCTCTATCTTATAGGTTCTCTCGGCTTTAACAGGTTCTAACAATCCTAACTCAAGTCCAGGGAAAGGGGAAAGGACCTTGAGTTCACATATTCATTCTCACACTATATGGAAACATGACATGAGTTCATTAACTCAACACATCATTAATCGATAACCGGTACCAAGGTATCTCTTTTTCCCGTCCGCTTCTACGTCTAGAAGGCGACCCGAGTCCTAGATCCTTGTAGTTACTTGGTATACAATTGGATTCGGGATCATCGGCCTGTTAACCGTGAACCGTCACTTCTCATGGCCTGTTAACCATCACAAGTCTCGTACCCATTGCACGGGCTTCCAATTGTACTACACGTAGGGAATCAAACCTACTAAGTAATCCTGCCTGCACTTCAGAGGAGCTCGAGACTCATGAAGGCCTTTCAAGGGCAACTCAAAATAAAATGGTTACGATTACATGATCACACAACAAAAATAGTGTATTCGACAATGCCTAGGACATAATGCCGCAACGCCTTTCTTGTCCTTCAAACCACAAAATTAACCTCATGTTCCATACTAGTGTTCCACTCTCGACTAGGCCAATACCGGCAAGGATGCACTTTCTTACAACACGTGCCCAAGTATTGCCATCTAGAGTTATCTACCAATCCTAGTTCTTCCTAGGTTTTCTTATTGTCAAGGTTGATGTCTTCCTCACTCTTCCTATTTCATTTTTTTCATTAACATGCATATTCGCTCACAACATGCTAAACAATAAGCAAAACACATCATAATAGCATAATAGAATAATATACCACAATTTAAAACATAATTATATCACTTTCGAACTTTCCCGATTATTTAATCGGTCGGTAAATTTGACATATATCAGCTCCATTGCATAGAATATTTCCTTAGCTTCACATCGATATAAAGAACGCTTAAATCGGACACCCGAGTAAAAAGTTATGAATTTTTGAAGTATTTTTCCAAAAAGTTACAGTGTTAATCGGTTAACACATTTGGTTAACAGATTAACCAAATTCAGAAACTTTCTGTTAACCGATTAACCAAAATGGTTAATCGATTAACCAGTTCAATTTTCACGTAAAACACCAGATTTCTCACTGGTTAATCGGTTAACCCATACCGTTAATCGATTAACCACGTTGCAGAACCCCAAAAACTCTGTTTTCTTGGATTCTTTCCATTCCAATCCCAATCAAAACCATTTCAAACATTCAACCAAGCATAAACAGATGATTATACATATATAATGGTTGTTCTATACGATTTATAACACATTTCAACCGTTAGATTTCATTGATTTAACAAAACTACTCATTTTATCCAAATCTAACCTAACTCTAAAACCTCCAGAAATTTACTCTAAAGTCTCTATCTAGAACCCACCTGATAATCGAAGAGGAGTTTGAAGAAGATGATGATGATGATCCATGGCTTCTTCTTCTTCCTTGAGCTTTTCCTCTCTTCCCTCTTCTCTTCTCTTCCTTTCTCTCTTTTTCTGTTTTTCTTCTTCTCCCACTTTCTATTCTTTTCCTTCTCAACAAATATATATATATATATACAATACTATTATTATATAATATAATCCAATAGAGTAAAATATCTCCAATTTATATTTTATCGTTTCAACCCAATTGATCAATTATTAGAGTTACCAGAATTACTTTCTTGAATTAATAAATATTAATCCATCTCTTTAATAAAATAATTGATCTCTTCAAAGTTCACTAGTTGCTCTATTGATCCCCAATGTCGATACTTAAAGTACTTAGAGGATTCCATAAATCCAATTAATCAAAGATAGAGCACATAGATACTCATCTGATCTCATCTGATATCCAATTGAGCATTTAAATAATATGGGGTATTACACTCTCCCCCCCTTAAATTGAAATTCGCCCCCGAATTTCCTCTATTCCACAATAACCGCAACTTGTATCATTGTCTTAGATCCATTCTTGACTTTACTTCCGTTACAATTTCTGACGTATCCATAATCCAACTTGATTTCGCAGACCAAATTCTTAATTTCACGAATTATCAAACTTCACGTCCTTATTCATACTCTTATTCCAATATCGAGTTAATTTCTAACTTTACCTTTCCTCAATTCATCTGTTGATCCATAAAAAAGACTTGGTCGCATCCTACCTCGGAAGGAGTGTACCATTCTACATTCCTCTACCGAGTCACCAACCAAACCGTAACACCTTATCTTGGTTCAGGGTAACAACCACTCATCAAATCCTCATGAGGTAATTCGGTGATTCCTTAACTTCTTACAATTACCGACAACTATTCCTCCGTAAATCCTTCAAAGTTCTAAATCACTCCACAATTAGTCAAAAGTCTTCTTTACCAGTTCCCTCTGGTCTGATACTATACACGATACTCATTAAATCTGACATTTCGTTTCTTTTGTGTCACACCAAAAGGTAACACACTTAGAACAAGGTCTCCTTACTTCCACACTTGCAAGTAACAATCATTCTAATGCTTATTAGTCTGACTGAACTCTTCATCTGTCACCTTCCACTGTGCAACTCAACTTCTAACAGTAGAACACTACGAATTCTCGAGCACTGTCAATTAGCTAACCGTCCACGGAGAAACACACTTATCCACTGGGATCCTTACTAACCAATGGTATAAGAAACTTACTGACGTCTTATAGTAGAATAATTTCCTCGCCAACACACAATATCCTAACATCGGTCCAATACTCTCCAGACGGTGAAGATACCGGAGTTACACTGTTACAACCATAACATATACAACTCCGAAATTCACACTAACTCGAATAATACATCCAAAATAGCTTAACAACTTTCGTTTCTAGTTACCACATTCCATATCAATTCTTCTTACGATTTCTAATTCCCTCAATGTTTCTTGTTGATTCGTGATATCAATCACTAACAACGTAACACCAACATAGGACTATAATCATATGGGAGTTACCCCTTATCAAACTTAAACCATTTAAAGCGAAATTGTGAGTTTCCATACTACTCACCAATCCACATACAACACTCCACACGCACACACACCCTCAAAGGACATGCCACATTTCTCAACGGAATCCACTTTCCTCATTCGTTCCGTTTCATAAACGACTTCCAAGTCACATACTTAACTTCAGAACGTCTAATTCTTACTCGTACTTGGAAAGATAACCTTCAATTTTTTTTCCTCTGGGTAAAACATACCTGCACACAACTGGTACCACTCTCACGGGCTAAATCCCATACCATGAACTCACGGAAGATAACACTTACTAAACTCTGACCAACCGCTCACACCTTACTAACACCAACAATTAAAATACCAAAACGATCTTTACAATTCAATACTTCGTAAGTAATCTCTGACTTCGTCCTTAAAGTTCTCAACAGTAATAATAACAATGCGCCTAAGACTTTCTCATACTCAATCCAGTTCATAAGATTACTTCCTTGTAGTCAAATTCCTTTGTCATCTAAACAGATGATCGACTAAGTAACACCCTTCCACAAGTTCCGATTTTCAACCACGAATACGTCTTTCATTTACTTGGAATTCCGTTTTACATTCACACAAAACTCTCAACTCAGAGAAACATAAGGTAACAAAACGCAGATGATGGTTCCTAAGGGATTTCACAATTTACACACATGCTAATCGATTACCCATCGGAGCTAATCGGTTAACTTCTCAAAATTCAACGTAAAACACCTTCCATACACGTGTTAATCGGTTAACCCCATCGTGTTAATTGGTTAACACCGCTGCAGGAACTGAAAATACACAATTTCTCATAATAAAAAAAAAGTCCCTATTCAAAACCATCAATCCGGCTTGCTCTAACCCATAATATTATTCTATACTCGTGGCTTTTTAACTTGTATAACATTCACTTGCCATGATCCACTGAAGGTAAAACCGACAGAGTCAAAACATTCCGACGACACACTCCAACCAAGTGACAAGGTAAATTCCAAATCATGTCGCGGTCACACTACAAAACTTCAGCGGGGTAGTTCATTTTCCTACTCAAACAACTACTCTAGTTGAAAGTAAAAAAAAATGATGAAATTCTAAAGCTTTAGCCACAATTTACACTCGATTCATCCATAAGCAAAACCCAATACACAACCATTACACTATACCACAAAACGATGGAAATCTCATATCAAGCGTACAACCTTCTTCTCTCACTTGAATTCCTTGGTGAGAATTAAAACGACAACGTTCTTAGTCTAACCAAAGGTAGATTCTGAATATTCCGATTATTCACAAATACAGAAGTTCCTCTACACTTGAAAATAACTCGGGGCAATGCATCCTCTTAGAGAACCTTCTCATCACTTCGCACATGTTAACCAGGATTTCTTACTCTTTACTATCCATTACACACCACCCTTACACCAAATCACTTAATGGAAAAATCCGCAACTGACAATTCTCATCGACTATTTACAAAACCCTTCCGGTATAAATCGTTCCATGATTTACACTTGGTCCATAATAAGTCCTGATTTGCTTCTCGTTGTTTTATCACAATCTTACTTCCAAAAATACGATACTCACTGTTCCATAAAGTACATCCCTTCACACTTGTCTCAAGAATAAGAATCTAACACGTACACTTGCGACCACAATGCTACTACTACACGTCCTTCAATACCAAAGTGTAACTTTCTCATTTCACGCCATACTAAAAGGCTCCTCACAGGTGAACCATTCATGATTACACTTTCTAAATTTTAGCCTTAGCAATATCTTAATAATTCCATCACACATTCGTCCAAAATAAGTTCCGTTATCACCTCCTCATAACATACTGTTAATACCATTTTCCACAAAGCGTTTTACTTCTCTCTCCATCGTAATCCTCGCAGGTCCAAACATAAAACCCATCTCTCTAAACTTTCCATGAATTCAAGGTACTTACTCTGTTTCTCAACACAAACTTCTTTCGGTCCGTAGCACTACACTTTCCGTTACTAATTGAGGCTCATTCTTTCTCCCACACAATACCTCATACGGTTCCTTGGGTAATTTAACAAATTCCAAATCCCAGGTTGGTCTCTTACTGAAACAGAAAACCTGAGGTATTTTGCTGAATCTGATCTCCCTTCATAATCGAATATATGCAATTCACCACCCATTCTTCGTCCGACACATACTTATTTCACTTGAAGCATGTAAACACATCCTTGTGTTCCTTCTCACCCTTCTCTACTACTTTAGGTTCCCATAAAAGCCGAACGCCCTTAACTCTCAACTTTAACCCATCGGAAGATATTGTTCCGAACACATTCCTTAAGGTACTCTCGTCCAATTAAGATACCCTAACAACCTTAGAAACTAAAGCACCAAAACTTATCTCACTTCCGGACCTTACGCCACGCGTTCCACAAACCACTTTTCTTTTTCACGGAATGAGATTACTTGAAATCCTTATCCAGATTAGTGGTCAATCTAGCTCTACTAGCGACTGTTACTTACTCCTCAATACCTCAACTGAGCTGACCAAAACTCCACACTACTAACTCTTGGCTTGAGCCTACCCTCACAGCACAAGTTTCGACAACACTTCGGAGTCCTCGCGGTCGCTCAATCATGATTCTACCTATCACATACATAGTATTAGGTTGATCAGGCCCAACACTACATAGTATGATATTAAGTTTCATGATGGCAAGACACACTTAAGAGGCAGGAATAGATTTACTTATGATGTTTCAAGGCTAGGTCGAGGACACGACCTGCTCTGATACCAACTATAACGCCCTGTATAATATTCATCTAGAATAATACCATACAAGTGTTTTATTTGGTACTGACACATCAATAGTGCCTACTGACATAGTTCACATACTTGTCCATTTCTAAAACGTAAATACAACATATGGCACAAGGCATGGAAACTAGCCAAAAATAAAAATCTAAGAATAATATACAATATCCTCAATTGTATACAACAAAAGATTACACAGCGGAAAAATAAGCTTAACTAAGCTTCTCTTGAAACATCCACGCATCGCTCCACTTGTAAAATAAACCTGCAAACCACACCTGAAATAAAGCAACTATAGTGGGGTGAGATACATCAAATCTCATTGAGTTCCCTATCTTATAGGTTCTCTCGGCTTTAACAGGTTCTAACAATCCTAACTCAAGTCCGGGGAAAGGGGAAAGGACCTTGAGTTCACATATTCATTCTCACACTATATGGAAATATGACATGAGTTCATTAACTCAACACATCATTAATCGATAACCGGTACCAAGGTATCTCTTTTTCCCGTCCGCTTCTACGTCTAGAAGGCGACCCGAGTCATAGATCCTTGTAGTTACTTGGTATACAATTGGATTCGGGATCATCGGCCTGTTAACCGTGAACCGTCACTTCTCATGGCCTGTTAACCATCACAAGTCTCGTACCCATTGCACGGGCTTCCAATTGTACTACACGTAGGGAATCAAACCTACTAAGTAATCCTGCTTGCACTTCAGAGGAGCTCGAGACTCATGAAGGCCTTTCAAGGGCAACTCAAAATAAAATGGTTACGATTACATGATCACACAACAAAAATAGTGTATTCGACAATGCCTAGGACATAATGCCGCAAGGCCTTTCTTGTCCTTCAAACCACAAAATTAACCTCATGTTCCATACTAGTGTTCCACTCTCGACTAGGCCAATACCGGCAAGGATGCACTTTCTTACAACACGTGCCCAAGTATTGCCATCTAGAGTTATCTACCAATCCTAGTTCTTCCTAGGTTTTCTTATTGTCAAGGTTGATGTTTTCCTCACTCTTCCTATTTCATTTTTTTCATTAACATGCATATTCGCTCACAACATGCTAAACAATAAGCAAAACACATCATAATAGCATAATAGAATAATATACCACAATTTAAAACATAATTATATCACTTTCGAACTTTCCCGATTATTTAATCGGTCGGTAAATTCGACATATATCAGCTCCATTGCATAGAATATTTCCTTAGCTTTACATCGATATAAAGAACGCTTAAATCGGACACCCGAGTAAAAAGTTATGAATTTTTGAAGTATTTTTCCAAAAAGTTACAGTGTTAATCGGTTAACACATTTGGTTAACAGATTAACCAAATTCAGAAACTTTCTGTTAACCGATTAACCAAAATGGTTAATCGATTAACCAGTTCAATTTTCACGTAAAACACCAGATTTCTCACTGGTTAATCGGTTAACCCATACCGTTAATCGATTAACCACGTTGCAGAACCCCAAAAACTCTGTTTTCTTGGATTCTTTCCATTCCAATCCCAATCAAAACCATTTCAAACATTCAACCAAGCATAAACAGATGATTATACATATATAATGGTTGTTCTATACGATTTATAACACATTTCAACCGTTAGATTTCATTGATTTAACAAAACTACTCATTTTATCCAAATCTAACCTAACTCTAAAACCTCCAGAAATTTACTCTAAAGTCTCTATCTAGAACCCACCTGATAATCGAAGAGGAGTTTGAAGAAGATGATGATGATGATCCATGGCTTCTTCTTCTTCCTTGAGCTTTTCCTCTCTTCCCTCTTCTCTTCTCTTCCTTTCTCTCTTTTTCTGTTTTTCTTCTTCTCCCACTTTCTATTTTTTTCCTTCTCAACAAATATATATATACAATACTATTATTATATAATATAATCCAATAGAGTAAAATATCTCCAATTGATATTTTATCGTTTCAACCCAATTGATCAATTATTAGAGTTACCAGAATTACTTTCTTGAATTAATAAATATTAATCCGTCTCTTTAATAAAATAATTGATCTCTTCAGAGTTCACTAGTTGCTCTATTGATCCCCAATGTCGATACTTAAAGTACTTAGAGGATTCCATAAATCCAATTAATCAAAGATAGAGCACATAGATACTCATCTGATCTCATCTGATATCCAATTGAGCATTTAAATAATATGGGGTATTACAATGATTTACATATCGTTCATCTAGCATGCATTAGCACAAAGATATATTGACCGGCCTCATTGTAGGGTAATTACTCCGTAAATTACTCGGCGATTGCTTAACATAGCGTAACATATGTCCCGTATCGGAAAACAATAAAAAATTATTGATTATTTGTCTTTTGGTTGAAAACTTATGAGACTTGTTGTTAGGAGGCTTTGGTCTTATCAATCCTCTAATGAGTTCTCATTAACCTTGACCTAAGTGCAATTATTCAATCATTATTGATCACTAACTCTAACAACTAATCACTAACTTACTAACAATACTATTGTACTAATCATTTACAATTCCTTCTCGCTCCTTATCTCTTTTACTTTTATGCTTCATTCTTATCATTTTATATCACGTTTATGCTTCCGCACTTTTTCCTTTGTCCGTTGGACATGTGTTTATGTTTCCGCAATCTTTCCTTTGTCTGTTGGACACATGTTTATGCTTATGCCTTTTTCTCTTTGTCCACTTGGACCAAAAACATTAATAAAGGCTAAAAGCTCTAAAAAACTTGTGCTTCTAATCTTGGACTATGGTTACTATCCTTTGCAATGGACATGGAATTTTACACCTAGACCTTGGACATCCAATGCGATTCTTGGAACCTTGGACTTAGAACTAGGACCTTTTTCCTTTGCTTTGGAATTATGGTTCGAAGACTTTGGAGCTTACTTGTGTGGTTAGGCTATTCTTATCCTTGGCTTTTACTTTATGCTTTAGGATAGCCACTTCTTCTCCACCCATTCTTCAATTTTCAAAACTCTCTCTCCCTTTTTCAAAATATTATTGTTTTCAAACTTTCACTTCTTTCATAATCAAACCTTGACTTTGTCAAGTGATTTTACTCTTTTCTTTTCATTTCTTAACAAATGCTAAACTACATAACCATATTGACACCTTTTTCAAAAGACTTTGAAAAAACACCAAACTCATCAACCTCTTTTGTGCCCTTGTGCACTTTCTTCCTTTAACTTTTTCATAAGTTTAAACATGATTCATTTCTTTCAGCGGAATTATTCGCTTGGAAATGACGACTTTCCTTTACATTTAAAATCAACCAAAACAAACAAATTTCATTCTTTGTACCACGAACTACGGGGTTTTGATCCTACATTGCACATCGTGGGTACGTAGGCATGAGGCGACAAGTCTCTCCACACACAAAAATCTTAAAAAATAATTTCTCTTCTCATCTCCTCAATCACTTTTCAAGCAAACCATTTTCAGACCAAAAGCGATAAATATTTCAAAGAGCTCCTAAAAAGTACTATAGACTTTTTGGGTGCTAACACCTTCCCATTGCGTAACTAACCCCCCTTATCCGGTTTCTCTTCACTTGTTCTTGTTTAGAGCTTGTGTAGGTTTTGTTTGCTCTTTTTCCTTTCCTTTTTTGGATAAAATAAAAGTGCGGTGGCGACTCTTGCTTTTTGAGTTAAGTTAATCAATAGCTTACACTCACGATTTTGCCACTACACACATATTGTATTTGATTTAATCAATGTTATCTGTTAGCTTTTGATGTAAATTCTCTGATTCAATTATGGGAAGAATTATGTTTGATGCACATATTGTGTTTGATGTAAACAGAAGCTGTTTTGACAGGATAAAATATAGGAAGAATTTGATAAGTAGAGAATTTTTATATTTAAAACATGGCTGTTTTGACAGCGGTTAAAAACCTAACCGTAGTTGTATGTCAAACGCTGACCAGAATAATATAAATAAAAAATGTTGTTACTGAGAATCGAACCAGACCACCTTTAGTTATATCACAACGGTTGTGTAATGAAACCGTTGTGAAATGGTGCGCGCTTTCTGGAATACAACAACGGTCCCAGGAGCGTCATTGTATGTACCGCATATACAACAACACTCTACATAACAACGCCTTCGCCCGCGTCATTATATGTCATTTCCAACTGTTGTTAAATGGGTTTTTCGTAGTAGTACTAATAGGAGTACATCGTGAATTTGATAACTGCGGCTAAATTCTTCCTCTATCAAATTTACTGCAGTCTTCTCATGTTGAGGCAACAGGTTCGTCTAAACATTCAGATTAGTATCTTTGAAAGATAGGACCCCGTTCTTGACAAGCTTCTGTACATCATAATTAAAGCTGACACAGTTCTCAATGTTGTGCCCCGGTCCTCCTTGATGGTAAGGGCAAGTTTGACCCGCTTTGAACCAAAAAGGTGGATTTTCTGGTACTGTAAGAGGAGACATGGTTTGGACGTGCCCCTTGACCAGTAAGAGTGGAAATAGTTCTGCGTACAACATCGGTATAGGGTCGAACCCTGGTGGTCGTGTCGTACGGTTGTTGCTGTTGTACTGTGGACGAGCCTGCTGAAGGGGCTGTTGTGTCCTTTGTTGATACTGTTGTCGATTTGGTTGGCTCTAAGCAACCTGAGGTTGATATGTCGGAACCGGTACTGGGTTGATAGCAAAAGTTACTGTTACTACTGGCTGATACCTTCGCCTTTGCTTTCCGAGAGAGATATTACCAATATCTTGCTCCTTTTTCTTTTGGAAAGTACTACCATATCTTTTGGTACTGCTTGATGGCTCTGCACCTTTGACCAATCGTCCTTCTCAGACTGCCTCTTCAAGTCGTACCCCCATGTTCACCATTTCAGTGAAGTCACTAGGCGTACTGGCGACCATTCGGTCGTAATAGAATGAGCCCAAGGTCTTTAAAAAGATCTTTGTCATCTCTTTTTCCTCAAGAGGGGGACAGATCTGGGCGACAATTTCACGCCATCTTTGAGCGTATTCCTTGAAAGTCTCCTTGTCCTTCTGCAACATTGCTCTGAGTTGATCTCTGTCCGGTGTAGCACCCCAAAATTTTCCCTCTACTTTTTCTTACTTTTTCTGGCTTTCGCTTTGCATTCGTTTGCATTTTCCACTAGGTCATTAACATAACTTTGCATTCATTCATTTACATGAGCGCTTAAGACATGGGATCAGCGCCTTCTGAAGAATTAGGGTTTCATCCCCTTACTTATGGCTATCATATGGATTTGAAGTTCTGACTATGCAACCATCAATGACGTCACCTTCTTGTGCTCAGGCCACTTGGTTAGGGGCTTATTTCCCTTATTAAATGGTCTTCAAGAAGTTCACTTGTAAAGGCTATTTACCGGTGTCTAGTCCATCATCAAGGTTTCAATGCAGGTCTGCTTTGAGTTAAAAGTTCTGGTTCTACAACAACTTAAGTCATTTGCTCATATCTGTGTGCGTCTCAAGGAGAATTATGGGTTTATCTATGGTTGAGCTTGTGGATGTTTACCAACCGAGGTCCATTGGATTAGAGTTTCGTGCCAGAAACATCTTTGTATTCAGGGTATAATAGATCCAATTAGGGATCGGTGATCAAAGCATTGTTGTCTACTCAGTCGTTTATGGCTTATTACTGATGGTTCAATTGATCTTTAGGGTTCATTGAGGATATAAGTGTGATATGGATTGGGAGTTTGATTGGGACTAAGTATGTTAAGGTTGGTCGTGTGGATTACTTGAGGAAAAACCATATCCATTTTCAATCATTTTTAGGTTCAATATCCACATTTGGATTCATTCTTGGTCCATATCCGTTCGTGATTAACCAATTCCATTTTGAACCAATCTCCATTCCATTTTAAATCCAATTAACCATTTTATCCATTATTCTTTTAATCACTATCCACTTCAAACCATTTTTCTAAATTCACATTTTTTTCATAATTATTCAAATAACATCCAATTACAATCCATAATCCATTTTTGTTGTTCAATTTTCCAAAAATCCAATTCATCCCCATCCCAAATTACAAGTTCAGCCTATTCATTCTCAATTTTAACCCATTAACCAAAAAAAAAGGAGAAGTGAAGCACCAAGTGAATGTTCCAAGCATGGTAACAGCTACGAGTTACTACAAGCATGACCCACACAAGCTGCTTGAAGCCAAGGCAATTACTCTAACCCAAATAGCTCCAAACGCCGCATCCAAAGCCCTCAGCCAACAAAACAAGCTTTTCCTCATGGACCCAATACAAAAAAAATCTCAAGCTGCAAAAGAACAAGCCAAATATTCAAGCTATAAAGCTAAGACACACAAGCCAAGTTTTGCGACCTCACGCCAGTTTTTTTTTCACAATACAAGCTGCAAGTTAATTGAAAATGACATCCACAATTAGCAGCAAGTCAAGACGCTGAACACAAAACATCATAACTTATTAACAGCAGCAAAGAAAATTCATTGAAAATTATGAACCAAACTCATAGCAGGATTTACTCTGAAAATTCTATAACAGAAAAATAACAGCAACATTTCCCTAATGATCCTAACGAAAAAATTATAACAGAAAACCATAACCGAATCCCTAACCTCTCTAACTGTATCCTAACAGAACCTAACTGAAAAACTAAAAAACTCTCTTCATCCTTCATCCTCCTTCTTCTCCGATTTCAAAAGCCCTCAATCTTTATCAACCAATGTTCACCATGAAACTTCTGCAACAGCAACAACAACTTCTCAACTCTCCAACCTCCATCAATTTTCAACGTGCAATAATTCACCAACACAGTAAAAACTTTGCGTCGATTCTTTAACTCGGCACAATATCGTCAACATTCAATACTTGCAATTCAACAATAGCTCAATACTTTCAGCAATTCATGCAAGAATTCAACAATGGCAATTGAAGGAAGAATATCGTAGAAGAGAAAAGAGGATCGAATCATAACTGAGCATTCCACCACAGCAAATCCTTTATCGTCATAACCAACTCTTCCTCGACTTTGCAACGACAACAACTTCACACTGCATCGAGAAGCTTTCTTCGAATTCATATCAATAACGCTTCAGCAACACGACTCAAATTAATCACACCTGCAGAAGCAGAAGATCAAGAATGTGACAACCGGCAACACAACGATTCACAATGCCAGAACAGTCAAAGAATTGTAGAAGAAGATCACAAAATTGAAGAGGAAGTGCGAGTAGCAAAATTAAAAACGGAGAGTTCGAGAAAACTGTACATACCGGAGGAGTTTCAAATCAAGGTGAATATCTCTCTGCTCCGTCTTCTTCATCATTAATATTTGTGCTCGATTTGTGCTCCGTAGTACAAATCTAGGTTGTTAGCTTCGTTTCTGTGTGCAATTCATTTCGCGCGAGGATATTCGAATAGAGATTGGCACGATGTAGGTCATTGATATTTCCGCCGCCGCCGGCGTAAGGCCACGGCGCGGCGGAGAGTTTTGATTCGCGGTGCAAGGTTGAAATAAGTAGGAGAAGAGAGGAGGTGGATGAGGTAGGAGAATTGATTGGAAGGAAGAACGAACTGTCACGGCCGCCGCTGCAAGGCGTGCCGGCGCCACATATGTCGTTGGGTTCGTTGCAGAACCATTGAAAAAGAAGATGAGAGAGTGAGAGTGTAACGGCTCTGAATAGAGAGACTTTTTTTTTTGGAAATCTTGGTATCCGATCTTGTGACCGACTAATCCAAGAGGGACCAATCCCACCGTCCACTAGCGGGGGCCCCGTTTAAAGCCGGAGCAAAGCTCCGTATGGAGTCGCTCTGAATAGAGAGACTTATCTGGTTTAGGTTTTAGCTAATGTTGAACCGGGTTGGGTTCTTAAGCCCATTCGCCCAATGTTTCTCACTACACCACTTGTCTTCTCATCACGCTCCCATTTTCAGTACTACACCACCTGTCTACTAAACAACTGCGCCATGGAAGTTCCACACACCTCCCCCAATAAACTGTTGCACCCCTGTTTTCTTTCTTAAGTGTTTATTAGTTTTTGGTTTTAATGGCCAAATTGTTTTTGGGTTAATTGGAGTAGGATAATTAGGTTAGAGATTACTATATTTTTTAGATTTAACTGTTAACCTGAGTTGGATTTAAATTAATTTTGACCTAGAACTAATGTTTATAAGTTTAACTTTGAATTGGGGTTCTAAGTTTAATTAATTAGATTTCGTTTTGATTGATTTTATGTTAGAAATTAACCGTGTTTCTAATTGGTTTTTACATGGTTCAATAATTGATTAGTTGTTGAATAATTGTGGATTACTCCCGATTACCTTTTGTTAAGGAACCATTTTCAACTTGATTTAGATATTGACCAATTAGAATAAATTTGACTAATTATTTTTTTCTTAATCGCACTAATTGCTTTTAGTTTAATTACACTAATCGTTTTTGCTTACTAGCTTACTAATTGTTTTTAGCTTAATTGCTTAATCATTGTTTTTGGCTTAATTGTCCACTAACTAGTTTTAGAATTAGAAACTTTGAAATAATTGATATTGATATAGTTTGGTTTGACTTAGTTCTAACATTGACTAAACATAGGTTTTAGTGCTAATATTTTCATAATAGTTTCATTAGTTAACTTTGTTAATAGTCCATAATACTTGTTACATGTTAATTTTGACTAATTGTGGTTTACATTTTAGCATTGATTTCATTTACTTCTTATTGACAAGCTCCATTTGAATTTTGACTAACTTTTTGAGTTTGTTTTGTAATGATTCTCACTTGTTTTGATAAGTGGCTTAAATGTAGAAGTTGCTGTAACATACACTGCTGTAATGGACAAAATGTACTGTAAAATGTTGATATTCTGCCTGGTTGCATACACACCTGTCCTATTCTGGAAATAGTAGCTGTTATAGACTGTTTTTACTTGATGCTAGTTTTTACAGCTATGCAGGTGATGGAGCGCTGTTGTTGCTGCTGTTTATGGGTTATTGCCTTGTTTTATTGTTTTATTCATGAAGGGTGAAGAGCATTTGGTTCCATGTCTTTCACGGATCCATTCCTCTTTCTAACACCTTTGTTCATTTATGCTAGGTCACTAGAATTTGGCCGGTTGCTTATATTTTGCTTGCGTTGCTACGGATTGCTATCCGTACAGTATTACCTCTCTTCTCTTTTACTAATCCCGCACTTTTTTCTTTGATGCCATGAGAAGTAGGATTGGGAGTCCGTGCCACTTTGCCGGCAATGCTGGAAGTCCTCAAAGGAGGCTCTGTTTGTGATTGTTTAATATTGGGCCTAAGACCTCCAAAGAGGCATCCCATTCCCGTATCCCTTTGTAAGACCTCAAAGAAGGCATCAGACAGAATGAGAGTTCGCAATTGACTCCCGCCATTTCTAGTCCCAGGTCGTTCTTAGCTCTCATTACATGATTGAAGCTTTGAACATAACTCACTCTTGTTATCGAGTCCATCAAGTGGAAGAAGGGTTTAGCAATCAAACCCCCACACCTTGTCTATAGCTCGCATTGATCGATGCTGATGCTTATGTGATCTGATTCACATCTCCCCCTTTCTTACTCTGCTCTCCATGGCTCTCGATACCATTTGATGAGTACACTTATTTCCCATAGCTAGCTTGTTTGCCTCGGTTGATATGACCCCTTGGCTAAAGCTCCCCCTTTTTTACTTTAATTGTGTGGCATTGTTGTTGACTGACACTGTTTATTCTTTCGTTTGCTTTCAGTTCATTTTGTGAGTGATTTATCCTGTGTTTACTTGTTTAATGACATGATCCCCTTAGGATTCCTAGCTCCGCTTAATTTTTGATTAAGTCAGAGGTAGGAGAGACATTAGGATAGCAATCCATGCATGACAACATTAGGTAGACTTCCCTCCTGATCCTGACCTTAGAACCACCTTGGCATGCTAACTTGTAGGACCGAGTTTCCCTTTAGCCTTCTGTAAGCCTTGTCTCTCACACCCATGCGATCGAGATCCTGTATCCGTTCACCCGTAGTAGTGTAAACTACGGATGCTCTGATTCCTCTTTCTTTTCAGATTGAGGATACGTAGGCACGAGATACGATGTCTCGGCGAGCACACTAACAACTAACTTCCCTTTTCTCTCGCACCCGTGCGATCGAGATAAATCACCTAGCACACTAACAACTAACTTCCCTTTTCTCTCGCACCCGTGCGGTCGAGATAAATCACTTAGTACACTAACAACTAACTTCCTTTTTCTTTACAACTTTGAGTCTCTCTTTTCTCATCTCAAAACAAAAATAAAAAACATGTAATAAAGGCAACACGTATTGTACGCCATGAGCCTTAAGTACATGGGAAGTGGAGATTGGGGGATTTTCCTTCACTTTCCTAGAGTGTTTAGCATACGTCCCTTCTTGGGTCGATTTGCGACGCATTCGTTCTTATGTCATAGACTTTAGTGCAATATGCGTTACAAACACAATCAATCAAAACACTTCTTCTTAAAAGACAATAAACAAACAACAATTCTCCTCTCATCTTCCTCACTCCATTCATAAAGGATGCGTCACTTCCGTTCTACCGCAAACAAGTAAATGCCTAAGACTCCGTACAACGAGTTGTGGCACCTAAACTGCTGGAATGTGAACCTTGGTGTCTTCTGCTAAAAAACACAAACAAAGCAAAGCCATCCCTAGTGAGGGGAACTACGTCGCTCTGATTCTTCATTGGTTAATGGAGATACGTAGGCAGGAGATCGTGCGAGATCTCTCCAAGCATAACCTTATTCATCAATCCTTTTGTCTCCCAAAACCGACTCGTAGGTTGAACTACGACTGCTCTGACTTCCTCCTTCTGGTTAGATTGAGGATACGCAAGCACAAGACGCGATGTCTTGGCGAGAAAACTTCCCCCACAAGCCGTAGTCCATCCGAACTACGTCGACTCTGATTCTTCATTGGTTAATGAAGATACGTAGGCATAGGATTACGATGATCCTTGCGAGTCCTTTGTGTCCTTTTTCTCTTTTTCCCCCCATTTCTCCATTTCACCTTTTGTTTCCAGTTTCCAGTTAGCAGTTGAGTTTCAGATGCCCTACACCCTTTGATCGAAAACAACAAGCGTGGATCCCATCGAGTACGATGGACGCGAGGGGTGCTAATACCTTCCTCTCGCGTAACCGACTCCCGAACCCAGGAAATGGTTGCGACGAACATTCCTTTCCCTTTGTCGAGGTTTTCTTCGATCGTTTCCTTTCCCTGCGTCAGGATAAATAACGTTCAGTGGCGACTCTTCTATTCTTTTCCACCGATTGATTTTCGCAGATGCGACATCCGGTTCCATGTCCAGGTTATACTTATACTGCTTAATGAAGGCTGCCCTAAGATCTATGAAAGTAATGATCTTGGTGCGGTTTAAACCCATGTACCATTCAAGTGAGGCACCGGTTAAACTGTCTTGGAAATAATGGATCAGTAGCTGTTGATTCTCTGTCTGAGTTGACATCTTTCGAGCGTACATCACCAAATGACTTTGAGGGAAAGAGTTTCCCTTGTATTTTTCAAAGTCAGGCACCTTGAATTTGTGCGGGATTTTCACATTAGGGACCAGACCAAGGTCTGCGGCGTCCTTTCTGAATAAATCTTGACCGTGAATGGCGTGCAGTTCCTTTTGCATTTCCAGGAATTGCTCCTGGAACTCATTCATCCTTTCGTACATGTCCTTATTTCCACTGGTTGTGGTACAATCATTACGGCGGTGACTCTTGGTGCTTCTATTCCCTGAAGTTTGTAACCTTCAAGATTTGCTATCATCACTCTTGCGTCTTCGCTTTCTCGAAGTTTGTAACCTTCAGCAGTTCCTGCTGCAGTTTCTGGGTCTTCAGTGACCGGCGGTGTCGCACCCTAATTTTTGACCCTAAGATCCCCGCTTTTCTCTTGCATAACATATTAGGTCATCATTCATGCATAACTAACCACTTTACCTAGTTGTTGTCTGTTTGTTTCATTTATGAGTACAGGTGTTGCTGCAGAAGATTCAAGGTCCTGAAGGCTGTGTTGTGTGTGTGTTTGTGGAGGTTCCCTGGCCCTTGCAAGATGTGTGTGGATTCCTGTGAGATTGTGCCCTTTCCCTTTCTGGTCCCTAAGCCACTACCAAGCCTTTTCTTCCTTCAGACTCCTCAGTTTTCCTCCCCACAGAATACTATGTCCTTATATCCTCCGATTGGTCCCTAAAGGCAAATCACTGGTTGTGTGGCAAGGTTATACTACAAGATGGCATCTTCCCCTCTCTGTCAGTTCCTCAAGATTTAAGAATCGTGTTTGGTCAATGACGTTATATTCTTAAGTAATGAAAGTTCATTTTGGAAGGAATTAGAAATTGATTTCCAAAGCGCAATTCAAGTCCATTGTTGTCACAAGTTTACAAGATCAAGTTCGAAGCTCCTACATCATTCCTGTGATGCTATTTCATGTTTAGTTCCAGTATGAAGCACATGCCCTCTGTTTCAAGAAGAATATTTATATTCTTGAAGCTGTCAAATGTTCTTCAAGCAAGTTTGAAGATTGTTGGAAATTAAATGTTCAAGATGTTTTGACCATTAGTAAAAAAATTGAGAATCCTTACAAAGCTTTAAGTTTTTTGTCGGTAATAAAGAGTGGAATGCTATAGCCGGTTGGGTCGGATAATTTAGTCCATCATTATACTAGCCACTGCAGGGTTTAATTCATGTATTTTCTAAAACTAGTAGGAACACATAGGCTTTGGTTACAAACTCATTTATCCAAGTGCATGTTTTATTAGAATTATGATCAAGAGAGTTTCATTTGGAACTTATCACCAAAGGCTTAAGTTTCTAAGTTTAAAGTCAAGGCATGCAAGGTTCAGTTTGAGTTCAATTTATATTGAATTTCCAGACCAAGTTACATTTCCTTTCCAAGGTTCACATTCATCATAAGATTACAAGTTGGTACAAAAGTCAAGGTTTAAATTTGAATCCCAAGAATTAAAGTGCAAGTGTTACTTTTAAAAAAAAAATACCAAGGGTTTGAAATGGAATCCATGCTGAATATGGTTTATTACTAAAGGCATAACATGTTCAGTGTTCGCAAGACATATTTAAAATTCCTTTTTGACCAGCTGCAAGTTTTTTCTCAAATCCAAATTATAATGGGATATTGTACAACTCATGGAATTCAAGTTCTAAGAAATCCACCTCATGTGGAAACTTTTAGTCTTAAGTTTACACCAAGCATTTTGAGAAAACCAAGATAACTACATTGGAGTCTCCATTAATTTTGTACCGCCTCTCGATAAAACTACAATTATGTTACAATTACATAACATCTCTAATAATCACACTGCCCACATAGAGTTTTTCAAAAGGAGAAAACGCTGGTTCAAGTTACAATATTTGCAAAAAAATCCGAAAGTTCAAATCTAGGTAATTTGAAATACTAATCCTGCTGTCATGATGAAAAGCAACTCCAATGCTTTTTTAGTTATCAGTGCTAAAACATACAAATACAAGTTCATTACAACCAAGTTGGCATTACTACCTACATGTTTCAAGACCAACACTTTCACAAGTCAGGAAACTATTGATGCACATGAGGCTAATCCTACTGTTTACAATTAGTGTACCCTGCTTACAAATGCTACTCCAATATGACCAAATTGCAAAAACAGAAGGAAAATTGCTGCGAATGACTTGAGGAGATGACTTGTAAGAAGTTTGATTTTCCCTTCATGAACTGTTGGTGGTGAGGAGTGGGGTTGATTGTGATACTGAAAAAGAAATTCCATTCAAAGTAAGATGCTAATGACTAGTTGGTGCCATCAAGAGGATATCTTTATAACAAGTTGCAAGAGATAGTCAGAACCTTGCGGTTTCTACGATGAGACAAATTTTACTTAGAGGCATGCGGAACCTTGATATTGGATCATTGAAACGACGGTTCATACCTTGAGGAATAAATTCTGTTTCTTGTACGGCAGTTCCGGTAAGGCAAAATAAGCCTCGCGTCAAATTGCTTTAAATCCACCGACAAAGTGCTCCATGTGTTGCACCTACAAAAACGTATGAAAACATCATTTCCTCATAGACTTATCTATTTTTCAACAGAGAGATACATTCTAAGAGTAAACAAGTTAACTTCCAAGAGCTATTAGATATATTGATAGGTAAAATAATGGAAACTGGCTTTGAATATTTGATTCACATAGTACTCCATTTTGTTCACAACTATGAGGTTTCAAGGAAAAGAAGTGTGTTGACAGAGGTAATATCACCAAGTTTATGATAAAAACAAGCTGGAATACGATGCAAGTGAGGTATCTTCCCAAGGATGAGTCACTAAGAAAAGCTCTAATTAAAGAGAGGAAATAAGTGCTTCCCATCCTTTTGCTAAAAGTGCTTGCTGTCTCAACTTTAGTCTGCTTCAATACTAACTTTGAGAAGAGAACTAAATTAGCTTCATCTCCATGTCACGACTTCGTCCTCGCCATAAGTTTCATGCACATATGAAAAGAAAAGGAGAAAAAGTCATTATCAAGCGTGAAGGAAGGGGAGACGGTAAAGTTAAATTCACGAAAGAACACATTTGTTTCTTAAACAAATTAAACAAGTTTGGATCAAAATGGAATAAAAAAATCAACCACTTCAAAACTTTCCAGACAGATTTAATTACAAATGGAAGTTCTTTTCAAGACAAGGGAGCAGGTTCATCAATAATCTATCCATAACACTAATTCAGAATTGAAAAAAGAACATATTTCAAAATGTTTCCAAAACCAGGCGACATTAAAGTTTCATAACAAGTCATCAAGAGCATTCATCATGAGGAAGACAAGAATAAAACACATTTCCACTTAAGATACAACATGTTTCAGCAACCTTATTTACTTCCCAAAATAATTTCAACACAAGATGATACAAAGAATCAAGACAATTATGTTTGTTTCCAAAACAAGTTGATTTTCGTATTCATTTCTGAGATGGGGAGATTCAATGCGTAGAGCATATATATTGAGGAATAGTTTGCAAACAGAGGGGGGGAGAACAATTCACATCTACACAAACACACCCATACACAACACACCGAGGGGACATCATAGCATAATTCGAATTCACAACCAATCCTTAAACCAAAGAACGCACTGATCCACCAACATCAACATTACATAACCAGAAATTCACAAACCTCTAGACAAATCGTCACAAATCTCACCTACCAAACCAAACATCAATATCACACCAAAATTCAAAACAAAACAGTTCATCAGGAAGATTCGCAACACACAATCAGAATGGTTGCAGTAAAGAAAGAGAGGAATTCATAAAAGGATCTGAATAACTTATCTTTTAGAGGGCCGTTTCTTCTCTGATCGCCATTGACGTCCCTCCACAGCCTCCATGCCGCTTAAACTGACGACCATTGCTGGTGATTTCCTTGGCCGCGACTCAGACGGAGTTCGATGCATCCACCAGCTCCCCCTTTTTCGTTCTGTTTCAATTCCTTGTAAATGTAATCTCTAAAAAATATAGTAAATTGGGGTATTGGGCTGTGTGGGGTTAGGGTTATTATTGTTTGATCGAGAGAGACGAGAGAGCAGCGGCGCGATTAGGGATTCAAAATCCTATTTTCCTGAGAGAAGAAAAGAGCGAGAGAGATAGACGAGAGAGTGAGAGATGAGAGACCGTGTGTGGTTTCTCTTTTTTTTTTCTTTTCTTTTGTTGATGATTTGTTCCTGTACACATGCACACTCGGTTTCTTACCACGCACCCTCCATCACTTGTGTTAGATCTCGCTAGGATTACATCCAATGGCTATGATCTGAGGGTCCACGATGGACCCTCTCCCCCTTGTGCGCGTGGGACTCCTCCGTTTTAAATCTTTTTAATTCAACCTATTCTTTTTTATAATAATCAAAATCTAATTTGTTTTTTTTCTCATAATTAAATAAGTTATAGAATTTTTAAATAACCCTTTTTTAATAAAGAAAATAATATAAATCCCTTCATATACTAAAATATCTTTTTATTAAAACATAACTAAATTAATAAGTTAAAACTTTTGTTAAACCTTTTTAAAAGGCCTTTTATATTAAAACTTTTATTTATTAAAATATTAAAACTCTTTTTTTTTTAATTAATAAAGAAACTCTTTTAATAACTTTTTTCTTTTTCAATATAACTTTAAAATTAAATAATAATAATTTTTTTTAAATATTAAAATTAGAACCTTTTATAGCGTAATATGAAAACTCTTTAATAACTTTTCTTTAATATAACTTTAAAGCTAAATAATAATAAAACCTTTTTTTCAAAATAATTAAAACCTTTTATAAATAAGAAAACCTTTAACTTTAAGGTAATACTAATCTTTAATAATAATGAATCTTTTATTAATAACCTTTTAAAATTATCAAACTCTTTTCTCAATAAACTGATCCCCGTTAGAATTCCCCGCGCTAATCGTATGTTTGAGTGACTTAGATTAAGACCTTAATTGATATTATGCCTTACTTATGCTCTTGTTTGCTTGTCATTATATTTGATGTATGCTTTTTGTTCTAAACCTTTTCAAAACATTAAAACTCTCGATCCAACGTCGAGCCCATTTTCTACCCATGCAAGTCGATTGCCTTTAGGCATCGCATTCAACATTTTGGTCACTAGACACAAGACTAGCACCACTTTGCTAGCACTCTCGTTTAAATCTAATAATCGATTGCGTTAATATCCAAGGTAAAATCCCATGCATGATAATCAAATTATTGTGCATGGTGCATTTCATTTGCATCATACCTCCCCATAGCTTTTATACCCTTAAGATAAGTTTATTAGACAACTGTAGGATAGACTTCCTAAGTTAGTCCCCCCCTCAAGTTCAATTTTTACAATCAAACTTTAGCTCACCTAATTCTCCACAAGAGAGTTAGATGTGAATCATCTCAAAGAAGGGACATACAATCCCATACCCCACAAATACAAACAAATTTCAAAAAAACTGTGGTGGTTTCTTAAGATGATGACTCATCTTCTCTCCTAAACCTTTAAACAACTTTAGTATCCTTCAAGAGGAACTACATGTGCTCTGATTCCTTCCCGACAGGATATGTAGGCACAAGATGCGATATCTTGTCGAGCACACTTAGGAATAGAATTCTAGGTCACCTACCCCATAACCCTTAGCAAACAAAAACAAATAACATAAATAAACAAGAGGTTCCTGTAGAGTACTACAGATATCTAGGGTGCTAACACCTTCCCTAGGTATAACAAACCCCCGATCTTTAGAATCTTAGTTTGCATTTGCATTGCATTGTGGGTAATTCGATCTTTCTCCCTTCCCTTGGATAAATCAAAGACGGTGGTGAAACAAAAGAAATGTGATCCTAGTTAATCAATAACTATGGTATCCAATTCTCACCGCGACAAGCGGGATGTATCCCTCAGGGACAAAGTTGATTGGCATGCCCCAGGGGCAATCTTTAGGCATGTTGTACCGAGGATCATATGTCTCCACTACGGGCGTAGATGTGATCTCCGAGATCACAGTCCTTTGTTGTTACCTCCGAACTGCTGCCAGGGATTGCATGTCACTATGAAGTTTTTTCAGATCTTCCTTCAGAGCGTCGACTTCTTCTCTCAGCTCTCTGTTCTCTTCCTCGAGATCGTCCATTTTCTTTTGTCGATTGGCCCGAGTATTGTACGAATGAGACAATTTGACTCTAGAATCGTGACACATACGTGAGATTCGAAGATAAGAAGAACGCGTTATGTGAAAATGATGAATGATATGCAATGATAAATTTTTTTGTTTTTTGCTTTAATCAAAAAGAAACTTCAACAAATAGATTGCAAATATAGTACAGTGGGGAGACCCCTTTTTATTGAATTTGAAAGATTGCAGAAAGGGAAATACAATATTTTACAAAGTGCTGTAAAAGGGAGTGTCTAAGTTCATAGATCCTGAGTCCTCTCTAAAGAGAACTTAGATGCTAGTTCTGGTATTTTCCTTTTCTTTGACCGGGGCCCTTCAACCGTTGTCGATTTGTCAGTCATTTGCCAAGTTAAAGGAGTGAGCAAATTTCTTCGGTCTTCCTGACTTTCTACAACATGTTGCTCTAATATCTTAATCAGAGCATCCTTTTCTTTTAACAGTTGCTGAATTTTGGTACACTCCACGTTGAGAATTCGGTAATAGTTTTTCCAAGAGCTTTTCTCCCGTTGAACCTTGTTGAGAGCGACCTGGAGTTTTTTCGCATCAGACATAAAATAAAGGACATATTCCTTTAACGGAAGAACTTCTTGACGAGGGTAAGGCATCCTCAGCTTGAGGGCTCTAGTTTGTACCTAGTGGAGATATGGTTCCACGGAGATACAGTCTAGTCTTCCTAGAGACTCTCTTCTTTTTTTGTGAACATGGTACTAGGCATGCACTATTTCCTTCTTTAGTGCTCAGTCATTTTCTCCTTCCTTGAAGAAAAGACCTTCCAGATGAACATTATGCGGGATATACTTCATCGGGTATCCGAGTTGATGGCGAACTAAAATTGGATGATAGTTGATTCCTTCTTTAGTTCCTATGGGGGTACATTGGGGAAATTTCCACATCTGTCGATGATCCTTATCCCCTCATAAATCCTATTGTACCAATCTATGTCAGAGTTGGTAAGAGGCGTGATTCTCTGTGACCAACGTAGAGTACTCTTACGGTCCCAAAAACTAGCAGACTTGGGTAAATGGGAAGTGCACCATTTGCAAAGTAGGGGTACACAACATGTGATCATTCCTCCGCTATACAAATTCCTTAAGTGTATATAATGATAAACATCTGCGACCAAGGTTGGTACAGGGTTTCCAATCAGAAATATCTTAATGGCATTGGAATCGACGAAGTTATCAATATTGGGAAAAAGCCATAACCCATATGTGAGCAGAACAAAATCTTCGAAAGCAATTATGTTTCCTACACTGGCAAAGTATAGAGCTTTCTCCGTCAGGAATTTAGCTGGTAAACCCTGGATTTCTTCCTTAGTGGTCATGTGAGTCTTGACTTCTAACTCGTCCAAATAGATTGCTCTTGCAATGGTTTGTTCTTTTGGAATTTCTTCTAATCCTGAAAAGGGAGCTTGGTCAGTGATGGGTAAATCAGTCAGGTGAGAGTACTTCTCCAGTGTTGGTGCAAGTTAATAATCCGGGAATGTGAAACAGTGATAAACCGGATCGTAAAACCGAATTAACGTAGACAGTATCCCTTAACAGAGACAACAACCCTTCGTGCTTAGCTCTGAAAGCATCAGGGTTGGTAATCATCCTTGCCAGCCTTCTTAAATCCTCTAGTCTTGGAGCCTTGAAGGTGAGAAGATTTTTCTTTGTTTAATAGTTTTTTAAATGAATGCATGAATGCAGCAAACAAAAACATTGAAAAAACATGGGTTCAAGGGTTCAACGTCACGAGCATGGAGTCATGGCTCTACCCATCCCCAAAGGTTGTATTCTGGTAAATTTTTGTACCTGTAGAACGGGTTAATGGTTCCCAAAATCATTAACCTCCCTAGGGATAACAACAGCAAGCTGGTTCACCCGAGCGAGTTGTAGCATCCTAGGGTAATCTCAATTTGGGTGTAGTATCGCGTATTAACTATTTCCGATAGTTACAACACTACCAAATGGCCACATGGTTAATGTCTACTAAATCCTCAGGGTCACGGGTGCCGCACTGGTATATCGTCTATTTTCATGACGTTAGTCGTTCAACATAGTATCCACATGGGCCCTCACCTGGTTTGATGGTCTACTAGGATCGTTTATTCAGGAATCACTCCCTGTAAATCCACCCATCTATGCCATCACTTATCTTAGGGTTCTCTCAAACTTTCCACATGCGTATCAATCGCATTCCCATTTACAGAAAAATAAACACGGATATCAAGTAGGAAAAACAGTATATATATATATAGTATGTAGAAATTTTTTAACAACCTATACCTCTTATGAATTCTAATCCTAGTCCTAGACATATAAAATGAATCTCCAGCAGAGAAGCCATTTTCCTGTAGCGTACAATTTTTGTCGGTGACGCGACCACCTTATCGCCATTTGGTTTCTCCTCGCCGTAATGGTAGGAGCGGGGTGCTACTTTCTGATTTCTTATTTATCCTATGAAGCCGGAAAGGAAAGGGATGCTATCTAAAACTAACCTTGCACGCAAATGTTTAACTGAACAAATGCTTAAGAGATTCGGGGAGTTCGGGTTAGGTTATACAATGGGGAGTTATCAATTACCCATTCTATATGTGGTTATCCACAGGTTGTTAGTAATTTCTACACTATTTTCTACTTACTGGTGTTTGTCTGTTGTGGGTTGGGAAAGTTTCTCCTTTGGGAGGTTTTTTGAGAGAGAGAGTGAGTTTTTGATGATTTTGGTGAGGTACTGGACCTAAGGTTTTGAATAGTGTGTGAAGGTACTAGACCTAAGGTTTTTGATTGGTGAGCTCGCTAAGATTTCGCAATCTTATACCTACGTATTCCCGTTAAAGAAAACAGGGAAATCAGAGCAATTGTAGTTCCTCCTATTCTATGGGAGGAAAAAGATGTTTTGATGTCTTGTTCAAAGCCCAAGATTGAAGCTAAAGGAGTATTTGTGTCTTGTTCAAAGCCCAAGATTGAAGCTAAAGGTTTGACTGAGAGAGAATTTGTCATCTCTAAAGGGAGACATCTCGTCTGTTTATCACAACTGTTGGGTGACTGATTATAAAGGAGAATTACTTTAACTGGGATATGAGAATCCAGTAATGCCATAATTTCCTTTATAGGGGTGTTGTCCTGAAGGAGGAAACTTTAACTCAGTGTAGAGCAATGCCATTTTTCCTTAGGAGTCTTTCATGCTAAGAGAGGGACAGTGGCGTGGATGTAAATAATCCAGAGGCTTGCCACTTACAGTTGTTAGATGAAAGAAAGGATTTACTAGGATAAGAGATGGACTACAACTTGGATTTTTGAATCAACAAGTGTGCCACTTATAGCAGTTATCTGGAATTAAGGTTTGTTTTGATTATTTGTCTTGATGTGTGATAACACAGAGAAATGTCTTCCTACAGAGAGTTTTTGATTTCCTCTGAGGGGATGTTGATTTTTTAGTGTGCCTTGATCAAAGCCCAAGGTTGAAGCTAAGAGATTAATTGACTCCACTGTGGAAGTCCTTATACAAAGCCTAAGAGAAGGCAAGAAAAGACTGACTCAATAAAAGAATGTTTATCTGTCTTGTACAAAGCCTATGATTGAGGCTGAAAGAGAATTGACTCTTTTGGGGATATCATTATACAAAGCCTAAGAGGAGGCTAAAGGTTGACTTTTTTTGGGGAAATATTTTGTCTGTCTTGTACAAAGCCCAAGATTGAGGCTAAAAAGGGTTGATTCAACAAGAGAGTGCTTTTATGGTGTCTTGTACAAAGCCCAAGATTAAGACTAAAAAGGGTTGACTCAACACGAGAGTGCTTTTATGGTGTCATGTACAAATCCCAAGATTGAGGCTGAAAAGAGGATTGACTCAACAAGAGAGTGCTTTTATGGTGTCTTGTACAAAGCCCAAGATTGAGGCTGAAAAGGGTTATCTCAACAAGAAAGTGCTTTTATGGTGTCTTGTAAAAATCCCAAGATTGAGGCTGAAAAGGGTTGACTCAACAAGAGAGTGCATTTAGGAGATTGACTCAACAAGAGAGTGCTGAAAAGGGTGATTGACTCAACAAGAGAGTGCTTTTGAGGTTAACTCTGTGAGGAAAACCATTAAACAAAGCCTAAGAAGAGGCTGTCTTCTGCTGAGGATTATTGAGATCTAGAGGCAGGTCTAAAATGGGGACTCAACTCTTGATGAGGATTACAGAAGAGTTAAGGTATCAGATGCCTTGAGGTTCTGATTTGGGATAGTGTTATATTGATGATAAGCTAACCCTAGCTGGGGAAATTTAGGATGAAAGACTGAGTTTTAGAACCCATGGGTTTTAACTCTACTGGAGATTGATTAAATGACCAGGGTTTTTCCTGTGTTTGTAGGGAACTTGAGAATGTCTTTGAGATCCAAAAGGAGATTAGACTGTCCAAGTCTACTGGTATGAAAATGTTTATCTTTGTATGATGCCCAAGAGGAGGCTGGTGTTTTAAGGGATGAGAGTTAACCCTAAAATTGGTCTGAGGTTTTGACTCTTTAGAAAGAATGCTCTAACAAAGGATGACTAAGTTCTGTCCTATACCTTTAAGAGGTCTTCAGGGTTATTGTATTAAACCCAAGAGAAGGCATGAGAACTTCTAAGAAGCCGGAGGGTCATTATACAAAGCCCAAGAGGAGGCGGGGATTCTTTTAGGAAGTCTGTGGGTCCAAACTTAAGAAGAGTTCAAGAAAGGTTTCACCGGGAATAATCTTTTCTTTAGTTAACAGTTCTAGGGTTTGAAGAAATTCAAGAGAGGTTTCACCAGGAATTAATCCTCTCTTGGGGAAATGAATTTCTTTGACAATTTCTAATAGTGACAATCTGAGAAAAGTTTCATCGGGAATAATGCCTTTCTCTTTGTTCCATATTGTATAAGCCCAAGACGAGGCAAGATTGTATCTGGAAATTCCTATGGGGAACTAGTTTTGACTGTGTTGAAAGAGTGATCACTGGCTTTATCTAGTTCTAGACCTAGTTGTCGGGGAAAAATCTAAGCAGATAATATACAGGCATATATATACAGGTGAAATATATACTGTATGTAAAAGAGGGTAGGAGGACTTACAGTTGAGCAAGCTTCCAGCACAAACAAATATATATATGTGCAAGTATACAAAAGAAAATGGTTTAATGTATTTTTAAAACCCTAATTTGATTTTTTTTAAATGTATTTTAATTGAATAAAAATTCAATTAAAATGATCAAAATTATCAAACATGTGTGAAAAACAAGTTGTGATCTTGGATTAATGTTTAAAAAATCATGTTTCATTCATTTAATGATTTGGAAATTATTTGAATTTGCAAAATCAAGAGAAAGGAATATTTTTAATGTTTAGAAAACAAATAAAAACATAATTCTTTACAAAAATACCAAATACATGAAATAAATAATATTTTTGTGAAATTTTTGTAGAATAAAATATTTTAACATTTTTGGGATTTTTCAAAAAAAGAACCAATAAAAAATAATTAAAATTGAGAGAGAAATTAATTTTGGAATTAATTAATAAAAACCATGATAATATGAAAAAATAGCAAAAAAAGTGAAAATGGCAAAATGGTCTGGGTGGGTGTTGAACACACGACCTGCCAAACAAACACACATGTGTGCTACCACTAGGGTGGTGATACATCCGTGTATCAAAACCACCCCATGTGTATATGAGGGTGCCTTGTTTTTAGGTAACACCCATATATAACAACATACATCAAAGCATATATATTATACATGAATCCAAGTATTTGGTACTGAAATACCATAAGTTCCTTGTTAACACATTATATACATTAAATGCCCTAAGTAAAAAGTTCTAAAGTCTACGGCATAACATATACAAGATGTCCCAAAATACACTAAGAACTAGATCAATACAATGATCTCAAAATAAAACGCCATAGCGGAAGCCATGCCATCTCAAAAGCTACAATCCGTAAGGAAAAGTCAAACCACTTTGTCCTTACCCTTCGCCGAACCTGTAGTACCTGTGATGTAAACAACAAAGTGGGGTGAGATACATCAAATCTCAGTGAGTTCACTATCCTATAGTCCTCTCGGCTCTACAAGGTTCTAACAAACCTAACTCAAGTCAAAAAGGAAGGGGGATGACTTTGTGTACACACACACACTATATGGAAACATGTCATGAGTTCATCAACTCACACTATATATCACTAATCGGTAACCATGCCAAGGCATCCCCTATTCCCATCGTCTTCTACGTCTAGAAGTCGACCCGGGTCATGGATCCTTGCAACCTACTTGACATACGAATGGATTCGGGTTCTACGGGCCTTATACCGTTATGAACCGTCACTTTACACAGGCCTTATACCGTCAGAAGCATTCACCCCTCGGGCGCCATTCGTATAGCACGGGGAATCAAACCTGCCAAGTAGTCATGCATATGTTTCAGAGGAGCTTGAGACCCATGAAATGCAACTCAAAGAACCGGTTACAATTACGTGATCACACACACAAACGTGATCGTATTCGACGATCACAAGGCCATAACGCCTTATCACAACCACAAGGTTAGCACACATGTTCCATACTAGTGTTTATTCATTCTATGACATTAGTGTCTGACACACGCCTCGGCACCGCACGCACGATCATTGTCATTATGTCATTCCACACTTTCCGACATTGTTTACGGTAATAATCCTTACTCTACCTATTTCGTATTTTAACATGCATACATTCTCAAACATGCTTAACAATAAGAGAAAATAGGTAAAACATATGCCAATTTCATATTAGGATCATATAAACAACATATCACATATAATTATTTTCATTCATTTGCCTCTAATATAACTACTTTCTAATATAATTACTTTCTAACGGTACCAAGAACAACCCGATCCGGATTACGGATCAAAAGTTATGAAGGAAATAAAACTGCACAAACTGTCATGTTCGCTAGGCGAACCTCCCAGCGAGTGTTCGCTTCCACCTTTGCTAGGCAAAGCTCCAGGCGAATGAACAAACAGACCAAAACAGACCTAAAGTTCGCTTCGCGAACTCCTTGGCAAACATTCGCCACGCCCTTTGCTTCGTGAACCCCCTGGCAAAGCAAGGCAGAACCAACCAGCACTGAAAAGGCACAAGGTTCGCTAGGCAAACGTCGTTGGTGAACCTTCGCTAACCTTCGCTGCCGGGTTCTCTAGGCGAACCCTCGAAAGTTTGTTCGCTGGGACTCACCCCAGGTTCGCTAGGCGAAGCCTGGAAAACCCAACTTCCCCACAGCGTTGTGGTTCATCAAAAATCTATTCTCTTACCATTCAAAACTCCTCCAACCCTTAACAAAACAATCAAAACATAGTATAATCATAAAAACAATCATTTATATTGCATTTCATCCGTTAGATTCGTGATTTTAGCATAATTATTCATTTTCTCACAATTCTAACCTAGGTTCTAATACTCAAGAAAATCTAAACCAAAGGTTTCTATCTATAACCCACCTTGAATAGATGATGATGATGAAGATTGGAAGATGATTTGATGAAGAATGGATGATGGTTGAAGATCTTGTGTTCTTGAGCTTTTTCCTCTCCTTTCCTTTCCTTTCTCTCCAACTTCTTCTATCTTTTCCTTTATTTGTTTCTAAGTGGAAAAAAGTGGAAAAGTAAATGACATAGTAAGATATCATCAATTAGTAACACTAATAATTGTCCAAATAGTCTCTAAAGCTCCAACAATTAAAACCTCAGAGTCAGATAATATTAATTTGATCTGCTCTGAGCTCATCAGTTTACTCTAATTATTTTATCCAATAAATTCTCAGGGTAAGCCGGAACCCAGTGGATCATACCAATATTATCCCGAGTAAAATAATTTACGGGGTATTACATCCTCCCCCCCCCCCCCCCTTAAATAGAAATTCGCCCACGAATTTAAAACAATTACCTACAAAGATGAGGATAAGAGTCTCGCATCTCTGATTCTAGTTCCCACGTTGCATCACCCGGATGCGTCTTATCCCACTGAACCTTAACCAGAGGAATCTCTTTATTCCTTAACACCTTAGTTTCTCTTCCTGTGATACGACTCGGTTGAGGTTCAAACGTCAAATCTGCTTCTATCTCAATTGTATCTGGTAAAATTGGCTGAAGAGGATCTGGGACAAATTTTCGAAGCTGAGACACATGAAAAACGTCGTGCATCTCCGATAGAGAAGGCGGTAAGCCCAATCTGTAAGCTACTTCACCAATTCTTTCCAAAATCTGATACGGTCCCACGTATCTCGAACTTAATTTCCGCGACCGAAACGGTCCTTTCAACCGCAATCTCGGAGTAACTTTCAAAAATAGGTGATCGCCTTCTTCAAATTCTAAAGGTCTTCTACGGCTATCCGCATAACTCTTTTGACGATCTTGTGCTTGTTTGACCTTATCACGGATCATCCTAATCTTCTCCGTAGTTTCGTGAATAATCTCGGGTCCCAACATTCTATCCTCACCCACTTCTGCCCAGCACAAAGGTGTCCTACACTTCCTTCCATACAATGCCTCATAAGGTGTCATACCAATACTTGCATGATAACTGTTATTATAAGAGAACTCAATCAATGGCAAAAGTTCTATCCAATTTCCTCCACTTTCTAGTACACAAGCTCTCAACATATCTTCCATGGTTTGTATTGTCCGTTCTGTCTGACCGTCCATTTGCGGATGATTCGACGTACTCAAACACAACTTTGTTCCCATAGCTTATTGAAAAGCTCTCCAAAATCTCGAAGTAAACTTTGGATCTCTATCCGAAACGATACTAGTGGGAATACCATGCAATCTCACTATCTCCGAAATGAACAACCTTGCGAGATGACTCGCCTTGTAGGTAGTCTTCACAGCTAAGAAATGTGCAGATTTCGTTAACCAATCTACAATTACCCAAATTGAATCATAACCACCCTGAGTGCGGGGTAATCCAACTGCGAAGTCCATAGAAATACTATCCCATTTCCATACTGGAATTTCTAAAGGTTGCCACAAGCCACCTGGTCTTTGGTGTTCGATCTTCACTTGTTGGCACACCACACATTCCGACACATACACCGCAATATCCTTTTTCATCCCGGACCACCAATAGTCCATCTTTAGATCTTGATACATCTTTGAAGACCCCGGATGTATAGTAAAAGCACCCTTATGCGCTTCTTCCAAAATCCTCCTTTGACGCATGTTCAACTCTTTCTGATCAAAGAGGTACTTTAAGCTCTTGTGGTCGCTAAACATCTCAAAACGTACACCATACAAATAGTGACGCCACACTTTCAAAGCAAATACAACTGCCGCCAATTCTAAATCTTGCGTTGGATAATTCTCTTCATGGACTTTCAACTGTCGAGAAGCATAAGCCACCACATGTCCATCTTGCATTAACACACCTCCTAATCCCATCTTCGATGCATCACAATATACCTCATACGACTTGTTAGGATCAGGAATAACCAAAACAGGAGTGGTCGTCAATCTTTCCTTCAAACTCATAAAACTTTGCTCACAAGCCGAATCCCATTCATACGAATAATCCTTCCGAGTAAGTCTCGTCATCGGTAAAGCCAGTTGGGAAAAACCTTTAATAAACCTTCTATAATAACCTGCTAACCCCAAAAAGCTTCTAACTTCAGACACATTCTTCGGTCTCTCCCAATTAATCACTGCTTCAACTTTTGTTGGATCAACCGCTACACCTCCCTGAGATATGACATGTCCAAGGATATTAACCTCCGACATCCAAAACTCACACTTACTTAGCTTGGCAAAAAGTTGTCTCTCTTGTAAGATAGATAAAATGATTCTTAGGTGTTCTCTGTGCTCTTGAGGATCACGAGAATAGATAAGAATGTCATCAATGAAAATCACCACAAATTGGTCCAAGTAAGGTTGAAATATCCGATTCATATAATCCATGAAAACTGCCGGAGCATTCGTCACACCGAAAGGCATCACCAAAAATTCATAATGACCATAATGGGTTCCAAACACAGTCTTTGGTACATCTGAACTCTTCACACGAATCTGATGATAACCCGACCGTAAATCAATCTTCAAGAACATACAGGCTCCTTTCAATTGATCTAACAGATCGTCTATCCTTGGTAATGGGTATTTATTCTTGATGGTGACCTTATTCAACTGACGGTAATCGATACACAACCGCATTCCACCATCCTTTTTCTTTACCAACAACACGGGAGCTCCCCAGGGCGAAACACTGGGTCGAACAAAATGCTTAGCCAACAATTCTTCCAATTGATCCTTTAATTATCTTAATTCAAGTGGTGCCATCCGATACGGAGAAGCGGATATTGGAGCCGTTCCCGGTATCAGGTCAATTGAGAGTTCCACTTCCCTCTCTGGAGGGAGAGAAGTGATATTCTCGGGGAAAACTTCAGGAACTCACAAACTACCGGAATACTCAAAACTTGAAGGTTATTACTCTCCTCCTTAGTGAGAATCAAAAGAACATATTTTTCCTCCTTAAACAAGAAATTTATCATTCCAACCGTACCTTCTAAAATAGTAGTCAGCACATCCTTCGGGTAACCTCTACGGATGGAATAATAATTAGTTTCTCCTCACAACCGATAAAACCGAATTAGCTGAAAGCCAATCCATTCCCAGAACAACATCCACTAATAAAACACAATTTTCACACATCAACGGTGTTTCAACAATCTCATCCACGGCAGTAGTAACCACCATGGGTAGAAACAGTGGAACCGCTTGCAACCCAAGTCGCTTGATACATTGCATCGATATAAAGGAGTGCGTTGCTCCACAATCAAATAAAACAAAACAAGAAAACCCATTAACAAACACGTACCAGCAATCCTAGAGTCATCACCCTTTGCTTTCTTCCCTTGCGTCTGATTCCTATTCTGAGGACAATCCCTCGCCATATGTCCCACCTTCTGACATTGATAACATTTCACCCCTTTGAAGCGACATCTGCCAAAATGCATCTTACCACACATACGACACACAAGAGGTGCACTATTCCGAGAATCCTGGACTTGTTTTCTTTTGAAAGCTTGTTGCCTAGGCCTAAACTGTTGGCTTGACCTCCCGCAAACATTCTGATTCGACCTACGCGAATCCTCTTCTGTTTGAACACTCCTCAAACTGTTCTCTGCCACACAATATTGCCTCAAATGTTGGACTTCAAACTCTCTTCGGGTCCTCCAAGGACTAGGAAGGTACTTTTCCATAAAAATAGCCCTGAACTGCTCCCACACTTTAGGTACGCCTTGCATAGTCATAAAGGCTAAAGAAATATCCCACCACCTCCTAGCAGGACCCCTCAATGAGTGAGAAGCAAACACTACTTTGTTCTCCTCACTACAGTAAACTATCAGAAAGATTCTCTCCATACCAGCCACCCATTTGTGAGCTTCCACAGGATCTAATCCGCCATGAAATTCTGGAGGATTCATACGGATGAAATCCCGAAAACTCCCACCTACGGCTTCTGAAACAACCACTTGAGGATGCAAACCTCCATTCATTTGTTGTACCATCTGCTGCATGAATAGATTCTGCTGCTGCTGCATCTGTTGCATAAACAGATACAAAGGAGCATTCCCATTTCCGTCTGGCAGATTCATCCCAGCTGGAGGGTTTGTGGGTCTACCTCGATTGCTTCTGCGTCCGTCAACCATGTTCCTAAACGTCATATAGATAGGATTAAGTTGATCAGGCTCAATACCATACATATAACATTTAAGACCAAGGGTGACACTACGCATATGAAACGGAAAGAATTACTTATACTATTTCATGGCTAGGTCGAGGATACGACCTGCTCTGATACCAACTGTAACACCCATATATAAAAACATACATCAAATCATATATATTATACATGAATCCAAGTATTTGGTACTGAAATACCATAAGTTCCTTGTTAACACATTATATACATTAAATGCCCTAAGTAAAAAGTTCTAAAGTCTACGGCATAACATATACAAGATGTCCCAAAATACACTAAGAACTAGATCAATACAATGATCTCAAAATAAAACGCCATAGCGGAAGCCATGCCATCGCAAAAGCTATGATCCGTAAGGAAAAGTCAAACCACTTTGTCCTTACCCTTCGCCGAACCTGTAGTACCTGTGATGTAAACAACAACGTGGGGTAAGATTCATCAAATCTCAGTGAGTTCGCTATCCTATAGTCCTCTCGGCTCTACAAGGTTCTAACAAACCTAACTCAAGTCAAAAAGGAAGGGGGATGACTTTGATTACACACACACTATATGGAAACATGTCATGAGTTCATCAACTCACACTATATATCACTAATCGGTAACCATGCCAAGGCATCCCCTATTCCCGTCCTCTTCTACGTCTAGAAGTCGACCCGGGTCATGGATCCTTGCAACCTACTTGACATACGAATGGATTTGGGTTCTACGGGCCTTATACCATTATGAACCGTCACTTTACACGGGCCTTATACCGTCAGAATCATTCACCCCTCGGGCGCCATTCGTACAGCACGGGGAATAAAACCTGCCAAGTAGTCATGCATATGTTTCAGAGGAGCTCGAGACCCATGAAACGCAACTCAAAGAACCGGTTATGATTAAGTGATCACACACACAAATGTGATCGTATTCGACGATCACAAAGCCATAACGCCTTATCACAACCACAAGGTTAGTACACATGTTCCATACTAGTGTTTATTCATTCTATGAGATTAGTGTCTGACACACGCCTCGGCACCGCACGCACGATCGTTGTCATTATGTCATTCCACACTTTCCGACATTGTTTACGGTAATAATCCTTACTCTACCTATTTCGTATTTTAACATGCATACATTCTCAAACATGCTTAACAATAAGAGCAAATAGGTAAAACATAAGCCAATTTCATATTAGGATCATATAAACAACATATCACATATAATTATTTTCATTCATTTGCCTCTAAATAAAATTGCACAAACTGTCATGTTCGCTAGGCGAACCTCCCAGCGAGCGTTCGCTTCCGCCTTCGCTAGGCGAAGCTCCAGGCGAATGAGCAAATAGAACAAAACAGACCTAATGTTCACTTCGCGAACTCCCTTGCGAACATTCGTCGCGCCCTTCGCTTCGCGAACCCCCTGGCGAAGCAAGGCAGAACCAACTAGCACTGAAAAGGCACAAGTTTCGCTAGGCAAACCTTCGCTAACCTTCGCTGCCGGGTTCGCTAGGCGAACCCTCGAAAGTTTGTTCGCTGGGACTCACCCCAGGTTCGCTAGGCGAAGCCTGGAAAACCCAACTTCCCCCCAGCGCTGTGGTTCATCAAAAATCTATTCTCTTACCCTTCAAAACTTCTCCAACCCTTAACAAAACAATCAAAACATAGTTTTATCATAACAACAATCATTTATATTGCATTTCATCCGTTAGATTCGTGATTTTAGCATAATTATTCATTTTCTCACAATTCTAACCTAGGTTCTAATACTCAAGAAAATCTAAACCAAAGGTTTCTATCTATAACCCACCTTGACTAGATGATGATGATGAAGATTGGAAGATGATTTGATGAAGAATGGATGATGGTTGAAGATCTTGTGTTCTTGAGCTTTTTCCTCTCCTTTCCTTTCCTTTCTCTCCAACTTCTTCTATCTTTTCCTTTATTTGTTTCTAAGTGGAAAAAGAGTGGAAAAGTAAATGATATAGTAAGATATTATCAATTAGTAACACTACTAATTGTCCAAATAGTCTTTAAAGCTCTAACAATTAAAACCTCAGAGTCAGATAATATTAATTTGATCTGCTCTGAGCTCATCAGTTTACTCTAATTATTTTATCCAATAAATTCTCAGGGTAAGCTGGAACCCAGTGGATCATACCAATATTATCCCGAGTAAAATAATTTACGGGGTATTACAGGCCTGGCCAAGGCTCCATAGCCTGGCCCTTGCCCAAGGCAAGGCATGATTTTAGGCCTCTTGCGTGAAGGCTCTAACTTTCTCATTTCTCCATGGATTGAGACAAAATTTAGGTGTATCCTGCCTAGAATTTCATGAGGAATCCAATGGTGCCCTATGAATTTTTCAGAAAATGTTTCCATTTTAAAATCCTATAGTGATTTCAAAATAGGCCTAGATTTGCATGTTCTATGCTATCTCATCATACAGGCAGTAATAACATGGTAAATTGATTCAAACACAACATATATGATATGTATGAGAGGTCCATGATCAATGGTCCTCAAAGCAATGCATGATTTAAAGAGTTCAAGTTGTGATGCACTTACCTCTTGAAGCTTCTTGTGTTATCTATCATGTTTCTTGTGCCAGAAGTAATTCAATGCTTTGAACACTCTTGATTGATCACTTAGAAGCTTTAAGGATGATCAAAACCAGTTGGAATCCTCAAGAACAAGAATTGGCTCTTTCTTACAAAAGGGGCAAAAGTGACCAAGATAGTAACTCTCTCAAATGGTGTTCCAGATGAGGGAAACCAATTGGGACAGTTTGAGGATGATATTTAGAGTATGTTTGAGGCTTGGTTTGGTTTTGGGAGTGACTGAATCAAGACATGGCTTGAAAAATGCAGAAAAGTCAAATTTTGAGGTTTTGGAGGTTGACTTTATGATTTTGGTGTTTCAGATCAAAGGTGAGTGTTTGAACAGCTTAGATATGACATATAGGATATGTTTGGATCATGAGTTGTGGTAGAATTGCTCTCTAACTCAAAAACTCAGAGATGGCTTGCAAAAGAAGGCATTTTGGCCAAAAGAGATAGATTTTGAGGAAAGCATCAGTTGAAGTGCTTTGATGTACTCAAACTGATCACAAATGGGCTCTATTTATAGTAGAGCAAGTGTGTTTTGCAATCAATAGTGAATGGCAACTGAATGTTGATCCAAGGGAATCTTTAGTCTCCTATAGCCATTGACTTGAGGTTAGGGCACATGCCTATTGTTCTTTGATTCAAAGTGAATCTAGACTCATTCAGTTAGGAATGTCTCAGTCCATGCCACCTTGATGCATCTATTGAATGCTTGGAAACAAAATTGGAGTCTTGAAGCTTTTTAGCCTTTTTAGGGCCCTCATGGCTACATGTAGTTCCTTGGACTTGGGAGGCTTGTGGATCAGATCTTTTCACTTGGATGTTATCCTCTGATGCGTCCAAATGGATGACAAGGCTTGGAGTTGTGCAAATTAGCTAACTCGAGCAAAATGCACAAAATTTTCCTTGTAAAAATCAGTTCATGATGCCATGTTCCAAGGGTTGTATCTCCCTACTCGAATGGAATTTGGAGATGATATGATACTTGTTGGAAAGCCCTCATGGCATACTTCAACTTGGATGTTCACCAATGGACCTAGTTTAACTTGGATCAAGGTAAAAAATGCCCCTACATTTTGGAAAAAGTAAGGCAGATTCTAACTTTTTTGAAAATTTCACTAATTGTTGAAAAAGTGTCATTGTCATTCGTGATTTTGATCAATCCATAACTCAAAATCCATGAGGATTTGGAATCTCTTGTAGTTGACATATTTGAAGTATGTTAGATGGACTTTCATTTGAGCTTTGAATGGGAGAAAAAGGCCTTGTGGTTTAGGAGTTATGACCTTCCAAAGTTGGTACCAAATCACTTTTGTTCCATAATTTAGAAAAAATCTGGTTTCTTATGGTTGCCCCGTTTGCAAGAAACCTCAATTTTCTTGATTTTTATTAATGAATGATGATCAATACTATATATTAACATTATTTTTTACTTAGGGGAACCATATTTGTGAAAAATTCCAAAAAGTCAAACTTGATTTTGTGCACAGTTGACTTTTTATCGGATGAAATCCAAACTCTGCGATCCTTTGTGAAATCAAGTCCTTGACCTAATTCAAACCTAATGGATGGATTCCATAGGTGTTATAAGGTGTATTGAATCATGTCCCAAGGTTTGGGAGCATGTCTTGGTAAAAATTCAAAGATACAGTTGACTTTTTCTTCAAAACCCTATTTGTGGCCCAGGTGAAATTGAAACTTGTGGATCGAGCTTCTTGGATCAATCCATTTTTGTAAATGTATCAATGTGGTGTATTTGAGGCCCTCAAATCATGTCTTGAGGTCTTGTCTCATGCTTTGCCCCAAAAGTTACCTTATAGGTGAATTAGGTCAAGAAACCCTAATTCCTGATTTTTGATGAATGCTTCCCCTGATGCTAATTTGACTTGATGATTGGATCCATGAGCTCCCTTGGAGAATTTTGGATCATGTTTTGAATTATTGGCTCATGCCCAGATGAAAGATTCCATCTGGAGAAATTGGTCGACCAAAATCCTAATTTGGTGACACTGGCGATCTCGAGGCTTGATCCACTTGGAATGTGGCCACTTTGTGCCTGATTCTTGTGGTGGGAGTCCTCTTGATCTCTTATGGGTGTTTAAAAGGTTAGACAAGTTGAAGATCATGTTATTTCTTGATTGATCTTTTGTCTAAGTGCTCTGAGAGGGCTTGAAACCTTAATTCTTGATTATAGTGTGAGCTCAACCATCTTTGAGGAGATTGATGAGGCAAGGAAGTACATCCATATTGTGATGATGATTCTCACAATAATGGGAAATCTTGGTGGTCAAAATTTGGGGTATGACACGTAGCACCGTATAGTTGGAGTAATTTTATGTCAGCTAGGGCATTTAGATTTGATAATTAAAACTTAAAAGTGTCTTTGTTGTCTTCAATATTCAGGAGTTTAATTTAGATGTATTAAATATGAAACCTGCACTTATGGAACTTTATATGAAACTTGCATTTTGTTGTCTTCGATATGGCACACAATTCTAATTAAAAGTACTTGAATGAAAATTTATCACAAATGTGGGTTGTATTTTCGGCTGTGATATGATGAACAATAATAAAGGTTAAAAATGGGATTATATATGAAATCAGGATGATATTTGTTAATCCAGCAGAATATATACCAATGGTTATACATCATAACCATTATAATATCTTGCGCTTTGTCTAGAAAAAAATAAATATCAAAATGGTGCAGCTGGGAATCGAACTAAGGTGCACTATATTTATCACAACAGTTCGTTTGAAAACCCGTTGTGATAGGGCGCGTTGTTTCCAGGTTATTACAATGGTTAATGGGCCGTCATAGTAAGTATCATTTTACAACGACACTCTATATAACAACGTCTGCGCCCGTGTGATTATACATCTTTCTCAACCGTTGTTAAATGGGTTATCCGTAGTAGTGTTTGGTTTAAACACCACTTTCTTTTCTTGTTTGGTTTAAACACCACTTCTATCACCTTTATTTTTACTTGGTTTAAACACCACTCTTTAATTACTTGCTTGGTTTAAACACAACTCTTGTTTCTCCTTGGTTTAAACACCATGGTTACCCCCTTGTTCGGTTTAAACACCATTTCTATCACCTTTATCTCCTCTGTGATTAAAATACTAAATCTTTTTCCATCCTTAGTTCCATGAACTATGGAGCTTTGACTTCCTCGTTGCACTATGAGGATACGTAGGCATAGGATTGTGAGATCCTGGAGAGAAACCTTCCTTAACTATTCACCTTTAGTTCTTTGAACTACGGAGCTCTTATTTCCTTATTGCACTATGAGGATACGTAGCACGAGGGCTCCAATCCTCCTTAAAACTATTTTTCCTTTTCGCAAGTAACCTTTAGATATTAACACTCATCCAAGTAAAGAACAAGCAAAATGGTTCCTGTTGAGTACGATGGATGTGAGGGATGTTAATACCTTCCCCTCGCATAACTAACTCCCTTACCCGTTTCTTTTTCCCTTGGGTTTTATAAATATTTTCCTTTCTTTTTGGAATAAATAATGTTCGGCGGCGACTCTGTTGTATCATCGAGCGTGTGATGTGCTTGGGTATTTTTCACGTAGCGACACCTATCAAGGCCCCAAGACTTGTAAATTTACTAGGTCTTTTATACCAAGTCGTTTAGTCAACTGGTCCTTTTCTGAATAAGAGCTTTTGTCAGCTGTCCTTGTTGAGATTCTGCACATGTTTCTATCGACTGTCTTTTTCGATATTTTGGACAGATTTCCCAGTGATATGGGTCTTGGGTATTTACCTCCGGGAGTCCTCCAAACCACGTGTCTTTCGTCGACAACTCAGTCGATCCCTCGTCGGTGGTCTATCGAAGGCTTAACATTAATGTTCTCTTAAAGATACTTCATTAATGCTTACAATGAACTGTAGCGGAAAATTTTGAGATTAAGTTATGGATTAACTTAACTCATAAAACAAGAGTCGCCACCGCACTTTTATTTTTCCAAAGGAATGAGGAAAAGAGCGAACAAAACCCACAAAAGTTTTAAAACAAAACTAATAAAATTAGAAACAAGGGTAAAGAGGTTGGTTATGCAATGGAAAGGTGTTAGCACCCAAAACATCTATAATACTTTATAGAAACCTCTTGAAAATCTACGTTTGTCTTAAAAGGTGTTGTTTGCAAAAGATTGGGGACATGAGAAGAGAAATATTTTTTTGGGTTTTTGTGTTTGACAAGACTTCCTGAGCCTCGTGCCTACGTACCCACAAAGTTCAGTGGAGGATCAGAACCTCATAGTTCATGGTAAAAATAACAAAATAGATTTGTTATGATTAATTTTAAAATGGGAAGATAAGTTGTCATTTTAAGGAGAAAACTCAACTAGTCACCCACAAGTGCATGAAAATGGACCTTTGCATCACTATTAATAAGGGCTCCAACTTGGATTGAATTCAACAAGTATGCCACTAACGCTCTCAAGTGGAAAAGAATCAACATCAAACATTACTATGGGGATAGGAGAATTACATTTCAACTATTAAAATGACTCATGTCTAAACCTTAAGAAAAAAGTTTAAAAGGAAAATTGCATAAAGGGCACAAAATGATTTGAATGAGTTGTGTATTTTTTTATGTCTTATGAAAATGGTCTTGATATGCTTAAGATGAATTAGCACTTATTTAAGAAAAAGAGTTTGAAAATCATTTGACAAAGTCAAGGGCTATTGTGAAAGTGGTTCAAGTTTAAAAACAAGAAGGTTTTGAAAAAGGGAGAAGATTTTGAAAATTAAAGAAGGGGAGAAGATGAAGAGATTATCCTAACGCACAAAGTAAAAGCTAAGGAAGGAAAGACTTAACCAAGATCAAACTTTGACATAAAAAAATACTCTCATCCTTTGGATTAAGAAACAAGCAACCAAATAAGCAGAGAAATAACCAAGCATCAGATAAAGGAGAATTTAAGCCAAGACCAAAGATGAGGTAACAGAGCTCAGTCTTCCAAAAGTCAACCCAAGGTCAAGGTACCAGATGAATTCCAAGGTCTCAAGCCACAACTCTAAAGCATAGTATCAAGAACCTAATTCTAAGTCCATAAGTCCAACGTACTAGCAAGGGATAGTAACCAATAGTCTAATGGAAACATTAAGTCTTTTTATGGTTTAGCCTTTATTAATGTCTTAAAAGAGAAAAAGAAACACTACTACATAAAACTCATTTAACAATGGTTGGGAAAGATGTAAGATAACGCGGGCGCAAGTGTTGTTATGTAGAGTGTTGTTGTAAAATGATACTTAATATGACGGCCCATTAACCGTTTTAATAACCTGGAAAAAGCGCGCCCTATCACAACGGTTTTTCAAAGTAACCGTTGTGATAAATATAATGGACCATGGTTTGATTCCCAACTGGGCCGTTTTCGTAACACCCTTTTCTACCCAACCAACATCACGAATAAATACAACTATTTTATCAGAGTACATTCCCAAAAGGGCATCACATTTCGTCACAAAACATCAAATAACCACCTGCTCCGTAACACGGGTTTTACCATCATGAATTTATTTAAACATCACGCAACGGAAATCAAAATTTAAAAACAATTTTATAATCCAAAACTTCTTAAAACAAAACATCGTAAAACATCCTCATGCCAACAAATAAGAGAACGTAAATCGTTCGACTCAAACGTCCCGACCCGATGTTACATATCAGAGCAAGACCCTATAATCGACGGAGAAATAAAAATACTTTGAAAGCTAAATCTTTGAGCACCAAGAGAGTTAAGCCTGATCACCTGCATGTTACCCACGTGGAGGCAACATTCAAACAGGCATCGTGAGTAATCCCGAATCAATTTATAAGATATAAGCAAAAGATAAAGTATCAACACAACATCACCAAATCATACACAAACATAATCAAGGCATCAATTAAATCAATAGAATGCAATGCCACATAGTATGCAAATGCAACATCATAGACTCATGCATGTGGTACCAATTCGTCATTATTGATGGACACTGGGCCATCACCCTCCAAAGATCGCCACCAATAGGATCGATTCTACACAAGAACCGAAGCACGTCACAAAACACTTCAATCCACACAATGGGATTGAAGCTACCAAATGGACCAGAGTCCTAACTATGCCATGAATGCATGATGCAAATCGTCATAATAATCATCATCATAAAATTGTCATAATTGCATCATCAATCATGAATCATCATCAAACATCATTATACAACACCAATTCGCACTCATCACGATTCATCACTATTCCTCACAATTCGTCATGCCATCATTATTACATCAAAGTTTTTCTCGATTTTATCCCACTCACCCTTATTACTAGTTTACTCATGTTTTGTTACCTCATCATAGCCTTTCGTTTCAAGGAAACTGCATCACAAGCGAAAACGGGACAGAAATCATAAAAACGAACAAATCTGCCAGTTACCCTGCCCATACGCGTATGGCCATGCCCCATACGCGTATGGCTCAACTCCCTGCTCACTAGCCTGCGTATCATACGTGTAGGGCCACTTGCCCAAGCCTCCCTTACGCGTAATACTGATCGGAAAAATAGCAAGTGTACTATTTTAACCGATGTAGTAATAAAAGGTAATTTCCCCGAATGTCGATCTCAAGGACTGCTTGGCGATATAGAGTTCTGGTTTTATTTTAGTTAAACAAAAGCACTTGGTGGTTTGGTTTGTTAAGAAAATAATAACGGTAATGAGAAAATAGAGCAGAAAAATAAAATTGACTTTGGACAAATATAAGAGAGCATGCCATGGTAAGGTGTATGAATTGCTTTGCACTAACCTAAATCCTTATTCGAGGAGACAATGCTTTAAATGAACCTTTACCAAATCCTAAGAATGTTTTTACTTAATTCGTTAGTCAGAAAAACCTTTGGTATTCATCCTATACCCTAATTCCTTAGACGTTTAGGATGGATATCAAGTTTTGTGTTTTTAACAAGATTATTACGGTTACTATAGGGTATCCCAATTCCGAGGTAATATCTACTGTAATATTATGATGCAAAAAGCGTTAAGTTGGTTTGTCCGACCTAAACCTTAACCGTAAATCAAATTCCATTGGTCAGATAGAAAAAGCATTAAACACTTTGCAAAATAAAATAGATTAATAAAAAGCACTTATCTCATAGAATAAAAGAAAACATAGTCAATACAAAAGCAATTTAGGGACACCCCCTAGCATTGGGGGGTTTAGCCGCTCATAATATTCAAAGAGATTATTACAAAATGAAGATTAAACATTACAAGAATTTGGATGACTTTTGATCTTCAATTGCTTCCGCTTATGAAAACCTTTCGCCTTCCGAAAATCTTGATCTCTCCAATAAAACCATGGACCTAAATCCCCCTTTCGGCCACCTCTCCAACTATACTTTGGGCTTAAGTCTTTTCTTCGATTTTCTACTCATTTCATTCGGATAATCAGATTAAGGCATTTATGATCGATTTCCCTCACATGTACAAGATTGATCGGAACTTTTTCTAGGCACCTTTATTTTTTTTTCTCGCTCATTGGCGTTTATTAGTTCACTTTGGGATGACAATTGAGACTCAACCGCCGTTAGGCTAAGTAACAGGGTGAGGGTTACCCAACTTAGAAGGACTAGTTTTCTTTATCACCATTATTCAATTTGTTTTCGGTGCCTTAAGTCATTCTCTCAATCAACCCTATACATGCAATTCTTTTTAATCATTCGAGACTATCACTATGAACTACTCAGGGAATACTTCTCAAATCCAAGACTATGGCACAAATCTACATGTTGGACTCGTTTCCTTACCCCAGGGAATCTAGGGTATTCAGGTCATACCTCGCTTTCCAAACTTTCCCAATGTCCCTAATTCTAGCTCCTCTTCCATTAAAATCTATATACTTTCTTGACCACCTCAAAATCACATTATTAACAAGAAAAAATTTTACGGCTCTAATTCGGGGAGAATTTAAAGTGGTTTCAATAAAATAACACACAAAAACAACAATAACAAGTCTAAACGGAAGAACTAAAAACAGTAAATCCTCCCCCAAACTTAAACCACACATTGTCCCAATGTGTTAGAATAAGAGCAAGAAAGGTTTTTCACAGAGATCCTTACTGAGGAGGCGGAATGTAATGCAACACCAACTGCTACATCATGGCTTGTACCCGCAAGGTCTTGTTTATTACCTGCAAACAAAACAAACAAAATAACAAAAAGAAAAATGACTTAGTAATCAAAAGCGTGGGTTGCCTCCCACGTAGCGCTTCGTTTAACGTCGCATGGCTCGGTGTCGTTCTCTGTTAAGGTGGCATATATGAAACAAAGAACACATCATCTTTTTTCTTTCTTTTGATTGGTAGCAACCCCATAAACTTGAGGTATTTATGATGTTGCTTCCAACTTATTTTCAGTTGGATTTTTGTGAACAAGGCATAAATGAAATCCAATACTTTTCCAATTTCTTGTTTTTCATTTGCCTTGTTAAAATAGTTTCTAGGGATACTATTTTCTTGGAGATTTTCTTGTTGGATGTCTACATCTACACAAACTGTTACATCTGTATTTTCATCTAGCACTAGATCATCTTCAAGTTGCCTTTTTTCTTCTTCCCCATATTTCTTGTTCACCTCAAATTCTTCTATTTCTACTGCATCTTCTTTGTCAGACGTCGTGCCTTGTTCTTCTTCTTTCATACATTCTTCGTCCAACCTGAACTGTCGCCAAACAAAAGTATCTGGATAAAAGTTAGCTTCCTCACATTCAGTCATAAGAATTCTTACCTCCCTCTTATATGCTTTAAAAATTTTAGTTTCCTCTTCCAGAGTGATTCCAGAATCAGGCGTCCAACATACAGGAGATACAAGTGGCAATGTATAAAAGATTTCCATAACTACACAACTCAGAAACTTTATTAGTTGAACAGTATAGAAGAATTCATAAAGCAGCAATAATAATTTTTTTAATAAAATAAAATGAAAATAAAAATAAAATTGAAACTAAATTTTAATTGCGGAGCAAATTTTTTTTAACTAAAATAAACTATGAACTCTATAATCTTTGGCAGGCCCCGACAACGACGCCAAAAACTTGATCGGAAAAATAGCAAGTGTATTATTTTAACCGATGTAGTAATAAAAGGTGATTTCCCCGAATGCCGATCTCAAGGACTGCTTGGCGATATAGAGTTCTGGTTTTATTTTAGTTAAACAAAAGCACTTGGTGGTTTGGTTCGTTAACAAAATAATAACGGTAATGAGAAAATAGAGCAGAAAAATAAAATTGACTTTGGACAAATATAAGAGAGCATGCCAAGGTAAGGTGTATGAATTGCTTTGCACTAACCTAAATCCTTATTCGAGGAGACAATGCACTAATATATGACACATGTTTGATAGCACTTTCAACGAAAGCGCTAACATATGGTACATGTTTGATAGCATTCTCTTAAAAGTGCTATCATAGGATGTTTTATTAATAACACTCTACAAAACACTATTATAGTACACTTTTTTTTTTACACAAAATCATTCTTTTGGGTTGCAAATATCAAAAAGATACATTCAATTCAATACCAAATAACACTTGAAGTTACTCATTGCATACATATTATGATCCATCAATACCAAATAACATTTTAAACCAAATCGACTTGTTTACAAATATCGTAACATATATAGAGGAAAGATAAGGGCGGTGTAACAATTTATGTTGCATTGAATAAATTATAAACTAAAATTCAAACAAATGAGTTCATCGTATAGCACAACAGTTTTATCCAATCTTTTCTATAAAATGTTAGGAACAAAATTGTCCAAAATATCTTCCCTTATAATATTGTAATCAATTTTACTTGTGATTCCTCTACTGTAGTTGAGCCTAAATTTCATCTATATTAATAATTAATATCACAATTTATTCCAATAGGTTGCATGATGTCTGCCTTCATCAGCTGCAGTGCGACAGAATCATCAGAGGCAAGGGCTGAAAGAGCAGAGCATGCTTGTTCAACCTGTAAAATATTAAGAATAATCATGATGATCAAATATAACAGCAGAGTGTACAAATATAACAGCAGAGTGTATAAAAAACTGGTGATCTCTACACCCATCAAAATCAATACTGCAGTAAGATGTCCATGGAACACATCGAACCAATATGTCCAGTTTCAGAAAACTTCCACATTTGAACACAACAACAGTAGCAGTGACATTATTCAAATAACCTTAGCTACCTCTACAAACTTATGACAACATCCAAAATGCAAACCAGAAACACAGCAAAATCGTAATAAAATCAACAGATAAGACAATACTACGGAGAAAATGATTCGAATGTTACCGCCATGTTGAATAGTCGTTGCTGGCGGCGAATCAAGATCACTTCACGGTTTTACGGTTTGTGTTTACTACTCATGTGCTGGCTGCTGCTAAACACCGACGTCGGCATTGCTACTGATAATTTAACAAAAATTTGTAAACACACTACGCCAATTGTGAGCGAGCCACATTACTTATAACTATTAAACAATTAAACAATGTCCTTGGGATAATTGTGAGCATATACTTTCTTTAAATAGGTTAACATAAAAAGCATATCCTCAAATGTTAATGAAACTGAAAATCCCAAAAGCCAGGATCTTGGGCATCTACACAGTGTTCAGTTTATATAAAATAAAACTGGGAGACATCAAAATATAAAGGGTTGAGCGAGCCACAATACTTATAACTACAATAAACACTACAATGAAACAGAAAGTGGGAATTCAATTACCTAATCATTAGTTCATAATAAATCCGCTTCAACTCCAGTAGAGATGGAATGTCTGCAGGAGCCTCTTCAACCATATTATCGTCTTCTTTAGGCTTTTTCTTTTCCTTAGATGCATCTATATCGAATACTCTTGGACTAATCTTTCTTGAGAGTATTTGTGCACGAACATAATCCTGACGGTCTAGGCACAATCGAACCTACACAATTTAACAAGGAAGATTCTCAAATCAGTAACTTATTAGCAACATATGAAATTGATAGCCTACTCTTTATGTGATCTCTGAAACAAAGAAATGTGGTTCATACTTGTTCGAGAATGAAGGCAATTTTCTCGGTTTTTGCCATGGCACCAAAAGTTTCCACCTGTTAAGATTACCCATTACATAAGTAAACCAATCAATATTTTGTACTGAACAATTAAATACAAGAAACAAAAATATACATAAGCCATAAAAACATGACAAGTTCACACTGACCGCAATTTCTTGCATCAAATCAGTTTCCTCGGCTATAAGCCCTTGTTCTTCCTTAATCTTGGCAAGTTTCTTGACCAACCGAGCTCTCTCAATCTGGTGCCGACAATCTCACCAGCGAGCCGCATCTGCTTCTCCACGTTTAGTAATTGCTCTATCTTCGCATCTAAATTCTCCGTATTCGCCTACAACAATCCAAGAAAAGCTATTCGTTGGGCTGCATGCGGCTGCATATAATTCCCATATACAACAATCCAAGAAATCATTACAAAAAAATTTAAAAAAAGAAAACAGAACAAATTTATCAATCTATTAATGAAATCTCAGACAACTTCAAACCCTAAACATCTGTTCCTTAACATGGATTATGTACTAGCATCTATTCCTTAACATCTGTTACAAATTTCCTCTATAATTGTAGTAACACAAACCAAAACGGACAAACCAGCGGAACTAATCGATGTAGATTTTAGTTTCAATTGGACAAACCTTTGCTCATGCATGATTATGAAGAGGTGATAGTCCCTGCAAAAATATTGAGGATGGTCAATCTCACCTTGTTATTGAGATTAGTATTCTGCCATCATCTATTCTGCCTCAAAAGAATGTATTATGTTGAGATTAGAGAGTTGTAATTGCATGCTATCCAAACATGAATATTTGTCGTCAGATTCAAAGGTAGATAGCATAAAGCTTTGATGCACTGTTGCTTCTCAAGTAATTAGAGTTAATCTCCATGTCAATGCATTTAGAAGACAAAACTGAGATCTTGCCTGTAATTTCTTTTGACCCTTAAACATAAGCAATGTGATAATATCTTCTAGGTCGGTTTAAGTCTTCCATAGTTTTCGGTTTGAAGTCTGTCAGGGCAATGAGATTTGATAAAGTAAGAACTTGGTTGGTTTGTAGCTTTTGGATCTTTCAAATTCAGCTGTCAATACCTAAGAAAAAGGCCTTGTACTTGATGAAGCAACAACATCTATTGATACTGCTACTGATAATCTTATCCAGAAGGTTATTCGAGAAGAGTTCAAAGACTTTACTGTGTGCACTATTTCACATCCTATTCCCACTGTTATTGACAGTGATCTTGTCCTGGTACTCAGCGATGGTACGTATTGTTGTATGGTATTCTCATAGATCTAATCGATATATAATTCTTTTCTCTATCTCCCTATTTGACGCACATCGTGAAAAGGAAATAGAGTTCAAATGTGTTTTTAAATTGAGTAATTGAGTTAAGAACCTAAGCTTAAAATACTATGCTCTCCGCAAAAATGTTAGGACCATGTGACTTAGTAGGTTACTAGAAGGAATTCAGCTATTACATACTACCCTAACAAGCCAAGTCTCCTCCTCAAGCATCTGGTATCCCTAAGAAACTGCGAGGTAAAGTGGTTTCTTAGGAACCCGCATTACAAGTGAGACACCCCATAGTGCTATTGCTATATACACCAGTTCAAGAATTTACCAAAAGCAACATATAATTGTGCTTTAATGCATATTTGTAACTATAATGAAATTAATTGGAGTGATAATTTACAATCACTTACAGCAGAGTTGTATGGCTATCTCTTTATGAGCACAATTCAGACCACCTATCAAAACTACAGGTTTTGACTTTTCCAGCTCCTGTACCCACCAGAAAATGAATCATGAAACTTATAGAAAGTCATTTATCCAAAATGAATATTATAAATTCAAATGGAAAAAGGATATAAAACATAAGGAACCAATCCACACAATAACTTGACAATGAGTTTAATTGGAACGAATGACTTCACAACAATTGCTCGATCTTTTGTACGATCATAAGAGATTAAAAACACACCCAGAAAAAATTTCATATGAAGAATGGGAAATCTACTTTTAGGGAGATTAAAAACACACCCAGAAAATCTATACTAAACACACCCAGAAAATCTATACTAAACACAATTGAGTCACGTTATCGGCACCACATTTGAAATAAAATTTCATATGGAGAATGGGAAAAATTACTGAACTATTTAGGCCATAATCTCCAAATCATATTCAACAAAAATCTAATTTAAAAATATTTAAACAAGCACTGTGCATAAACGTAGCGACATTGAATTATAATGAGAACATGAGTAAAAAAGAGATGAAACATCCCAAACATAGAGCAGTAACAGTTTTAGACAAACTTACTATAGGAGGAGCCCTGTCATGAACAAGATGCAGATTCAATGTCAAACCAACAACTTTATTTGATGGATCCATGAGTTTTTTTACTATATACGACTCCGCTCTGCTGCTAGCAACCACAAATTCTCTTTCTCAAGCTGCATCAATGAAACAAGATCATAGTAATTTTAAATAATTAACATTTTATTTTGTATGAGGCATTTAATCTAACATCTAACCATCCATATCAATTATAAGAACATAAATCATCAATTCTTAATCTTGAAAGAAATACCTTCGTTTTTCTTAACGTTGTTGACGCTGAGGTTGAAGCAAAAATGTCGATTTCTGAATGTTGAATCCCCTTTGTAGAAAGCGATTTCGGAATGTCAAATCCCTTTTGTAGAAAGCTACAAGAAGCTAAATCATGAGTATTATTGTCGTGGTTGTTTGAAGAACGATGAAGAGTAGGTCACACAACAAATAATGGTATTTTAGGGTTCAAAGGAGATGACAAAATCAGTGATATTTAGGGTTCGACGGAGTTGACACGCAATAGATTGAGGTATTAATCGGAGTAAATTTGGAACTGAAAATTTGGAACTGAAAGAAAAAAATCTCACTGAAATTTCGCAGGTGGAAATTTTTTCTTGAATAGAACATGAAGAACACAGGTCATTTTGATGGAAGGAAATGGTTTTATTCAATTGTTTTTTCTCCTTGTAATAACAATATTTCATATAATATATTATTAAGTTTCCACTAAAATTATATATTTGTAAGATAGTCAAGCGGATGCCCAAGCTTTTAGCAGCTCCAATGTAACAGCTTCAATTTTTGTTTTTTTGGAAAAACTCTACTTATGTGTATTAATTATAGAGCTATTATATATGAACGCTAAAACTTCACCTGTGAGGTCTCGAGTTCGAATCTGGATGGAACGCTATTATATATTGGTTGTTATATTTGTCTTTACCTAAGATAGCGTTTTTTCTTGAAGCGCTATTAAAGGGCCAAACCATATTTTTTGTTTAATTTTTTTTTTTGCAATTTTTAATCTATCTAACATAGCGCTTTTTATTAAAGCGCTAATAAAGACCAGATTCTTTTTTTTTTTTTAATTTTTTTCGATATAAAATGGCACTTATGCTAAATTGCTATTATAGATTGACACATATTATAACTTATAATAGCGCTTGTAATAAAAGCGCTATTATTGATTTTAAGGTAATATTATTTGGAAATATGAGAAATTAAAAAAAAAAAAGGCATTTTGTTTATTTATTTAGAAGAACATGAAATAAATAAAAAGTGCACGTGTCTTTTTTTAAGAAATCTAATAATATCGTTTTACAAAAGCGTTATCTAACCAAAGTATTTCTAATCGCGTTTATCCATTAACTGCTATCAAACTAGGGTATTTATAATAGCGTTCATCTATAAAGCGCTATTAAATATTTCCGTGTAAATTATTTAATAGCGTTTATCCATAAAGTGCTATCTTAGTAAAGTTTAATAATAGCGTTTTTTTACAAAATGCTATCAAAGTCACATTGCCTGTATCCTATAATAGCGCCCGACCATAAAGTGCTATTATAGATGTGTTTGTTTCCTTTTTAATAGCACTTTCTTTAAAAACGCTATTAAATTAGGCGATACAAAATATCAATTTTGGCGTAGTGATTCTTACCCCTTGGACCCTTAATAGGCTTTTTCCCACAATGTCCTCACTTAACTCTGAAGATGGCTGGTTTCTACCTGAGTGAATCGCACACTCAAAGATACAACAGAGTCGCCACCGAACTTTATTTAGTCCCAAGGGACAGGGAAAATATCGATAAAACCCAAGGGGAAGAGAAACGGGAACGGGGGGTCGGTTATACGAAAGGAAGGTATTAGCACCTAACGCATCCGTCGTACTCGACGGGAACCATTTCGCTTGCTTTTAGGATTGGATGGGTTATCTATCTAAAGGCTTCTAGCTAAAAGAAAGAGGAGAGAGAGAGAGAGAAAGGGAAAAAGAAAAGAAAGAAAGAAAGTGCTCGCGGAGGAACAAAGCCCTCGTGCCTACGTACCCTCATAGTGCAATGAGGAAGTCAGAGCGCCGTAGTTCATGGAACCAGGGGACGAAAAAGAAAGAAAAAAAGGAGAAGGAAAGAAAGGTGGAAGTGTGCTCGCCGAGATCATTGCGATCTCATGCCTACGTATCATACATTCAGAAGAATGCAGAATCAGAGCTTCCGTAGTTCGGGGAACTAAGACGGAAAAGGAAAATGAAAGGAAAGTGGTGTCAAAACCAAGAGAATAAGAGAGTAAGAGGGAAATGGTGTCCAAACCAAGAGAAAGAGTGAAAGAAACTCTACTGGGGATAACAAAGAGGATCTGTGTCAAAACCAAAAAAGGAAGAGCAAAGGGAATAGGAATGACTCCGCTGGGGATCCGAATAAAGAGATGGTGTCAAAACCAAGAGAAAAGGGAGAATCGATATTAACTGGCTAGCAGTGGTTAACCGGAGAAGGAAAGTAAGACCCTGGCGGGGAAAAGCAGCTGGTGTCAACAGACGGACTGTGATAAACCCAGAGAGAGAGTGCTGAACCGAGAGAAGGTGTTTGACTCTTAAGGGGCCTCGATATATTAACTAACTGGCAGTGTTTAACCGGGGAAGAAAAGACTGCAACTCTGTGGGAAAAGAGAAGCATTGGTTTTAACAGAGGAAACTGTGATCAACCAGAAGAACGGGTGTGGGATCGATCAAAGGTCGTGACCCAAAGGACGGGTGTAGGACCGAGCAAAGGTCGTGACCCAAAAGGACGGCTGTGGGACCGAGCAAAGGTCGTGACCCAAAGGGGTTCGGTAAACTGAATGAACAAACAGTACTCAACCGAAGAAAGGGTATTTGAACCAAAGAAAAGTTACTAACCCAAGGGTGCAAGTATTCGAACCAAGAGGAGGTTACCAACTGCGGGGAATTCGGTGTTTACAGACGGACTGTGATTAACCGAAGAGAAAAGCGAGTGATTAACCAAAAGAAGGTGATTAACTCGAGAAGAACTCAGCATTAACAGACAGACTGTGTTTAACTGAAGAAATGAGTGATGAACCAAGAAAAGGTGATTAACCCAAAAGGTGCCCAGTATTAACAGACGGACTGTGATTAACTGAGAAGGAGGGCAAAATTGGTGTTTTAACTGACAAGCAGTGGTTAAACCAACAACAGGAGAAGAACCAAGAGTAGATTGCGAACTTAAGGGGATTTACGATGTTAACAGACAGACTGTGATTAATCGCAGAAAAGAGATTGAGATTCTTCAGGGGAATCAAAAGGCAATGATTGATTACAAGAAGAAAGGAGTAATGAAACAAAGGGAGATTGCTAGCGCAAGAATAATGATCTTAACCAAGAAGAATGGTGATTAATCAAAAGGAAAAATGAAAAGAGCACAAGTGATCAAGGATGAATCTGACTGGGGAACGAGCAACACTACAGTTTGAGGATAGAGGTGACTATTCTCGAAAGAGATGGCCAAATGCCATTACCCAAGAAATAGTCAGAATGAGGGTAGGACAACCATCCTCATTCCTTCTCTAACACTCAAAGTATAGTGCAGAAATTGAAATGGATAGCGCAACAGCTCCAATGTTGTACAGTGCTCATGCGGAGAGAAACGGACAGCATAACAGCGTCAATTCGTACAGTGCTCCGATGCGAGGCGTAGCGCGAAACTCCAACTCCACGGGGGGAGGGGGGGAACGAGAGAGAAAGCTCTAAAGGAAGCCTAAAGAGAGGAAAGGGAAGGATCAACTAATCGAAACATGGTTTCGATTAACCAATCAAAGGGGAATGATCATGCCAACAATTTTCCAAAGAGAATGGAAAATCATTAAAGCAAAAGGTGTAAATTATTGATTGTACATGATTACATTTGCTCAATGTAGAACAAACATAATGTGATCAAGAATTGAAAGTGCAAAACAATGCCATACAAATATTAGCATGTATCACACATCAAGTGTCAAGTGATCAAAAATTGTGCAAGAGTTAGCATGTTCAAACAAAAATCAAGAACACACATAATTGCAAGAATTGATAAATAAATCATTGAATTAATATAAATATGCTTTAAATAGAGGTTAACAGCATTCAAAACATCCATAAATATTAAGCATATCAATCCATGGAGGTTAGAGGAGGAAAGGATGCCAAACAAGCTTGAAAAACACCAAAATGGCCCTCTGTTACAGTGGTAATCGATTACCCTATGTAGGTAATCGATTACTCGCTTAAAAATAGTAGAATTTGGTGAAAAAAGGCTGAGTAATCGATTACTCTCTTTGAGTAACCGATTACCACTGTAACAGTGGCAAAAAACAGCAAAAACAGCTATTCAAAAGTAGTTTTCAGCATTAAATCACTTATACCAACCACCACATGCTAGGGCAAGAAATTGTGCACGAAAATTACATCATGTAAGAGGAATCAAACACAAATTACAAGCATTAATCATGAAGATCAAAGATCAAGCAATTGCATGATAAATTAAACCGAAAATAATTGAAATTACAAACGTAAACGCGTGAACTTAATCGAAACAGAGAGAAAAGATAGATCTACCAACCTACAAGCCGGAGGATTGGCTTGGTAATTGTTGTAAATGAAATGTGATGAAGATAAGTGAAGAAAACCGGACAAAACCAGAGATTCCTCCACTTGCACTTCGAATCGTAGCGAAACCGAGCAAAATGCGATAAAAGCTCCGAAATTGAATTTGCACCGTAAGATCTTGAAGTAAACGCTTGAGATGAATCCAAAAGCTAATAGAACTTTAGATACTCAAGTATAATTGCAAAGTCATGAGAATAATCAAAGAAAACCAGAGGAATCTTCAATTGCACTTCGAATCGTGGCGAAACCGAGCAAACTCCGACGAAAACTCCAAAATGAGAATTATCATCGAGGAAACTTGAAGCGATCACTTGAATTGAATCCCAAAGCTACTGAAACTCCACAAAATTCAGTAGAATGGAATAATGATGAAGGTTAAGCTCAAGAAATAATCACTTTCAATGTGAAAAGTGATTATTCTTCAAGAATTAAGAGCTTTAGTGAGATTTGGTGAAGAAAGTGAAGAGGAATGTGTAGAAGTTGTAGAAAAATGTAGAGGAGAATGAGAGAATAGAGAGTGAAGAAAGTGTGAATTTGTGTGAATGATTGTGGAGGATTTATGAAATGAGTGAAGCCTTGTTTATATAGACTTTTGGTATGGAGTGTGAGAGGTTTGGACTTTGGTTGGGACTTAGCTTTGGGAGGTTTGGAGTTAGGGTTGGAGTTAGTTACACTTGAATCACCGAGTCAAGGTAGTTAACTCGGTTAGTTAGGATCAACTCGGTAACAATCCCAAGGTGCACTCCATCATCCAAAGATCCACATTACTTGGAAAACAAGGAACGTGGTGCGCTTAATTTAAAGTGAAGTATAGAATAAATGTAAGGGAAATGTCTTGAATGGTCTTGAACTGTCTAGAATGTTCCACACAATGCTAGAATCAAGTAGAAACAAAGACCAAAGAGAGTGCATGGCTGCTGTCCCAAAATGTAGTGGAAATTGCAAATTCGCACTGAGTAATCGATTACCCTATTTGAGTAATCTGTTACTCATTTGAAAAAATAGCAAATTTGGCAAAATTACACTGAGTAATCTGTTACCCTGTTTGAGTAATCTGTTACTCAGTTGAAAAACAGCAAATCTGGCAAAATTGCCCAGATCACTCAAAAACAAGTGTTGAGGTCCCGGTTTCGATTTTCCACTTCTTGTTTGGATAAATATGCATAGAAACCCTTGTCTTGTGCTTGTTTTTGATAATGTGATGACCTTGTGATGATGCGATTAATCGGGCTTGAAAACCTAAATATTCCTGCAGTCAAAACACAAAGGAAAAAAATGCAAACACGTATGCTAGCGATGCGAGTGCACATGCTTATGCAAAAAAACAAAAAATGGAGGTCAAATTTCGGGTTACGACAAACTCATCCAAATTTACCAACTTGCCCTTAATCTTTCTCCAAAATATTTTTAATAATAATAATAATAATAATAATAATACATCTCAATTAATCCATATTATTATTATTATTATCAAAAATAATATTAACACATCACATACTTCTAAAATACTCCCAGCACCCTCTTCAACATCATAATACCCCCACAAAATCAATTATAGGCATCAAAATAATTCACTAAAATTCACCGGAAATACGAATATTTATAATAAATCAATTAAATAAATATTCTACTCATTTTGGGGTGTTACACAATCTACAAGCCATGCCTTATTAATAATAGTTTGTGAATTACATGTGGTACCCGTATCGATGATCTTTCCCTTCTGGCCACCTCCAAAACCCACATTTCCTTCCTCTTTTAGATTTAGGGTTTGGAACATACGCCTTTCTCAGGTCATATGTCGTGAGCAGCCACTGTCCAGGTACCAGGATTGGCATTCCATCTGTTCCTTTGGGCATATCTGCAGCAAAGATAATTTGTGATTTAGGTACCCATACACGTATCGGTCCTTTCAGGTTAGTTTTAACAGATTTTTTTCTATTTTTCCTTTTGCTCTGTAAGAAGGTTTAGCATTACTCCAATTATTTTGATTCAAAATGTTTTGACTAGAGTTATTCTTAACCTTAGCAGTAGAATTGATCTTATCTTGTGATTCAGAAGTGTTGAATATTGATGTCATCAGAACATCAGATTTATCAGGTTCTTTTTTATAATAATGCATTTTAACTCCTGATCAATAGGTTCAGTTAAATTCATTGTTTTAGCAACAGGAACAAAATGGTTTCTTAACATAGTTTGAACAATGCTAGATGAGCAGGAATTTTGAAGCACTTTTAAAGAGTCATTAGTACTAGAGTAACCTTCATCATACCCTAATCCTTATTTATTATATTTTCAGACTCCATAAATTATAGATGCAAGTTTGGTACGATCAATGCCAGATGTAATAAATTTATGAAAAGCTTGATCATGTTTACCCAGAGATGAACACTCATTCTGAGATATATTGACTTCTTTTAATTCTTCTTTTAAAATAGAGTCGTCTCTTTTAAGGATCTTAATCTGACTAGTTTGATTCTTGCAATGATCTAGAAGATTTTTAGCACATGAAATAAAGTTAGAGTAAGAGAACACCTCATCTTCATTTTCAGACTCAAACAAAAGTCCTTCATCAGATGAGTGAGCCATTAGTGCTAGACTAACATTATCTTCCTTTTCTAACTCTTCTTCATCTAGCTCTTCCCATGTTGCCATAAAATTCTTTTGGGTTAATTGTGATTTACCCCCCTGACATATGAGAGTGTTTTGGTTTACCCCCCCACCGTTGCCATAGGCAGGTTTTGGCAACGATTTTTTCAAAAAAAACCGTTGCCTAAAGGCATGTAGGGGGGTAAATCAAAATTCGCTCATATGTCAGGGGGGTAAATCACAATTAACCCAATTCTTTTTGAACTTGTTTTTGAAATTCTCTTTCTGATAACTTCCTTTTCTCTAACTTTCCTTCAGAGGATAAGAACAATCATTTTTGAAGTGACCTAGTTTGTTGCAGTTGTAGCAGGTCCTGTCTTCATCTTTGAAATTAATCCTTTTGTTGCTTTTTGGAAATCTTCTGCTTCTTCTGGTTATTTGTTGAATCCATCTAATGAAGCATGTCATGTCTTCATTATCAGATCTTCCATCAGATTCTTCTTCAGACGATTCATTAACTTTACTGGTTTTAGAAGATCTTCTGGACTTGTCACCAGATTTTTCAGAGGCATATCTCAGTGCGAAAGACTTAAACTTATTTGAAGTTTTATCTCCATTAATTTCCATCTCATGACTTTGAAGATTTCATATTAGACTTTCAAGGGACAATGTATTCATATCTTTAGCTTCCTGAATAATTGTTACTTTAGGTCTAAACTTCTGAGGGAGACTTCTCAGAATTTTCTTCACATGATCAGTTATTAAGTAGCTTTTGTTCAGCACTTGAAGGCCTGAGACAAGAATCTGAAACCTGGATAACATGGTCTCAATATCCTCATCTTCCTTCCTTGATAAGTAGAACACAGAGATTCAAAGATAGTCTTTGTAGAAGACTTATCAATGATTTTCAAATACTCAGCATGTGAAAGTGCATCAACCAGAATACCTCTGACTCTATGATGTTTTCTGTAGATTTTATTTTGAGCAGGAGTCAGAGTTTTTCTATCAGCAACTATACCAACACTATCTACAGGAATGTCAATGTCATCTTAAAGAATACCCCATAGCTCATCATCGAGTCCAATGATATACGTATACATCTTGCTTTTCCACCATTCAAATTTAATAGAGTCACCACTGAATACAGGAGGTTTCGCACTGTAATGATTTCTCTCAGAGCTACTGTAATCATAGGGAATCCCCCTTTGACTGTACCACTGTTAAGTGTTACACACAGACCTTGCTCTGATGCCAACTGAAGGTGAGAAAAATACACAAGAAGGGGGGGTTTAATTGTGTATTGCAAAAATTATATTTACTTCAGAACCAGAGTTTAGATTCTAAAAGTTGAGTTAAGAATCTGATACGGTGAAATAGAAACATAAGTAAAGTAAAAATAACAAAGAACACACAATAGTTATCCTGGTTCCTCTCCCAACTGAGTACTCCAGTCCCCTTGCCAAGCAAGAGATTTTCCACTATAATCAACCAGATTACCCTTGCTTATACACACTTGTATAAGACTTTTCTTTTTGCTCAGACCACTTTTCCAAGATTTCTCTTCCTTATAGCTCGTGTCTAAGACTTCCCTCAGCTCAATCAGCTCCTGACCGAGACTTATCTTGCTTAGATCAACTGCCTAAGACTTTACCTTACTTAGAGCTCGTGTCTAAGACTTTCCTCTGCTTAGAGCTCGTGTCTAAGACTTTCCTTTGCTTAACCAACTTCTGTTAAGACTTTTCTTTGCTTAGAGCTCGTGTCTAAGACTTCACCTTGTGTCATACCCCAAATTTTGACCACTAAGATTTCCCATCATTGTGCAAATCATCAGCACAATATGGATAGACCATCATACCTCATTAGTCTCCCCAAAGGTGGGTGAGCATTCACTACAAACAGGATTTAGGGTTTCAAGCCCTCGCAGAGCTCTTAGACAAAGGATCAATCAAGGAATGACATGATCTTCAACTTGTCTAGCCTCTCAAATATCCACAATGGATCAAGAGGACTCCCACTTCAAGGATTAAGCACAAGGCTGCTCCCTTCTAGGTGGATCAAGCCTCAGGATCGCCAGTGTCACCAAATTAGGGTTTGGTCGACTAGGGCATCCAGATGGAAATTTTCCTCTGGGCATGAGCCAATGCTTCAAAGCATAACCTAAAATGCTCCATGGAACATCATAAACCCCATCATCAAGTCAATTTAGCCTCAGGGGATGCATACATCAAAAATCAGGAATTAGGGTTTCTTGACCTAATTCACCCCTAAGTTGACTTTTGGGACAAATCATGAGCCAAGACCTCAAGACATGATTTGAGGGTCTCCAACATACCACGTTGATCCATTTGCAACAATGGATTGACCCAAGAAGCTTGAGCAACAAGTTTCAATTTCATCTGAACCACAGTTAGGGTTTCGCGAGAAAAGTCAACTGTAGCTTTGACTTTTGACCAGGACATGCTCCCAAGCCATGGGACATGATTAAATACACCCTATAACACCCATGGAACATGTCCATCAATTTTGATTTAGGTCAAGGACATGATTTCCTAAAGGATCGCACAGTTTGGAATTCATCTGATAAAAAGTCAACTGTGCACAAAAGTCAAACTTTGACTTTTTGAGATTTTTCATAAAAATGGTTTTTTAACCCTAAAATGATGTTAATGTGTGATTGGAATCATCATTCATCAAGAAAAATCAAAGAAAGTGGGATAACTTGTAAAAGGGGTAACCATAAAAACTTATATATTTTTCTAAGTTATGGAATAAAGTGGCAAGGGTACCAACTTTGGAGGATCATAACTCCTAAACCACAAAGCCATTTTTCCCCATCCAAAGATGGATTTGTAGCCCTCATGGCCCTCTACAAAAGTGTCAACTACACTTCATCCCAATTCATCATGGATTTTGAGTTATGGTTGGATCAAAATGGCTAAAAACCTAAAATTGACATTTTTCAGCACTTAGCAAAAATCTGCCTTGTAATTTCAGCACAATGTCCCAACTTCAAGGCTGTGTTTCTCCATGATCCAAGTTAAATCAGGTCTAGTGTCAAACATCAAAGTTGAAGTACGTCATCTAAGCTTTCCGGAAAGTCCTAGAACGTCCATGTAGCATACTCGAGCAGGGAGTTATGGATCTTACCAAAAGGCTTGCTGCAGCTGAATTTTTCAGGGCAGATTTGCACATATTTTGTGCCACACGAATTTTCAAGCCTTGTCATCATTTTGGACACATTTAAGGATCAGGTCCAAGTGGGATGATCTGATCCATGGACCTCCCAAGTCCAAGGAACCAAAAAAAGCATGCCAAAACCTAGAAGTCCCTAAAAGAGGGACAAAACTCCAATTTTGGTTTGGAGCATTTAATGGATGCTTAGAGGTGGCATGAACTGAGCTTTCTCCAACGAAATTCAGTCAAGATTCCTCCAACGACTAGGGAACCAGCAGCTTGTGCTCTAACCTCTAGTCAATGGCTAGAGGAGACTTGGATTTTCATTGGCCAACATTGGCCAAACCTCTGTTGCAGCCACCATTCACTATTGCTTGCAAAACAAACTTGCTCTACTATAAATAGAGCTCATTTGTGCTCAGTTTGAGTACACCAAAGCCATCAAACAGATGCTTTCCTCAAATTCTCTCTTTCACTCCAAAATGCCTTCTTTAGTAAGGAAATTCTGAGTTTTTGAGTTAGAGAGCATTTCCATCACAGCTCATGATCCTAACACCTCATAAACATCATATGTAGGTGATCCAAACTCTCACAAGTGACCTATAACACCAACATCACAAAGTCACCTCTCAAAACCTCAAAATAGCACTTTTTTGCATTTTTCAAGCCATAAAACCTCAAACACACTCTAAATATTATCCTTGAACTGTCCCAAATGGTGCCACACATCTGGAACACCATTTGAGAGAGTTGACATTTTGGCCACTTTTGACCATTTTGCGAGAAAGTGCTCAAACTTGCTCAAGAGGTTTCCAGCTGATTCCAACCATCCTAAAAGCTTCTAAGAGGTCATTTGAGGTTGTCCAAAGTATCAAATCATTTCTGGAACAAAGTACTTGGTAGGTTGCCCAAAATCTCCAAAAAAGAGGTAAAATTCACAACTTGAATTCTTTGAATCATGTTTTCCTTTGTTGTCCATATACATGCATCATATTGAACAATTCTTGAGGAAAAAATGTAGTCCTTAATGTGTATGTTGTTATCCTCCCACTGTTTGCATTTTAACATGTTTTTATGTGGAATTTTGGTTGTTTCAAAATCATGTCCAGTTCTGGTTTTTTGATTGGTGTGTTCTGTACATTAAGTTTTAGTGTGCATGAGTAACACCATTGGATTCCTTGCAAAAAATTGGTCAAGATAGGTTTTTACGGATTTCATTTCTGATGAAAATTGAGAGAGTTACGCTCGTTGGAAATTTAGCAGTTCTGGTTTTTTAATTGCTGCATTTTGTGTGTTGATTTTCCATGTGCGTGAGTAATACCATTGGATTCCTTGCAAAAAATCGGTCAAGATAGGTTTTTACAAATTTCAATTCGGATAAAAATCGAGAGAGTTACGCGAGTTGGAAATTCGACGCGGAACGATGTTTTTAATCGATAACAGTTCTGGTTTTTTAATTTCTGCATTTTGTGTGTTGATTTTTCGTGCGCGTGAGTAATACCATTGGATTCCTTGCGAAAAATCGGTCAAGATAGATTTTTACGGATTTCAATTCGGATAAAAATTGAGAGAGTTACGCGTGTTGGAAATTCGACGCGGAACGATGTTTTCAATCGATAACAGTTCTGGGTTTTTAATTTCTGCGTTTTGTGTGTTGATTTTCCTTATGCGTGAGTAATACCATTGGATTCCTTGCGAAAAATCGGTCAAGATAGGTACTTCCGGATTTTGATTCCGATAAAAATTGAGAGAGTTATGAGTGTTTGAAATTTGATAAAAAACGTGTTGAAAATTAAAGTTTCGGTACTAGTTTTTACCCCATAAGAAACGTCGGAGATGATATTGTGACATCTTTCCTCTTTTTCTTATTTTTATTTTCAAAACTCAACCAATTCTTTTACATAGCAAAAAATCATCATTTTCTAATTCATACCCCATAATATTTTAATCCACAAAAAATCACAAAAAAAAAGTATTATTTTTAATATATTTAAAAATAGTGTTTTAAATTGTTTTAAATGCTTTTAAAATGATTTCTTTTTTCTTGATTTTTAAAACCAAAATGATTTTAAATATTTATGTGGATAAAATATTTTTTTCATAAACTTTAATCATTATTTAATGATTTTATTTGATATTTTTATCATTTTTTACTTAATTTTTCTTGGAAAAATGCCTTAAAAAATGAAATTGGGGTTTTCTTTGATTTTCACGCTAACAAATCTTTTTCAAACACTTTGGGTCTCTATTAGAGTGTAAGACTCAATCCCCTTTTAACCAAAACAATTTTGGGCCTCACTTATTGTATAAGTCCCTTTGCGTTAAAAGAAAACCTCGGCGCGATCGCCATTTTCAAACGAAAATCAACTGGGATTCTCTTTGAGCTGTAAGTCCCATTTCTTTTCATTTTTAAACACTTGGGCCTCTAATAGAGTGTAAGACCTAACCCTTTTTTAACGAAACAATTTTGGGCCTCAGTTATTGTATAAGTCCCGATACGTTAAAAATCTAGGCGCAATCGCCATTTTCAAACTGAAAATATTTTGGGCCTCTCCCTGAGTTGTAAGCCCCATCTTTTGTAAAAAAAATACACTTTGGGCCTCTAATAGAGTGTAAGACCCAACCCCTCTTTTTTTTATCACTTTTTCATATTTTATCATTTTTCATATTATTTTTTAATGATTTGGAAAATTAATAACTCCCTCAATTTTGATTATTTTTTATTGGTTCTTTTTCTGAAAAATCACAAAAATAGTAAATTATTTTATTCTACAAAAAAAATCAAATTTATATTATTTATTTAATATAGTTGGTGTTTTTGTGAATAAATTCATTTTTAATTGTTTTTAAACATTTTAAAAGTGAATATTCATCTTGAAAATCAAAACTAAATAAGTTTTAAATCATCTTGTGATTAAAACCTCATTTTTCAAATCTTAACCAAAAATCACAAGTGGTTTACTTAAACTTATTTGATTTTTTTGTCATTTTTTATTAATTTTCTTTGAAAAATTACTTTTAAAAAGTGAAAATTGGGGTTTCTTTGATTTTTAATCATACTCAAATGTTTCAAGATTCTTTGGGCCTCTAATAGAGTGTAAGACCCAATCCCTTTGTAAATACCAAAATTTTGGGCCTCAGTCACTTGTATAAGTCCCACGGTGTTTCCAAAACCTCGGCGCGATCGTCGCCCTTTTCAAAATTAACCATTGGGCCTACCCTCGAGTAGTAAGACCCATTTCTTTTCTTAAAACTCACTTGGGCCTCTTGAGAGAGTGTAAGACCCATCCCTTTGTACAGAAAACCTTTTTGGGCCTCAGTCACTTGTATAAGTCCCTCTGTACAAATTCAACAGTGCGCTCACTAATAAAACCCTGGGCCTCTCCTTGAGCTGTAAGCCCCAAATATTTCTTTTTCAAAACACTTTCTCCTTTGATTTTGAAATATACTGTTGTTTTCAATCTTTCTTTGTTGAACAACTAACCAAACAGCATGGAAGCTCTACAACCGAGTAAGTGTTTACCCGCTTTCATTTACCGCTTTCATATGTATATAACTATATTGTGGGACTGTTTCACTATAAGTCTCCTTTCATAAACTCATATATATATAACTGTATTGTGGGACTGTTTTGCCGTAAGTCTTCTTTCATAAACTCATATCAACTATGTAATAATAGTATAGATATTTAGAGTTTCCCCGGCAACTACGTCTAGCACTAGGTAAAGCCATTTCAATCACTCTTAAATAGTCAAAACTAGATCCCCATAGGATTACCAGACACAGTCTTCCCTCCTCTTGGGGTTAAACAATATGGAGACATGAAAGGCAGCATTCTCAGTGAACCCTTTCATAGACTGTCACTTGTAGAAGTTGTCAAAGAAACTCTATTCCCCAGAGATGATCTCTTCTCTGTGAATTGCATCTCTTGAGTTTCTTCCAAATTCTCAAACTTTCCTGACTTTGATTTATTCTCGGTGAATAGCATTTCCTTGAATTTCTCGGGGTTTGGGGACCCACAGGCTTCTTAAAAGCACTTGTTAAGAAACTCTACTCCCCAGAGATGATCTTTTCTCTGTGAATGGCATCTCTTGAGTTTCTTCCAAATTCTCGAACTTTCCTGGCTTGATCTATTCCTCGTGAATAGCCTGTCTTGAATTTCTCGGGGTTTGGGGACCCATCGGCTTCTTAAAAGCATCGGCCTCCTCTTGGGCATCGTACAAGGACCCACAGGCTTCCTAAAAGAAATCCCCGCCTCCTCTTGGGCTTAGTACAAGGACCCGCCAGCTTCTTAGAAGTATTCACATCCTCCTCTTAGGCTTTGTATAGTGATCTCTTCCTCCGGGAATGATAGCCTCCTCTTGGGCTTCGTACAAGGACCCGTCGACTTCTTAAAATCTTCCAGCCTCCTCTTGGGCTTCGTACAAATTGTCCCGAAGACCTCCGAGAGGTATAGGAACAGAACTTAGTAATCTCAATAGAACAGTATTTCAAAGAGTCTAGATCTTTCTACCGTGAACGTACTACTACTGTTTCTTTAAGCATAGTACAAAAGATAAAACTCTAGACTTGGACAGTCTAATTTCCTTGAGTCTTGGAGACATTCTCAAGTAAGGCAACACCCGCAGACTTGGGCAGTCTCAAATACCCTTTGGATTTCCCATTTCCTTAAAGAACATGAAATAACCCTGATCCTCTGATCAATCCCAAAGCACAACCTTACCTTTAATCAGTCTCTTTATAAGAAATGATTTTCTCTTAACCAAAATACTGGACCTATCACTCAACTGAAACAGAACCTTTAGCCTCCATCTCGGGCTTCGTACGAGATACAAAGACTCTCTTGTTGAGTCAATCACTTTTTAGCCTCCATCTCGGGCTTCGTACGAGATACAAAGACTCTCTTGTTGAGTCAAACCTTTAACCTCCATCTCGGGCTTCGTACGAGATACAAAAACACTCTCTTATTGAGTATAAAGGACTCTCTTGTTGAGTCAATCACCTTTTAGCCTCCATCTCGGGCTTCGTACGAGATACAAAAACACTCTCTTGTTGAGTATAAAAGACTCTCTTGTTGAGTCAAACCTTTTAGCCTCCATCTCGGGATTCGTACGAGATATAGAAACACTCTCTTGTTAAGTATAAAAGATTCTCCTATTGAGTCAACCCTTTTAGCCTCTCTCTCTGGATTCGTATGAGACACATAAAAACTCCCTCTTGTTGGGCCAATAGCCTCCTCTTAGGCTTTGTATAAGAAAACCCAGGTTGAGCCAATCAACCTTTTAGCATCAAAGCTGTGCCTCGTTCACAGTACACAAACATCAACAACTCTTCCCCCTTCATCTAATTGCTGTAAGCGGCAAGCCTCTGGATTATTTACATCCATGCCATTGTCCCTCTTTTAGCATGAGAAATTCCTAAGGAAAGATGGCATTGCTCTACACTGAGTTAAAGTCTTCTCCTTCAGGTTGGAACTCCCCTATAAAGGAAATTATGGCATTGCCGGATTCACATATCCCGGTTAAAGTAATTCTCCTTTATAAACAGTTGTGACAAAAACCCCCTCTTTAGAGATGACAAAATTCTCTCTAAAGTCAACACCCTTTTAGCTTCACATCTTGGGCTTTGAACAAGATACAAATAGACCCTTCAGCTTCATATCTTGGGCTTTGAACAAGATACAAACCACCTTTCGCTTCACGTCTTGGGCTTTGAACAAGACACCAAAACACCCATTTCCTCCCATAGAATAGGAGGAACTACGAACGCTCTGATTTCCCTATTTCGGTAAACGGGAATACGTAGGCATAAGATTGAAAGAAAAATCTTAGCGAGCGCACTAAACAAAAAACCCAAATCCCATATCTCCATCAATCAAAAGCAGTAATTCAAAACATCAATCCTAACATCCTAATCCTTGTTCCCCGCCAGAAACCTTCTGTCAAAATGAAAAGAAAGAAATCAGTATTGGTGAAAATACAAATAACCAGTACAAGGCCCCCCCTCCACATTGATAGCATTCGTAACCTAACAGACCGCTGTTTAAACTCAGTATGCAAAGCAAGGTTAATTGGAGACATCTATTTCCCTTCCTTCATCAGCTCACAATAGGATAAAAAATGAATCGACCTGTAGTAAGCTCAAACCGCAGAGAGCGACCAGCGCTTAAGAACCGCGTCCAAAATCGCTCGCTACAGAAAAATGGCACCCACCGTGGGGCGTTTCAAAGTTAGATCTAGGCACGATCTTCCTTTTCTTCACTTGTGTGAAAACCACAGATTGGGGCTTCTGCCGGGGAACCCATTTTCTGTCAGGAACTTAGGATTCATAGCTTTAAAGGTCTAGGATGTTTAGGACAAATATATATACCACTTTTCCTAATTGCTATACGTGTTTATTTTTCTTCTAATGGTAATGCGGGTGATGCCGTATGTGGAAAGATTGAGTATACACTTAAGATAAGTGATGGCGACGGGGTCGACCATCAACCTCAGTGGAGGCTGACCAACGCAACCCATTCTCTCACCTAGACAATGGGCCGATTATTAAGTCTGAGAAGCTGAGGAGCCAAACCCTTTCGTAGTGCGGAAATTATCAGAAATAGTTGTTACCCGATACTACCCTCATTTGAGGCTGGTGATCTATTCTCGGTGAATGGCACTTACTCTAAGATTGCACTACAACTCGCTGGCGATCCGCTTGTTGTTTTGCTTTCCTGGAAGGAGCTGATGATAATGAGTACAGGTACAAAAATCACCTTAGTATAAACCTTTGAGGATGGGTAGAGCCTTGACTTCATGACAACGACCCTTTGACCCCATGTTTTTTCTATGTTTTTGTGTGCTGCATTCATGCATTCATTTAATAAAACATTGAAACATTCAAAAAACTTCTCTTCTAGTCTCTCTATTTTTCAAATTAAACTAAGACTGTGATTGCAAATATCAGAGAAGAGGATTACGCTAATGGATTTCGGTAGAAGGAGAACTCATACGTACACCTTCAAGGTTCCAACTAGGGGATTTGAGAAGGTTAGCAAGGATGATCACTAGCCCTGAGGCTTTCAGAGCCAAGTACGGAGGTTTGCTACCACTGTTAAGAGTCCATGTGATTGAGGGAATCATGGATGCGCTCATTCAGTTCTACGATCCGGTTTATCACTGTTTCACATTCCTGGATTACCAGCTAGCACCAACGCTGGAGGAGTATTCTCATCTGACTGATCTACATATCACTGATCGAGCTCCATTTTCTGGACTGGAAGAAATTCCAAAGAATCAGACCATTGCAAGAGCAATTCATTTGGACGAGTCTGAGGTCAGGACTCACATGACCGCTAAGGGTGGCATCCAAGGTTTGCCAGCCCAGTTCTTGACGAAGAAAGCCCTGTATTTTGCCAGTATAGGGAACGTGACTGCTTTTGAAAGCATCTTTGTCTTGCTCACCTACGGGTTATTTTTGTTTCCCAACATCAATAACTTCGTCGATATTAACTCCATTAAGGTTTTTCTCATTGGAAACCCTGTGCCGACTTTGCTCGCAGATGCGTATCATTCTGTACACTTGGGGAATTTGTACAGCGGAGGGGAGATGACATACTGTGTACCTCTGCTTTATAAATGGTTTATTTCCCACTTGCCCAAGTCTGCTGCTTTTTGGGATTGCAAGAGTGTCTTACGTTTGTCGCAGAAGATCATGTCTCTTACCAACTCTGATATAGATTGGTGTAATAGGATTTATGAGGGAATTAGGATCATTGACCGTTGTGGAAACTTCCCCAACGTACCCCTTATAGGAACTAAGGGAGGAATCAACTACCATCCGATATTGGTTCTTCGTCAATTTGGATACCCGATGAGACACATCCCACTGGGTGTTCATCTGGAAGGTCTTTTCTTCAAGGAAAGAGAAAGTGACAGAGCACTAAAATGGAAATAGTGCACGCTTGGAAACACATTCATAAGAAAGGACGAGAGTCTCTAGGAAAACCAGACTGTGTCTCGGTGGAGCCTTATCTCCATTAGGTACAAACTAGAGCTCTCAAGCTAAAAATGCCTTATCCTCGTTACCGAATTCTTTCGCCAAAGGAATCTGTCATGTACTTCATGACGGAAACTGAAAAGCTTCAGGTTACTCTCAACAAAGTTCAACGGGAGAGAAGGTCTTGGAAGAACAAGTACCGCACCCTCGACGTAGAGTGTACCAAAATACAGCAATTACTAAAAGAAAAAGATGCTCTGATTGAAATTTTGGAGCAACATGCTGTAGAGAATCAAGATGACCAAAGGAATTTGCTCACTCCTTTCACCTGGCAAAGGAATAACAACCCGACAACGGCCCAAGAGCCCTGGTCAAAGAAAAGGAAGATACCAAAATCAGCACCCGAGTCTTCTCGGGACCCATTAGCTTAGGTTTCTGTTTCTGCACCTTGTAATCTACTATATTTCCATTTCTGTAATCCTTTGAATTCAATAAAAAGGGGTTTCCCCACTGTTTGATATTTGCAATCTAATTGTCGAAGTTTATTTTGATTAAACAAAAAAAACAATTAATATAATCATTGCATTCATCATTCTCACATCGCGTATTCTTCTTCCCTATGAATCTCACGTTTGTGTCTTGGTTCTAGAGTCAAACTGTCTCATTCGTACAATACTCGGGCCAATCGTCAGAAAAAGATGGATGATCTTGAGGAAGAAAATAGAGAGTTGAAAGAAGAGATCGACGCTCTGAGAGAGGATATGAGAAAGCTTCGTAACAACATGCAAGCCATGGCAGAAGCTCAGCTATAAAGAACTGTGATCTCAGAGATCACTTCAATGCCCATAGTGGAGAAGAATGATCCTAGGTATCAGATGCCGAAAGATCGTCCCTGGGGCATGCCTGTCAACTATATCCCGGGAGGATATGTACTGCCAATCACTGAGGATCAGGGAATCACAACAGAAGCCGCTGGGCCTGAAGGTTACAAACTTTGGGAAAGCAAAGATGCCAGGGGCATACTGAAGACTCCTGAAGGTTACAAACTTCGGGAGACGCCAAGATTCACTACCGTAGTCACAGTACCACCCCCTATGGTGCACACTATCCCGAAAGGACAGATTCCACCAATACCTGCTGATAAAAAGGAAACTATGTTTGACCGAATGAATGAATTCCAGGAGCAGTTCCTGGAAATGCAGAAGGAGCTGCAAGCCATTCGGGGTCAGGATTTATTTGGAAAGGATGCCGCAGACCTCTGCTTGGTCCCTAATGTGAAAGTCCCGTGCAAGTTCCAAGTGCCCGACTTTGAAAAATACAAAGGTAACTCTTGCCCTCAAAGCCATCTGGTGATGTACGCTCGACGGATGTCAGCTCAGACGGAGAATCAGGACCTACTGATTCACTACTTCCAGGATAGTTTAACCGGTGCCGCACTCAAATGATACATGGGTTTAAACCGTACTACGATTAGCACATTCAGAGATCTTGGTACTGCCTTCGTCCAACAATACAAATACAATTTGGACATGGCACCCGAGAGAGATCAACTCAGATCAATGTCACAAAAGGATAAGGAAACCTTTAAGGAGTATGCTCAAAGGTGGCGTGAAATTGCCGCTTAAATTTGTCCACCTCTTGAGGAAAAAGAGATGACAAAGATCTTCTTAAAGACCTTAAGCTCATTTTACTATGACCGAATGGTTGCCAGTGCGCCTAGTGATTTCACCGAGATGGTCGGCATGGGCGTACGTCTTGAGGAAGCCATCCGAGAAGGACGTTTGGCAAAAGACACTGGATCGACGAGCGGTACTAAAAAATACGGTAGTGCTCTCCCTAAGAAAAAAGAGCAAGATATTGGGAATATCTCTCTCAGAAAGCAAAGGCGTCGGTATCAACCAGTAGCAGCTGTAACTCCTGCTACCAGCCCTGCACCTATTCCTACATATCAACCTCAGGTTGCGCAGAGCCAACCTGATCAGCAAAGGACACAACAGCCTCTTCAGTAGGCTCGTCTTCCATATAACAGCAACCGTACAACACGACCATCAGGGTTTGATCCTATACCCATGTTGTACACAGAATTATTTCCGTTACTACTAGCTAAGGGGCACATCCAGACTAAGTCTCCTCTTACAGTACCGGAAAATCTGCCTTTTTGGTTTAAGGTGGATCAGACATGCCCTTATCATCAAGGAGGACCAGGGCATAACATTGAGACTTGTCTCAATTTCAAATCCGACGTGCAAAAGCTTGTTAGGAGCGGGCTCTTATCTTTCAAAGATACGAATCCTAATGTTCTTACGAACCCGCTGCCTCAACACGAGAAGGCTGCAGTCAATTTGATAGAGGAAGAGACTAACAATGTCTATCAAATTCATGATGTACTCTTGTTAAAGACCAATCTGGTTAAAATGCATTGTAGACAGAATGGATATGGCCATGTGCCACCTCATAATTATCACCAGTGTGATATCTGCTTTAAAGACCACCAAGGATGTTCTGTGGTGCAAGCAACTCTACAGGAACAAATGGATCTCGGATGGATCCAAGAGCACCGAGTTCGTGGAGTTAACATGGTCTATACGAATTCTAACGTCATTCAAAACCACGACATCCGTGCGATGAGTGCCAACTTGGTGGCGATGCACTCAAGGTAAAGCCAGTATCATAATTTGCCACGACACGATTACAGTTCCTGTCTGACTTGCTCGGTAAACAAACAGGGATGCTCTTTCATACATGAGGCCCTCCAGCGTCAGATGGATCTTGGATGGATCCAAAACTACCATGATAGGAATCCCTATCAGATCAACATGGTTTAGATCTTCGATATTCGCGTTATGAATACCAACCTGGGAGAGTTACATGCTGAGCAGGTCTGACTCGGATTCTTAATATCACACGACTATCAAAGCTGTAAAGCAGGTTGCGAAAACGATCGAGGTTGTACCCTTGTCCAGGAGGCACTTCAGCACTTGTTAAATCATTAGTGGATGCCAATCTACATGGATGAAGATACTCAGCAAATTAGTATCAGTAACAGGAATCTAACTCGGCGTCAAAGTCAGGATGTCCGATCAGTGGAAGGTAACCTAGTGAGGTTACATTGTATTCAAAGTGGGCATGGCTAGGTGCCACCACACAATTACGACCGTTGTAGCGTCTGTTCGAAAAGTAACCAAGGGTGTTACCTTGTGAGAGCAGCTCTCTAGGGGCAGGTGGACCGTGGGGAAATTCGTCCACATCCGGGTTCTGGACCCATCAACTGGACACCGAATTACCTTGCCAATCAAGTTGAGGATGTTGTCACAATCTCTGGTCGTCACCATACCAGGGATGTTTTTACCATTATCCCTCTACTTGACGAATCTAAGGTTCCCAACCGGGAACGGATCGAGATTAATTATGATGGTCAGAAAAACCAAAAGGTTCCCATAGTCATCTATTTACCGGGACCACTACCGTATGAATCAGCTAAGGTTATCCCTTACAAATACGGTGTAACAACAATTGAGAATGGAAAGGAAATTCCATTACCCTCCGTCGTGAACATTGCAGACATCAGTCGAGTAACACGGAGTGGTAGAATCTTCAACCGAGGGGTTGGGGAAGTTAACAAAGAAAAGGAACTTCAGACAGAAGCTCCCGATCCACCAGTCGGTCAATCCAGTAATCCCGACCTTTCGAAAAATAATGATGAGATGCTGAAGCTCATCCAAAGGAGTGAATACAACATTGTCGATCAACTGTTACAGACTCCTTCAAAGATCTCGGTATTATCACTGTTACTCAGTTCAGAAGCCCACAGGGAGGCTCTACAGAAAGTCTTGGAGAAAGCCTTTGTGGAACAGGATGTAACAATCAGACAGTTCGATAGTATTGTCTCTAACATCACTTCTTGCAATAATTTGGGATTTAGTGATGAGGAGTTACCCGAAGAGGGTCGCCGTCATAACATGGCGCTCAATATCACAGTTAACTGCCAGGACGATGCTTTAGCCAGCGTACTGGTAGACACAGGGTCAGCCCTGAATGTTATGCCGAAGTCCACTTTGATGCAATTATCATTCAAAGGCCCTCCGATGAGAGTCAGGGAGGTTGTCGTCAAAGCATTCGACGGATCCAGAAAAACAGTTATCGGCGAAGTTGATCTTCCCATAACTATCGGTCCTCACACTTTCCAAGTCACTTTCCAGGTCATGGACATCCGGGCAACATACAGTTATTTATTAGGAAGACCTTGGATACATCAGGCTGGAGCGGTTACTTCAACCCTCCACCAAAAGCTAAAGTTCGTCAAGAACGATCAACTTGTCACAGTCTGTGGAGAACAAGCCTAGCTTGTAAGCAACTTATCATCATCTACTGGTATAGAACCCGAGGAGGTTATTGGAACTCAGTTCTAAGCACTGCCGGTGAGCAAGGACAATCATTTCAAAGGAGGAACCTCGATTTCCTCATACAACGATGCTATCAAAGCGGTCGAGAGTACCGATACGACAGGATGGGGACAGCTTGTCATTCCCACTGACAATAAAACAAAGAAGGGTCTTGGTTTTTCTGCAACCTGTACCCAGACAGCTGCCAACGGCGAAAGTCTTCATCCCCTTCAAAACTTCTTCCACAGTGGAGGTTTTCTTCACCCAGTGTCTCAGACAGTTCATGCTATCAATGAGGAAGATCCCTCTGACACAGATGAAGAATGGAAGTCCTATCTTAACAAGGATGGTTATATGTCTCAGGAAGAGGTGTCTACACCATTTTGCTATCCCGCACAGAGTCCGAGGTTTATACCAAGGTCAGATGTCGAAATGATATACGGGGATTGTGATCCGGAAGGATGTCGTGCTCCGCCCAATTCATTAGAAGGGGACACTCCGATGAATGACAATTTTGACTACACCTACTATGGCCCAATGGATGGCCTGCCAATGTGGCAGCCTTACCCAGGAAACTTGGGGCAAGAAAGTCAGCTGAGTAATGAAACTCAGCTGAGCATCATTGAACAGAATACCTGTGTCCCCACCATGTCATGGGATCAACACTCGGGTCATTCAGAAACTACTCAACATGACGATGAATTTGCAATGTTTGCGGGACTGGAATTCATCAACTATGCTTTTCCCGAGGTCAATGTCATTGAGAAAGATGACTTCTCCAGTTCCAAGGAAGTTTGGGACACTCTGGGAGAACCAAGTGGAAAATACGACTATATGGTCAAGTACACCGCTCCCGAAAGCTCTCGTATTAGGCTCGAAGATATCCAGCCAACTGGATGGGGAGATCTACCTGAGCGCACAAATGCAATGCAAAATGCAACTGAGGAATTCTCCTACGACAACTCTGCATGGGAGACAGATTCCAATGATCCTACTCCACCAGAAATCAGCGTCATTTCTGAAGACAAATCAAGGAAGGTGCCAGACTTTGTTATTCACCGAGGAGTTCGCCGCCAATGGGTTGTCGTCAAGGTTCCGAAGGTCGTTCATCAGTCAAAGTAATTGCCATCTTTAGCCTTTCACCCTGCCCAGGTGAAACGGATGTTTTGATAGGGCTCGCTTTCTGTAAAATTTCCCTCTTCACTTTGCCCGAAGCGACAGAGTCTTGTTTTATAGGGCTGTAGTTTCAAGATTCGACTTATTCATTAATAAAATAACGTTGTTCTGTAATTTCCGCATTTATTGTTGTTTTCTCTTTTTGCTTTTTCAGAAAATGGTAATCCTAAAAAACAACTCGATAAATAAAAATAAGCAGTAAAAGAAATACACTGCACACACTTTTGCATTCTCTCTATCTCTTCTAAACATAAATCATCACGTCATGTAGATTGCTTGTTTTAAACCCCCGTTGAAACATACGATCCGATGCCTTCTCCCGACTTTGAGTTCCCGGTATTTGGGGCTGAAGAAGAAGTTGACGACGAAATTCCAGAAGAGATCTCCCATTACTCAGACAGGAGGAAAGGTCCATTGAACCTCACAAGGAGCTGTTGGAAATGGTAAACTTGGGTTCGGAAAAAGAGAGAAAAGAAATCAGGATTGGGGCACTGCTCAATCCAACTGTCAAAGAAAGTTTGATAAAGCTTCTCAAAGAATTCCCCGATGTATTCGCTTGGTCCTATCAGGATAAGCCAGGGTTGGATACCAGCATCGTGGAACATCGTTTACCGTTAAGGTCAGAATGTCCGCCAGTAAAGCAAAGGTTGAGACGAACTCACTCGGACATGGCCATCAAAATCAAGGAGGAAGTACAGAAACAGATCGACGCAGGTTTCCTCGCTATATCTGAATATCCTCAATGGTTAGCCAACATCGTACCCGTTCCCAAAAAGGACGGAATGGTCAGAATGTGTGTTGATTACAGGGATCTGAACAAGGCAAGTCCAAAGGACGACTTTCCTTTACCACACATTGACATGCTGGTAGACAGTACGGCAAAGTTCAAAGTTTTCTCCTTCATGGATGGATTCTCGGGCTATAACCAGATCAAAATGGCGCCGAAAGACATGGAGAAAACTTCGTTCATTACCCCATGGGGTACCTTTTGTTACAAGGTAATGCCGTTCGGTTTGAAGAACGTCGGGGCAACCTATCAAAGGGCCATGACTACTCTGTTTCATGACATGATACACCAAGAGATAGAGGTATATGTCGATGACATGATTGCAAAATCTAAGACAGAAGAGGAGCACGTTGAACATCTGTCAAAATTGTTCGAACGTTTAAGAAAGTTCAAGCTCCGCTTGAATCCCAACAAGTGCACCTTCGGTGTCCGTTCAGGGAAACTCCTAGGGTTCGTCGTCAGCCAGAAAGGAATTGAGGTTGATCCTGACAAGGTCAAGGCCATTCAAGAAATGCCTTCTCTGAAAATTGAAAAACAAGTCAGGGGATTCTTGGGACGTTTGAACTACATCTCCAGATTCATATTCCTCATGATCGCCACTTGTGCGCCGATCTTCAAATTACTAAAAAAGAACCAGGATTGTGTTTGGTCAGAAGATTGCCAAACCGCCTTCGACAATATTAAGGAATACCTGTTGAATCCTCTGATTCTATCACCTCCAGTGGAAGAAAGACCACTGATCATTTACCTCACAGTTCTGGAGGACTCAATGGGATGTGTACTTGGCAAACAAGACGAAACCAAAAGGAAAGAGTCTGCCGTTTACTATCTAAGCAAGAAATTCACCGACTGCGAGACTCGGTACACGATGCTTGAGAAAACTTGTTGCGCTTTGGCTTGGGCAGCCAAACGTCTTCGCTAGTACATGATTCGTCATACTACTTGGTTGGTCTCCGAAATGGATCCAATCAAGTACGTTTTCGAAAAGCCTGCTCTCACAGGAAGAATTGCCCGTTGGCAGATGTTGTTATCGGAATATGACATAGAGTACCACGCTCAGAAAGTCGTTAAAGGAAGTATTTTAGCCGATCATTTGGCTCATCAACCGATTAGCGATCAAGAATCAATCGGGTTTGACTTCCCAGACGAAGATGTCATGTATTTAAAAATGAAAGATTGTGATGAAGTGTTACCCAATGAAGGTCCAGAACCAGGGTCCCAATGGGGACTTATCTTTGACGGAGCAGTTAATAATTATGGAAACGGAATTGGGGCAATCATTGTTACCCCTCAGGGTACCCGCATTCCTTTCACTGCCAGACTTACGTTCAAATGTACGAACAACGAGGCCGAATACGAAGCTTGTATTATGGGTCTCGAGGAAGCAATTGATTTAAGGATAAAAAATTTAGACGTATACGGCGACTTAGCCCTGGTTATCAATCAGATAAAAGGAGATTGGAACACATACCAATCAGGACTGATTCCTTACAAAGATTATGCAAAAAGGTTGTTACCTTTCTTCAACAGAGTCGAGTTTCATCACATCCCTCGTGAGGAGAATCACATAGCTGATGCTTTAGCCACTATCTCTTCCATGATTAGTGTAGGTCAATGGAATGACATACCTAAGATCGACATCATGCGCCTTGAACGGCCCGCTTACATCTTCACGATTGAAGCAGTCATAGACGACAAACCTTGGTATCACGATATCAAATGCTTCCTTCAGAAACAAGAGTACCCACCTGGGGCATCCAGGAAAGATAGAAAGACCCTCAGAAGATTGGTTGGAAACTTCTTCCTGAGTGGTGACACTCTCTATAAGAGAAATTTTGACATGGTCTTGCTCCGATGCGTAGACAGGCCAGAAGCAGACATGCTTATGAAAGAAATTCATGAAGGATCCTTTGGCACTCATGCCAACGGACACACAATGGCCAGAAAAATTCTGAGAGCAGGGTATTACTGGTTGACCATGGAATCTGACTGCTACAAGTACATGAGGAGGTGTCACAAGTGTCAGATATACTCCGACAAAATTCATGTACCGCCATCACATCTCAAATTTCTCTCTTCCCCATGGCCTTTCTCGATATGGGGAATCGACATGATTGGCATGATTGAGCCCAAGGCTTCAAATGGACATCGGTTCATCCTAGTAGCCATTGACTACTTCACCAAGTGGGTCGAAGCAGCGTCGTATGCTAATGTGACCCGACAAGTGGTGGTCCGATTTATCAAAAATAATATCATATGCCGTTATGGTGTTCCAAGCCAGATCATTACTGATAATGGATCTAACTTGAATAATAAGATGATGAAAGAGTTGTGCGCAGAGTTCAAGATCGAACACCATAACTCATCTCCCTACCGACCCAAGATGAACGGAGCGGTAGAAGCGGCCAATAAGAACATCAAGAAGATCATTCAAAAGATGGTTGTAACCTACAAAGATTGGCACGAAATGCTACCCTTTTCTCTTCATGGTTATCGCACATCTGTCCGCACTTCAATAGGGGCAACCCCTTTCTCTCTAGTATATGGCATGGAGGCAGTTCTCCCCATAGAAGTAGAGATCCCATCAATCCGGGTATTGATGGAAGCGAAGCTCACCGAAGCTGAATGGTGTCAAAACCGACACGATGAACTAAATCTGATCGAAGAAAAGAGAATAACGACACTATCCCACGGTCAGTTGTATCAACAGAGAATGAAGAAAGCCTTTGACAAAAGGGTTCGACCCCGTGTCTTCAGAAAAGGCGACCTCGTGCTCAAGAAGATACAATCGTTTCTCACTGACTCTCGGGGCAAGTAGACCCCGAATTATGATGGCCCCTATGTGGTCAAGAAAGCTTTCTCAGGCGGTGCCTTGAGACTTGCAACCATGGACGGAGAGGAATTTTCCTACCCCACGAATGTTGACGTAGTCAAGAAATACTTCACCTTAAAAAAAAACGTCTCGGTGGATTGAAAACCCGAAAGGGCGGTCCAGGCAAAAGTTAGAGACATATAAAAAATCATCCCGATGGATTGGAAATCTCATAGTACAATCCAGGCAAAAATTAGGGATAATGGCAAGTAACTATGTTCAACAGAGCCAAGTCCCTCAGCAGCAACAGCAGTTACATCGTCCGTCAGGAAAACTCCAGTCAAGGTCATCTTCGACAGAAGCTCAGGATGTCCTGAATTCAAAGTTGGTAGAAGGACAGTGGTCGTTATGTTTCAACGTAGCCCTTTTCCCTGTAAATTACCATTTCAAACTTTGTATATACTCTTTGGAATCACGCGTTTGGCTGATCTCCATCTTATCAATAAAATTTGAGCCCTTGTGCTTTTGTTTGTAATTCTTATTTGTTTTAGCTTTACAGAACGACGTTGTTAACATGATTAACGATTCTTGAAATAAAACAAAAATGAATTTACTTGTTAAAACTTTTTCTGCTTTTAAAATAAAGTTGGCAATTTTTTTTTACTGTTGGACATCAAAAGAGCATCAACCGCTTCTCCAGAAGTAAGCGAACTTCAAAGTGCAGGATCAAAGTACTCCTTCTACGCCAGTGCGCCTGAATGAAGGATCAACAGTGTCGGATGCAACTATTCCATCTGACATCTTCGGCCGAGTTCTCATCTCCTAAGCCCGACCAGCGTCACCCCCAATAGGGACCATTTCTCCTAAGCAAGGCAGAATTGCTATCTTGAACCAGCGATATTTCTACATGCCCCACTGTGGCCGAGTATCCAGTCGTGTTCATCCTTTAACCTGTATGTTACGTCAGTTTTGTCCGCATATACATACATACATCATGCATTATTGATTTGCATTCACATTCATATTGCATCACTATCACTCTAGTCGGTCTTATCCCCTAGTGATAAAAGTCCTCTCAATCGAGTTGTCAGACCTTTCATCGTTAGAAAGTGAATCATCTAAGCAATCTCTCTCCCGTTTATCTCTGGATTAGAGACGGTCCTTGACCACTTTGATAACTTGAACCTCTGAGAAATAAGAAAACTTTTAACAAATATCACTCTTTGCCATTGAAGATGATATCCTTGCTTTCCCGGATTAAGGAAAATCCCCAGAGAAAGCCTCTTAATCAGAGATTCGGCGGTACGGCAGTTTTTCTCTGAAAAAACCACTGATGAAAAGGTCATTGGCACCTCAAAATCGGATCCCATCATATGGCATTTCTCCGGAAAGATCCCGAGAAAAGTATGATGTAAGCCTCCAAACGAAAACAGTCTCTCAAGAGACTCGCTTTCGCCAGTAGAATCGACAAATGGCGTCTCCAAAACAGAGAAGTTTGTGTACCTCTACAATTCAGACGAATGGGTTCCCCAGCAAGTCTGACATCAAAACTTTTTCCACTCAAATGGCATCTCCCCAGGAAAATTCGGCGAGAAGTTTGAAGGAAAACCGCTACTAACAGCGTTCCTTGTCAAGAAAGTTTATTGACAAAAGAAACTGAGACCAGTTCCTTGGTAGGAAACCAGGATCGAGGGGAAGTTTATTTCAGCAACTAAGACTAGGTCCTTGGTAGGAAACCAGGATCGAGGGGAAGTTTATATCAGAAACCGAGACCAGATCCTTGGTAGGAAACCAGGATCGAGGGGAAGTTTACTTTAGAAACTGAGACCAGTTCCTTGGTAGGAAACCAGGATCGAGGGGAAGTTTACAAAAGAAACTAAGACCAGTTCCTTGGTAGGAAACCAGGATCGAGGGGAAGTTTATTTCAAAAGAAAACTGAGACCAGCTCCTTGGCTGAAGACCAGGATCGAGGGGAAGTTTACCTTTTCTAAGCATCTTCGCTTAGCTAAAGAAGATGAATGCGTAAGCTACCATTCATAACCACCATCAAAATTTTGGGTATTCCGATATTTAATCCTCTTGCACCCCGAATGCCCGAATACCTTCGTCATTCACACCTTCGGGTCCAAGAAGATTAAATAGAGGCATCTGTCATACCCCAAATTTTGACCACTAAGATTTCCCATCATTGTGCAAATCATCAGCACAATATGGATGGACCATCATACCTCATTAGTCTCCCCAAAGGTGGGTGAGCATTCACTACAAACAGGATTTAGGGTTTCAAGCCCTCGCAGAGCTCTTAGACAAAGGATCAATCAAGGAATGACATGATATTCAACTTGTCTAGCCTCTCAAATATCCACAATGGATCAAGAGGACTCCCACTTCAAGGATTAAGCACAAGGCTGCTCCCTTCTAGGTGGATCAAGCCTCAGGATTGCGAGTGTCACCAAATTAGGGTTTGGTCGACTAGGGCCTCCAGATGGAAATTTTCCTCTGGGCATGAGCCAATGCTTCAAAGCATAACCTAAAATGCTCCATGGAACATCATAAACCCCATCATCAAGTCAATTTAGCCTCAGGAAATGCATACATCAAAAATCAGGAATTAGGGTTTCTTGACCTAATTCACCCCTAAGTTGACTTTTGGGACAAATCATGAGCCAAGAACTCAAGACATGATTTGAGGGTCTCCAACATACCACGTTGATCCATTTGCAACAATGGATTGACCCAAGAAGCTTGAGCAACAAGTTTCAATTTCATCTGAACCACAGTTAGGGTTTCGCGAGAAAAGTCAACTGTAGCTTTGACTTTTGACCAGGACATGCTCCCAAGCCGTGGGACACAATTAAATACACCCTATAACACCCATGGAACATGTCCATCAATTTTGATTTAGGTCAAGGACATGATTTCCTAAAGGATCGCACAGTTTGAAATTCATCTGATAAAAAGTCAACTGTGCACAAAAGTCAAACTTTGACTTTTTGAGATTTTTCATAAAAATGGTTTTTTAACCCTAAAATGATGTTAATGTGTGATTGGAATCATCATTCATCAAGAAAAATCAAAGAAAGTGGGATAACTTGTAAAAGGGGTAACCATAAAAACTTAGAAATTTTTCTAAGTTATGGAATAAAGTGGCAAGTGTACCAACTTTGGAGGATCATAACTCCTAAACCACAAAGCCATTTTTCCCCATCCAAAGATGGATTTGTAGCCCTCATGGCCCTCTACAAAAGTGTCAACTACACTTCATCCCAATTCATCATGGATTTTGAGTTATGGTTGGATCAAAATGGCTAAAAACCTAAAATTGACATTTTTCAGCACTTAGCAAAAATCTGCCTTGTAATTTCAGCACAATGTCCCAACTTCAAGGCTGTTTTTCTCCATGATCCAAGTTGAACCAGGTCTAGTGTCAAACATCAAAGTTGAAGTACGTCATCTAAGCTTTCCGGAAAGTCCTAGAACGTCCATGTAGCATACTCGAGCAGGGAGTTATGGATCTTACAAAAAGGCTTGTTGCAGCTGAATTTTTCAGGGCAGATTTGCACATTTTTTGTGCCACACGAATTTTCAAGCCTTGTCATCATTTTGGACACATCTAAGGATCAAATCCAAGTGGGATGATCTGATCCATGAACCTCCCAAGTCCAAGGAACCAAAAAAAGCATGCCAAAACCTAGAAATCCCTAAAAGAGGGACAAAACTCCAATTTTGGTTTGGAGCATTTAATGGATGCTTAGAGGTGGCATGAACTGAGCTTCCTCCAACTGAATTCAGTCAAGATTCCTCCAATAACTAGGGAACCAGCAGCCTGTGCTCTAACCTCTAGCCAATGGCTAGAGGAGACTTGGATTTTCATTGGCCAACATTGGCCAAACCTCTGCTGCAGCCACCATTCACTATTGCTTGCAAAACAAACTTGCTCTACTATAAATAGAGCTCGTTTGTGCTCAGTTTGAGTACACCAAAGCCATCAAACAGATGCTTTCCTCAAATTCTATCTTTCACTCCAAAATGCCTTCTTTAGTAAGGAAATTCTGAGTTTTTGAGTTAGAGAGCATTTCCATCATAGCACATGATCCTAACACCTCATAAACATCATATGTAGGTGATCCAAACTCTCACAAGTGACCTATAACACCAACATCACAAAGTCACCTCTCAAAACCTCAAAATGGCACTTTTTTGCATTTTTCAAGCCATGTCTTGATTCAGTCACTTTCCAAACCAGATAAAACCTCAAACACACTCTAAATATTATCCTTGAACTGTCCCAAATGGTGCCACACATCTGGAACACCATTTGAGAGAGTTGGCATTTTGGCCACTTTTGACCATTTTGCGAGAAAGTGCTCAAACTTGCTCTAGAGGTTTCCAGCTGATTCCAACCATCCTAAAAGCTTCTAAGAGGTCATTTGAGGTTGTCCAAAGCATCAAATCATTTCTGGAACAAAGCACTTGGTAGGTTACCCAAAATCTCCAAAAAAGAGGTAAAATTGACAACTTGAATTCTTTGAATCATACTTTCCTTTGTTGTCCACATACATGCATCATATTGAACAATTCTTGAGGCAAAAATGTAGTCCTTAATGTGTATGTTGTGATCCTCCCACTGTTTGCATTTTAACATGTTTTTATGTGGAATTTTGGTTGTTTCAAAATCATGTCCAGTTCTGGTTTTTTGATTGGTGTGTTCTGTACATTAGGTTTTAGTGTGCATGAGTAACACCATTGGATTCCTTGCGAAAAATCGGTCAAGATAGGTTTTTACGGATTTCAATTCCGATGAAAATTGAGAGAGTTACGCGCGTTGGAAATTTGACGCGAAACAACGTCGAATTAACGATAGCAGTTCTGGTTTATTAATTGCTGCGTTTTGTGTGTTGATTTTCCATGTGTGTGAGTAATACCATTGGATTCCTTGCGAAAAATCAGTCAAGATAGATTTTTACGGATTTCAATTCGGATAAAAATCGAGAGAGTTACGTGTGTTGGAAATTCGACGCGGAACGATGTTTTCAATCGATAACATTTCTGGTTTTTTAATTTCTGCATTTTGTGTGTTGATTTTCCGTGCGCGTGAGTAATACCATTGGATTCCTTGCGAAAAATCGATCAAGATAGGTTTTTACGGATTTCAATTCAGATAAAAATCGAGAGAGTTACGCGTGTTGGAAATTCGACGCGGAACGATGTTTTCAATCGATAACAGTTCTGGTTTTTTAATTTCTGCATTTTTTGTGTTGATCTTCCATGTGCTTGAGTAATACCATTGGATTCCTTGCAAAAAATCGGTCAAGATAGGTACTTCCGGATTTTGAATCCGATAAAAATTGAGAGAGTTATGAGTGTTTGAAATTTGATAAAAAACGTGTTGAAAATTAAAGTTTCGGTACTAGTTTTTACCACATAAGAAACGTCGGAGATGATATTGTGACATCTTTCCTCTTTTTCTTATTTTTATTTTCAAAACTCAACCAATTCTTTTACATAGCAAAAAATCATCATTTTCTAATTCATACCCCATAATATTTTAATCCACAAAAAATCACAAAAAAAAATATTATTTTTAATATATTTAAAAATAGTGTTTTAAATTGTTTTAAATGCTTTTAAAATGATTTCATTTTTCTTTATTTTTAAAACCAAAATCATTTTAAATATTTATGTGGATAAAATATTTTTAACTTTAATCATTATTTAATGATTTTATTTGATATTTTTATCATTTTTTACTTAATTTTTCTTGGAAAAATGCCTTAAAAAATGAAATTGGGGTTTTCTTTGATTTTCACCCTAACAAATTTTTTTCAAACACTTTGGGCCTCTATTAGAGTGTAAGACCCAATCCCCTTTTAACCAAAACAATTTTGGGCTTCACTTATTGTATAAGTCTCTTTGCGTTAAAAGAAAACCTCGGCGCGATCGCCATTTTCAAACGAAAATCAACTGGGCTTCTCTTTGAGCTGTAAGTCCCATTTCTTTTTATTTTTAAACACTTGGGCCTCTAATAGAGTGTAAGACCCAACCCTTTTTTAACGAAACAATTTTGGGCCTCAGTTATTGTATAAGTCCCGATACGTTAAAAATCTCGGCGCAATCGCCATTTTCAAACTGAAAATATTTTGGGCCTCTCCCTGAGTTGTAAGCCCCATCTTTTGTACAAAAATACACTTTGGGCCTCTAATAGAGTGTAAGACCCAACCCCTCTTTTTTATCACTTTTTCATATTTTCTCATTTTTCATATTATTTTTTAATGATTTGGAAAATTAATAACTCCCTCAATTTTGATTATTTTTTATTGGTTCTTTTTCTGAAAAATCACAAAAATAGTAAAATATTATATTCTACAAAAAAATAAAATTTATATTATTTATTTAATATAGTTGGTATTTTTGTGAATAAATTCATTTTTAATTGTTTTTAAACATTTTAAAAGTGAATATTCATCTTGAAAATCAAAACTAAATAAGTTTTAAATCATCTTGTGATTAAAACCTCATTTTTCAAACCTTAACCAAAAATCACAAGTGGTTTACTTAAACTTATTTGATTTTTTTGTCATTTTTTATTAATTTTCTTTGAAAAAATACTTTTAAAAAGTGAAAATTGGGGTTTCTTTGATTTTTAATCATACTCAAATGTTTCAAGACTCTTTGGGCCTCTAATAGAGTGTAAGACCCAATCCCTTTGTAAATACCAAAATTTTGGGCCTCAGTCACTTGTATAAGTCTCACGGTGTTTCCAAAACCTCGACGCGATCGTCGCCCTTTTCAAAATTAACCATTGGGCCTACCCTCGAGTAGTAAGACCCATTTATTTTCTTAAAACTCACTTGGGCCTCTTGAGAGAGTGTAAGACCCATCCCTTTGTACAGAAAACCTTTTTGGGCCTCAATCACTTGTATAAGTCCCTCTGTACAAATTCAACAGTGCGCTCACTGATAAAACCCTGGGCCTCTCCTTGAGCTGTAAGCCCCAAATCTTTCTTTTTCAAAACACTTTCTCCTTTGATTTTGAAATATACTGTTGTTTTCAATCTTTCTTTGTTGAACAACTAACCAAACAGCATGGAAGCTCTACAACCGAGTAAGTGTTTACCCGCTTTCATTTATCGCTTTCATATGTATATAACTGTATTGTGGAGCTGTTTCACTGTAAGTCTCCTTTCATAAACTCATATATATATATAACTGTATTGTGGGGCTGTTTCGCTGTAAGTCTTCTTTCATAAACTCATATCAACTGTGTAATAATAGTATATATATTTAGAGTTTCCCCGGCAACTACGTCTAGCACTAGGTAAAGCCGTTTCAATCACTCTTAAATAGTCAAAACTAGATCCCCATAGGATTACCAGACATACTCTTCCCTCCTCTTGGGGTTAAACAATATGGAGACATGAAAGGCAGCATTCTCAGTGAACCCTTTCATAGACTGTCACTTGTAGAAGTTGTCAAAGAAACTCTATTCCCCAGAGATGATCTCTTCTCCGTGAATTGCATCTCTTGAGTTTCTTCCAAATTCTCGAACTTTCCTGACTTTGATCTATTCTCGGTGAATAGCATTGCCTTGAATTTCGCGGGGTTTGGGGACCCACAGGCTTCTTAAAAGCACTTGTCAAGAAACTCTACTCCCCAGAGATGATCTTTTCTCCGTGAATAGCATCTCTTGAGTTTCTTCCAAATTCTCGAACTTTCCTGGCTTGATCTATTCCTCGTGAATAGCCTGTCTTGAATTTCTCGGGGGTTTGGGGACCCATCGGCTTCTTAAAAGCATCGGCTTCCTCTTGGGCATCGTACAAGGACCCACAGACTTCCTAAAAGCAATCTCCGCCTCCTCTTGGGCTTAGTACAAGGACCCGCCGGCTTCTTAGAAGTATTCATAACCTCCTCTTAGGCTTCGTATAATGATCTCTTCCTCCGGGAATGATAGCCTCCTCTTGGCCTTCGTACAAGGACCTGTCGGCTTCTTAAAAGCTTCCAGCCTCCTCTTGGGCTTCGTACAAATTGTCCCGACGACCTCCGAGAGGTATAGGAACCGAACTTAGTAATCTCAATAGAACAGTCTTTCAAAGAGTCTAGATCTTTCTACCGTGAACGTACTACTACTGTTTCTTTAAGCATAGTACAAAAGATAAAACTCTAGACTTGGACAGTCTAATTTCCTTGAGTCTCGGAGACATTCTCAAGTAAGGAAACACCCGCAGACTTGGACAGTCTCAAATACCCTTTGGATTTCCCATTTCCTTAAAGAACAGGAAATAACCCTGATCCTCTGATCAATCCCAAAGCACAGCCTTACCTTTAATCAGTCTCTTTATAAGAACTGATTTTCTCTTAACCCACATACTGGACCTGTCACTCAACTGAAACAGAACCTTTAGCCTCCATCTCGAGCTTCGTACGAGATACAAAGACTCTCTTGTTGAGTCAATCCCTTTTTAACCTCCATCTCGGGCTTCGTACGAGATACAAATACTCTCTTGTTGAGTCAAACCTTTAGCCTCCATCTCGGGCTTCGTACGAGATACAAAAACACTCTCTTGTTGAGTATAAAGGACTCTCTTGTTGAGTCAATCACCTTTTAGCCTCCATCTCGGGTTTCGTACGAGATACAAAAACACTCTCTTATTGAGTATAAAAGACTCTCTTGTTGAGTCAAACCTTTTAGCCTCCATCTCAGGATTCATACGAGATACAGAAACACTCTCTTGTTGAGTATAAAAGATTCTCCTGTTGAGTCAACCCTTTTAGCCTCTCTCTCGGGATTCGTACGAGACACATAAAAACTCCCTCTTGTTGGGCCAATAGCCTCCTCTTAGGCTTTGTATAAGAAAACCCAGGTTGAGCCAATCAACCTTTTAGCATCAAAGTTGTGCCTCATTCACAGTACACAAACATCAACAACTCCTCCCCCTTTATCTAATCGGTGTAAGCGGCAAGCCTCTGAATTATTTACATCCATGCCATTGTCCCTCTTTTAGCATGAGAAATTCCTAAGGAAAGATGGCATTGCTCTACACTGAGTTAAAGTTTTCTCCTTCTGGTTGGAACTCCCCTATAAAGGAAATTATGGCATTGCCGGATTCACATATCCTAGTTAAAGTAATTCTCCTTTATAAACAGTTGTGACAAAAACCCCCTCTTTATAGATGACAAAATTCTCTCTAAAGTCAACACCCTTTTAGCTTCACATCTTGGGCTTTGAACAAGATACAAATAGACCCTTCAGCTTCATATCTTGGGCTTTGAACAAGATACAAACCACCTTTCGCTTCACGTCTTGGGCTTTGAACAAGACACCAAAACACCCATTTCCTATCATAGAATAGGAGGAACAACGAATGCTCTGATTTCCCTATTTCGGTAAACGGGAATACGTAGGCATAAGATTGAAAGAAAAATCTTAGCGAGCGCACTAAACAAAAAACCCAAATCCCATATCTCCATCAATCAAAAGCAGTAATTCAAAACATCAGTCCTAACATCCTAATCCTTGTTCCCCGCCAGAAACCTTCTGTCAAAATGAAAAGAAAGAAATCAGTATTGGCAAAAATACAAATAACCAGTACAAGGCCCCCCCACATTGATGGCATTCGTAACCTAACAGACCGCTGTTTAAACTCAGTATGCAAAGCAGGGTTAATTGGAGACATCTATTTCCATTTCTTCATCAGCTCACAATAGGATAAAAAATGAATCGACCTGTAGTAAGCTCAAACCGCAGAGAGCGACCAGCGCTTAAGAACCGCGTCCAAAATCGCTCGCTACACCTTGTACAAGTCTACAACAAGAGACTAAATCTAAAAAGATAGTTTAGAGAAGGAATAACATACAACAACACTTGATAAAAATCATAGATGTTCAAAATAATACAACACACTTTTACGAAGATTCTTAATCAACACAAGAATAAGAACTCTTAACAGACTCAGCTTTCTGATAGTAGTGCGTGTATTTCTCAGTTGTATTTGCAGCGTTATTTCCTAGTTTATCTTCAAATCTTCAGCTGTTTTCTATAACTAAAAAAATAGAGACGTTGGAGCATCTTCAACGGCTACAAACAGATCAAATCTTCTAGTACATCTTTGTTAGTTCTTTATTTTTAAGGGTTGGCTTTAATTTTGTAAAACAAATAATAGCAGCAATATGTTAGTTAGGATAGTTTATCCTGTTAAGGAAGAATAGGTTGAGCAAAGAGTTCTAGTGTGCAATGGAACATGTTGAGCTGAAGTAGTTTCAACATCTGGTAGAACATGTCGTATCAAGATGTCCCATGCAAGTTCATTCGACATCACGCCAGAACTGAAGAGAATTCAGAATTCTGTTATGCCCTAACAGATGCAGAAAACTCAGGAAATAATATGCAATTTCTATGTGCCGCTGAATTAATAGGTCTGAAGATTCAAGTCTGAAATTGAGAAGAATATTGGAAAATATACACTTTATAAATATGGAGATATTTTAGGAAGTTATAGATTGAAGTCCTATTCTGTAGCAGAAGTTTCTGCTGATTTGCAGCAGCTCTTTTGCTATGTTTTTGTAGGCCCAAATCCAGTTGGGAATAGATAATATATATAGATGTTTTGTAACCTAGTTTTGTAACTAAACCAAAGATGTAAAAGTTCTATTATTAGGGTTGGTTCCTGTACCACTCGACATGTGAGTTGGACAGTTTGTTAGTGTGATCCTCGAAACTGTTAAGTAAGAGGAGTATTGTTCTTGGAGGAAGCTTTTAAGTAACTCTAAGTTGTGTCTTGGAAAGGTGTCATTCTTGTTGAACTGTTGTATCGGTAAAGAGCCGTTAATGCAGTGGCGGATTGTCAATTGCTAGACATCACTGCGATGATTGGGAGTGAGAAGTGATTCTCATAGCTAGAGAGGATCTAGGTAGAAGGGTGATTGGGCAGTGATTGAGTGATAAGTTATAAACAGAGAGTTTAGCTTTGAATTGATACTGCTGACAGTGGACTTCATCCCTGGCTTGGTAGCCCCCAGAGTAGGTGTGTTAAACCGAACTGGGTTAACAATTCTGTGTGTCTTGCTATTATCTTTTCAGTACCATGATTATAACAATATACCTTGCCCTTTGTGATCATGTCAGACCAGATGTCGAACGGCGTGTTCTAGGACATCTGAATTCTGTACATGTACCAGAATTTCAATTGGTATTAGAGCAGGCCATTCTGTTCTGTATCTGGATGAGATCCGAGGGAAGATACTTTCTGGTTCATGGTCAAGGTAGAAGCTTTCTACTGAAAAGTTGTTTGAACTTGGAGTAGTTCATATAGGTGTGAGAATGGTCCCTAGAAGTGGAAGATGGACTGTTCGTGACAGGCAGTGGCGTGTGCTGAAGGATTGGGGGAGTGGTTGAAAAACTGATGTGTTGTGGTTATGTTAGGTTTGATTTATTTTCAAACATGTGGTATTGTGGTGTCACCTGAATTATGATGCTAGGGCTGATATGTGACACCTGAAGGCTTTAAGGAGTTTGTATTTTGATCCGCTGCGAATCTATCTGAAAACTCCTGAGGTTGTAACTGAGAAGGTTGTTCTTCTCTGAATGTATATCCTATGGTGATGGGATTTATGCAAGACTGCTTCAACTTACTCTGTCAACGATACTTGAAGTTTATTGTTCAAGTCCACTCATAACGGCATTGATAAGTGATGTTGTAAGGAAGAGATCTGAGAAGTAATTTACTTTTGCTTCTTTGCTTAAAAAGGCTAATCTCCAGTCTTTGATCTCTTGATGTGTTCCTTGGAATGATGTCCTATCTTGTATTAGAACATCAGTATTGTGCTAATTTTTGTAGTCTGAAGGAATGGCATAGCAGATGCTCTGGGTGCTAAACTAATGTGGTTTGTTCACATGAGTTTGGAGCCTACTCCTGATCTGGAAGAGGAGGCATCTGGGTGATATGTCTAAGAAGGTTCTGGTCCGGAAACTTATCTTAGATGTGTGAGTTGATCAAGGTGTGATCAACTTGTTATTTACTCCTGAGGTCAGTTTATTTCTGGTCCTTGCTGCAGGAGTAGAGAACCTGAGATTCAAGAAGTATTATCTCTAGCAGACTTCTTGGACATGAAGGTCAAAGATCAAAAGGTCATGTTTTTTCTCTATTATTTGGAAGCATGTTCTGAATGATCTTGTGAAGCTAGATAAGTATTGACTATGTGTGCTTAGGATTGATATGATTTAATCACAGTCTGTGCTGTTATTAAAGGGGAGAATGTATGATTCTCTGAAGTGCTCTTGGCAGATTCTGAGGGAGAATACCTGATGTATTAAGAATTTATTGTCTCAAGCTGTCTGGATGATGTTTCTCTGATTTAGGATAGAGGTTGTTTACTCAAACTTGATGACATTTATCAAGTCTATGAGAGCATGGAACTTTGATTCTGGTGTAGTGGAGAACTTTCAAGGGTTAAGCACTGTGGAGTTGAATCAACCGGTGGGGTTGGTTGGTAACTATGTGCTTGGATTATCTGGGATGAGTTTGGCTGAAAGATTAGAAGAGGCAAATTGGTTGTGGAATGTTGATGACATCCATCATCTCAAAGTCAGACAAGATGCTGTGATTTAAGGAAAAGACTCTTGATCTGTTCCTGCTGCTAAATGTACTTGTGATATGACCTGGAAGCTTGATCAGCTACTGATGGTTGATCCTCGTGTGCTAGAGCTTTACTATAAATGATATCTTCAGAAAAGCTCTGTGACTGAGATTGATGTTGGAACATCAATTCAGGTGGTTGCTTGTTCAGCCAAGGTTGTTTTGCGCAGGAAGAGGTCCAAGATCAAGCCACTGATCCAAGTTAAAGTAACTTGTGAATATATGTCATGACAATTTGTCATAAAGAAGAATCAGAAGCTGTCAGACGTATGCAGAAGATGACAAACAAATTGTCATATCTTGTGTGAGAAGGTAATCTTATTCTGACTAATAGTAGATACTTTGACGGGAGACTTAGTATTTGTCTAGTATTGATGGTATGCATAAGGGTAAATACTTTGACGGGAGACCAAGTATTTGTCTAGAGAATTATGCAAGTCTGCAGTCTGGATATTATGGTGGGGTGATTGATGACAACCTGAGGTAGCCTTATCAGCTGACTGTATCAGAAATGTGTGAATGAAGAAGTGCGCATCATCTGCTGTTTGGTTGTGAATCTTTCTTGGATAACAAATACCTTGTTGGGAGCTAGGTAGTTATCTGATGTGTGGATGCAATTCAGATTTCTGAATTGTATGAGAGTTTATTTCGCTCTGTTGTGATCAAGTGGTTGTGATTACCTGAACAAAATGCAGAAGGTGTGATCCTCTATCCAATGCTGATGTCCTACATAATGTTACAACATCATTGTTTGTTGTGTATCCTGGATGAAGGTCTGGGACTGTGCTTGTGGAGTTGGAAAAAGCAGTATTATTGTCTGAAGTGGCAGTTCTGACATAATGGGCAGATTCTGATCTTGTTGTTAAGTAGTTTGTTCTGGCAATACATGACTAGTTTCATGATGAAGACTTCATTAGATGCTTGTGAATGTAAGGACAGAAGGTTGATTTCTTCTAATACAAGTAAGAGGTGGTGGCAGTCCTTATCTTGTGACATTTGTTATGGAATATGTGTGAAATTCCAAATCAAGTGGGCTTTTATATTGGACTTGGCATAAACATGGTGAGATTATGCTCAACAAATACAAGAATTGGCAGTTCTTAATGTTGAGAATGTGGCAATATCATCTGGTGTCAAGTGTTCATCTTCATAAGGAGCATTGGTTGTTCATGATAGGGGAGTTAAGGCTGTTGTCTATGGTCTATTACTACAAGGGTGCAGATTTTTATAAAGCGTGCATGCTGTCCAAGTTTGTGCAGAGTAATGTCAAACAACATGAGGGGACATGTACTACTGAGTGTGGTTGGGTGTTCCTAAGGCTGGTGTGCTATCCTAGCTGCGTGAAGCTAGTGCTTATGCAGGAGGAGTCTGAAGAGCAGAATTGTTGTATCTGGGAGAATTTATTTTTCTCTGCTGCTCTGAAGGAATCTAGAAGGGAATGTGAGTTGCAGAAGTCGTCTCAGAATCCAACAGAAAAGAAAATGTGCTTGTGTTTTGGAATGTATAATTTTCTGTGGAGTTTTTGGTGGATAATGGTGTGAGCAAGCAGACATTGTCTGATAAGATGTCAGAACATGGTACAGGACATGTTTTTCTTGAGCCAAACAAGGAATTACTCTGGACGGTGGTGTAAGGATAAGGCGAAACATGTGTCTCTGCCTATGCATGGAGCGTTATTGGCCTAATTTATGGTAAGATTCAGTTGAGAAACATTTAAGGCAGTCAAGGCAGTTTTGGAAGGTAGTCATTGAATTTGAATGCAGTTTTTGATACCTAAAATAGCATTTCTTTGACCAAGAACCTTGACATATTCAAGGCTCGTTAATTCCTAAGTTACTGGTCAGCTATTTATAGGGGATGTTCTCTTCTCCTCCAGCCAAGTAAGTGTTTTGTTTCACTAGTCTTATGGCGTTTGTTCGTATTTGGGTAAGTGTCACTTGGGTCTGGTTTTGTGAGGGCCTTCTTTGCCAAGTTTTGGCTAAAAAGGGGGAGAAAGGGTGTGTGAAATGGGTTATGCAGATGCCTTGTTCTGAGTCTGCAGTTCCAATTGTTTGCGAAGAAGGTGTCATTTCCTTGAGCTGGTGTTGAGTTCCAATTGTGACTTGTGTCCTGAGTTATGAACACAGTTGTGACTTGTGTTCTGAGTTACCTGGGTTGATAGATTGATACTTCCTAAGTTTCATCTTATGCCACAGGTTGACTAGGGGCGTCTGATCAAGAAAGGTGTGCAGAAATCTCGTATGCCACCATTGGTCTTTTGTGTGAAGACAGACGTTTCTTTTCTGGAGGAGTCTTCTACAATTATCCAGGTCTGAGTTGGAAGGAAAAAGAAATGTGTGGGATTAAGGGGGAGTCAGAAATCTTCTTCCTCATGTACACCAGATATCTTCTTCCTCATGTGCATAACTTCGGGACTTTCTACTTCTTACCTCCTGATGTGTTACCTGAAGTAATTGTGTTGTGGTGCTCGAAGGTGATGTTATGGAGCTCATAGAAATGTGCTGCCAAAAGAGTTGTCAAACATGATGTCCTAACATCATTCAAGTATTCCCTAGAAATTAATTCTCCAGGTTTGCTTTTCACAGTAGCTACTGATGGTTACTGTTAGGATCAGTAGTTGTTGATGACTACTGACATTAGTATAAAGTTGTAATTGCTGCTGTGATCTGAGTTGTAATGTTTATATATTTGTTTTAGCCAAAATTTGCCAAAGGGGGAGAATGTTAGTTCTTTATTTTTAAGGGTTGGCTTTAATTTTGTAAAACAAATAATAGCAGCAATATGTTAGTTAGGATAGTTTATCCTGCTAAGGAAGAACAAGTTGAGCAAAGAGTTCTAGTGTGCAATGGAACATGTTGAGCTGAAGTAGTTTCAACATCTGGTAGAACATGTCGTATCAAGATGTCCCATGCAGGTTCATTCGACATCGCGCCAGAACTGAAGAGAATTCAGAATTTTGTTATGCCCTAACAGATGCAGAAGACTCAGGAAATAATATGCAATTTCTATGTGCCGCTGAATTAATAGGTCTGAAGATTCAAGTCTGAAATTGAGAAGAATATTGGAAAATATACACTTTCTAAATATGGAGATATTTTAGGAAGTTATAGATTGAAGTCCTATTCTGTAGCAGAAGTTTCTGCTGATTTGCAGCAGCTCTTTTGCTATGTGTTTGTAGGCCCAAATCCAGTTGGGAATAGATAATATATATAGATGTTTTGTAACCTAGTTTTGTAACTAAACCAAAGATGTAAAAGTTCTATTATTAGGGTTGGTTCCTGTACCACTCGACATGTGAGTTGGACAGTTTGTTAGTGTGATCCTCGAAACTGTTAAGTAAGAGGAGTATTGTTCTTGGAGGAAGCTTTTAAGTAACTCTAAGTTGTGTCTTGGAAAGGTGTCATTCTTGTTGAACTGTTGTATAGGTAAAGAGCCGTTGATGCAGTGGCGGATTGTCAACTGCTAGACATCATTGCGATGATTGGGAGTGAGAAGTGATTCTCATAGCTAGAGAGGATCTAGGTAGAAGGGTCATTGTGCAGTGATTGAGTGATAAGTTGTAAACAGAGAGTTTAGCTTTGAATTGATACTGCTGATAGTGGACTTCATCCCTGGCTTGGTAGCCCCCAGAGTAGGTGTGTTAAACCGAACTGGGTTAATAATTCTGTGTGTCTTGCTCTTATCTTTTCAGTACCTTGATTATTGCAATATACCTTGCCCTTTGTGATCATGTCAGACCAGATGTCGAACGGCATGTTCTAGGACATCTGAATTCTGCACATGTACCAGAATTTCAATCTTTTTTTACAATAAAGCAAGTGTTGGAACTATCAGTCACAAGAATATCCACGAAACAATGCCTTTGTCCATAGAATACAACTATGATTCAAGTACAACACAACCTGTAGAAGATAATGTCAACAAATCTTGAGTCCTGTGTTAGCAAAATAGACTTGACATTACACAACATCAAAGGCAGCCTAGCACGCTTCTGAACTAGAGTGTACTAGCAACTGCTTTTCTGATCAGACTTCTTCAAGAAAGCATGATCAGAACCGAACTAAAGTCGTTTCAGTGTCAGAACCAGTTCCATCAAGTAAATATAATTTTGCACACACAAACTAGCTACTTAGAAATCCTAATTGATTTTCAAATACTTTGTTATCATCAAAACCTTGGAGGATGAATGGTATGAACCAAACTTGTTTCAACAAAGGCTTCTCTTATTTACGTTACCCAGCGTATCCTTCCACCACGACGATGCCGCCCTATTTCTCCAAAGAGAATCACACTGCGGAACTTGATGCTTGATATTACCATACCTTGCTGTCAACACACTCCTCCATAGAGACTGTTTTCTGTCCAAAATTATCCACCGCCATTTATACAAAAGGACTAAATTAAAATCGCCAATACGTTTCACTCCAAGCCCACCCATCTTGACTGGCCTACAAAACTTATCCTACCACACCCAATGAATAGGCTTTTTCCCGTCCTTTGCACCCCACATGAACTTTTGCTGGAGCTTTTCAATATCTTTCTAAATTTTAACAGGTGTTATATAAAACAAAAACCAAAAGATTGCGAGGCTGTTGAGAACCGACTTCAACAAAGTAATTCTACCACCTAAAGATAACAATCTCCCTTTCCAACAAGCTAATCTATCTTTGATATTCCCCAATAACGGATTTCACAAACTGGCTTTCCTTGGATTTGTGCCTATCGGTAAGCACAAGAAGCTGAAAGATTTATCCTCGACCCTGCATGAAAGAAAATTGGCAGCAGCAGCCAAAAATTTATTGTTAATGTTGATGCCAATGACCCTGCTCTTGTGGAAGTTAACCCTCAAACCCGACATGATTTTGAAGTCTCTAAGGATAGCTTTTAAAGCCCACAAATGATTCCAATTACCCTCTCCAATCATCAATGTGTCGTCCGTAAACTAGAGAACCTCAACTGAAACATCTTCCCAGAAACGAAAACCCTGATACACTCCTTTTTGGGTTACCTTCCTAACATAGCCAGTCAGCCCCTCTGCAACAATTACGAACAGGAAAGGAGACCGCAGGTCTCCTTGCCTCAACCCCCTGCTCAGTAAAAAATCCATTGTAAGGCTCCCGTTAACAAGACTGATAAATGACTTTGAAAGACCATCGCCTTCATCCATTTCAGCCACAAGCTGCCAAAGCTCATCCTTCTTAATATATACCTAAGAAACTCCCAGCTGACAATATCATATACTTTCTCGAAACAAGACCTTGCATTTGACATTGCAAAATAATTTTTTTTGTTGGTGTGAGTGTTTTTATGAAAAAAGGAATTCTAAAAGTATATAAAAATTGTGAAAACCATTCTTTTGAGATAAATTTACGCTAAATATTTTGAAATTATTCATTATTTATTTATAACTTTTATTTTTTATATATTTTTTATGTTATTTAAAATTTAAATAAAAATGTCTTTTTAAAACTTTTGAATATATTTTAATTGTCCAATTTTAAAATTTAGAACAACACATCCAAATTATGTAAAATTGTCTTTTCGATGAGTAGTTGTGTAAAGAGAAATTGAAGTGAAAGTTTGTGATATCTCGGACATCTCGGACGCTCATCTTATTTATCTTATTTATTTTAAAGTGTTTAAATTAAGATCATTAAACTATTAATTTAAAAAAAAATTATTATTATTATTAAAAAAAATTGTTTAAACATTTTCTCTCTTTTAAATTTATTATGGTCAATTAGATTAAGAAAAAAATTAATACGAGATATTATTTTAGCATTTTCTCTCTTTTTAATTTATTATAGTCAAAGAACATAATTTTAATAATTCTTCAAAAAACCTCAATAAATAGCTGCTTGTAGATTTTCTTTTTCATTCATCTTTGAAGAAAACATGGCAACTAGCATCAACCGCTTGTACTTTTTCATAGCAATTATATGTATTGTTTCTGTTTTTACTACAGGTAACACAATTTCTTATTCTATTCCAACTTTTTTCCATCTAATGTTTTAGATTAATTTACACTATAGATATGAAATACTAAAAACCTAAAATTTTAATCATATTCAATGAATATTAGTTCATCAATGCGTAATCACGTTAGGTTCATATAATTCTTTTTCTAATATATTAATACATTATTTGATGGTATATGTAGAATGATTAATAATTAAACTTATTTTTCTTTTAAAATAATTTATTGACAATGTTTTATTGATTGTAGGAGGGGCGAATCCATCGAGGGCTTGTTTAGGAAGAGTGCTATGTAACAATCAAGAGTGTATTAATGATTGTATCAAAATGGGGTTTCCTAAAGATGGCGCTGGATGTTTTGGAAAAAGTCTGTGCTGTTGCAATTGATAATTGTACCTTTTTAAACGCACAGTCTTTATGACTAGTGGAAAAATAAATAAATAAAGTGTTTAAATAAATTTTCGTAATCACTTTAATTTGAAGAAAAATTTGAGGCACAGAATCTAATCCTATGAAGACTTTTAAAGTTGATTGGTTTATGTTATTTTCATACATATATTTTACATTAAATTAAATAAATAATGTTAGATTAATAATTTAATTAATTAAATATGAATTGACATAATTAATTATTAATTAATTATATTATGGTTTATAGTTATTAAACACTTAATAAATGAATTGTTTGATTGAGTTTAATTTGTGTCTGAATGGATCGTAATGAATTGTATCATTCAGTTAAGCTCGATGAGAGATCCCTGATCTTAATCGTTTAGCTATTTAAGTGTTGTCCAATTAGACAATTAACATACTTTAAAAATCTTAGACGACAATAAGGATAATACTCGTCTCATACTCACTCGACTCTTCACGACGACAACTTCTCCAATCCTAAAAAATACACAATTCTTAATATATTGAACATTCTTTGAAATAATAATAGGCTATAAGTTATATCTAACAGTTATTTTAATATATAGTTATATTTTATAGCTATTATTCTAATTTGTTTTAATTCATGAATTGCAAGGATGGTAACACGATTATGTTACTCTAATTAAAACAAATTCGGTAGAAAACAATTATATGAGAATCATTGCTATTAAATAAATTATAATTGTTATATGTTAATTATCATTTTATTGATATTTATTCAAGGGTTAAATATAATTCACCTCCTGCTAATTTAGCGAATTTTGGTTTTATCCCTCTGAAATATTTTTTTTATCCCCCTCAACAAACTAAGATTCTATTTTCACTCCCCCTGTGCTGACTGGACGACGGATTCTGCACATGTGATGACGGAATCTGCACATGTGGCATTTGCTAATTGGATAAATTTTGAATTAATTTTTTTTAATTTTTTTAATTTTTTTGTTTTATTTATTTATTATTATTATTATTATTATTATTATTTGTTTTATTTATTTATTTTTTCGTTTGATTGGAGGTTATAATGGTGATTCTCCTTTATTTTCTCTCCCTTTTATTGTTACAATTCAAATTTTGTCTCACCCATGTATTTATTGTGTTAAATATGATTAAAAGTGTTTTAATGAAATTTAGTCAGTAATAATAATAATAAATAATAAATAAATAAATCAAGTTCATTATTGTTCAATAATTCCATTATTAGATATAGATGGGAGTTGAGTATAATCTGCCTCTGATGACATTGTTGTGTGATTTTTAATTTGAAAAATAAAATAGAGTTATCATTTTTTTATTATTAAAATATGATGCTTGCATATTGTTTTAGCTAAAAATGGTTAGATGCACCAAAAGTGCTAACTCCTCTTGTCGTGGACAAGAAGAGCTACGCTGTCTATATTGTGAGGGATATTTGGGGATTTGAGAGCTATACTTGTGTTGTGTATTGTCTCAAGATGATTATGTCTTGCTTAACCCTTATGTGGGAGCCCCTTTTATAGTTTTCCATTAAGATATGCCATTAAGAGAAGTCTCTTGGCCTTCTGACGTTACATGGCCATCATTGCTGTAACTCTCCTTCATGAATGTAGGCTTTGAAACTTTGGTAACGTCCGCATTGATGCGCCGCCACCGTTACAACTGTTAGTGTGCCAGTTGAGTTCATGTTCGGTGTAAGTACTGGGTTGATGGAGGTCAATACTCGGCCTCGTAGGAGTTCGGCTGATGGGAGTCGGACTCCCTGACCGGCCACAATTATGGATGATACTTGCCTAGCTCTCTACATTGCTCGACATTTCTTGCTATCGTAGTCTAGTTCATGCTTAACCATGTCCGGCTACAAAACTCAGCTTAAAATATATTTTGCATGTACATAAGCCCCCCGAGTACTATATCTGTTTATAAGGGTATAATACTCGGCAGTAACATGAGCCCGGATATATTTGACTGATGTTGTGTTATCGGTCGGCTTTTCTTCTTAGGTCCTTACGTGTCAAACAAAACCTTCGAACGGTCGTGTCCCCTAATCTTCCCTAGTGTTATGATGACTTTAATGCGTCATGAATGGCTATTCTCTAGCTATTTTTGAACGTTGGGCTCCTGTTAAAGTCATTTTTCTCTTCCCTTTACTCCTACGCTCTTATTCTCCTTTAAACAAGTCCGTTTCGACTTCAAGTGTTCTCTTCATTTCAGGTATTTTTTTCTTTCGCTCTTGATTTTCCTCTATTTTTCTTTAACATAAATGGCAGTCCTTAGAAAATGTGATGATGAGGGTAAGGTCATCCATAAGAGTGACGAGGAGAGAAAAGATTATGGAAAGAAACCATGCAAGAGATGAGGGGTTCTTCAGGGGTAGAAGAGCATAGGCAAGTCATGGACAAATTTTATAATGATGTTCTCACTTCTGAAAGTGACTTTGACTCTGACTCTTCAAGTTCTGTAGAAATTCTAATGGAGATTGCTGCTCCCTTTGATTCTGAGGTTATGAACCATAAGAATAGTATTGCTGATGACATGGATATTGAAAAAATTTGATCCCTGAGGATTATATCCTCCACTGGTTCCGAGGATAATGTTATTTTGGAACCATGTGGTCCAAAGGAAAGAGTGTGTATACTTCGGCTAAAAGATGTTTCCAAAGAATTTTTCTACTTCTATCCTAGTATTTTGGAAGATTTCAACATCCGTATCCTTTTTTCTGACTTCGAGGTTGACGTGTTGAAGACCGTCAATATAGCACCTTCCCAACTCCGTCCCAACAATTGGGGATTTATAAAGGCTTTTGAGAGCGTTTGTGAGGTTTTAAACATTGTTCTGACCATAGTCTTGTTCTTCTCCTTCTTCGAGGTAAAAGGAGTTGATAACCGGAGTTTGGTTCAAATCAGTGGAATTCCTAGCCGAAGCTTCCTTCAGGCTTATACCTCAAATTATAAGAATTATAAAGATCGTTTCTTGAGGGTTTGATGTAGGCCGAGATGTCCGCGGGTGTTATACGCTTTCCTCACTACTAGACCAAAGATCCCTTGTCGGTTACTGGTTTTAACTGTGACAAACTGAATGACTTGGAACTCCAATCCTTGGCCATTCTTGACTCATTCCGTATAATGAGGATCAAATAATTGTTGCCCTTAGATGACGACTGACTTCTTTCCTTTCTGGGTAATCATTATCTTTTGCTTAAAATATTTCTCGTCTTCATTTTATTCTAACCTTATGTTGCTTGCTTGCAGACAAGATGACTGATCTGACTGTAGCCGAGCAAAAAAAATTGATGCAGGAAGCTCTTGAATCCTGGAGAGGGGTTGGGGGTGCGTCTGCATCCAAATCTGATTTAAGTGGGTTAGAGGTCCGACCACCAAAATGATCCAGGGGGACGAGTACTAAAGTCGCCCCGAGTAAAGGTGAGCCTCAGCCTCTTGTTCTTCATGTTCAATATGAGATCTCTCAAGGTGATCTGAAGAACCTGAAGGTTCTAATGAATGAAGATATCCATCAAGCCGAAATGGAGATCAACTCCCTCATGCGAGGCCCTGGGGGGAATTCTGCGTCTTGGGAATTCATGTTTTGGTCCAATGACTTTGATGACTTTAGATTTCTGCGTGATCACCTCAATGCTACCGAGGATGTTAATAAAGTTAAATCCATTGGACAACAATAGATTACCCAGAACATTAGTTCCTATCTGATGAGATGTGTCATCCTCGCCCGTGGTTTATTTGAATTATCTGACGACTCTGAAAAGATTGAGTCAAAATTTAAGGATGAAATCGCTCAGTTGAAGAGTACCTAAGAATCTCGGTCTGAGAAGCTTTCCAGCTTGGAGAAGGATTTGGCTAATGCTAGGAAGGAGAAAGAGACTTTGGAGTCGGATCACAAGTCGGCCATAGCCCAACTTGTTGATCAATTGAAGTTATCTGAGACCTCCATGTAGCGGGGAAATTTGTGAGGGTAAGCTATTGATAAACTTAACTCATAAAGTAAGAGTCGCCACCACACTTTTATTTTTTATCCAAAAAGGAAAGGAAAAAAGAGCGAACAAAACCTAAAGAGTTCTAAAAGAACAAAGAGATAAAGGGTAAGGGGGTTGGTTATGTAAAGGGAAGGTTTTACGCTCCCAATACATCTATAGTACTCTATAGGAGCTCTTTGATGTATTCATACTTTTTGGTCTGAAAATGGTTTGCTTGAAAGAGACTGGGAGAGATGAGAAGAGAAGTATTTTTTTTCAGATTTTTTGTGTTTGGAGAGACTTATCGCCTCATGCCTACGTACCCACGATGTGCAATGTAGGATCAAAACCTCGTAGTTCGTGGTACAAAGAACAAAAATTTGTTTGTTTTGGTTGATTTTAAGTGTAAAGACAAGTCGTCATTTCCAAGCGAATAATTCCGCTTAAAGAAATGAATCATGTCTAAACTTATGAAAATGTTTAAAAGAAAAAGTGCACAAAGCACAAAAAAAATTGATGAGTTTTTGTATTTTTTTATGTTTTTATGAAATGGTCAAAATATGGTTAATATTGATTGACATTTATTAAAGAAAACAAAGCTTAAAAATCACTTGACCAAAGTCAAGGTTTTATTATGAAAGCGGTTTTAAGTTTGAAAATAAGAAGGTTTTGAAAAAGAGAGGAGATTTTGAAAGTTGAAGAAAAGGGGTGGAGAAGAAGCGACTATCCTAGTGCATAAAAATAAAAGCTAAGGATAAGAAAGATCTAACCACATGGAGCCACTCTTCAAAGCATAATAAGAATAGAATTCCATCCTCTTGAGCCAATAAGCAAGCCAAATAAAGGCTAGAATATCAAACTCCATAACGGTCCAAAGCATAAGGGAAAGAATCCTAATTTTAAGTCCATAAGTCCATAATCAAGAATATAGGTCCTCCAATGCAAAGGATAGTGTCCATAGTCCAACAATTAAGAGCACAAGTCTTTTAGTGGTTTAATCCTTTATTAATGTTTTTGAGTCCAAAATGGACAAAAGGAAAAAATAAAGCACAAGATAATATGGTCCAAGTGGACAAAAGAAAAATAACATAAACATAAACATGATATGATAAATGGCATAAAGCATAAAAAAATAAAGAGAGATAGGGAGCAAGAAGGAAAAGTAAAGAAGTTAGGAGTTAGTGGTTAGTAGCACAAGGCTCTAGTGCCATAAGCCTTCACCAATTATCCTATTCCACGTCTTAAACTATAGTGATTAAACAATGTACTTAGGTCAAGGTTAATGAAGACTTGTTAGAAGATTGATAGAATCAAAGTCTCTACAACAACAAGCTTCAAAGATTTTTGAACCTAATACAAAAGATCAATCACCATTGGGTTGACGCAACCAATCAAGGTCCAGACCACGAAAGTTCAAATTCCGAATTGGATAAAGAGGGACAAATGTTGTGCTATGTTAAGCAACCGCCGAGTAATTTACGGAGTAATTACCCTACAATGAGGCCGGCCAATAGATCTTTGTGTTAATGCATGCTAGATGAACGATATGTAGATCGTCATTCGAAAGCAATACCGCAAGAAAAGAAAATAGGTAACGATTAGTTTAAAGAAAATAGATGAAGAGAAAGCAAAATTGAATTACAAATTCAAGAACCTTTCATCTTCAAGTTCAATCACCTTTAATTGATAAGTTTAAGTGTGAAAACATATCACTAATTCAAAACACATCAAATGAATTCAACAATTCATTAAAAGATAGATTTGAACTAATGAATGTTTAATTACTCTAACCATATCCAACGTCCATTGAAATTGAAGAGAAATTAATCTCAACAATGCATTTCAAGGCTAAAACAAGGAGAAAGGGGAAGAAGGAGGAAGAAAAACCAAAACAACCCCAAAAACAATTGAAAAAATGCATTCTGTTTCGAAGTAACAGGTTACTCACCAGACGTTAACCGGTTACTTAGTTCAAAATAGTGCAGTTTTTCAAAATTAACACAGAGTAACCGGTTACTTACCAGACGTTAACCGGTTACTCTGCACCAGAATGCAGAAAATTGTGCATAATTCAGCATGATCCACTTTCAAAACTTTTTAGAAACACCTTATGATCATGGAACTGAAATTGCATGAAATTTAAAGTAAAATAACAACAAAAACCAGCAATTAAACACAATTACAAGATCCAAAGGATCAAGTAACAAAGATCTCCAAAGATCTACATTATGGAAGATGAAGATGAAGCTTCAACAATGGTGAAAGATGAATTACCACTTCAAATCTGAAAATTCCTTCAAATTGCTTCAAAATCCACACACCAAAGCCTTGATCTACAAGAATTAGTGAAGAAAACAAGTTTGGATGAAGGTTTTGCTCAAAGTTGAACAAGATTCAATGTGAATTCTTGTTAACTTTCAAGGGAAGAAATGTGAGCTTTGGTGAATTTTGTGGTTGGGAAGAGAATTTGCAAGAGGTTTGTTGGCTATCAAAAGCTTGAAGAATGAATGAAATGAAGCCTCTATTTATAGAGTTTAGGCTTGGGAAAATTGGTGGTTTGGAATTAGGCTTGGATGATCAAAATTAGGATTGGAATTCAAATTTGGAGGGAATTATCAAAAGAGTGGTGATTAGTGAAGGTGTATGGTGGAAAATGATCAAAGTGATGTAGGGGAATTAAAACGAGGTGGCCTAGAATATTCCAAATGTGATCAAGGACTGAGATTGGTGTCAAATTGCTGAATTTGAATTTGCTACTATTTTTCAAATTTTCACGAGGGTAACCGATTACTCACCACAGGGTAACCGGTTACTTAGTGTAAAATTTGTGAAAAATGAGCATTTTGTTGCACTATTGTGGTTCCGGCTCGATTCTCTTGCTTGTCAAAGAAGGCATGCAAATAAACACATGAACCTTGGAGTCTCTTGACTAATAATCAATTAAACCTTGGAAACTCTTGATCAGATGATTTTTGAATTAACTGCGGATCAACTTTGACTTTGTTCAGATGAAATTCATTCGAGCTGCGGGGCTTTTTTTGGTATTTTTAACATGTTCTTCCCCTGAAAATGTTAGTGAAAGAAAACAAAATATTTTTTGATTTTAATTAACGATTAGTAAGCATAAACAAATTAAGCAATAAAACAACTAACAAACACACACACTCCAAGATCCCTGCAAGGCACAAACCTACAAAAGAGGGGACGAACGTGTGATCTTGTTTGTGGTATGAGATGCAAAAGGACATATGGGATTTTAGGGGTAAAAATTAGGGTATTACAGCTGCCCCTATTTAAGTTTCTTCTATCCGGAGATAAGAAGATTGACATCTTTGTCTCGACGAGATAGAAGAGACTTAAATATAACAATAAACCCAATTTTTGGCCCTAAGAGACCACAAGATGATATGATTATGCAAATGGTATGCAGACACAAGACCGCAGACACAAGACCTCTGTGGGGAGAATATGCCACAGGAGATAAACAAAAAGAAGAATGGGACAAAGAAACTCCACCGGGGAAACACATCACAGGAGACCACTAACTAGCCGGGGAACACACCGCACAACTATTGGGACTCAGCTGAGGAAAAGATTCAAACTGGGGATAACTGTATATGGAAATAAACCACAACACAACAAGGATATAACTCAACAGGGAAGGCTTAGCACAACAAGGCTCCACTGGGGAAATCAATACCTCAACAATGAACTATCTCTAGCATACCGAAGAGACTAACCATCCATCGGAGTAGAAAACCTCAACAACGAACTGTCCCGTCTAACCGAAGAGGCTTACCATTCATTGGAGTAACAAAATCTCAACAACGAGCTGTCCCATCAAACTGAAGAGACTTACCATTCATTGGAGTCACAAAATCTCAACAACGAACTGTCCCATCAAACCGAAGAGACTTACCATTCATTGGAGTCACAAAATCTCAACAACGAATTTTCTCGTCTAACCGAAGAGACTTACCATCCACTGGAGTAGAGAACCTCAACTACGAATTGTCTCGTCTAACCAAAGAGACTTACCATTCATTGGAGTAGAGATCACCTACTACCAAGCATATGGTAGGCGAACCAAAGAGAACACGAGATATATTAACTACAAAGAGGGTAATAAACTCAAATGAAGAGATTTTAATGTGATCTTTTAACAAATTCCACTTGGAGAACCTGCTAACAAGGTCCACTGCGGGGATTTCAAAAGATATCAACTGCAGGAGTCTACTGTCAAGACTTAGGACTTCATTTGGGAATACTTTCTACCAAGATTTTTTTTGGGAAATGTGTCAACCATAAAAAATTTACTGGGGAATCTATTGCCAAGATCAACCAGAGAACCTTCAAATGAAACACCTTCTGCCGAGATTTTATATGTAATTACTACTGCCAAGGAATAATCGAAAACATGCCTGCTGCCTAGGCTTTACTGAAAAATCTTTTAAGGATTCTACTGCCGAGATCCTAAAAAGAAAATACCTTCTGTCAAGGTTGCTGTAATAATTTGTTTTTTTTTTTAAATTATCCGAGAAATCTACTGTCGAGATTCTTGGAAAGAAAATACCTTCTGCCGAGGCTTGTTGCAAATTCTATTTAAAATTCACTGGAGAATCTACTGCCGATATCAACCAAAGAAATCCAAAATAAAGCTACCTTCTGCCGAGGTTTATTGGAAACCTTTCGAAAATATCTAATAAATCTACTGCCGAAATTCTTGGAAAGAAAATACCTTCTGCCGAGGTCAACTGGAAATCTTCTGCCGAGACTTGCCAGGAACTAGGAATCAATAACTCTATCAGGGATCTTCACATGAGATATGAGCAAGTTAGATCATGCAATAGACTTCTCAAATAAAGAGATAACCATCTGTTGGAAATTCACAACAAACTTCTCTGACGGGCACAACCTGAGAGATACCATTTGATGGAAAAGATAACATCTGATAACCGGAGACACACAAGTTTCTCAAATAAAGAGGATACTGCTTGTTGTCACGTAATAAATTCCAAAAGAGTGTTGTCACAACCCTGCTGGAGGAAACAAAATCTTCATCTTCTAATGGTAATCACAAAAATATAATCTGCCGAGGAATACAAAATCCTCAAAGGTGCAAAATAAATGCACTCCCAATCATCTAGGTTGCACAACCTATAGAGTTTCAAAATAGTCACCGTCGGAGACCAAAGTTCGATCCAGGAAGAAACTGGAGAGAAACGGTCAAACAAGACTCATCCCGAGGCGGAAATATCTCAACTGGGGATTGATCCCATCCAGATAATGAACTGGAAAGGAAAACTGAAGCAAAACTTTCCACGAGGAATAAACTCAGTGGGGAATTAGAAAGGATAAATGCTTTCTGCTTTCGGTCAACACTCTAATGGGGAGAGGACACACACACACTCTGCGGAGGATAACAACACCAGAGAGCCGGGAAGCACTAAAACAGATGCAAAATACATAATGCAACAACAACAATGCTATGCACAACAAATGAATGCACATGTAATGCGTATGAGTATGAATATGCTGACAAAACAGACATAAGGATGAACAGAGGATGAATAAACACCACAGTTCAGTTAAATACTCGACTAATCTTAACAAGATAGAGATACCAAAAGAGACCCTCTCAAGGAGTACACACAAAGCAAACCCTGATGAGGATATCAACCAATTGGGGGAATAAGAAGTCAAAATTACTCTTTTCTTAGGAAGTGATCAAAGCAATCACAACAAGAGGTAAAACTCTGTGCGAGGATTCCATATCAAGGGGAAACATCACCCCAAAGATTCGCAAATGCTTGATCATAACCTGGATGGAGAATAGAATCATACTCAGCTGGGGAAATCTGAATCAAGACTTAACCGGAGGAATATCCAAAATATTACTTGGACGGGAAATACCCAAACTGGAGCTCAATTGAGGAATAATGGATTTCAAGAGTCCAACACCTCACAACAATCTTGAGGGAATCCATCATCTGATTAACAACTTGATTACATCCACAAGAACAAATCTGTTTATGTGCGTTGAATTCACCATTTAACTTTTTCCCCAGATTGCATGGTCTGCAAAGGATTTTACACCAAAAGGAAACTTTGTACCATAACGACTTGAGATAATCTGCCCCAGTGTTTTCAAACTCTTGGAGAGATTCGTCGAATCTCGATGTAACTGCCCAGATTAACTGGACTTGGCACACTCTTCAATCAACGGAGTCTTCCAGCTTTGCCCCATGCGAAAGCATCAACTGGGAAAACAAGCTTGCTAATATTCAACAAAGCCTTTGGGCAACATGCCCTGGACAGGATCATCCTTGAAATGATTTGCCAATTGCTCATCAGAGTTCCAAGCCTTAAAAGATTAAGCTCATCATTGATGCTCAAATGTAAGCTTCTATGATGTCAAACAAATGTATGCAAGCAGAAAATGTTAATTCTAAGAATGATAATTCTAATGCAACAAACATGTTATCTTGAAGTTTTTATTGAAAAGATGTCACAAAACCTTGCAAATGAATCACTAGTTTAGATACGACATTGATTTTTGAATGCATATGCAATACCAACAAAGGTCTTTTAGCACAACTCATGGGAGTCAGGAAGGCTATCTTGTTAAAGCATGCTTTCAAAATAAACCTTATTTCAATTAGGTCTTTTGAGGGTTATAACTTGGCCTGGTTCATGGTTTTTCAGAAAAAAGGATTTTTATGCTCAAAATCATTTGTACCCACCCATTCTCCGTGATTTTCTTCAGTCCTATATTCAGCTAATTGACACAAATGTTCATCTTTAAAAAGATTACTGAAACTGGTGGTTTAAGAACCAATGAGGTTATTCGGGGATAGCAGTCACCCTTTTTGTCCTTCGACTTGGTAGTCACACAAAGATTTGTTCTTTTGATGAGAATTTTTCTTTTATTCTTTCTTTTCACATTTTCATTCTTTTTATTTTTCCCTAACTTTTTCCTGGACTGATTTTTATTGAATTTTTAGTGTCCAACGGGATGCCCTAATTTTTGCCTAAGTAACTTGTTTTCAAGCTTTCGACTTAGCGGGCTTTTTCTTTTGATGACTTTTTTTGAACAAATCATGTGACATTGGATCATTAGGAAGGGTTGTGATTGCCTCTTCCCTTTGGAATGAGGGATAACCATTGTGGTTTCCTTAGACGCACACTCCTTTTGAAATTTGGACACTTGGTCAAATTACCTGAAGACTACCCTACCCCACGGTTAAATGTGAGGGTTTTCTTATTTAGAAAAGAAACTCCTACTTCAAGGCTCAAAGGGGTTAACAAGGGGTTATCTTCCTTATATCTCCGGTGTTTGGGAATTTGAAATAATACCTTACATCATCATAAGGGTCTTATTCAAAAGCATACAACCAGAAATTTTGCGTTTTCACTTCATCATCCTCCCTCCAAGAGTTTAAACAAGAAGTTGGTATTGCAAATGCAGAAAACAAATTACGAGCGAATGCGAATGGATCACTTCAAGATAAACATACTCATTGCATTAAGATTAATATTCAAAACAAGTAAGTTCTACATGCAAACAAAGCAATAACAATCATAAAAGATTACAAATGAAAATGCAGTAAATGAACTAAAGATCTGAGGAAACCGTGTCAGCTTGAGCTTGAAAGAACATTATCAACTCTCTTGGGAGACACAGAAACAAACAACACGACCACCAAGGGTCACTCTACTAATATCAGCATAAAGGCGTTCTATTCACAAATACGCTTCCTTCCTTGAAGGTCAACACCTCATGGTCAATCATCTCTTGAACCTTTTCCTGGAAAAACTTGCACTCCTCAATTGGATGCCCCATTACTCTAACATGAAATTCACAACTGGTATTTGGGTTGTACCAAGGAGGGCGAGACTTCATGGCTCTAGTTTTTCCAGGTGTCATCATCGAGTTTCGGGCAAAATAAGACCACAATTGAATGTAAGTCATTAGAATTGAATCAAACTGACAAGTCTCTCTTTCTGGATTATAAAGAGGTCTCTGCTGCTTCTGGAACTGATTCTGATGTTGGTGATAAAGCACTGGAACTGGAGCTTGCGGAATCTGAGGAGAATCATGAATTGCATCAACTTCAACATTTTCTTCCTCTTGGGAATCACATACAAATTTCTCTTCACTAGCTCGGTCATTCAAACCATCTTGGATTCTTCCACTTTTGAATGCGTTCTTAATGTTTACTCCGACTTCCATAATTTTGGAGAAATATAGAGGTACAACGCCTACCATCCTGTCATAATAGGAGTCTGATGGCGTTCTTAGAAACATTTTGGACAATTCCTTCTCTAATAGTGGTGGATGAACTTGAGCTGCTAATTCTTTCCACCTTTGTGCATACTCTCTGAAGGATTCGTTGTCCTTCTGACTCATACTCATTAATTCATCACTATCTGGAGCCATGTCCAAATGGTAGTCATATTGTTTTACAAAAGCAGCAGCTAGGTCTTCCCAAGACTGAATATGGTCCCTTTCTAACTTCATATACCACATCAAGGATCCTCCATATAAACTTTCTTGAAAGCAGTGAATCATTAGCTTATCATTGTCAACATGAGCGTTCATCTTTCAACAGAATATCGTCAAATGGTGCCTTGGACAACTAACTACCTTGTATATTTCAAAGACAGGCATTTTGAACTTCAGAGGAATAACCACACTCAGAACCAGGCACAAGTCATGAGCCTTAAAACTAAATGCATTGGGTCTTGTCAACATTTTCAATTCCTCACTGAGATCACAAAGTCCTTCCTTCATTTCCACAACTTTAAGATCAATCATCTCTGTCACAGGGTGGACATTCTGAGGATTTGGCATATACCTCGAAAATCGAGAATCTTTTTCAACAACTTGACCAACCAGATCATTTTACACAGGTCGGGATCGAGTAGGAACATCCACTTGTGGAACATCTTCGTCCAGAGGAGAATCATACATCGGATTGGTCATCACTGTAAAGCCTAACATGAGATCATCATCTGTTGTTTTCTCCATGTTCCTTCAGTAACTACCTCAAACTTGGTAAGAATGCCAGAAAATCAGCTAAATCCTCTTCTTTCTCTGATTAACCCGAGTATTATACTGGTGCGACAGCTTGGCTGAATGAAGACCAAAGGGAAACAATAAGACACCTGGGAAAGGCAAGAAACAATGCAGAATGATGCTAATGCTAATGCAAAAATGCAAACGTTTCATTCAATTTTCAAGGATCTTTAAGATATAAAGCAATTGCAAACTCTACAAAGAAATAACACTTTTTTTTAATACAGATAAACATCTCATTTTATTGAAAATTTTCTGTGATGTTTGCACAAGGAAAATCTCTAAAATCCTTGAAAATCGACTGAAATAGAATGTCCATGAATGCATGAGTGCATGTATACAGCAACCATAAACAAGATCACACAAAGCACACGGGTTCAAGGTTCCGAGTCACGAGCATGGAGTCAAGGTTAAGAGCCAACCCACAAAGGAATATACTAAGGGTATAACACCTGCCGAACAAGGTTCTAAAGAAGCTCCCAGAGTCTACAACCCATCTTTCGGATATTATCGATTTCCCACCTTTCTTGGTAGTCAATAATATTCTCAAGAGAGTCTCGTCTGAGTGTGGTATCGCGTAACAACTGATTCAAGTCTGCACCTGAACAGCCACCGCACCACGTCCTAATAAGGCCAAGATGGGTTAAGGGTTCTAAAGTCCTCAGCTTCGGGTCCTCGGATCAAGAAGCATAACGGGTTTGCCATTTCTGGTCTGCCATTACTACCTCTTGGGAGGAGTGCCTCAACTGAGTCCTCGGGAATGGTCGCCAGAGTCGATAGCTCTCTAGATCAACACCCCGAAATGCGCAAGACACGCACGTCAGAATATCTCCCAAGAAAACCTCGTCTGGATGTGAATTTCGTGAACACCAAACGTACCAAAACGGCGCGTAGGTCCCACTACTTTCCACCCTAGTCTTAGGTGTATACTCAAGCCTGGGTATTGGGCTTATCTCACCACACAGAAGAATTCCCAAACAGAAAAAACAAATAACAAAAAAATCAGATAAAAAGTAATAAATAAATCAAAGTAGGCTAAACCCCTCAAGGGATGGACCAGCAAGAGGTCAATCTTTCCCCAGCAGAGTCGCCACTTTTCTGTAGCGGGGAAATTTGTGAGTGTAAGCTATTGATAAACTTAACTCATAAAGCAAGAGTCGCCACCGCACTTTTATTTTTTATCCAAAAAGGAAAGGAAAAAAGAGTGAACAAAACCTAAAGAGTTCTAAAAGAACAAAGAGATAAAGGGTAAGTGGGGTTGGTTATGTAAAGGGAAGGTTTTACGCACCCAATACATCTATAGTAATCTATAAGAGCCCTTTGATGTATTCATGCTTTTTGGTCTGAAAATGGTTTGCTTGAAAGAGATTGGTAGAGATGAGAAGAGAAGTATTTTTTTAAGATTTTTTGTGTTTGGAGAGACTTATAGCCTCATGCCTACGTACCCACGACGTGCAATGTAGGATCAAAACCTCGTAGTTCGTGGTACAAAGAACAAAAATTTGTTTGTTTTGGTTGATTTTAAGTGTAAAGACAAGTCGTCATTTCCAAGCGAATAATTCCACTTAAAGAAATGAATCATGCCTAAACTTATGAAAAAGTTTAAAAGAAAAAGTGCACAAAGCACATAAAAAAAAATTGATAAGTTTTTGTATTTTTTATGTTTTTATGAAATGGTCAAAATATGGTTAATATTGATTGACATTTATTAAAGAAAACAAAGCTTAAAAATCACTTGACCAAAGTCAAGGTTTTATTATGAAAGCGGTTTTAAGTTTAAAAACAAGAAGGTTTTGAAAAAGAGAGGAGATTTTGAAAATTGAAGAAAGGGGTGGAGAAGAAGTGACTATCCTAGTGCATAAAAATAAAAGTTAAGGATAAGAAAGATCTAACCACATGGAGCCACTCTTCAAAGCATAATAAAAATAGAATTCCATCCTCTTGAGCCAATAAGCAAGCCAAATTAAGGCTAGAATATCAAACTCCATAACAGTCCAAAGAATAAGGGAGAGAATCCTAATTCTAAGTCCATAAGTCCATAATCAAGAATATAGGTCCTCCAATGCAAAGGATAGTGGCCATAGTCCAATAATTAAGAGCACAAGTCTTTTAGTGGTTTAATCCTTTATTAATGTTTTTGAGTCCAAAATGGACAAAAGGAAAAAATAAAGCACAGGATAATATGGTCTAAGTGAACAAAATAAAAATAACATAAACATAAACATGATATGATAAATGGCATAAAGCATAAAAAAATAAAGAGAGAGATAGGGAGCGAGAAGGAAAAGTAAAGAAGTTAGGAGTTAGTGGTTAGTAGTACAAGGCTCTAGTGCCATAAGCCTTCACCAATTATTCCATTCCGCGTCTTGAACTATAGTGATTAAACAATGTACTTAGGTCAAGGTTAATGAAGACTTGTTAGAAGATTGATAGAATCAAAGCCTCTACAACAACAAGCTTCAAATATTTTTGAACCTAATACAAAAGATCAATCACCATTGGGTTGACGCGACCAATCAAGGTCCGGACCACAAAAGTTCAAATTCCGAATTGGATAAAGAGGGACAAATGTTACGTTATGTTAAGCAATCGCCGAGTAATTTACGGAGTAATTACCCTACAATGAGGCCGGTCAATAGATCTTTGTGCTAATGCATGCTAGATAAACAATATGTAGATCGTCATCCGAAAGCAATACCGAACGAAAAGAAAATAGGTAACGATCTAGTCTTCATCAAGAATTCAACAAAGAAATTCTAAGATCCATAAGACTTTCATCAATCAAAATAAAAAGAAATAGATGAAGAGAAAACCAAATTGAATTTCAAATTCAAGAACCTTTCATCTTCAAGTTCAATCACCTTTAATTGATAAGTTTAAGTGTGAAAACATATCACTAATTCAAAGCACCTCAAATGAATTCAACAATTCATTAAAAGATAGATTTGAACTAATGAATGTTTAATTACTCTAACCATATCCAAAGTCCATTGAAATTGAAGAGAAATTAATCTCAACAATGCATTTCAAGGCTAAAACAAGGAGAAAGGGGAAGAAGGAGGAAGAAAAACCAAAACAGCCCCAAAAACAATTGAAAAAATGCATTCTGTTTCGAAGTAACCGGTTACTCACCAGAAGTTAACCGGTTACTTAGTTCAAAATAGTGCAGTTTTTCATAATTAACACAGAGTAACCGGTTACTCACCAGACGTTAACCGGTTACTCTGCACCAGAATGCAGAAAATTGTGCAAAATTAGGCATGATTCACTTTCAAAACTTTTTACAAACACCTTATGATCATGGAACTGAAATTGCACGAAATTTAAAGTAAAATAACAGCAAAAACCAGCAATTAAACACAATTACAAGATCCAAAAGATCAAGTAACAAAGATCTCCAAAGATCTACATTATGGAAGATGAAGATGAAGCTTCAACAATGGTGAAAGATGAATTACCACTTCAAATCTGAAAATTCCTTCAAATTGCTTCAAAAGCCACACACCAAAGCCTTGATCTACAAGAATTGGTGAAGAAAACAACTTTGGATGAAGGTTTAGCTCAAAGTTGAACAAGATTCAATGTGAATTCTTGTTAGCTTTCAAGGGAAGAAATGTGAGCTTTGGTGAATTTTTTGGTTGGGAAGAGAAATTGCAAGACGTTTGTTGGCTATCAAAAGCTTGAAGAATGAATGAAATGAAGCCTTTAATTATAGAGTTTAGGCTTGGGAAAATTGGTGGTTTGGAATTAGGCTTGGATGATCAAAATTAGGATTGGAATTCAAATTTGGAGGGAATTATCAAAAGAGTGGTGATTAGTGAAGGTGTATGGTGGAAAATGATCAAAGTGATGTAGGGGAATTAAAATGAGGTGGCCTAGAATATTCCAAATGTGTTCAAGGGCTGAAATAGGTGCCAAATTGCTGAATTTGAATTTGCTACTATTTTTCAAATTTTCACGTGGGTAACCGGTTACTCACCACAGGGTAACCGGTTACTTAGTGCAAAATTTGTGAAAACTGAGCATTTTGTTGCACTATTGTGGTTCCGGCTCGATTCTCTTGCTTGTCAAAGAAGGCATGGAAATAAACACATGAACCTTGGAGTCTCTTGACTAATAATCAATTAAACCTTGGAAACTCTTGATCAGATGATTTTTGAATTAACTGCGGATCAACTTTGACTTTGTTCAGATGAAATTCATTCGAGCTGCGGGGCTTTTTTTGGTATTTTTAACCTGTTCTTCCCCTGAAAATTTTAGTGAAAGAAAACAAAATATTTTTGGATTTTAATTAACGGTTAGTAAGCATAAACAAATTAAGCAATAAAACAACTAACAAACACACACACACTCCAAGATACCTGCAAGGCACAATCCTACAAAAGAGGGGACAAATGTGTGATCTTGTTTGTGGTATGAGATGAAAAAGGACATGTGGGATCTTAGGGGTAAAAATTAGGGTATTACACTCCAATGTCGAGCTTTTATCATCCAATAACGATCTTAGAAAATCTCTGAAGAAAGCTCAGATCGATATTTTATCTGCTGATGATGAAGCTTTTGATAGAGCCAAAGATCAAGTTCTCTGTCTCCATCTTGACTTGGATTTGTCGAAGATGGAATACTTCAAGGTGGTGCAGGATGGCCGCCTTGTGTATCTTGGCGAGCTGGAGAAAGATAGCCCGGAGGGATCTCAAGGCCCAGTCAATGGCACTGACGGGAATGTGAACCCGGCCAACAATGATGTTGCCAATGAGACTTCTGCTGCTACATGATCTTAATGTTTTCTTAGTTTAGTTAGTCATCCTTCTGGATGCGTTTTTTATGTAATCTTTTCAACCTTCGGGATTTGTAATGAACAAAATTGAAAAAAATTTGGCCCTTTTTTGGATTTCCTTTTGCTAATGTTATTTTCGTTTACCATCACTTTATTTCCTTTGCAAAATAATCATGTGCGTATATCCAGCCCCTCAGACACTAAGTTAAAATAACTTAAGGTGTCCGATTATAAAGTTCCGAGTATTATTTTGCCTTTTTTCTTTGCTTAGTTTGATACCTAAAACTTTTTGGATAGCTCGTTTCTCATCTATCTTTTATTAAAGCCCTAGGCTATAGAGCTTTGACACTTTAGAGAGTCCAGAACTCTTATTGTCTTAGGTGCCGATTACGATGTTAACTTGGGTGTCCTTTTGTCAGAGACTTGCTCTCAGTTCTTTATAAGCCTTTGGAAGTTGGTCATGTGTGATTTTGACACTCACAAGCCCCAAGTTTCTTTTGGTGTGCTTAGGTTTGGGTATTTCATCATTTTCATAATTGACTATTCAGACTGTGTACGCGGAACAAGCTGACACGCTTGTAAGTGTTTGTTCAACCCGTGTACGCGGAATGTTTATGAGCGACCTATGTATGTGGAGCAAGTCAACACGTTAATTGGAATTTAATCAAACCGTATACGCGGCGCGTTTATGGGCGACCTGTGTATGGGGAGCAAGTCAACATGTTTATAGGAGTTTAATCAACCCGTGTACGCGGAGCGTTTATGGGCGACCTATGTACGCGGAGCAAGTCAACACGTTTATAGGAGTTTATTCAACCCGTGTACGCAGAGTGTTTATGGGCGACCTATGTACACAGAGTAAGTCAACATGTTTATAAGAGTTTAATCAACCCGTGTACGCAGAGTGTGTATGGGTGACCTATGAACGCGAGGCAAGTCAACACGTTTATAGGAGTTTAATCAACCCGTGTACGCGGAGCATTTATGGGCGACCTATGTTTAAGACCCTAATTTTTGACCCCTAAGATTCCACATATCATTCATATCTCATTTGCATCTTATACCATAAACAAGATCATGTATTGGTTCTTCTATCCCTTTCTTCTTTGGGTTTATGCCTTGCAGGAATCAACGAGTATATGTGTGTTTCTTAGTTGCCTTTATTTGCTTATGTTTACTAACCTTAATTAAAATCCAAAAATATGTTTGTTTCCCTTTACTATCTTTTTCAAGAAGAATTTGGATCAAGGATACCGAAATTAGTCCCTCAGCTCGAATGAAATTCATTTGAACAAAGTCAAAGTTAATCTGCGAACAATTAAAATCATCTGATCAAGAGTTTCCAAGACTTAATTGATTATTATTCAAGAGACTCCAAGGTTCATGTGTTTATTTCCATGCCTTCTTTGACAAGAAAAAATAATCGAGCCAGAGCCAAGACAGTGCAACAAAAAGGCAATTTTTCCATTTTTCACCGAAGTAACTGATTACCACTATATGGGTAATCGATTACCACGTGGAAAATTTGAAAATAATCATAAAATTCAATTTCTATAGCATTTGGCACCAATTTAATCATTTGAGAATATTCAATATCACTTCCAAATAATTTCCTTACCTCATCATAATTAATTCCCACCATACACCTTCACTAATCACCACTTGATCTTGATTTTTCCTCCAAATTCAAATTTCGATCCTAATTTTGGTTCCAAACCAAATTTCAAACCACCAAAATTTCCAAGCCTAAATCCTATAAATAGAACCCTTCATTCATTTTTCAAGCTTTTGATAGCCAAGAAACCTCTTGCAAATTCTCTCCCCAACCATAAAATTCACTCAAAGCTCACTTTTCTTCTTTTGAAAGTTAAAAAGTTTTCACATTGAATCTTGTTTAACTTTGAGGTAAACCTTCATCCAAACTTGTTTTCTTCATCAATTCTTGTAGATCAAGGCTTTGGAGTTTGCATCTTGAAGCAATTTGAAGGAATTTTCAGATTTGGAGTGGTAATCTCATTTTCCACCATTGTTGTTCTTGATTCATCTTCCATAATGTGATCCTTTAATAATTCTTGTTGCTTGATCTTTGGATCTTGCAAATTTTGTTTCAATTTGTGTGTTTACTGTTGTTTACATTGAAATTTCGTGAACAATCCATTCCTTGATCATGCTGAATTTTGAAGGAATGCTGAATTTTGAAGGAATGCTGAATTTTTAGAGATGCTGATTTTTTTGCTGTTTTTCTGCTGTTTTGCAATGGTAATTGCAGCGGCAAAATCGTGAGTGTAAGCTATTGATTAACTTACCTCGAAAAGCAAGATTCGCCACCACACTTTTATTTTATCCAAAAAGGAAAGGAAAAAGAGCGAACAAAACCTGCACAAGCTCTACAACAAGAACAAGTGAAGAGAGATTGGATAAGGGGGATTGGTTACGCAATGGGAAGGTGTTAGCACCCAAAACGTCTATATTACTCTATAGGAACCCTTTGAAATATCTACCGCTTTTGGTCTGAAAAAGTTTGCTTGAAAAGTGATTGAGGAGATGAGAAGAGAAATTGTTTTTAAGATTTTTGTGTTTGGAGAGACTTGTCGCCTCATGCCTACGTACCCACGATGTGCAATGTAGGATCAAAACCCCGTAGTTCGTGGTACAAAGAATGAAATTTATTTGTTTTGGTTGATTTTAAATGTAAAGACAAATCGTCATTTCCAAGCAAATAATTCCGCTTAAAGAAATGAATCATGTCTAAACTTATGAAAATGTTAAAGGAAAAAGTGCACGAGGGCACAAAAAGAGAGTTTGATGAGTTTGATGTTTTTTTAAAGTCTTTTTAAAAAAAAGTGTCAATATGCTTATGTAGTTTAGCATTTGTTAAGAAGTGAAAGGAAAAAGGGTAAAATCACTTGACAAAGTCAAGGTTTGATTATGAAAGAGGTGAAAGTTTGAAATCAAGAAGATTTTGAAGAAAGAGAGAAAGTTTTGAAAATTGAAGAATGGGTGGAGAAGAAGTGACTATCCTAAAGCATAAAGTAAAAGCAAAGGATAAGAATAGCCTAACCACACAAGTAAGCTCAATAGTCTTCGAACGACAATTCCAAAGCAAAGGGAAAAGGTCCTAGTTCTAAGTCCAAGGTTCCAAGAATTGCATTGGATGTCCAAGGTCTAAGTCCAAGGGTTCAAGAATGGCATTGAAGTCCAAGGTCTATGTGCAAAACTCCATGTTCATTGCAAAGGATACTAACCATAGTCCAAGATTAGAAGCACAAATTTTTTAGAGGCTTTAGCCTTTATTAATGTTTTTGGTCCAAGTGGAAAAAGAGAAAAAGGCATAAGCATAAACATATGTCCAACGGACAAAGGAAAGATTGCAGAGGCATAAACATGATATGGAATGATAATAATGGAGCATAAAAGTAAAAGAGAGATAGGGAGCGAGAAGGAATTGTAAAAGTAAAAGTTAGAAGTTAGTGATTAGTTGTTAGTTGTTAGAGTAAGTGATCAATAATAATTGCATAATTGCACTTAGGTCAAGATTAATGAGAACTCATTAGAGGATTGATAAGACCAAATCCTCCTAACAACAAGTATCATATGTTTTGAACTTAAAGACAAATAAACAACTATTCTTGATAGTTTTCCGATGTGGGACAAATATTGTGCTATGTTAAGCAATCTCCGAGTAATTTACAGAGTAATTACCCTACAAATGAGGCCGGTCAATAGCTCTTTGTGCTAATGCATGCTAGATGAACGATATGTAAATCGTCATCCGAAAGCAATACCGCACGAAAAGAAAAATGGCAACGATTTAGTCTTGATCGAAATTCAACAAAGGAATTTCAAGATCTCTTAGACTTTCATCGATCAAAAAGAAAAAGAATTAAGATGAAGAGTAAGTGGATCTAACATGTTATGATCCACATAACCAATAACAATGAGAAATTCAAGAAAAATAAAATCAAGACTATTTTTAATGATTTTTCAAGAAAATGTTTAGAAAAAACAAAATTCAAAGGTTCGTGACAATAGAAATAAAAAATTTAATAAAAACAAGGAGAAGTTATAAAGAAATATTTTTGAAGAAAAATTAGAGAAAAAAAAATTAAAAAAAGAAAAACAAAATAGAGAGGGAGGTGTATGAAAAAAAACAATGGTGATGGTGAAGATAATAAATCCACACGGGCCAAGGCCCAATGCATTGAAGACAATCTTTCTCTTATAAAAACAAGAAAATTTTACCCCATACCCCTACATTTATCCCCATACCCCTACTCATCAAATTTTTGGACGAAAATACCCCCATATAAATAGTCTTTATTTCAAAGTTTTCATTTTTTTTTTCATTTTGTCTTTCTACAAACGGTAAAAAATGCACTGACTTTCGCTTCCGGAGAACACACTGAGGCTACTTCCGGATCTCAAAAAATCACACTTCCGGAAAACATATGTTGGCTACATCCGGAGTACAAAAAATTACCTTCCGGAGAACTTGAGTAACTGACATCCGATTCTTCATTTTTCATTGGAACACACCGGATAACTTGGCATCATGTTATCCGGTTTTTGTATTTCCTTCACCGGATAACTTGATGCTCAGTTATCCGGTTTGTTAATTCCTTAACCGGATAACTTGATGCTCAGTTATCCGGTTTATTAATTTCTTCACCGGAAAACTAGATGCTGAGTTTTCCGGTTTTGTTTCGATTTTTAATTTTTTTTTCTGTCCGTGTTTTAAAAGGACAAGTGGATCAGAACATTGGTTCATCACCTCCTTCTCGTTCAAAACACGGTCGGTACTGTAGCTTCATCACTTTCCTCTTTGCTTCCTTTTTCGCATCTCTGGCTAGAAGTGCCGCCGCGCCAGCACGCCCCACGGCGGCGGCCGCGGCGTCCGAAACATCACCACCTCTTACATTGCTTACATCTTTTTTTGAAACTCTTTCCGAATCCGTAACCGACTTCTTCGAATCTTTCAAAAATCTTCTCGAATTCCACTATAAATCAACAACACAAATTAAGAGAAATCGAACTCGTAAGCACCTTTGGAGTGAAATCCAGTAATGTTCGGTCTCTTTCTCCTCTCAGATTCACGTTTTTTGCTTCGATGTGTTGTTGTTGCTTCTTGTTTCAGAGAATTGAATTTTTGTTGCGTATTGTAGCTGTTGTTGAGTGTTATTTGATTGTTGTCTTGAATTGATGAGAATTCCGAGCTTGCGTTGTGATTGTTGTATGAGAGTGATTGTTGCTTTGGTGGATTGAAAGTGTTATAGGTTGTGAAGACTTTTTTTTTTTAATTTTGCAAAAGGTTGAAGGTTAAGGAATTGAGGTTGTAGGTTCAGATTTATTTTGCAGAGTTTTCTTGGCTTTTGAAAGCTTGAAAAAATAAGTGAAGCATGAATTGAATTTATAGAGTGATTGAGCTGCCGTTTTTATGAGTTGTGATGCGTTTTGAAATGAAGTTTCTGCGTTTTGGAATTTGCTTGTTTACACGTGACTTACGTACTGAATGTGTGATGTCGTTTTGCCTTTTGAACTGATGTATTTGCTGCATTTTGAAGCTTGTCAATTCGTTCTTTTGCAGGCCGGTTTGCTCTTGTAAGGTTATGCGTTCTCGTTTTGTGGCTTCAATGCAGCTTGTGGAAGTCTTGGACGTAACAGCTGTGTGGAAAGTTTGAATGGCGTGGAGTAAGCTTCATGAAGGCTCAGGGCGGCTTGTGTAGCATAAGTTTCAACGTGTGGCTTTCACGGCTTCAGGAAATTCTTTTTTTATTTTGTAGCATGAGGCCTTGTTTTTGATGCAAAGGCTTGTAAGTGTGGCTGGCATTTGTTGACTTGAGGTGTTGAAACGAATTGGAGTTGGCAGCAGCTTAGCTTATTTGTTTCAGCTTGTGTAGCTTGTATTAATGTGTGGGCCATAGTAGCTTGACTTGTAGAAACATGAGCCATGGCATGAACTTGCTCTTTGCTTTTTTTGTTATTATTTTTTTTGCAAGTGTTTGTATTATGGGCTTGGTATATTTTTTGAATTGATTTTGTACATGATTTGGACAATGGATTTTGGAATTAAGAATGGATATTGAAGAAAAAGAATTTGGAATATGGATAGTGAGATATGGATTACTTAAATGGTTGAAACTTGGATATTAAATAGATATTTGGAAATGAAATGAATAATCAAAAAATGGATTAAAAAAATGGTTATTGAATATTTGGATAATTGGATTTATGAATTGAATTTGAAATGGTAGGAAATGGTCAATGTATTTTTGAATGGAAAAGGGTATAGTTTAGAAATATGGAAAACCAAAATGGATATGAAAATGAATCATGGTTTAGAATGAAAAAAGGTTTATGAAGTGGATCATGGATAGAAAATGGATAACCAAACTTTTTCACAAGCCTCTGATAAAGCGTACACAACCACTACTGAACAATTTTTCCACTGAAACAAAACACCTGAATCAAACATCCTCTGAACTTCTGATAAAATAGTTCTAGATCACTTAAAATGTCAGAATCAATCTCTGAGAAAATAAATCCACAGATGAACCAAATTTGGACTGATGAATTCAGATGAACATGATGGATATCACCACACAACAACCTGTCAGTCACTACTTGAGAAATAGCCCATTGAAACAGATAACTTGCACTTGAAACAATTGCTTGATAGTTTGACTAAGATTAAATCAAACATCCATTTGAACTGGATTAAGAACAAACAGTCACATTTGACTTGAAATCACTTCATTGTCTTTGACAAACCGACAAAACACACAGAGAGAGAAACTGCAACAATTTTTTTGGTATTTTGGTTAGAGGTTAGTAAACAGAGTCAAATATAAAGCAAGTGAGAATAATATACAGATGCTCAGGAGAAACAAAGATTGTGATCTTGTTTGTGGTATAAGATGCAAATTAGATGAGCGAAATCTTAGGGGTAAAAATTAGGGTTCAACAGCTGCCCCTATTTAAGTTTCTTCACTCAGGAGATATGAAGGTTGAAAACTTCGTCTCGACAAGATTGAAGATACTTAAATACAGAAAACCAAATTTTTAGCCATAAGATGTCACAAGATGATATGAATGCAAAGGATGAAACACACTGCGGGAAAAACTTGAAACAAGAGAGTTACGGTAAATTGAGGGAGATGACGTGAAAAGACACGTCGGGGAACACAATCTATTTCTAGATATCTATCAAAGTGACAAGAAATATCCATCAATAGTTTGAAAGAGATGGACAAGACCCTAGGAAGACAAGTAGTGACATCCAAGAATAGGATTGGATGGAAACTACAAACGAGATAAAAGGTATGCCAAAAGATGTCCAAGAATTGCATTGGACAAAAACAGGAAAGTTTCTGGTAAATACAACAGCGTCATCCAAAAATAGCATTGGATGGAGGTGAAGAACACTCTATTGAGGATAAGGTATCGAAGAATAGCATTGGATAAAGGAACTATAACATTCAAGAATGGCATTGAATGAGGCAACAACAAACATCAAAGTCATCCAAGAATAGCATTGGATATAAACAAAATTCCATTTAAAAACTTCACTGGGGACATCCAAGAATGGCATTGGATGGCAAGGTAAAACATCAGAGATATCCAAGAATTCATTGGACTTGGCTGGGGAAAAGGTGTCAAAGAATGGCATTGGATGAAGTGAGAAAAGTCTTGGAAAAATATATCAGAAGTATCCAAGAATGACATTGGATAAAAACAGTTCACGATATCCAAGACTAGTATTGAATAAAGTGAGCAGGGACGTTCAGGAATGGCACTGAAAGGTAAAGGTAAATCACTTCATTCAAGAATGGCATTGAATGATAGTGAGAAAGACATCTAGGAATGGCACTGAATGCAAAGGATAAAAATCATCCAGGAATGGCACTAAATAAACAAGTAAACCTTTCAGGAATGGCACTGAAAGTAAAGGTAAATCACCATATTCAAGAATGGCATTGAATGATAGTGAGAAAGACATCCAGGAACGGCACTGAATACAAAGGAGAAAACTCATTCAGGAATGGCACTGAATGAACATATAAAACTTTCAGGAATGACACTGAAAGATATCCAAGAGAAATATAATGGGGATTACAGAAGAGAGAAAGGACTTCCAGGAATAGCACTAGGAGAAACAAGAGGAACAACGTATCCAGGAATGGCATTGGAGATTAAAAGAGACAGACATCCAGGAATAACACTGGAGTGGAGGAAAAGAAAGATCCAGGAATAACACTAGAATGAAAGAAGACAAACATCTAACAGGACTAGATGCACAGGGAACGACAACATCCAGGAATGGAACTGGAAAGGAAGAAGATAAACAAGACATCCAGGAAGATAAACAATGTTGGGATGTGCATGGGCCATGTTTACTTCACGAATCCTGTGATCGTGAATCCAGCCCGGATCCATTTGTTCTTGCAAAGATGCTTGTACTATGGTACACCTTTGATTGTCCTTAGAGCAAATATCACACTGATGATAGTTGTGAGATGGTACATGGACGTACCCGCTCTATTTGCAATGCATCTTCACCATATTTGTTCCCAGTAAGAGTACATTGTGAATTTAATAATTTCTTCCAGATTCTTCTTCTATTAAATTCACTGCAGTCTTTTCATGTTGCGGTAATGGATTCGTCTGAACATTCAGATTGGTATCTTTGAAAGATAAAATCCCGTTCCTAACGAGCTTCTGTACATCAAACTTGAAACTGAGACAATTCTCAATGTTATGTCCTGATCCTCCTTGATGGTAAGGGCAAGTTTGATTCGCTTTGAACCAAAATGGTGGATTTTCTGGTACCATAAGAGGAGTCCTGGTTTGGACGTGCCCCTTGGCCAGTAGAAGTGGAAAAATTCTACGTACAACACCGGTATAGGGTCGAACCCTGATAGTTGCATAGTACGATTGTTGTTATTGTAGTGTGGATGAGTTTGCTGAAAAGGTTGTTGCTGCCTTTACTGATAATGTTGTTGACTTGGTTGCTGCTGAGCAACCTGAGGTTGATAAGTCGGAGTCGGCGCTGGGTTGATAGTGGGCGTGATTACTGCTACCGGTTGATACCTTCGCCTTTGCTTTCCCAGAGAGATATTATTGATATCTTACTCTTTCTTCTTTTGGAAAGTACTACCGTATCTTTTGGTACTGTTAGATGGCTCTGTATCTTTGACCAATCGTCCTTCTCGGACTGCCTCTTCAAGGCTTACCCCAATGTTCACCATTCAGTGAAGTCAATAGGCGCACTGGCAACCATTTGGTCTTAATAAAACGAGCATAATATTTTCAGGAAGATCTTTGTCATTTCCTTTTCTTCGAGAGGAGGAGAGATCTGGGCGGCAATTTCACGCCATCTCTGAGCATATTCCTTGAAGGTTTCCTTATCCTTTTGTGACATTGCTCTGAGCTGGTCCCTATCAGGTGCCATGTCCAAATTGTATTTATACTGCTGAACGAAAACTGCTCTGAGATGTCTGAAAGTACTGATCTTGGTGCGGTTTAAACCCATGTACCATTTGAGTGCGGCACCGGTTAAACTTTGTTGGAAGTAATGGATCAGTAGCTGTTGATTTTTTGTCTGAGTAGACATTTTTCGAGCGTACATCACCAAATGACTTTGAGGGAAAGAATTGCCTTTGTATTTTTCAAAGTTAGGCACCTTGAATTTGTGCGGTATCTTTTCATTAGGGACCAAACAGAGGTCAGTGGCGTCTTTACCGAATAAGTTTTGACCGCGAATGACATGCAATTCCTTCTGCATTTCCAAGAATTGTTCTTGGAACTCATTCATCCTTTCGTATACTTCTTCGCTCCTGCCAGAAGTGGCTTGCAGAATCTGTTCTTCAGGGATAGTGTGTACCACTGATTGTGGTATAGACATTACAGCGGTGACACTTGGCGCCTAAGTGCCCTGAAATTTGTAACCTTCAGGAGTTGTTGTCATAACCCTTGCATCTTCATTTTCGTGAAGTTTGTAACCTTCAGGTCTGGCGGTTCCTGCTACAGCTTCTAGGTCTTCAGTGACCGGTGGGATGTATCCTTCAGGTATAAAGTTGAAAGGCATGCCCCAAGAGTGACCTTTAGGCGTGTTATACCGAGGAAGATTATCATGTGTCTCAAATGTTGGTGTAGAAGTAATCTCTGAGATCACAGTCCATTGATGTTGTTGCTCCTGAGCTGCGGCCAGGGATTGCATGTCGTTGTGAAGTATTTCCAAACTTTCTTTTAGAGCATTGATTTCTTCTCCCAGCTCTCTATTCTCTTCCTCGAGATCGTCCAGTTTCATTTTTCGGTTGGCCCGAGTATTATATGAATGAGACAGTTTGACTCTAGAGTGTGACATATACGTGAGACTCAAAGATAAAAAATGCGTTACGTGAGAATGATGAATTATATGCAATGACATTTTTTTTTTATTTTTTGTTTTCAAAAGAAACTTTAACAATTAGATTGCAAATATCACATAGTGGGGGGGGGGGGGGGGGGGGGGAGACCCCTTTCATTGAATTCGAAAGATTGCATTTTTTTACAAGGAAAAGTACAGTATTTTACAAAGTGTGAGAAGGAAAAGTTCAGGCTCATGGATCCTGAGTTCTCTCTGAGGAGAGCTCAGATGCTGGTTCCAGTATTTTTCTTTTCTTTGATCTGGCCCCTTCAGCCGTTGTCGGGTCGACGATCCTTTGCCAAGTGAAAGGAGTGAGTAAATTTCTCCGGTCTTCCTGACTTTCTATGGCATGTTGATATAATATCTCAATAAGAGAATCCTTTTCCTTTAGCAGATCCTGAATCTTGGTACATTCCAAATTGAGAATTTGGTACTTGTTCGTCCAAGAGTTCTTTTCACCTGGAGTTTTTCCGTATCAGACATGAAATAAAGGACAGATTCCTTTAATGGAAAAACTTCTTGGCGAGGGTGAGGTATCCTCAGCTTGAGGGCTCTGGTTTGCACCCAGTGGAGATAAGGTTCCATGGAGGTATAGTCTGGTCTTCCCATACACTATCTCCCTTTCCTGTGAATATGTTGCCAAGCTTACACTATTTCTTTCTTTAGTGCCCTGTCATTTTCCCCTTCTTTGAAGAAAAGACCTTCCAGATGAACATTATGTGGGATATTCTTCATCGGGTATCCTAGTTGACGGCGAGCTAAAATTGGATGATAGTTTATCCCTCCTTTAGTACCAATGAGGGGCACGTTGGGGAAATTTCCACATCTGTCGATGATCTCTATCCCTTCATAAATCTGATTGTACCAATCTATGTCAGAATTGGTAAGAGACATAATCCTCTGCGACTATCGCATATTACTCTTGTGATCCCAGAAAGCAGCAGACTTGGGCAAATGGGAAATGGACCATTTGTAGAGTAATGGTACACATCATGTGATCATCCTTCCACTGTACAAATTCCTTAAGTGTACAGAATGGTAAGCATCTGGGAGCAGGGTTGGTACTGGGTTTCCAATTAGGAATATCTTAACAGCATTGGTATCGACGAAGTTGCCAATATTGGGAAAAATAAATAACCCAAATATGAGCAGAACAAAGATGTCTTCGAAAGCAGTTATGTTTCCTATACTGGCAAAGTATAGAGATTTCTCCATGTAAACCCTAGATTCCTCCTTTGGTGGTCATGTGAGTCCTGACTTCTGACTCCTCCAAAAAGATTTCTCTTGCAATGGCTTGATCTTTTGGAATTTCTTCCAGTCCAGAAAATGGAGCTAGATCAGAAATACATAAATCAATCAGATGGGAGTACTCTTCCAGTGTCGGTGCGAGCTGGTAATCTGGGAAAGTGAAGCAGTGGTATACCTGATCGTAGAACTGAACCAGTGTAGATAGGATGGATTCAACCACATTGACTTTTAACAGAGGCAACAGTCCTCTGTGCTTAGCACTGAAAGCCTCGGGATTAGTAATCATCCTTCCCAATTTCCTAAGGTCTTCTAGTTTCGGAGCCTTGAAGGAGTACTTGTGCGTTTTTCTCCTACCGAAATTCTTAACGCAACCTCTGATATTTGCAATTATTGTTTTAGTTCTTTTGGAAAAAGATTTGTTTTCTTGTTTGAAAAGGGTTTTTTAATGAATGCATGAATGCAGCAAACAAAAACATTTGAAAACATGGGTTTAGGGTTCATCGTCACGAGCATGGAGTCATGAATCTACCCATCCCCAAAGTCTGTACTAATTGGTCAATTTTTGTAAATGTAGAACGGGTTATAAAAGGTTCCCAAAATCATTGACCACTCTTAAAGATATTAATAGCAAGCTGATTCACCCGAGCGAGCTGTAATATCCTAAGATGAATCTCTTTTGAGTGTAGTATCGAGTGCCAACTATTCCCGATAGTCACCGCACTACCTAATAGTTTAAATTGTTAAATGTCTACTAAATCCTCAGGGTCATGGGTACCGCAATGGGATAAATGATGTTTTCAGGACAATCAGCCGTTCAAAATAATATTTCCACACTGGTACCTTGATTGATTCAGTGGACTGCCAAGTTAGCTTGGTCGGGATTCACTCCCTATAAGCGTTTCCCGGATATGCCACCACTTATCTTAATTTTCTCTCAAACTTTCCACATGTGTTTCAATCGCATTCCTAGTTAACAGAAACTTAAACACGGGTATCAAGTAATATGACAGTAAATGATATATAATGAAAAACTAATAACAGAAAAAATGTAAAGTAAGGCCTAGACCTCTTAGGAACTCTAATCCTAATGAAACCTCCCAAGCAGAGTCGCCATTTTTCTGTAGCATGCGATTTTTGTCGGTGACGCGGCCACCTTACAACAATGGTTGGAATTGGGTGCTACTTTCTGATTTATTATTTATCCTATGAAGCTGGAAGGTATCTAAAACTAACCTTGCACACAAATGTTTTCTTTAACAAATGCTAAGAGATTGGGGGGTTCGGGGTCAGGTTATACAAAGGGAAGTTATTAACACCCAATGTATATATGGTTATCCATAGACCTTTTACATGTTTTTCTGTTATTGTTTTCTTGTGTTTATCTGTCATGGGTTGGGAAATTTTCTCCTTTGAGAGGTTTGAGAGAAATGTTTTTGTTGTTTTCGGGATTTCCGTTGTTTTTGGTAAGGTACTGGACCTAAGATTTTGATTTGTGTGCTCGCTAAGATTTGACAATCTTATGTCTACGTATTCGCGTAAAGATATTCAGGGAAATCAGAGCAATCATAGTTCCTCCTATTCTATGGAAGGAAAATGTATTTGGTGTCTTGTTCAAAGCCCAAGATTGATGCTATCAGAGTGTTTGTATCTTGTTCAAAACCCAAGATTGAAGCTAAAAGTTTGACTGAGAGAGAATTTGTCATCTCTAAAGGGAGAACATCTGACATATTCATCACAGTTGTTGAATGATTAGTTATAAAGGGGAATTACTTTAATTGGAATGTATGGAATCCAGCAATGCCATAATTTCCTTTATAAGAAAGGTGTTATGAAGGAACAAACTTTAACTCAGTATAAAGCAATGCCATTTTCCTTGTGAGTCTTCCATGCTAAGAGATGGACATTGGCTTGGATGTAAATAATCCAGAGGCTTACCACTTATAGCAATTTGATGAAAGAAGAGGTTTACCAGGATAAAAGAGGGACTACAGCTTGGATTTTTTGAATAAAAAAGTGTGACACTTACAACAGTTATCTGGAAATTTGTTTTTTTTTATTGTTTGTTTTGATATGTGATGTACAGAGAAATGTTTTCCTACAGAGAGAATTCTTGGTTTCCTCTGAGGAGATGTTGATTTATGTGTGCCTTGATCAAAGCCCAAGGTTGAAGCTAAAAGGTTGACTCTACTAGGAGAGTTTTATATCTGTCTTGTGGAATAAAATATTTCAACATTTTTGTGAATTTTCAAAAAAAGAACCAATAAAAAATAATTAAAAATGAGGGAGAAATTAATTTTGAGATTAATTAAGAAAATCATAAAAATATGAAAAATAGCAAAATGAGAGAGAAATATAAATGGTCTTGGTGGGTGTTGAACCCACGCCCTCCAACCAAACACACATGCGCTGCTACCACTGGGGTGGTGTTACATCCGTGTATCAAAACCATCCCATGAATACATAAGGGTAGCCTTATTTTCAGGTCAGGCCAAGGCAAAAATCAAGTTTTGGTGGATTTGCAAGAAGGATCATATCTCCCTCATTTCTCCATGGAATTGGATGAAATTTAGATGGATCGTACCTAGAATTTCATGAGGAATCCAATGGTGGTCTCAGAATTTTCAAAAGATGTCTACATTTTAAAACCCGATAGTGATTTCAAAATAGGCCAAGATTTGTAAGTTCTATGCTACCACATCATACAAGCGATAATAGCATGGTAAATTGGTTTAAACACAACACATATGATATGTATGAGATGTTCATGATCAGTGGACATCAAAGCAATGCATATTTCAAAGAGTTCAAGTTGTTATGCACTTACCTCTTGAAGCTCCTTGTGTTATCTTTCAAAATGCATGTGCTAGAAGTGATCTAATGCCTTAGACACTCTTGATAGGTCCCTTAGAAGCTTTTAGGATGATCAATACCAGCAAGAAACCTCAGGAACAAAAACTGGCCTTTTCTTGCAAAAGTGGCAAAAGTAACCAAAATAGTAACTCTTCAAATGGTGTTACAGTTGAGGGAAACTTGTTGGAACTGTTTAAGGATGATATTTGAAGAGTGTTTGAAGTGTTGTTTGGTTTTGAAAGTGATTGGATCAAGACATGGCTTGAAAAATGCAGAAAAATAAAAATTTGAGGTTTTGATGGTTGACTTTCTGATTTTGGTGTTCCATATGTGTTTTGAAGTTATGGATCACTTGTATATGACATATGTGAGGTGTTAGGATGACTGGTTTGAACATAATTGCTCTCTATTTGAAAATTCACTTGTTACTTGCAAAAGAAGTAAATTCTGGTTTTTTAGAGAGGTTGGAAGGAATGCATGAGATGTTATGCTTTGGGGTACTTAAATTGATTATAAAGAAGCTTTATTTATAGTAGAGCAAGTTTTTTTGGGGAGCAATAGTGATTGGAGGCTGATCACCCTATTATCCAATGGTTATGCAAAAGAATGACAAGTCTCTTCTAGCCATTGACTTGAGGGTGGAGTGCAGGCTATGAGTCTTCTGTTGCAGGGATAAGGCTTGACTCCTTTAGTGATCAAAGCCTCAGTCCATGCCACCTCAATGGACCTCTTGAATGCCTTGAAACAAAATGGAAGTTTTTGGATTTGTAACTTTGAATTTCACATGCCAAGGAATAGGATTATTGACTTGGTGGCTTTGTGATCCGATTCTCCATCATTCAAGTTGATTTTGGACGAAAATAAAATGATGCAAGTGTCTAAAATTGGATCAAGAAATCGTGGGAACCAAGTTATATGTTCATGCTTTCTTGAAAAATAAGGTTTTTAGGTCATGTTTCAAGGCTTGTAACTCCCTACTCAAATTGAATTACGATGAGTTCTTGTACTTTTTGAAAAGCCCTAATGACATACTTCAACTTTGATGTCCAACATTGGTCTTGGTTCAGCTTGGATCATAATGAAAAATGGCCTTAAAGTTGGTGAAAAACCAAAACAAATTCTGTCCAAAATTTTCACTAAGTGTTGGAAAAAGTGGCCATTTTCATGTTTTTGTGATTTTTATCAATCTATAACTCAAAATCCATGAGGATTTGGAATCTTTCGTAGTTGAAAATTTTGAAGTATGTCATGAGAGCTTTAATTAGAGCTTTGGGTGGAAGAAAAAGGCCGTGTGGTTTGGAAGTTATGACCTTGCAAAGTTGATACCAAATCACTTTTGTTCCATAACTTGGAAAATTTTAAGTTTCTTATGGTTGCCCCTTTTACATGTAACCCTATTTTTCTTGCTTTTTCTTAATTAATTATGATCAAAACCATTAACTAACATTGTTTTTGACTCAAGGAAGCCTTGTTTGTCAAAAAATTCAAAAAGTCAAACTTGATTTTTTGCACAATTGACTTTTTTGTCAAATGAACTTCAAACTTTGTGATCCTCTATGAAATTAAGTCTTTGACCTAATTCAAACCTAATGGTTGGATTCCATAGGTGTTATAGATTGTCTTGAATCATGTCCCAAGATTTGGGACCATGTCTTGGTCAAAAGTCAAAGATACAGTTGACTTTTCCTCGGAAACCCTAGTTTGGGGTCCAGATGAATTTGAATCTTCATATTGCTCATGAACCAAGTTCTTTGTGTCAATTTGAACTTGTAAGAGGATAAATATAAGATATTGGAGATCTTCAAAACATTTCTTGAGGTCTTGGCTCATGTCTTGCTCCAAAAGTTAACTTAGGGAAGAATTAGGTCAAGAAACCCTAATTTCTGATTTTTGATGAATGCATCCCATGAGGCTATTTTGACTTGATGATTGGACTCATAAGTTCCCTTTGAATTCCTTGAATCATATTTTGAAGTACTGGCTCATGCCTAGATGAAAATTTTCATTTGGAGGCCTTAGTCGACCAAAATCCTAATTTGGTGACACTCGCGATCTTGAGGGTCGATCCACTTGAAATGTTGGAACCTTGTGCATGATTCTTGATGTGGGAGACCTCTTGATCCTTTAGGGGTGTTTTAGAGGCTAGACAAATTGAAGATCATGTCAATTCTTGATTGATCCTTTGTCTAAGTGCTCTGAGAAGGCTCAAAACCCTAATTCTTGGTTGAGGTGAGTGCTCAACAATCCTTGAGAAATTGATGAGGCAATGTAGGTACATCCATATTGTAATGATGATTTACACAATGATGGAAAATCTTGTGGTCCAAATTTAGGGTATGACACATGGTTCACACATAGCTGACCATCATCTATGCATCTCACACATAGTTCACCATCATCTGTTAACTATCTTCCATGGTTCACACATAGTTAACCATCATCTATGCATCTCTGACATAGTTCACCATCATCTTTTGACTATCTTCCATGGTTCAGACATAGTTGACCATCATTTATGCATCTCTGACATAGTTCACCATCATCTGTTGACTATCTTCCATGGTTCACACATAGTTGACCATCATCTATGCATCTCACACATAATTCACAATCATCTGTTGACTATCTTCCATGGTTCACACATAGTTGACCATCATCTATGCATCTCTGGCGTGGTTCACCATCATCTCTTGACTATCTTCCATGGTTCACACATAGTTGACCATCATCTATGCATCTCTGACATAGTTCACCATCATATGTTGACTATCTTTCATGGTTCACACATAGTTGACCATAATCTATGCATCTCACACATAATTCACCACCATCTGTTGACTATTTTCCATGGTTCACACATAGTTGACCATCATCTATTGACTATCATCATGTAATCTTGGAATAGTCACATAATTAAAATTCATTTTAAAAAACGTTATAATATGAAAATTTTAAAACAATATTTTAAAATATTGTTCCAATTAGTGTTAAAATCACATAATTATTCTTAAAATATGTTTTAAAAAATAATTTTTTTAAGTTACATTTTAAAAAACATTATAGTAAAAATTTAAAAATTTTAAAACAATATTTAGAAATATTATTTCATTTAATATTAAAATCATATAATTATTTTTAAAATATATTTAAAAAATAATTTTATTAAGTTACATTTTAAGAAATGTTATAGTAAAAATATGAAATTAAATTAAATTATAATATCTAATTTAATGTCAAAATATGTTTTAAAAAATATTTTTATTAAGTTACATTTTAAAAAACATTATAGTAAAATTATAAAAATTTTAAAACATTATTTAGAAATATTGTTTCAATTCATGTTAAAATCACATAATTATTTTTAAAATGTATTTCAAAAAATAATTTTATTAAGTTACATTTAAATAACGTTATAGTAAAAATACGAAATTAATTTAAATTAAAATATATAATTTAATGTCAAATATATAATTTTTCAAATATATCCAATTAATGTCAAATTAAAAAAATTAATGTCAAATATAATTTGTCAAATATATTCAATTAATGTCAAATTAAAAAAATTTATGTCAAATATAATTTGTCAAATATATCCAATTGATGTCAAATTAAAAAATTATGCAATTAATGGTGACATATATTATGTGTGTGAGGCATATTATATGATGGTGACATTTAAAAAATAATTTTATTAAGTTATATTTTAAAAAACGTTACTATAAAAATATGAAAATTTTAAAACAATATTTCATCAATTGAATAAAAAATGTTTACGTAAATTTGATTTCTTTTTAAAATGTTAATATTTTCTTTTAATTTTTTTTTAACATTAATATTTTATAGAATACAGAATTTAAAAGGCACTGCAGTATTTATAGAGTACAAAATTTAAGGCCTTTGTAAATCAGTGCAGTGATGCAGTACATGGTGGGAGTGTTTTGTTAATTTACGGATAGTGCATTTCAAGCATACCATAGACAACAATATTCAACAGCTGATATTCAGTGGAGAACAAAAAAAAAGGGTCTCTCACGTGGGCAACGCGCACCGTAGCCTGAGCCCGGTCTAAGTGGCAGTTGTAGTTTTGAGAAGTTATCATTTTTTTTGTGAGTTGTATTGTTTAAGGGTATTATCGGAGTAAAAATAGGTCACTCCAAAAACTTGTATCCCCTTTATATATAGTTATAGATTATGCATTGTCCAATTATTTAGTGACACATAGTATCAAGAATTATTTAATATATATTATTCTATTAAGTAATTGTTTTTTCTTATAAAAAAAATATGATGTAGCAGAAAATATGTGACGTGGCACCCCATAAACAGTGCCATGTACATAAAACAGGAGGGGGCCAAAAAAAACGAGAAAAAGTTGAATCGAGGCACTAAAAAGCTATGTTTTTTTAAAGGGGGATAAAAGTTTAAAAAAATCAAAATAACGGGATCAAAAATGCATTTAAGACTAATAGTTTTATGTTATTTATTTTTGAGATAAATTACTATGCACTGTTATTGTAAAAAATTTTACACGATCATTTCATCACCATCATCCGTTCGCATTACTTTACGAACGGTTAAAATAAAAGTCAAATTCTTTCTAACATCCAACGTCTTTGATTAAGTGTCTCTGTGTAACTGATAATGTAATTCAATTAAATTCTTTATTTTTTCAATAAAAATCGAATATCATTTTCGTACAATTGATTAATATCTCAAGTCGATTGACCCATAATAACGGTTATTATTTGTACCTGGATCAGACATTTAGACAGTGGCCAACAACGTCGTATGGACTTCAGCTCCGGTGATGATGGTACGGCAGGGGGTGTACCTGCAAGGTACTCCGACGCTCAAGTCAGGTAAGGTCAGAGAAAAGCAAATACAGAGAAGTGAGTTTAGAATGTTTCGTAACCTGGCCCTCTCAAGTGAGAGGGTATTTATAGAGAGCCCCCAGCGCGGGACCAACGGTTACTTGCACTGGGCTGGATTGTAAGGCCTAATCCAAGTAACTGTCAGGGCTTACGTGACATAGCGAAGACCAGCACGTGGTCTTCACCCTGGTGTAACAGTCCCTAAATCTCAGGAAGTAGGGCAGACCGATTCCTTCGGGAGTGGGAAGTTACAAGATAACGTGTCCTCGCGGGGAGGAGCACGTGGGTGTCGAGGAGAGGTACGTCCACGGGCTATATGCCTCTGCTCGACAGTCTCGCGTGTCCGACGTCCAAGGGGATTGGTACGTGCCCGACACGGAGGCGACGTTGGGCCTCGTTGGGCCTTCGCTGGTCATTGGGCTTGGGCCTGCCCGACAGTTGGGCAGGCGCTGGCCCAGTCCAGAACAGGAGCCCCCCAAGTCGTTGCTCTGAGGTGTCAGAGTAATGACTTAAGGGCGAGTACTATGTCGAGGACGTACCCCGACGGGGAAAGGATCCTAAACGACGAGCGGTTGCTCAACCGGGCAGAAACAAATCAAACTGCTCGCGTTAGACAAGTCGTGGCTGGGCGACGTCGCGGGGATACGAGAAGTCTAAAGCGAGGCGAATGGAAGGACACGTGTTGGGGAATGAAAAGACGTGCGTGTGGAAGCGTGTGCCACGTGTCACACCTCATCATTGTCTAGGGCGGCTACGCTAGGGTAGCGTAATCGATTGCCTAGGAAATCCTCGAGTCTCGCGAGGCCCTTATAAATAGGGGTCATCCTGTTTCATTTGCACTTTCGCTCCCCCTTTGCTCAGATTCCCTCTTTATTCCTTCTCTATTTCGCCACCGTTCGCCGCCACCGACTGCCGTGCCGGAACCCTACCGGAAGTGTATTTCAAGTAAGTTTCTCTTTTTTCTCCTTTTGTTTGCATTTATACGGTGGTTTTATGGTGAACAGATGAAGTTCTCATTGAAATCACGAAAAATCCAGCGAAAATGGCGGAATTTCTTAGTTTCTTTGTTGAATCCCGCGGGGGGAAGTGATGACAACCACGAGGATAGGAAGAATGTCCCGAGGACATGAGATGAATATCTCAGGGTCCTCGCTAACGTTCCTTACTGCAGGGTGAATCCTCGGGGAGCAGTACCGGGGTCGTTCATCGTATAACCGAAGATGTCGTGTGATTGCGGCAGTCGCGTGGTCTCGACGCCCCTTTCTCGCCCTTTCACTTGATCAGAGGCGGAGGGGTGAATTTGATCTGGATCATCGAATTCACCGATGGCGGAGATAACTGGTGTCGAGGAACGGCCGCTCGACGAATGGGTCAGTGGCGAGCCGCTAAACATGACCTCCCAGTTCGTCGCCGGGGACGAAGATGACATATTTTGTACGGTCGAGCACCGCTTGGTGGGCTCTACGAAGTAGTGGAAAGTGTTCCGGCCGCTGGAGCACCATCGTATATGTTCAACGTACAGGAGGATATGGTTTCCCCTTTACGAATTCATATTCGACCAAGCGGGTGACGCTTACCCTTTACGGACTTTCAACAATCGGTGTTCGCTTGGCTGCGCTTGGCGCCCTCATAGCTGCACCCCAATTCTCTCGCCATCCTCCGAGCCTTCGAGCTTGTCTGTAAATATCTCCAGATCGGGGCAACTGTGCCCCTCTTCTTCCGCATTTTTCATCTTCAAAGGCAAGTGACCGATGGTAAACATGGCTGGGTGTCTTTCAAGCAGGTGAGCAACCTGTTTAGCACCTACATGGACTCTGTCCGCGACTTCAAGTACTGGTACTATATTGTGAGGCCGGTCTCCATCAAAGTCATGAATTCGGTGTACCGTCGAGTCCGACGAGAAGTAGATGGGAGGCAGGAAGAGGTCCTTGAACCGAGGTTTCCCTTGTTCTCGACATAAGAGTATTTCAGGAGGGGGACAGACAGCTACATCGTCAGCCCTGGTCGACAGTGCGAGGGGGACCGCCTGGCGCACGAAGCAATATTCAAATTTGTCAACAAGTTAAGCAAAGCCAAGCTCGTGACGCTAGACGGGGAGTTCATCCAGAGTGATGACGGGAAGGTCTTAACAAAACGCCGGTTGATCAATACGAGGGCCCTCCTCGAAACGTTTTCTGACAAGGACGCCCTCGAGTTGTTAGGTGGTAGCGACTTCCTCGACTTACTTTTCCCTTGTATTTTAGGTTTTGATTTGCTGACGCATTTCTTTTCTTTGTAGGTACGATGTTGACTGCTGAGGAGCGCTTCAAAAAGTTGAAGGCTGCCCGCATTTCGAAGAAGGGAGGTAAAGGCCGTATCGAGCAACTCCGGGCGCAGGGCCCCGGTCCCACTCCGGCAACCGGGGGTTCTTTTGGCTCTCCCCAGGACAAAAACTTCCCCAGCACTCAGAACTCCCTGAAGAGACAATGACTTACTGAGCATGTGGACGTCGACCTCACTGAGAACGAAAGCCCTCCCGTTGTGAAATTTGTGCTCCCGCCTTGCCACTCGAGGCCGAACTTCTTTATGGGGAACAATTCCCTATGCGTTGGTGCACCCGAAGTTCAGACCATCTTGGGTGTTGATAGGGTTTCTCGGAGAAGGGAGATGGTGGAGGACGTGTCCGCGGTGATGCGGGTTTGCGTTGCTGCCTTGGTCCTGAACGAAGAGACATGTCCAGTGGACGAGCTGAACATGCTACAAGAGTGTTTCAGGTCCATCTCAGCTGAAATGGAGAAGGTGGCCAAGGAGCTGGCTGACTGCAAAACCCAGAACAAGGCCCTGGTCGAGCTTCAAGAGAAGTTAGAGGAGAGGTTGAGGAACGCTGAGGAGGAGAGGAAATGTCTCTTGGTGAGGAACGCCGAGCTGAAAGAAGCTGTTCGCCCGACTGAGGAGGAAATCGAGGAAGACAAGTTGTTGACTTCGCGGGCAGCGTTGATAACGAAACTCAGGGAAGCTGAGCATGATAAACTCGTGACGGCCGATATAGGTTTCAGGAACGCCGTGCAGCAGCTTCGGGTTCTCAACCCCAACCTCATTACCGAAGGGTCTGACCCCGACTATGAGGTGGTCGACGGTCAGATTGTGCAGCTGATGCAAGAGGAAGAGGTCGGCGGAGGGGCAGATGAACACGAGCAGCCAGAGGGGACTGTCCCAGACTAGGTTTCTCCTTTCTCATTTTGTTTGGCCTGCGAGCCATTTTATTTTTGATGCCTATGCTCGACCTGCATGCCAGGGGCTTTTTGATACTTGTTTGTAATACCTGTACAATGGGCTTCTGCCCACTTAATGCATTTTTGTTTATCTGCGCGTGTGATGTTTATATGTTTTTGCTTGTGTGTGATGTTATTGTATTTGCTATACTTTATTTATTTCTTTCTAAGTAATAGAGATTTTGGGAATTCGCTCGACTTCGATAATCCTCGACTGCGTGGAGAGATGACCGAGTGGTCGAAGGTGTATTCCGACCTTCAATGAGGCTAAGAGCTCGGTCGAGGTCTTAGCTTCGTGGCGTGAACTTCCCATCACGAGCTGGGTGTTCTGCCTAATTGGTACAACGACGACGGAGCTCGATCGAGGTGTCCTCGTCGGATCAAAAGTCCTCGCACACACACAACGCGGCCCTTGATCATTGTGTTTTGTATAGGGCTGTCTTGCTTGTACCCTAGTGCGTCCCCGTAATCGCGATGCTAGTGTGTCGCGGGCAGTGCTTAACTGTAGTATTGTTTAAGCTTCTCAGCGTTCCATGGTTGAGCAAGTTCTTCCCCGTGCAGATTTTCGAGGAAGTAGGCTCCAGTCCCCGTTTTAGCGCGGACGTGGTACGGGCCCTCCCAGTTCGCGGCGAGTTTGCCTTCTCGCGAATCTTTCTAGTTCCTCTGTAGGACGAGGGATGCGCCCGTCCTTATCTCCTCGACTAAGTCGAGCTCTTCCCTTAGGCCCTCGTTGTTTGAATCCTTGTTGAGGGGGGCTTCCGTCCTCCTCGAGGGGTCTCCCCGGTCGTGGAATGTGGGGTTGTTCGGTAAGCCCAGAGGACATTGTGCAGCTCATCGACCCACCGTTGTTTGGCGTCGCCGAGTCGTCATTTCAATCCTCGGAGGATCACTCTATTCGCCGCTTCGGCCTGCCCATTCGTTTGAAGGTGCTCGACCGACGTGAAGTGCTGCTTCGTGCCCAGTTTATTGACAAAGTCTTGGAAGTTCCTGTCAGTGAACTATGTCCCGTTGTCGATGACAATAGCTTGGGGAACGCCGAATCGGACGAGGATGTTCCTCTTGTAGAAACATATTATGTTGAAGGCCGTGATTTTGGCCAATGCTTCTGCCTCGATCCACTTCGTAAAATAATCCACCCCTATGATGAAGTATTTGTTTTAATACGATCCCACGACGAAAGGTCCGAGGATATCCATTCCCCACCACGCAAACGGCCACAGGGAGGACAGTGTTTTGAGCTCGCTAGGAGGAGCGAGGTGTATGTCCCCATGTTGCTGGCATCTATCGCACTTCTTGACGTTTTCCTTGGCGTCCTGTTGCATGGTGGGCCAGCAATACCCTGCCCGGAGTGCCTTGCGGGCTAAGGATCGCCCACCAAGGTGTTGGGCGTTGATCCCCTCGTGGATTTCTTGGAGTATACCGGGGAACCTGGTTTCTTCGACACATCTGAGGAGGGGGATAGAAAACACGCGGAGATATAGCTTGTCCTCGATTATAGTGTACGAGCACGCTTGTCGCTTGACCATCCCCGCTTCCTTAGGGTCCTCGGGCAGTTTGCCTGTCGTGAGGTACTCGTATACTGGGGTCATCCAGCAATTGCTGTCCCCAATGGCGTTCACGTCCGCCGCAGGAATGGGTTTGTCGATGCTCGGGGGGGAAAGCACTTCTTGTATGACAGATTTGTTTCCGCCTTTCTTCTTTGTGCTCGCCAATTTGGACAAGACGTATGCTCGGGTATTGTGGTCGCGAGGGATGTGGGTCACTTCCGCGGAGGAGAAATTCTTCATCTTTTCCTTTACCAAGGTCAGGAATTCGATGAGGCAATCGTTCTTGTCCTGATACTCTCCTCGAACTTGAGAGGCTTCGAGTTGGGAGTCGGTGAAGATTTTGACCTCCTTGGCGCCGAGGTCCTCGGCCAACCGAAGCCCGGCGAGGAAGGCCTCGTACTCTGACTGATTGTTCGACGTCGGGAAGGATAGTTCGAGGGAGACCTCGATCAGGATGCCTTCCTCGTTTTCGAGGATAATGCCTGCCCCGCTCCCCTTCGTGTTGGATGCTCCGTCGACATAGATCGTCTACTTTTAGGATCCGTTGGTCTAAGGCTCTGGGACGGTCATCTCCGCCACAAAGTCGGCCAGTACCTGAGCCTTCAGGGCTTTCTTTCTCTCGTATTGGATGTCGAACTCGGCGAGTTCGAGCGACCACCTGAGCATCCTTCCCGTCATATCTGGTTGCCCAAGGAGCTGCCTTATAGGCTGTTCGGTTCTTACGATGACAGTGTGGGCTAGGAAGTAATGGCGCAGCCTCCTGGCCGCGGTGACGAGGGCCAGGGCGACTTTCTCGATCTGCTGATACCTGAGCTCGGGACCTTGGAGGGCTTTGCTCGTGAAGTAAACTGGATTTTGCCCGTCGGGGGTATCCAGTATGAGGACGCCGCTGATCGCTTCGCTCGTGATGGCGAGATATAAGAAGAGTGTCTTCCTGTTCTCTGGCCGTGAGAGGACCGGGGGCTGTGACAGGACTCATTTGAGATGGAGTAAAGCCTGCTCGCATTCCTCGCTCCATTTGAACGTGGCTTTTTGTCGAAGAAGCTCGAAAAATAGGAGCGCGTATTATGAGGATTTGGCGACAAATCGGTAGAGGACAGTCAGCATCCCGTTCAGTGATTGTATCGACTTCTTCGAGTTTGGAGTTGGGATCTTGGAGAAATCCCTACACTTGTCGGGGTTGGCCTCGATTCCTCGCTCTGTGAGGTAGAAGCCGAGGAACTTACCTGCCCGAATGCCGAAGGTGCATTTGTCGGGATTGAACCTCATGCGGCATCTCCTTGCTGTGTCGAACACCTTTTTGAGGTGCGCGGTGTGGTCGACTTCTTCTGCAGATTTGACGATCATGTCGTCCATATAGACCTCGAGCATGTCGCCGATCTCTCCCCAGAAAACTTTGTTCATCATTCGTTGGTAGGTCGCGCCGGAATTCTTCAGGCCGAAGGGCATCACGTTGTAGTAGTAATTGTCCGACTCGGTCATGAAGGCTGTATGCTGCTTGTCGGCCTTATCCATAGGGATTTGGTTGTACGCCGAGTAGGCGTCCATGAAGGATAACAGCTTGTAGCCTGCAAAATTATCGACCAGCTGGTCGATGTTAGGCAAAGGATAACAGTCTTTCTAGCATGCCCGGTTAAGATCGGTATAGTCAACACACATTCTCCATTTTCCATTATTCTTTTTGACAAGTACAACATTGGACAACCAGGTCGTGTACCTGGCCTCCGAAATAAATTTCGCCTCTAGGAGGTCTTTTACAGCTTTTTCAGCAGCCTCCGCTTTTTCGGGAGACTTCCTACGCCTACGTTGAACTATGGCCCTAGCGGCCGGGTCCACTGCGAGCTGATGGCAAGCCACCTCGGGGTCAAGGCCAGGTATCTCAGAGGCGGTCCATGCGAACAGATTAATGTTCTCCCGGAGATATGCCTTACGCTGCTTCTTCGCCAGGTCGGGGAGCCCGGAACCAATCCACACATTACGGTCTGGATCATCCCCGAGGGCGACGAGTTCGAAGTCTCGTCTGGGATGAGGCGTGTTGGGTGGAGAGGCTGCCCGTTGTTTTCCGCCTGGAGGTCGAGGTCCGCTGCTCCGCCCTCTTCGTGCTCGTCCAAGAACCTATTGTCGAGGTCGGCCGCGTTGACGTGCGGGAGAGGCCTCTGTACGGTGTCCGGGGATGACTTAGCTCCGGTCTTGGGCTTGGTGCCGATGGAACTCATGCCTTTGATTGCAGCGTCGAAGCACCTCTTGGCCGCGTCTATGTCCCCGTGTATCGTAACTACCCGTCCCCTGGCCGTGTAGTACTTCATCTTGAGGTGGACCGTTGATGGCACTGCTGTGAGTTCAGCCAGGGTGGTCCTCCCGAGGATGCAGTTGTAGAGGGATGGACATTCGACCACCAGGAAGCGGGTCTTCACTTGACGGGCAGTGTCTTCGGCCCCGAATGTAACCATCAGTTCAACATAACCTCATGGTCTGGTGGTGGTGTCGTTGAACCCCTGCAGATCTGAACCGACGTATGGGGTCAGATACCTCTCGTTGAGCTGGAGAGTCCCGAACAGGTGAGCATACATGATGTCGACCGAACTTCCCTGGTCGACAAGGATCCTGCAAACGTCAAAATTTGCCATCTGTGCCCTCAACAAGAGGGGGATAGTGGCGTTGGGCACTCCGTCTGGGAGGTTTTTAAGGTAGAAGGTGATGGGGTTTGATTTCCCTTGCACCTTCTCGAGAGTGGTGGTCTTTGCCGATGTTGCGGACTCCAGTTCGTCAAATTTCTGCTTGATCGACCCGACGGACACCTTCTCGTAACCACCTCTGGATATGACCATTATCTTGGGGAAACCTTCCCATGTGCTGCGGGCAATGACGGGGTCTTCGTGGGGGATGTTTTCCCACATGCTGCGAACTGCCTCTTGGCCCTTGATGCCTTCGGGAACAAAGAAGTCTTCGGGTCGAGTGATGCTGAGGGCGACCTACAGCCGACTCTCGTAGGGAGGAGGTGTCATCTCCTCGACGTTCTGGGCTTCCCGGCACTGAGACGAGGGGCGTCATTCTTCTGGGCGTACTTCTTTAGGTGCCCTTCCTTGATCAGGATCTCAATTGCATCTTTGAGATGGATGCAGCCCTCCGTGACATGTTCGTGGCAACGGTGGAACCTGCAGTACTTGGACTTGTCCTTGTTTAGTTTGGGGGCAGTCAGCTTCGGAAAACGGACACCTCCTTTCAGAAATTCCGAGTTGGAGCACGCGGGGAAGATTCGCGCGCGGGGAGCGTTGAGCGGCGTGTATTCCGCGAACCGGCCAGCTGGACCTCGCGGTTCGCGAGAGTCCCGGGGGCGCCTGGTCGACTGTGCAAGGGGGACCGCCTGGCGCACGAAGCAATAGTCAAATTTGTCAATGGGTTTAGCAAAGCCAAGCTCGTGACGCCGGACGGGGAGTTCATCCAGGGTGATGACGGGAAGGTCTTAACGAAACATAGGTTGATCAACACGAGGGCCCTCCTCAAAACGTTTTCTGACGAGGACGCCCTCGAGTTGTTAGGTGGTAGCGAATTCCTCGACTTACTTTTCCCTTGTATTTTAGGTTTTGATTTGCTGACGCATTTCTTTTCTTTGCAGGTACGATGTCGACTGCTAAGGAGCGCTTCAAAAAGTTGAAGGCTGCCCGCATTTCGAAGAAGGGAGGTAAAGGCCGTATCGAGCAACTCCGGGCGCAGGGCCCCGGTCCCACTCCGACAACCGGGGGTTCTTCTGGCTCTCCCCAAGACAACACCTTCCCCAGCACTCAGAACTCCCCGAAGAGACAATGACTTGCTGAGCATGTGGACGTCGACCTCACTGAGAATGAAAGCCCTCCCACTGTAAAAATTGTGCTCCCGCCTTGCCACTCGAGGCCGAACTTCTTTATGGGGAATAATACCCTATGCGTTGGTCCACCCAAAGTTCAGACCATCTTGGGTGTTGATAGGGTTTCTTCGAAAAGGGCGCTGGTGGAGGACGTGTCCGCGGTGATGCGGGTTTGCGCTGCTTGTAACACCCCATTTCTACCCGGTAATTATCGATAAAATCAGAGTTACGAGATTCAACATAATCAAATATGATGCCACATTTCCGATTAAAAGCATGCTCATTTAATTTCATATAACGTTGATACATAACACATTTACTCGGATGAAACCATAACAACATCATTTATTCTTTGAAAGCAAAACACTTTCATAAATAAGGAGCGGATTCACAAATTTCAACTTAATATAGTATAACATCTTGTTCAATTTAAAACAACTTTAAGACATCAAGTCTTTTAACCAAAACAACTTGAAACAACAGCAACATAATCAAATTCAACAATAAGGAAAACAAGTGTTCATCCCCCCGAGTGTTACGTATCAGAGCATCGACAACGACTCGAACTAATGAAGATAAACGACCTTCATCCTTGCTAACCTGCACGTTACCAACATAGGGGTAACATTCAAACAGAAGGGGTGAGATATCGAATAATATAAACAAGAGTATGATAATCAATACATTAGACTAGAATCATACAATTTCACTACTTTACGACAACAACAAACAACAATCATCAACAACTCAACAACAACTATATCAGCATAATACTACAACAACTTTATCAACATAATACAACATCAACTTTGTCAACATAAGAATGCAACACAAAATGCGACTCAACTGTGCGTATGCATGTGGTACCATTGGAGCAGAACTCCCAACTTAAAAACGGAGCAGAACTCCCAACTTAGAAATTGCCAAGTAAAAGAGGCACCAAACAAGGCATAAGCCTTCAACTATCAACTTTTTGCCAATCCAGGCCAACTTAATAATTTTTCCAATCCAGGCCAACTTAATAATTTTGCCAATCCAGTCCAACTTAATAATTTTGCCAATCCAGGCCAACTTAATATGCTATGCTATGCATGCGACAACAACTGCAGCATCAACTTATTCAACAACAACACAACAACAACACAACTGCAACTTAACAACAATTTCAACATTGGCCAAAGGCCTGCAACTTAACAACAGTAGCAAATCAACATTGGCCAAAGGCCTGCAACTTAACAACAATCAATCAACATTGGCCAAAGGCCCATAACTTAAATATACCCATAAATCGGAACAATGCAACTTACTCAGCTGTACCTACAAATCCATGTATTCATCATATTTTCAACAAAATATACCAACCACAATTACCTACTAGTTTATACGAACCTCCCCGACCAATTTCAACTAATTCCGGACAACTAATTTTTCCGCTTAATTCTACTTATTCGGCTAAATCAGTACTGTTTTACACGGTAATTACTACTAGTTAGATTTACTGATACTGTTAATTTTCAACTTACTGATACCACACATTATGCTCTCAATCATACTGTCATCAAAATTCCAACTCTGATAAAAATACCATTTTCTGCCAAATTCCCCTTCCTGTTAAAACTCTCATTTTCTGTTAAAAACTGCTACTACTATTTTTCTCCTTTTCTGATATTGTTCTGCTGCTATTAATGTACTAGTTTTTCTACTAATTACTACTATGTCGGGTTGATTGAACTTTTCTGCTAACATACCTTTAATTTACTGTTAATAATCCTATTTTAAGTTATACCACAATTAATACCACAGGTGGCCCCCACACACACAGGTGGTTGGAGCCACCTTCTCACTCCTATGATGGCTTGCGCCATCCTTCCAGGATAAACCCAGGTGGCTTGCGCCACCTTTAGTACTCCCAGGGTGGCTTGCGCCATCCTTCAAGTGACATCCAGGGGTGGCTTGCGCCATCCCTCCCCTTTTTTTTATTTATTTATTTTTTTTAAACAACCAGTTATACAGTCTCCGAACCCAGAATTCAATACTAGTTTCTAGTTCATAAAATCAATTACAAGACTATGCCACAGAACATCAATTTCCACAAAAACAAGAACAATTCATCAACACAATTCAACACCACCCAGTAGAAAATTATATGAATCCCAATCCCACATATCAATTATCATATACCCGGTTATAAAATTTTAACCCCACCCTTACCTTGGATTAAAGGTTGCTCTAAATTTTTCCGGTTGAAAACTTGCTCTAGCAGCCTCTACGAATTCTCTCTCAAAAACCCTTGTTCCTCTTTTCCTCTTCTCCATAACTTCCACGTTCTGCTCATATTTTTCCTCTTTTTCTGCAACTCCCACTTATAGCCACTTTCTAACTCCTCCTTGTTTCTAAAAACCTAATATAATAATTCTATTTTTTTATTTTCTTATTGGGCCTCATTACTACACCCCCACTATTACTACCATCTAAATAAGCCCAATATTTTCTTATACTTCTACTAAATTAACACCATATTATTTTCTACAACTTAGATCATTTTTAATTAAATAATCCTACTAAAGCCAACACAACTTAAATCAATTAAATTAATTAATATTCTACGAAAATAAATATTATTTCTAATATTAGTTTCTCCCGACTAAATCGACTAATTACCCGATTAATACGTATTAGCATCAACCAACATATTCAACATATTCAACAAATATTCGAAAAAATATTCAATACTATTTAATTAAAATATTTAATTAAATATGGGCGTTACAACTCTCTCCCACTTAGAATATTTTCGTCCTCGAAAATTTACTCGATGCACCACTCTCCAATTACGTTATCTCAGCTAACAAATCAACTTCCCTGCCCTAAAAAGGAAAACCCCACGTCTAACACCAAACAACAATACATCACATCAACGACAACGACAACACGAAATAATGCTCACGCAACTCACCCAACGACTAACTCAAGACACAAAGAATAACCAAGTTAAGAACGCACCAGTTCACTACGGGTCAGAACACAACACGATCGTTACCATCGCCGTAGGCAACACTCCCCTAATCCTCCATCATAAGAATTAGCTACTCGCACTCGAACCATTACCCTAGGTAACGAGGCAACAACAAGGATAAGAGCACAAAAGTCATAGCACAACATCAACGTAATCAAACCACCAACATCGTTGTTACTCACATAAGAACCAACTGCTCTACACCGCGCTTTTGCTGCGCACTCTGATTACTTGCAACCATCAAATCTACCAAGTTCACATCCACTTCCGACTAGCAAAGCAGTCATAGAAAAGACTTCCGACTTAATTCTCCGGAATTCCGACCAACAGGTATTCTACACTTTGATTACTAACCACTTCAAACTTAGATTCGTAAATAATACCTCTGAATATCCAACACAACTACAACTGCATCCAATTCCAAATCATGAATAGGATAAATAATTTCAAGAATCCCCAATTATCGTCAACATAAGCTACAACTTCACCGTCTTGTATTAACACATCGTCAAAACTCATCTCAACGCATAACAACATTACAACAGCATAAGGATACAGGTGTCCAATTAATCTCAACAAGAAAAAAAATCGTCTTTCCAACAGTGCTTAACACCCAATAGCCATAGATTTAGCCTTAAAACCTACACTTAACATGGCATATTAACCAAACCAATCAAACAAACTAATTCATCAAGTCCTACTCATAATAGCACAATTCTTCATACAACTTCATCTGAATTAACACAACAAGGCAACCTCATCTTACAAATCATAATTCACACCTTGCTAACTCAACATATAGCTTCAGTTCTTTCAATACTTGTAACTCAACTCTCAAATACCCTACATGCCTTCCTTCTGATTACATAGCATATCAGAACATCCACAATAAACACCAGTTATAACATTATCTGAACAAGTATGGAAAATACAATTCATATTTCCTATATACACGTTAAGGCATACCAGCCACCACCATTCTTTATCCGACCTCCTTGGTCAAATCGTGGTCCTACATTTCCATTTACTTCCTCCTTGGTTTATCTCTACAATTCTTCAAGTCTCATGTCAATCGAATTCTCGATCCACCACGAACCAAAACCCAAGTTATCCAGAACACAACTGTGAGTTTCCAAACTACTCACTGATCAACTCACAACCTCATACTAACATCCTCAAGTCCACCTCATTTCCCTATATAAGAATCCGCATCGACAACTCAAACAATTCATAAGCACTTGGCTCAACCCCAAACAATTCACTGTGCATACAATTCTAGTTGGCAAGACACGTCTACTCCATCCAACATGATTTCGTCGACTATCAACAAGAGATTAAGGGTGATCAGTTCCTCAATTTGTCAATAGACAGCCGACAACCATAATGGTGGCATAAATCATCATTATCCAACTAAAATAGCGTCTTCTTCTTTGTGCTCAAAGTTATCTAAGCATACTGCTCTACCATTTCTCTAAGACTTACAAACGTTTTTCTTAATTTCCTTATTTCCAAGAACGAACAAAATCCAACACATATATTCTTATACACACTTGTTGTACAACCTAATTATCGAATATCCTTCTGAAACATCAAGTACAATCCAAATCGGCCCACTTCAATCGAAACATTTATCCAAGTCCAAAACTTTTGACAACCCTAACCAATCCTTCGTCTTTCTTTTTAATCTCACAACTTCGATGATCTGTATAGTTTCACACTTGATCATCATTCCAATCACAATCTCAACAATACCATCTCATCATCTGGTTGGTGATAGGACTTCCAAAAATTTCTGACCCATGTCGACACATCTCGCTAATAACACACAATCCACTTTACTATTTAACCTTCCTCAAAGATTTCTATACTTTAATCATTTTCAACTATTATACGCCGCACTTCCATGTGCTCCTTCGATACTCTTATCTTCTTATTACTAAACATTTTATACTTGACTTCATCTTACTATTTCCAGCAAGAATTGTCCAACTTCAAACATGATTATCTTCTTCAATACAGACCTCCCAGACACAAAATTATATTCCAAAATGAAGGGAATTTCATGTAGATTCCAGAACTTCAAGAATTGCTCAAATCTGAATTACGAGTAAAAAGTTATCGTCCTTGCAATGGGACTGGTCAAGAAATCTCGTATACAAACTTCCACCAACAAAATCAGCATCAGACCCAACTATTCAAACACGTCTTTCTCTCTCCTCAAAATATGCCAAAGACAAAATTTATATGCAAACTGTAGGGAATTTCGTAAACTTTCCGAAAAGTCCAGAATCGTTTTCATCGGAGTTACGAGTAGAAAGTTATGCCTCTTTTACTGAAGGCTGTTCCATAAATGTGAAAATAAAAACCGAAATTGGTGAACATGAGTTCTACCTCTATCTCTTGCTTCCAAACTCTTCCAACAATCCTTGTTTTTCACCCAACTCTGAATATCATCCGACTTCACTCCAGATATACTCCACTTGCATATCACTATTCGTCACATTGCCCTCTCTTCTCCGAGAAGCAAACATCAATCATACTGACTCGTCCTCCTTCAAATGTCTCAACTGGCCCGACAGATAAAATCATGAGTCCATACTCTCGTCGATTCGCAACAACACAGTTCTGACAACACATGCACTCCTGCAATCAATATCACCTTGATTCAACTTCACATACTACAAACATCTCTGAGAAATAAACTTCTCCCCCACTTGTTTCAAACCAACTCCTGGAGACAAACGGTTAAAAAAACCTACAAGCAAGTACCGACGGTGTTTCACACACATGTCGTGTACTAAGGAATAAACAACATTAGACAACTTGGCCGGACGGACCGACCTGCTCTGATACCACTAATGTAACACCCCATTTCTACCCAGTAATTATCGATAAAATCAGAGTTACGAGATTCAACATAATCAAATAGGATGCCACATTTCCGATTAAAAGCATGCTCATTTAATTTCATATAACGTTGATACATAACATATTTACTCGGATGAAACCATAACAACATCATTTATTCTTTGAAAACAAAACACTTTCATAAATAAGCAGCGGATTCACAAATTTCAACTTAATATAGTATAACATCTTGTTCAATTTAAAACAACTTTAAGACATCAAGTCTTTTAACCAAAACAACTTGAAACAACAACAACATAATCAAATTCAACAATAAGGAAAACAAGTGTTCATCACCCAGAGTGTTACGTATCAGAGCATCGACACCGACTCGAACTAATGAAGATAAACGACCTTCATCCTTGCTAACCTGCACGTTACCAACATAGGGGTAACATTCAAACAGAAGGGGTGAGATATCGAATAATATAAACAAGAGTATGATAATCAATACATTAGACTAGAATCATACAATTTCACTACTTTACGACAACAACAAACAACAATCATCAACAACTCAACAACAACTTTATCAGCATAATACTACCACAACTTTATCAACATAATACAACATCAACTTTGTCAACATAAGAATGCAACACAAAATGCGACTCAACTGTGCGTATGCATGTGGTACCATTGGAGCAGAACTCCCAACTTAAAAACGGAGCAGAACTCCCAACTTAGAAATTTCCAAGTAATAGAGGCACCAAACAAGGCATAAGCCTTCAACTTTCAACTTTTTGCCAATCCAGGCCAACTTAATAATTTTGCCAATCCAGGCCAACTTAATATGCTATGCTATGCATGCGACAACAACTACAGCATCAACTTATTCAACAACAACACAACAACAACACAACTGAAACTTAACAACAATTTCAACATTGGCCAAAGGCCTGCAACTTAACAACAACAGCAAATCAACATTGACCAAAGGCCTGCAACTTAACAACAATCAATCAACATTGGCCAAAGGCCCACAACTTAAATATGCCCATAAATCGGAACAAAGCAACTTACTCAGGTGTACCTACAAATCCATGTATTCATCATATTTTCAACAAAATATACCAACCACAATTACCTACTAGTTTATACGAACCTCCCCGACCAATTTCAACTAATTCCGGACAACTAAATTTTCCGCTTAATTCTAATTATTCGGTTAAATCGGTACTGTTTTACACGGTAATTACAACTAGTTCAATTTACTGATACTGTTAATTTTCAACTTACTGATACCACACATTATGCTCTCAATCATACTGTCATCAAAATTCCAACTCTGATAAAAATACCATTTTCTGCCAAATTCCCCTTCCTGTTAAAACTCTCATTTTCTGTTAAAAACTGCTACTACTATTTTTCTCCTTTTCTGATATTGTTCTGCTGCTATTAATGTACTAGTTTTTCTACTAATTACTACTATGTCGGGTTGATTGAACTTTTTTTCTAACATACCTTTAATTTACAGTTAATAATCCTATTTTAAGTTATACCACAATTAATACCACAGGTGGCCCCCACACACACAGGTGGCTGGAGCCACCTTCTCACTCCTATGATGGCTTGCGCCATCCTTCCAGGATAAACCCAGGTGGCTTGCGCCACCTTTAGTACTCCCAGGGTGGCTTGCGCCATCCCTCAAGTGACATCCAGGGGTGGCTTGCGCCATCCCTCCCCCTTTATTTTTTTTATTTATTTTTTTAAATAACCAGTTATACAGTCTCCGAACCCAGAATTCAATACCAGTTTCTAGTTCATAAAATCAATTACAAGACTATGCCACAGAACATCAATTTCCACAAAAACAAGAACAATTCATCAACACAATTCAACACCACCCAGTAGAAAATTATATGAATCCCTATCCCACATATAAATTATAATATACCCGGTTATAAAATTCGAACCCCACCCTTACCTTGGATTAAAGGTTGCTCTAAATTTTTCCGGTTGATAACTTGATCTAGCAGCCTCTACGAATTCTCTCTCAAAAACCCTTGTTCCTCTTTTCCTCTTCTCCATAACTTCCACGTTCTGCTCCTATTTTTCCTCTTTTTCTGCAACTCCCACTTACAACCACTTTCTAACTCCTCCTTGTTTCTAAAAACCTAATATAATAATTCTATTTTTTTATTTTCTTATTGGGCCTCATTACTACACCCCCACTATTACTACCATCTAAATAATCCCAATATTTTCTTATACTTCTACTAAATTAACACCATATTATTTTCTACGACTTAGATCATTTTTAATTAAATAATCCTACTAAAGCCAACACAACTTAAATCAATTAAATTAATTAATATTCTACGAAAATAAATATTATTTCTAATATTAATTTCTCCCGACTAAATCGACTAATTACCCGATTAATACTTATTAGCATCAACCAACATATTCAACATATTCCACAAATATTCGGAAAAATACTCAATACTATTTAATTAAAATATTTAATTAAATATGGGCGTTACACTGCTGCCTTGGTCCTGAACGACAAGACATGTCCAGTGGACGAGCTGAACAGGCTGCAAGAGAGTTTCAGGTCCATCTCAGCTGAAATGGAAAAGGTGGGCAAGGATCTGACTGACTGCAAAAACCAGAACAAGGCCCAGGTCGAGCTTCAAGAGAAGTTGGAGGAGAGGTTGAGGAACGCTGAGGAGGAGAGGAAACGTCTCTTGGTGAGGAACGCCGAGCTGGAAGAAGTTGTTCGCCCTGCTGAGGAGGAAACCGAGGAAGACAAGTTGTTGACTTTGCGGGCAGCGCTGATAGCGAAACTCAGGGAAGCTGAGCAGGATAACCTCTTGGCGGCCCATATAGGTTTCAGGAACGCCGTGCAGCAGCTTCGGGTTCTCAACCCCGACCTCATTACCGAAGGGGCTGACCCCGACTACGAGGTGGTCGACGGTCAGATTGTGCAGCCGATGCAAGAGGAAGAGGTCGGCGGAGGGGAAGATGAACACGAGCAGCCAGAGGGGACCTTCCCCGACTAGGTTTCTCCTTTCTCATTTTGTTTGGCCTGCGATCCATTTTATTTTTGATGCCTATGCCCGACCTGTGTGCCAGGGGCTTTTTTATACTTGTTTGTAATACCTGTACAATAGGCTTCTGCCCACTTAATGTATTTTTGTTTATCTGCGCGTGTGATGTTTGTATGTTTTTGCTTGTGTGTGATGTTATTGTATTTGCTATACTTTATTTATTTCTTTCTAAGTAATAGAGATTTTGGGAATTCGCTCGACTTCGATAATCCTCGACTGCGTGGAGAGCTGGCCGAGTGGTCGAAGGTGTATTCCGACCTTCAATGAGGCTAAGAGCTCGGCCGAGGTCTTAGCTTAGTGGCGTGAACTTCCCATCACGAGCTGGGTGTTCTGCCTAATTGGTACAACGACGACAGAGCTCGATCGAGGTGTCCTCGTCGGATCAAAAGTCCTCGCGCACACACAACGGGGCCCTTGATCATCGTGTTTTGTATAGGGGTGTCGTGCTTGTACCCTAGTGCGTCCCCGTAACCGCGATGCTAGTGTGTCGCGGGCAGTGCTTAACTGTAGTATTGTTTAAGCTTCTCAGCGCTCCATGGTCGAGCAAGTTCTTCCCCGTGCTGATTTTCGAGGATGTAGGCTCCTGTCCCCGTTTTAGCGCGGATACGGTACGGGCGCTCCCAGTTTGCGGCGAGTTTGCATTCTCGCAAATCTTTCTGGTTCCTTTGTAGAACGAGGGTGCCAACCTGAAAATCACGTTTGATAACTTTGTCGTTATAACGTAAAGTTATTTTCTGTTTAAGTGAGGCTTCGCGGAGGGATGCGCCCGTCCTTATCTCCTCGACTAAGTCGAGCTCTTCCCTTAGGGCCTCGCTGTTTGTATCCTCGTTGAGGGGGGCTTCCGTCCTTCTCGAGGGTTCTCTGATCTCCACGAGGATCACCGCTTCCGTTCTGTAGGTCATACGAAAATGGGTCTCCCCGGTCATGGAATGTAGGGTTGTTCGGTAAGCCTAGAGGACGTTGTGCAGCTCCTCGACCCACCATTGTTTGACGTCACCAAGTCGTCATTTCAATCCTCGGAGGATCACTCTGTACGCCGCTTCGGCCTGCTCATTCGTTTGAGGGTGCTCGACCGATGCGAAGTGCTGCTTCGTGCCCAATTTGGTGATGAAGTCTTGGATGTTCCTGTCGCTGAACTGTGTCCCGTTGTCGGTGACAATAGCTTGGGGCATGCCGCATCGGGCGAGGATGTTCCTCTTGTAGAAACGTAGTATGTTGAAGGCCGTTATTTTGGCCAATGCTTCTGCCTCGATCCACTTCGTAAAATAATCCACCCCGACGATGAGGTATTTGTTTTGATACGATCCCATGACGAAAGGTCTGAGGATATACATTCCCAACCACGCAAACGGGCACGGGGAGGACAGTGTTTTGAGCTCGTTAGGAGGAGCGAGGTGCATGTCCCCGTGTCGCTGGCATCTATCGCACTTCTTGACGTGTTCCTTGGCGTCCTGTTGTATGGTGGGCTAGCAATACCCTGCCCGGAGTGCCTTGTGGGCTAAGGATCACCCACCAAGGTGTTGGGCGTTGATCCCCTCGTGGATTTCTTGGAGTATACCGGGGACCCTGGTTTCTTCGACGCATCTGAGGAGGGGGATAGAAAACCCGCGGCGATATAGCTTGTCCTCGATTATAGTGTACGAGCACGCTCGCCGCTTAACCATCCCCGCTTCCTTGGGGTCCTCGGGCAGTTTTCCTGTCGTGAGGTACTCGTATACCGGGGTCATCTAGCAATTGTTGTCCCCAATGGCGTTCACATCCGCCGCAGGAATGGGTTTGTCGATGCTCGGGCGGTAAAGCACTTCTTGTATGACGGATTTGTTTCCGCCTTTCTTCTTTGTGCTCGCCAATTTGGACAAGATGTCTGTTCGGGTATTGTGCTTTCGAGGGATGTGGGTCACTTCTGGGGAGGTAAAATTCTTCATCTTTTCCTTTACCAAGGTCAGGTATTCGATGAGACAGTCGTTCTTGGCCTGATACTCTCCTCGGACTTGTGAGGCTTCGAGTTGGGAGTCGGTGAAGATTTTGACCTCCTTGGCGCCGAGGTCCTCGGCTAACCGAAGCCCGGCGAGGAAGGCCTCGTACTCTGCCTGATTATTCGACGTCGGGAAGGATAGTTCGAGGGAGACCTCGATTAGGATGCCTTCCTCGTTTTCGAGGATAATTCCTGCCCCGCTCCCCTTCGTGCTGGATGCTCCGTCGACATAGATCGTCCACTTTTGGGATCCGTTGGTCTAAGGCTCTGGGACGGTCATCTCTGCCACAAAGTCGGCCAGTACCTGAGCCTTCAGCGATTTCCTTCCCTTGTATTGGATGTCGAACTCGGCGAGTTCGAGCGACCACCTGAGCATCCTTCCCGTCATATCTGGTCGCCCAAGGAGCTGCCTTATAGGCTGTTTGGTTCTTACGACGACAGTGTGGGCTAGGAAATAATGGCGCAACCTCCTGGCCACGGTGACGAGGGCCAGGGCAACTTTCTTGATCTGCTGATACCTGAGCTAGGGACCTTGGAGTGCTTTGCTCGTGAAGTAAACCGGATTTTGCCCGTCGGGGGTCTCTAGTATGAGGACGACACTGTTCGCTTTGCTCGTGATGGCGAGATATAAGAAGAGTGTCTTCCCGTTCTCTGGCCGTGAGAGGACCGGGGGCTGTGACAGGACTCGTTTGAGATGGAGTAAAGCCTGCTCGCATTCCTCGCTCCATTTGAACGTGGATTTTTGTCGAAGAAACTCGAAAAACGGGAGCGCGTATTGTGAGGATTTGGCGACAAATTGGGAAAGGGCAGTCAGCATCCCGTTCAGTGATTGTATCGACTTCTTCGAGTTCAGAGTTGGGATCTTGGAGAAAGCCCTACACTTGTCGGGGTTGGCCTCGATTCCTCGCTCTGTGAGGTAGAAGCTGAGGAACTTACCTGCCCGAACGCCGAAGGTGCATTTGTCGGGATTGAATCTGATGCGGCATCTCCTCGCTGTGTCGAACACCTTCTTGAGGTGCGCGGCGTTGTCGATTTCTTCTGCGGATTTGACGATCATGTCGTCCATATAGACCTCGAGCATGTCGCCGATCTCTCCCCGAAAAACTTTGTTCATTATTCGTTGGTAGGTCGCGCCGGAGTTCTTCAGGCCGAAGGGCATCACGTTGTAGTAGTAATTGCCCGACTCGATCATGAAGGTTGTATATTGCTTGTCCATGAAGGGGTCCATGAAGGATAACAGCTTGTAATTTGCAGAATTGTCGACCAGCTGGTCGATGTTAGGCAAAGGATAACAGTCTTTTGAGCATGCCCGGTTAAGATCAATATAGTCAACACACATTCTCCATTTTCCATTATTCTTTTCGACAAGTACAACGTTGGACATCCAGATGGTGTACCTGGCCTCCGAAATAAATTTCGCCTCTAGGAGGTCTTTTACAGCTTTTTCAGCAGCCTCCGCTTTTTCGGGAGACTTCCTACGCCTACGTTGAACTATGGCCCTAGCGGCCAGGTCTACTGCGAGCTGATGGCAAGCCACCTCGGGGTCAAGGCCAGGCATCTCGGAGGCGCTCCATGCGAATAGATCAGCGTTCTCCCGGAGTATTGCCTTCAGCTGCTTCTTCGCCAAGTCGGGGAGCCCGGTGCCAATCTGCACGTTACGGTCTGGACCGTCCCCAAGGGCGACGAGCTCGAAGTCTCCGTCTGGGATGGGGTGCGTTGGGTGGAGAGGCTGCCCGTTCTTTTCTGCTTGGAGGTCGAGGTCCGCTGCTCCGCCCTCTTCGTGCTCGTCCAAGAACCTGTTGTCGAGGTCGACCGCGTTGACGCGTGGGAGATGCCTCTGTATGGTGTTCAGGGATGACTTAGCTCCAGTATTGGGCTTGGTGGCGATGGAACTCAAGCCTTTGATAGCAGTGTCGAAGCACCTTCTGGCCGCGTCTATGTCCCCGTGCATCGTAACTACCCATCCCCTGGCCGTGTAGTACTTCATCTTGAGGTGGACCGTTGATGGCACTGTTGTGAGTTCGGCCAGGGTGGTCCTCCCGAGGATGCAGTTGTAGAGGGATGGACATTCGACCACCAGGAAGCGGGTCTTCACTTGATGGGCAATGTCTTCGGCCCCGAATGTGACCATCAGTTCAACGTAACCCCATGGTCTGGTGGTGGTGCCGTTGAACCCCTACAGATCTGAACCGACGTATGGGGTTAGATGCCTCTCGTCGAGCTGGAGAGTCCCGAACAGGTGAGCGTACATGATGTCGACCGAACTTCCCTGGTCGACAAGGATCCTGCAAACGTCAAAATTCGCCATCTGTGCCCTCACCAAGATGGGGATAGCGGCGTTGGGCGCTCCGCCTGGGAGCTCTTCAAGGTAGAAGGTGATGGGGTTTGATTTCCCTTGTACCTTCTCGAGAATAGTGGTCTTCGCCGATGTTGCGGACTCCAGTTCGTCAAATTTCCGCTTGATCGACCCGACAGACACCTTCTCGTAACCACCTCCGGAAATGACCATTGTCTTGGGGAAAATTTCCCATGTGCTGCGGGCAGCGACGGGGTCTTCGTGGGGGAAGTTTGCCCACATGCTGCGAACTGCCTCTTGGCCCTTGATGCCTTCGGGGACAAAGAAGTCTTCGGGTCGAGTGATGCTGAGGGCGACCTGCAGCCGACTCTCATCGGGAGGAGGCTTCGTGTCCTCGACGTTCTGGGTTTCCCGTGCACTGGGACGAGGGGCGTCATTCTTCTGGGCGTACTTCTTTAGGTGCCCTTCCTTGATCAGGATCTCAATTGTATCTTTGAGATGGATGCAGTCCTCCGTGTCATGTCCGTGGCTCCGGTGGAACCTGCAGTACTTGGACTTGTCCGTGTTTGGTTTGGGGGCAGTCAGTTTCAGAAAACGGACGCCTCCTTTCAGAAATTCTGAGTTGGAGCACGCGGAGAAGATTTGCGCGCGGGGAGCGTTGAGCGGCGTGTATTCCGCGAACCGGCCAGCTGGTCCTCGCGGTTCGCGAGAGTGCCGGGGGCAACTTTCCTTTTTTCTTTCTCCTCCACGTCGGGTAGGAGAGTTTTCTTCTCTTCGGCCGCGGGAGCCTTCCTTCCGCCTCGAGTCGAGGGCGATCTGTGCTGCCTCCGACACCTCGAACTCGATGTATGACTGAGCTCTTTGGAGGAGGTCCTCCAAACGGCGAGATCTCCGGAGGCCCACGGACTTGGAAAAATCGGAACCAAGTTGTAGTCCCCGGATGATTAAAAACTTCTTCATGTCGTCTGTTGTGTGGACCTCTACAACCTCCCTGTTGAACCTCTTAATGTAGTTCCTGAGAGGCTCGTTCTTCCCCTGGTAGATGCTCTCTATTGCGGCCTCCGTCTTCGGGTGTCGGCGAGATGCAGTGAAGTATTTGGTAAAGTGTTCTCTTAGTTGCCTCCAGGACGTGATCGACCTGGGTGTTAGACTCCTGTACCAGGTCATGGGGCCCTTCCGCAAGGTGGTGGGGAAAAGTCTGCACTTAATGACTCCCTTGACGTTTCTGAAGTTGAGCATGGCTTCAAAACTTTCGACGTGATCGTCGGGGTCGGCCAGGCCGTTGTAGGTCCCCAGTGGCGGGGGTTTCTCCACGCCCGCAGGGATTAGGGCGTCCATGATCTCCCATGACAGGGGGTCCTCTGGTCGTCGTCGTAGCTTCCGGTTGGGGACCTTGATGGGGATCGGTGGTGTCGACCAGGTCCTTGTCGTGGAGGGGGGTTCCTAGAACGGTTCCTCGGTCTCTCCTCGGCGGTCTTGCTCCTCTTGGTAGTCGATAAGTGCTTGGGTTCCTTCCGAGGTGGGGAACGATGGCGCTTCTAGGAGGTTTCTGGCTGGGGGCGCTCAAGACGTGGCCGGCAGCCCTCGCGCACCGGCGAGGGGGTCCGAGATTCTTCTGGATGAGTCCTTCGCGGGGAAGGAGAACGACGAGGTGAAGGCGGACGACGATGTCTTTGCGGGGAAGATCGCTGTGTTCTCCCTCGCTTGAGTGCTTCAATTCTGAGATTCTGGTGCATGATCAGCTGGTTGGTCTGGTTGACCAAGGCGAATAGGGCCACGGTGCTCGAATCGACATTAGGTGGAAGAGCAACTGACAGAAAGGCGGCTTGCTGGTCGTCCTGTTGGATGGCTTCGTAAGTCGTGTCTTTGGAGTCTGGGGAGGCGGTTTTCCTGTCCCTCACGTCGCCTTCTTCGACGTTGAGGGCAGCATTATCCTCACGGTGGTTTCCATTCTCGAGTTGCGCGAGGACGCTATCCAGAGCTTTGTTCGCAGACGGGTTGTTGGCCATGCTGGTGAAGAACGGAGGAGTTGCTTTGGTTTATCGTTGAAGGAAAAATGGGGAAGCAGTGGTTTCCACAGACGACGTCACTTATCGTACTTGGATCAGACAGTTAGACAATGGCCAGCAACGTCGTATGGACTTCAGCTCTGGTGATGATGGTACGGCAGGGGGGTGTACCTGCAAGGTACTCCGACGCTCAAGTCAGGTAAGGTCAGAGAAAAGCAAATACAGAGAAGTGAGTTTAGAATATTTCGTAACCTGACCCTCTCAAGTGAGAGGGTATTTATAGAGAGCCCCCAGTGCGGGGCCAACGGTTACTTGCACTGGGCTGGATTGTAAGGCCCAATCCAAGTAACTTCCAGGGCTTACGTGGCGTAGTGAAGACCAGCATGTGGTCTTCGTCCTGGTTTAACGGTCCGTAAATCTCCGGAAGTAGGGCATACCGATTCCTTCGGGAGTGGGAAGTTACAAGAGAATGTGTCCTCGCGGGGAGGAGCACGTGGGTGTCGAGGAGAGGTGCGTCCACGGGCTATATGCCTCTGCTCGAAAGTCTCGCTTGTCCGACGTCCAATGGGATTGGTACGTGCTCGACACGGAGGCGACGTTGGGCCTCGTTGGGCCTTCGGTGGTCATTAGGCTTGGGCCTGCCCAACTGGCCCAGTCCAGAACAGTTATATTCAGATTTTACTTTTTATGTCGTATTTGTTAAAAGTTATCGGTTCAATACAAAAATGAAAAATATAAATATAAAATTGAAAAATAACCAATCACCGTATTTTTATTCCAAGTGAAAGTATATAATGTTTTGAATTTAATTGAAATATATTAACTGTGTAAAAAAAATTTGCACATTGAATTAATCATAGATGTTGGATGTTGGAAAGAGTTTGACTTTTATTTTAACCACTTATAAAATAATGCAAACAGATGATGGTAATGAAATGACCGTATAAAACTTTTTACACTGACAGTGCATACTAATTAATCTCTATCCATGTCATTTCTTGAATTAAATTTGAATTTAACATAGTTTAATAATTAATTTTTTTTAAAATTGGTCTTAAAAACAAAGTTTGAAAATAAATAATAAACAAATTTAACAAATAACAGGATTTCAAATAAAAAAATAATATGTTTTATTATTTTATTTATAAATAATTGGTTTAAAAATGTTTTTTATAGAAAAATTATTTAAAATCCAATTGATAAACAAGATCACTTATATAAGCATGACTAAATTTATAACTGGTTTTGCATGAAATGCGGTTATGGTCATAAATCTAAACCATTTAAATGGTTTAAAAATAGCTATGCTTTAATTTTTAAATATAATAAATCATAAACAACCCTATTTTTTAACATCAAAATCGTCCAAATTGCATCACAAATACCCTTGGTTATAAGAGTCTAGTAATGTTGGCCATAAAAATGCAGAAATATGCTATTAAAATATTTAGGATCTTTTGTATTAGTGACAGGTTGGTTACTCGTAAGACTTATGAATTGTCAGCCATGCATTTATTCTTGCCCTATTTCAGCATTGTGGCGTATGTTTTGAGGAACTCAAACATATATGTCCTTTCAATTTATTTTAGTAATTATTCTTTGGTGCATCTATTGTTGACTGCTCGCAAGATCCACGTCTAAAATTAAGCACCACGAAAGAAACGTAAAAAAATAGGTACGACATCACATAAGTTTAAGGTAGATAATTTCGATCTCCTCTCAATTTCCCAACGTTAGATTAAACTAGATGGTGATCCACATGAGATGTTGGATCAAGCGAGAGTGGTTCTAACTATCTAGAGCTGTTAAAATGAATTATCCGATCTTAAACAGGCCGATTCAGGAGGCGCTTGGATTTTTCAGAACTGGGCCAAAAAAAACTTATTGTAATATATACTCAAAAATTACTATCTAAGCTCGGCCAAAAATAAACTTCTGGCTATCCGATCCTAAATGAATTTTTCTTTAAATAAAACCCCAATAATATTTATTATAACTGAAATTAAAAATTATATTATTTTAAATATAATATATTTAAGTATTATATTATCTTTTTATAAATAATATAATATGTTTTTAAATATAACACATATCTAAATTATATAAAATAATACTCAAATATTTAATATAAGAGAAGATAATAGAATACGAGGAATGAGTATTTATTATATTAATATATAAGATTTAAAAGAGAAATATTGAATAGAATTTAGATAAAATTTAGTGAGGTGAGAAAAATCAATGTGTTATTTTGGAGTAAGAAAAAATACAGGCTAGTCCTAATGGGTAGCGGGATTTTCAGGATCGAGCTAAAAAAGTTCTAAAAAATATGGGCACTAATTTCAAGGCCTAAGCCCTGTGATTTTTCGGGCCTAGCTGGCCGGTCCATATGAGCTAATCCATTTTGACAGCTCTATTACCACCCCTTCTATATAAAACCCTTCACATCCCAAAACTCAGAAATTCTACTCAGATTCATATTGCTTATCATCCAGTCACTAATTCGGACGTTGGAGTACTAATCTTGCAGGTTCACCCCGATTCACCATATCAGAAAGTTGCTCCACCGTGACTGAGTCCTATTTCACTCCATCATCAACTATTTTTATTTCCTGAACGAAACATTGATTTCGTTTATGAGAAACAATATTTGTTTCACGCAAAATTCTATGAAAAACCACAGCCTATTCGCTGCAACTCGACAAGCTCTGATCTCTTAATCGAAAGCTACTAGATCAACCATTCATCTAACACAGTTGATGTAGCCGCTCCAACTGCCAACATCTCAGATCCTACTTGTGAGATTCTGATCCATATACAATTGAGGACGATCTTATTATGACGACTCCTCATTCTGCTCTTTCACCACAAGATACAGTCTGTTAGATGATAGGCTTCGATATAGAGGGGGTGAATAGATCACAAATTTAAAATCAAACTTTTGGCAAAAATGGCTTTCAAAAGTTTTATGGCAGAACGGAAACAATCTTAATCAAATCGTCTAACCGAACCTCTATCGAAAAGCTCATATATGTGTAAAGGTACACAAACGAATGATAATGAACACAAATTGTTCAACAACGAATAATCACTAACAATTAAATACTATGCTATGTGTAGAGCTTATTCCCAATTATCAAAAATCACAAAAACACGACAATACAATTTATCGAACACCTTGTGTGCAATCGATATCGTATAGAAATTTAATTTATTATGTTGATTTTAAACCAATCACAATCAACCAGATTATGATTCTATCAATAAAACCTAATTCAAAAATATGATAAAAAATAATTCCCAAACAAATTGATCAAACGAACAATGAATCTAATAATTTGTAAACAAAAAAATTAAAAGAGGGAGAAAGAAAGAGAGAGAGAGAGAGAGAGAGAGAGAGAGAGAGAGAGATAGAGACAAGGATTTGTTTAGGCAGTTCCCCAATCGGCCTCGCTATGGGTACGTCTGCCCTCAATTCGAACTCGAATTTAGATAATTGCAATTAACCTTACGTTGTAAAAAGTGTATATACAAGAGATGAAGAACTCTAACCCTACAAACCCTATAGTTTTTTTGTTAATTCTACCACCTTCAAAACCCTTGATCAAAGATTGATCAAGTTACCAACAATGCCGCTTCAATTCACCAGTTGTTTCTACTACCTTGCAAGACCTCATCGTTTCAAGGCATTCACTCGGTCGAATTAATCTCAAGCACACCCTTGTTGAACCCAAGATTTACCAACACGATCTAGCGTCTCACCCTACTCGCTTGCAAGGCACCCCTTCTCCCAGGGCTTTCACTCTATCGGGTCCGAATTGCATAATCTTGTCCAAAACCTTCAAATCCTCATTGATCTTGAAGGAAAACCACAACTAGGTTTTTTTATTTGAAACCCTTAAAGAACTCAACCCAATATTCTCGATATAACAACCTAATTGGACGTTATCAACTCTAATCTAGGTGGTCACCCAGTCAAAAAATGATTATGTGTAGTTTTATAGCGTGTATGCATAGAAGAGAGAGTGAAGATGATGAGTATGCTTTGAAATTCTGTTTTCATGTAGGTTTTACCCTAGAACTTTACTAGATATAATGCATGTATCAAGTATCTATAAGTATGCAAGTTTGGAAGCAAGAGGAATGCAAAGGAATGGAGAAAATTAAGATTTTTGAAAAAAAATAGTGTATGTGTTGATCTATAAAAGTTATAGTTCGACCTATAAAAGTCATTGTGTCGGCCTGTGAAGGTCTTAGGTCGACCTATGAAGGTTATGTGTCGACCTTGTGTCGACGTAAAGCACTCAACACATAGACAGAGCCTACATGCTTCATTATTGATCCATGAGCGTCGACCTATAGGTTTGCATGTGTCGACCTATAGTCGTATGTGTTGACACATGCTGTAAGTGCATTTTCTATGTGTCAACCTATGTTGTAGGAACTTCAAATAATAAGTTTTTAATGCAATTTTTTATGTATGAGCTTTTTCAAAAACACTTTAATGCTTCCTAATGCCTAGATGCACAAATAAAATTAGAGGATACTGTCCAATATACTTTTACGCCATAATATCCTAGTTTTGACATCATTCAAAATATATCTAATGGGAAGTTGCACTCATACAGTCCCTCCAACGAACGAACAATGTACTTTCAATGTCTTTCAAATTTTCCTATCCTTCCAACAAACACTCCAAGGCCAAACTTAGAAGCAATATTTGTTACAACCAATTTAGGCATGTAAGAGGCAAACAAGATGCTCTTTAGCGTCTAAAACCTAGTGCAACAACAAAATTCACACATATCAGCTGAAAAAGTACTTAGAATTGTTTTTTTTTTTTGCAGTATGCTCCTCCAAGGGATCACTCCATGCGCAAAAGGACCCCTCATGGAAATCAAATATTTGAGTCATAACTAATCTTTGTTGACACTGTAACACCCCAATATTTGATTAAATTATTAAATCAAATTATTCATGTTTTTATTTAATTAATTAGTATGTGGTATGCTTTTAATTAAATATATTGAATTGTATGTGTATGTGGTAGGGTGTAGTGAGAGCATTGGTGGTGTGGTAAAAGGATTAGAATGATTATAATAATTAAAATATTTAGAATTGATATTATTTTTAATTTATTAATTAAAATAAATAAGAAAAAAGGTTTTTGGGTGAAAAATAAGAACTAAAAACAAAATAAGGGAGTGGTGAGAATTAAGAGATACGTTGGGTATTAGTACAATTACCAAAATATTAAACTTCGGTTTTGAGATAAAAAGGAGATTAGAGACCTAAGAATTGTCAGTACGTGAAATAGAGTTTGGAAGAGCAAGGGGGGCTAGGGCTTGAAGAGGGAAGAACGAATCATCACCAATTCATAATTTTTCAAGGAGTCTAAGGTATGGTAGGTGAAAGGGCTTCTATATGGGTATTTGGCATGAAAAGATAAAGAAGAGAGACCCTTACTCTCAATAGGATTGTGTAAATTATGTTTTTATTCATTTTTGTTTTGAGATACTCTGAAAAATTGATGATTGATTATGTTGTTATGTGATTGGTTGTGACCGAATTTGTGTTGTATTCTTCTATTTATGAGTATGTGAATTTCTACCATGGTTTGGAAATTTAAACTGTTGAACATGAGTATGAATTTGATGAAAGAGATGAATAAATTGTATATCCAATTGCTATGATCCATGACTTGATATGCATGCTTTAACATGTTTGATTATGGTGATACTATTATATGTTGTTCAATTCATGTTAAGGTGTATTTGGATGTTATAATGAGGATTGGTATGATGTATGTGGGATAGGGGATGAAAGGGATGAAGTTAATGTGAGAAAACTGAGAATTTTTGCATTATGGGTTGATGTCAGTCGATTGACCCCATATATCAATCGATTGGATGCGTATTATTTTCGAAAAATATGAAAAAATTAACCATGACAATCGATTAATTTAGGAAATCAATCGATTGCATGCAGGTAAAGTGTGAAAAATTTCAAAGGCGGGATGTAAATTTTATTGATGTCAACTGATTGCACCTTGGTGTCAATCGACTGATGCTATTCTAATTTTGAAAATTTTCTTAATTGAAATCTAGTATGTTGACCGATAACTTGTCATAACTTTAGTTCCGCAAGTTCAAAAGAGGTGCGTTTGAAGCGTTGGATAAATAAGAAGAATGTATTGATAACTACCAATGTTTGTAAGAAAAGACCAAAATATTAGAAAATATACATGTTTTTTCCCTTTGGGTTGTTCTGATGGCTCCCCACTTTCAACTTGGTTGACTTTCCATTTCGTTTCTGCTGCGGCGATGGGTACAACTGAATTAGGTCGACCAAAGTGAGTAAAAGAGAACATAAACGAAAGTTAAATTTTCCTAAGAGTCTTGCGTTTCACCTGCTAAGATGGGAGACAAAACTTGAACATGTTCTATGTCAACACGAATATGGCCTCTATAATTGTCCATGTGATACTTAGTCGAGACTACTCTATGACGAGGTTTTTCGAGTTCATTGTTTAAAGCTGATAAAGACCCACATGGGAGGAAATCTGGAAGAGGTAGACAAAAGTCCAAGCCAAATTCACAGGTTGGTAATGGTGGAAGTTTAGAAAAACAAAATTTTAAAGCAAAGTTATACATATCTTCGACATAGGGAGGAATTTTCAATTTTGGAAGTTTTTCAATGACTTAATGTTTTAAAGAGACGCCCGCATCATAGATGGTTCGACTAAGATCACAAGGATTATTTGTAGTTTCAAAATAACATTGGAAAGCCTAAATTTCTTTGATGTGAATACCTATTCTCTTATTCGTTTGGTTCTACATAAATGAAAAGGCATGTATTATGCGTTGAACCATAATTAGATGGTCTGTCACACCACGATAGTAAGAAAACCAACATTCTTTGTAATCTTTTGTGCAGTGGAAAGAAGGTGATAATTCAAAGGTATTCAGATGCAAAACATTTTTTGGTATGAAAGTTTAAACCTTCTTGATACCATTTTTCATTTGACTCATCAGTAGCCAAGAAAAGTTTCTCTTTTTTTGGCAAAGAAGGACTTAGGAAAAAATTGCCGAAAGCCAAACTGCTTGGCCACCAAGTTTGGACAATAAGTAGTCGCCTTAAAACCTGCCTTTGCTGAAGAGATTCTAGTCGACAAAATGGTAGGTTTGAAAAACTCCATCTAAGTGTCATGGACCTCTCTCTGGTCTTTAGGTGAAGAGGATTAGAATGCCATCCTGAACAAATGTGGTCCATAGTTTTGACTAATAAAAGATGCCATAGTCAAGACAAATGCTTTGTAGTGGTGGAACATGAAGAAGTACTTTTTGAAGACCTTTTTCGATGGAGCATTACCATCATCTGGTGTGACTATGGCAAGCCTTAGAGCTTTGACTCTCCTCTCTAAATCTTTTGAAATGTTGGCATTAAGATAAGGTTCGAAGGTGACATTAAGCCAAAGCTCAAAAAGCCAAATCGGGCCAAAAACCAAAATATTGCCTTTAGGATTTTCCCATTCATTGAGATCACGAGTGGCAGTTCCCAAGAATTTGTATAGGTTACCCAAAATTTGTTTGCTCACGCAAACATTCCTTTTCTCATGAAGTTGGGTGGATAAAGGAATAAATTGTTTGGCTACTTGAAGGGAGCTTGAGCAGAAAACGAAGTGGGATAACCAGAAGTACAAGCAGGCTATGTGTTTATGAGCACTGATAATGTCGGTGGAGGCATGTTGATCTTAGATGAAAGCACTAAAACTAGCACGTGACAAAGTGAGGTTGGGTTTAGTTTTGGTTTTCTGAGTGGGGTCGAATGTTTCCCCAGGTTGTCGAAGACCAACAATTGCTACTAGGTCAAATAATGTAAGGGTAATCATCCTACAAGGTAGATGAAATGGTTCGTCGACATCTCCCAATGCAAAAAGGAGCGACCAACATATGAGGGTTATATTTAGGGCCAACTCATGAGAGTTGTATCAAATCAAATATACCTTGCTCTTTCCATGTCCTTTCTTTTGTTGAACCCTATCTAGAAAACTAATATAGGAACTATTGTTAAGTGAGGGAACATAACAGAATACATGGCGTCTCATGAAACTAAAATCAAGATGTTCATCCTTAAACACAGGGTGTTCGCATGTTGGGAGATAAGGAAATAAACTCTTTAAGTTTTTGGGTTTCTTGTTGGAATTAGGTAGAGAACCCATGAAAGCATGAACACTATCGGCAAAAGAGTAAGGTATTAATACCTGAGAGAACTATATTTTAAATTTTTCCTCTTGCATTGGAGGTTCTGGGATGTAGGTACGTCCATCTTTGAAAGTATGAGCTTTGAGCTTTGTAGCTTAAGGAACTTGTGGTTGACGCTTAGGAAGAGAAATGGAAGCTATTGAAATACAAGAGACTAATATACATTTGAATAAACCATATGTTTTTTAAAATAACGATAGAGATATTATTATATATAGAAATATTACAACTAATTACATGATATAGTTGATGTGGGAGTATTCTATATACTAATATTATTAACACTATAGATTTACAAATATCAACACCCCCTCAATCTTGAGTATATAAGTCAAAGGCATCAAGCTTGTTACATATGTAATTAGTTATGGTGCTTCGCATGGATTTTGTAAACATGTTTGCCAATTGATCATTAGATTTGACAAAGATTGTGACGATTTCACCTAACTTGATCTTATCTCTGACAAAGTGACAGTCTATCTCAATATATTTGGTCCTCTCATGGAAGACTGGATTTGAAGCAATGTGCAATGTAACTTATTTATCACAAATAAGTGTCATTGGTATTACTTCTTTAATTTTAAGTTCCTTGAGTAATTATTTTAACCAAACAACTTCACATGTTTCCATTGCCATGGCCCTATACTCTGCCTCGGTGCTTGATCTTGCAACAAAATTTTGCTTCTTACTTTTCCATGATATAAGGTTTCCTCCAACAAGTACACAAAACCCAGAGGTAGATCGTCTATCAATGGGTTACCCTGCCCAATAAGCATCAGAGTATCCAACTATCTGAGTATGTCCTTTATCTTCATTAGACCTTTTCCTGGAGCACATTTGATGTATCACAAAATTAGGATAACAACATTCATGTGTTCCATACAAGTGGAATTTAAGAACTGGCTTACCACACTAACTGCAAAAGAAATGTCTGAACGAGTGACTATGACATAATTAAACTTTCCAATCAATCCCATATACCTTCTTGAATCGGATAGAGGCTCCCTCTGACTGGGTAGTGACACTTGGATCCATAAGAGTATCAGCTTATTTAGCATTCAACAAACATGTTTCTTCCAAAATATCCATAGCATATTTCCGTTGAGAAATCACCAAACGATATTTAAATAGGGCTACCTCAATAGCCAATAAATAACAGAATTTACCAAGATCTTTTGTTTGAAATTGATTCGAGAGATGTTGTTTTAACTAGAGTATTCCATGTTCATCACTACCAGTTATGACAATGTCATCTACATACACTATAAGATAAATACACCCTAGGGCTGAGTGAAGATAAAAAAACTGAATGGTCAGCTTCACTACGAATCATACCAAACTGTTGTAATATAGTGTTGAATCTACCGAACCAAGCTCTCGAAGATTGCTTAAGACCATAAAGATACTTGTGTAGCCAACACACCATATTCGATGACTCCCCCTGAGCAACAAACCCAGGTGGTTCCTCCATATAAATTTCCTCTTCAAGAGCACCATGTAAAAAAGCTTTTTTGACGTCAAGTTGATGATGAGGCCAATGTCTAATGGCTAGAAGAAGTCTAACAGATTCCATCTTGGCTACAGGCGAGAAGGTATCACTATAATCCAACCTAAATATTCGAGTGTATCCTTTGGCTACCAAGCAAGCTTTAAATTAATAAATCTTACCATTTGGACCAACCTTTACTATATAGAGCCAATGACAACCTACTAAAAATTTCCTTGGGGGTAGAGTAACCAGTTCCCAGGTACCACTACTTTGAAGAGCACATATTTCATCAATCATTGTTTGGCTCCATTATGAGATAATGTTTCACATGGAATTTTAGGAATATAAACAAAAGACAAACTAGACAAACAAGTATACTACAAAGGGGAAAGACGATGATAACATAAATCAATATAATGTGGAGAAGGATTTCGTGTTTGACGTATACCTTTTTGAATGGAAATCAGACGATAGGACTCAGACTGCAGGATCGGATCCAGTGATGGCGAGAGCATCAGAAGAGAGTCTGCAATGACCTCAGGGACAGGTACGACAAACATTGGTTGACGATGCTGTTATGTTTAAAGTGGGTGATAAGTGGGGGTCAACTATATGGGTATCTAGTGGGCCAGGTTCCTCAGAGTGATGAGGGACAATGGAAGATGGGACTTCTAGAAAAGGTGTGAGAGTACTTTCCTAAAGGGGTTCTGGATTTGCTTGGCTGGACTCGAAGTATGGAACAAACTCGAAGAAGGTAACATCGGCCGATATGAGGTATCGTTGTAGAGTATGTGAATAACAATGTTAACTTTTTAGGATCAATGATAACCAAGAAAGACACACGTTAGTGACCGAGTTGATAGTTTATCAAGACAGGGAGAGAGATTGTTTACAAAGCATGTGGAGCCAAAGACTCGGGGAGGAATTGAGTGAAGTGGGGAATTGGGAAAAAGGATTGAATGAGGGATTTTATTGTTAAGTATAAATAAGGGCATGCGATTTATAAGGTAACATGCTATTTGCATAGCATCCCCCCAAAATCGAAGAGGAACATTACCATGGAGAAGTAAGGTCCGAGTGTTTCTATGAGATGTTGATTTTTGTATTCGGTTATCCCATTTTGTTGAGGTACGTGAGGGAAAGATGTTTGATATAAAATACCATTGTGTGACCTAAATTTTTGAAATTGTTGGGATAAATATTCATGGCTATGGTCACTTCTTAAGGTACGGATAGACACACCGAATTAAGTTTTTATTTATCGATCAAAATTTTTAAAAATATAAATTAATTCTGTTATATCCCAAATTTGTCTACCTGTATATTACTTTCACCAGTATTTCCATCTACTAACTATTATTCAAAAATTCGAAAAATATGTTGCTTATACTTTCATTGCTCTCATTGCTTAAGTCCAAGTTGTTCCAAGGTTGAATTGGGTTTCAGGCAAGGCTGTAGGGTCAGGTGTAAGTTTGGTATTTATTGAGATTTAGTCGGGTTTGACCTAATCTTGGTCAAACAAGAATTTGTTTCATGATCAAGGCATCAGGCTGTGTTAAAGTCAAGTGATTCATGGTTGAGGATCATCAAAGACCAGTCCATTTCCAATTAGGGTTTTATGTAGTGTAGTTCATATTTCATGTCATGATTCTCTGATTTCAAGGTATTTTCTTGTCCAAGAAGATTCAAAATGAGGATTGTAGTTCATGATGATTCAAGTGGCTATGTGTTCAAGATCGATTCATTTATGTATCCATTCCTAAAGGTATATTTTTTTGTCATGGCATTGTCAAAGACTTTGCAAGTGCACAATTTGGTTCATGTTGTGTTTTCATTTGATCAAGTGATATCCAAAGCATTCTTGTAAGAATGATTAAGATTGTTCAACATGGAATCAAGTCTTTATTTAATTTCAAGTGAAGATTCAAAGGTTGAAAATAAGTTTCAAATGTGAATATGGCATCAACATGAAATTTCAACTTTCAATTCTCATGGTTTCTTTCTAATTAAGTTTTACAAGTCATGGCTACAAACAATTTTCAATTAGTCACACAAAAAATGTTTCAAATAAATTCCAAGGGTGAGATAATACATTTCAAACCAAGATACAAATTTTAGCCTAAGCCCATAAGGAATTTCAAATACAAGTTGCAAACAAATAAAAAAAGTGAGACAAGTCCAGTTGCTACAATTCCAAAACGACGATATGTTGAAAAGTATTTCGGGGGTGTTTTATCGTATCCACAGGGATTGTATAGATATTACCTCCGTTCTATAGTCGAAATCGTTTTAAAATTTAAAGTAACAAAGAGTTTGGTTGATTTGTATCAGATTGTTTGCATAAGAATTTAATAACAACGGTAAAGAAATTGGTTTTAAACGTTTGGTAAAAACATTCCAAGATTAGGGTCCGATAATCCGTTTTATAAGTATTTACTCGATAAAGTATGTGAACTTGTTAACAATGAATATAATCACATATCCTCTCAACAAGTTTATCTCTAACACTTGTTGTGGGATTTATCATTTTGATCCTTAGATGATCTCTCACTCTAACTATCAATATGATAACATTCAAAGATCAATATTTATGAACATTAACTCTCAAAACTATCTCTAGCCTCATCATTGTTGATGGATTAAAACTTAGGTCAAGTCTTAGAACATATTTCTCAATCATGAACCAAAACAAAATATAAACCATACAAACAAAGTTTTTCACCTTATTTTAATCATCAACAATGTTCACAAACTAAATATCAAGATCAATACATAAAAATAGAGGATTACCTACCACTAATCTTGACACAAGAGATGTTTAGCTACCCATTGTCATGGTAGCTTGATCAACAAGTAATAGACAATGATTTTATTGCATCAATCTTCAATGGATCAAGGACTGAAGCATAAAAGCTTTGGATTCTAAGAAAAATAAATAAAGATGAAGTTTTAAGGCTCCAAATGTGTTTCTAGGTTACAAAGATCTTTTAAAAAAGTGTTATCTTACAAAATATCTACAAAACACCCTAAATACCACTTTCTGCCCCAGACAAATTTGCCAGGCGAGCTCCAAAATTCTCCAGGCGAAACCAATAAGCTCAGCCACGTGACAGAACAGTGCAGAGAAAGCCGGGAAAAATATCTGAACTCTCTAGGCGAAATTCAGCTTCGCCAGGCGAATCTCTTTCGCCTCATCTTCGCCTGGCGAATCTTCCAGCGAAGCACTTCCAGTAGCTACTGGAATCGAAATCAATTTTCGCTGGTTGCCTCGCCAGGCGAAAGCCTGGAGAATTCCACCTTTCGCCACCCCTTCGCCTGGCGAAGGTCATGTAGCTTGTAGGCACATGACTTTGTTCATTTCTTCGTGTTTTCTTCTGATTTTTGCCGCGTCCTTTTTACAAAAATTGCTGCAAAACTAAACAAAACATCAAAACGACTAAATATAGACATTGATTAAAAAATCATTTAAAAATAAGCTGTTTCGCATTCAGACATCTGGAAACAAGCTTAAAAATTCCGTAAATTGATCTAAAATTCATTCAAAACTAAACACCTATCAAACTCTCCCCAACTTGCCTCGTTCTTTGCCCTCAAACAAAAGTAACTTTCAACAATCACAAGCAAGTTTTCAAACCACCAAATCAACCGAAAAAAAATCAATGGTTCAAACTCAACAATCACACGCACAAAGTATTTTCACAAAGTTGCATAGAATCAAAACATGATTATGAATTAAGTTCTAAACACAACATCATACAATGCAAAATCAAGTACCTACAAGTTCAAGTTGAGTCACCTAAATTCACTTATTATCAAACACACTATGTGCATAATTTCACAAGGGACAAAACACTCTCACAAGCAATCGTGCCACATCCGGAATCATTCATGCATTCATCTCACAAAGCTATCATAAATTAATAGAAACAAATATCACTAAGGACTTTTATGGTTGTAATCTGGCTTGGGTTAAAAACAAAGGTCATATTTACACATCCATTGAACAAAAAATGGGTAATAACTATGAAGAGCATTTCGTTTTCAACTTTTTTATTCTTTTTCACTCCTTATTCCTTCCTTTCACAATGTATTCCCTTCTTTTAATTTTCTTTTCTTTTTTTGATTTTTGTTCTTTTTCTTTCTTTTTGTTTCATTTTTCTTTTCCTTAGAATGCATTGTATCACTAATTCATTTTTCTCCTTTCAAAGTAAACCATTCTCCTCAACTTCAACATTACTATAAGCTTAGCTTAAATGATCTTCAAAATGGGTTAACTTCAGGTTCATGATTTACAATAAAAAATTTCTTTTTAGGCTTAAAAGGTGTTTCAAATACGCGCACACTCACAAGGTTACTTGAAGTGTTTTTGGAATGGTGCTTTTTCTCATAGTACTAAAAAATTTGCCTTGATCATTTCTAAGTTTCCAACATTTAAAACAAACTCACAAGATTTAACATTAACAAAACGAGTAAAACAACAATTACTTGAACTCTATTTTTGGTGAACAATGGAAAGCATCTCACTTTTGTGGTTTTGTTCTAATTGATTCACACATGAACAAGTATTTATAACACAATGCATTACCATAATTTTGTATAAAGCACTAACTCACAATCATGCTAAAAATCAACAAAACAAACATTCACACTTTGATTGTGCACATTGTCATACCCCAAATTTTGACCACTAAGATTTTCCATCATTGTGCAAATCATCACCACAATATGGAGGAACCATCTTGCCTCATCAGTCTCCCTAAAGATGGGTGAGCATCCACTACCATCAAAATTAGGGTTTCTAGCCCTCTTAGAGCCTTAGACAAAGGATCAATTAAGGAATGACATGATCTTCAACTTGTCTAAACCTCTCAAACATACACAGAGGATCAAAAAGGACTCCCACTCCAAGGATTAAGCACAAAGCTGTTCCCTTCTAGGTGGATCAAGCCTCAAGATCGCCGGTATCACCAAATTAGGGTTTTGGTCGATCAAGGCCTCCAAAGGGAAATTTTCCTCTCGGCATGAGCCAAAGATCCAAAACATAACCTAATATACCCCATGGGACCTCATGGACCCAATCATCAAAGTCAATTTTGCCTCAGGGGTTGCATTCATCAAAAATCAGGAATTAGGGTTTCTTGACCTAATTCACCCCTAAGTTGACTTTTGGGGCAAATCATGAGCCAAGACCTCAAGAGAGGGTTTGAGGGTCTCTAATGAACTATATTGATCCATTTGGAACAATGGATTAATCCAAGAAGCTTGAGCAATAAGTCTCAATTTCATCTGCACCACAATTAGGGTTTTAAGGAAAAAGTCAACTGTAACTTTGACTTTTGACCAGGACATGCTCCCAAACCCTAGGACATGCGTCAATATACCCCATGACACCCATGGAACATGTCCATCAAGTTTGATTTAGGTCAAGGACGTGATTTCCTGAAGAATTGCACAATTTGGAATTCATCTGATAAAAAGTCAACTGTGCACAAAAGTCAACTTTGACTTTTTGAGATTTTTCACCAAAATGGATTTTTAACCCTAAAATGATGTTAATGTATGATTTGAATCATCATTCATCAAGAAAAATCAAGAAAAGTTGGATAACTTGTAAAAGGGGTAACCATAAAAACTTAGAAAATTTTCCAAGTTAAAAATAAAGTGGCTAGGATACCAACTTTGGAGGATCATAACTCCTAAACCACAAGGCCATTTTTTCCCATCCAAAGCTTGATTTGTAGATCTCACTGCCCTCTACAAAAACTTCAACTAGACCTAACTCCAATTCATTGTGGATTTTGAGCTATGAGTGAGCCAAAATGGTTGAAAATGTGAAAGTACACCATTTTCCAACACTTAGAAAAAATTCTGTCCAAGACAGATTTTGTTGAAACACCAAAACTTGTGAGATATTTTCACATAGATGCAAGCTGAATCAAGTCCAAAGTTAAACATCAATGTTATTGCATATGTTGCCAAGAATTCAAAGAGCTTAACAGCATGAATTGATTCAACTTGAGCCAAGAGAAATCCATGCCCAAAGTCATGCTGCTGCAAGCTGTTTTGGAAAAATCAGTTTGCATGTTTGCTTGCCACACACGATTTTGAACCAAAAACTGAGGATCAGCATGCCACATGTATTCAAACCAATCACATTGCATCTGATCCAACTGATAAATCTGAGTCAAAAAGCCAAGGAATCTTCCAACTTGAAATTCATCCACTTTGGCACATTTTCCCTTGAATTAAAGTGCATTAATGTGGAATAGTGCATTGTCAAGGTAGCTACCCTACTCAGTCAAATTCTCTGATTAAACAACAATAAAAACATCTGAGGAATGTGATTTTGGTCAAGGCATAGCCCTGCTCTTGGGAATGGTTAGCTTGCCTTGCTTGAGAAGAAATCCTCCAAGCTAATCCATGCCAATGTGATCTGATCCAGCAGCCATTCACTATTCCTCTAAAACAAAAGTTGATCACCTATAAGTAGAGGTCCCAATGGATCATTCAACTCACACCAAAGCTAGTTACAACACTGCTTTCTCTCATTCTTTCTTAAACCTCAAGTTTTTTAGTTTTTTGAGTAACCACTATCGGGTTTTGAGTTGCAGCCATAGGCAATCAATTCCAATTGCTCAAACACAACACATATGATGTATTTGAGGTGTCCAAACACTTAAACACTGACTGTAACACCTCAGGCTCAAAATCACCCTTCAACCAAGCCATTATGCCTCAATTATGCAGGTGGAGGTCTCCAGCTTGATCCAAAGAGTTTCAAAGTGTTCCAAAGCTTGTAACACACTCCGTAACATCCATTGAAGCTGTAGGGATCATTAATTCACGACTGGAACAAATTTTGTGCAGAGTTCCATTTCAGCTTGCATCAAGGTAAGCCTCAAAACTCAAACTCCATGATCCATGCATATTTCCTCGCATGATATTTTTGCCAATTGCTTGCCATCATATGCTGATTGTTTTCCCTCAGAAAATTTGATCATAGCACTCATAATCATGCCTACTCGATTGCTTTTGCAAAATTAGGGTTCATACGGCCACAATGATATAATTTGCTATACACTGAAAATGAATGAAATTGGGTATTGGCATCTTCTTCCTTGTGAAAAAACGCATGAGTTTGGTGTTTGAATGATGTCCAATGGTTGAGAGATGAGTGAGATATGGTGCTTCATGCACGAGCTCGAGGAAGAAGATGGCCATGGCGCCATTCTTCAGGTTTTCCAACTAAGTTTGATATATATTTTTCACTTGCCATGTTATTAATGAATTGGCATTGCGCCCCAGCGGTTCATCAGCTGGTTTTGTGTGTATTGGCAAGCGAGAGGTCTGGGGTTCGAATCCCCCTCGCCCCAGACTTCTTTTTATCACTTGTTTATTTTGTTATTTTTCATATTATTATTTTTAATGATTTGAAAAATTAATAACTCCTTCAATTTTTATCATTTTTTATTGGTTCTTTTTGCAATAATTCACAAAAATATTGAAATATTTGATTCCATAAATAAATTAGATTTATATTATTTATTTAATATAATTAGTATTTTTGTGAATAAATTCATTTTTAATTGTTTTTAAACCTTCTAAAAGTGAATATTTACTTTGAAAATCAAAACCTAATGAGTTTAAATATTCCTTGTGATTATCCCTCATTTTTTTCAAACCTTAAACAAAATCATAAAGGGATTATTCAAATTTATTTTGTATTTTGTTTGATTTTCTTTAAATATTTACTTTTAAAGATTAAAATTAGGGTTTTTGATTAATTCAACTTTCAAAATTGATTTTCAAATACATTTGGGCCTCTATTAGAGTGTAAGACCCAACACCCTTGTACATAAAACATTTTGGGCCTCATTCGTTGTATACGTCCCTCTGTACATTTTCAAATAAACAGCACGATCGTCGCCTTTTCAAAATAACCCTGGGCCTACCCTCGAGTAGTAAGACCCATTCATTTTCTTAAAACTCACTTGGGCCTCTATAAGAGTGTAAGACCCAATTCCTTTTTAACCAAAACCATTTTTGGGCCTCACTTATTGTATAAGTCCCTTCGCGTTAAAAGAAAACCTCGGCGCGATTGCCATTTTAAACGAAAAATCATCTAGGCCCACCCTCGAGTAGTAAGACCCATCTCTTTTTCCTTAAACTTTTTTTGGGCCTCTATTAGAGTGTAAGACCCAACACCCTTGTACAGAAAACATTTTGGGCCTCATTCGTTGTATAAGTCCCTCTGTACAAATTCAAACAGTGCGCTCACTGATAAAACCCTGGGCCTCTCCTTGAGCTGTAAGCCCCAAATCTTTCTTTTTCAAAGCACTTTCTCCTTTGATTTTGAATATACTGTTGTTTTCAATCTTTCTTTGATGAACAACTAACCAAACAGCATGGAAGCTCTACAACCGAGTAAGTGGTTATCGCTTTCATTTACCGCTTTCATATACATATAACTGTATTGTGGGGCTGTTTCACTGTAAGTCTTCTTTCATAAACTCATATCAACTGTGTAATAATAGTATAGATATTTAGAGTTTCCCCGACAACTACGTCTAGCATTAAGCCCGTTGATCACTCTTAGAAATAGTCTAAACTAGATCCCCATAGGATTACCAGACACAGTCTTCCCTCCTCTTGGGGTTAAACAATATGGAGATATGAAAGGCAGCATTCTCTGTGAACCCTTTCATAGACTGTCACTCATAGAAGTTGTCAAAGAAACTCTATTCCCCAGGGATGATCTTTTCTCTGTGAATGGCATCTCTTGAGTTTCTTCCAAATTCTCGAACTTTCCTGGCTTGATCTATTCTCGGTGAATGGCATGTCTTGAACTTCTCAGGGTTTGGGGACCCACAGGCTTCTTAAAAGCACTTGTCAAGAAGCTCTACTCCCCAGGGATGATCTTTTCTCCGTGAATGGCATCACTTGAGTTTCTTCCTAATTCTCGAACTTTCCTGAATCGATCTATTCCTTGTGAATAGCTTGCCTTGAATTTCTCGAGGTTTGGGGACCCATCGGCTTCTTAAAAGCAATCGAACTCCTCTTGGGCATCGAACAAGGACCCACAGGCTTCCTAAAAGCAACCCCGCCTCCTCTTGGGCTTAGTACAAGGACCCTACGGCTTCTTAGAAGTATTCACAGCCTCCTCTTAGGCTTCGTATAATGATCTCTTCCTCCGGGAATGATAGCCTCCTCTTGGGCTTAGTACAAGGACCCGTCGGCTTCTTAAAAGTTTCCAGCCTCCTCTTGGGCTTCGTACAAATTGTCCCGACGACCTCCTAGAGGTATAGGAACAGAACTTAATCATCTCCATAGAACAGTCCTTTCAAGAGTCTACTACTATTTCTCAAAACATAGTACAAAAGATGAAACTCTAGACTTGGACAGTCTAATTTCCTTGAGTCTCAAATACATTCTCAAGCACCCTTCAAAATAGGAAGAAAACCTATAGACTCGAACAGTCTCAATACCCTTCGGTTTTCCCGCTACCTTAAAGAACAGGCATAACCCGGATCCTTGAATCAAATCCTTGAGTACAGTGTTGCTCATATAAGAACTGATTTTCTCTTTGAAATCAGTATACTGGACCTGTCACTTAACTTAAACAACGTTTAGCCTCTCTCTCGGGCTTTGTACGAGACACATAAGAGACTCCCTCGTTGTGTCAATCACCCATTTCGCCTCCATCTCGGGCTTTATACGAGATACAAAAAGGTTCTTATTGAGCCAAACCAATTTTAGCCTCCATCTCGGGCTTCGTACGAGATACAAAAACTCTCTTGTTGAGTCAAATAGCCTCCATCTCGGGCTTTATACGAGATACCAAAAGATTCCATCGTCGAGTCAAAACCTTTTAGCCTCTCTCTCAGGCTTCGTACGAGACACACAAAAATACCCTCTTGTTGGGCCAATAGCCTCCTCTTAGGCTTCGTATAAGAAAACCATTGGTTAATCCAATTAACCTTTTAGCATCAAAGCTGTGCCTCGTTCACAGCGCACAAACATCAACAACTCCTTCCCCTTCATCTAATTGCTGTAAGCGGCAAGCCTCTGGATCATCTACATCCATGCCACTGTCCCTCTTTTAGCATGAGAAATTCCTAAGGAAAGATAGCATTGCTCTACACTGAGTTAAAGTCTTCTCCTTCAGGTTAAAATCCCTTATAAAGGAAATTATGGCATTATCGGATTCACATATCCCGGTTAAAGTAATTCTCCTTTATAACCAGTCACCCAACAGTTGTGACATACCAACCCCTCTTTAGAGATGACAAATTCTCTCTAAAGTCAACACCTTTTAGCTTCACATCATGGACTTTGAACAAGATATAAATAGACCCTTCAGCTTCACATCTTGGGCTTTGAACAAGATACAAACCACCTTTCGCTTCATGTCTTGGGCTTTGAACAAGACACCAAAAAAAAAACCATTTCCTCTCATAGAATAGGAGGAACTACGAACGCTCTGATTTCCCTATTTCGGTAAACGGGAATACGTAGGCATAAGATTGAAAGGAAAATCTTAGCGAGCACAATCAACAAAAAACCTAAATCCCATACTCTCACATCAAAAAGCATCAGTCCTAACACCCTAATCCTTGTTCCCCACCAGAAACCTTCTGTCAAAATAAAAAGAAAGAAATCAGTATTGGCGAAAATACAAATAACCAGTACAAAGGCCCCCCACATTGAACGCATCCGTAACCTAACAGACCACTGTTTAAACTCAGTATGCAAGCAGGGTTAATTGGAGACATCTATTTCCCTTCCTTCATCAGCTTTAATAGGATAAAAAATGAATCGACCTGTAGTAAGCTCAAACCGCAGAGAGCGACCATCGCTTAAGAACCGCGTCCAAAATCGCTCGCTACAGAAAAATGGCGCCCACCGTGGGGCCTTTCTTCTAAACCTTTTTTTCTTCACTTATGTGAAAACCACAGATTGGGGCTTCTGCCGGGGAACCCATTTTCTGTCAGGAACTTAGGATTCATAGCTTTAAAGGTCTAGGATGATTAGGACAAATATATATACTGCTTTTCCTAATTGCTACACGTGTTTATTTTTCTGCTAATGGGAATGCGTGTTATGCCGCATGTGGAAAGATTGAGTATACACTTAAGATAAGTGATGGCGATGAGGTCGACCATCAACCTCAGTGGAGGCTGGCCAATGTAACCCATTCTCTCACCTAGACATTGGGCCGATTGTTAAGTCTGAGAAGTTGAGGAGCCAAACCCTTTCGTAGTGCGGAAACTATCGGGAATAGTTGTTACGCGATACTACCCTCATTTGAGGCTGGTGATCTATTCTCGGTGAATGGCACTTACTCTAAGATTGCTCTACAACTCGCTGGCGATCCGCTTGTTGTTTTACTTTCCTGGGAGGAGCTGATGATAATGAGTACAGGTACAAAAATCACCCTAGTATAAACCTTTGGGGATGGGTAGAGCCTTGACTTCATGACAACGAGCCTTTGACCCCATGTTTTTTCTATGTTTTTGTGTGCTGCATTCATGCATTCATTTAAAAAACATTAAAACATTCAAAAAACTTCTCTTCTAGTCTCTCTGTTTTTCAAATTAAACTAAGACTATGATTGCAAATATCAGAGAAGAGGATTACGCTAATGGATTTCGGTAGAAGGAGAACTCATACGTACACCTTCAAGGTTCCAAAACTAGAGGATTTGAGAAGGTTAGCAAGGATGATCACTAACCCTGAGGCTTTCAGAGCCAAGCACGGAGGTCTGTTACCACTATTAAGAGTCCATGTGATTGAGGGAATCATGGATGCGCTCATTCAGTTTTACGATCCGGTTTATCACTGTTCCACATTCCCGGGTTACCAGCTAGCACCAACACTGGAGGAGTATTCTCATCTGACTGATCTACATATCAATGACCGAGCTCCGTTTTCTGGACTGGAAGAAATTCCAAAGAATCAGACCATTGCAAGAGCAATTCATTTGGACGAGTCTGAGGTCAGGACTCACATGACCGCTAAGGGTGGCATCCAAGGTTTTCCAGCCCAGTTCTTGACGCATAAAGCCTTGTATTTTTCCAGTATAGGAAACATGACTGCTTTTGAAAGCATCTTTGTCTCACTCACCTACGGGTTATTTTTGTTTCCCAACATCAATAACTTCGTCGATATTAACTCCATTAAGGTTTTTCTCAATGGAAATCATGTGCCGACTTTGCTCGCAGATGCATATCATTCTGTACACTTAGGCGTCGATATCAACCGGTAGCAGCTGTAATTCCTGCTATCAGCCTTGCGCCTATTCCTACGTATCAACCTCAGGTTGCGCAGAGCCAACCTGATCAACAAAGGACACAACAGCCTCTTCAGCAGGCTCGTCCTCCATATAACAACAACCGTACAACACGACCACCAGGATTTGATCCTATACCAGTGACGTACGCAGAGCTGTTTCCATTACTGATAGCCAAGGGGCACATTCAGACTAAGTCCCCTCTTGCAGTACCGGAAAATCCGCCTTTTTGGTTTAAGGTGGATCAAACTTGCCCTTATCATCAAGGAGGTTCAGGGCATAACATTGAGACTTGTCTCAATTTCAAGTCCGACGTGCAAAAGCTTGTTAGGAGTGGGGTCTTATCTTTCAAGGATACAAATCCTAATGTTCTTACGAACCCGCTGCCTCAACATGAGAAGGCTGCAGTCAATTTGATAGAAGGAGAGACTAACAATGTCTATCAAATTCACGATGTACTCTTGTTAAAGACCAATCTGGTTAAGATGCATTGTAGACATAGTGGATATGGCCATGTGCCACCTCATAACTATCACCAGTGTGATATCTACTCTAAAGACAATCAAGGATGCTCTGTAGTGCAAGCAGCTCTACAGGAACAGATGGATCTTAGATGGATCCCAGAGCACCGAGTTCGTGGAGTTAACATGGTTTATACAAATTCCAACGTCACTCAGAACCACGATATCCGTGCAATGAATGTCAATTTGGTGGCAATGCACTCAAGGCAAAGCCAGTATCATAATCTGCCACGGCATGATTACAGTTCCTGTCTGACTTGCTTGATAAATAAAAAGGGATGCTCTTTCATACAAGAGGCCCTCCAGCGTCAGATGGATCTTGGATGGATCCAAGACTACCATGATAGGAACCCTTATCAGATCAACATGGTTCAGATCTTCGATATTCGCGTGATGAATACCAACCTGGTAGAGTTACATGCTGAGCAGGTCCGACTCGGATTCTTAATATCACATGACTATCAAAGCTGTAAAGCGGGTTGTGAAAACGATCGAGGTTGTACCCTTGTCCAGGAGGCACTTCAGCACTTGTTAAATCACTGGTGGATGCCAATTTATATGGATGAAGATACTCAGCAGATTAGTATCAATAACAGGAATCCTACTCGACGTCAAAGTCAGGATGTCCGATCTGTGGAAGCTAACCTAGTGAGGTTACATTGTATTCAAAGTGGGCCTGGTCAGGTGCCACCACACAATTACGACCGTTGTAGCGTTTGTTCGGAAAGTAACCAAGGGTGTTACCTTATGAGAGCAGCTCTTCAGGGTCAAGTGGATCGTGGAGAAATTCGTCCATATCCGGGTTCTGGACCCATCAACTGGACGCCGAACTACCTTGCCGGTCAAGTTGAGGATGTTGTCACCATCTCTGGTCATCATAGGACCAGGGATGTTTTTGTCGTTATCCCTTTACTTGACGAATCTAAGGTCCCCAACCAGGAACGGATCGAGATTACTTATGATGGTCAGAAAAATCAGAAGGTTCCCATAGTCATCTATCTACCGGGACCACTACCGTATGAATCAGCTAAGGCAATCCCTTACAAATACGATGCAACGATGATTGAAAATGGAAAGGAAATTCCATTACCCTCCATCGTGAATATTGCAGACATCAGTCGTGTAACACAGAGTGGTAGAATCTTCAACCGAGGGGTTGGGGAACCTAACAAAGAAAAGGAACTTTAGACGGAAGCTCCTGATCCACCAGTCGGTCAATCCAGTAAACCCGACCTTTCGAAAGATGATGATGAGATGCTGAAGCTCATCCAAAGGAGTGAATACAACATTGTCGATCAACTGTTACAAACTCCTTCAAAGATCTCGGTATTATCACTGTTACTCAGTTCAGAAGCGCACAGGAAGGCTCTACAGAAAGTCTTGGAGCAAGCCTTTGTGGAACAGGATGTAACAATCAGACAGTTCGATAGTATTGTCTCTAACATCACTTCTTGCAACAATTTGGGATTTAGTGATGAGGAATTACCCGAAGAGGGTCGTCGTCATAACATGACGCTCAATATCACAGTTAACTGCCAGGATGATGCTTTAGCCAGCGTACTGGTAGACACAAGGTCAGCCCTGAATGTTATGCCGAAGTCTACTTTGATGCAATTATCATTCAAAGGGCCTCCGATGAGAATCAGCGAGGTCGTCGTCAAAGCATTCGACGGATCCAGAAAAATGGTTATCGGCGAAGTTGATCTTCCCATAACTATTGGTCCTCACACTTTCCAAGTCACTTTCCAGGTCATGGACATCCGGGCAACATACAGTTGTTTATTAGGAAGACCTTGGATACATCAGGCTGGAGCGGTTACGTCAACCCTCCACCAAAAGCTAAAGTTCGTCAAGGACGATCAACTTGTCACGGTTTGTGGGGAACAAGCCTTGCTTGTGAGTAATTTGTCATCATCTACTGGTATAGAACCCGAGGAGGTTATTGGAACTCAGTTCCAAGCACTGTCGGTGAGCAAGGACAATCATTTCAAAGGAGGAACCTCGATTTCCTCATACAACGATGCTATCAAAGCGGTCGAGAGTACCAGTACAACAGGATGGGGACATCTTGTCATTCCTATTGACAATAAAACAAAGAAGGGTCTTGGTTTTTCTGCAACCTGTACCCAGACAGCTGCCAGCAATGGAAGTCTTCATCCCCTTCAAAACTTCTTCCACAGTGGACGTTTCATTCACCCAGTGTCTCAGACAGTTCATGCTATCAATGAGGAGGATCCCTCTGACACAGATGAAGAATGGAAGTCCTATCTTAACAAGCTCGGTTATATGTCTCAGGAAGAGGTGCCTACGCCATTTTGCTATCGCGCACAGAGTCCGAGATTTATACCAAGGTCAGATGTCGAAATGATATATGGAGGTTGTGATCCGGAAGGATGCCGGGCTCCGCCAAACTCATTATAGGAGGACACTCTGATGAAAGACAACTTTGACAACAATTACTATGGCCCAATGGATGGTCTGCCAATGTGGCAGCCTTACCTAGGAAACTTGGGGCAAGAGAGTCAGTCGAACAATGAAAATCGGCTGACCGTCATTGAACAGAATACCTGTGTCCCCACCACGTCATGGGATCAACACTCAGGTCATTCAGAAACTACTCAACATGAAGATGAATTCGCAACGTTTGCAGGACTTGAATTCATCAACTATGCTTTTTCCTGAGGTCAACGTCATCGAGAGAGATGACTCCTCCAGTTCCAAAGAAGTTTGGGACACTCTGGGAGAACCAAGTGGAAAATGTGACTATATGGTCAAGTACACCGCTCCCGAAAGCTCTCGTATCAGGCTCGAAGATATCCAGCCAACTGGATGGGGAGATATACCTAAGAGTACAAATGCTATGCAAAATGCAACAGAGGAATCCTCCTACGACAACTCTTCCTGTGAGACAGATTCCAATGATCCTACTCCACCAGAAATCAGCGTCATTTCTGAAGACAAATCGAGGAAGGTGCCAGACTTTGTGATTCACTGAGGAGTTCGCCGCCAATGGGTTACCGTCGAGGTTCCGAAGGTCGTGCATCAGTCAAAGTAATTTCCATCTTTAACCTTTCACCCTGCCCAGGTGAAACGGATGTTTTGATAGGGCTCGCTTTCTGTAAATTTCCCTCTTCGCTTTGCCCGAAGCGACAGAGTTTTGTTTTATAGGGTTGTAGTTTCAAGATTCGACTTGTTCATTAATAAAATAATGTCGTTCTGTAATTTCCGCATTAATTGTTGTTTTCTCTTTTTGCTTTTTCAGAAAATGGTAATCCTTAAAAACAATTAAAAATAAAAACAAGCAGTAAAATAAAACACTACACACACTTGCATTTTCCTCTATCTCTTCTAAACACGAATCATCACGTCATGCAGATTGCTTATTTTAAACCCCGTTGAAACAGACGATCCGATGCCTTCTCCCAACTTTGAGTTCCCGGTATTTGGGGCTGAAGAAGAAGATGACGACAAAATTCCAGAAGAGATCTCCCGATTACTCAGACGAGAGGAAAGGTCCATTGAACCTCACAAAGAACCGTTGGAAACGGTAAACTTGGGTTCAGAGCAAGAGAGAAAAGAAGTCAGGATTGGGGCACTGCTCGGTCCAATTGCTAAAGAGGGTTTGATAAAGCTTCTCAAAGAATTCCTCGATGTATTCGCTTAGTCCTATCAGGATATGCCAGGGTTGGATACCAGCATCGTGGAACATCACTTACCGTTAAGATTGGAATGTCCGCCTGTAAAGCAAAGGTTGAGACGCACTCACCCGGACATGGCCATCAAAATCAAAGAGGAGGTACAAAAATAGATTGACGCAGGTTTCCTCGCCACATCAGAATATCCTCAATGGTTATCCAACATCGTACCCGTTCCGAAAAAGGACGGAAAGGTCAGAATGTGTGTTGATTACAGAGATCTGAACAAGGCAAGTCCAAAGGCCGACTTTCCTTTACCACACATTGACATGCTGGTAGATAGCACAACAAAGTTCAAAATTTTCTCCTTCATGGATGGATTCTCGGGCTATAACCAGATCAAAATGGCGCCGAAAGACATGGAGAAAACTTCGTTCATTACCCCATGGGGTGCGTTTTGTTACAAGGTAATGCCGTTCGGTTTGAAGAACGTCGGGGCAACCTATCAAAGGGCCATGATTACTCTCTTTCATGACATGATACATAAGGAAATCGAGGTATATGTCGATGATATGATTGCAAAATCAAAAACAGAGAGTGAGCACGTTGAACATCTGTCAAAATTGTTCGAGCGTTTAAGAAAGTTCAAGCTCCGCTTGAATCCCAACAAGTGCACCTTCGGTGTCCGTTCTGGGAAACTATTAGGGCTCATCGTCAGCCAGAAAGGAATTGAGGTTGATCCTGACAAGGTCAAGGCCATTCAAGAAATGCCTTCTCCGAAAACTAAAAAACAAGTCAGGGGATTCTTGGGACGTTTGAACTACATCTCCAGATTCATATTCCTCAAGACCGCGACGTGTGCGCCGATCTTCAAGTTACTTAAAAAGAACCAGGATTGCGTTTGGTCTGAAGATTGCCAAACCGCCTTCAACAGTATTAAGGAATATCTGCTGAATCCTCCGATTCTATCACCTCCAGTGGAAGGAAGACCACTGATCATTTACCTCACAGTCCTAGAGGACTCAATGGGATATGTACTTGGCCAACAAGACGAAACTAAACGGAAAGAGTCTGCCATTTACTATCTAAGCAAGAAATTCACCGACTGCGAAACTCAGTACACGATGCTTGAGAAAACTTGTTGTGCTTTGGCTTGGGCAGCCAAACGTCTTCGCCAGTACATGATTCGTCATACTACTTGGTTGGTCTCCGAAATGGATCCAATCAACTACGTTTTCGAAAAACCTGCTCTTACGGGAAGAATTGCCCGTTGGCAGATGCTGTTATCAGAATATGACATAGAGTACCACGCTCAGAAAGCCGTTAAGGGAAGTATTTTAGCCGATCATTTGGCTCATCAACCGATTGACGATCAAGAATCAACCGGGTTTGACTTCCCAGACGAAGATGTCATGTATCTAAAAATGAAAGATTGCGACGAACCGCTACCTAGTAAAGGGCCAGAACCAGGTTCCCAATGGGGACTTATCTTTGACGGAGCAGTTAATCATTATGGAAACGGAATTGGGGCAGTCATTGTTACCCCTCAGGGTACCCACATTCCTTTCACTGCTCGACTTACGTTCAAGTGTACGAACAACAAGGCCGAATACGAAGCTTGTATTATGGGTCTCGAGGAAGCAATTGATTTAAGGATCAAAAACTTGGACGTATACGGCGACTCAACCTTGGTTATCAATCAGATAAAAGGAGATAGGAACACATACCAATCAGGACTAATTCCGTACAAACACTACGCGAGAAGGTTGCTACCTTTCTTCAACAGAGTCGAGTTTCATCACATCCCTCGTGAGGAGAATCACATGGCTGATGCATTAGCCACTATCTCTTCCATGATTAGTGTAGGTCAATGGAATGACATACCTAAGATTGACATAATGTACCTTGAAAGGCCCGCTTACATCTTCACGATTGAAGCAGTCATAGACGACAAACCTTGGTATCACGATATCAAATGCTTCCTTCAGACACAAGAGTACCCATCTGGGGCACTCAGAAAAGACATGAAACCCCTCAGAAGATTGGTTGGAAACTTCTTCCTGAGCGGTGACACTCTTTATAAGAGGAATTTTGACATGGTTTTGCTTCGTTGCGTCAACAGACCAGAAGCAGACATGCTTATGAAAGAAATTCATGAAGGATCCTTTGGCACTCATGCCAAAGGACACACAATGGCGAGAAAAATCTTAAGAGCAGTGTACTACTGGTTGACCATGGAATCCGACTGCTACAAGTACATGAGGAAGTGTCACAAGTGTCAGAAATACTCCGACAAAATTCATGTACCGCCATCACATCTCAAAGTTCTTTCTTCCCCGTGGCCTTTTTCCATATGGGGAATCGACATGATTGGCATGATTGAACCCAAGGCTTCAAACGGACATCGGTTCATCCTAGTAGCCATTGACTACTTCACCAAGTGGGTCAAAGCAGCGTCATTCGCCAATGTAACCCGACAAGTGGTGATCCGATTTATCAAAAAAAATATCATCTGCCGTTATGGTGTTCCAAGCGAGATCATTACTGATAATGGATCTAACTTGAACAATAAGATGATGAAAGAGTTGTGCGTAGAGTTCAAGATCGAACACCATAACTCATCTCCCTACCGACCCAAGATGAACGGAGTGGTAGAAGCGGCTAATAAGAACATCAAGAAGATCGTTCAAAAGATGGTTGTAACCTACAAAGACTGGCACGACATGCTACCCTTTGCTCTTCACGGTTATCGCACATCTGTCCGCACTTCAACAGGGGCTACCCCTTTCTCTCTAGTATATGGCATGGAAGCAGTGCTCCCCATAGAAGTAGAGATCCCATCAATCCGAGTACTGATGGAAGCTAAGCTCACCGAAGTTGAATGGTGTCAAACCCGACACGACGAATTAAATCTAATCGAAGAAAAGAGAATCACGGCACTATGCCACGGTCAATTGTATCAACAAAGAATGAAGAAGGCGTTCGACAAAAAGGTTCGACCCCGCATCTTCAGGAAAGGAGACCTCGTGCTCAAGAAGATACAATCTTTTCTCACTGACTCTCGGGGCAAATGGACCCCAAATTATGATGGCCCCTATGTGGTCACGAAAGCTTTCTCAGGCGGCGCCTTGAGACTTGCAACCATGGACGGAGAGGAATTTGCCTACCCCACGAATGTTGATGTAGTCAAGAAATACTTCGCCTAAACTAAAAAAAAAACGTCTCGGTGGATTGAAAACCCGAAAGGGCTGTCCAAGAAAAAGTTAGAGACATGAAAAAATCATCCCGATGGATTGGAAAACATCATAGTACAATCCAGGCAAAAATTAGGGATAATGGCAAGTAACTATGTTCAACAGAGGCAAGTCCCTCGGCAGCAGTAGTTACACCATCCATTGGAGGAAAATTCTAGTCAAGGTCATCTTCGACAAAAGCTCAGGATGCCCCGAATTCAAAGTTGGTAGAAGGATAGTGGTCGTTATGTTTCAACGTAGCCCTTTTCCCTGTAAATTACCATTTTCTAGCTTTGTATATACTCTTTGGAATCACGCGTTTCGCTGATCTCCATCTTATCAATAAAATTTGAGCCCTTGTGCTTTTGTTTGTAATTCTTATTTGTTTTAGCTTTACAGAACGACGTTGTTAACATGATTAACGATTCTTGAAATAAAACAAAAATGAATTTACTTGTTAAAACTTTTTCTGCTTTTAAATTAAAGTCGGCAATTCCTTTTGATTGTTGAACATCAGAAAAGGATCAACCGCTTCTCCAGAAGTAAGCAAACTTCAAAGTGCAGAATCAAAGTACTCCTTCTAACCCAGTACGCCTGAATGAAGGATCAACTGAGTTAGAGACCTTGTTTCGTCTGATACGCCTCGGCCGAGTTCTCATCTCCTAAGCCCGACCAACATAGCTCCCAACAGGGACCATCTTTCCTAAGCAAGGTGGAATTGCTATCTTGAACCGGCGATATTTCTACACGCCCCGCAATGGCCGAGTATCCAGTCGTGTTCACCCGTCAGTTTGTATGTCGCGTCAGTTTTGTCAGCATAAACATACATACATCATGCATTATTGATTTGCATTCATAATCATATTGCCTCACTATCACTCTAGTAGGTCTTGTCCCTTAGTGATGGGAGTCCTCTCAATCGAGTTGTCAGTTCTTTCCTCGTTAGGAAATACTGTGTCTGAACAATCTTTTCTCCAGTTTATTTCTGGATTGAAATTGGCCCTTGACCACTTTGATAACTTGAACCTCTGAAAAACCAGAGGAACCTTCAGTCAGCATCACTCTTCGCCATTGAAGATGATCTCGTTTCTTTCCTGGATTCAGGAAAATCCACAGGGAAAGCCTCGTAATCAGAGATTCGGCAGCACGCCAGTTTCGCTCCAAAAAGATCGCTGATGAAAAGGTCATCGGCACCTCAAAATTGGACCCCATCATATGGCATTTCTCCGGGAAGATCCCAAGAAAAGTATAATGTAAGATCCCAAGCGACAGCAGTCTCCCAAGAGACCTGCTTTTCCCCAGTAGAAACAAATGGCGTCTCCAACAGAGAAGCTTGTGCACCTCTACAACTCAGACGACTGGGTTCCCCAGTAAGTCTGACATCAAAACTTTTTCCACTCAAATGGCATCTCCCCAGGAAAATTCGGCGAGAAGTTTGAGGAAAACCGCTACGCATAGCGTCCCTTGTCAATAAAGTTTATTGACAAAAGAAACTAAGACCAGTTCCTTGGTATGAAACCGAGAACGAGGGGAAGTTTATATCAGAAACTAAGACTAGTTCCTTGGTAGGAAACCAGGATCGAGGGGAAGTTTAAATCAGAAACTAAGACCAGTTCCTTGGTAGGAAACCAGGATTGAGGGGAAGTTTAAATCAGAAACTAAGAGCAGTTCCTCGGTAGGAAACCAGGATCGAGGGGAAGTTCATCTCAAAAGAAAACTGAGACCAGTTCCTTGGCTGAAGACCAGGATCGAGGGGAAGTTTACCTTTTCTAAGTGTCATTGCTTAGCAAAAGAAGATGAATGCGCAAGCTTCCATTCATAGCCATCAAAATTTCGGGTATTCCGATATTTAATCCTCTTCCACCCCGAATGCCCGAATACCTTCGTCATTCACACCTTCGTGTCCAAGAAGATTAAATAGGGGCATCTGTCATACCCCAAATTTTGACCACTAAGATTTCCCATCATTGTGCAAATTATCACCACAATATGGAGGAACCATCTTGCCTCATCAGTCTCCCTAAAGATGGGTGAGCATCCACTACCATCAAAATTAGGGTTTCTAGCCCTCTCAGAGCCTTAGACAAAGGATCAATCAAGGAATGACATGATCTTCAACTTGTCTAAACCTCTCAAACATACACAGATGATCAAAAAGGACTCCCACTCCAAGTATTAAGCACAAAACTGCTCCCTTCTAGGTGGTTCAAGCCTCAAGATCGCCGGTATCACCAAATTAGGGTTTTGGTCGATCAAGGCCTCCAAAGGGAAATTTTCCTCTGGGCATGAGCCAAAGATCCAAAACATAACCTAATATACCCCATGGGACCTCATGGACCCAATCATCAAAGTCAATTTTGCCTTAGGGGTTGCATTCATCAAAAATCAGGAATTAGGGTTTCTTGACCTAATTCACCCCTAAGTTGACTTTTGGGGAAAATCATGAGCCAAGACATCAAGAGAGTGTTTGAGGGTCTCTAATGAACTATATTGATCCATTTGGAACAATGGATTAATCCAAGAAGCTTGAGCAATAAGTCTCAATTTCATCTGCACCACAATTAGGGTTTTAAGGAAAAAGTCAACTGTAACTTTGACTTTTGACCAGGACATGCTCCCAAACCCTAGGACATGCCTCAATATACCCCATGACACCCATGGAACATGTCCATCAAGTTTGATTTAGGTCAAGGACGTGATTTCCTGAAGAATTGCACAGTTTAGAATTCATCTGATAAAAAGTCAACTGTGCACAAAAGTCAACTTTGACTTTTTGAGATTTTTCACCAAAATGGATTTTTAACCCTAAAATGATGTTAATGTATGATTCGAATCATCATTCATCAAGAAAAATCAAGAAAAGTTGGATAACTTGTAAAAGGGGTAACCATAAAAAGTTAGAAAATTTTCTAAGTTAAAAATAAAGTGGCTAGCATACCAACTTTGGAGGATCATAACTCCTAAACCACAAGACCATTTTTTCCCATCCAAAGCTTTATTTGTAGATCTCATTTCCCTCTACAAAAACCTCAACTAGACCTAACTCCAATTCATTGTGGATTTTGAGCTATGAGTGAGCCAAAATGGCTGAAAATGTGAAAGTACACCATTTTCCAACACTTAGAAAAAATTATGTCCAAGACAGATTTTGTTGAAACACCAAAACTTGTGAGATCTTTGCACATAGATGCAAGTTGAATCAAGTACAAAGTTAAACATCAATGTTATTGCATATGTTGCCAAGAATTCAAAGAGCTTAACAGCATGAATTGGTTCAACTTGAGCCAAGAGAAATCCATGCCCAAAGTCATGCTGCTGCAAGCTGTTTTGGAAAAATCAGTTTGCATGTTTGCTTGCCACACACAATTTTGAACCAAAAACTGAGGATCAGCATGCCACATGTATTCAAACCAATCACATTGCATTTGATCCAACTGATAAATCTGTTTCAAAAAGCCAAGGAATCTTCCAACTTGAAATTCATCCACTTTAGCACATTTTGCCTTGAATTCAAAGTGCATTAATGTGGAATAGTGCATTGTCAAGGTAGCTACCCTATTCAGTCAAATTCTATGATTAAACAACAATAAAAACATCTGAGGAATGTGATTTTGGTCAAGGCATAGCCCTGCTCTTGGGAATGGCTAGCTTGCCTTGCTTGAGAAGAAATCCTCCAAGCCAATCCATGCAAATGTGATCTGATCCAGCAGCCATTCACTATTCCTCCAAAACAAAAGTTGATCACCTATAAGTAGAGGTCCCAATGGATCATTCAACTCACACCAAAGCCAGTTACAGCACTGCTTTCTCTCATTCTTCCTTAAACCTCAAGTTTTTTGATTTTTTGAGTAACCACTATCGGGTTTTGAGTTGCAGCCTTAGGCAATCAATTCCAATTGCTCAAACACATCACATATGATGTATTTGAGGTGTCTAAACACTTAAACACTGACTGTAACACCTCAGGCTCAAAATCACCCTTCAACCAAGCCATTATGCCTCAATTATGCAGGTGGAGGTCTCCAGCTTGATCCAAAGAGTTTCAAAGTGTTCCAAAGCTTGTAACACACTCCATAACATCCATTGAACTTGTAGGGATCATTAATTCACGACTGGAACAAAGTTTGTGCAGAGTTCCATTTCAGCTTGCATCAAGGTAAGCCTCAAAACTCAAACTCCATGATCCATGCATATTTCCTCGCATGATATTTTTGCCAATTGCTTGCCATCATATGCTGATTGTTTTCCCTCAAAAAATTTGATCATAGCACTCATAATCATGCCTACTCGATTGCTTTTGCAAAATTAGGGTTCATACGGCCACAATGATATAATTTGCTATACACTAAAAATGAATGAAATTGGGTATTGCCATCTTCTTCCTTGTGAAAAAAAGCATGAGTTTGGTGTTTGAATGATGTCCAATGGTTGAGAGATGAGTGAGATATGGTGCTTCATGCACGAGCTCGAGGAAGAAGATGGCCATGGCGCCATTCTTCAGGTTTTCCAACTAAGTTTGATATATATTTTTAACTTGCCATGTTATTAATGAATTGGCATTGCGCCCCAACGGTTCATCAGCTGGTTTTGTGTTTATTGGCAAGCGAGAGGTCTGGGGTTCGAATCCCCCTCGCCCCAGACTTCTTTTTATCACTTGTTTATTTTGTTATTTTTCATATTATTATTTTTAATGATTTGAAAAATTAATAACTCCTTCAATTTTTATCATTTTTGATTGGTTCTTTTTGCAATAATTCACAAAAATGTTGAAACATTTTATTCCACAAAAAAATTAGATTTATATTATTTATTTAATATAATTAGTATTTTTGTGAATAAATTCATTTTTAATTGTTTTTAAACCTTCTAAAAGTGAATATTTACTTTGAAAATCAAAACCTAATGAGTTTAAATATTCCTTGTGATTATCCCTCATTTTTTTCAAACCTTAAACAAAATCATAAAGGGATTATTCAAATTTATTTTGTATTTTGTTTGATTTTCTTTAAATATTTACTTTTAAAGATTAAAATTAGGGTTTTTGATTAATTCAACTTTCAAAATTGATTTTCAAATACATTTGGGCCTCTATTAGAGTGTAAGACCCAACACCCTTGTACAGAAAACATTTTGGGCCTCATTCGTTGTATAAGTCCCTCTGTACATTTTCAAATAAACGGCACGATCGTCGCCTTTTCAAAATAACCCTGGGCCTACCCTCGAGTAGTAAGACCCATTTCTTTTCTTAAAACTCACTTGGGCCTCTATTAGAGTGTAAGACCCAATCCCTTTTTAACCAAAACCATTTTTGGGCCTCACTTATTGTATAAGTCCCTTCGCGTTAAAAGAAAACCTCGGCGCGATCGCCATTTTAAACGAAAAATCATCTGGGCCTACCCTCGAGTAGTAAGACCCATCTCTTTTTCTTTAAACTTTTTTTGGGCCTCTATTAGAGTGTAAGACCCAACACCCTTGTACAAAAAACATTTTGAGCCTCATTCGTTGTATAAGTCCCTCTGTACAAATTCAAACAGTGCGCTCACTGATAAAACCCTGGGCCTCTCCTTGAGCTGTAAGCCCCAAATCTTTCTTTTTCAAAGCATTTTCTCCTTTGATTTTGAATATACTGTTGTTTTCAATCTTTCTTTGTTGAACAACTAACCAAACAGCATGGAAGCTCTACAACCGAGTAAGTGGTTATCGCTTTCATTTACCGCTTTCATATACATATAACTGTATTGTGGGGTTGTTTCACTGTAAGTCTTCTTTCATAAACTCATATCAACAGTGTAATAATAGTATAGATATTTAGAGTTTCCCCGACAACTACGTCTAGCATTAAGCCCGTTGATCACTCTTAGAAATAGTCTAAACTAGATCCCCATAGGATTAACAGACACAGTCTTCCCTCCTCTTGGGGTTAAACAATATGGAGATATGAAAGGCAGCATTCTCTGTGAACCCTTTCATAGACTGTCACTCATAGAAGTTGTCAAAGAAACTCTATTCCCCAGGGATGATCTTTTCTCCGTGAATGACATCTCTTGAGTTTCTTCCAAATTCTCGAACTTTCTTGGCTTGATTTATTCTCGGTGAATGGCATGTCTTGAACTTCTCGGGGTTTGGGGACCCACAGGCTTCTTAAAAGCACTTGTCAAGAAGCTTTATTCCCCAGAGATGATCTTTTCTCCGTGAATGGCATCTCTTGAGTTTCTTCCTAATTCTCAAACTTTCCGGACTCGATCTATTCCTTATGAATAGCTTGCCTTGAATTTCTCGGGGTTTGGGAACCCTTCGGCTTCTTAAAAGTAAACGGCCTCCTCTTGGGCAGCGTACAAAGACCCACAGGCTTCCTAAAAGCAACCCCGCCTCCTCTTGGGCTTAGTACAAGGACCCTACGGTTTCTTAGAAGTATTCACAGCCTCCTCTTAGGCTTCGTATAATAACCTCTTCTTCCAGGAATGATAGCCTCCTCTTGGGCTTAGTACGAAGACCCGTCGGCTTCTTAAAAGTTTCCAGCCTCCTCTTGGGCTTCGTACAAATTATCCCGACGACCTCCTAGAGGTATAGGAACAGAACTTAATCATCTCCATAGAACAGTCCTTTCAAGAGTCTACTACTGTTTCTCAAAACATAGTACAAAAGATGAAACTCCAGACTTGGACAGTTTAATTTCCTTGAGTCTCAAAGACATTCTCAAGCACCCTTCAAAAATAGGAAGAAAACCTATAGACTCGAACAGTCTTAATACCCTTCGGATTTCCCGCTTCCTTAAAGAACATGCATAACCCGGATCCTTGAATCAAATCCTTGAGTACAGTGTTGCTCATATAAGAACTAATTTTCTCTTTGAAATAAGTATACTGGACCTGTCACTTAACTGAAACAACGTTTAGCCTCTCTCTCGGGCTTTGTACGAGACACATAAGAGACTCCCTCATTGAGTCAATCACCCCTTTCGCCTCCATCTCGGGCTTTATACGAGATACAAAAAGGTTCTTATTGAGCCAAACCAATTTTAGCCTCCATCTCGGGCTTCATACGAGATACAAAAACTCTCTTGTTGAGTCAAATAGCCTCCATCTCGGGCTTTATACGAGATACCAAAAGATTCCATCGTTGAGTCAAAACCTTTTAGCCTCTCTCTCGGGCTTCGTACGAGACACACAAAAATACCCTCTTGTTGGGCCAATAGCCTCCTCTTAGGCTTCGTATAAGAAAACCACTGGTTAATCCAATTAACCTTTTAGCATCAAAGTTGTGCCTCGTTCACAGTGCACAAACATCAATAACTCCTTCCCCTTCATTTAATTGTTGTAAGCGACAAGCCTCTGGATCATCTACATCCATGCCACTGTCCCTCTTTTACCACGAGAAATTCCTAAGGAAGGATAGCATTGCTCTACACTGAGTTAAAGTCTTCTCCTTCAGGTTAAAATCCCCTGTAAAGGAAATTATGGCATTACCGGATTCACATATCCCGGTTAAAGTAATTCTCCTTTATAACCAGTCACCCAACAGTTGTGACATACAAACCCCTCTTTAGAGATGACAAATTCTCTCTAAAGTCAACACTTTTTAGCTTCACATCTTGGGCTTTGAACAAGATACAAATAGACCCTTCAGCTTCACATCTTGGGCTTTGAAAAAGATACAAACCACCTTTCGCTTCACGTCTTGGGCTTTGAGCAAGACACCAAAAAAAACAACCATTTCCTCCCATAGAATAGGAGGAACTACGAATGCTCTGATTTCCCTGTTTCGGTAAACGGGAATACATAGGCATAAGATTGAAAGGAAAATCTTAGCGAGCACAATCAACAAAAAACCTAAATCCCATACTCTCACATCAAAAAGCATCAGTCCTAACACCCTAATCCTTGTTCCCCACCAGAAACCTTCTGTCAAAATAAAAAGAAAGAAATCAGTATTGGCGAAAATACAAATAACCAGTACAAAGGCCCCCCCACATTGATCGCATCTATAACCTAACAGGCCGCTGTTTAAACTCAGTATGCAAGCAGGGTTAATTGGAGACATCTATTTCCCTTCCTTCATCAACTTTAATAGGATAAAAAATGAATCGACCTGTAGTAAGCTCGAACCGCAGAGAGCGACCAGCGCTTAAGAACCGCGTCCAAAATCGCTCGCTACACACATTATTAAGAATTATATCATCACCATCACATGTTTAAGGTTAATAAAGCACTCTTTTTCTTCTTGTGCTAACACACAAAATTTTCAAAAAATAAGGACAAACATCACTTTCTTTGCACAAACACAAACATAAAAAAAAACAGAATTTAAATTAAACCAAAATTTAACTAAACTTAAATTTTATAAGTTATGGTGTAAACACACCGAAGATGTACTCGCCAAAGCAACCCAAAAGTACTTGCTAATAATATAAAACTGAAAATAAAATAAACATAAAATAAATGTCAAAATAGAAATTCTTCACTTTGTAGTCTCCAACCTCTAATTAGCCATATCGTTCAAATCATCTTGCATCTCATCATCTCCATCATCATCACCATCAGCATCAGCTCCAGCTGCTCCTCCCCCTGAAAAGAATGGTAGCCTGCCCACAAGCCAGTTTGCATAATTATCATAATCAGCCCGAGTAGGAAAAGGGGCAACTTCCTGCGGAGTTGTCTGGAATTGGTATAGCTGCTGCATATAGTTAAAATTAAATTCTGATGATCTTTGGTATGCTTCCGCCATGTTCCAAGAATAATTGAATGCCACTCGCATCCTAGGATTCCAAGTTGAAAAATAAAGAGCCTCAGATGGCTCACTAGTTTGCGAACGAGATGATTGGCCCACATTTGTACCCTTCCTCTTCTCAATCAATTTATTTTTGCAATACCTCTCAATATAGTCATCATTGACTACTCCCCTCACTTTCTCATTAATCACATCAGCCATCAGTACCCACTTCTTAAGACAAAGAGCAGTGACAAAGCAAGGAAAAATGATAGGTGCACTAGAATGTACCTCAGGTCTTCGCGTGTTCTCAATAAAATTCTTCATTTCATTCGAAATCACCTGGGCTACATCAACCTCCTTATCTTCCCTGATGTAGTATAAGAGTAGGGCAACATTAACTGGTATTGAGGATCAGTGCATCTTGGGCTTGATGTTGTACAGAATGAGAAGAATGACGACTTGCACATCTTGAGGCATGTCTTCCCTCTTGTACTGGATTGCTTCTCCTTGATGATTCCTTTCCAAACTTCTCCCTTTAAACAGAATGGTCTTGGATATTTTATCGTGATCCAAATGAGTGCCAAGTTCCTTAGTGTAATCATCCTTTTCAAACATCCCTAAAGAACTGGGTTTTCCAAACAGCTCATTTATGGCCTCACGATCGAATCTGATTTCCTTGCCTCAGACATAAGTTTTGTACCAGAACACATTCATCTCTCCTTTGGCTTGGGGACTTTGGAGAGCATTTGCGTAGAATTCACGGACCAACTCGTAGCTGATTCGATCCAAAGGATTTATCAAATTCCCCCATTTCTTACTTTTGAAAATTGCAACCTTCCTCCTATACGGTCCCTCTGGATGAATCTCAAATCTTTTCTCAGACAGAATTTTCCAGCCTTCAAGCATGGTATATCTGGAAGCATGAACGTCACTCAAGAACCGAGTTAGATCATGCTCACTTTGCTGCCCAGAACTGCTGCCTACCACAGTCTTTTGCTTCTTGCCTCTGGTTGCTTTAATTTTAGGTGCCATCTGAAAAAAATAGGCAAGACACACAAAGTAACATAATTTTTTCAATTGTTAGCACAATTCAAACAGCAAAAACAAGATAAAAGCAAGAATTAAAAAAAATAGAACAGAATTGGAAACTGTAGAGCAGGAAAATTTTTTGAAAAAGGCCATTCGCCCCATGCTAGCCAGGCGAAGCAGGGGCGAAGTCTCGCTGCACGTTCGCCAGGCGAAGCTGAAGCGAAGGCTCGCCTCACGCTCGCCAGGCGAAATTTCGTGTACCCAGAAAGTTTAACAGGGCATGGGTTATTTTCAACATCGACAACCCACAATTTCTGACCCTAAAAACAGCAAAAACAACAACACTTCTAATCCTACCATAGTTTCTAGGATTTCAACAATAACCCTAATAGTATGAAATTCTAACCCTAGTCTAACAAAAATTTACAAGTTAAACTAAAACAAATTAAGAATAAGAAAACATACCTCAAGTGAGATTGAGAGTGAAAGTGAGTGGAGATTCGGAAGAGTAAGGTTTGGAGTGAAAGAGTGTGTGAGAGAGAGTGAGAGTGAGAGTGAAAATGAAAGGGTGAAAGTGAAAGTGAGAGGGAAAGAGAAAATAAGAAAAACAATATATGGGCCCACGTGGACCCTAATTAACAATATTTTTTTTTTCTTTTTTTTTTCTCATCTCAGAACCCAAGCCAGCAGTGTCACACCAGCTTTGCCTGGCGAAGCAGGAGCAAGAGGCTAGCGAAAATTGGTTTTGCCAGGCGATATAAGGATTCGCCAGGCGAATTACACCAGATGCAGAATTCTCTACTATCAAGGATGTAATGCATAATTTCCATGTTTTTCCAAATTCAACCACTATTATCACACAATTCAAAATTTAAAACAGCAAAGATGAAATACTTACAATGTTGGGGTGCCTCCCAACAAGCGCTTTGTTTAACGTTGTTTGAGTTCGACGGTCCAAGAAGACCTCAATGATCATCTAGAAACACAGCGCAATTTTATCGATCAATCTCTCCTCCGAGATAGACTTTAAGTCGTTGGCCATTCACAGTCCAACTTTCCTTTTTCTGCAAGTCCTCTATCACAATAGCACCGTAGTGCTTCACCTCTTTAATAAAAAAATGGTCCAGGCCACTTGGACTTCAATTTTCTCGGAAAAAGCATCAAACGGGAATTGAACAGAAGAACCATTTGGCCTACCCGAAATTCTTTCTGACAAACTTTTTTGTCATGATACCCCTTAACTTTTTCTTTATAGAGCTTGCTAGAATGATATGCATTATTCCTCATTTCTTCCAACTCGTGTAATGTTACCTTTCTTTTCTCGCCGGCCAAGTTCGGATCAAAGTTTAACAATTTCAACTCCCAAAGAGCTTTGTGCTCCAATTCAACCGGTAAATTACATGTTTTGCCATAAACCATTTGGAAAGGAGTAAAAACTATTGGAGCCTTGTAAGCGGTGCGATACGCCCACAAAGCTTCATCCAACTTTTGTGACCAATTCTTACGAGAGCTTGACACGGTCTTTTCAAGAATCCTTTTTACCTCCCTATTTGAAACTTCGACCTCACCATTGATTTGCGAGTGGTAAGGGGTTGCAACCTTATGCTTTACACCATAGTGCTCTAAAACCTTTTCAAGCGGTGTATTGCAAAAGTGCGACCCTCCATCACTAATCAACACACGAGGGGTGCCAAAATGGGAGAATATATTTTTCTTTAAAAATTTGATCACTGTTTTGGCATCTGCCCTCGGTGATGCAATTGCTTCCACCCACTTAGAAACATAGTGAACCGCAACCAAAATATACTCATTTGAAAAATATGGGGGAAATGGTCCAACAAAATCGATACCCCAACAATCGAAAACCTCAACTTCCAAAATAGTTTGTAAGGGTATTTCATCTCATTTTCCAATCCCGCCACTTCTTTAGCATATGTCACAACTTTTCTCGTGGAGGTTTGCATCTTTAAACAACGACGACCAATAAAAGCCCGATTGGAGGACTTTTGTTGTCGTTCTCAATCCATTGTAATGCCCTCCATATAGAGAATTGTGAAAATGCCAAAGGATACTTTTAGCTTCGTCACTAGTGACACACCTTCTCAACAAATTATCACCACCTAACTTAAAAAGATATGGTTCATCCCAAACATAAAAATTGGCATCCGATAAGAATTTCCTTCTTTGCCCTTCTCAGTTTTCATACATTACGCGAGTAAAGTTTTAAATGAGGCACAAGTGAATTATGCTACCACATAAAAACTCATCACCGCAACAATAGCATAATCGCTTGCATCACACATTAATTCAAAATTTAAAGTCCAATTAGGAGCAATGATTATTGGTGTGGTGATGAGTTTTTCTTTTAAAATTTGAAAGGCATTTTAACATTCATCATCAAAGAGGAAAAACTTATCTTTGTTGAGCAAATTTCTCAAAAATCTTGCAACTTTAGAGAAGTCTTTGATGAATCGTCTGTAAAATTCTGAATGGCCTAGAAAACTCCAGATTCCTTTAACATTGGTTGGTGGTGGCAACTTCTCGATCACTTTAATTTTTGCTTGATCCACTTCAAGGCCTTTAGAGGAGACTTTGTGGCTGAGCACAATCCCCTTTCGTTACCATGAAGTTGCACTTCTCCCAATTTAGCACCAAGTTTGTTTCCACACACCATTCGAGAACGGTCTCCAAATTTTTCAAACATAGATCTAAAGACGCTCCAAACACAGAGAAGTCGTCCATAAACACTTCCATTGTTTTCTCAATAACATTGGAAAAAATGGCTTGTACACACCGTTGAAAAGTTGCTGGTGCATTGCACAAGCCAAAACGCATCTTTCGGTATGCAAAATTTCCAAAAGGCCAAGTGAACGCCGTCTTCTCATGGTCTTCCAGATCAACCGAGATTTGATTATAACCAGAATAGCCATCTAGGAAGTAATAAAATTCTTGACCCGACAATCTCTCAAGTATTTGATCCATAAACGGATGTGGAAAATGATATTTTCTAGTAGAGGTATTACGCCTCCTATAATTGATACACATTCTCCAACCCGTTACAGTTCTCGTCGGAATCAATTCATTTTTTTCATTTCTTATAACGGTCATTCCCCACTTCTTAGGCAAAACTTGCACAGGACTCACCCACGAACTGTCGAATATCGGATAAATCATTCTGGCATCCAATAGCTTAACAACTTCCTTTCTCACCACTTCCTTCATAGTAGGATTCAAACGGCGTTGAGGTTGAGCTACCGGCTTGAAATCCTCTTCCATTAAATCGGAAAGAACCTAGCCTATAGCTTGTCGATTTTTCTTCAAAACTTGAATCAAACGGTTTTCCTCTTTGTGGGTCAAAATGTTACTAATGATAACCGGTTTGTTACAATCTTCATTAAGGAACACATACTTCAAATTAAAAGGCAACACCTTCAATTAAAGTTGAGATTTATCATCATTCACCTCTTTCTTCAACACTTCTATTTCACTTTCCCATGGTTGTAACTCTTTTAAAGATTCAAGTTACTTCAAGAATTCTTCAAGTTCCCTTTCTTCCTCATTAGTAAGTATTTCAAATGATTCACCAAGAGCTCTTTCCAAGGGACATGCTATTTGAACTTGCTTTGACACTTCCATTATGGCTTCTTCCGTTGCATCAATACAGAAACTATCATGCTTATCTTTGGAATGCTTCATTGCTTCAAAAAGATTAAAGCACACTTCTTTATTTTGAACTCTAACTTTCATAAGGTCGTCGTCAACATCAATCATCATTCAAGCGGTCTTCATAAAAGGGCGTCCAAGAATCAATGGAGCATTCTCGTCTACCTCCATATCAGTTACAACAAAGTCAACTGGAAAGAAAAGTTTATCCACCTTTACCAATACACATTGAGCCAACCCATGAGGATGAGTTGTAGATTTGTCGGTCAATTGTAATGTCATTCGAATTGCTTTCATTTCAATGTTCCCAAGCCTCTTCACAATAGACAATGGAATTAATTTGATGCTTGAGCCCAAATCAATTAAGCCTTTGCCAACATAAACATCACCAATTGCTACTGGAAAAGTAACACGCCCCGAATCAACTTTTTTCTTTGGTAGAGTTCTTTGAATTATTGCACTATAACTTGTATCAAGGATAATTGTTTTCAGCTCCGAGTATCTTCGCCTCTTTGTAATAATATCTTTCATGAACTTAGCGTATTTGGGCATTTGCTCGAGCGCTTCGGAAAAAGGAATGTTGATTTGCAATTGTCGAAATATGTCCATGAAACGAGTGTAATGCCTTGCATTGTCTTTCTTGGTGGGTACATGGGGGTAAGGAAGATTTTAAATAGGAATAGGATTCACTTTCTCCTTCCCCTTTTTGACTCTTCTCTTTTTTTTCTTCTGTCTTTTCTTTCTCAAGGTTATCATTTTAAAACTAACTTCTCATTTTCATTTTCAACTTCTTCCTCATCATTCTTTTCAACTTCTAACTCATTATTTTTGTCTTTCTCCACAATCTCATCCATTCTCACATCAACAGTTTTCTCATTTTTCTCCTTCCCCCAACTCTCTTCCACTCCTAGTCACAATTTATTTGCAATGTTCCTTCGGGTTGGTTTGAGTATTTGCGGAAAAAGATGGCCTCGGTTGTTGATCGGAAAATTGTTTTGCAAGTTGCCCAACTTGGTTTTCAAGATTTTTAATTGATGCTACATTAATCTTTTGATTGGCCATTGACATTTGAATGAATTGGTTGAGAGTTTCTTCTAACTTTGAACTCCCACCTTGAGGCTGTGTCGGTTGATAAGGATTTTGACGGTATCCTTGTTGATTTTGATAATTCCCTATTGGTTGGTATCCTTGATGATTTTTATAAGGTTGTTGTTGATTTTGATTATTAATGTAATTTGCTTCTTCATTCTCCAGAGGACAATAGCCTGTGGGGTGGTCTCTTTTGCACAATTCACAAACGACTATTTGCACATTCTTGCTCGGTAAATCTTGCATCTCTTTAATTTGTTAAGGGAGATTTGACGTTTGTTGTGTTAAACAAGTTAAAGAAGTTTTTGTGGATGACATACTTCTGAGAAGAAGTTGCATCTCTTTAATATGAAGGCAATGTGATTATGGTCTATCTTTTTGTGGATGACATACTTCTGACAAGAAGTTGTACTTTTGAGATAAACAAGTTAAAGAATGTGATGATGCATGCATTTGATATGACTGACCTTGGAAATATGATATATTTTCTAGGGATGGGGATTTTACATTTTGAGAAGGGAATTATTATGCACCAACTGAAGTATGAACTTGATTTTCTAAAGAGATTTTAGTTGATGAATTGTATGTCAGCAATCACACCTATTAAGACAAATTATAAGCTAGATCTGATTCTAATGAAGAGGATGTAGATGCTACAACCTTCAAACAGTTGGTTGGCTGTCTGAGATATCCATGTAACACCAGACCTAACATATGTTATGCAGTTGGAATGGTGAGTAGGTTTAGAGTAAAACAAAAGTGGTTATATTAACAAGCTGTAGTCAGGATTCAAATGATGCTGAGCTAGTATACTACTCAGACTCTGACTGGTGTGGCGACAAAGTAGATAGAAGAAACACTACAAGATACATGTTTATGTATCTAGGAGCTCACATTTCTTAGTTTCCAAAAATCAACCGCTAGTTGCATTTTTAACCTGTGAAACTGAATACAAAGCTGGTATGTTGTCAGCTTTTCAAGCTTATGGCTGATGAATTCACTGTAGGAATTGAAGTTCAAGGTGAGAAAACCAGTCAAATTGATGATTGATAAAAAATATGACATAAGACTTGCTAAGAATACAGTGTTGCATGGAAGAAGCAAGCACATTGATACAAAGTACCGTTTTATGTGCAATCAAGTTCGTAATGTAGTACTTGTGGTTGTTCATGTCAGTACTCAAAAGAAACTTGTAGATGTGATGACCAAGGCGATCAAAACGGAACATTTCATCAATTTGACAAACTTTTGAAAGTTAGTTACGTTTGTTTCTCTTTCTGCAAATCTTCTTCATCTTCTTCATCTTCTTCAATTTTTGTGCATCAATGGTGATTCATTGTTGAACTCCAACAATCATGATTTCGCAAGATGCATGTCATTCATTGGATGACAGTATTCAAATATTTTATATTGTTGAGGCATCTCCTATTTTCTCTAATAATTATGTTTGACTGTAATAAATAAAAAATATTAAACAATGTAATTATGTTTTATATGGAAATTGTCTTTATTAAAAATGTGTAAAAAAGATATTGTTCCGGACTGTGCCGCGGTCTGCCCAACCATCGAGCAGGCCCAATCCAATAATGGGTCAGCCCAGTGTGATCCTTCTAATGGCCAGCACCGAGCACAACTTCGTAGGGACGAGGACCCCACGTGTCATCCACTCGTTAGTCACCTAGCTAACACCTCCGTGTCGGGCACGTACCAATTCCCGTTGGCGTCGGGCACGCGAGGCAGTGACCGTCGGGCAGAGGTGCATAGCCCGCAGGGTACACCTCTCCCCGACACCCACGCGATCCTCCCCGCGAGGATACGTTCTCTTGTAACTTCCCACTCCTGAAGGAATCGGTCTGCCCTACTTTCGGAGATTCAGGAACCGTTACACCAGGGCGAAGACCACGTGCTAGACTTCACTACGCCATTTAAGCCCTGGCAGTTACTTGGATTGGGCCTTGCAATCCAACCCAGTGCAAGTAACCGTTGGCCCCACGCTGGGGCCTCTCTATAAATACCCACTCATTTGAGAGGGTCAGGTTACATTACATTCTAACTCTCACACCTGCTTTTCTGTACTTGCTTACTCCCTTTTTCTTACTTGAGCGTCGAAGTACCTTGCAGGTACACCCCACGACGTATCATCATCACCGGAGCGGAAGTCCATACGATGTTGCTGGCCATTGAATAACTGTCTAATCCAGGTATGATCAGTGACGCCGAATGTGGGGACCATTGCTTCCCCGTTTTTCCTTCAACGATAAACCAAAGCAATCCTCTCGTTCATCACCAGTGTGGCCAACAACCCGTCTACGAACAAAGCTCTGGACAACGTCCTCGCGCAACTCGAGAACGGAAACCACCGTGAGGACGCTGCTGCCCTTAACGTGAGAGAAGGAGACGTAAGAGACGGGCAGACCGCCTCCTCAGACTCCCAAGACACGGCTTACGACGCCGCCCAGCAGGACGACTGACAAGCCTCCTTTTAGCCAGTTGCTCCTCTGCCCAATCCAGATTCGAGCACCATGGCCCTATTTGCCTTGGTCAATCAGACCAACCAGCTGATCATGCACCAAAATATCAGAATTAAAGCACTTGAGCGAGGGTGAACACAACGATCTTCCCCACAAAGACATCATCATCCACCTTCACCTCGCCGTTCTCTTTCCCCGCGAAGGACTCCTTCGGAAGAATCTTGAACCCCCTCGCCGGTGCGTGAGTGTCGTCGGCCACGCCTCGAACGCCCCCAGCCGGTGATCTCCCAGAAGCGCCATCGTTCCCCGCCTCGGAAGGAACCCAGGCCTTCCTCAACTACCAAAAGGAACAAGACCGTCGAGGAGAGGCCGAGGAACCGTTCCAGAAACTCCCCTCCACGACAAGGACCTGGTCGACATCACCGATCCCCTTCAAGGTCCCCAGCTGGAAGCGACGACGACGACCAGAGGACCCCCCTGTCATGGGAGATCATGGACGCCCCAATTCCTGCGGGCATGGAGAAACCTCCGCCACTGGGGACCTACGACGGCGTGGCCGACCCAGACGATCACGTCAAAAGTTTTGAAGCCATGCTCGACTTCAGAAACGTCAGGGGAGCCATTAAGTGCAGACTCTTCCCCACCCCCTTGCGGAAGGGAGCCATGACCTGGTACAAGAGTCTGGCACCCGGGTCAATCACATCCTGGAAGCAACTAAGAGAACGCTTCACCAAACACTTCACAGCGTCTCGTCAACACCCGAAGACGGAGGCCGCACTAGAAAGCATCTTCCAGGGGAAGAACGAATCTCTCAGGAACTACATTGAGAGGTTCAACAGGGAAGTTATCGAGGTTCATATGACCGACGACATGAAGAAGTTTTTAATCATCCAAGAACTACGTATTAGATCCGATTTTGCCAAGTCCGTGGGCCTCTGCAGACCTCGCCATCTGGAGGACCTCCTCCAACGAGCTCAGTGGTACATCGAGTTTGAGGAGTCGGAGGCAGCACAGATCGCCCTCGACTCGAGGCGGAAGGAAGGCCCCCGTGGCCACAGAGAATAAGACTCTCCTCCCCAACTTGGAGGAGAAAGAAATAAGGAAGGCCGCCCTCAGGACTCTCTCGAACCGAGAGGACCAGCTGGCCGGTTCACTGAATATACGCTGCTCAACGCTCTCCGCGCGCGAATCCTCTCTGAGTGCTCCAACTCGGGATTTCTAAAAGGAGGTGTCCGCTTCCCGAATCCAACTGCCCCCAAACCAAACACAGACAAGTCCAAGTACTGCAGGTTCCACCGGAGCCACGGACATGTCACAAAAGACTGCATCCATCTCAAAGATGCAATTAAGATCCTGATCAAGGAAGGGCACTTAAAGAAGTACGCCTAGAAGAATGACGCCCCTCGTCCTAGTTCTCGGGAAGCCCAAAATGTCGAGGAGACAACACCTCCTCCCAACGAGAGTCGGCTTTAGGTCGCCCTCAGCGTCACTCGACCTGAAGACTTCTTCGTCCCCGAAGGCATTGAGGACCAAGAAGCAGTTCGCAACATGTGGGCGAACTTCCCCCACGAGGACCCCGTCGCTGCCCGTAGCACATGGGAAGGCTTCCCCAAGACAATGGTCATCTCCGGGGGTGGTTAGGAGAAGTTGTGCGTCGGGTCGATCAAGCGGAAATTTGACGAACTGGAGTCCGCGACATTGGCAAAGACCACTACTCTCGAGAAGGTGCAAGGGAAATCAAACACTATCACCTTCTACCTTGAAGAGCTCCCAGGAGGAGCGCCCAACGCCACTATCCGCCTCCTGGTCAGGGCACAGATGGCGAATTTTGACGTTCGAAGGATCCTTGTCGACCTGGGAACTTCGATCGACATCATGTACGCTCACCTGTTTGGGACTCTCCAGCTCAACGAGAGACATCTGACCCCATACGTCGGTTCAGATCTGCAGGGGTTCAACGGCACCACCACCAGACCATGGAGCTACATTGAACTGATGGTCACATTCGGGGCCGAAGAAACTGCCCGACAAGTGAAGACCCGCTTCCTGGTGGTCGAATGTCCATCCCTCTACAACTGCATCCTCGGGAGGACCACACTGGCCGAACTTACAGCAGTGCCGTCAACGATCTACCTCAAGATGAAGTACTACATGGCCAGGGGACGCGTAGTTACGATGCACGGGGACATAAACATGGCCAGGAGGTGCTTTGACGCTGCCATCAAAGGCATGAGTTCCATTGGCACCAAGCCCAAGACAGGAGCAAAGTCATCCTAAGACACCAAACAGAGGCCTCTCCCACGCGTCAACGCGGTCAACCTCGACTGTAGGTTCCTTGGAGAACTCGATGAGGACGGAGCAGCAGAACTCGACCTCCAAGCAGAAAATAATGGGCAACCTCTCCACCCAACGCGCCCTATCCCAGACGAAGACTTCGAGCTCGTCGCCCTCGGGGACGATCCAAACCGTAACGTGAAGATTGGCACTGGGCTCCTTGACCTAGCGAAGAAGCAGCTGAAGACATGCCTCTGGGAGAACGCTGATCTGTTCGCGTGGAACGTATCTGAGATGTCTGGCCTCGACCCCGAGGTGGCCTGCCATCAGCTCGCAGTAGATCCAGCCTCTAGGGCCATAGCTCAGTGTAGGCGTAGGCAGTCACCCAAAAAAGCGGAGGCTGCTGAAAAAGCTGTAAAAGACCTCATAAAGGCAAATTTTATTTCGGAGGCCAGGTACACGACCTGGCTGTCCAACGTTGTACTTGTCAAAAAGAATAATGGAAAATGGAGGATGTGTGTTGACTATACTGATCTTAACCGGTCATGCCCGAAAGACTACTATCCTTTGCATAACATCGACCAGCTGGTCAACAATTCTGCAGGTTACAAACTATTATCCTTCATGGATGCCTACTCGGGGTACAACCAAATTCCCATGGATAAGGTCGACAAACAGCACACGGCCTTCATGACCGAGTCAGGAAATTATTACTACAACGTAATACCCTTCGACCGGAAGAACGCCGGTGCGACCTAACAACGGATGATGAACAAAGTCTTCCGGGGAGAGATCGGCGACATGCTCGAAGTCTATATGGACGACATGATCATCAAATCCATAGAAGAAGTCGATCACGCCGCGCACCTCAAAAAAGTGTTCGACATAACGAGGAGATGCCGCATGAGGTTCAACCCTGACAAATGCACCTTTGGCGTTCGAGCGGGTAAGTTCCTCGGTTTCTACCTCACAGAGCGAGGAATCGAGGCCAACCCCGAAAAGTGTAGGGCTTTTTCTGAGATCCCTACTCCGAACTCAAAGAAGTCAATACTGTCGCTGAACGGGATATTGATCGCCCTCTCCCGCTTCGTCGCCAAGTCTGTACAATACGCGCTCCCATTTTTCAAACTTCTTGGGCAAAAAGCGACATTTGAATGGAGCGAGGAGTGCGAGCAGGTGCTCCTCCACCTAAAACAAGTCCTATCACAACCCCCGGTCCTCTCACGACCTGAGAAAGGGGAGACACTATTCTTGTATCTCGCAATCACGAGTGAAGCGGTCGGCGCTGTTCTCATCCAAGAAACCCCGGACGGGCAGAAACCAATTAACTTCACGAGCAAAGCCCTCCAAGGTCCCGAGCTCAGGTATCAGCAGATCAAGAAAGGCGCCCTGGCCCTCGTCACCGCGGCCAGGAGGCTGCGCCATTACTTCCTAGCCCACACTGTAGTCGTGAGGACCGAATAACCTATAAGGCAAATCCTTGGACGACCAGATATGGCGGGGAGGATGCTCAGGTGGTCGATCGGACTCTCTAAATTCGACATCCAATACGAGGGAAGGAAAACCCTGAAGGCCCAGGTATTGGCCGACTTTATGGCGGAGATGACCGTCCTGGAACCTTCGACCAACGGATCCCAAAAGTGGACGATCTATGTCGACGGAGAATCCAACACGAAGGGAAGCGGGGCGGGCATTATCCTCAAAAATGAGGAAGGCATCCTGATTAAGGTATCCTTCGAACTATCCTTCCCGACGTCGAACAACCAAACAGAGTACGAGGCTTTCCTCGCCGGGCTTCGGTTGGTCGAGGACCTCGGCGCCAAGGAGGTCAAAATCTTCACCGACTCCTAGCTCGTGGCCTCGCAAGTCCGAGGAGAGTACCAGGCCAAGAACGACAGCCTCATCGAATACTTGACCTTGGTGAAAGAAAAGATGAAAAAATTCACCTCCCGAATCTTAGCGATCAAATCCGCACGGCTGGCGAAACATTTTTCCTCGGCTGACTCATTTTCTGCAGGACGGGTAGCAGCTTCCAACTCCGCAATTCTGGTTCAAAGGCGGTCACGCTCCTCCTGAGTTGCCTTCAGTGCAGCGTTGGCCTGGTTCAGCTCGTCGAGGACACGGGCGTGTTCCTCGCACTTGGTCTAGGCCTCTCGCAAGTCAACCTCAATTTTGTCCTTCTCCTTCTCAAAGGCAGTGTATTCATATTTTATCTTCTGCAGTTCAGAGGCAGAGGGGGTCCCCTCGCTTAATATCAAGGTTGTCTCAAAGACTCGAATCATCACCACCAGGTCCTCGACAAGTGCCTCTTTTCTGGCCGCTCCATCCATTTCCAGGACTGCATTCACCTCGGCCTCAGCGACAACGAGAGGGCTTCCCCCGAAGAAGTTTCGCTGAAGATGGCAGGCAGGCAGTAGAAACTTCTCCGTGGGGACATGCTCCTCGAGATCCATGAGGATGGGCCCCTCAGTCCTGGCCCTTTTAGCAGGGGTGCTCTCCGGAGGGTGAGACTGGCTGCAATGTGGAGAAGACGAGCTGCTGTTCGTGCCGATCGGCACCGCTTTCTGGATAACGTCGCGAACACGGCCCTTAGCTCGTTTGGGAGCTCGCTTAGTAGCCATATTCATGATGCACTCGGTGGCGTTCGACATTTGAGCTGCAAGGGAAAACACGATACAAGTTAGCACAAGGAAACAATACTAAGTGCACGCACGAACAGAACAATTGGTTCCTACCTAAAAACCTCTTGGCCTCATCAGGGGACTTGCACTCAAGGAGAGCCTTGGTGTTTATATTTTTACCTGAAAAGCAGAGGAAATAGGTGAATTCGTTGGCCACGACCAAATCCACCCTTCCACCGCCGATCAAGTGAAAGGGCAGCGAGAGCACGGGAGATGCTCGGGACAACGGCGAACTACCCGATACCGTTACCCCCGGACCTTCTTCGGGTCTCTGATCCTCTCTCACCTCACTTCCCCGGGACATTCATCGTATGTCCTCGGGGTTTTCATCGGGTCCTCAGGATATTCATCCCAAGCCTCCGCCAAATCCGACGGAATCCTAGAAACGCCCTACCGTTTCTTGCCGGAAGCTCCACAGCCGTGTCGAAAACTTTACCGGTTTGTCGGAAAATTACTAAAAGAAACAAAAACGGAACAGTAAAGGATTAAAAGCTTACTTGAAACGGTGGTGGAGAGCGGACCGGTACGGAGAAAACAGCGGCGCGCGGTAGTGTACGGCGGTGGAGCAGCGATGGTGAGTAGAAGATAAGTCCGAAGCGAAAAAGGTGGGACCGTGCATATGGCACGAACTCAACCCTTTTATAGGTCTCTCACGGGACTCGAGGAGTCCCTAGGCTTTTGAGTGCCCTAGGCCTAGCCGCCCCTAGGCATTAATGACAGACGACACGTGGCACATGCGTTCCCGCGTTTACCTCTTCGCCTGCCTTGCTCCTCGGCCTCACAATCGTCCGTCTGCCAAGCGTCACCGTCTTCATGAGTCGAGCAGAGTCACAGATACTTGCCCTCTTAACATCCCGTACTCGTGGCCTCCTTGCCGCGTTCTAGCTCGAGGACACTTCATCGACGACACCCGTACGGCTGAAGGTATCGAGGAAATTTGGACGAGGAGCCTGGTGTCGAGCCGATCCAAAAGTCATCACTCCGACATCTTGGAGCAACGACTTGGGGGGCTCTTGTTCCGGACTGGGCCGCGGTCTGCCCAACCATCGAGTAGGCCCAATCCAGTAATGGTTCGGCCCAGCGTGATCCTTCCAATGGCCAACGCCGAGCACAGCTTCTCAGGGACGAGGACCCCACGTGTCCTCCACTCGTTAGTCACCTAGCAAACACCTCTGTGTCGGGCACGTACCAATTCCCGTTGGCGTCGGGCACGCGAGGCAGCGACCGTAGGACAGAGGTGCATAGCCCGCAGGGCACACCTCTCCCCAACACCCACGTGCTCCTCCCCACGAGGACACGTTCTCTTGTAACTTCCCACTCCCGAAGGAATCGGTCTGCCCTACTTCCGGAGATTCAGGAACCGTTACACCAGGGCGAAGACCACGTTCTGGTCTTCACTACGCCACGTAAGCCCTGGCAGTTACTTAGATTAGGCCTTGCAATCCAGCCCAGTGCAAGTAACCGTTGGCCCCGCGCTGGGGGCTCTCTATAAATACCCACTCACTTGAGAGAGTCAGGTTACATTACATTCTAACTCTCACGCCTGCTTTTCTGTACTTGCTTACTCCCTTTTTCCTACTTGAGCGTCGGAGTACCTTGCAGGTACACACCCCCCTCCCCCCCCCCGCCGTATCATCATTACCGGAGCGGAAGTCCATATGACGTTGTTGGCCATTGAATAACTATCTGATCCAAGTACGATCAGATATTTTAAAAAAGTAAATGTATTTTCAAAAAAGGAACTTTTCATGCTAGTAGAAAAATGTTTTTTTTTTGTTTTAAAAATATATATTTTCTTTATATTTTAAAAATAAATTTTATGAATTTCTTTTAATTTTTTTTCAATTTTATATAATTAATTTTTAACATTCTATAATAGAAACGTACATTATTAAAACTTAAACATAGTCAAAATAACACAATTTTTTAAAAACATGTTTTAAAATTGTTTTTTTAACTTTTAAAATTAGCTTTAAATTTAACTTATTTTTTAAAAATTTTGATATCCAAAAAAAATATAATAAAGTTATGAAATTAGTAAAATAATATTTTCATAAAACTATTAAATCTAATTTTTCATTTTAACATTAAAAAAATTTCTTTGTAAATATGTTTTTAATAAAAAAATATACATTACTTTTAAAACAATAATACAATGTTTCTAGAAATAGCATTTCTTTGTATTTTATTTCATAATGTGATTTAAATTAGGAGTGTTCGTTGTTTGGTTTGGGATGAATGATTAAATTTTTTTATCAAATCCGATTCAATATCATACATTTTAATTTAAAAAATATTTTGAATATCCTAATTATAAATTATTATATTTTTTTATAGGTTTAAATAGTGTTTTCGTCCTTTTAAGTTAGCGAGATTTTGGTTTTCATCCTTGTAAATTTTTTTTTTGGTTTTCGTCCCCATATTTCACATTCGCATTCGTTTTAGTCCCTAAAATAAAAATCCGCAGGAAAATCCGCAAGCAAAAAGTAAGATATAGGGACGAAACTCAAAAAATAAATTTACAGGGACGAAAACCAAAAACTCGCTAATTTACAGGAACGAAAACACCATTTAAGCCTTTTTATATTATAAAATATTAAAAAATTATTTTTTTATGAAATATATAACATATAATATATTTAAACATAATATTACAAAATGAGAATGATCTATTATGGTATAAGCAAATTAAATATTAAAAATAAATAGATTAAATCAAATAAATAGATATTGTTAAAAATAAGTATTATCAAATAATAAATTAACACATACTATTCTGATAAAAAATAATAAAATATAAAAGTATATAGACACGGCTCGATTCAGGTTGCATTAGTTTTAAAATATCAATTTAAAATCTGATTTGAACCGATTGATTATCTTAAAAAGACTTCCAAATATGTAATACTCATATATAACAACATACATCAAAGCATATATATTATACATGAATCCAAGTTTTGGTACTCAAATACCATAAGTTCCTAGTTAACACATTGTATACATTAAATGCCCTAATTACAAAGTACAAAAAGACTACGGCATAACATATACAAGATGTCCCAAAATGCACTAAGAACTAGATCAAAACAATGATCTCAAAATAAAACATCATAGCGGAAGCCATGCCATCCCAAAAGCTATGATTCGTAAGGAAAAGTCAAACCACTTTATCCTTACCCTTCGCGGAACCTGTAGTACCTGTAATATTATCAACAACATGGGGTAAGATATTAAATCCCAGTGAGTTCCCTATCTTATGGATTTTCTCGACTTTACAAGGTTCTAGCCAAATCCTAACTCAAGTCAAGGGGGAAGGGAAGTGACCTTGAGTACTCACACACACTATATGGATCCATGTTCATGAGTCTTATTAACTCACATTATCACTAATCCTTAACCTTACCAAGGCATCCCCTTTTCCCGTCTGCTTCTACGTCTAGAAGTCGACCCGAGTCATGGATCCTTGTAGTTACTTGGCATACGAAATGGATTCGGAATTAAGGGACCACTACGCTAAACAAGACATTAGACAACCCTTTTTTAGGCCTTAGACAGCGCTTAAAAGAGCTGCCTAAGCCAGCGCTGGCGTAGGTAAAGACAACGCTTTTTATTTACGAAAAAGCGCTCTCTAAAGTATACATTAGAGGGCGCTTTTTCAACAAAAAGCGCTGTCTAAAGGCCCCCTTTAGAAAGCGCTTTTTAAAGCGTTGTCTAAAGTATGCCTATAATTTTAATTATCAATTTTTCTATACCTTTAGAGGGCGCTTTTTAGGAATAGCGCTTTCTGTTGTGAACTATAGACAGCGCTTTTTCTAGAAAGCGCTGTCTTTTCTCTACGTATAATTTTAATGATTTTTTTAAAAAATCCCATTTTAACCATTTTTTATTCAGAAACCTGTATAATTCAAGCCATTTCAATAAACCTGTATATTTCACATTTACATTAACAATTTCTAGTATGGTTCATTAACCATTTCCACTAATCCCATAAATCACATAAACCACATAAACCATTTCCTTTATAATTCAAGTCATTTACATTAACCATTCACAAAACTATACAATTACATTCCAAAATCACATAAATAACATAAACCATTCACAAAACTATACAATCCCATAAAATAAACCATTCACAAAACTATACATTCACATAATCCCATTATCCTATACCTTATATGACTTTTTTTCCAATAAGGTATTCACACAATTCCTCCTTAATTTCTTGCAGTTTATCCTTCGTGTAATGAGAACACGCGTATTCATCAAAGTACTACATAACAAATCAAAATATCCATGATTTAGTTAAAAATAATAAATTATATGACATATCCGATAAATATTAATATAAATCCTAAGTTATAAATCCATGCATACCGTAATAGGAATCTCTAATCGATCCATTTGAAGGATTTCTCTCATAAACCTCAAAACGAAATACCCGCAGTCTATGTCATTACACTGACGAGGGCACTACACATAGACAAACAAATAAGAATTAATATATAGTTGTTTTGTGTTATCAAGTGGCATCACTAATAAGCAACATTGTGAAAATTAATATACCTTCTGAGCTTCATTTTCATCATGTGTCTCGTGTGTGTCGTCATGGTCACTAGCCATTTCACCTGTAAGAAAGAAAAAAATAAAAATTAAATGACAAATATAAAAATCCATAATCCATAATCCATTGAATGATATAACCTATATATAACATGACAACTAATTAATATTATTGAATGATATAAGCTATAATTTTATAACTAGTACCTTTTTCACTAACGTCTCTTTCTTTTCTTGGTTGGAATATGTTCTACCCGTCTCTTAACAACACGGACGGTTGGATTGATCCAAATACCCTCATTATGATCATTTCTTGTATATGATTCATTCGCTATAATATTTTCATCTTGATCATTTCTAGTAAATGATTCAATATCAACATCAATATAACCTTGATCTCCAATGTTTTCATCAATTACTTTGTTAGATAAAAGCACTATAGACCATTTTGTACTTGTCGGATCAGTGACATAGAACACTTGCTTAGCTTGAGAGGCTAGAATAAAAGGCTCATCTTTGTAACCCACCCTATTAAGATCCACTTGCAAAAATCCTGACTTATCCATTCGTACGCCATTATTATTTTCAACTCATTTGCAACGAAATATAGGAATCTGAAACTTCTCATAATCAAACACCCACATGCGTTCGATAACCCCAAAATATGACAGATTTGCAAATTTGGGGTTTAAATCTTTCGCACTTGAAATGTGCATTGCTTCAGCTACCACGGTGACACCACTATTTTGCATAGTACTTTTATCATCTTGTTCTTTGGTATAAAATGTGTATCCATTAATTGCGTATGCGCTATAAGAAAACACAACCAAACTTGGACCATATGCTAAACATCTCAACCTTTCTGTTATTGAAGCGGGATCTGAATAATACTTTGAATAAATATGATACTTAAACCAAGGTATGAAACTTCGATTGTGCTCTCGTACTATCCAATTCTCATTTTTATTCGAATTTAAACCTCGGAGAACATCCTTGTGCATTTCAACATACGGCTCAACCTCATTCTCATTGTGCAGAACATACAAATGCACTTGATCCCGTTCGACCCTTAATACTGTCACAACTTCATTTCCAATTAACTTTTTTCCTTCTTTTTTTCCGACAATATGAGATTTGGGGAGTCCAATTGATTGTACATTGGACAGATATTCAGTACAAAACTCAATCGCTTCTTCAACAATGTATCGTTCGGCAATACAACCCTCTGGTCGACTTCAGTTTTTAACATACCCTTTTAATATTTTCATATAACGTTCAGCAGGGTACATCCATCTCATATAAGCCGGTCCACACAATTGTGTCTCTTTCACCAGATGAACAACTAGATGAACCATTATGTCAAAAAACGAGGGAGGAAAAATCATTTCAAGATCACACAAAGTAATAACTATTTCTTTTTACAATGTTGGTAAGATCGCAGGATCGATCACCTTACTGCAAATTGACTTGAAGAAAAAACACAATTTAGTTATTGCGCTTCTTACTTTTTCTGGCAGAATAGAACGTATACCTATTGGTAGAAAATGTTCCATTATAACATGGCAGTCATGCGTCTTTAAACTCTTTAACTTGAGGTCTTTCATAGACACAAGTCTTCTAATATCTGAAGAGTATCCTTCTGGAACTTTAACTTCACTTAGAAACTTACACAATACCTTTTTCTCTTTTCTAGATAGAGTATAAGTAGCAGGTGGTAGATATGTTCGTGTTCCTTTCTTCATGGGTCCTAATTCATTTCTTATTCCCATCGCTACCAGGTCCTTTCTTGCTTTAAGGCCATCCTTAGACTTTCCTTGTATATTGAGTAACATACCAATAACACTGTCAAATACATTTTTTTCAATATGCATAACATCGAGAAAATGTCTTACATACAACGACTTCCAATGTGGCAGTTCAAAAAAAATTGACCTCTTCTTCCACCCACTCTTGACAAGTGTATGTGCAAAAGGCTTTCCAAACTGAGTACTCACATCTTTCACCTTTTCAAAAATTTGATCACCTGTCAATATAGTTGGAGCTCTACCATGTTCGGCCTCTCCATTGAATGCTTTTCTCCACCCACGATAGTGATGATTAGAATTTAAGAATCTACGATGACCGTGAAATACATTCTTCTGACCAAACTCCAATCGCGTCCAATCTGTTTTATCTTCACAAATAGGACACGTTCATTGACCTTTTATGTTGTACCCTGATAGATTTTCGTATGCTGGAAAATCATTAATTGTGCCAAACAACATCGCCCTTAAGTTAAAACTTTCTTTCCTATACCCATCATAAACCTCCACACCGTTCTCCCACAAAAACTTTAAATCTTCGATTAAGGGTGCCAAGTATACGTCTATGTCATTCCCTGGTTGTCTAGGCCCAGAAATTAACAAAGATAACATCATGTACTTATGCTTCATACATAGCCATGGAGGTAGGTTATAAATCATTATGATCACAGGACAAGTGCTATGTGAGATACTTTGAAGACCGTGTGGGTTCATTCCATCAGTATATAATGCCAAGCGAAGGTTTCTTGCTTCTTTTCCAAATTCAGAATAATCATCATCAATTTTCATCCACTGAGGTGAATCTGCCGGATGTCGAAACTTTCCATCAATAATTCTTTCATCTGCATGCCAAGTCAAGTGTCTTGAATCGGTCTCACTACGAAACATGCGTCTAAATCTCGGAATTATAGGAAAATACCATTAGACTTTTGCTGGAGACAACTTTTCCTTATATCGAGAGACACCGCACTTAGGACACTCATTTAATGATGCATACTCATTTAGAAACAAAACGCAATCGTTTGGACATGCATGTATCTTATCATAGCTCTTTCCAATAGAGCACAACATCTTTTTGGCCTCATATGTTCAATTGGGAAGAACATTATCCTCTGGAAGCATATCTTTCATAAGGGCCAATAACTCTGTGAAACTTTTATCCGACCATCCATTGCCCGCCTTTAAGTTGTACAACTTTAATAACACAGACAATCTTGTGAATTTGGTGCAACCATTATATAACGGTTTTTCTGCATCGCTTACCAACCTCTCAAACATTTTGGGACAATCCTTAAGATCTTCTTCAAGTGCTTCTGCAATCTCTTCGACTCGATCAGAATCGTATGTATCTGTGCCATTGTCGTTTGAAGCATAGGTCGTATTATTCCCCGGTTCAACATTCCCGTTAATTTTCTCACCATGCAAATTCCAACATGTATAACTTCTATCAATTCCACTCCTCATTAAATGCGATGCCAACTGAACCGCGTCAACCCGACTCCCAAAACAACAACCCAAGCAAGGACATCTCATTCGACTGGGGTCTTTGGCGTGCGCAACAGCAAACTTAACGAATTCTGATACCCCATTCTCGTACTCTTTCAACAATCGACTTGAAGACATCCATTTCTTATCCATAGTTATACTAATTAAACTAAACAAAAACAAAAATAAAAAATATTTACCTGTAGGGAAACGATCCGACTTTCACACTTTGATCACAAGTAACCCCTTATTACAGTGGCGAAAGAGAACGACTAATTACCTTTAGAGATGTAAACAACTTCTAGACCCACACAGTGTCCAGATAGGTTAGAATTACCAAGATTCCCCTATACACGTATCATAAAATGAAATATCATTAATTGACCAATTATGAGTCATAACTTGATAAGTGGCAACATGTAATCATAAACAAGCAACATACTTAAGAGCAAGCATACTTAAACAAGTAACCAGGCATACTTAAACAAGTAACCAAGCATTAGAGCAATTCATCCTAAACCTAACAAGATTCAAATCTAAGCAATACCAAAACAAGTAAACATGTATCAACTTAAACAAGTAACATTCATGCGATAACCTAAATCTATCAAGAATCAAGTTTAAATCATACTTAAACAAGTAATCATCATATCACAAAGATAACCATCAAAGCAATTATTGAGCAAGATAAACATCTCATGCAAAGACAAATATCATACTTTCTTTGACCATACAATACAATAACTATCATAACTCTACTTTCATGGCTCTATATATCATAACTCCACCAATACAATAACTATCAATATTACAATAACTATCATACTTTCTTTAATCTAGAATATAGAAACAACAACTAATGAAAATAGAAACATCAAGTTCAATATTAGTCATTCTGAAATCTGAATCTTTCACTTCTCATCTCCTTACCTCTCTTCAAAGCTTTGGAATAACTCTTTCAAAGAAAAACACAAGAATGAAATCAAGAATGAAAATCGTTTATTCTTTTTTTTTAAATAGTTTACAAAACAGAGGATAAAGATAAGTTCAGAGTTCTCTTTTATTCTTGTTATGGCTTTTAATGTAGAAGGTTCTATATCTTCAGGTGATACTAATGAGATATATCTTCACTATATTTTTATTTCGTGAGTTTTATTTTTTGCTTTTATTGATTTTATACTCAGCATACTTAGTGCTTATAGCTAAGGGTTAAGTTTTGGAGGAATGCATTTACGAATATATGTGAATACAAGGAAGTTAAGGCAAACAGAGAAGAACGATAGCAATGGCGAATGAAAACAAGAATGAAAACAAGAATGAAATCAAGAATGAAAACATAATGAAAATCGTACCTCTTCTTCTTTTCGTCTTCTTCTTCACGAAAGCAATGGCGAATGAACAACCAAAATGACGTAAAAAGGTGAATGACGGCAATGGCGAATGAACGACGGCAATGGCGAATGAACGACGGCAATGGCGAATGGTTTTCAGCAGAGAAGAACGATAGCAAGGGTTTCAGTAGAGAAGAACGGTCGAGAGAAGAAAATGAAAAGAAGTGTCTGAAAATGATTAGAAATTACTTTATATTTTAATTCATAAATGAACTTTAGACAGCGCTTTTTTAAAGCGCTTTCTAAAGTAATACCTATAGCAGCGCTCTGTTCAAAAACTGCTTTCTAAGGTTAACCTTTAGACAGCGCTTTTTTAAAGTGCTTTCTAAAGTAATACCTATAGCAGCGCTTTGTTCAAAAAGCGTTTTCTAAGGTGGCTTCCATTTTGGGCATTTAACAGCGCTTTTAAAAAGCGCTTTCTAAAGGCTGTCTTTTACAGCACTTTAATTAGGCAAAAATTTTTAAAGACTTATAGCAGCGCTTTGTCCAAAAAGCGCTGTCTAAGGTGGCTTCCATTTTGGGCATTTAACAGCACTTTTAAAAAGCGCTTTCTAAAGGCTGTCTTTTACAGCGCTTTTTTTAAGCGAAATTTTTTAAAGACTTATAGCAGCGCTTTGTCCAAAAAGCGTTGTCTAAGGTGGCTTCCATTTTGGTCATTTAACAGCGCTTTCACAAAGCGCTTTCTAAAGGCTGTCTTTTACAGCGCTTTTTTTAAGCGAAATTTTTTAAAGACTTATAGCAGCGCTTTGTCCAAAAAGCGCTGTCTTTGTCCAATTTTGGCGTAGTGGACGCATTATCTCCTTAATTCGCCACTTCACATGGCCTCTCTTCCATCACAAGTCTCTACCCGTAGGTTCCATTCGTACTATAATATTGGGAATCAAACCTGCCAAGTAATTGTGCCTGCATTTCAGAGGAGCTCGAGACTCATGAATACCTCTCAAGTGCAATGGTTACGATTATGTGATCATACACACAAATGTGATTATATTCGACAATCATAAGGCCACATTCGCCTTAAGACCTCATTTTTATTTTCTCAATTTAAACACAATTAACCATGATCCATACTAGTGTAATTATTTCCATATCATTCGGTAATAGACGCACGCCTCGACCTCTCTTGCACGAGCGTCGTCATTAGGTTATTTAACAATTTCTTAGCCATTACTAGGTTCCAACATAATTCATGGTAAGGTTTCCTCACTCTACCTATTCCATATTTTAACATGCATTACTCTCAATCATGTTCAACATCAATATTAGGAAAAGCATAATACAATTGCACATTAGAATTACATGTAATAATTCAAACATAAGTTATACCACCTTTTGATTTCCTCCGATTATTTAATCGGGCAATAAAATCGACATTTTTCACCTTCATCATATGGATTATTTCCACAACTTTCTATCGGTACCAAGAACATTTAAATCGGATAAACGAGTCAAAAGTTATGTATTTTAAAAGAAAAGGAAACATTTGAAAAAGTCCCAGGAGCGCCCGGCGCTCCAGACATCGCCCGGCGCTGCCCCCTTCGCCTCTACTTCCCCCGGCGAAGCAGGGGCATAAGTCCCATGCCAAAAATCCCAAAGTTACAGAATCAAAACCTGCTGCGCCTCTTGGCTGTCGCCTGGGGCTCCAGGCTTCGCCCGGTGCTCTGCACCAGAAGCAAAAATTCTGCTTGCGTTTTCCATGGCTTCAAGGTCTAAAAATCCATCATTCTCAAACCAAAACATTTCCAAAACAACCAAAACAAGCAACAACAATGTTCATATACGTATTACGATTATACTACGCAATTTATATCGATTTTCAACTGTTAGATTCATGATTTTAGCAAGATTACTCATTTTCTCATAATATCAAACCTAACTCTAAAACTCAAGAAATTCTACAACTAAAGCATCTATCTAGAACCCACCTTGGTTAGAAGATGATGATGAAGAAGATGAGATGATTTGGTGAAGAATGGATGATGATTCTTGATCTTGAGCTCTTAGGGTTTTCTCCTTTTTTTCCTTCCTTTCCTCTTCCTTCTCTCTAACTTTTTTCTATCTTTTTCTTTCTTTGTTTCTAAGTGTAGAAAAAGGGTGGAAAGGAAATGATATAGTAAAATATCATTAATTAGTAACACTACTAATTGTCCCAATAGTCTCTAAAGCTCCAATAATTAAAACCTCAGAGTCAGATAATATTAATTTGATTTGCTCTAAACTCAACAGTTACTCTAACTATCTTTGCAGATAATTTCTTAGAGTAAACTGGAACTCAGTTGATCACTACTAATATTATCCAGAGTATTTAAAATACGGGGCATTACGTCCTCCCCCCTTAAATAGAAATTCGTCCTCGAATTTAAAGATTACCTAAAAAGATGAGGGTAAGCATCTCGCATCTCTGATTCTAGTTCCTAAGTTGCATCGCCCGGATGCATCTCATCCCACTGAACTTTCACAAGAGAAATCTCTTTATTCCTTAGTACCTTGGTTTCTCTTCCTGTGATACGGCTTGGTTGAGGTTCAAATGACAAATCTGTTTCTATCTCAACTGTATCTGGTAGAATTGGCTGAAGAGGATCTGGGACAAACTTTCGAAGCTGTGACACATGAAAAACATCATGCATTTCTGACAGAGTAGGCGGTAAGGCTAATCTGTAAGCTACTTCACCAATCCTTTCTAAAATTTGATACGGTCCCACGTATCTAGGACTTAACTTTCGCGACTTAAACGGTCCTTTCAACCTCAATCTCGGAGTAACTTTCAAAAACACATGATCATCCTCATCAAACTCCAAAGGTCTTCTACAGTTATCCGCGTAACTTTTTTGATGATCTTGTGCTTGTTTAACTTTATCACAGATCATTATAATCTTTTCTGTAGTCTCTTGGATAATCTCGGGTCCCAAAATTCTATCTTCTCCAACTTCTGCCCAACACAATGGCATCCTACACTTCCTTCCATTCAATGCCTCATAAGGAGCCATACCAATACTTGCATGATAACTGTTGTTATAAGAGAACTCAATCAACGATAAAAGTTCTATCCAATTTCCTCCACTTTCAAGTACACAAGCCCTTAACATATATTCTATTGTTTGTATTGTCCGTTCCGTCTGACCATTCGTTTGCGGATGATTCGACGTGCTCAAACACAACTTCGTTCCCATAGCTTGTTGGAAAGCTCTCCAAAATCTTGAAGTAAACTTTGGATCTCTATCTGAAACAATATTAGAGGCAATAACATGTAACATCACAATTTCTGAAATGAACAACTTTGCGAGATGACTCGCCTTGTAAGTAGTCTTTACGGCTAAAAAATGCGCAGATTTCGTCAACTGATCTACAATCGCCCATATAGAATCATAACCACCTTGGGCACGGGGTAATCCAAATGCAAAGTCCATGGAAATACTATCCCACTTTCATACCGGAATTTCTAAGGTTGCAATAAGCCACCCGATCTTTGATGTTCAATCTTCACTTGTTGGCATACCGCCCATTCCGATACGTACACCGCAATATCCTTTTTCATACCGGACCACCAATAGTCCCTTTTTAAATCTTGATACATCTTCGAAGAACCAGGATGTATAGTAAAAGCACCCTTATACGTTTCTTCCAAAATCCTTCTTTTCAACATCGCATCATCCGGAACACAAATCCTTTGGTTAAACAAAATGATTTCGTCGGTAGCCCGCACGAAACTCGGTTGAACTAACACTTCTTGTAACTTCTCATCCAACCCTTTTCCTTGTTGGATTTCCTCCCTAAGAGTAGAATTGATATTCAAATTCCCCATAATTACACAATTAGAAGTCCAAACAAATTGGATTTTAAGATCTCGAAACTTTTCCAATAAGGTATACTCTAACATCATCAATTCGGCACTATGTAACACTTACCTGCTTAATGCATCCGCCACTTTATTCGCTTTACCTGGATGGTGCTTTAGTTCCAAATCATAATCTTTCAAATACTTCATCCATCTCCTTTGACACATGTTCAACTCTTTATGGTCAAAAAGATACTTTAAGCTATTATGGTCGCTGAACTTCTCAAAATGTACCCCATACAAATAAGGACGCCACACTTTCAGTGTAAACACAACTGCCGCCAATTCCAAATCATGTGTGGGATAATTCTCTCATGAACTTTTAACTGTCGAGAAGCATAACCCACCACATAACCATCTTGCATTAACACACCTCCTAATCCCATCTTTGATGCATCAAAAAATACCTCGTACAACTTGCTAGGATCAGGAATAATCAAGACAAGAGCGATCGTCAATCTTTCCTTCAAACTCATAAAACTTCTTTCACAAGCCGAATCCCACTCATACGGACAATCCTTTCGAGTAAGTTTCGTCATTGGTAAAGCCAATTGAGAAAAGACTTTGATAAACCTTCTGTAATAACCTGCCAATCCCAAGAAACTTCTAACTTCAGAAACATTCTTTGGTCTCTCCCAATTAGTCACTGCTTCAACTTTTGATGGATCTACCGCTACACCTCCTTGAGATATGACATGACCAAGAAAATTAACCTCCGACATCCAAATCTCACACTTGCTTAGCTTAGCAAATAACTGTCTCTCTTGTAAGATGGATAAAACGATTCTTAGGTGTTCTCCGTGCTCTTGAGAATCACAAGAATAAATAAGAATGTCATCAATGAAGATCACTACAAATTGGTCCAAGTAAGGTTGAAATATCCGATTCATATAATCCATAAAAACTTCCAGAGCATTCGTCACACCGAAAGGCATTACTAAGAATTCATAATGACCATAACGGGTTCTAAATGCGGTCTTTGGTACATCTGAACTCTTCACACGAATCTGATGATAACCCGACCGTAAATCAATCTTCGAGAACACACATGCTCCTTTCAATTGATCTAACAGATTGTCTATCCTTGGTAATGGGTATTTATTCTTGATGGTGACCTTATTCAACTGACGGTAATCAATACACAACCGCATTCCACCATCCTTCTTCTTTACCAACAACATTGGAGCTCCCCATGGCGAAACACTTGGTCGAACAAAATGCTTAGCCATCAATTCTTCCAATTGATCATTTAATTCTCTTAACTCAAGTGGTGCCATCCGATACGGAGAAACGGATATTGGAGTCATTCCCGGTATCAGATCAATAGAGAATTCCACTTCCCTCTCTGGAGGAAGAGAAGTGATATCCTTGGGGGAAACTTCGGGAAACTCACAGACTACCAGAATACTCAAAACCTGAAGGTTGTTACTCTCCTCCTTAGTGAGAACCAAAAGAACAAATTTTTCCTTCTCAAACAAGAAATTTATCATTCCAACCGTACCTTCCAAAATCGTAGTCAACACATCCTTCGGAGTAGCCTCTACGGATGAAATAATGATTAGCTTTTCCTCACAACCGATAAATACCGAATTAGCAGAAAGTCAATTCATTCCCAAAACAACATCCACTTTCTTAAGCGGAAAACAAATAAGATTAATCTGAAAAACTCTTCCATCCACAGACAAAACACAATTTTCACACATTAAAGGTGTTTCAACTATCTCATCCATGGCAGTAGTAACCACCATGGGTGGAGACAACGGAACGGCTTGCAACCCAAGTCGTTTCACACATTGCATCGATACAAAAGAGTGTGTGGCTCCACAATCAAATAATACAAAGCAAGGATTCCCATTAACGAAACATGTACCAGCAATCAAAGAGTTGTCACCCTTTGCTTTCTTCGCATCCAAAGTATAAACTCGGCCGATACTCCTCCCTTGTGGTGGATTCTTATTCTGAGGACAATCCCTCGCCAAATGACCCATTGTATGACACCGATGACACTCCACTTCTTCGAAGTGACATCTTCCACCATGCATCTTTCCACAAAAACGGCACACAGGAGGTGCACTATTCCTAGAACTTTGAACTTGCTTCCCTTTGAAAGCTTGTTGTCTCGTTCTAAATTATTGATTTGATATCCCTCGATCACTTTGATTCAACTTACTCAATTCTCCTTCCGCTTGCACCTTCTTCAAGCTGTGTTCTGCCACGTAACACTGTCTTAGCAATTCGGCATAACTAGTGAACTCCCTCTGAGACACACTATGAGAAATTTTAGCCCTCAAACAAAAAAGAAACTGATCAATCTTACACCTCTCGTCCGGAGCATACAGGGCTTGCCTAGAATAAGCAGCCATTACCTCAAACCTCTCAGCATATGTGGCTACAGTCAAAGTACCTTGTCTCAACTATTGAAATTCAAATTCCTTCTGGGTCCTTAGGGAACTCGGGAAATACTTCTCCATAAAATTAATCTTGAATTGCTCCCATACCTTAGGTCCCTCTTGAATAGTCATCAAGGCTGAGGCACTCTCCCACCAGCTCATGGCAGGACCCTTCAACAAATGAGAAGCGAAAATCACCTTGTTTTCCTCACTACACTGGACTATTAAGAAAATTCTCTCCATGTCGGCTATCCATTTGTGAGCCTTTATAGAATCTAACCCTTCCTGAAATTCCGGAGGATTCATACGGATGAAATCCCTAAAGCTTCCCCCTGCAGTTTCTAGAACAACCACTGGAGGATGCAGACCCCCAGTCATCTGTTGTACCATTTGTTGCATAAACTGATTCTATTGTTGTTATATCTGCTGCAGAAACTAGGCCATGGGACCTGCTCCTCGCCGCCTGGCGGATTTGTCCCTGCCGGAGTGGTTCTGGGTCTACCACGATTGTTTTTGCACCCGTCGGCCATGTTCCTAAATGTCATACAGATAGGATTAAGTTAATCAGGCTCAATACCATAAATATAACACTTAAGACCAATAGCGACACAACGCATATGAAACGGAAAGAAATACTTATACTATTTCATGGCTAGGTCGAGGATACGACCTACTCTGATACCAACTGTAACACCCATATATAACAACATACATCAAAGCATATATATTATACATGAATCCAAGTTTTGGTACTGAAATATTATAAGTTCCTAGTTAACACATTGTATACATTAAATGCCCTAATTAAAAAGTACAAAAAGACTACGGCATAACATATACAAGATGTCCCAAAATGCACTAAGAACTAGATCAATACAATGATCTCAAAATAAAACGTCATAGCGGAAGCCATGTTATCCCAAAAGCTATGATTCATAAGGAAAAGTCAAACCACTTTATCCTTACCTTTCGCAGAACCTGTAGTACCTGTAATATAATCAACAACATGGGGTGAGATATTAAATCCCAGTGAGTTCCCTATCTTATGGATTCTCTCGGCTTTACAAGGTTCTAGCCAAATCCTAACTCAAGTCAAGGGGGAAGGGAAGTGACCTTGAGTACTCACACACACTATATGGATCCATGTTCATGAGTCTTGTTAACTCACATTATCACAAATCGATAACCTTACCAAGGCATCCCCATTTCCCGTCTGCTTCTACGTCTAGAAGTCGACCCGAGTCATGGATCCTTGTAGTTACTTGGCATATGAAATGGATTCGGAATTAAGGGACGCATTATCTCCTTAATTCGTCACTTCACATGGCCTCTCTTCCATCACAAATCTCTACCCGTAGGTTCCATTCGTACTATAATATTGGGAATCAAACCTGCCAAGTAATTGTGCCTGCATTTCATAGGAGCTCGAGACTCATGAATACCTCTCAAGGGCAATTGTTACGATTACATGATCATACACACAAATGTGATTATATTCAACAACCACAAGGCCACATTCGCCTTAAGACCTCTTTTGTCTTTTCTCAATTTAAACACAATTAACCATGATCCATACTAGTGTAATTCCTTCCATACCATTCGGTAATAGACGCACGCCTCGGCCTCTCTTGCACGAGCGTCGTCATTATGTTATTTAACAATTTCCTAGCCATTACTAGGTTCCAACACAATTCATGGTAAGGTTTCCTCACTCCATCGATTCCATATTTTAACATGCATTACTCTCAATCATGTTCAACATCAATATTAGGCAAAGCATAATACAATTTCACATTAGAATTACATGTAATAATTCAATCATAAGTTATACCACTTTTGGATTTCCTCCGATTATTTAATCGGGCAATAAAACTGACATTATTCACCTTCATCATATAGATTATTTCCACAACTTTCTATCGGTACCAAAAATATTTAAATCGGATAAACGAGTCAAAAGTTATGGATTTTAAAAGAAAAGGGAACATTTGAAAAAGTCCCAGGAGCGCCTGACGCTCCAGACTTCGCCCGGCGCTGCCCCCTTCGCCTCTACTTCGCCCGGCGAAGCAGGGGCGTAAGATCCATGCCAAAAGTCCCAAAGTTACAGAATCAAACCTTGCTGCGCCTCTTGGTTGTCGCCCGACGAAGCAGCGGCGCTCGCCTGGCGTTGCCCGGCGCTCCAGGCTTCTCCCGACGCTCTGCACCAGAAGCAAAAATTCTGCTTGCATTTTCCATGGCTCCAAGGTCCAAAAATCCATCTTTCTCAAACCAAAACATTTCCAAACAACCAAAACAAGCATCAACAATGTTTATATGCATATTACGATTATACTACGCAATTTATATCGATTTTCAACCGTTAGATTCATGATTTTAGCAAGATTACTCATTTTCTCATAATATCAAACCTAACTCTTAAACTCAAGAAATTCTACACCTAAAGCATCCATCTAGAACCCACCTTGGTTAGAAGATAATGATGAAGAAGATGAGATGATTTGGTGAAGAATGGATGATGATTCTTGATCTTGAGCGCTTAGGGTTTTCTCCTCTTTTACCTTCCTTTGCTCTTCCTTCTCTCTAACTTCTTTCTATCTTTTTCTTTCTTTGTTTCTAAGTGTGGAAAAATGGTGGAAAGGAAATGATATAGTAAAATATCATTAATTAGTAACACTACTAATTGTCCAAATAGTCTCTAAAGCTTCAATAATTAAAACCTCAGAGTCAGATAATATTAATTTGATTTGCTCTGAACTCAATCGTTACTCTAATTATCTTTGCAGATAATTTCTCAGAGTACACTGGAACTCAGTTGATTACTACTAATATTATTTAGAGTAATTAAAATACGGGGTATTACAAAACACATCCAATAAAACTAAATATTTTATTGGTTTTTATTTTTTTAATTGGTTTTTGGTTTTTATTTGGATTGAATTACAAGTGGACACCTCTATATTAATTAATTACTTATCTTTATAAATAAAAAATATGATAATAATAGTAATAATAATAATAATAAATAATAATAATAATAATAATAATAATAATAATAATAATAATAATAATAATAATAATAATAATAATAATAATAATAAAATAATAGAAAATTGTTTTTCAATGATAAATACTTGTATACTCCACACAATGTTTATAAATATTTTATCCTTAGAATATTGTTCCTAGATAAATTTATTTTAAATGTGTAAACATTATGACCAAACTATATAAATAACATCTTAAAAATTAAAATAAAATAAGAACATACTCAAATAAAATATCTTCCTAATGATAAAAATTCTCTGTCAAAATAAATATTATCTTTTGGTGCAATAGAGTATTTGCATTATTCTTCTCGAATGAATTTAGTGCAGAAGTTATTGCAACAAGAATCAAACAAGTTAGAACGCGTTGTAACAGAACAATAGTTGAATGATGAATAAAACTCAAAGGCAAAGTGTAAAAAGAAACTGATTAAGGAATTGTCTCTCACATGAATGATGATTTAATGGTGTTAATTGAAACCATGGAAAACCATGTTTCCCTTGAAAGTTAAAATTGAGATCAATGTAAACTTAATTCAATGCGTTTATTTTTAATTTTTATTGATAATAGTATTCGTACAACATAAACTTGTACAGAGGCATAGAGCTAGATTAGAGTGTATTTGTTTGGCAACAACATAGTTATCCTTGACAACTGCCACTACCCGAACCTCGTGCTTGACATCTCTGTGAACAATTATCATTCGATGATGGACAGTCCTGTAAATCAAAACAATCAACCGTCCTATCGTCACTCATTATTTCATCATATCTTCTTGCACCACCTACAATCAATACGAAGAATTTTTATATTGAGATGGTGTTTGTGGCATAAATAATATAGTACATTATTTCGAAGAATTGCAATGAAAAAGTGTATTCGGTTGATGCCGATAGCCATGTTCTCTTCAATGATGAATGGAGAAATCGGGTAACTATTTATATAACAATTATGCTATCAATATTGAACATTTCATCAATTTGAGGGAAGGAATTAGTGTCCTTGACTTTTAAACTTGAATGTGAGTTAAGGAATACTGTTGTAATGTAATTCAAATTCAAGTTGTAAGTTTGGATATGCATTTAATTTTAGGTTCAGTTTTCATTTCTGTTGGAATTAGGGTTCAAGAAAGGTGGGGTTTGTAAAGAAGAAGACGAGAGAGAGAGAGAAAAATATGTTGCAGAAAATTGTGTAAATGTATTAAGCTGTGTTGTAAAAATTACAAACTAGGAAACCCTTTATATAAGCCATCACGGCCCAGGCCCAAACTACATTTCGACACAACTCTTTATCAGCTATGTTCGACTCTGTCGAATACAGCTGACTTACAATGTATTACAACTATTCGACTAACATACACTACTTCGACCAAACCTATAAACCTTCGACTTCGACACAACACTGAATTACAATTTCAACACACCCCCTAATTCATGTTGTCGAGACTTCTCATCCCGATGCTTCTCTTCAGTTCGTCGAATCTGACTCTTCCCAGAGGTTTGGTGAGTATATCAGCTAGTTGAACTTCTGTCTTGCAATACTCCAGTTCCAGCTTCCCTTTGTTGACTTGATCTCTCAGGAAATGATACCTCCTCTCAATGTGTTTGCTTCGACCATGGCTCATTGGGTGATTCGCCAGGTTGATAGCTGACTTGTTGTCTACAAACAACTTTACTTTCTTCGATTCCATTACCTTGAGTTCTTCAAGCAACATTTCGATCCATGCTGCCTGACACGCAGCATATGATGCGGCTACATATTCAGCTTCACATGAGGACAAAGCTACAATGCTTTGTTTTCTTGAGCTCCAAGATATTGGGGCTCCTTCGATCATGAAGATGTAGCCTGCAGTACTTTTCCTTTCGTCTTGATCTCCGCTGAAATCAGAATCAGTGAACCCATAGACTTCTGCCTTTGTATTATCCTTCGACTTCCTTGGCATTAACACACCATGATCAATCGTTCCCTTTATGTATCTCAGCACCCTCTTCACAGCAATGAGATGACATTCTTGGGGTTTCTCCACAAATCGACTTAACACTCCAACACTTTGACATATATCAGGTCTAGTGTTGCACAAATATCTCAAGGAACCAATGATTTGTTTGTACAGAGTTGCACTTACAAACTCATCATTAGTTTCTTTCTTCAACTTTGCGCCAGTTTCTAATGGTGTGGTTGCTGGATTACAGTTGCTCATCTTGAATCTTTTCAAGATATCTTGAGCATACTTCTTCTGGTGCAGAAATATTCCTTCACCTGTGTCCTTAAATTCCATCCCTAAGAAATATGACAACTTCCCTAGGTCGGTCATTTCAAACTCCTGCATTAGCTTCAACTTGACTTTCTTTATCTCAGCTTCGTCTGCTCCTGTGATTAACAAATCATCGACATAGAGACATAGAATGATTCGACTGACACTGTCAACATCATTCACGTACACTCCATGTTCAGAGACACATTTTTTGAAACCTGCTTCATTCAGAAAACTATCTATTCGTTTATTCCAAGCTCTAGGAGCTTGTTTCAAACCATAGAGAGCCTTCCTTAATCTGTACACCTTCGACTCCTACCCTTTGATGTCGAATCCTGGTGGTTGAGTAACATAGACCTCTTCTTCTAATGGTCCATTCAGAAATGCTGACTTTACATCCAGCTGATGTATCTTCCACCCTCGATAAGCAGCTGTTGCCACAACAATTCTGATTGTCTCCAACCTTGCAACAGGTGCATAAACCTCGTCGAAATCAATGCCCTGTTTCTGCAGAAAACCTCTAGCCACTAATCTTGCCTTATACTTGGCATTCTCACCATTTGGTCTTCGTTTCAACTTATAAACACATTTTACATCAATTGGCTTCTTGTTGGATCTTTCGACAAGCTCCCAGGTCTTGTTCTTCTCAATAGCTTTGAGTTCTTCCTTCATAGCTTCACACCACTTTGAATCACTCATGGCTTGATCCAAATCAATTGGTTCTGCTTCAGCCATCATTATGGCTTCTTCGATTAAGTCACCATCTGCATCAACTGCTTGGTCTGGAAATCTCTCATATCCAGATAGTCTTGTCGACTCAGTTCTTCTTCTATTCGATCTTCTTGCATTCTGCTCAGGTTGTTCTTCATTTCGACTGGTTGAATCTTTATCCTGTTCACTTCGACTGGTTGAAGCCTCATTCTGTTGATCTTCTTCAAACACAGTTGTGACTGTATCTGACTCCTGTCGAACTAAAGTTTGACTCCAGTTCCACCCTTTGCTTTCATCCACAAGAACATCTCGACTGATCACTAGTTTATCATCGTTTGGTGAATACAGTTTGTATGCACCAGTCGAATGATAACCTATTAACACCATAGTTTGACTTCGATCATCCAGTTTTGTTCTCAATTGTTCAGGTACATGCCTGAAGCATATTGATCCAAAAACTTTAAGATGACTAACATTTGGTTTCGACCCTGTCCAAGCCTCATGAGGAGTCTTCTCGACTAACTTCTTCGTTGGACATTTATTCAGAATGTATACTGATGTCGAAGCTGCTTCAGCCCAAAATCTCTTTGGCACCTCTTTCGCCTTCAACATACTTCTCGTCATATTCAGTATACTTCTATTCTTCCTCTCAGCTATGCCATTATGTTGAGGTGTATAGGGTGCAATAACTTCATGCTCTATACCTTCCTCTTCACAGAATCTAGCAAACTCTCGAGAGGTGTATTCACCACCGCCATCAGTTCTCAGTTTCTTTAGCTTGCAGCCACTCTGCTTTTCAACAAGTAACTTAAACTTCTTGAACTTTGTGAATACTTCATTCTTACTTTCAATCATATAAATCCACATATATCTGGTGAATTCATCAATGAAAGTTAAGAAGTAACGCTTACCACCATTTGACCTAACTTCAAAAGGTCCACACACATCAGAATGAACTAGCTCCAGTTTTTGCCTTGATCTCATGGGCAAGTCATGCTTGAATGCTTTTCTGGCCTGCTTTGCTTTGCAGCATTCTTCACACACCTGCTTTGGTTCCTTCAACTGCGGTAAACCAAACACCATTCTTTTCTGGTTGAGCATGCCTAAACTTTTGAAGTTTAGATGTCCATACCTATGGTGCCATAGCCAATTCTTGTCTTCTTCAGTCATTAAAGCGAGACACTTATGATCTGATGTGTGGAGTTCAACTTTGAAGGTTTTGTTTTCTGCCATAGGTGCTTTCATTATCAACTTCCCATCAGCCCTATGTACCTTCATGTGATTCTTCTCTAACTTCATATTGAAGCCTTTTGAAAGTAATTAACCTACACTTATCAAGTTACTTGTCATTGCTGGTACATACAATACATCAGTGATAGTTGCTCTTCGACCATCCTTTCTGACAATCGAAATATCTCCTTTACCACCTGATTTGATGTGCCTGCCATCTGCGAACTTTATAACCTTTTCGACTGATTCATCTAAGTCGGTAAACCAGTTTTTATTGCCAGTCATGTGGTTGCTACATCCTGAATCTAGATACCACATGTTAGTTCGCTCAGTGTTCGACTGAGTGTTGGCCATCAGCAACACATCATCAGAATCACTATCTCTAGTGCGTGCATATTGGGCTTCATCACTATCTTTTGCTTTTACCTTATTTCTTCTTCGACAATCTCGAGCATAGTGACCAAAACCTTGACAGTTGTAACATTGCACGTCCTTCATGTCTTTCTTAGTCGAATCAGTCTTCTTGCTTGACTTCTCATCATTAGCAACATTCTTTGACTGCTTCGATTTCTCTTTTCCAGATTTCTTGGTGAATCTTGATTGTAGCGCCTTTTCAGTCACCTTCTCTCTTTCTGAGTTCCTCTGCTTCAATCTCATCTCATGAGCCTCTAAAGAAGCTTGAAGTTCTTCTAACTTCATCTCAGAAAGATTCTTGGACTCTTCTATTGTTACTACAAAGTAATCAAAATCTGCTGTCAAAGATCTTAATACCTTCTCAATCTTTTGCAGATCAGTGAGTGATTCACCACATGCCTTCATCTGGTTTGTTAACATCACGATTCTTGAGAAATATGCCGAGACTGATTCATCTTCTTTCATCTGAATTATCTCGTATTGCTTCCTCAAGGTCTGCAACTTCACCTTTTTCAAATTTTCATCTCCACCATACAAGCTCTTTAACTTTTCCCAAGCTGCTTTTGCTGATTCTTCCTCAATAATCTTTTCAAACACGTTTGAATCCACACACTGGTGAATCAAGAACAGTGCTTTGCCATCTTTCTTCCTTTGATCTTTGTGCACAGCCTTCTGCGCCTCATCTGCATTTGCCCCCAATTCCGATACTCCATCATTGACGATTTCAACAACATCTTGAAATCTGAAAATGACCTTCATCTGCGCCACCCACCGTTGATAGTTTTCGCCTTTGAAAACCGGTAAGTTTGCTGGAAATTGCGTAGATGTTGTTCCGTTTGCCATTTGATTCTCTCAAAATTGCAATCGTAACCGGGCTCTGTAATACCAATTTGTTGGAATTAGAGTTCAAGAAAGGTGGGGTTTGTAAAGAAGAAGACGAGAGAGAGAGAGAGAGAAAAATATGTTGCAGAAAATTGTGTAAATGTATTAAGCTGTGTTGTAAAAATTACAAACTAGGAAACCCTTTATATAAGCCATCACGGCCCAGGCCCAAACTACATTTCGACACAACTCTTTATCAGCTATGTTCGACTCTGTTGAATACAGCTGACTTCCAATGTATTACAACTATTCGACTAACATACACTACTTCGACCAAACCTATAAACCTTCGACTTCGACACAACACTGAATTACAATTTCAACAATTTCAGTTGCAATTAGTTTGCTTTAGAATTTGGGTTAGCATATAAACCCAAGTGAGATACATTTGTTACTGAATTCTAAATTTTAGAATGTTTTGAAAGTTAGTTATGTTTCATCCTCTCTCTGTAATTTTTCTTCATCTTCTACGATTCTTGTCTATCAATGGCGGTTCGTTGTTGAACTCAAATAATTGGTATCCAAAGCTTCATTTCAATTTAGAGGGAAACATGAGTGTATTGAGGTGTGTGATTGATTTCGTTCCTAAAATTTGCATTGAATTGAAGTTCAAAATCGAAGAGAATAACAGATCTTGATTCTGAGGGTTTGAGAAACACGAATGTTAGTAAGAAATACGAGATTTGAACAAGAACAAAGATGAACGGAGAAAATTGTAGCTTGAACACAAAGCTTCCAGTATTCGATGGAAAGAATTGGAATCAATAATCGATTCAAATACGTATGTTGTTTGGAGCTCAAGATGTTCTTGATCTCGTAAAAGACGATTACACTGCAGTTTCAAAAAACGCAGCAAAATCAGAAAGAAATGCACAAAGTGAAACAAGGAAGAAAGATCATAAGGCTTTGTTCTAAATCCATCAGTGTGTGGATGCATAGGTGTTTGAGAAAATTGTTAATTCGACGACGGAAAAGGCGGCGTGGGATACACTAGTGCGGTGATATGGTGGTGACACATTAGTGAAGAATGTGACGTTGCGGTCCCTATGCAAGCAATATGAGAATATCATCATGAAGAACAATGAGAAGGTGCCTCATTAAATCATGAGAGTAATTTTGGTCACGAATGATATGGAGTCTTGTGGAGAAATGCTCTCGGAACAAGTAACCTTCGAAAAGGTACTGAGATCACTTACTCCTTAGTTTTCTTACATAGTTGTAACCATAAAACACTCCAAAGACATTAACACCATGAGAATTGAAGAGCTTTGAAGTAGTTTAGAGTAACAAGAGTTACGTCTAACTAAAAGAAAATATGAAAAAAGGAGATAGAATAGGCTCTGAGAGCTCAGACTCTGAAAGCTTCTTCTAGAAAAAAGAATCATAAGCAATTATGGCTAAAGAACAAGAAAAATTATGGTGTTGGTGTTCAGAAGTCAGAACTCCCCAATTATAATAACAAACATCATAATGGTTAGAAGGAAAGGAGAATTTTGGCAAGTGAAAGGTCCAATGTTACAATTGCAACAAGTTTTATCATTTTGTTGCTGATTGCTGGTCATACAAGGTTAGCAAGGGTGAAAAATCCAACATAGCCAGAGAAGATTCTGATTATGAACCTATGCTATTGATGGCATATGAGAATGTAGGTGGGTCAATGGTAGACTGGTGGTATATGGACACTAGTTGCTCAAATCACCTAACAAGAAAAAAGTAGTGACTGATTGATTTTGACTCTTATAAAAGGACAAAGATTAGACATGTTGCTGATGAGTATCTGAATACTAAAGGAATGGGAAATGTCATAGTGAAATTGAATAATGGATAAATTGTATTGATCAAGGATGTATGTTATGTTCTTGGCATGAATAACAATATGATGAGTGTAGGTCAGTTGATTGAAAAAGGTTTTTTATTAACCATGAAGGACAGTCTCTTGAAGTTGTATAACTGTAATCAGAAGCTTATTATGCAGTATAAATAGGGAAGAAACAGGACATTCAAAGTGAATGTTGCTAAAGAGATTTGAGCTGATAAATTGTAAGTCATTTGTCATACTTGTCGAGATAAATCAGAAGTTGCACTTTGATTTTGATGGTAATGATGTAGATGTTATAACCATCAAACAGTTGGTTGGTTGTCTAACATATCTGTGTAACACCAGACCTGACATATGTTGTGCAGTTAGAATGACGAGTAGGCTTATGTGAAATAAGGGATGATGTTGAAATGTAATTCAAATTCAAGTTGCGAGTTTGCATTTGCAATAGAGTTTAGACTCAGTTTTCATTTCAGTTGCATTTAGTTTGCATTATAACTTGGGTTAGTATATTATCGCAGGTCAATTACATTTGTAACAAAATTCTAAATTTAAGAAAGTTTTGAAAGTTAGTTACGTTTCTTTCTCTCCCTGCAATTCTTCTTCATCTTCTTAAATTCTTGTGCTTCAATGGCGGTTCAATGTTGAACTCCAACAATAATAATTTGACGGTATACATGTAATTCATTGAATGACGGTATATAATTATTTTATACCGTCGATGCATCTTCTATTTTCTTTAACAATTATGTTTGACTGTAATAAATTAAAACTATAACACAAAGTAATTATGTTTTAATGGAAATTATCATTAGAAAAAATGTGTGAAAAAACACTATCTTAAAAAATAAAATATATTTTCAAAAAAGGAACATTTCATACTAATAGAGGATATGTTTGTTTTAGTCTTAAAAATGGTTTTTTTCTTTGTACTTTAAGAATAATTTTTATGATTTTTTTTTTAAAATATTAAGAGTTATTTTAAGAATATTTTTCTAATTTATACAAATAATATTTATCATTTTATAACATAAATATACATTATTTAAAATTAAACATAGTAAAAATAACATAATTTTCTAAAACAATGTTTTAAAAATGATTTTATAAACCTTTTAAAATTATTTAACCTAATTTTTATTTTTACATCAAAAAAATTTTTTGTGAAAATTTTCTTTTAAATGAGAATATGTACATTTCTTTGTATTTTTTTTCATAATGCGATATAAATTAGGGTTGTTCGCTGTTTGGTTTGGGATGATTGGTTAAAAAATCTTATCCAACCTGATTCAATATTATAAATTTTATTTTTATTTTTATTTTTTAAATATACAAATTATAAATTACTTTATTTATTAATATTATAAAAATTAATAAATTTGATATATTATATAACATTATATATATATATATATATATATATATATATATATATATATATATATACCTGATTCAATATTATAAATTTTATTTTTATTTTTATTTTTTAAATATACAAATTATAAATTACTTTATTTATTAATATTATAAAAATTAATAAATTTGATATATTATATAACATAATATATATATATATATATATATATATATATATATATATATATATATATATATATATATACTTAATATTAAAAATGAGAATGATAGATTATGATAGAAACAAATAAAATACTAAAAATAAATAGATTAAATCAAATTTATGAATATTATTAAATATAAGTATTATCAAATAATAAATTAACACATAACATACTAATAAAAAATAATTAAATATAAAAGTATATACACATGGCTCGATTCAGTTTACATCGTTTTTAGAATATCAAAATGAAATCTAATTTGAACTTATTGATTTTCACAAGAAGACATCCAAACACATCCAATAATATTTAATATTTTATTGTTTTTTTTTTTTGTTCTTTTAATGAATATGTAGTTTTTATTTTAATCAAATTGCTTGTGGACACCCTTATATTAACTAATTATTTAAATTTATAAATAAAAATATAATAATAATAATAATTTAAATAATAATATTTTTTAAATTTTTTTTCATGAAATTTTCTTTTAAAATAATTTTTTTCAATAAAAAATTCTTGTAAATTCAACAAAATATTTATAAATATTTTATCTTTAGAACATTGTTCCCAGATAAATTTATAACCAAAGTATATAAATAATATCTTAAAAATTAAAATAAAATAAGAACATGCTAAAATGAAATATCTTTCAAGTAATAATATTTTTCTATCAAAACAATTATTATCTTTTGATGCAATATAATATGCGTAATGCTAAGTCGTACCCTAATGGCACATGTTAAGAAACCTACAAATAAAAAATTTATATTGGAAAATTTAATAAAAATTTAATTATCAACTTTTAATTAAATCAATACACACTTTTTAAAAAAGTAATTTACATTTAACTCTTAATATGCCCCTTTAGAATACATGTTAGCATTACCCCTATAATATTTGCAATATTCTTCTAGATTAGATTTAGCGCAGAAGTTATTGCAACAAGATTCAAACAATTAATTGGTTTAGTTGAGTGTAAACAGAAATTGTTTCCCACATGAATGATGATTTAGTGGTGTTAACTGAAACAATGGAAAACTATGTCATCCTTGAAAATTAAAATTGAGATCAATGTAAACTTAATTCAATGTTTTTATTTTAAATTTTTATTGATAATAATATTCGTACAACATAAACTTGTACAGACTACAGAGGCATAGAGCTAGATTAGAGTGTATTTGTTTGGCAACAACATAGCTGTCCTTGACAACTGCCGCTACTCGAACCTCGTGCTTGACATCTCTGTGAACAATTATCATTAGCCGATGGACAACCCTGTAAATCAAAACAATCAACTGTCGTATCGTCACTCATAATTTCTTCATATCTTCTTGCACCACCTACAATCAATACAAAGAATTTTTATATTGAGATGGTGTTTGTGGCATAAATAATATAGTAAATTATTTTGAAGAAATAGGTAGAGAATAAGTAAGCGTGTTACCTGGATGCAAAACTAAAGCAATGCAAAGAATTGCAATGAAAAAGTGTACTCGGTTGATGCCGATAGCCATGTTCTCTTGAATGATGAATTCTTGAATGATGAATGGAGAAATCAGGTAACTATTTATATAACAATTATGCTTTTTTTTTTAACATGGTAACTATAAAAAATTTGTATAATTGACCAGAACTAAAAAAGAACTATGTTAAAAAAAATAGTATATTTAAAAAAAAAGAAAGTGTACATGATAATAAAGAATATGTTTGTTTTATTCTTAAAAAATAGATTTTCTTTTTTTATTTTTAAAATAATTTTTATGACATTTCTTTTCAAAATATAAAAAATAAATTTCAAATTATTTTATATAATAATTAGAGTTTAATAGACATGCACCATCGTTGTAAATTCTTTTTAAATAATCGTCCAATAAAAACCACCAATTTACTAAATTGTCTAAATCGTTTTAAAATATTATAATGATTTAAGAGGATGTATGTCGTTCATTGATAGTATAAAATTATTTTATAATATTTATCTATAACAACTATGTTTGACTGTAATAAATTAAAAATATGAAACAAAGAAATTGTGTTTTACATATGGATATTATATTTATCAAAATTTTGTAAACTAACTATAATAAAAAAATAATAATACCATGTTAAAAAGGAAAATATATTTTTAAAAAAGGAAATGTTCATGCTAATAAAGAATATGTTTCGTTTAATCTTTAAAATAGATTTTTCCTTTTTATTTTTAAAATAATTTTATGAAAATTCCTTTTAAAATACTAAAAGTTATTTTTTAAATTATTTTTATAATTTAAATAACTAATTTTAACGTTCTATTATATAAATGTTCATTATTAAATATTTTAACCTACAGACTTTAATATTGCCACATGGGTGTCGACCTATGGAATAGATGTGTTGACCTATAGACGAGAAAATTTGTCTATAGGTCGACCTGTAGATGTATGTGCCGACGTATGATGCAATTTTTCATAAAAAGGTTGTATTCATGCAATTTTTATGCATGAGACTATTTTCAAGTTGTTTCCAAATGTTTCTATGCTTCAGAATGCTAAGATGCACTTTGAAAAATAGAGGATATGGTGCAATATACATTACTGCTAAAATATCCTAGTTTTATCATTATGCAAAATACATCTAACGAAAATTTTCACTCACAAAAATTATAAAATTTTTAAAAAACATGTTTTAAATTTTTTTAAATCTTTTAACGTTAGCTTTAAATTTAATTGATTTTTTAAAATTTTTATATTCAAAAAAATTATAATAATGTATTGAAATAAGTAAAATAATATATTAATAAAACTATTTAATATAGTATTTGCATTATTCTTCTCGATTAAATTTAGTGTAGAAGTTGTTGCAAAATGAATCAAACAAGTTAAAACGTGTTGCAACCAAAGCCATTGTCGCCATAGAATTTCAACCAAACAATAGTTGAATGGACAAAAGAAGCACTATATGATACATGTTTATGTTTCTAGAAGCTCCCATTTCTTGGTGCTCCAAGAAGAAACTAGTGGTTTCACAGTTAACTTGTAAAGCTGAATACATATATGGTGCTTTTTCAGCTTGTTGTCGCTCCCGGGATTTTCATCCAAGTACAAACGCGAAAGTGGCACGAAACAGAGTCGCCAGCAATGTGTATTTATCCCAAGAGAGGGAAAGGAAACACCGCATAAACCTGAAGGAAAGGAAAAGCATGGTCTTACGACCAAGAGAACTGGGTTCGGGAGTCGGTTACGCGAGAGGAAGGTATTAACACCCCCTCGCGTCCATCGTACTCGATGGGATCTACGCTTGCTGCTCGATCAAAGGGTGTAGAAAACTGGAGCTTCGCCGCTACTGGAAAGGAAAAGGAACAGGAAAAAGGAAAAAAAAAAGGAGAGAGAGAACAAGAAACAAATGTAGGGAAAATAAAAGAAGTGCTCGAATGGGCCCTACCCCACTGCCTACGTATCTCATCGGGAACATGAGAATCAGAGCGATGTAGTTCCCCTCACCTAGGGAAAATTATTTGTGTTTTTTAGCGGAATACATCAACGTTCGCGTTCCAGCAGTTAGGTGTTGCAGGTCGCTGTTGGGAGGCTTACGCGTTACCTGTTTGCGGTAGAACGGAAATGACGCATCCTTAAGGAAGAAGTGAATGAGATGAGAAGAGAGTTCCCGAAGGAAAGACGTTATTGTTTGTTTGAAGTTTTTTAGAAAGAAGTGTTTTTGAAGTTGTTTGTAACTTGCATTGCACCCAAGTCTACAATATAGGAACGAATACGTCGCGTATCGTCCCCAACAGGACGTAAACTAAGTACCCTAGAAGAATGAAGGGAAACCCCCCATTATTCACTTTCCACATTTAAGGCTCATGCGCAATACACGTTTAACCCTTATTAAGTGTTTTTTTACTTTTGTTTTGAGATGAGAAGAAGAGACTCAAATGATCGAGAAAGGGTAAAATCTAATAAAGGAGACTAAGACTCAATCTTAATGTTATGATACATGGTGATCCTATGGTTAATGAGGTTTAGGAAACCTAATCCTAAAAGAAAGGAAAAGAAGAGCAAAATAAGCAACTTACTTCCAAGATGGAAGTTAAGTTGATCTTAAAGAGGGATGAAGAAGAAGTTATTCAAAGAAAGCATGTCTATGCTTATCAAAATCACAATTTGAATTATTAAAAGAACTAAGAGAGGATGAGAGAAAAAAAATGCATGCGGAAGCATATCCATACACTTACTTACCATTTACACCTACATGAAAAGGTTAGTTCAAGATTATTTACAAGCAATCCTAAGTAAAAGAACTTGATCAAACAAGCAAATGGAAGGAAATAATGAAAACAACAACTATTACAGCCCACATGCAACAGAACAGCAGTAAATTCAGCATCATATACCAAACAACAAACAACAGCTCATGTTCAGCATAGAAAAATGGGTATAACAAACATTTGGCAGCACATACTACAGCATATATGTGTATAACCAGCAGTGGAAGATTAGAGACAACATGCATTAACAAACAATTTCAATCATGAACAACCATTATCATGCATCAAGCCTTGTACATTCATCAAACAAACACGATCACAATCACATTATGAATCATGATGAACAATCTTTGAAATCAAACATGTTATAATGCACATTACAAAAGAATACACATTGTCAAGAATATGAGCAAGTCAAAACAAGTATACATCTCTTGAAATGGAAAGCAAATGAACATGCGCATAGTGATTCCAGCAACATAACATCAATTAGCAATTAATAAGCTCAAAGTGTGTGCATCATGTGTTCATCACATCAATTGATCTACAATGCAAACATTATGCCCAATAATGAAAAACCAATGCACGCATGTCGTAAAATCATGTTCATACTGTGGTGTGAGTTAAGATAGCTCAAGAATAATCCACCAATCATCAATGCATTGATCCATGAAGTTTAAACATGTTAAGGATGTCAAACAAGCAAGAAAATGCAAGAAAATATCATTCTGCAGCAGGGGTAATCGATTACTCACTTTGAGTTATCGGTTACTCAGTTGAAATTTAGCTAAAAACATGAAAATGAGGCTGAGTAATCGATTACTCTATTAGGTTAATCGATTACCACTGCAACAGAGACAAAAATTCAGCTTTGAAAAGCACTTTTCAGCAGTGAATGACTTATCCAAACATCCAATTGAACATGTAATCAATTAAGCACGAAATTACATTGAATTATGATCCTCAAACATCAATTAAACTCAATAATCAACCACAACAAGAATCACATTCAATCATATGGATCCAAAATCGAAACTCCACAAAAATCTACATCGAATAAGTTGCGAATAAGCTAAAAATAATGTAGATTTAGGGAAAACCAACCTACAAAGCAGAGACTTGCTTTGGTAATTGTTGCAAAGTGATCTTGGTGCGGAAAATCAAAGAAAACCAGAGACTCCTCGATTAGTAGCCAAAATGCGTCGAAACCGAACAAAATCGCGAAAATTCAACGAGAACGAACTTGCACCAAAATAAATGGTGTGAAACCTTTGAATTGAAGAAGAATAAGCTGAAATTCCAGAAATCCAACCAATGCAAACCAAGGGATGAAGTTTAGCTCAAGAATTAATCACTTTTCAATGTAAAAAGTGATTATTCTTCAAGAAATAAGAGCTTTTGTGTGTGGTTTTCGAAGAGAGAAGTAGAAGTTGTAGAAAAGTGAAGAGAGAAAATGAGAGTGAAATGTGAGAAATTGGAGAAAAAATGGTTGAAGTCCTTGAAAATGAGTGAAGCATCTCTTAAATAGATTTTAGGTTTGGAGTATAAGTGGTTTGGAGTGAGGTTTGGAATGAGGTTTGGGTTTGGAGCTAGGGTCGGAGTTAGTTAGACTCAACTCACCGAGTCAAGTTAGTTAACTCGGTTAGTTAGAATCAACTCGGTTGCTTGGAAAACAAGGAACCACAATTAGTGCATGTGTGTGTGACTTGGGCTGCAAGCAAGGCCTTGTGACTTGTGAACTTTCAGCATGAACCCACCATGTTCGAGTCCTCATATGACCTTCATAACTTGTTCAAATGAAAAAATGTCCAACATCAAAGTTGAAGAGGGCATGGATATGAACAACTTTGATGTTCAAAAATGTTTCATTTGAAGCCTTCTTGATGGAGAAAATTGGCTTGACATTTGGCACGCCAACTCTTCGATGAAATTATGGCCTATGGGCCTGCACTTGCCTTGCCATGACTTGATTTTTGCCTTGATTTTACCAAACTTTGATTGATCATAACTCCCTCAATTTTAATCCGATGGAAGAGTTCTTTATATGGATTTGAAGCTTAGAACATGAACTTTAATTGGCTCAACTTGGGCCTGAGGTTTAGATCTTTTATCTTGGAGAAAAAGAGCCTCAAAGTGTGGTGCAAAATGGTCCAAACTTGCCATTTTTGGAAACCCCAAAGTTTCTATTTTTGGCAGTTTTGTAATTTCTTAATTTTTCATTATTCCTCCATCATTCTTTGATCAAATATTGTCCGATGAACATATATAACTTGAATTTCACGAATTTGACCTTAAAAAGTCAGGAGTTGACTTTTTCACTGTACAGTTGACTTTTTCCCCAATTTCTTAATTATCAAGCAACTGATCAATTGAACCTCTTCTGAAATGAATCAATGGCCAATCTTCCATCCTTAGACACTTGACATCAAGTAGAAAAAATTGAGATCAAGTTTGAATCAAAATTTCATCAGGAAACCACTTGAATCCAAAACCCTAATTTTGACTATTTTTTATAAGAGATGCTGCATTGTTCAATCCTCTGGATGATTTCCCTTCTTTCAATGACTTGTGAGATCAAGGGGAGTGATATATGACATAAGAGACCCTTGAGGCTTGTGGGAGACCTTTGGCTCTTGATCTCCTGCTTTGGACAATCCACATCTTTGAGAAACAACTGATCCCATGCCCTTATGCAAGATGCAATGCAATGCTTAATGTTTTGTTTTTCTATGCTTGAATGCAATGCAATGAAATGAAAGCTCATGCTAAATGATATGAAGAAATTAGAGGGAAAATTTTGGGGTATTACAGCTGCCCCTATTCAATCACTGTAGACCTGAACGGATGATAGCGATTGCTGTCAGACTTTCAAGGTATGGAGGGATTGAATACCGAAAATAACCAGAAAATTTGCACTCTGTGGAAAAAAAGAAAAGGGATATAAACCCAATCAAATGAACTCTGCTTGAAGAAAACTCTGATGATGAAGAATAACACTGAAGGGATGTCTTTTAGCACAACGCCAGACGACTACTGGCTTGCAACACTACAGGTGGACTTTAACAATGCCTTTTAGAACAACGCCAGACGACTACTGGCCTGCCACACTACAGGTGGACTTTAGCAATGTCTTTTGGAACAACGCCAGACGACTACTGGCTTGCCACACTACAGGTGGACTTTAACAATGTCTTTTAGAACAACACCAGACGACTACTGGCCTGCCACACTACAGGTGGACTTTAGCAATGTCTTTTGGAACAACGCCAGACGACTACTGGCTTGCCACACTACAGGTGGACTTTAGCAATGTCTTTTGGAACAACGCCAGACGACTACTAGCTTGCCACACTGCGGGTGGACTATCTTTTTGAATGGAGTCAGACGACTACTGACTTGTCACACTGCGGGTGAACTTTCGCCAATCTGCGGTTGGACTTTGCAGCTGAATTGCCACACTGCGGCTGGACTTTTGCCAATCTCCGGTTGGACTTGCCAATGATTTGCCACCCTTGGATGGACTTTTGCCAATCTACGGTTGGACTTAGCTGCGGTCTTTTAAAGGGAGTCAGACGACTACTGACTTGCAACACTGCGGGTGGACTTTCGCCAATCTACGGTTGGACTTTAAGAATTTGCCACCCTTGGATGGACCTTTTGCCAATCTGCGGTTGGACTTTAGGAATTTGCCACCCTTGGATTAACCTTTTGCCAATTTGCGGTTGGACTTTAAGAATTTGCCACCCTTGGATGGACCTTTTGCCAATCTGCAGTTGGACTTTGCCTTGCTTTGGCACCCTTGGATGAACCTTTTTCCAATCTACGGTTGGACTTTAAGAATTTGCCACCCTTGGATGGACCTTTTACCAATCTATGGTTAGACTTTTGCAAAAGCATTCAACATTGGATTACGCTCTGCATCCATATCAGACATCTCTGCTGACTCTACTGAGGAACAATAATCAATGATTTGATCTTAAAGACTCCTGAAAGGATAATATCTCTGCTGGAGAATGAATGAACAATCCGTCTGCTTCGAACTGTCAGGCTTGCCAAAAATAAATTGGATTTTGGGGATATGAGGGGAGTGATGATTCTGCCAGGAATTACTTCATCTGCTTGGGGATGAATTCTGGTAACAGTAACTCCGCTGGGGATGAGAATTTTCTGAATGACATTCTGCTGGGGAAGAAACATCGTCAAAACTCTGCTTGAGGATCTATCAAACCCGAGATCCCTTGCAGGGAGAATCAACCTTCTACTCGGCTGGGGAAGAGACTCTGTTGATCAATAAGCCTCATGCGGGGAGGAAAACAACTCAGCTGGGGAGTATTGTTGACAAGATTCAATACTGAACTCGGTGGGGAGTACAATTATCAGAGATACGATCTTGCTGGGAATCAGGGCTACTCTGCCGGGGATATGCGAATCCTAGTTGGAAGACATCCCATTGCAACATGCTGGGAGAGAGTTCTTAGAGATCTGCTGGGGAAACCCAAGGCAATTCAACAGTAATCTACTGAGGAATAAGACTGTCGAGCTTAGGATAAATGTCACAATGCCCCATGTTAGGCGAACTTTCCATTTGATGACTCCGCTGGGGATGATGAGTTTATAAAAACCTCTGCTGGGGAGAATCGCTTTCAATCATCTCGTGCTGGGGAATGCCTTTTAAGAGGATTTTACAGAAGACCAAGTGTCCTCAACTCTATTAGGGATAATAGATCTGAAACATCTTCTGCTGGGGAAATTCAATATGCCCCATGTTTGGGAGGGTCACAAACTCGCTTTTACCCCAGATACAAGACTGATCTGAAGAAAACGTCATAAGAGGATTTTACAAAAGATTAAGCATCTTCAAACTCCTGGCGACTTCACTGGGAATTGACCATTAACTTCGGTGTCTGCGAAGCAACTCTACTAGGGAATTTGCAACCGTTATCGACACAGAAAAGCTTGTAGCTATTGGAAGTACTGAATAGGAGAATCGACTTAATAAGATACAACACAACCCAGTTGGAATAGACTTGTCAATATCGTCTAGAAGACACGACCCATGCTCTTGGAATACTTGTACATGTTACCTACAACAAAAGAATATACACACATGCCCCAGGATATTGTGTGGTTTGAATCCACCATCCAGGATTATTCAACATTCAAAGTGATTTTAAATGTTTTTCTGCGCATGTTATTTGTAAGGCTACAGTGTTTTCAAATGCAATGTTTTATCAAATTTAGGACGTTTTTGCAAACAAAGCAGTAAAACACAAAATAAGAAGCATTTGACTGAAATTCAATTTATTGATTGAAAGGCCCAGAATAGGCAATTACATCAGGAAGCAATCCCTGGAAAGAGGAGAGTGCTGTAAATTGAGAAAAGAAACTATCTTAATGGCAATGTGAAAACGGCATTCCACTGAGTTTCAATTCTGCTATGGCCAGTATGTCTTCGAGACTCCCCGACCTTGCCTTCTGAGGAATGATCAGACCGATTCCTACCCTTTGGAACGTCAGTTGCTGAAACGGTGATGGAGTACAGATAACTCAGACCGTAGTCGTTCGCTTAAATCCCTCTTTTGCATGGACCGCCCTTTCGGGTTTTCAATCCATCGGAATACCCTTTTTTGCCTGAGTTGTCCTTGCGGATTTTCAACTCACCGGGTGTACAATTTTTTTTTATTTTATCCCTAATTTTTGCCCGAACCCTTTTATTCTGTTTTTGTGGTTCGCCGGGATGCCTTTTTTGCATGGACTTTTCCTTTTTTATCCAGCGGGTCTATTTATGCGAATTATTTTTTGACTACGTCTGAGTTGACAGGGGATGAAAAGTCTTCGCCGTCCATGGTTGTAAGTAATAAGGCTCCGCCCGAGAAGACCTTCTTAACCACGAATGGACCTTCATAGTTGGCAGTCCATTTTCCCCTGTGATCTGTACTAGGAGGAAGGATCCTTTTGAGTACCACACCTCCCACTTTGTAAACCCGAGGACGCACCTTTTGGTCGAATGCCTGTTTCATCCTCCGCTGGTATAACTGCCCATGACACACAGCTGCCAGTCTTTTCTCTTCAATAAGGCTCAACTGATTAAATCTGGCGTGAACCTATTCAGCCTCGTTTAACTTGACATCCATCATGACTCTGAGGGATGGGATCTCAACTTCAACCGGTAGTACTGCCTCCATACCGTATACAAGTGAGAATGGTGTTGCCCTAGTGGACGTGCGTACTGACGTTCGGTACCCATGCAAGGCAAATGGTAGCATCTCATGCCAATCTTTATATGTGACAACCATTTTCTGCACAATCTTCTTAATATTCTTATTGGCCGCCTCCACAGCGCCATTCATCTTCGGGCGATACAGAGAAGAATTGTGGTGTTCAATTTTGAAGTCCCGGCACAGCTCAACCATCATTTGTTGTTCAGATTAGAACCATTATCAGTAATTATTCTCTCGGGCACTCCATAGCGACAAATGATGTCCCGTTTCAAGAAACGAGCTACCACTTGCTTAGTGACATTGGCATAAGATGCTGCTTCAACCCATTTAGTGAAATAATCAATGGCGACCAAGATGAAGCGATGGCCGTTTGAAGCAGTAGGCTCAATCTTTCCGATCATGTCAATGCCCCACATGGCAAAGGGCCAAGGAGAGGACATGACACTCAACGGATTTGGAGGTACATGCACTTTGTCTGCATAAATTTGGCATTTGTGACACTTGCGGGCGTACTTGCAACAATCCGCCTCCATTGTCAACCAGTAATATCCCGACCTCTATAATTTCTTAGCCATTGCGTGACCCCCGGCATGGGTACCGAAAGAGCCTTCATGTACTTCCTGCATTAACAGGTCTGCTTCGTGTCTATCCACGCATCTGAGCAGAACCATGTCAAAATTCTGTTTGTACAGCACGTCATCCTGATTGAAAAAGAAGCTACCAGATAACCTTCTCAACGTCTTCTTATCTTTAGTAGATGCCCCTGGCGGGTACTCTTGACTTTTCAAAAAACACTTGATGTCATGAAACCATGGCTTGTCATCAGACGTTGTATCAACCGCAAACACAAATGCAGGTCTGTCAAGACGAGATACTTCGATCTTAGGTACATGATTCCATATTTGCACTTTGATCATGGAAGATAACATGGCCAAGGCATCTGCAAACTTATTTTCATCTCGAGGAATATTGTACAACTTCACCTTTGTGAAAAATGTCAGCAATCTCCTTGTATAACCTCTATACGGAACCAGATTTGCTTGGTGCGTGTACCAACTCCCTTTCACTTGATTGATTACCAAATATGAATCAACGAAGATATCAAGGGTCTTAATTCGTAAATTAATCGCCTCCTCAATCCCCATTATACAAGCTTCATATTCTGCTTCATTCTTGGTGCATCCGAAAGTTATTCGGGCAGTGAAAGGCATATGAACACCTTCTGGCGTGATAAGAACTGCTCCAACTCCGCATCCATTCATATTGACGGCCCCATCAAACATCAAACTCCATTTGGATTCAGGGTCTGGCCCCTCCTCCGGGAGTGGTTCCTCGCAGTCTTTAACTTTGAGAAACATGATGTCCTCATCAGGGAAATCAAATTTCATGGGTTGGTAATCATCAATAGGCTGTTGCGTAAGATAGTCTGACAAGATACTTCCTTTGATGGCCTTCTGAGAAGTATACTGGATATCATACTCTGTCAAAACCATTTGCCACCTTGCAACCCTGCCTGTTAGTGCTGGTTTCTCAAAAATGTATTTGATAGGATCCATTTTTGAAATCAACAAAGTTGTGTGCCTGATCATATACTTCCTCAATCTCTTAGCGGCCCATGCAAGTGCACAACATATCTTTTCAAGCATTGAGTATCGGGACTCGCAGTCATTGAACTTTTTGGTCAGGTAGTAGATATCATACTCCTTCCTACCTGTCTTGTCGTGTTGACCGAGAACACAACCCATAGAACCTTCAAGCACTGTCAAATACATTATCAAAGGTCTTCCTGAAACTGGCGGCATGAGGATTGGAGGTTCCTGCAAGTATTCTTTTATTTTATCGAATGCCAATTGGCAATCGTCATTCCACCTGACCGTTTGATCTTTTCTTAGCAGTTTGAATATTAGTTCGCACGTGGCTGTTAGGTGAGATATGAACCTTGAAATGTAGTTCAATCTACCCAGAAAGCCACGAAACTCTTTTTCTGTTCTCGGTTCAGGCATATCTTGTATTGCTTTCACTTTGGCAGGATCAACCTCAATCCCTTTCTCGCTCACAATGAAACCCAGCAGCTTTCCAGAACGCACCCCAAAAGTGAACTTGTTTGGATTTAACCTTAGGCGAAACTTTCTCAACCTTTCAAACAACTTTTTCAAATTAATCAGATGTTCTTCTTCTGTTCTCGACTTGGCAATCATGTCATCCACATAACATTCAATCTCTTTATGAATCAAGTCATGAAACAAAGTTACCATTGCCCGTTGGTACGTTGCCCCTGCATTTTTCAACCCAAAAGGCATCACCTTATAACAATATGTACCCCATGGAGTAATGAACGTGGTCTTCTCCATATCCTCAGGTGCCATCTTAATCTGGTTGTACCCGGAGAAACCGTCCATAAACGAGAACACTGAAAACTGAGCTGTATTGTCAACCAGCACATCGATGTGGGGTAGTGGAAAATCATCTTTTGGATTAGCTTTGTTAAGATCTCGATAATCCACACACATTCTCACATTTCCGTCTTTCTTTGGTACCGGCACGATGTTGGCAACCCAAGGAGGATAATTAGTCACAGCAAGAAATCCTGCATCCCAATGCTTCTGAACTTCTTCTTTGATCTTTATGGCCATATCGGGATGAGTCTGACGAAGTTTCTGCTTGACTGGCGGGCATTCTTCTCTCAATGGCAGCCTGTGCACAACAATATCAGTATCCAGCCCTAGCATGTCTTGATACGATCATGCGAAGATATCGACATATTCACACAACATCTCAGTCAAAGCTTTCTTCACATCTGTTTGCAGGCTGGCGCCGATCTTGATCTCTTTCTTAGCATCCTCGGTACCAATATTGATGATCTCTATGGTCTCTTGATGAGGCTGGATGGTAATTTCCTCTTTTTTTAACAATCTGGCCAGTTCCTCAGGGAGTTCACAGCCTTTCTCATCCCCTTCTTCGGCTTGATAAATCGGTTTGTCAAAGTCATACATAGCCATAGCAAAATCGTTATCAATGGAATCCGGAGGATCAAGTCTGCACGAACGGGTTCATGCTTTATTTTAGAATTTATTTTTAAAACAAAAAGAAACAAAACATTGCCATTTTATTATTTTGTGCAAAATAAAAAGAAAGACAGGGAACAACATTTGAGTGCAAAAAGTCCTTTATTGATGATTAACATTGCAAATGCAAACAGGGTGGCCCTACAAATGAATCTATACGCCTTGGGCAGAGCGCAAGATTTTAACATGCATTATGGTTAGAAAAACAAAGAAAATTACTCTGTTTGAAGAGTAACTCGGATGACTTCTTCAACGGACCAATTCTGCAATGATTGTCCCGGAGCACGTGGGCGTACCCAGTTGTCCAAGTCACAGTCACTGTCAACACCATCCTCTGTAGCTGCACAAGACTGATCTGGGTAAATGATTCCCCCACTGCTAAAAGTGATGGGTCCACTGTTCTCTGCAACTAAAGTCATAGAGGGATGATAGCCAATACCAAATTTGTCCTCCTTCATTGGTGTCTCTATCAGCTTGCCCCAACCATGGGTATTGCCTGCTCTGACAACCTCAACAGCTTGTTTATAGGATGAAATGGATGTACCGGCTCTATCTGGTGCAAGGGAAGATTCAGGCACGTTGTCAATATTCACCGCTTCAAATGACTGGCAAAGCATCTCGTGAATTTCCCCATCCATCTCAATATACTTGAACGTGGACAAATGACTAACAAAAATGTCTTCCTCTCCACACACCATCACAACTTGTCCCTCGAACTCGTACTTTAGCTTCTGGTGTAAGGTGGATGTAACAGCCCCGGCCGCATGAATCCAAGGGCGACCTAATAAGCAGCTATACACCGGCTGTATATCCATCACATGGAATGTAGATTTGAACACCTGCGGTCCAATTTGCACGGGCAATTCCACTTCACCAAATACAGATCTCTTTGTTCCAACGAACGCTCGGACAACCAAATTGCTTGGCCTTAAAATCAAACCATCAACTTCCAGCTTCATCAGTGCCTTTTTAGGCAAGACATTGAGCGAGGAACCAGTGTCTACCAATACGTGAGACAACACTGCACCCCTGCACTCCATTGTAATGTGCAAAGCTTTGTTGTGGTTTCTTCCTTCAGAAGTCAGATCCCTGCTTGTGAACCCCAATCTGTGGCTGACATTGACATTAGAGATCACACCTTCAAGTTGATTAACGGTGATTTCCTGTGGAACATATGCTCTCTTCAATACTTTCAACAAAGCCTCTCGGTGCGCGTCAGAACACATCAACAATGACAAAATTGAAATTTTCGAGGGCGTCTGGTTCAGTTGATCAACAATCTTATAATCACTTTTCTTTATTATCCTCCTGAACTCTTCTACCTCATTGTCAAAGGTAATCTTTGTCTCTGTTTCAGGCACATGCACACTTTCAACCACCCGTTTTCCTTTAGCTTTTACTGCAGCTTCAGCTTCTTTATCACTTCGCAAAGTTTGAGGAGAAAACAACCTTCCGCTCCGAGTAAAGCCACCTACACCACCCACATTATCAATATTTGAACTGGCTGATGTCCCGATTTCCTGCTTTTTCCCTTCGTAGTACACGTCTGCCCCATAGTGCCATGGGATTGCCTTCGTAGTTGTAAATGGAACTGGTCCTGGCACCGTGATGGTAACAGGACTAGATTTTTCTTACACAACACTTGCTACAGGAGCTGTACCTGCAGGCACCTGGATCTCAGCAGGAGTATAATAAATGGACACAATTGACACCTCATCAGTTTCTTTCACAGCCCGGTCAAACTTTAGACGTCCCTCGTCAATCAGACTCTGCAAACCAATTCTCAACTTATCACAGCCATTCTTCTGACTCATACATTCAGAATAATTTTGATCATAATCCGGGAACACCTGTCCCTTCAACAAACGATCCTTCACCACAAGCAATGGAGTCTTTACTTGACTGATATCTGTTATCAAATTTAACCTTTTTCCGTCTTCAATAGCACGCACATCTGCCACACCATGATCAGGCATGGGGTTTTGAAGAACATTAGGAGGTAACGAGAAATTGATTGCCTTAGCATCAATCAAGTCTTGCACCTTGTTCTGAAATGCCCAACACTTCTCAGTGGTATGCCCCTGAGCACCTGAGTGGAACTCACAACGAGCATTAACATCAAAATTAGGTGGCAAGTTGCCAGCAGCAGGAGGTCTCATAGTACGAAGCTTAACCAACTTCAATTTGAGTAACTGAGGTAGCAACGCTGAATAAGTCATAGGGAGAGGGTCAATATTACAGTCCCTCTACCCAGATCTCTGTTGGAAAGGAGGTTGCTGCTGTTGCTGTTGAACTTGCTGTGGTGGTTGTTGCTGCTGAACAGATGGTGCTGGGATTGTCACTGCACCTACTTGATGGTAAGCCTGAGAACGTCCTCTGCCTCGTCCTCTATATACAGCGTTAGCATCACCTTCTCTTTTTTTCTGACCACTAGCAAACGGTTTCTTCGTCCCAGAAGAGCCAGCCCCACTTACATCTTGGATCTTCCCAAGTTTCAACAGACTCTCTATTCTTTCTCCAGCAATCAATATATCAGCAAATCTGGTTGATGGACACGCAACCAATCTTTCAAGAAATGCCCCTTACAGGGTGCCCATAAACATGTCTGCCATTTCTCTATCCAGCAAAGGAGCTTGAACCTGTGCAGCCATCTCTCTCCACTTTTGAGCGTATTCCTTGAAACTTTCCTTAGCATTCTGTGACAACCCTTGCAGCTGAGTGCGGTTGGGCGCCATGTCAATATTGTACTGGTACTGATTTAGGAATGCTTCTGCCAGATCTTTCCAACTACTCACAGCAGCTATGTTCAATTTCATATACCAGGTCAAAGAAGCTCCAGCCAGACTGTCTTGAAAGTAATGCATCCATAACTTCTCATCATCTGTATGGGCTAAAATTCTCCCAAAATAAGCTTGAATATGTGTCCAAGGACACGTATTGCCATGATATTTGTCGAAAGTAGGCGGCTTGAATTTTGGAGGAATTCTGACTCCTGGTACCAGCCCCAAACTAGTAACATCAATACCCATAGAATTCTTGCACTCTATGGCCCGGATCTTCTCAGCTAACTCATCATACCTTCGATCACCAGGGTTGCCCATATCAGCATCCAGCAGGGTAAATTGGTCTTCCAGAACATCTTCTTGAATACCACCAACATTTCTGCCATTTCCATTACCCAGATTACCACCATGAGGAGGATTGCCACCAGGAGGAGGATTACCAACAGGAGGAGGAGTGCCCCTTGTCTGTAAGTTGTCCACTTGATTACCTTCAGGCGTAGTTTCCGGACGCTCGACCAGAAGCCTCAATCTTTCCTGAGCCTGTGCCATACCAGTCATGAGAGTCATGAACTGGTCCATGCGTGCCCTCATTTCAGCCAAATCATTATGCATTTGATCCATAATCCTTGCTTGATTTCTTCGAGTTGAGTATCGGTGAATGTGATTCTCAGCTATAATGCCTACAACCAAATAAAGGTTAGAAAGACCGGAGCAAGTACCTGCTATGCAAAAATGCTTATGATTATGAGGATGCAAATGCAAATGCAAACAATTATATTTAAACATTTCCAGGGCGTATCTGCTTTGATTCCAGCTTTGAAATCGGGTAAGGGATCGGACACAACATCGGAAAATAAATCTGAATCCAAAAATATTGCAGAATCAATCAAAGGAAAACATCTTTCAAATAACTGAGAGCTATTGAGACAAATACGGGTGAACCAAATATTGTAATATCATAGCATAAGGAATCATACAAATAGGTTCGATACAATCAAAAGTGATTCCATCAACAATCCTGATGGTAATCATAGCGAAATACAAACAACAGAATTACTACAAGTCAATTCCAAATAAAATGGCTTCAATCTCCTCAAGAAGGTTCACAGTGTCTGGATGAGTAGGTCTTTCTAGCAACCCTTTGATCAGTCTGTTTCTCTTCTCGACGTCCTGATTCAGCCTAGCAATCTGCTCTTCAACATCATTGCCTTCGTGCTTTGATTTCTTGATTCCCGCTTGCAGTTTGGGCACTTCAATTTCTTTCTGGGCTTCTTTCCACTTACCGGAGAAGTGTTTCTTATCTTCCTTCATTCTTTGAAGTTCTTCATTTAACTCCCCATTCTCAATCTTGAGCTCCTCCCACATCTCCTAATATGTGGCAAGCTCGTCTTTAGTTTTGGTCAAGAGCTTCTTGGTTTCCCTGTAGGCTTTGCCGGATGATTCAACAGTCATACTGATCTTTCTACAGTGCTGAGCTCTGTCATCAAGATCCTTCTCCCTTTTTCCTAAACGCTCTGTCAAATCTTGGACCTTCCATTTCAACTCCAAGTTGTCATGTAAAGCGCCCTGAAGTCTACTGGTCATACTAGCATTTTCCTCTCTCAAATCTTGCACCACTTTTCGCTGCTTATCGAATTCTTCAATTGGTATGGTGATTCGTTCCTCTATCACTTTGGGATATAAGGGAGGCACCCAATCAAAAGGCAAATAGTACTCTTCGACTCTCTTTTTTATCCATTGATCATATGGAGGAAAAGTTTGATTGTTAGGCACACCCCAAATGGTTTTTCCTCTCTTCTGTTTACTGAGCCATGCTTTGGCAGCTTTCTGCGCCATATCTAATCCATCGTCAGCCATGTGAAAATACAGAGACTCTTCCAATTCCTTTTCAACTTAGGGACTTCTTAGAGCATACATACCCAAACTGCCGGATAGCCAAGGAAAGGTTATAGTTAATACCTCCTTTTCTCCCTATCAAAGGGACATTGGGGTATTCACCACAACTGTGCAAAATGTCTTTACCCAACACTCTGTGATTCACCCAAACAATATCCTTAGCGTCTAGGCCCATCAGACGCTGGCTCCATTTCAGAGAATTCTTAGTATCCTTGAAAGCACCTGACTGGGGTAGACGATTGGCAAACCACTTATAGAAAAGAGGTGCACAACAATGACCTGTCCCACCTCGTTTCTTCTCGTTCCTGTTGTATAAAGCATAATGGAGATATCCTAATAAGGTCGGCACCGGATTCTGAGTTACAAATATCTTGATAGCATCCGTGTCAACAAAATCAGGCTCGTTCGGGAACAAGACAATACCATACACACAGAGAGCCAACACTGCATTGAAGGTATTCCACTTCTCCTCCTTTGCTGCCTCTTGAGCTTTGCTTGCCAAGTATGATAGGTGATAGCCACGAACTTTTCCTTTGTCGAAAATATCAGCTTCCAAAGTTGGCTTGCTCAAATAAAGAGCACCAGCTACAGCTTGGGAATCAAGATCTGCCTTCGACCCACAGAAAGGAACACCTTCTTTGATGGAAATTCCCAGGATGTTAGAATACTCCTCCAGAGTGGGAACCAAAACATAATCTGTCAACACAAAACATCTCAGGGACGGATCATAGAACTGCATCAAGGGGTGCAAGCCGTTATATTCATATTCACTGATGTTACGAACAAAGGATAGGATCTAACCATACTTCTCTCCGAACATTCCTAACATTTTCGGACTGGCCATCTCTTGTAATTTACAAATCTGACCCAGGATGAGCTTCGGGAACTTGTACACAATAATATTCTTCCTACCCTTCTTGGTGTCCATCCCTATGACTGCCCTTTGACTGGAATCAAAATCAGATACTACCAGGAAAATGAAAAATATGAATGTTAGAGAAGAAGATGCAATGCAAGGCATGGGATCAAGGTGCCACGTGTCTGTGCTGGACTATAATAGTTGAATAAATTCAGGGCTCAAGTTCTCCAGAATTCCAGAACAACAGAGTAACCACACAGATAAACCATACTGATAAGAAATCCAGTGTACCAGGTATGTTGAAAGTCAAGGGTACCTACAAACCTGCAAACAGCCTGTCCCTCTCAAATGTGGGTACTAGAAAGGTGAGGATCCTCAGTATCCCGGACTCTCAGGTCGAGAAATGATGATACGTTCACCATTTCTGGTTCATCATCAATCGAGGAGGCCTCAACTGATTTCCCTCAAAAAGGATATCTTATAGCAAGTTCCCAGCATTGGGTCCCCGGATCGAGAATGTGCAATGGGTTTGCCACAAAGTGTGGTCTGCCACTGTCACAACTCGGGAGGAGTGCCGCAACTGATTCCTCGGGAGTGGTCACCAGAGTCGACAATTCCTCCAGAGAATATCTACTGGCCTGTATCAAACATACAGTAGCAGATAGCTCCGGATAGAACCTCGTCTGGTTGTAGGTCTCGTGAACACCCACACGTGGCCAAACACCACGGGAGCGACACGTCCACCTACGCTAATACCTATGTGTATGCTCAAGCCTAGGTAGTGGGCTTATCTCTCAGAATATCCTGCCCACCAAACAGAGAAAATCCAGCACAACACAATATAATAATGATATGTAATGCAGTAAATGCGGTAAATACAGTAAAGTGTAGTAAAGCAGTAATACACTAAATAACAGTACAGTAAAACAGTAAAATACAACACATCAGTAAACACCCAATGAAAGAAAACAGACAAGCGCTAGGATTGACTCGCTAAGGAAACCAGAGATTCTGGGTTCGATCCCCAGCAGAGTCGCCAGCTGTCGCTCCCAGGATTTTCATCCAAGTACAAACGCGAAAGTGGCACGAAACAGAGTCGCCAGCAATGTGTATTTATCCCAAGAGAGGGAGAGGAAACACCGCATAAACCTGAAGGAAAGGAAAAGCAAGGTCTTACGACCAAGAGAACTGGGTTCGGGAGTCGGTTACGCGAGAGGAAGGTATTAGCACCCCCTCGCGTCCATCGTACTCGAAGGGATCCATGCTTGCTGCTCCATCAAAGGGTGTAGAAAACTGGACCTTCGCCGCTACTGGAAAGGAAAAGGAGCGGGAAAAATGAAAAAAGAAAGGAGAGAGAGAACAAGAAACAAATGTAGGGAAAATAAAAGAAGTGCTCGAATGGGCTCTACCCCACTGCCTACGTATCTCATCGGGAACATGAGAATTAGAGCGACGTAGTTCCCCTCACCTAGGGAAAATTGTTTGTGTTTTTTTAGCGGAATACGTCAACGTTCGCGTTCCAGCAGTTAGGTGTTGCAGCTCGCTGTTGGGAGGCTTACGCGTTACCTGTTTGCGGTAGAACGGAAATGACACATCCTTAAGGAAGAAGTGAATGAGATGAGAAGAGAGTTCCCGAAGGAAAGACGTTATTGTTTGTTTGGATTTTTTTAGAAAGAAGTGTTTTTGAAGTTGTTTGTAACTTGCATTGCACCCAAGTCTACAATATAGGAACGAATACGTCGCGTATCGTCCCCAACAAGACGTACACTAGGTACCCTAGAAGAATGAAGGGAAACCCCCCATTATTCACTTCCCACATTTAAGGCTCATGCGCAATACACGTTTAACCCTTATTAAGTGTTTTTTTTACTTTTGTTTTTAGATGAGAAGAAGAGACTCAAATGGTCGAGAAAGGGTAAAATCTAATAAAGGAGACTAAGACTCAATCTTAATGTTATCATACATGGTGATCCTATGGTTAATAAGGTTTAGGAAACCTAATCCTAAAAGAAAGGAAAAGAAGAGAAAAAGAAGCAACTTACTTCCAAGATGGAAGTTAAGTTGATCTTAAAGAGGGATGAAGAAGAAGTTATTCAAAGAAAGCATGTCTATGCTTATCAAAATCACAATTCGAATTATTAAAAGAACTAAGAGAGGATGAGAGAAAAAAATGCATGCGGAAGCATATCCACACACTTACTTACCATTTACACCTACATGAAAAGGTTAGTTCAAGATTATTTACAAGCAATCCTAAGTAAAAGAACTTGATCAAACAAGCAAATGGAAGGAAATAATGAAAACAACAACTATTACAGCCCACATGCAACAGAACAGCAGTAAATTCAGCATCATATACCAAACAACAAACAATAGCTCATGTTCAGCATACAAAAATGGGTATAACAAACATTTGACAGCACATACTACAGCATATATGTGTATAAACAGCAGTGGAAGATTAGCGACAACATACATTAACAAACAATTTCAATCATGAACAACCATTATCATGCATCAAGCCTTGCACATTCATCAAACCAACACGATCACAATCACATTATGAATCATGATGAACAATCTTTGAAATCAAACATGTTATAATGCATATTACAAAAGAATACACATTGTCAAGAATATGAGCAAATGAACATGCGCATAGTGATTCCAGCAACATAACATCAATTAGCAATTAATAAGCTCAAAGTGTGTGCATCATGTGTTCATCACATCAATTGATCTACAATGCAAACATTATGCCCAATAATGAAAAACCAATGCACACATTTCATAAAATCATGTTCATACTGTGGTGTGAGTTAAGATAGCTCAAGAATAATCCACCAATCATCAATGCATTGATCCATGAAGTTTACACATGTTAAGGATGTCAAACAAGCAAGAAAATGCAAGAAAATATCATTCTGCAGCAGGGGTAATCGATTACTCACTTTGAGTAATCGGTTACTCAGTTGAAATTTGGCTAAAAACATGAAAATGAGGCTGAGTAATCGATTACTCTATTAGGTTAATCGATTACCACTGCAACAGAGACAAAAATTCAGCTTTGAAAAGCACTTTTCAGCAGTGAATGACTTATCCAAACATCCAATTGAACATGTAATCAATTAAGCATGAAATTACATTGAATTGTGATCCTCAAACATCAATTAAACTCAATATTCAACCAAAACAAGAATCACATTCAATCATATGGATCCAAAATCGAAACTCCACAAAAATCTACATCGAATAAGTTGCGAATAAGCTAAAAACAGTGTAGATTTAGGGAAAACCAACCTACAAAGCGGAGACTTGCTTTGGTAATTGTTGCAAAGTGATCTTGGTGCAGAAAATCAAAGAAAACCAGAGACTCCTCGATTAGTAGCCAAAATGCGTCGAAACCGAACAAAGTCGCGAAAATTCAACGAGATCGAACTTGCACCAAAATAAATGGTGTGAAACCTTTGAATTGAAGAAGAATAAGCTGAAATTCCAGAAATCCAACCAATGCAAACCAAGGGATGAAGTTTAGCTCAAGAATTAATCACTTTTCAATGTAAAAAGTGATTATTCTTCAAGAAATAAGAGCTTTTGTGTGTGGTTTTGGAAGAGAGAAGTAGAAGTTGTAGCAAAGTGAAGAGAGAAAATGAGAGTGAAATGTGAGAAATTTGAGAAAAAATGGTTGAAGTCCTTGAAAATGAGTGAAGCATCTCTTAAATAGAATATAGGTTTGGAGTATAAGTGGTTTGGAGTGAGGTTTGGAATGAGGTTTGGGTTTGGAGCTAGGGTCGGAGTTAGACTCAACTCACCGAGTCAAGTTAGTTAAATCGGTTAGTTAGGATCAACTCGGTTGCTTGGAAAACAAGGAACCACAATTGGTGCATGTGTGTGTGACTTGGGCTGCAAGCAAGGCCTTGTGACTTGTGAACTTTCAGCATGAACCCACCATGTTCGAGCCCTCATATGACCTTCATAACTTGTTCAAATGAAAAAATGTCCAACATCAAAGTTGAAGAGGGCATAGAGATGAACAACTTTGATGTTCAACAATTTTTCATTTGAAGCATTATTGATGGAGAAAATTGGCTTGACATTTGGCACGCCAACTGTTCAATGAAATTATGGCCTATGGGCCTGCACTTGCCTTGCCATGACTTGGTTTTTGCCTTGATTTTACCAAACTTTGATTGATCATAACTCCCTCAATTTTAATCCGATGGAAGAGTTCTTTCTATGGATTTAAAGCCTAGAACGTGAAACTTAATTGGCTCAACTTGGGCCTGAGGTTTGGATCTTTTATCTTGGAGAAAAAGAACCTCAAAGTGTGGTGCAAAATGGTCCAAACTTGCCATTTTTGGAAACCCCAAAGTTTCTATTTTTGGCAGTTTTGGAATTTCTTGATTTTTCATTATTCCTCCATCATTCCTTGATCAAATATTGTCCGATGAACATATATAACTTGAATTTCACGAATTTGACCTTAAAAAGTCAGGAGTTGACTTTTTCACTGCACAGTTGACTTTTTCCCCAATTTCTTGATTATCAAGCAACTGATCAATTGAACCTCTTCTGAAATGTATCAATGGCCAATCTTCCATCCTTAGACACTTGACATCATGTAGAAAACATTGAGATTAAGTTTGAATCAAAATTTCATCAGGAAACCACTTGAATCCAAAACCCTAATTTTGACTAATTTTTTATTAGAGATGTTGCACTGTTCAATCCTCTGGATGATTTCCCTTTTTTCAATGACTTGTGAGATCAAGGGAAGTGATATATGACATAAGAGACCCTTGAGGCTTATGGGAGACCTTTGGCTCTTGATCTCCTGCTTTGGACAATCCACATCTTTGAGAAATAACTGATCCCATGCCCTTATGCAAGATGCAATGCAATGCTTAATGTTTTGTTTTTCTATGCTTGAATGCAATGCAATGAAATGAAAGCTCATGCTAAATGATATGAAGAAATGAGAGGGAAAATTTTGGGGTATTACACTTGTCAAGCGATTTAGCTGATGAATTTGCTATAGGAACTGAACTTCAAGGTGAGCAAACCATCCAGATTGATGATTGACAAAAAATTTGTCATAAGTCTTGCTAAGAATATAGTGCTGCATGGAAGAAGTAAGCATGTTGATACTAAGTACCATTTTCTGTGCAATCAAGTTCAGAATGGAGTACTTGAGATTGTTCATGTCAGCAGTCAGAAGAAACTCGAAGATGTGCTCACCAAGGCAATCAAAATTGAACACTTCATCAATATGAGGGAAGGAATTGGTGTCATTGATTTTTAAACTTGAATGTGAATTAAGGGATATTGTTGAAATCTAATTCAAATTCATGTTGTAACTTTGGATTTGCATTTGATTTTACGTTCAGTTTTCATTTCAGTTGCAATTAGTTTGCTTTAGAGTTTGGGTTCGTATATAAACCCAAGTCACATACATTTGTAACAGAATTCTAAATTTTAGAATGTTTTGAAAGTTAATTATGTTTCATTCTCTTTCTGCAATTTTTCTGCATCTTCTAGATTCTTGTGCATCAATGGCAGTTCATTGTTGAAATCAAATAATTGTTATCCAAAGCTCTGGTTTGATTCACAGGGAAACATGAGTGTATTGAGGTGTGTGATTGATTTCGTTCCTGAAATCTGCATTGAATTGAAGTTCGAAATTGAAGATAATCACAGATCTTATTTCTCAGGGTTTGAGAAACACGAGTGTTAGTGAGAACTGCATGATTTGCACAAGAACTAAGACGAACGGAGAAAACTGTAGCTTGAACACAAAGCTTCCAGTATTCGATGGGAAAAATTGAATCGATAATCAATTTAAATGCATGTGTTATTTGAATATCAAGATGTTCTTGATCTCGTCAAAGACGGTTACACTCCAGTTGCAAAAAATGCAGCAGGAGCGAAATGAAATGCACAAGGTGAAACAAGGAAGAAGGATCAGAAGGCATTGTTCAAAATACATCAGTGTGTGGATACATAGGTGTTTGAGAAAGTTATTAATTCGACGACGGCAAAGGCGGCGTGAGATACATTAGTGTGGTGCTATGGTGGTGACGCATTAGTGAAGAAGGTGACGTTGCAGTCCTTAGCAAGCAATATGAGAATCTCAGCATGAAGAACAATGAGAATGTGCCTGATTAAATCTCAAGAGTAATTGTGTTCACGAATGATATGGAGTCTTGTGGAGAAATGCTCTCTGAACAAGTAATCATTGAAAAGGTACTGAGATCACTTACTCCTCAGTTTGCTTACGTAGTTGTAACCATAAAACACTTTAAAGACACTAGAAACATGAGAAATAAAGAGGTTTGGAGTAGTTTAGAGGCACAAGAGTTGTGTCTTACAAAAAAAAGATGAAAAAGGAGACAGAATAGGCTCTAAAAGCTCAGACCCTGAAAGCTTTTTCTGGAAAAAAGAACCGGAAGCAATTATGGCTAGAGAACAAGAAAAGTATGGTGGTGGTGTTCAGAAGTCACAAATCTCAAATTATAATAAGAAACATCATAATATTCAAAAGGAATGGAGAATTTTGGCAAGTGAAAGGTCAAGTCTTACAGTTGTAGCAAGTTTTGTTTTTTTGCTGCTGATTGTTGGTCAAACGAGGTTAGCAAGGATGAAAAAGCCAACATAGCCGGAGGAGATTCTGATGATGAATCTATGTTATTGAGGGCATATGAGAATGTAGGTGGATCAATGGTAGACTGGTGGTATATGGACACTGGCTGCTCAAATCACCTAACAAGAAATAAGCAGTGACTGATTGATTTTGACTATAGTAAAAGGACAGATATCAAATGTTTTGATGACGAGTATCTGAATACTAAACCAATGGGAAATGTCATAGTGAAATTGAACAAAGGAAAAAATGTACTAATCAAGGATGTATGTTATGTTCTTCGCATGAATAGCAATATGATGAGTGTAGGTCAGCTGATTGAAAAAGATTTTACAATAACCATGAAGGGCAATATCTTGAAGTTGTATGATTATAATTAGAAGCTGATTATGCAGTATAAACATGGAAGAAATAGGACATTAAATGTGAATGTTGCAACATCATACACTTAATGCCTTTGTGAAAAAAGTGCTGAAGGGGAAAGTGAGTCGTGGCACAAAAGATAGGGGCATCTGAACTACAGAGTGCCATGATGGTGGACTGTGAACCTGTCAGCATCAATGAGGCTCTCAAAAAGAAGGTGTGGGTGAACACCATAAAGGAAGAGCTTGAGGCCATTGAAAGAAACAAGACATGGGAATTGATTATTCTACCTGAGAACAAGAAATCTATCAGTGTGAGATAGGTTTTTAAGATAATGTTGAAGCTAGATGGTTTAGTTAATAAGCATAAAGCAAGTTTAGTAGATAAAGGATTCCTATAAAAGCATCATTTAGACTACTTTGAAGTGTTTGCACTTGTAGCTTGACATGAAACTATAAGGTTGGTTATTGCTATAACTAAAAATAGTGAAGGTGTGAGAAAAACACAAGAAATGGGGGATTTGAATTGGGTTTTCCATTTTGAAAGCTTTTTATGAAACTCAAACAAAGATCATAAATAAACTAACAATAAGAAAGACACACGATATATCCTGGTTCACTTGAAAACTATCAAACTAATCCAGTCCACCTGCCAAGGTGATTTTCCCTTAGACAAGGACTTAATCCACTATAACCAAATCTGATTACAATTGCACGAGCCCGCTGCTGGTGACTAACAACCTCTAAGACTCACCGGTCCTAGACTTCTTAAGAATTCTGACCCAACTGGTCTCTTAAGGAATACAACGACCAAGCCAACTACAAGTGACTAACAACACTAAGACACACTGCCTTAGTCTCCCTAAAAATTCTGACCAAACTAGTACTTTAGGGAACGCAAACAACTGTCTACTACAAGGTTTGTTTACAATAATAATGCTTCTACACAAGCAGGGTAAACATACATTTTAAGCTCAATCTAACTTAGAGAGAATCTACAGTAATTACATTCTTCTTCTTTGTATTGTGGTGCTTTACTGCTCACTCATAAGTTTCTTCATTTCTTGAGTTCTTTCTTCATATACACTAGTGTTTCTTATACTTCTTCTTTTACATTGAGTATTACATTGTTTGCTACTCACTTCAGACTTTCATGCTTTCGCATGCATTTTCTCTTTCACGCTCATGCTCATCAGCATCTCATATTCAATCATGCTTTCGCATGCGTTTTTGCTCTTACACTCATCATCAGCATCTCATGCTTATTAGCTTCTCATACTCTTCAACTTTTCGTCGTTGAGTGATCAAGTCTATATATATAGCCAGAAAATAGATCCGTTGGAGGGCAGATCAATAATATGGTAAGAGTACTGGTGACTTGAAATAATGTAGTTTTGCTGGGTTGAAAATCATACAATGAAGTTGTCCTTTGTACCACCAAATCAGGGTAGTGGAGAGGAACGTGCCTTATCGGCACTATGTACTATTTTCCCACGCAAACGTTTCATTTTCTTCTATACATCAGAGGCTTCTCAATTGATTTGATTGAAGCGTGATCAGAAGAATGAATCATTGGGTCTTCAGAGTCTTCAGAACTTGTTCAGCCGAACCTTGTCTTCAGAGTCTTCAGCACTTCTAGTTCAGAACTCTTGGTTATCGGAATACTTAAGTCTTCAGAGTCTTCATAACTTCGTTCAGCAGAACCTTGTCTTCAGAATCTTCAACACTTAGTCTTCATAATCCTTAATCTTTAGAATCTTCAACACTTAGTCTTCATAATCCTTAATCTTCAGAATCCTTAACTCTTCAGAGTCTTTAGAACTTCATTCAGCAGAACCTTGTCTTCAGAATCTTCAGCACTTAGTCTTTAAAAGTTAGTGACCTCAGAAGCAATACAGGCTTCATAAATAGATCATCAGAGTCATGCTCAGAGACTAGATCCAAGAGACGTTACAACAACAACATAGTGTCTTCTCAGAATCTTTCTGACGCAGACTAGATTAGAACCAATTCTTGCTTCTTCACATAGAAGTAACCATAGAGAATATCTGAGTGACGTAGCACATGGTCTTTATCAGAGTTAGAACCTGTTTGTTAAAACCTATCATAATAACAAACGTTAGAGCACCATAATTGTTCTCACACAAATACTCCATTGTTATCATCAAAACATCAAGACAAGATGCAGAACCAAATCTTGTTCTAACAATCTCCCCCTTTTTGATGATGACAAAACCATGTATTTTGATAGAACAATTTATACAGGGTAATCACCATAGTCTACAAATTCATAGTTTTAAGCGCTCAGCTCCCCCTGAATATGCTAATCTCAAAATTTCATTTATGCTTGTTCAAAGTCTCCCCCTGATCCCAAGACTCATAAAATAAAATTTGAGTTCTTTAGAATATAACAATATAGAAGGAATAATTCCCTATATCAACTCATCAGAGTGTGACTAGAACATTAGGTCTTCATCTCAGAACCTAGTTACTATCAGAACTTTAACGACAAAATACAAACTTGATTTTAAGTCTGATTGGATGATGCAGCGCATCTCTTATTAGGACTTGATGAATAATCACAACTTCTTAAGAGACTTATCTTTTGACAATCTTTCCTTAGATTTACCAATCTTATCAGATTCAGAGCCTGATTGATTTAATCAGAATATCATCGTTGTAGAGCGTATCTTCTGAATTGACTTGACTTGCTTTCAAGAAAATTTCTGCTTCTGATGCTTTAAGTTTGCATTTCATACTTTCAGAAAGTTTACAACTCCTGAACACTATGATATCAAACAAGATTTCTTTACTTTCAGATAGTTCACAACTTCTGAATAGTATTGGAACATCTGTTTGATCAAACCAGATATCTTGACTTCCAGAAAGTTCACAACTTCTGAACAGTATTGGAACATCTGTTTGAATAAACAAGATTTCTTGACTTTCAGAAAGTTCAGAACTTCCGAACAATATTGGAACATCTGTTTGACTAATCATATATTCTCAAAGTGTACAACTTCTAAACCATGAATTATCATAGTTGAAATTATCCATAAGATTTTCCATGTTCAGAGATTAAGATCTTTATATTTAACCTGTCTCGAATACTAAGTGATCTTTTTCAGAGTTCCTTAATTGAAACATCAAACAAACGGTTAGTTGCAAACGCATATCATTATGTAATGTTTGAGTTCGAGATTCTGAGAATAAGTACTATCAAAATCATTTTACTTTCTCCCCCTTTTTCTCATAATCAAAAAGATAATACAATAAACAATGCAGTATTATGATAAATATGTGAGAAAGAAGTTCATAAGATAAGCCATATCACTGAGAAATAAAGACAGTGTCATTAATAATGGGTTAACAATACATGACTTGACACAAGGTATCCTAGAGATAAGACAGAAACCACAAGATACGACATGCTATAGATTAACCATCAATGACTTCACAATGTTTCTTCAATAAATCATTATCTAGACCTTCTGACTGGACAAGTTCAACAATTCCTTCTTTAAAGAAGATTTCAGATATAACTCTTCCAAAAGGTATGTAGGGCTTGATGAAATCGCCATTTCTAGAATCAGTAATGGATTTTTGCAGAAAATTAAAGATAGTCTGAGGTAAATTAATTCGCATCTGAGCCATCAGGAGAAAGATGAAAACTTGATCATTATTAAACATGATATTTTTGTTTTCTTCCCGAGGACGAAAATTTGTCAACAGAAGCTTAAACCAAGCTTTGGGAATGGGAAGAAGGTTTTCAGGATTGAGAGGTTCATATCTGGAAGATGTGTTGTGAAGAGAGGCTAGTTCCTCAGAAATAAGATACCTAGACTTAACATGTTCAACAGTGAAGCTAGTGTTCTCACAGCCAATTGCTAGAGCAATGGTAAATGGAGTGATGTTTATGGGAACACCAAGGACACGGGATGAAATTGAGTGACCTTCTTTATTAATGTAGGCATGTTTCCAAAAATCTTTGACAAGATTTAAGTAGACTGGTTTATCCAGAATCATGAAGTATTTTGCCCATTCTTGAAAGTGCATGATTGGGGTAATGCTGCTAGGAATTTCTCTGTTTCCAAGATGAAGGATATTGATTTGTTCTTCTAATATGAACTTAAGAAGGTTTTCATCTCCTTGGAAAGTAATTAGGGACATGATGAGAAGATTTAGACAGTGAAGGTATTTTTGAATTAGTGAGATGAAACACCACAGATCATGATAGGAGGACTGAAATGTGTGCGTGTCTGTGTGTGTGTGTGTGTGTGTATATATATATATATATATATATATAGCGTGAGTCACTGAGAAAATGACATAGGTCAGAGTGCGTATCACGCAAAATATATGCCACTGGCATAGTGTCAGAGTAAGAGACAAAAGTATCAAGGAATAGGAAAGAAGTGTAGCAGTCTCTTAACACCGAATATCCAAAAAGGTCATAAATAAGGATACAATATTTGAGTTCTAACAGGAGTCAATAAATGTATACTTATAAGTGGCAATTGAAAACTAACGCATAGTAAAGACAGAAGAGAGTATAGCTTATTTTCAAGAAAATATTAACTCACATGTGTCTTATCATTTATGTATGCACAGTTTTGGTCATAGGGGAATACGTAAAGATTTTATGCTATTCTCAAGTCTAGCGCGATTTTTGTGGTTTCGAGTCACAATCGCTTTGGTACTACAGTTCGATTCATTTTTTATCCTGTGAAGCTGATTAAGGAAGGGAAATAGATGTCTCCAATTAACTCTGCTTGCATACTGAGCTTAAACAGATGACTGTTGGTTTACAGATGCTATCAAAAAAGGGGGGTCTGTCTTAGGTTATTTTTCTTAAGAATACATTGTCTGGACTATTTGCGAGGCTTTTGGTGAGGTATTAGGGCTGATGCTTTTTGATTGATGTATGGAGGTACTGGACTTTGAGTTTTTGATTAGTATGCTCGCTAAGATTTTGCAATCTTATGCCTACATATTCCCGTTTAACGAAACAGGGAAATCAGAGCGATTGTAGTTCCCTCCTATTCTAAGGGAGGAAAAAGATGTTTTGGTGTCTTGTTCAAAGCCCAAGATTGAAGCTAAAAGGGTATTTGTATCTTATTCAAAGCCCAAGATATGAAACCGAGGGGTTTTTTGGTGTCTTGTTCAAAACCCAAGAAAGGTTTGAGTGAGAGAGAACTTGTCATCTCTAAAGAGAAACTATTGATGTTCGTATGCATTGATTAAAGCACAAGTTTGATGCTAAAAGGTTGATTAACTCAACCGGGGATTTCTCTATGCAAAGCCTAAGAGGAGGCTATTGACCCAACAAGAGGGTGTTTATTATTTGTCGCTACGAAGCCCGAGATAGAGGCTAAAAGGGTTCACTCAACAAGAGAATACTAACAAGTGGCTGACTCAACAAGAGAGTGCTTTCATATGTCTTGTACGAAGCCCAAGACGGAGGCTAAAAAGGCTTGACTCAACAAGACAGTACTTTTATCTGTCTTATATGAAGCCCAAGACGGAGGCTAAAAAGGTTCGACTCAACAAGAGAGTACTTTTATCTGTCTTATACGAAGCCTAATACGGAGGCTAAAAAGGTCGTTTCAACAAGAGAGTCTGACAAGTTGATTGACTCAACAAGAGAGTCTTTTATACTCGACAAGAGAGTAATTTGATGTCTCGTATGAAGCCCGAGATAGAGGCTAGAAGGAAAGTGACTCAACAAGAGAGTCTTGAAAAGTGATGGACTCAACAAGAGAGTGTGAAAAGGTTAACTCAGCTAGGGGGAATCATTGTATAAAGCCCAAGAGGAGGCTGACTTCGCTGAGGATGAATCATTATACAAAGCCTAAGAGGAGGCTATACTTCTGTCGGGGATTCTTGAGATCCCAAGGCAGGTCCAAGAAGGGAATTGATCCTTGTAGGGGAATGCAAAAGGAATTGATAGATCAGAAACCTTGAGGCTCTAGTTTGAGTTAATATTATCTGACCCGGTTTGGGGAATTTTGGGAGAAGGACGGGGTCTTAGAACCCGCAAAGTTCTAACTCGGCTGGAGATTAATCCAGAATATGGGGTTTCTCCTATGTTTGAAAGGTGCTTGAGAATGTCTTCGAGACTCAAGGGAATTAGACTGCCCAAGTCTACTGGTAGAGTTTTATCTTTTGTATGATGCCCAAGAGGAGACCGACTCATTTAAGGGATGCATATCAACCCTTAAATTGGTCTGAAGATTTTGACTCCTTTTAGAAAGACAGCTCTAACGAAGGATGACTAAATTCTGTCCTATACCTTTAGGAGGTCGTGAAGGTCCTTATACGAAGCCCAAGAGAAGGCTTGAGAACTTTTAAGAAGCCGAAGGGTCCTTGTACAACGTCCAAGAGGAGGCGGGGATGCTTTTAGGAAGCCCTTGGGTCCCCAAACCAAGAGAAGTTCAAGAAATGCAATTCACAGAGAAGAGATCATTCCGGAAAGTTCGAGAATTTAGAAGAAACTCAAGAGATGCTATTCACGGAGAATAGATCAACTATGGGGAGTAGAGTTTCTTTGACAATTTCTAAGGGTGACAGTCTGAGAAAAGGTTCATCGAGAATACTGACTTTCTCTTTGTTCAATATTGTTTAACCCCAAGAGAAGGGAAGACTGTATCTGGAATCCTATGGGGATCTAGTTTTGTTTGTATTCGAGAGTGACCAACAGGCTTTACCTAGTTCTAGTCGTAGTTTCTGGGGAAAACTCTAAATAACTATACTAGTATTACACAGTTGATATGTGACAAGTATATAAAAGGATGTTGTTGTACCCCAAATTTTACCCTCAAATTCGTTGGCCTTTGTCATATCATTTTAAGTCAACCATTTTCGTAATTTTTAGTCAAATAGTCCATTAATCAATAATCATGCATTTTTCATTAGAATTTAATTTGTTTTATCTTTTTTTATTATTTTTAGTTGTATTATTACTATTTTTTTTTTAATTATTATTATTATTAATTTTATTATTACTATTTCTTTTTTATTATTATTATTATTAATTTTATTATTATTAGTTTTTTATTATTATTAGTTTTATTATTACTAAGCTTTATTATTATTATTATTATTATTATTAATTATTATTATTACTTTTATTTTGTTCATCTTCATAAAGGGAAAAATGGTGGGGACCACTGCAATACAAACACTTCACATGGATTACCAACTTGGATTTATCAATGGCCAAAAAGCATTCTTACATTTCACTTATCAATGGCCAAGAATCATTCTCATAAAGTCACATGGATTGCCAACTTGGATTTATCAATGGTCAAAAAGCAGTCTTACACTTCACTTATCAATGGCCAAGAATCATTCTCATAAAGTCACATGGATTGTCACATCAACACTCCCACTTTATTCACACTATAAATAAGATCTCTCATTCTCTCATTTGACAATAAAAATTCACCCCACACAAAGGCTGAATACTCTCTTAATTTTCTCCCTCAATTATTCTTGCAAATTTTCTGGAGAGAAGGCTCGTCTTCATTTTTCCATAACTCGTGTCATTGAAGAGGCAGTGGACCGTCTCCACTAGGTAACATTCACCTCTTTTATTTCTCTGTTTTCAAAGTACCATGATCATTTATCTATGTTGTTATCAAGTTCATTAGCATGTTAATAAATTTCTGGAAAAAGTATTGTAATATCCTATAATTTTTGTTTGGTTTTATTATGAATGATGTTTAAAAAATAAGATAAAAATTCAAAAAGACAAAAAACATGCTTCATCACCACCCTTTTATTATTACATACTATTTTTATTTTATTTTCCATTTATTTCTTAATTTTGTTTCTCTAGTTTTTATTTTAGCAGCACTTTGAATTTTTAGTTTCAATTTATCATGTTATTTCTTGAATTCATAACTTTTTATTTTGAATTTTGTTTTGATTTTTATTTTTCGCTTACGATCTTTATTTCGATTTTTAGGGCCAATGATATTACAAAATCATGACTTAGTTGATTTATACAAAATGACTAAAAAGTCTTGATATGTATGAGGCTCATTTCTTTATTTTTGTTGGTCAATGAAAGTCGAATATCAAAAAATTATCGATCCTCCGATTAAATCTTAATCAAGATGAGACTAACTTTATTCTTCATTTCGAGTCCATTTTCTTTACTTTGGGCCGATGACATTGCACAAATCTTGACTTTGATTATTTCAAATCAATAAAGTCTTGATAAATATGAGGCCACTTCTTATTTATTTTTATTGGTCAATGAAAGTTAAGAATCTAAGATTATCGATTTATCGATTTAAATCTTGATTTAAACGAGACCAACTTTATTTTTCATTTCGATTCCATTATCTTTATTTTGGTCGATGATATAGCGAAGTTCATGGTTTGGTTGATCTCATTAAAGCGAAAAACTTTGATCAATATGAGACCACTTTCTCTTTATTTCAGTTTCATTCACTTTTTAGTCGATGAAAGTCAAGAATCATTGATTATCGATTTCTTGGTTAAATCATGATTAAGACGAGACTATTCCTATTTCCATAGCAAGCAAACATAACATAACACAAACTAAACAAGAGGTTCCTGTAGAGTACTATAGATATTAAGGGTGCTAATACCTTCCCTTTGTATAACCAACCCCCGAACCTTAGATCTCCCACTCTCAGGCTTTCTTCGATCTTGGACCTTTCCTTTGGATAAATCAAAGTCGGTTGTAAAAGAAAAGTGATGCAGGTTAATTAATAGCTTGCTATCCGATTTTCACCGCAACAGATGTGAAAGAAGAGTTACAGTGAAACAGCCCCACAATACAGTGATGTACATATGAAAGCGGTAAATGAAAGCAGATAAACACTTACCCGTTGTAGAGCTTCCATGCTGTTTTGTTAGTTGTTCAACAAAGAAATTAAAGAAAGTTTTGATAACAACATATATTTGAATTCAAAATCAAAGGAGAAAGTGCTTTGAAAAGATTGTTGGGGCTTACAGCTCAAGGAGAGGCCCAAGTTTTAACGATGATCTCACCGTTGTCTTGAAAACTGTACAGAGGGTCTTACGCTGTATTAGAGGCCCAAAGTTTTATTTTTGTACAAGAGATGGGACTTACAACTCAAGGAGAGGCCCAAGGTTATTTGTTTGAAAACGGCGATCGCTCCGAGGTTTTTGAAAACACAGTGGGTGTTATACAACATCTGAGGCCCAAATCATTTTGGTTTCAAAAAGGGGTTGGGTCTTACACTCTATTAGAGGCCCAAAGAGTTTGAAAATGAATAGAGATGGGTCTTATAGCTCAAGGAGAAGCCCAGTTGATTTTGTTAAAAAGGAGACGATCGCGCCGAACGTTTGAAAATATACAGAGGGACTTACACAATGTCTGAGGCGCAAAGGTATTATTTACAAAGGGGTTGGGTCTTACACTTTATTAGAGGCCCATGAGTGTTTGAAAATGATTGATGAGGGTTGAATTAATCAAAACCCTAATTTTGTTTTAAAAAGTAATTAATTTTGTTAAAAAATTTAATAAAAAGTATTGAAAACATGTGAAAAATGAGCGGTGATCTTGGATCAATGTTTCAAAAATCATGTTTATATCCACAAAATGATTGGAAACCAATTAAATTTGGAAAATCAAGGAGGAAAAAATATTTTAAATGTTAAAAAACAAATAAAAGATTAATTCTTTGCAAAAATATCAATTACATGAAATAAATAATATTTTTGAGAATTTTTGGCAAAATAAAATATTTTATCATTTTTGTGAATTATTAAAAAAAGAATCAACTCAAAATCATTAAAACTCAGAGAGAAAATATTTTTTGAATCAATTAAATAAAATCACAAAATTCAAATATTCAAATTTGTGAAAAACGCGCCAAGAACATGGGCCAAGAACACGCGTGAAGGGAGTTTTGCTCAGATTTACATTTTCTATCCAATCTCACTGAATACTTGATGAAATCACACAATCCACATATCAATTTGCTCGTTTTCACCTCACGATCATGTCTACGGTCTTTAATTTCATTTATTTTAAGCATGGAATAAGAAATCAAGACAAAACCTCAAGAACCCTAAAATTTGCATGAAGGCTGAGAATTTTGATACACGATTCAAACAAAGCAATTAATTGAGGGGAAACATTTTATGCTTGATTATGAGCATTTGGCAAAAGTATTGTGCGAGGAATTATGCATAGATTAAGAGATGACCAAGTTTAGGCTTACTTGAAGGTTGTGACAGCAAGAGCAATGTGATTTTTGAGTTTGAGGTGTTACAGATGAGTTATGATGATCTGAACAGCTTCCCTACACCATATGGAGTGTGTTTGAATGCTTGAACTTGATTGGAAATGGCTGGATCACTTCATGGCATCTCAACTGCAACTTGGTTGAAAACTTGAACAATTGGCTTGTGATTCTGAGAAATCAGTATTACAGCTGTGTGTTTAGTGTTTGATTAGCTCGCATATGATGTTTATCAGGTGTTAGAGCAATTGGTTTGAGTGGAATTGCTCTCTACTGAAAAATTCGATAGTGACTTGCTAAGAAAGGTATTTTTGAGAGTGAGAAGATGATTTTGAGAAAGGCAAGTGTTGTAGGCCTTTGGTGTGCTTAAACTGAGCATAAATGAGCTCTATTTATAGTAGAGCAAGTTTGTTTTGCAAGCAATAGTGAATGGCAACTGCAGCAGCTCATTGTCCAATTGCATCACTTTGGAATCTTAAGTCTCCTCTAGCCATTGACTAGAGGTTAGAGCACATGCCTTTGGTTCCCTAGTTCAGAGATCACCCTTGACTCATTCAGTTCGAAAAGGCTCAGTTCATGCCACCTTGGTGCATCCATTGAATGCTCCAAAACAAAATTGGAGTCTTGTCCCCCTTTTAGGCATTTTTAGGTTTGGCATGCTACTTTTAGTTCCAAAGACTTGGGAGGCTTATGGATCAGTGTTTGTTCCTCCTTGTTTGTCATTTGCACAATTTGATCAAATCGAGCAAAATGCACAAATCTGCCTTGCCATGACAGTTGCAGCAAGGCATATTGCCACTGTCATAACTCTTAGCTCAAATGGAATTTGGAAAGCTCTCATATGATACAACATATGTGTGATCATAGTTTGTCTTGACACTTTTTGGATCCAAGTTTAAAATGCACCTACATTTTGAAAAAAGTGAAACAGATTCTGACTTAGTGAAAATTTCACTAAGTCTTGGAAAAAGTGGCATTTTTATGTTTTTGTCATTTTGGTCACTCCATAACTAAAAAACCATGAAGAATTGGAATGAGGTGTAGTTGACACTTTTAAAGTATGCCATGAGAGCTACAAATCCATCTTTGGATCAGCCAAAATGGTTGTTTGGATCACAAGTTATGATCCTTGGAAGTTGGTACCCTAGCCACTTTGTTCCATAACTTAGAAAATTTCTAAGTTTTTTATGGCTACCCCTTTTACAAGTTATCCCACTTTTCTTGATTTTTCTTGATGAATGATGATTCCAATCACACATTAACATCATTTTAGGGTTAGGGAACCATATTGATCAAAAAATCAACAAGTCAAACTTTGACTTTTGGGCACAGTTGACTTTTTATTAGATGAATACCAAACGGTGCGATCCTCTATAAAATCAAGTCCTTGACCTAAATCAAACTTGATAGATTGATTTCATAGGTGTTATAGGGTGTATTGAATCATGTCTCAAGGTTTGGGAGCATGTCCTGGGCAAAAGTCAAAGGCACAGTTGACTTTTTTTTGCTAAACCCTAAATGTGGTTCTGATGAACTTGAAACTTGTGAATCAAGCTTCTTAGATCAATCCATTGTTGTAAATGGATCAATGTAGTGTATTAGGGACCCTCAAATCATGTCTTGAGGTTTTGGCTCATGTTTTGTCCCAAAAGTCAACTTAGGGGTGAATTAGGTCAAGAAACCCTAATTCCTGATTTTTTTGATGAATGCTTCCCCTGAGGTTAAATTGACTTGATGATTGGGTTCATGATGTCCCTTGGAACATATTAAGTTTTGCTTTGAAGTATTGGCTCATGCCCAGAGGAAAATTCCCATCTGGAGGCCTTGGTCGACCAAAACCCTAATTTTGTGACACTGGCGATCTTGAGGCTTAATCCACTTGGAATGCTGCAGCCTTGTGCCTGATCCTTGATGTGGGAGTCCTCTTGATCCATTGTGGATGTTTGAGAGGTTTAGACAAGTTGAAGATCATGTCATTCATTGATTGATCCTTTGTCTAAGAGCTCTGAGAGGGCTTGAAACCTTAATTCTTAGTTGTAGGGAATGCTTAACAATTCTTGAGGAGATTTATGAAGCATAAAGGTACATCCATATTGCGATGATAATTTGCACAATATGGGAAATCTTAGTGGTCAAAATTTGGGGAATGAGATATACCCCTATTTAATCTTCTTGGGCCCGAAGGTGTGAATGGCGAAGGTATTCGGGCATTCGAGGTGCAAGATGATTAAATATCGAAATACCCAAAATTTTGACAGTAGTTAGGAATGGTAGTTTACACATTCATCTTCTTTTGCTAAGCAATAATGCTTAGAAAAGGTAAAATCTTCCCCTTGATCCTGGTCTTCAGCCAGGGAACTGGTCTCAGTTTCTGAAATAAACTTCCCCTCGATCCTGGTTTCCTACCAAGGAACTGGTCTAAGTTTCTGGTGTAAACTTCCCCTCGATCTTGGTTTCCTACCAAGGATCTGGTCTTAGTTTCTTTTGTAAACATCCCCTCGATCCTGGTTTCCTACCAAGGAACTGGTCTAAGTTTCTAGTGTAAACTTCCCCTCGATCCTGGTCTTCAGCCAAGGAACTGGTCTCAGTTTCTTTTTTCAATAAACTTTATTAACAAGGGACACTATTATTAGCGGTTTTCCTCAAACTTCTCGCAGAAATTTCCTGGGGAGATGCCATTTGATGGGAAAAAGTTTTGATGTCAGACTTGCTGGGGAAACCCATTGGTCTGAGCTGTAGAAGGTGTACAAACTTCTCTGTTGGAGATGCCATTTGCTGACTCTACCTGGGAAAACGAGTTTCTTGAGAGACGGTTTCCTTCTTGGGGGTATTGCATCATACTTTTCTTCGAGACCTTCTCAAAGAAATGCTATACAATGTGCCCCAACTTTGAGGTGCTGATGACTTCATTAACATTGATTTTTTTGGAGAGAAGAACCACTGTGTTGCTGAGAGTCTTCAGTTGCGAGGCTCTCTCTGGGATTTTCCTTAAGCCGGGAAAGCAAAGACATCATCTTCAATGGAGAAGAGTGACGTTTGTCGAGAGTTTTCTTATTTTTCAGAGGTTCAAGTTATCAAAGTGGTCGAGGACTGGCTCTAACCCAGAAATAAACTGGAGGAGAGATTGTTCAGACGAAACACTTCCTGACAGGGAAAGAACTTACAACTCGATTGAGAGGACTTTTATCCCCAGGGGGTAAGACCGACTGGAGTGATAGTGATGCAATATGAATATGAATGTAAATCAATAATGCATGATGTATGTATGTATATGCTGACAAAGCTGACGCGATATACAGCCTAGTGGATGAACACGACTAGATACTCGGCCACTGTTGGGGACGAAGAGGTATCTTCAGTTTGAGATAGCAATTTTGCCTTGCTTAGGAGAGATAGTCCCTGTGGGGAACAACGTTGGTCCGGCTTAGGAGATAAGAACTCTGCCGGGGGGTGTCAGATGAAACATGGTCTATGACACAGCTGATCCTTCATTCAGGCGTGCTGGTTTAGAAGAAGTACTTTGATTCTGCACTTTGAAGCTCGATTACTTCTGGAGAAGCGATCGATGTTCTTTCGATGTTCAACAGTCAAAAGAAATTGCCATCTTTGTTGTAAAAGCAGAAAAATTTGACAAGTAAAATTCATTTTTGTTATATTTCAAGAATCGTTAATCATGTTAAAACGTCGTTCTGTAAAGCTAAAACAAATAAGAATTGCAAACAAAAGCACAAGGGCTCAAATTTTATTGATAGGATGGAAATCAGCCAAGCGCGTGATTCCATTGAGTATTTACAAAGTTAGAAAATGGTAATTTAAGGGAAAAGGGCTACATTGAAACATAACGACCGCTATCCTTCTACCAACTTTGAATTCTGGGCATCCTGAGCTTCCGTCGAAGATGAGCTTGACTGGAGTTTTCCGATGAACAACATGACTGCTGCAAAGGATTTGCCCCTTTGCTGGACGTAGTTACTTGCCATTAATCCCTAATTTTTTACTGGATTGTACTTTTGAGATTTCAAATCCACCGGGATGATTTTTGATTATGTCTCTAAATTTTGCCTGGACCGCCCTTTCGGGTTTTCAATCCACCGAGACGTTTTGTTTTATTTAGGAAAAGTATTTCTTGACTACGTCAACATTCGTGGGGTAGTCAAACTCCTCTCCTTCCATGGTTGCAAGTCTCAGGGCACCGCCTGAGAAAGATGTCTTGACCACATAGGGGCCGTCATAATTCGGAGTCCATTTGCCCCGAGAAATAGTGAGAAATGATTGTATCTTCTTGAGCACAAGGTCTCCTTTCCTGATGACTCGAGGTCTGACCTTTTTGTCAAACGCCTTCTTCATTCTTTGCTGATACAACTGACCGTGACATAGTGTCGTTATTCGCTTTTCTTAGATCAGGTTTAATTCGTCGTGTCGACTTTGACACCATTCCGCCTCTGTCAGCTTGGCTTCCATCAATACCCAGATTGATGGGATCTCTACTTTTATGGGGAGCACGGCTTCCATGCCATATACTAGAGAGAAAGGGGTTGCCCCTGTTGAAGTGCGGACAGATGTGCGATAATTGTGAAGAGCAAAGGGTAGCATTTCATGCCAGTCTTTGTAGGTTACAACCATCTTTTGAACAATCTTCTTGATGTTCTTGTTAGCCGCTTCTACCACTCCATTAATCTTAGGTCGGTAGGGAGATGAGTTATGGTGTTTGATCTTGAACTCTGCGCACAACTCTTTCATCATCTTATTGTTCAAGTTAGATCCATTATCAGTAATGATCTAGTTCGGAACACCATAACGACATATGATATTGTTTTTGATAAATCGGACCACCACTTGTCGGGTTACATTGGTGTATGACGCTGCTTCGACCTACTTGGTGAAGTAATCAATGGCTACTAGAATGAACTGATGTCCGTTCGAAGCTTTGGGTTCGATCATGCCAATCATGTCGATTCCCCATATGGAAAAAGGCCATGGGGAAGAAAGAACTTTGAGATGTGTTGGCGGTACATGGATTTTGTCTGACTATATCTCACACTTGTGACATCTCCTCATGTACTTGTAGCAGTCGAATTCCATTGTCAACCAAAAGTACCCTGCTCTCAGAATTTTTCTCGCCATTGTGTGTCTGTTGGCATGAGTGTGTCATACCCCAAATTTTGACCACTAATATTTCCCATCATTGTGCAAATCATCATCACAATATGGATGAACGATCATTCCTCATCAGTCTCCCCAAAGATGGGTGAGCATCCACTACAGTCAAAATTAGGGTTTCAAGAGGACTCCCACTTTAAGGATTAAGCACAAGGCTGCTCCCTTCCAGGTGGATCAAGCCTCAAGATCGACAGTGTCACCAAATTAGGGTTTGGTCGACCAGGGCCTCCAGATGAAAATTTTCCTCTGGGCATGAGCCAATGCTTCAAAGCATATCCTAAAATACTCCATGGAAACTCATGGGCCCAAGCATCAAGTCAATTTGACCTCAGGGGATGCATACATCAAAAATCAGGAATTAGGGTTTCTTGACCTAATTCACCCCTAAGTTGACTTTTGAGACCAATCATGAGCCAAGACCTCAAGACATAATTTGAGGGTCTCCAACATACCACATTGATCCATTTGTAACAATGAATTGATCCAGGAAGCTTGAGCAGCAAGTCTCAATTTCATCAGTACCACTGTTAGGGTTTCGCGTGAAAAGTCAACTGTATCTTTGACTTTTGACCAGGACATGCTCCCAAACCCTAGGACATGATACAATATAACCTATAACACCCATGGAACATATCCATCAAGTTTGATTTAGGTCAAGGACATGATTTCCTAAAGGATCGCACAGTTTGGAATTCAATTGATAAAAAGTCAACTGTGCACAAAAGTCAACTTTGAGTTTTTTAGATTTTTCACAAAAATGGTTTTTTAACCCTAAAATGATGTTAATGTATGATTTGAATCATCATTCATCAAGAAAAATCAATAAACGTGGGATAACTTGTAAAAGGGGTAACCATAAAAACTTAGAAAATTTTCTAAGTTATGAACAAAGTGGCAAGCGTACCAACTTTGGAGGATCATAACTCCTAAACCACAAAGCTATTTTTCCCCATCCAAAGCTTGATTTGAAGATCTCATTACCCTCTACAAAAGCTTAAAACTGACCTCCCTCCAAATTCCCCATGGATTTTGACTTATGGAATGATCAAAATCACAAAAAGTGAAAATGTCACTTTTTTCCAACACTTAGTGAAATTTTCACTAATTCAGAATCTGCCTTCACTTTTTTCCAAATGTAGGGGGATTTTTCACTTGGATCCAAAAGGTATCAAAACCAAATATGATCAGACAGCTGTTATATCATATGAGGGCTTTCCAAAATGGCCAAGAACATCACCAAATTCCACTTGGGCCAAGAGATATGACAATGGCAATATGCCTTGCTGAAAACTGCCAAGGCTAGGCAGAATTTTGAATTTTTGTTCGATTTCGCAAAATCAGATAATTCCAAGCCATGTCATCACTTTGGATATATCTGAGGATCAAATCTAAAGGGGACAAACACTGAGCCAAGCCTCCAAAGTCCTTGGAACAAGAAGTAGCATGTCAAACCTAGAAATGCCTAAAAGAGGGACAAGACTCCAATTTTGGATTGGAGCATTCAATGCATACACCAAGGTGGCATGGACTGAGCCATTTGCAACTGAATTTAGTCAAGACTTATCTAAGACCAAGGGAACCACAACCCTGTGCCCTAACCTCTAGTCAATGGCTAGAGGAGACTTGGATTCCAAAGTGCAACCATTGGCCAAACCTCTGCTGCAGTTGCCATTCATTATTGCTTGCAAAACAAACTTGCTCTACTATAAATAGAGCTCATTTGCGATCAGTTGAGTACACCAAAGCCATCAAACAGATGCTTTCCTCAAAATCTCTTCTTTCACTCCAATTTTGCCTTCTAAGGCAAGTCACTATCGGGTTTTGAGTTTGAGAGCAATTCCAATCAAACCAATCACACACACACACCTCATAAACATCATATATAAGTGATCCAAACACTCAAATAACATCTGGAACACCAAAATCACAAAATCACCAGCCAATTGCTCAAGCCTTTGACAGATTTGCAGTTGGGGTACCATCTCAAGTTCCAGATCATTTCAATCCATTCCAAGCATCCAGACACACTCCATGGCACCTAGGGAAGCTATCCAGATCATTGGAACCTAGCTGTAACACCTCTAACACAAAACACGATCACCAGCTGCAAGAGGTAAGCATGAGCTCTTCTAACTCTATGATCCATGCAATTTTTGCTGCACAATAATTTGGCCATATGTTCATAATCATGCATGGAATGTTTTCCCTCAATCAATTGCATTGTTTGAATCGTGTGTGGAATTTCTGAACCTTCATGCAGAAATTAGGGTTCTTGAGGTTTCTCTTTGATTTCTTATTCCATGTTAAAAATAAATGAAATTAAAGACCATAGACATGATCGTGAGGTTAAAACGAGTAGATTGATATGTAGATTGCATGATATAATCAAGTATTCAGTGAGATTGGATAGAAAACGCAAATCTGCAGAAACAGAAGGTGGCGCATGTTCTTGCCCTTGTTCTTGGCGCCATTTTTTGAAATTTTGAATATTTGAATTTTGTGATTTTATTTAATTGATTCAAAAATTAATTTCTCTCTGAGTTTTAATGATTTTGAGTTGATTCTTTTTTTAATAATTCACAAAAATGTTAAAATATTTTATTTTACCAAAAAATCCCAAAAATATTATTTATTTCATATAATTGATATTTTTGCAAAGAATTAATATTTTAATTATTTTTTACATCTAAAATATTTTTTCCTTCTTGATTTTGCAAATTTTAATGACTTCTAATCATTTTGTAGGTCAAAACATGATTTTTGAAACATTAATCCAAGATCACAATTTGTTTTCCACATGTTAAACAATTTTGGTCATTTTAATTGAATTTATTATTCAATTAAAATACATTTTGAAAACAAATTAGGGTTTTTGATTAATTCAACCCTCATCAAACTTTTTCAAACACTTTTGGGCCTCTAATAGAGTGTAAGACCCAATCCTTTGTAAATTTAAACCTATTTTTTGGGCCTAACTTACTGTATAAGTCCCGTTGTATTTCAAAAAGTTCGACGCGATCATCGTCCGTTGAAAAACAAACCTTGGGCCTCTCCTCGAGCTATAAGACCCATTCAAAATCTTTTGGGCCTCTATTAAAGTGTAAGACCCAACCCCCTTTGAAAACCAAACCATTTTGGGCCTCAATGCATTGTATAAGACCCACCGCGTTTTCAAAAATTTCGGCACGATCGCCATTTTCAAACAAATGACCCTGGGCCTCTCCTTGAGCTGTAAGCCCCACCACATGTACATTCAAAAATCTTTGGGCCTCGATTAGAGTGTAAGACCCAATCCCCTTTTAACCAAAACTTTTTAGGCCTCAGACATTGTATAAGTCCCCCTGCGTTAAAAGAAAACCTCGGCGCGATCGCCAATAAAAAAAACAATCATCTGGGCCTACCCTCGGGTTGTAAGCCCCATTCTTTTTCTTTAAACAGTTGGGCCTCTTGAGAGAGTGTAAGACTCATCCCCTTGTACAGAAAACCTTTCTTGGGCCCCAGTCACTTGTAAGTCCCTCTGTACAAAACGACAGTGCGATCACTGATAAACCTTGGGCCTCTCCTTGAGCTGTAAGCCCCAACATCTTTACAAAATACTTTTTCCTTTAATTTTGAATATACTGTTGTTTTCAATCTTTCTTTGTTGAACAACTAACCAAACAACATCGAAGCTCTACAACCGAGTAAGTGGTTATATGCTTTCTTTATCCGCTTTCATATACATATAACTGTATTGTGGGGCTGTTTCACTGTAAGTCTTATTTCATAAACTCATATCAACTGTGTAATACTAGTATAGATATTTAGAGTTTCCCCGGCAACTACGTCTAGCACTAAGCCCTGTTGGTCACTCTTAAATACAGTCAAAACTAGATCCCCATAGGATTACCAGATACATTCTTCCCTCCTCTTGGGGTTAAACAATATGGAGACATGAAAGGCAGCATTCTCGGTGAACCCTTTCACTGACTGTCACCCTTAGACATTGTCAAAGAAACTCTACTCCCCAGGGATGATCTTTTCTCCGTGAATGGCATCTCTTGAGTTTCTTCCAAATTCTCAGACTTTCCTGGCTTGATCTATTCTCTGTGAATAGCCTGTCTTGAATTTCTCGGGGTTTAGGGACCCACAGGCTTCCTAAAAGCATCCCCACGTCCTCTTGGGCGTTGTACAAGGACCCTACGACTTCTTAGAAGTATTCACAGCCTCCTCTTAGGCTTCGTATAAGGATTCTTCCTTCGGGAAGAGAGCCTTCTCTTGGGCTTCGTACAAATTTTCCCTCGGCTTCTTAAAAGTTTCCAGCCTCCTCTTGTGCTTCGTACAAATTGTCTCGACGACTTCCTAGAGGTATAGGAACAGAAATTAATCATCTTGATAGAACAGTCTTTCAAAGAGTCTAGATCTTTCTACCGTGAACGTACTACTACTGTTTATGTAAGCATAGTACAAAAGATAAAACTCTATACTTGGACAGTCTAATCTCCTTGAGTCTCGAAGGAATTCTCAAGTAGGGAAAAACGCCAGTAGACTCGGACAGTCTCCAATACCCTCTGGATTCCCCATTTCCTTAAAGAACATGAAATAACCCTGATCCTCTGATCAATCCCAAATCATAGCCTTACCTTTAATCAGTCTCTTTATAAGAACTGATTTTCTCTTTTAACCAACCTACTGGACCTGTCACTCAACTGAAATAGCACTCCTTTTAGCCTCTATCTCGGGCTTCGTACGAGATACAAAAAGACTCGCTTGTTGAGTCAATAAACCTTTTAGCCTCCATCTCGGGCTTCGTACGAGATACAAAACACTCTCTTGTTGAGTATAAAAGACTCTCTTGTTGAGTCAACTCCTTTTAGCCTCCGTCTTGGGCTTCGTACAAGACACATCTAAAAGCACTCTCTTGTTGAGTCAACTCCTTTTAGCCTCTATCTCGGGCTTCGTACGAGATACAAAAAGACTCTCTTGTTGAGTCAATAATCTTTTTAGCCTCTATCTCGGGCTTTGTACGAGATAAAAAATCACTCTCTTGTTGAGTATAAAAGACTCTCTTGTTGAGTCAAACCGTTTTAGCCTCCGTCTTGTGCTTCGTACAAAACACATACAAAAAACACCCTCTTGTTGGGCCAATAGCCTCCTCTTAGGCTTTGTATAAGAAAAACCCCGGTTGAGTCAATCAACCTTTTAGCATCAAAACTGTGCCTCGTTCACAGGATACAAACATCAACAACTCCTTTCAACTAATCGCTGTAAGCGGCAAGCCTCAGGATTATTTACATCCACGCCACTGTCCCTCTTTTAGTATGAGAAATTCCTAAGTAAAGATGGCATTGCTCTACACTGAGTTAGAGTCTTTTCCTTCAAGTTAAAACCCCTTATAAATGAAATTATGGCATTGCTAGGATTCACATATCCCGGTTAAAGTAATCCTCCTTTAAAATCAATCACCCAACAGTCGTGACAAACAAACCCCTTTAGAGATGACAAATTCTCTCTAAAGACAACACCCTTTTAGCTTCACATCTTTGGCTTCGAACAAGATACAAATAGACCCTTCAACTTCACATCTTGGGCTTTGAACAAGATACAAACCACCTTTAGCTTCACATCTTAGGCTTTGAACAAGACACCAAAACACCATTTCCTCCCATAGAATAGGAGGAACTACGATCGCTCTGATTTCCCTGTTTCGGTAAACGGGAATACGTAGGCATAAGATTGAAAGAAAAATCTTAGCGAGCACACCACATCAAAAACCTCAGGTCACAAATCCTCACATATCCACCAAAATATCCGAGTCCGTATTCCCTACCAAAAGTCTAAATTTAACCAAAATAACCTAAGAGAGCCCCCCCCCCCCCCCCCCCACACACACATTGATCGCATCTGTAAACCAACAATTTTGGCTGTTTGACCTCAGTTTGCAAAGCAGGGTTAGTTGGAGACATCTATTTCCCTTCCTTCATCAGCTTCAATATGACAAAAAATGAATCGACCTGTAGTAACCCAGAGCGGCAGTGCTTAAGAACCACGTCCAAAATCGCTCGCTACAGAGTGCCAAAGGATCCTTTGTGAATTTCTCGGATTAACATGTCGGCTTCTGGTCTGTCTACACATCGGAGCAAGATAGTGTCGAAATTTCTCTTATAGAGTGTATCGCCGCTCAGAAAGAAGTTGACTGCCAACCTGCTGAGAGTCTTCCTGTCCTTTCTGGATGCCCCGGGCGGGTACTCTTGTTTCTGAAGGAAGCATTTGATATCGTGATACCAAGGTTTGTCGTTTATGACTGCTTCAATTGTGAAAATGTAAGCGGGTCGTTCAAGGTGTATTATGTCAATCTTAGGTATGTCATTCCATTGACCTACCCTAATCATGGAAGAGAGAGTGACTAATGTATCAGCCATGTGATTCTCTTCACGAGGGATGTGGTGGAACTCAATTCTGTTGAAGAATGGTAACAACCTTCTCGCGTAATCTTTGTAAGGAATCAGTCCTGATTAGTTTGTCTTCCAATCTCCTTTGATCTGATTGATAACCGAGGCTGAGTCGCTATATGTAATACCTCAAAATTTACCTTCTATGTTTCTCAATAATTGGTCTATGCTTTACTCATTTGCATTCCATAGTAGGTCATAGATTGCATAGCATTGCATCCTGCATAGGGACATGGGATCGAGGAGTTTTCTTATTAACAATGTTTGCTACATTCAGGGGTGATTCAACAGGTCATCAGTGTACATTAAGAGCCTAAGGTTTTCCTATTTCAGAGGATTCATCAGAGGTGTTGGGTCAGGTTTTCATTGGTGTGAATCAGGGTGTACGTCTCAAGGACAAATTAAGGTTCTTATTCATGGATGAGTTTGTGGACAAAGCAGTTGTGGACTGATTTGAAGGGCATTGGGTCATGGTCAATTGAGCTTACTGATCGAAGTGTTGGAATTCAATGAAGATGTGAGTTTGGTGTGGATTGAGAGGGTGATTGGAATTAGAGATTGGTCATGTGGGCTACGTGGAATTCAAATTTCTACCATAAACCTACTATCCATTTCCATTTTTCTTTGTCCATTTTCTATCCATTTTTAATAACCATTTTTAATATCCGTTTTAATCCATATCCACTTTATAAACCATTTTTTCTTTTTTCCATTTTATCTTATTCACATTTCCAATTCCATTTCAAATTAACCTTTGCTTAACCTTTATCAAACTGATTTTCTCTTTAATTCCAAATATCCACTCTTAATCACATTAAGCCATATTTTTTAATTCATACCCTTCCAAATCCATTTCTTTTCTTTTTTATCCATTAAACCCAAGATATCCATTTAAAAATCCATTTCCATTTCTAAATCCATTTTATAATACCCACATTTAATCCATATCCAAACTCATTGGTTTTTATTCATAATCCATTTTTCCTAAATTCAATTTCATTTTAATATCCACTTTTATTTTCTCAATCCTTTCCATATCCAAGGTTATCCATTTATTGTTACCCATTTCCATTTTATTTTTAATTTCCATAATACCTATTTGTCCCCATAGGAATCCATATCCATTTTTCAACCCATATTTCATAAATATCCATTTCCATTTTAACCAATTAACCATTATCCATATCACTTTCTTTTAATCCATTTTTACCAATTTCCTAAGCTAATTGTCCATTTTCACCTCATATCCACTTCTTTTTTATATATCCACTTCCAACTTCTATCCATATTTCCAAAATTACAAATCCAAAATCCAAGATATCCATTTGAAGATCCATATTCCATTATCTAATTCATTTCAAAACCCATAACAAAGCCCAAAGTCTGGTCGTGTCATTTGAAGAGGAAGTAACCATGCAGTAAATTAGGCGAAAATTCATGACCAACTTTCTCAACAACAAATTCCAAAACCACAAACTGGTCCCATATACACTACACTGCACCAAGGAAAATTAACAGAAAAAAAGAATAAGAAATACATAGCAAAATTTGAGTGCCAAACTCGTGACCTCATTTCACAAACTCTCTCAACGGAATGCACAGCTCATTTGTTAATCGAATTTTATTGCAAAACCTATTCTACCCCTCCAAAATTCATTGTATAAAAGCTGTTGTTTCCATACGCACTCTTCACCATCTTCAAACTCTCATTCGCCTCCAAATTCAATTTATGCAGAATTCTTTTTATCATCACTCTTTAATTCACAAAGCTGCAGAAAAGAGAAAAAAAAACAAGCTCACAATCAATTCTCACCAAATCAAAATCACAATTCAACATTCAACATCACACAATACATACAGAACAAATTACAGAAAAGGATTAAGAAATCACAGGAGAGCTTCATCATTTTCGGATCACATACCTTATGATTTTCAATCTCTCACAGCAACTTGCAAATCGTTAAACCGCAACAAACTTCATCCAATCTTCATTGTACAAATCACAACAACAACAACAATTTGAGCAGCGCAATAACTTCAGGTTCAGAAAGGAAGAAGAACACACAAGAAGTCACAGCAATTGACAACTCACACGTAAGAACAACTCACGCAGAGAAGAAAAGTAGAAGAAGATTGAAGAATCGAAGAGGAATAGCGGAATCGAGTAACATTATGCATACCTAAAGATTATCTCTGGATTTCTCTTTTTTCAACTGCGAAGAGTCACCGGAACTACTCCGGTAGGTACGTTAATTCCGTTCCAAACCTCAATGTAATGGTTGTGGATTCTGTTTTTGTATTTGTGGCTCTGTGGTTTTCTGTTGATTTGTGGTGTCTGCGCGATTCCGGCGGTGAGTGCGTGAGTAGGCAGTTTGTTTGAGCGAGGTGGTGGTGAGTGCTTTAGTTTCTCCGCCGTCGCTGGCGCAACGCCACGGCGCGGCGGAGCGGTTTGTTTCCGTTGGTACGTCGTTGAAGGAAAGAAGAAATAATGAAGTCACGATGCGACGAAACATTGTGTTTCCGCAGGGTTGAGAGCATGATGGAGACGAGGGCGTTGAAGGTGCTTCGTTATGAAGATGATGTTGACGACATGGAGGCGGGACGGAGGAAGATGCCGGCGAAGCGGACGGAGAGGGCACGGCGGAGAGTTTTGCTTTGAACAGAGAAGGTAGAGAACGGAGAAGTTGGCACAGTGACGGAGTAGGACATTTTGATGGTTTCATTTTGTTAAGGTTGAAGGTGAGCGGCGTCATTGAAGAAGGAAAGCGGTCGAAGATGGTTTCCGGCGGCGTTTTTTTTTTTCAGGAAGCCGGGGAAAGAGGAAAGCTGAGAGGCGTTTGGGAGAGACTTTTAGGTTTGTTTTTTATTGTAAGCTGAGTTTGTCTTTGAGCCAGGTTGGGCCTTAAGCCCATGCTTCACTTTCGTTTCACACCAACCTAACGCTTTTCGCACCCCCTAGCTTCTTGAGAGTTTATGGGCCTTAAACTGGCAAGCCCAGCACCCGAATTTCTTTTCCAACCTCCCAGTATACTGTTCGCCCCTCCCCCCAGAGTTTTCTTGTTTTAGTTTTGTTTTTTAGATGCTTAGTTTAATTAGGTTAGACTTTGTTAAAAATTGACTTAGAATAATTAGGGTTAGTTAATATTTTTGAAGTCACTAATTTTTGGTTAATTAGCTTTTAATATTTTAACTTTAGAATTTGTTTAGTTAGAACTTGATTTTAATTAGAAATTAATTGGAATTAATTTTAGGATTAATATTTTCTTTTAATTCTAGATTTAATGTTAGAATTAATTTTCTTTAGATTTAGTTTAAAATTAACTATAACTTTAGAATTAGTTTTTAACCTCAATTTAAACTTTTCTCGTTAGAATTTAATCTTGGTTTTTTACTTAGAATTTTAATTCTAACTTGGTTATTGTTGACTATAATTTCAATTGCTCATTGTTGATTAATTTCTGATTTCTCTTTTATGAATAGCATGATATAATGCTATGTGTAGAATTTTCTCACATCCCCTCGGGATCCTAGCTCAACTTTAATCTTTGATTAAAGTGAGGTAGGATATGCATTAGGTAGTGCTATCCCTCTTTTCCTTTTAGACTTAGTTCTCATACCACACTTAACCATAGGAACATCCATGTATGCTAACACTAGGGTGTGTCTTAGTTTCCCATTAGATTTTACCTTTCTTCTCCATTTGAGTCTCTTCTCTCATCTCAAAAGAAAAGTAAAAAACACTTAATAAAGGTTAACGTGTATTGCCCGCGAGCCTTATATGTGGGAAGTGGGGAACGAGGGGCTTCCTCTCATTCTTCTAGGATACCTAGTGTACGTCCTGTTGGGGATGATACGCGAAAGTATTCGTTCCTGTATTTAAGACTTTGGTTCAATGCAAGTTACAAACAACTGTAAAAGACACTTCTTGTTTAAAAACTTCAAACCAACAATAACGTCTTTCCTTCGGGAATTTTCTTCTCATCTCACTCACTCTCAGCGTACGAACGTGCTCCTACTCGTTCTCTTGCAAGACGGTAACGCCTAAGTCTCCATACAGCGAGCTGAAACACCTGAGCTAGAACGTAAGTCATTCCCTAAAAAACACAACCCATCCCTAGTTAGGGGAACTACGTCGCTCTGATTCTCATGTTCCTGATGAGATACGTAGGCAGTGGGGTAGGGCCCATTCGAGCACTTCTTTTATTTTCCCTACATTTGTTTCTTGTTCTCTCTCCTTTCTTTTTTCCCTTTTCCAGTTCCTTTTCTAGTATCCTTTCCTTACACCCTTTGATCGAGACAAGCAAGCGTGGATCCCATCGGGTACGATGGACGTGTGGGGGTGCTAATACCTTCCTCGCGCGTAACCAACTCCCGAACCCAGTTCTCTTGGTCGCAAGACCATGCTCTTTCCTTCCCCTCAGGTTTATGCGGTGTTTCCTTTCCCTCTCTTGGGATAAATACACATTGCTGGCGACTCTGTTTCGGTGCCACTTTCGCGTTTGTACTTGGATGAAAATCCCGGGCGCGACACTATATAAATCCAATTTTTTTATCCTTATGTCGATCGCTTCTTTGAGACCCATGATACAAGCTTCGTATTCGACCTCGTTGTTTGTGTACTTGAATGTAAGTCGGGCAGTGAAAGGAATGTGGGCACCCTGATGTGTTATGATGATTTCCCCAACTTTGTTTCCATAATTGTTGACAGCTCCATCAAAGATTAGTCCCCATTGGGAACCTGGTTCTGGCCTTTCACTGGGTAGCGGTTCATCGCAGTCTTTCATATTTAAATACATGACATCTTCATCTAGGAAGTCGAACCCGACTGATTCTTGATCGTTAATTAGTTGATGAGCCAAATGATCGGCTAAAATACTTCCCTTAACGGATTTCTGAGCATGGTATTCGATGTCGTATTCTGATAACAACATCTGCCAACGGGCTATCCTCCTCGTGAGAGCAGGCTTTTTGAAGACATACTTGATCGGATCCATTTCGGAGAATAACCAAGTAGTGTGATGAATCATGTACTGGCGAAGACATTTGGCTGCCCAAGCCATCACACAACAAGTTTTCTCAAGCATAGTGTACCGAGTTTCGTAGTCAGTGAACTTCTTGCTAAAATAGTAAATGACAGACTCTTTCCTTTTGGTTTCGTCTTGTTGGCCAAGTACACATCCCATTGAGTCTTCCAAGACTGTTAAGTAGATGATCAGTGGTCTTCCTTCCACTAGAGGTGAAATAATCGGTGGATTCAACAAGTATTCCTTGATACTGTCAAAGGCGGTTTGGCAATCTTCTGTCCAAATGCAATCCTGATTCTTTTTGAGTAATTTGGAAATCGGCACCCACGTCGCGGTCATGAGGAATATAAATTTGGAAATGTAATTCAAACGTCCCAAGAATCCCCTGACTTGCTTTCCAGTCCTCGGGGAAGGCATTTCTTGAATGGCCTTAACCTTGTCAAGATCAACCTCAATTCCTTTTTGGCTGACGATGAACCTTAAAAGTTTCCCTGAACGGACACCGAATGTGCACTTATTGGGATTCAAGCGAAGTTTGTACTTTCTTAACCGCTCGAATAGTTTTGACAGGTGGGTCACATGCTCCTCCTCTGTTTTGGATTTGGCAATCATATCATCGACATACACCTCGATTTCTTTGTGTATCATGTCATGAAACAGAGTAGTCATGGCCGTTTGATAGGTTGCCCCGACGTTCTTTAAACCGAACGACATTACCTTGTAACAAAAAGTGCCCCATGGGGTAATGAATGAAGTTTTCTCCATGTCTTCCGGCGCCATTTTTATCTGATTATAGCCCGAGAATCCATCCATAAAGGAGAAGACTTTGAACTTTGATGTACTTTCTACCAGCATGTCAATGTGTGGTAAGGGAAAGTCATCCTTGGACAGGCTTGGTTCAGATCCATGTAGTCTACACACATTCTGACCTTTCCGTCCTTTTTCGGAACTGGTACTATGTTGGCTAGCCATTGAGGATATTCTGATGTGGCGAGGAAACCTGCGTCAATCTATTTTTGTACTTCCTCTTTGATTTTGATGGCCATGTCTGGATGAGTCCGTCTTAGCCTTTGTTTCACTGGCGGACATTCTGATTTCAACGGTAGATGATGTTCCAAGATGCTGGTATCCAACCCTGGCATATCCTGATAGGACCAAGCGAATACATCGAGAAACTCTTTGAGAAGCTTTGTCAAACTTTCTTTGACAATTGGACTGAGCAGTGCCCCAATCTTGACTTCTTTTCTCTCTTCTTCTGAACCCAAGTTAATTGTTTCCAACGGCTCTTTGTGTGGTTTGATGGACCTTTCCACTTGTCTTAGTAATCGGGAGATCTCCTTTGGAATTTCTTCGTCATTTTCTTCTTCAGCCTCAAATACCGGGAATTCAAAGTTGGGAGATGGCATTGGATCGTACGTTTCAATGGGGTTTAAAACAAGCAATCTGCACGACGTTATGATTTTTTTAGAAGAGATAGAGAGAAATGCAAGAGTGCGTGCAGTGTATTTTCTAAAAAATGCTTGTTTTTATTATTCAAATTATTTTTTAGGATTACCATTTTCTGAAAAAGCGAAAAGAGAAAACAACAATTAATGCGGAAATTACAGAATGACGTTATTTTATGTACAAACTTGTCGATTCTTGAAACTACAGCACTATAAAACAAAACTCTATCGCTTTGGGCGAAGCGAAGAGGGATATTTACAAAAAGTGAGCCCTTTCAAAACATCCGTTTCACCTGGGCAGGGTGAAAGGTTAAAACAAAGATGGCCATTACTTTGACTTATGAACGGTCTTCGGAACATCGACTGCAACCCATTGGCGGCGAACTCCTCGGTGAATCACATATTCTGGTACCTTCCTTGATTTGTCTTCAGAAATAACGCTGATTTCTGGTGGAGCAGGATCATTGGAATCTGTCTCCCAGACAGAATTGTCATAGGAGGATTCCTCAGTTGTATTTTGCATAGTATTTGTGCTCTCAGGTAAATCTCCCCATCCAGTTCGTTGGATGTCCTCGAGCCTGATACGAGAGCTTTCAGGAGCAGTGTACTTGACCAAGAAGTCATACTTGTCACTCGATTATCCTAGGGTGTCCCATATTTCCTTGGAACTGGAGGAGTCATCTTTCTCGATGACGTTGACCTCGGGAAAAGCATAGCTGATAAATTCTAGTCATACAAGCTTTGCGAATTCATCTTCGTGCTGGATATTTTATGAATGCCCTGAGTGTTGATCCCATGGCACGGTGGGGACGCAGGTATTCTTTTCAATGATGCTCAACTGATTTTCATTTTTCGGCTTATTTTCTTGCCCTGAGTCTCCGGGGTATGGCTGCCAGATAAGCAGGCCATCCATCGGGCCATAATAGTCGGGGTCAAAGTAGTCTTTCATTAGAGTGTCTTCCTCTAATGAGTTTGGTGGAGCACGACATCCTTCCGGATCATAATCTCCGTATATCATTTTGACATCCGTTCTCGGTATAAATCTCGGACTCTATGCAGGATAGCAAAATGGCATATGCACTTCTTCCTGAGACATATAACCGTCCTCGTTAAGATATGACTTCCACTCTTCATCTGTATCGGAGGAATCACCCTCGTTGATGGTATGTACTTCTTCAGATACTGGGTGGAGGAAACCTCCACTATGGAGGAAATTCTTAATGGGATGAAGGCTTTCATCGTTAGTAGCAGTCCGGGCATAGTTTGAAGAAAAACCAAGACCCTTCTTTGTTTTATTGTCAGTAGGAATGACAAGTTGTCCCCATCCCTTTGCATTGTTACTTTTGATCACTTCGAGAGCATCTTTGTACGAGGAAATCGATGTTCCTTTCTCTAATTGATTCTCATTGCCTACCGAAAGTGCCTGGAACTGAGTTCCAACAACCTCCCCGGGTTCTACACAAGTGGACAATGAAAGGTTACTCACGATCAAGGCTTGTTCTCCACAGACCGTGACGAGTTGGTCATTCTTGATAAACTTCAGCTTCTGGTGAAGTGTCGAAGTGACTTCCCCAGCCTGGTGTATCCAAGGTCTTCCCAATAAATAGTTGTATGTTGCTCGGATGTCCATGGCCTGGAAAGTGACTTGGAAAGCGTGAGGAGAGATAGTTATGGGAAGGTCGACTTCACCGATAACTGTTTTTCAGGATCCCTCAAATTCTTTGATGACCTCAATGCCTCTCATCGGAGATCCTTTGAATGATAGTTGCATTAGAGTGGACTTCGGCATAACGTTGAGAGCTGATCCGGTATCTACCAGTAAGCTAGCTAAGGCATCGTCCTGGCAGTTAACTGTAATATTGAGCGCCATGTTGTGACTTTTGCCTTCTTCTGGAAATTCCTCATCACTAAACCCCAAGTTGTTGCAGAAAGTGATGTTGGAGATGATGTTGTCAAATTGTCTTATTGACACATCATGTTCCACAAAGGCCTATTCTAAGACTTTATGTAGAGCCTCTCTGTGGGCTTCGGAACTGAGTAAAAGAGATAACACAAAGATCTTTGAAGGAGTTTGTAACAGCTAATCAACAATGTTGTATTCACTCCTTTAGATGAGCTTCAGCATCTCATCATCGTTCTTTGAAAGGTCGAGATCACTGGATTGACCGACTGGTGGATTGGGAGCTTCTGTCTGAAGTTCCTTTTCTCTGTTAGGTTCTCCAACTCCTCTGTTGAAGATTCGACCGCTCCGTGTTACTCGAATGATGTCTGCAATATTCACGACGGAGGGTAATGGAATTTCCTTCCCATTCTCAATTGTTGTTGCACCGTATTTGTAAGGGATAGCTTTATTAGACTTGTACGACACTGGTCCCGGCAGATAGGTAACTACAGGAGCCTTCTGATTTCTCTGACTGTCATAAGTAACTTCAATCAGTTCTTGGTTAAGAACCTTCGATTCGTCAAGTAGAGGGATGATGGTACAAACATTTTTGGTCCTTTCATGTTCAGAGATTACGACAACATCCTTGATCTGGTAAGCGAAATAGCCGGGCATCAAGTTGATGGAGCCCGAAACTAGACACGGTTGAATCTCTTCGCGGTCCAACTGACTCTGAAGGGCTGCTCGCACGAGGTAGCATCCTTGGATATTTTTTGAGCAGACTCTACAGCGCTCGTAGTTATGTGGTGGCACCTAGCCACGTCTGCTTTGAATGCAGTGTAACCTCACTAGGTCCACTTCCATAGATTGAACATCGTGACTTTGATGCCTAGTAGGGTTCCCATTAATCATGCTGACTTGTTGCGTGTCTTCGTCTAGATAAATCGGAAGCCACCATTGGTTTAACAAGTGTTGTAAAGTTCTTTGAATGAGGGTGCATCCTTGGTCACTCGCACAGCATACTGTACAGTTCCGATACTCATACGAAGTCAGAAACCCGAGATGGAATTGCTTAGCGTGTAATTGTACCAAGCTGGTATTCATCAAGCGATTATCGAAGATCTGAATCATGTTGATCTGATAAGGATTTTTATCATGGTAGTCCTAGATCCATCCAAGATCCATATGATGCTGAAGGGCCTCTTGTATAAAAGAGCATTCCTGATTATTTACCGAGCAAATCAGACAGGAATCGTAATCGTGTCGTGGTAGATTATGATGTTGGCTTTGCTTTGAGTGCATTGCCACCAAGTTGACATTCATTGCCAGAATGTTGTGGTTCTGAATGACGTTGGAATTTGCACAAGTCATGTTAACTCCACGAACTCGATGCTCCTGGATCCACCCAAGATCCAATTGTTCCTGTAGAGCATATTGCACCACAGAACATCCTTGATTGTCTTTAGAGCAGATATCACACTGGTGGTAATTGTGAGGTGGTATATGGCCATACCCGCTCTGTCTGCGATGCATCTTGACCAGATTGGTCCTTAATAAGAGTACATCATGAATTTGATAGCTGTTGTTAGACTCTCCTTCTATCAAATTTACTGCAACTTTCTCGTGTTGAGGCAACAGGTTCGTGAGAACATTCGGATTCATATCTTTGAAAGATAAGACCCCGCTCCTAAAAGGCTTTTGCACATCGGATTTGAAACTGAGACAGTTTTCTATGTTATGCCTTGGTCCTCCTTGATAGTAAGGGCAAGTCTGATCCGTTTTAAACCAAAAATGTGGATTTTCCAGTACTGTAAGAGGAGACCTGGTTTGGACGTGTCCCTTGACTAGTAAGAGTGGAAACAATTCTGCGTACAACATCGGTATAGGGTCGAACCCTGGTGGTCGCGTTGTACGGTTGTTGTTATATTGACGACGAGCCTGCTGAAGAGGCTGTTGTGTCCTTTGCTGATATTGTTGTTGATTCGGTTGGCTCTGCGCAACCTAAGGTTGATACATTGGAACAGGCGCAGGGTTGATAGCGGGAGTTACAGCTACTACTGGTTGGTATCGTCGCCTTTGTTTTCTGAGAGAGATATTCCCAATATTCTGCTCTTTTTTCTTAGGAAGAGCACTACCGTATCGTTTTGTACTACTTGATGGTCCAGCGTCTTTAACTAAACGTCCTTCTCGGACTGCTTCCTCAAGATGAACTCCCATGCCCACCATCTCGGTGAAGTCACTGGGCGCACTGGCGACCATTCTGTCGTAGTAAAATGAGCTCAAGGTTTTCAAGAAGATCTTTGTCATCTCCTTTTCCTCGAGAGATGGACAAATCTGGGCGGAAATTTCACGCCATCTCTGAGCGTATTCCTTAAACGTTTCCTTGTCCTTCTGTGACATGGCTCTGAGTTGATCTCTGTCCGGCGCCATGTCCAGGTTATACTTATATTGCTAAACGAAGGCAGCGCCGAGATCTCTGAAAGTAGCGATCTTAGTGCAGTTTAAACCCATGTACCACTTGAGTGCGGCACCGGTTAAACTATCCTGGAAATAGTGGATCAGTAGTTGGTGGTTATCTGTCTGTGTTGACATCCTCCGAGCGTACATCACCAAATGGCTTTGAGGGCTAGAGTTACCCTTGTACTTTTCAAATTCGGGCACTTTGAACTTTTACGAAACTTTCACATTGGGGACCAGACAAAGGTCTGCGGTGTCTTTTCCAAGTAGATCCTGACCGCGAATGGCTTGCAGTTCCTTCTACATTTCCAGGAACTATTCCTGGAACTCCTTCATTATGTTATCCATACTTTCATTTCCACCAGAAGGTACCTGTGGAATCTGTCCTTCCGGGACAGTGTGTACCACGGGTGGTGGTATAGTCATTATTGCAGAGACTCTTGGCGCCTCCCGAAGTGTGTAACCTTCAGGAGTTGTTGTCATGCCCCTAGCATCTTTGCTTTCTCGAAGTTTGTAACCTTCAGGCCCAGTGGTTCCTGCTGCATTTTCTGGATCTTCAGTGATCGACGGAATATATCCTTTTGGGATATAGTTGAGTGGCATGCCCTAGGGACGATCTTTAGGCATGGTATACCGAGGGTCATACTTTTCCACTATGGGCGTCGATGTGATCTCTGAGATCACAGTCTATTGTTGTTGCCTCTGAGTTGTTGCTATAGCTTGCATGTCATCCTGAAGTTTTCTCAGATCCTCTCTCAGAGCGTCGATTTCTTCTCTCAGCTCTCAGTTCTCTTCCTCGAGATTATCCATTTTCTTTTGAATGTTGGCCCGAGTATTATACGAATGAGACAGTTTGACACTAGAATCAAGACACATATGTGAGATTCGCAGGGAAGAAGAATGCATTTATGCAAGAATGATGAATGATATACAATGATTATATTCAGCTTTTTTTTTGTTATTCAAAGTAAACTTCGACAATTGGATTGCAAATATCAAACAGTGGAGAAACCCCATTTTATTGAATTCAAAAATTGCGGAAATGGAAATACAGTAATTTACATAGTGCTGTAAAAGGAAATCTAAACTTATGGGTCTCGAGTCCTCTCTGAGGAGAGCTCAGGTGTTGGTTCTGGTACTTTCCTTTTCTTTGACCGGGGTTCTTGAGCCGTTGTCGGGTTGTCATTCCTTTTCCAAGTGAATGGAGCGAGCAAATTCCTTTGGTATTCTTTATTCTCTACAACATGTTGCTCTAAAATCTCGATCAGAGCATCTTTATCTTTCAATAGTTGTTGTATTTTCTTACACTCCACATTGAGAATACGGTACTTGTTCTTCCAAGACTTCTTCTCCTGTTGAACTTTGTTGAGAGTAACCTGAAGTTTTTCCGTATCAGACATAAAATAAAGGACAGGGTGCCTTAACAGAAGAACTTCCTGACGAGGGTAAGGCATCCTCAGCTTGAGAGCTCTAGTTTGTACCTAGTGGAGATAAGGTTCCACAGAGACACAATCTGGTTTCCCTAGAGACTCTCGTCCTTTTCTATGAACGTGTTTCCAGGAATGCACTATTTCTGTCTTTAGTGCTCTGTCATTTTCTCCTTCCTTGAAGAAAAGACCTTCCATATGAGCATTACGAGGGACATGCCTCATCGGGTATCCGAGTTGACGACGAACTCAAACTGGATGATAATTTATTCCTCTCTTAGTTCCTATGAGGGGTACATTTGGGAAGTTTCCACAACGGTCAATGATTCTGATCCTGTCATAGATTCGATTGTACCAATCGATGTCAGAGTTGGTAAGAGACATGATTCTCTGCGGCCAACATAAAGTTTTCTTAGGATCCCAGAATGCAGCAGACTTGGGCAAGTGGGAAATGAACCATTTGTATAGTAGGGGTACACAGCAGGTGATCATTCCTCCGTTGTACAAATTCCTTAAGTGTACAGAATGATAAGGATCTGCGAGCAGGGTTGGTACAAGGTTTCCAATTAGAAAAATCTTAATTTCATTGATATCGACGAAGTTATCAATGTTGGGAAACAGAAATAACCCGTAGGTAAGCAAAACAAAGATGCTTTCGAAAGCGGCCACATTCCCTATACTAGCAAAGTAAAGAGCCTTTTTTTATCAAAAACTGGGCTGGCATACCCTGGATACCACCCTTAATGATCATGTGAGTCCTGACTTCTGACTCGTCCAAATAGATTGCTCTTGCAATAGTTTGATCCTTTGGAATTTCTTCCAGTCCAGAAAAGGGAGCTTGATCAGTGATAGCTAAATCAATCAGTTGAGAGTACTCCTCCAGTGTTGGTGCTAGCTGATAATCCAGGAATATGAAACAGTGATAGACTGGATCATAGAACTGGATTAGCGTGGACAAGATTCCTTCAATTACATGGACCCTTAACAGAGACAGCAGTCGTCCATACTTAGGTCTGAAAGCCTCAGGGTTGGTTATCATCCTTGCCAGCCCCCTTAAATCCTCTAGTTTTGGAACGTTGAAGGTGTACTTGTGAGTCCTCCTTCTACTGAAATTCATAACGCAATCTCCTTTCTCTGACATTTGCAATCATTGTCTTAGTTTAATTTGATAAAGGAGAGACTAGAAGAGAAATTTTTTCTTTGTTTTAATGTTTTTTAAATGAATGTATGAATACAGCACACAAAAACATAGAAAAAACATGGGGTCAAAGCGTCGGTGTCATGAATCAAGGCTCTACCCATCCCTAAAGGTTATACTGGTATTTTTGTACCTGTCCTCAAAATCACTGACCCCTCTTGGGATAACGACAGTAAGCGGATCACCAAGCGAGCTATAGCATCTTAGAGTAATCTTAAATGAGGGTAGTATCGCGTGACAACTATTTCCGATAGCTTCCGCACTATAAAATGGTTTCAGCCTACTAAAATCCTCAGCTTCTCAGATAACCCAATCGAATAATCTGCTTTCAACAACCGAAGTCGTATAGGCATTGAATGCACAAAGGGCATCTCCACTGATTTGATGGTCGACCGGGACCTCTTATTTGCGAGTCACTCCCTGTAAGATTACCCGTCTAGTGCCATCACTTATCTTAGGTGTATACTTAATCTTTTCAGATGCGGCATCACACACATTCCCATTAGCAGAAATATAAACACGGATATCAATTAGGAAAAGCAGTATATATATTTGTCCTAACATCCTAGACCTCTAATCCTATGATCCTATACAGACAATGACTCCCCAGCAACGTCGCCATTTCTGTGGTACTTTGTGAATTTAAGGCTTTCTACCTAAGACTGTGAGAGAGAAATGCCTCCCACTGTGGGACTGCAAGAGATAAATACCTCCCATTGTGGTCGCCATTCTTCTGTAGCGCTATTTTTGTGGTTTCGAATCACTATCGCTTTGGTACTACAGTTCGATTCATTTTTTATTCTGTGAAGTTGATTAAGGAAGGGAAATAGATGTCTCCAATTAACCATGCTTGCATACTGAGCTTAAACAGATGACTGTTGGTTTACAGATGCTATCAAAAAAGGGGGGTCTGTCTTAGGTTATTTTCCTTAAGAATACATTGTCTGGACTATTTGCGAGGCTTTTGGTGAGGTATTAGGGCTGATGCTTTTTTATTGATGTATGGAGGTACTGGACTTCGACTTTTTGATAAGTATGCTCGCTAAGATTTTGCAATCTTATGCCTACGTATTCCCGTTTAACGAAACAGGGAAATCAGAGCGATGGTAGTTCCCTCCTATTCTAAGGGAGGAAAAAGATGTTTTGGTGTCTTGTTCAAAGCCCAAGATTGAAGCTAAAGGGATATTTGTATCTTGTTCAAAGCCCAAGATATGAAGCCGAAGGGTTTTTTGGTGTCTTGTTCAAAGCCCAAGATTGAAGCTAAAAGGTTTGACTGAGAGAGAACTTGTCATCTCTAAAGAGGAACTGTTGATGTTCATATGCATTGATTAAAGCACAAGTTTGATGCTAAAAGGTTGATTGACTCAACCGGGGATTTCTCTATACAAAGCCTAAGAGGAGGCTATTGACCCAACAAGAGGGTGTTTATTATTTGTCTCGTATGAAGCCCGAGATAGAGGCTAAAAGGGTTCACTCAACAAGAGAATAATAACAACTGGCTGACTCAACAAGAGAGTGCTTTTATATGTCTTGTACGAAGCCCAAGATGGAGGCTAAAAAGGTTGACTCAAACGAAAGAGTACTTTTATCTGTCTTATACGAAGCCCAAGACGGAGGCTAAAAAGGTTCGACTCAACAAGAGAGTACTTTTATCTGTCTTATACGAAGCTTAAGACGGAGGCTAATAAGGTTGACTCAACAAGAGAGTCTCACAAGTTGATAGATTCAACAAGAGAGTCTTTTATACTCAACAAGAGTGTGATTTGCTGTCTCGTACGAAGCCTGAGATAGAGGCTAAAAGGAAAGTGACTCAACAAGAGAGTCTTGAAAAGTGATGGACTCAACAAAAGAGTCTGAAATGGTTAACTCCGCTAGGGGGAATCATTGTACAAAGCCCAAGAGGAGGCTGACTTCGCTGAGGAAGGATCATTATACAAAGCCTAAGAGGAGGCTATACTTCTGCCGGGGATTCTTGAGATCCCGAGGCAGGTCCAAGAAGGGAATCGATCCTTGCAGGGGAATGCAAAAGGAATTGATAGATCAGAAACCTTGAGGCTCTAGTTTGAGATAGTGTTATCTGACCCGAGTTGGGGAACTTTGGGAGAAGGACGGGGTCTTAGAACCCGCAAAGTTCTAACTCGGCTGGATATTAATCCTGAATCCGGGGTTTCTCCTATGCTTGAAAGGTGCTTGAGAATGTCTTCGAGACTCAAGGGAATTAGATTGTCCAAGTCTACTGGTAGAGTTTTATCTTTTGTATGATGCCCAAGAGGAGGCCGACTTGTTTAAGGGATGCGTATCAACCCTAAAATTGGTCTGAAGATTTTGACTCTTTTTAGAAAGACAGCTCTAACGAAGGATGACTAAGTTCTGTCCTATACCTTTAGGAGGTCATGAAGGTCCTTGTACGAAGCCCATGAGAAGGCATGAGAACTTTTAAGAAGCCCAAGGGTCCTTGTACAACGCCCAAGAGGAGGCGGGGATACTTTTAGGAAGTCTGTGGGTCCCCAAACCAAGAGAAGTTCAAGAAATGCAATTCACAGAGAAGAGATCATTCCAGGGAAGTTCGAGAATTTGGAAGAAACTCAAGAGATACTATTCACCGAGAATAGATCAACTCTGGGGAGTAGAGTTTCTTTGACAATTTCTAAGGGTGATAGTCTGAGAAAAGGTTCACCGAGAATACTGCCTTTCTCTTTGTTCCATATTGTTTAACCCCAAGAGAAGGGAAGACTGTATCTGGAATCCTATGGGGATCTAGTTTTGTTTGTATTCGTGAGTGACCAACAGGCTTTACCTAGTTCTAGACGTAGTTGCCGGGGAAAACTCTAAATAACTATACTAGTATTACATAGGTGATATGTGACAAGTATATAAAAGGATGTGAAAGAAGACTTACAGTGAAACAACCCCACAATACAGTTATATACATATGAAAGCGGATAAACACTTACCCGTTGTAGAGCTTCCATGTTGTTTTGTTAGTTGTTCAACAAAGAAATTAAAGAAATTTTTTATAACAATATATATTTGAATTCAAAATCAAAGGAGAAAGTGCTTTGAAAAGATTGTTGTGGCTTACAACTCAAGGAGAGGCACAAGTTTTAACGATGATCGCACCGTTGTCTTAAAAATTGTACATAGGGACTTATACAATATATGAGGCACAAAAAGTTTTTATGTACAAAGGGATGGGTCTTACACTCTATTAGAGGCCCAAAGATTTATTTTTGTACAAGATATGGGACTTACAACTCAAGGAGAAGCCCAAGGTTATTTGTTTGAAAACGACGATCGCGTAGAGGTTTTTGAAAACACAGTAGGTCTTATACAACATCCGAGGCCCAAATAATTTTGGTTTCAAAAAGGGGTTAGGTCTTACACTCTATTAGAGGCTCAAAGAGTTTGAAAATGAATAAAGATGGGTCTTATAGCTCAAGGAGAAGCCCAGTTGGTTTTGTTAAAAAGGCGACGATCGCGCCGAACGTTTGAAAATATACAGAGGGACTTATACAATGTCTGAGGCCCAAAGGTATTATTTACAAAGGGGTTGGGTCTTACACTCTATTAGAGGCCCATGAGTGTTTGAAAATGATTGATGAGGGTTGAATTAATCAAAACCCTAATTTTGTTTTAAAAAGGATTAATTTTGTTAAAAAAATTAATAAAAAGTATTGAAAACATGTGAAAAATGAGTGGTGATCTTGGATCAATGTTTCAAAAATCAAGTTTATATCCACAAAATGATTGAAAACCAATTAAATTTGGAAAATCAAGGAGGAAAAAATATTTTAAATGTTAAAAAACAAATAAAAGATTAATTCTTTGCAAAAATATCAAGTATATGAAATAAATAATATTTTTTGGGAATTTTTGGTAAAATAAAATATTTTAACATTTTTGTGAATTATTAAAAAAAGAATCAACTCAAAATCATTAAAACTCAGAGAGAAATTAATTTTTGAATCGATTAAATAAAATCACAAAATTCAAATATTCAAATTTGTGAAAAAGGCGCCAAGAAAATGGGCCAAGAACACGCGCGAAGGGAGTTTTGCTCAGATTTGCATTTTCTATACAATCTCACTGAATACTTGATGAAATCACACAATCCACATATCAATCTGCTCGTTTTCACCTCACGATCATGTCTATGGTCTTTAATTTCATTTATTTTAAGCATGGAATAAGAAATCAAGACAAAACCTCAAGAACCCTAAAATTTGCATGAAGGCTAAGAATTTTGATACACGATTCAAACAAAGCAATTAATTGAGGGGAAACATTTTATGCATGATTATGAACATTTGGCAAAACTATTGTGCGAGGAAATATGCATAGATTAAGAGATGGCCAAGTTTAGGCTTACTAGAAGGTCGTGACATCAAGAACAATGTGATTTTTGAGTTGGAGGTGTTATAGATGAGTTGTGATGATCTGATCAACTTCCTTACATTATATGGAGTGTGTTTGAATGCTTGGACTTGATTGGTAATGGCTGGATCACTTCATGGCATCTCAACTGCAACTTGGTTGAAAACTTGAGCAAGTGGCTGGTGATTATGAGAAATCAGGGTTACAGTTGTGTGTTTAGTGTTTGATCAGCTCACATATGATGTTTATGAGGTGTTAGAGCAATTGGTTTGAGTGGAATTGCTCTCTATTGAGAAATCCGATAGTGGCTTGCTAAGAAAGGCATTTTTGAGAGTGAGAAGATGATTTTGAGAAAGGCAAGTGTTGTAGGCCTTTGGTGTGCTTAAACTAAGCACAAATGAGCCCTATTTATAGTAGAGCAAGTTTGTTTTGCAAGCAATAGTGAATGGCAACTGCAGCAGCTCATTGTCCACTTGCATCACTTTGGAATCTTAAGTCTCCTCTAGACATTGACTAGATGTTAGAGCACTGGCCTTTGGTTCCCTAGTTCAGAGATCGTCCTTGACTCATTCAGTTAGAAAAGGCTCAGTTTATGCCACCTTGGTGCATCCATTGAATGCTCCAAAACAAAATTGGAGTCTTGTCCCCCTTTTAGGCATTTTTAGGTATGACATGCTACTTTTAGTTCCAAAGACTTGGGAGGCTTATGGATCAGTGTTTGTTCCTCCTTAGTCTCCCCCTGAGGTGTTCAGATGGATAAACTTGTTTGTTATTTGTACAATTTGATCAAATCGAGCAAAATGCACAAATCTGCCTTGCCATGACAGTTACAGCAAGGCATATTGCCACTGTCATAACTCTTAGCTCAAATGGAATTTGATGGAGTTCTTGGCCATTTTGGAAAACTCTCATATGATACAACATATGTGTGATCATAGTTTGTCTTGACACTTTTTGTATCCAAGTGAAAAATGCCCCTACATTTTGAAAAAAGTGAGGTGTAGTTGACACTTTTAAAGTACTCTATAACTAAAAATCCATGAAGAATTGGAATGAGGTGTAGTTGACACTTTTAAAGTATGCCATGAGAGCTACAAATCCATCTTTGGATCAGCCAAAATGGTTGCTTGGATCACAAGTTATGATCCTTGGAAGTTGGTACCCTAGCCACTTTGTTCCATAACTTAGAAAATCTCTATGTTTTTTATGGTTACCCCTTTTACAAGTTATCCCACTTTTCTTAATTTTTCTTGATGAATGATGATTCCAATCACACATTAACATTATTTTAGGGTTAGGGAACCATAATTGATCAAAAAATCAAAAAGTCAAACTTTGACTTTTGGGCACAGTTGACTTTTTATTAGATGAATTCCAAATTGTGCGATCCTCTATGAATTCAAGTCCTTGACCTAAATCAAACTTGATGGATTAATTTCATAGGTGTTATAGGGTATATTGAATCATGTCCCAAGGTTTGGGAGCATGTCCTGGTCAAAAGTCAAAGGCACAGTTGACTTTTTTTCGCGAAACCCTAACTGTGGTTCTGATGAACTTGAAACTTGTGAATCAAGCTTCTTGGATCAATCCATTCTTAAAAATGGATCAATGTAGTGTATTAGGGACCCTCAAATCATGTCTTGAGGTTTTGGCACATGTTGTGTCCCAAAAGTCAACTTAGGGGTGAATTAGGTCAAGAAACCCTAATTCCTAATTTTTTTTTATGAATGCTTCCCCTGAGGTTAAATTGAATTGATGATTGGTTTCATGATGTCCCTTGGAACATATTAAGTTGTGCTTTAAAGTATTGGCTCATGCCTAGAGGAAAATTTCCCTTCTGGAGGCCTTGGTTGACCAAAACTCTAATTTGGTGACACTGGCGATCTTGAGGCTTAATCCATTTGGAATGCTGCAGCCTTGTGCTTGATCCTTGATGTGGGAGTCCTCTTGATCCATTGTGGATGTTTGAGAGGTTTATACAACTTGACGATCATGTCATTCATTGATTGATCCTTTGTCTAAGAGCTCTGAGAGGGCTTGAAACCCTATTTCTTAGTTGTAGAGGATGCTCAACAATTCTTGAGGAGATTGATGAGGCATAAAGGTACATCCATATTGTGATGATAATTTTCACAATGATGGGAAATCTTAGTGGTCAAAATTTGGGGTATGACATCAAGTAGTTTACGAAACTCAATGTGTCAAGCAGTTGCTATCGTTATCATTCACACATTATCAAGATTTTAATTAAATCATTTAGATAAGTTAACTTTACTCATTTTCTTCCCTTTTATGGTAGTCATTGTGTAATGCAGTAAGACAAGATAAAGAAAATAAGGAAAATTACTTCATTAACGAAACAACAAAACGCCGAAGCGCAGTACAGACACAGAACAGAAAATAAAACATGAAAACAGCCGACAACAAAAATAACAGATAGAATAGGTAACGATAAACTAAAGAAAGACCAAACATCAAATAAATCAGAAGACTAGGGAAACTACCCATCAACCAGCCATCAGAATTCTTCTGCTTCATCAACCCTTTCATACCTTTCCTCAGCAGTAGCATCTTCTGGTCCTAGTATTTTGCCTAAAGTGACGATTTCAGCCCTGTAGAATAACTTAGACAGAATTCTTCCATAAGGTATGAAGGACTTGTGTTGATTTCTGGAGATTTCAACACAACTCTTCAGATGATTGAAGATGGTTTGCGGAAGATTCACCCTGACGTTGTACATCATGAAGTAGATAAACAGTCTATCATCATGAGTCAAGGAGCTTTTGGCTAATCCTCTGGGGCGAAAGTTTGTGAGCATTAGTTTAAACCACAACTTTCCATCAGGGAGGAGTCCTTCAGGATCATAGGGTTCATACTTGTCTAGAGACATGTCATGAATCCTAATGAGATCTCCAATAAAGGAATAGTTCAGATGGAATTCATCAACAGTTACTCCTGATTGAACACAGTGAATGGCTTGGGCAATTGAAGTAGGTGTTACTATGACTGGAACACCAAAAACAGAAGACCAAATAGAGTTGTTGTCTTCACCAATCCCTGCATATTTCCAGAACTCTTTTACCATCACAGGATAAATGGGTCCATGCAGACTTGCAAAGTATCCTGACCATCCTTGGATTTGCATGCTGGTGGAAATGCAAATACCTGCAACTTTGAGTCTAGGGAAACATGGTATTTTCTTGTTAATGACCTCAAGGGTTTCTTCATTACTGGTGAAGGTTTTGATAGACATGGTGAGAGCAAGGAGTATAGAAGTAAAGAGCAAGTAGAGACTGATGAAAAGATATGATGAGAAGTGTGGTATTTAAAGAGAGCAATGAGTGATGGCCATAAATAGCAATAAAGACTGGATGAATTGAGACGAGAGGTTCATCGTTTTCAATACAAAAATAAGGAATGATGAAGGAGTGCATCGGTATCTAAAAGATTATGGAATAGTATACGTTATTGATATTATGACATTAGTCAATTAATATGAATATGTGTATATTTAAAAATGAAGGGGCACGATCTGACCAAGAATAAAGGAGGGAAGACAAGTGTTAAGTTTCAAGAGTTTTGTCTTACATGCATCTTTATGAATGTCTACTGAAGAAGGAAGACGTAAAGATTTAAAAAGTTATCAAGTAAATCTTCAAAACCTAAGCATTAAACATGATGTTAGGAAGTGATAGGTAATAGTTACTTGAAACCTAATCTCACAAAATCATAACGCTCAAGGTGTCTTTTCACACGCTTTGATATCCTCAGAGTTTTGGAAAACCAAAAGGTTTCCACTAGATTAGAGACACTTCTGACAAGCATCTTCTGATAATCGAGGTTTAAAACAATTACTTCCTAGTTTGAATGAGAGTCTAATATCTTCAGATTCTGACTAAACACATCTGATTCTGATGAAATCTTACTTCTGAACAATGGTCCATTTTCAGATGCTTCAGAATAAATAGAACTCTATTTTCAGCAAAGGGTTTTGTGAAAATATCAGCCCATTGATTTTCTGAATTTTTAAATTTTAAACATAAAATTACCTTCTGAATATAGTCTCTATGTGCTTAGTCCTAGAACATAAGATTAGATTCTTATTTAAATAGACAACAATAGTATTATCATAAAGGATAGAAATGTTACTCTCATTTATCTGATGATCTTGTAGCTGATTCTCCATCCATAGCATCTGAGTATTGCATAAAAACGCGTATATGAACTCTGCTTCTGCTGTTGAGAGCACACTTATTGATTGCCTCTTTCTTGACCATGAGATCAGATTCTTCCAGAGAACTTGACAGCTTCCAGGGTGCTTTTTCTTTCAATCTGTCTCTTGCGTAATCTCTTCCTTTTTCCATAATTCATGTTGGATGCATTAAAGTCTTAGCTGGTGTACGCTCCATCATGTTGAATTTCTTCAGAAGTTCTTTTGCATACTTGTTCTGATGAATGTATGTTCCTTCTGATCTTTGATCAATTTGAATTCCCAGAATGAATATGAGTTCTTCCATTAGACTTATCTCCAATTCAACCTTTCTCATCTTTCCTTATTTCTGAACACCCATTTAGTTCCAACGACGTAGACACTTTTTGGGTTTCTGGACAACATCCCAGACGTCATTTCTGGTGAATTAATTGAGTTCTTCTTGTAAGACTAGAATCCACTCATTTTCTCTTAGAGGTACATCAACTGATGTTGACTCTATCAAAGATAATCCACCCAGAAGAATTTCTTTGGAGTGTCTGAAGGATGAGCTAGTTCTGACTTGATCATCTTTATCTCCCAGAATCATTTGTTTAGAATACGAATTCTTTAATCTATTCTTCTTCTGATGAGATGAGTTGTTCTCAGCTTCTGATGAGGTTGTATCCTGATCTCTAAGAATTTGTTTATTTGTCGGCTTCTCTTGAATCTTCTACTTCTTAGATTCTGATGATGTGATCTTCAGATCTGCAACATTTTCGACTAGCTTTGACTTTTCAGAGTCAAACTTATCATTGAATCTAACATGAATTAATTCCTCTACAATTCGTGTTTCTGTGTCATGGATTCTGTAGCTTTTTAGATCATTCAGAATATCCCATAATAAACACTTTGAGCAAGGAATCCAGAGTCAAATGATTTCTTCTTTTTGGTTTCCTTAGAAACAAACGAGGCTTCCAGGCTTAAGTTTCAGACTCTGAAACATATACCTCATTCTCGTCATGAGTCGCGAGCAACTACTGTTCAGTTACCCTAACTGATATTTCAACTGAGCTTCTAAGAATATTTCTGAGTCTGGTTCTGATGATTTTCTGTCTTCTGGTTCTCTAGAAACTTCATCTTCAGTTGTTGCTACCAGCGCAACATTTGCTTGTTCTTCATCAGATTCTTTTCTTTCAGAATCAGAGCTGTCCTAAATTTCCATATAGAATCTTCTTCCTTCGGAGAGGTTCTTCTCAAGCTTCATAACCTTTGGACACTCGTAGCAGATAACTTCCTTTTCTGAGTTATGATTCTTCTGTTTAGATGATGACTCTGAGCAGCCTTTGATTCTTCTGAAGTTTCCTTGCATATGCTTCCAGAGTTTGCTGATTCTTCTGATGTCATCTTTTTCATATGTTCAGCAGTTGAGTAATCTTGGTCCATTGAAGCTTTGAAGACATGGTCTCAACTGTCTCATCATCCTTCATTTTAATGCTTCATAGTTTTGGATTAAGGCAAGCGCCTTTGTCTTCTTACTTTGAGCATTTCCTTCATGAATCATCTTAAGAGAATCAAAAATAGATTTGGCATCATCTTCTTATACCTAGTATAAGAGATAGCTTTTAGCACTATGATTCTTATTGTCTCGTTATGATTCTTAGAATCTTTCTTATGTTGGTTTGTTATATCACATCTGGATATTTTAGCCCATGTGGCATCAACTGGTGATTGTAGCCAACGACTACCAAATCCCAAAGATCTACATTATAACCAAGAAAGAAACTTTTCTATTCTGCTTTTCAATAGTCAAAATTTTCACCGTCAACGACTAGTAGTTTGATACTATGTTGATCTTTCTCTTCAGTAGTGGTATTTAGCGGAACTACCATGTTATATCACACATATACTGGATCGGTACTGAACATTGTTAAGTGCTGATTAAACGTTTATCGCAATCAGAACCAGAGCTCTAATACCAATTGAAGGTGTGAGAAAACACAAGAAAGGGGGGGTTGAATTGGGTTTTCCATTTTGAAAGCTTTTTATGAAACTCAAACAAAGATCATGAATAAACTAACAATAAGAAAGACGCACGATATATCCTGGTTCACTTGAAAACTATCAAGCTAATCTAGTCCACCCGCCAAGGTGATTTTGCATTAGACAAGGACTTAATCCACTATAACCAAATCTGATTACAATTTTACGAGCCAACTACTGGTGACTAACAACCTCTAAGACTCATCAGTCCTAGACTTCTTAAGAATTCTGACCCAACTGGTCTCTTAAGGAATACAACGTATAAGCCAATTGCAAGTGACTAACAACACTAAGACACACTGACTTAGTCTCCCTAAAAAGTTTGACCAAACTGGTACTTTAGAGAATGCAAACAACTGTCTGCTACAAGGTTTGCTTACAATAATAATGCTTCTACACAAGTAGGGTAAACATACATTTTAAGCTCAATCTAACTTAGAGATAATCTACAGTAATTACATTCTTCTTCTTTGTATTGTGGTGATTTACTACTCACTCATAAGTTTCTTCATTTCTTGAGTTCTTTCTTCATATACACCAATGTTTCTGATACTTCTTCTTTTACACTGAGCATTACATTATTTGCTACTCACTTCAGACTTTCATACTTTCGCATGCATTTTCTCTTTCACGCTCTGTAGCGCGAATTTTTGGACGTGGTTGCGAAGCACTTATCGCTTTGGGGTACTACAGCTCGATTCATTTTTTATCCTATTGAAGCTGATGAAGGAAGGGAAATAGATGTCTCCAATTAACCCTGCTTGCAAACTGAGTTTGAACAAATGACTGTTGATTTACAGATGCTACAAAGATTGTGGGTCTCTCTTAGGTTATTTTGTTAAAAATAGTGTCCGGGCGATTGGTGGGAGGTTATGACTGATTCTTTTCGATTGAGATGGGAAGGTGTGGGATTTTGGGTTAGTGTGCTCGCTAAGATTTTTTCTTGCAATCATATGCCTACGTATTCCCGTTTTTTCCGAAACAGGGAAATCAGAGCGATCGTAGTTCCTCCTATTCTACGGGAGGAAATTGTGTTTGGTGTCTTGTTCAAAGCCCAAGACATGAAGCTTAAAGGTGGTCTATATCTTGTTCAAAGCCCAAGATGTGTAGCTAAATGTAGTTTGTATCTTGTTCAAAGCCCAAGATGTGAAGTTGAAGGGTCTATTTGTATCTTGTTCGAAGCCCAAGATGTGACGCTAAAAGGTGTTGTCTTTAGAGAGAATTTGTCATCTCTAAAGAGGGGTTTGTCTGTCACAAATTTTTATAAAGGAGAATTACTTTAACCGGGATGTGTGAATCCAGAAATGCCATAATTTCCTTTATAGGGGATTTCCAACTTGAAGGAGAAGACTTTAACTCAGTTTAGAGCAATGCCATCTTTCCTTAGGAATTTCTCATGCTAAAGGAGGGACAGTGGCATGGATGTAGATGATCCAGAGGCTTGTCGCTTACAGCGATTAGATAAAGGGAAAGGAGTTGTTGATGTTTGTGTACTGTGAACGAGGCACAATTTTGATGCTAAAAGGTTGATTGGATCAACCAGTGGTTTTCTTATACAAAGCCTAAGAGAAGGCTATTGGCCCAACAAGAGGGTGTTTTTTATGTGTCTCGTACGAAGCCCGAGAGAGAGGCTAAAAGGAGTTTGACTCAACAAGGGAGTGATTTGTGTCTTGTACAAAGCCCAAGATGGAGGCTAAAAGGAGTTGACTAAACAAGAGAGTCTTTTGTATCTCGTACGAAGGCCGAGAGGGAGGCTAAAAAAGTTTGACTCCGCTGAGGAGAATCATTGTATAAAGCCCAAGAGGAGGCTAGGGTGCTGTTTCAGTTGAGTGACAGGTCCATTATATTGGTTTAAAGAGAAAATCAGTTCTTATATGAGTAATGTTGTACTCAAGGATTTTGATTTGAGGATCAGGGATATTTCCTTTTCTTTGAGGAATTGGGAAATCCAAAGGGTATTGAGACTGTCCGAGTCTACGGGGTTCCTTCCTATTCTTGAAGGGTGCTTGAGAATGTCTTTGAGACTCAAGGAAATTAGACTGTCCAAGTCTAGAGTTTCATCTTTTGTACTATGCTTTGAGAAATAGTAGTAGACTCTTAGAAAGACTGTTCTATTAAGATGACTGATTTCTGTTCCTATACCTTTAGGAGGTCGTCGGGACAATTTGTACGAAGCTCAAGAGGAGGCTGGAAACTTTTAAGAAGCCGAGGGACAATTTGTACGAAGCCCAAGAGGAGGTTATCATTCCCGGAGGAAGAAATCATTTATACAAAGCCTAAGAGGAGGCGGTGAATACTTCTAAGAAGCCGACGGGTCCTTGTATAACGTCCAAGAGGAGGCGGGGATGCTTTTAGGAAGCCTGTGGATCCCCAAACCCCGATAAGTTCAAGACAGGCTATTCACAAAGAATAGATCAAGCCAGGAAAGTTCGAGAATTTGGAAGAAACTCAAGAGATGCCATTCACGGAGAAAAGATCATCTCTGGGGAGTAGAGTTTCTTGACAAGTGCTTTTAAGAAGCCTTGGGTCCCCAAACCCTGATAAGTTCAAGACAAGTTATTCACAGAGAATAGTTCAAGCCAGGAAAGTCCGAGAATTTGCAAGAAACTCAAGAGATGTAATTCACGGAGAAGAGATCATCTCTGGGGAATAGAGTTTCTTTGACAACTTCTACGAGTGACAGTCTGAGAAAGGGTTCAAAAAGAATCTGCCTTTCACATCTCCATATTGTTTAACCCCAAGAGGAGGGAAGACTGTGTCTGGTAACCCTATGGGGAACTAGTTTTGACTATTTAAGAGTGATCAACAGGCTTAATGCTAGACGTAGTTGCCGGGGAAACTCTAAATATCTATATTATTATTACACAGTTGATATTAGTTTATGAAATAAGACTTATAGCGAAACAGCCCCACAATACAGTTATATGTATATGAAAGCGGTAAATGAAAGCGGATAAACACTTACTCGGTTGTAGAGCTTCCATGATGTTTGGTTAGTTGTTCAACAAAGAAAGATTTTAAACAATTGTATATTTCAAAATCAAAGGACAAAGTGCTTTGAAAAAGAAAGATTTGGGGCTTACAGCTCAAGGAGAGGCCCAGGGTTTTATCAGTGATCGCACTGTCATTTTTGTACAGAGGGACTTATACGAGTGACTGAGGCCCAAAAATTGTTTGATGTACAAAGGGATTTGGATCTTACACTCTCTCAAGAGGCCCAAAAGGTTTAAAGAAAAAGAGTGGGGGCTTATAACACGAGGGTAGGCCCAGATGATTTTTCGTTTGAAATGGCGATTGCGCCGAGATTTTCTTTTAACGCAAAAGGGGCTTATACAATATCTGAGGCCCAAAGTTGTTTTGGTTAAAAGGGAATTGGGTCTTACACTCTATTAGAGGCCCAAAAAAGTTTTGAATGAGTGATGGGGCTTACAGCTCAAGGAGAGGCCCAACTGATTTTTTAAAAGGCGACGATCACGTCGTTTACTTGTACAGAGGGACTTATACAATAAGTGGGGCCCAAAATTGTTTGTACAAGGGGGTTTGGGTTTTACACTCTCTCAAGAGGCCCAAAGAGTTTTAAAGAAAAGAAATGGGTCTTACTACTCGAGGGTAGGCCCAGATGACTTTTTTCTGAAATGGCGATCGCGCCGAGATTTTGAAAACACCGGGGGGTCTTATACAAAGACTGAGGCCTAAAACTGATTTGGTTTTCAAAGGGGTTGGGTCTTACACTCTAATAGAGGCCCAAAAAAGTTTTGAAAATGATTTATGAGGGTTGAATTAATCAAAAACCCTAATTTGTTTTCAAAATGTGTTTTAATTGAATAAAATATTTAATTAAAATGATCAAAATTGTTTAACATGTGGAAAACAAATTATGATCTTGGATTAATGCTTCATAAATCAAGTTTTGCTCTACAAAATGATTAGAAATCATTAAAATTTGCAAAATCAAGAGGGAAAAAATATTTTAAATGTCAAAAATAATTAAAATATTAATTCTTTGCAAAAATATCAATTATATGAAATAAATAATATTTTTGGGATTTTTTTATAAAATAAAATATTTTAACATTTTTGTGAATTACCAAAAAAAGAATCAACTCAAAATCATTAAAACTCAGAGAGAAATTAATTTTTGAATCAATTAAACAAAATCACAAAATTCAAATATTTGAATTTGTGAAAATGGCGCCAAGAACACGCGCGTTTTCTGCCTTGCCCAGATTTGCGTTTTCTATCCAATCTCACTGAATACTTGATTATATCATGCAATCCACATATCAATCTGCTCGTTTTCACCTCACGATCATGTTTATGACAATTAATTTCATTTAAATTAAGCATAAAACAAGAAATCACGATAAATCCTCAAGAACCCTAAATTCTGCATGGAGGCTGGGATTTTTGATACACGATTCAAACAAAGCAATTACTTGAGGGGAAACATTCCATGCATGATTATGAACATTTGGCAAAAGTATTGTGCGAGGAAATATGCATAGATTAAGAGATGACCAAGTTTAGGCTTACCTCTAGGTCGTGACAGCAAGTTCAAAGTGATTTCTGAGTTGGAGGTGTTACAGATGAGTTGTGATGATCTGAACAGCTTCCCTACACCCTATGGAGTGTGTTTGAATGCTTGGACTTGATGGAAATTGGCTGGATCACTTCATGGCATCTCAACTGCAACTTGGTTAAAACCTTGAGCAATTGACTGGTGATTCTGAGAAATCAGTGTTCAAGATGTTGTTTAAGTGTTTGATCAGCTCCCATATGATGTATGTGAGGTGTGTGTGTGATTGGTTTGAGTGGAATTGCTCTCTAATGAAAAACCCGATAGTGACTTACTAAGAAAGGCATTTTTGAGAGTGACAAGTGGATTTTGAGAAAGGCAAGTGTTGTAGGCCTTTAGTGTACTTAAACTGATCACAATTGAGCTCTATTTATAGTAGAGCAAGTTTGTTTTGCAAGGAATAGTGAATGGCAACTGCTGAGTAGGGTTGGCCAATGTTGGCAAATGAAAATCCAAGTCTCCTCTAGCCATTGACTAGAGGTTAGGGCACAGGCTGCTGGTCCCCTTGGTCTTGGATAAGTCTTGACTGAATTCAGTTGCTAATAGCTCAGTCCATGCCACCTTAGTGCTTCCATTGAATCCTCCAATCCAAAATTGGAGTCTTGTCCCTATTTTGGGACATCCTAGGTTTAGCATGCTATTTCTTTTTCCAAGGACTTTAGAGGCTTGGCTCAGTGATTGTTGTCGCTCCCGGGATTTTCATCCAAGTACAAACGCGAAAGTGGCATGAAACAGAGTCGCCAGCAATGTATATTTATCCCAAGAAAGGGAAAGGAAACACCGCATAAACCCGAAGGAAAGGAAAAGCATGGTCTTACGACCAAGAGAACTGGGTCCGGGAGTCGGTTACGCGAGATGAAGGTATTAGCACCCCCTCGCGTCCATCGTACTCGATGGGATCCACGCTTGCTGCTCGATCAAAGGGTGTAGAAAACTGGAGCTTTGCCGCTACTGGAAAGGAAAAGGAACAAGAAAAAGGAAAAAAGAAAGGAGAGAGAGAACAAGAAACAAATGTAGGGAAAATATAAGAAGTGCTCGAATGGGCCCTACCCCACTGCCTACGTATCTCATCGGGAACATGAGAATTAGAGCGATGTAGTTCCCCTCACCTAGGGAAAATTGTTTGTGTTTTTTAGCGGAATACATCAACGTTCGCGTTCCAGCAGTTCGGTGTTGCAGCTCGCTGTTGGGAGGCTTACGCGTTACCTGTTTGCGGTAGAACGGAAATGACACATCCTTAAGGAAGAAGTGAATGAGATGAGAAGAGAGTTCCCGAAGGAAAGACGTTATTGTTTGTTTGGATTTTTTTAGAAAGAAGTGTTTTTGAAGTTGTTTGTAACTTGTATTGCACCCAAGTCTACAATATAGGAAAGAATACGTCGCGTATCGTCCCCAACAAGACGTACACTAGGTACCCTAGAAGAATGAAGGGAAACCCCCCATTACTCACTTCCCACATTTAAGGCTCATGCGCAATACCCGTTTAACCCTTATTAAGTATTTTTTTACTTTTGTTTTGAGATGAGAAGAAGAGACTCAAATGGTCGAGAAAGGGTAAAATTTAATAAAGGAGACTAAGACTCAATCTTAATGTTATCATACATGGTGATCCTATGGTTAATGAGGTTTAGGAAACCTAATCCTAAAAGAAAGGAAAAGAAGAGCAAAAGAAGCAACTTACTTCCAAGATGGAAGTTAAGTTGATCTTAAAGAGGGATGAAGAAGAAGTTATTCAAAGAAAGAATGTCTATGCTTATCAAAATCACAATTTGAATTATTAAAAGAAATAAGAGAGGATGAGAGAAAAAAAATGCATGCGGAAGCATATCCACACACTTACTTACCATTTACACCTACATGAAAAGGTTAGTTCAAGATTATTTACAAGCAATCCTAAGTAAAAGAACTTGATCAAACAAGCAAATGGAAGGAAATAATGAAAACAACAGCTATTACAGCCCACATGCAACAGAACAGCAGTAAATTCAGCATCATATACCAAACAACAAACAACAACTCATGTTCAGCATACAAAAATGGGTATAACAAACATTTGGAAGCACATACTACAGCATATATGTGTATAAACAGCAGTGGAAGATTAGAGACAGCATGCATTAACAAACAATTTCAATCATGAACAACCATTATCATGCATCAAGCCTTGCACATTCATCAAACAAACACGATCACAATCACATTATGAATCATGATGAACAATCTTTGAAATCAAACATGTTATAATGCACATTACAAAAGAATACACATTGTCAAGAATATGAGCAAGTCAAAACAAGTATACATCTCTTGAAATGGAAAGCAAATGAACATGCGCATAGTGATTCCAGCAACATAACATCAATTAGCAATTATTAAGCTCAAAGTGTGTGCATCATGTGTTCATCACATCAATTGATCTACAATGCAAACATTATGCCCAATAATGAAAAACCAATGCACGCATGTCGTAAAATCATGTTCATATTGTGGCGTGAGTTAAGATAGCTCAAGAATAATCCACCAATCATCAATGCGTTGATCCATGAAGTTTAAACATGTTAAGGATGTCAAACAAGCAAGAAAATGCAAGAAAATATCATTCTGCAGCAGGGGTAATCGATTACTCACTTTGAGTAATCGGTTACTCAGTTGAAATTTGGCTAAAAACATGAAAATGAGGCTGAGTAATCGATTACTCTATTAGGTTAATCGATTACCACTACAACAGAGACAAAAATTCAGCTTTGAAAAGCACTTTTCAGCAGTGAATGACTTATCCAAACATCCAATTGAACATGTAATCAATTAAGCACGAAATTGCATTGAATTATGATCCTCAAACATCAATTAAACTCAATAATCAACCACAACAAGAATCACATTCAATCATATGGATCCAAAATCGAAACTCCACAAAAATCTACATCGAATAAGTTGCGAATAAGCTAAAAACAGTGTAAATTTAGGGAAAACCAACCTACAAAGCGAAGACTTGCTTTGGTAATTGTTGCAAAGTGATCTTGGTGCAGAAAATCAAAGAAAACCAGAGACTCCTCGATTAGTAGCCAAAATGCGTCGAAACCGAACAAAATCGCGAAAATTTAACGAGATCGAACTTGCACCAAAATAAATGGTGTGAAACCTTTGCATTGAAGAAGAATAAGCTGAAATTCCAGAAATCCAACCAATGCAAACCAAGGGATGAAGTTTAGCTCAAGAATTAATCACTTTTCAATGTAAAAAGTGATTATTCTTCAAGAAATAAGAGCTTTTGTGTGTGGTTTTGGAAGAGAGAAGTAGAAGTTGTAGCAAAGTGAATAGAGAAAATGAGAGTGAAATGTGAGAAATTTGAGAAAAAATGGTTGAAGTCCTTGAAAATGAGTGAAGCATCTCTTAAATAGATTTTAGGTTTGGAGTATAAGTGGTTTGGAGTGAGGTTTGGAATGAGGTTTGGGTTTGGAGCTAGGGTCGGAGTTAGTTAGACTCAACTCACCGAGTCAAATTAGTTAACTCGGTTAGTTAGGATCAACTCGGTTGCTTGGAAAACAAGGAACCACAATTGGTGCATGTGTGTGTGACTTGGGCTGCAAGCAAGGCCTTGTGACTTGTGAACTTTCAGCATGAACCCACCATGTTCGAGCCCTCATATGACCTTCATAACTTGTTCAAATGAAAAAATGTCCAACATCAAAGTTGAAGAGGGCATGGAGATGAACAACTTTGATGTTCAACAATTTTTAATTTGAAGCTTTCTTGATGGAGAAAATTGGCTTGACATTTGGCACGCCAACTGTTCGATGAAATTATGGCCTATGGGCCTGCACTTGCCTTGCCATGACTTGATTTTTGCCTTGATTTTACCAAACTTTGATTGATCATGACTCCCTCAATTTTAATCCGATGGAAGAGTCCTTTATATGGATTTGAAGCTTAGAACATGAACTTTAATTGGCTCAACTTGGACCTGAGGTTTGGATCCTTTATCTTGGAGAAAAAGAGCCTCAAAGTGTGGTGCAAAATGGTCCAAACTTGCCATTTTTGGAAACCCCAAAGTTTCTATTTTTGGCAGTTTTGTAATTTCTTGATTTTTCATTATTCCTCCATCATTCCTTGATCAAATCTTGTCCAATGAACATATATAACTTGAATTTCAAGAATTTGACCTTAAAAAGTCAGGAGTTGACTTTTTCACTGCACAGTTGAGTTTTTCCCAAATTTCTTGATTATCAAGCAACTGATCAATTGAACCTCTTCTGAAATGAATCAATGGCCAATATTCCATCCTTAGACACTTGACATCATGTAGAAAACATTGAGATCAAGTTTGAATCAAAATTTCATCAGGAAACCACTTGAATCCAAAACCCTAATTTTGACTATTTTTTATAAGAGATGCTGCACTGTTCAATCCTCTGGATGATTTCCCTTCTTTCAATGACTTGTGTGATCAAGGGGAGTGATATATGACATAAGAGACCCTTGAGGCTTATGGGAGACCTTTGGCTCTTGATCTCCTGCTTTGGACAATCCACATCTTTGAGAAACAACTGATCTCATGCCCTTATGCAAGATGCAATGCAATGCTTAATGTTTTGTTTTTCTATGCTTGAATGCAATGCAATGAAATGAAAGCTCATGCTAAATGATATGAAGAAATGATAGGGCTAATTTTGGGGTATTACAGCTGCCCCTATTCAAACATTGTAGATCTGAATGGATGATAGCGATTGCTGTCAGACCTTCAAGGTATGGAGGGATTGAATACCAAAAATAACCAAAAATTAGCACTCTGTGGAGAAGAAGAAAAGGAATATAAACCCCACCAAACGAACTCTGCTTGAAGAAAACTCTGATGAGAAGAATAATATTGGAGAGATATCTTTTAGCACAATGCCAGACGACTACTGGCTTGCCACACTACGGGTGGACTTTAACAATGTCTTTTAGAACAACGCCCGACGACTACTGGCCTGCCACACTACAGGTGGACTTTAGCAATGTCTTTTGGAACAACGCCAGACGACTACTAGCTTGCCACACTACGGGTCGACTTTAACAATGTCTTTTAGAACAACGCCAGACGACTACTGGCCTGCCACACTGCGGGTGGACTGTCTTTTTGAATAGAGTCAGACGACTACTGACCTGCCACACTGCGGGTGGACTTTTGCCAATCTGCGGTTGGACTTTCCAGCTGAATTGCCACACTGCGGGTGGACTTTTGCCAATCTGCGGTTGGACTTGCCAATGATTTGCCACCCTTGGATGGACTTTTGCCAATCTACGGTTGGACTTAGCTGTGGTCTTTTAAAGGGAGTCAGACGACTACTGACTTGCCACACTGCGGGTGGACTTTCGCCAATCTACGGTTGGACTTTAAGAATTTGCCACCCTTGGATGGACCTTTTTCCAATCTGCGGTTGGACTTTAGGAATTTGCCACCCTTGGATGGACCTTTTGCCAATCTGCGGTTGGACTTTAAGAATTTTCCACCCTTGGATGGACCTTTTGCCAATCTGCGGTTGGACTTTGCCTTGCTTTGCCACCCTTGGATGGACCTTTTGCCAATCTACGGTTGGACTTTAAGAATTTTCCACCCTTGGATGGACCTTTTGCCAATCTACGGTTGGACTTTTGCAAAAGCATTCAACATTAGATTACGCTCTGCATCCATATCAGACATCTTTGCTGACTCTGCTGAGGAACAATAATCAATGATTTGATCTTAGAGACTCCTGAAAGGATAATATCTCTGCTGGAGAATGAATGAACAATCCGTCTGCTTCGAACTGTCAGGCTTGCCAAAAATAAATTGGACTTTGGGGATATGAGGGGAGTGATGATTCTGCCAGGAATTACTTCATCTTCTTGGGGGATAAATTCTGGTCACAGTAACTCCGTTGGGGATGAGAATTTTTTGAATGACATTCTGCTGGGGAAGAAACGTCGTCAAAACTCTGCTTGAGGATCTATCAAACCCGAGATCCCTTGCAGGGAGAATCAACCTTCTACTCGGCTGGGGAAGAGACTCTGTTGATCAATAAGCCTTATGCGGGGAGGAAAACAACTCAGCTGGGGAGTATTATTGACAAGATTCAATGATGAACTCTGCGAGGAGTACAATTATCAAAGATACGATCTTGCTGGGAATCAGGGCTACTCTGCCGGGAATATGCGAATCCTAGTTGGAAGACATCCCGTTGCAATATGCTGGGATAGAGTTCTTAGAGATCTGCTGGGGAAACCCAGGGCAATTCAATGGTAATCTGCTGAGGAATAAGACTGTCGAGCTTAGGAAAAATGTCACAATGCCCCATGTTAGGCGAACTTTCCGTTTGATGACTCCGCTGGGGATGATGAGTTTATAACAAACTCTGCTGGGGAGAATCGTTTTCAATTATCTCATGCTGGGGAATGCCTTTTAAGAGGATTTTACAGAAGACCAAGTGTCCTCAACTCTACTGGGGACAATAAATCTGGAACATCTTCTGCCGGGGAAATTCAATATGCCCCATGTTTGAGAGGGTCACAAACTCGCTTTTGCCCCAGATACAAGACTGATCTGAAGAAAACGTCATAAGAGGATTTTACAGAAGATTAAGCATCTTCAAACTCCTGGTGACTTCACTGGGAATTGACCATTAACTTCGATGTCTGTGAAGCAACTCTACTAGGGAATTTATAACCATTATCGACACAGAAAAGCTTGTAGCTGTTGGAAGTACTGAATAGGAGAATCGACTTAATAAGATACAACACTACCCAGTTGGAATAGACTTGTCAATATCGTCTAGAAGACACGACCCATGCTCTTGGAATACTTGTACCTATTACCTGCAACAAAAGAATATACACACATGCCCCAGGATATTGCGTGGTTTGAATCCACCATCCAGGATTATTCAACATTCAAAGTGATTTTAAATGTTTTTCTGCGCATGTTATTTGTAAGGCTATAGTGTTTTCAAATGCAATGTTTTATCAAAATTAGGACGTTTTTGCAAACAAAGCAGTAAAACACAAAATAAGAAGCATTTGACTGAAATTCAATTTATTGATTGAAAGGCCTAGAATAGGCAATTACATCAGGAAGCAATCCCTGGAAAGAGGAGAGTGCTGTAAATTGAGAAAAGAAACTATCCTAATGGCAATGTGAAAATGGCATTCCACTGAGTTTCAATTCTGCTATAGCCAGTATGTCTTCGAGACTCCCCGACCTTGCCTTCTGAGGAATGATCAGACCGATTCCTACCCTTTGGAACGTCAGTTGCTGAAACGGTGATGGAGTACAGATAACTCAGACCGTAGTCGTTCGCTTAAATCCCTCTTTTGCATGGACCGCCCTTTCGGGTTTTCAATCCATCGGGATACCCTTTTTTGCCTGAGTTGTCCTTGCGGATTTTCAACTCACCGGGTGTACAATTTTTTTTTATTTTATCCCTAATTTTTGCCCGAACCCTTTTATTCTGTTTTTGTGGTTCGCCGGGATTCCCTTTTTTTCCTGGACTTTTCCTTTTTTATCCAGCGGGTCTATTTATGCGAAGTATTTTTTGACTACGTCTGAGTTGACAGGGGATGAAAAGTCTTCGTCGCCCATGGTTGTAAGTAATAAGGCTCCGCCCGAGAAGACCTTCTTAACCAACCACGAATGGACCTTCATAGTTGGGAGTCCATTTGCCCCTGTGATCTGTACTAGGAGGAAGGACCCTTTTGAGTACCACATCTCCCACTTTGTAAACCCGAGGACGCACCTTTTGGTCGAATGCCTGTTTCATCCTCCGCTGGTATAACTGCCCATGACACACAGCTGCCAGTCGTTTCTCTTCAATAATGCTCAACTGATTAAAACTGGCGCGAACCCATTCATCCTCTTCTAACTTGACATCCATCATGACTCTGAGGGATGGGATCTCAACTTCAACCAGTAGTACTGCCTCCATACCGTATACAAGTGAGAATGGTGTTGCCCCAGTGGACGTGCGTACTGACGTTCGGTACCCATGCAAGGTAAATGGTAGCATCTCATGCCAATCTTTATATGTGACAACCATTTTCTGCACAATCTTCTTAATATTCTTATTGGCCGCCTCCACAGCGCCATTCATCTTCGGGCGATACGGAGAAGAATTGTGGCGTTCAATTTTGAAGTCCCAGCACAGCTCAGCCATCATTTTGTTGTTCAGATTAGAACCATTATCAGTAATGATTCTCTCGGGCACTCTATAGCGACAAATGATGTCCCGTTTCAAGAAACGAGCTACCACTTGCTTAGTGACGTTGGCATAAGATGGTGCTTCAGCCCATTTAGTGAAATAATCAATGGCGACCAAGATGAAGCGATGGCTGTTTGAAGCAGTAGGCTCAATCTTTCCGATCATGTCAATGCCCCACATGGCAAAGGGCCAAGGAGAGGACATGACACTCAACGGATTTGGAGGTACATGCACTTTGTCTGCATAAATTTGGCATTTGTGACACTTGCGGGCGTACTTGTAACAATCTACCTCCATTGTCAACCAGTAATATCCTGCCTCAATAATTTCTTAGCCATTGCGTGATCCCCGGCATGGGTACCAAAAGAGCCTTCATGCACTTCCTGCATCAACAGGTCTGCTTCGTGTCTATCCATACATCTGAGCAGAACCATGCCAAAATTCCGTTTGTCAGCACGTCATCCTGATTCAAGAAGAAGCTACCAGATAACCTTCTCAACGTCTTCTTATCTTTGGCAGATGCCCCAGGAGGGTACTCTTGACTTTTCAAGAAACACTTGATGTCATGAAACCATGGCTTGTCATCAGACGTTGCATCAACCGCAAACACAAATGCAGGTCTATCAAGATGAGATACTTCGATCTTAGGTACAGGATTCCATATTTGCACTTTGATCATGGAAGATAACGTGGCCAAGGCATCCGCAAACATATTTTCATCTCGAGGAATATGGTACAGCTTCACCTTTGTGAAAAATGTCAGCAATCTCCTTGTATAATCTCTATACGGAACCAGATTTGCTTGGTGCGTGTACCAACTCCCTTTCACTTGATTGATTACCAAAGCTGAATCACTGAAGATATCAAGGGTCTTAATTCATAAATTAATCGCTGTAGCGAGCGATTTTGGACGCGGTTCTTAAGCGTTGGTCGCTCTCTGCGGTTGAGCTTAAAACTACAGGTCGATTCATTTTTTATCCTATTGTGAGCTGAATAAGGAAGGGAAATAGATGTCTCCAATTAACCCTGCTTTGCATACTGAGTTTAAACAGCGGTCTGTTAGGTTACGGATGCTATCAATGTGGGGGGGCCTTTGTACTGGTTATTCGTATTTCGCCAATACAGGTTTCTTTCTTTCTTTTTTCTAGGCAAAGGGTTTCTGGCGGGGAATAAGGATTAGGATATTAGGACTGATGCTTTTGATTGATGGAGATATGGGATTTGGGTTTTTTGTTGATTGTGCTCGCTAAGATCTTTTCTTTCGATCTTATGCCTACGTATTCCCGTTTACCGAAACAGGGAAATCAGAGCGTTCGTAGTTCCTCCTATTCTATGGGAGGAAATTGGTTTTTGGTGTCTTGTTCAAAGCCCAAGACGTGAAGCGAAATGTGATTTGTATCTTGTTCAAAGCCCAAGATGTGAAGCTAAAAGGTCTATTTGTGTCTTGTTTAAAGCCCAAGACGTGAAGCTGAAAGACCTCGGCTTTAGAGAGAATTTGTCATCTCTAAAGAGGGGGAAGGAGAATTACTTTAACTGGGATACGCGGATCCGAGCAATGCCATAATTTCTGAAGAAAGTATTTTAACCTGAAGGAGAAGACTTTAACTCAGTGTAGAGCAATGCCATCTTTCCTTAGGAATTTCTCATGCTAAAAGAGGGACAGTGGCATGGATGTAGATGATCCAGAGGCTTGCCGCTTACAGCGATTAGATGAAGGGAAAGGAGTTGTTGATGTTTGTGTACTGTGAACGAGGAACAGCTTTGATGCTAAAAGGTTGATTGGATCAACCAGTGGTTTTCTTATTCAAAGCCTAAGAGGAGGCTAATTTCCGCTAGGAAAATCATTATACAAAGCCTAAGAGGAGGCTATTTTGTGTCTCGTACAAAGCCCGAGAGAGAGGCTAAAGGTTTTTGACCCAGTGGGGCATATCGTTATACAAAGCCTAAGAGGAGGCTAGCAAAGAGTTCGACTCTTGCTTAAGGGATTTATATCTCGTACGAGGCCCGAGATGGAGGCAAAAAAAGGGGTGATTGACTCAACGAGGGAATCTTTTGTGTCTCATACAAAGCCTGAGAGAGAGGCTAAAAGGTTGTTTTGACTCCAACGGGGAGAATTTTGGTATCTCGTACGAAGCCCGAGATGGAGGCTATTGTAACTATTTCAGTTGAGTGACAGATCCAATATACTGATTTAAAAGAGAAAATCAGTTCTTATATGAGTAACACTGTACTCAGGGATTTAATTTGAGGATCAGGGATATTTCCTTTTCTTTGAGGAAACGGGAAATCCAAAGGGTATTGAGACTATCCGAGTCTGCGGGTTTCCTTCCTATTTAACGAAGGGTGCTTGAGAATGTCTTTGAGACTCAAGGAAGTTAGACTGTCCAAGTCTAGAGTTTTATCTTTTGTACTATGCTTCGAGAAACAGTAGTAGACTCTATGAAAGGACTGTTCTATGAAGATGACTAGGTTCTGTTCCTATACCTCTAGGAGGTCGTCGGGACAATTTGTACGAAGCCCAAGAGGAGGCTGGAAACTTTTAAGAAGCCGACGGGTCCTTGTACGAAGCCCAAGAGGAGGCTATCATTCCCGAAGGAAGAGATCATTATACGAAGCCTAAGAGGAGGCTGTGAATACTTCTAAGAAGCCGTAGGGTCCTTGAATAATGCCCAAGAGGAGGCCGATGATTTTTAAGAAGCCCGTGGGTCTATCATCTCCTTTCCATTCGGAGAGATAACTCTTTTAAAGATAAAAACCACTGGTAAACGTGCGAGGTTTATTATCCATAAATGAAACGGCGTCACCTAGTTCTAGACGTAGTTGCCGGGGAAACTCGAAATATCTATACTATTATTACACAGTAGATATGATTTTATGAAAGGAGACTTACAGTGAGCAGCCCCACAATACAGTTTATAATATGAAAGCAGTAAATGAAAGCGATAACCACTTACTCGGTTGTAGTGCTTCCATGCTGTTTGGTTAGTTGTTCAACAAAGAAAGATTGAAAACAACAGTATATTCAAAATCAAAGGAGAAAGTGCTTTGAAAAAAAAGATTTGGGGCTTACAGCTCAAGGAGAGGCCCAGGGTTTTATCAGTGAGCGCACTGTTTGAATTTGTACAGAGGGACTTATACAAGTGACTGGGGCCCAAAATGGTTTTCTGTACAAAGGAATGGGTCTTACACTCTCTCAAGAGGCCCAAAAAGGGTTAAAGAAAAGAGTGGGGCTTATAACACGAGGGTAGGCCCAAATGATTTTTCGTTTAAAAATGGCGATCGCGCCGAGGTTTTCTTTTAACGCAGAGGGACTTATACAATAAGTGAGGCCCAAAAATGTTTTGGTTAAAAGGGAGATTGTGTCTTACACTCTAATAGAGGCCCAAAGTGTTTTGAATGGGTCTTATAGCTCAAGGAGAGGCCCAGATGATTTTTATTTTTAAACGGGCGACGATCGCGCCGTTTACTTGTATAGCGGGACTTATACAATGAGTGAGGCCCAAAAAGTTTTTGTACAAGGGGGGATGGGTCTTACACTCTCTCAAGAGGCCCAAAAAAGGTTTGAAAATGTTTTATGAGGGTTGAATTAATCCAAAACCCTAATTTGTTTTCAAAATGTATTTAATTGAATAAAAATTCAATTAAAATAATCAAAAATTGTTTAACACATGGAAAACAAATTGTGATCTTGGATTAATGCTTCAAAAATTAAGTATTGACCTACAAAATAAATAGAAAGCATTAAAAGTTGCAAAATCATTGTGGAAATAATATTTCAAATGTTAAAAACAATTAAAATATTAATTCTTTGCAAAAATATCAATTATACAAAATAAATAATATTTTTGGGATTTTTTGATAAAATAAAATATTTTAACATTTTTGTGAATTATTAAAAAAAGAATCAACTCAAAATCATTAAAACTCAGAGAGAAATTAATTTTTGAATCAATTAAACAAAATCACAAAATTCAAATATTCAAATATATGAAAATGGCGCCAAGAACAACACCAAGAACACGCGCGTTTTTCAGTTTGCCCAGATTTACATTTTCCATCCAATCTCACTGAATACGTAATTTTAACATGCAATCCACATATCATTATGCTCGCCTCAACCTCACGATCATGTCTATGTACTTTAATTTCATTTAAATTAAACATACAACAAGAAATCACGAAGAAACCTCAAGAACCCTAATTTCTGCATGAAGGCTAGGATTTTTGATACACGATTCAAACAATGCAATTAATTGAGGGAAAACATTCCATGCATGATTATGAACATATGGCCAAATTATTGTGCGAGGAAATATGCATAGATTGAGAGATGACCAAGTATGTGCTTACCTCCAAGTCGTGACAGCAAGAGCAGATGTGATTTTGAGTTGGAGGTGTTACAGACAAGTTGTGATGATCTGAACAGCTTCCCTACACCATATGGATTGTGTTTGAACACTTGGATTGAATTGAAATGGACTGGATCAGTTTATGGCATCTCAACTGCACCTTGTTTGAAAATTTGAGCAACCAGCTGGTGATTTCATGAAATTGATGTTTCAGAAGTTATGTGAGTGTTTGATCAGCTCATATGTGATGTATGTGAGGTGTGTGAGTGATTGGTTTGTGCAGAATTGCTCTCAAACTCAAAACCCGATAGCTACCTTGCTAAGAAAGGCATTTTTTCCAAGAGAAAGAGATTTTGAGGAAAGCATCTGTTAGATGGCTTTGGTGTACTTAAACTGACCACAATTGAGCTCTATTTATAGTAGAGCAAGTTTGTTTTGCAAGGAATAGTACATGGCAGCTGGTAAGTAGGTTTCCTCAATGTTGGCCAATGGAAATGAAAGTCTCCTCTAGCCATTGACTAGAGGTTAGGGCACAGAGCTTTGGTCCCCTTGGTCTTGGATAAGTCTTGACTGATTTCAGATGAGAATGGCTCAGTCCATGCCACCTTGATGGTTCCATTGAATGCCTCATTCCAAATTTGAAGTCTTGTCCCTACTTTGGCAACTCTAGGTTCAACATGTTATTCCTTGTTCCTTGGACCTTGGAGGCTTGGCTCAGTGATTGTCCCCTTTTGATTCAATCCTCTGAGGTGTCCAAGTGGATTGGAGCAATTGGAATTGGCTGATTTTAGCAAATCGAGCCAAAATGCAAATTCTGCCTTGCCTTGACAGATTTCAGCAAGGCAACTTGCCAATGTTGTATCTCATGATGTAGGTTGAATTTGGCAATGATCTTGGCCATTTTGGAAAGCTCTTACATGATACAACAACTGTTTGTACAAGTTTGGTTTTGATCTCTTTTGATTCCAAGTGAAAAATCCCCCTACATTTGGCAAAAAGTGAAGGCAAATTCTGACTTAGTGAAAATTTCACTAAGTGTTGGAAAAAGTGACATTTTCACTTTTCAGCCACTTTGATCACTCCATAACTCAAAATCCTTAATGAATTGGAATGACTTGTAGTTGAAGTTTTTGTAGGTGATAATGAGGGCTACAAATCCATCTTTGGATGAGAAAAAATGGCCTTGTGGTTTAGAAGTTATGGTCCTCCAAAGTTGGTACCTTTGCCACTTTATTTTTAACTTAGAAAATTTTCTAAGTTTTATGGTTACCCCTTTTACAAGTTATCTCACTTTTCTTGATTTTTCTTGATGAATGATGATTCAAATCATACATTAACATCATTTTAGGGTTAAAAATCCATTTTGGTGAAAAATCTCAAAAAGTCAAAGTTGACTTTTGTGCACAGTTGACTTTTTATCAGATGAATTCCAAACTGTGCAATTCTTCAGGAAATCATGTCCTTGACCTAAATCAAACTTGATGGACATGTTCCATGGGTGTCATAGGGTATATTCAATCATGTATTAGGGTTTGGGAGCATGTCCTGGTCAAAAGTCAAAGTTACAGTTGACTTTTCTCTTAAAACCCTAATTGTGGTGCAGATGAAAATGAAACTTGTTGCTCAAACTTCTTGGATCAACCCATTGTTCCAAATGGATCAATATGTTGTATTAGAGACCCTCAAATCATCTCTTGAGGTCTTGGCTCATGGTTTGTCCCAAAAGTCAACTTAAGGGTGAATTAGGTCAAGAAACCCTAATTCCTGATTTTTGATGAATGAATCCCCCGAGGCAAAATTGACTTGATGCATGGGTTCATGAGGTTCCATGAAGTATATTAGGTCATGTTTTGGATCATTGCCTTGTACCCAGATGAAAATTTCCATCTGGAGGCCCTGGTCGACCAAAACCCTAATTTGGTGACACTGTCGATCTTGAGACTTGATCCACCTAAAAGGGAGCATCCTTGTGCTTAATCCTTGAAGTGGGAGTCCTTTTTGATCCATTGTGGATGTTTGAGATATTAGACAAGTTGAAGATCATGTCATTTCTTGATTGATCCTTTGTCTAAGCACTCAGAGAGGGCTTGAAACCCTAATTCTGATTGTATTGGATGCTCACCCATCTTTGGGGAGACTGATGAAGCATGATGGTTCATCCATATTGTGATGATGATTTTCACAATGATGGGAAATCTAAGTGGTCAAAATTTGGGGTATTACAGATGCCCCTATTTAATCTTCTTGGACCCGAAGGTATGAATGACGAAGGGATTCGAGCATTCGGGGTGCAAGAGGATTAAATATCGGAATATCCAAAATTTTGATGGTGGTTATAAATGGTAGCTTACGCATTCATCTTCTTTAGCTAAGCGATGATGCTTAGAAAAGGTAAACTTCCCCTCGATCCTGGTTTCCTACCAAGGAACTGGTCTTAGTTTTCTTTTGAAATAAACCTCCCCTCGTTCTTGGTTTCCTACCAAGTAACTGGTCTTAGTTTTCTTTTGAAATAAACCTCCCCTCGTTCTTGGTTTCCTACCAAGGAACTGGTCTTAGTTTCTGATTTAAACTTCCCCTCGATCCTGGTTTCCTACCAAGAACTGGTCTTAGTTTCTGATATAAACTTCCCCTCGATCCTGGTTTCCTACCAAGGAACTGGTCTTAGTTTCTTTTGTCAATAAACTTTACTGACAAGGGACGCTATTCATAGCGGCTTTCCTCAAACTTCTCGCCGAATTTTCCTGGGGAGATGCCATTTGAGTGGAAAAAGTTTTGATGTCAGACTTGCTGGGGAACCCATTCGTCTGAGTTGTAGAGGTGTACAAACTTCTCTGTTGGAGACGCCATTTATTTCTACTGGGGAAAACGATTCTCCTGAGAGACTACTTTCATTTGGGATCTTTCATCATACTTTTCTCGGGATCTTCCCGGAGAAACGCCATATGATGGGGTCCAATTTTGAGGTGCCGATGACCTTTTCATCAACGACTTTTCGGAGAAATACTGATGTACTGCCGATTCTCTGATCACGAGGCTTTCTCTGTGGATTTTCCTTAATCCGGGAAAGCAAGGATATCATCTTCAATGGCGAAGAGTGACATTTGTTGAAGGTTCTCTGATCTTTCAGAGGTTTAAGTTATCAAAGTGGCCAAGTGCCGACTCTGATCTAAAGATACACTGGTGGCGAGATTGTGCAGACGCAACACTTCCTGACGAGGAAAGAACTGACAAACTCGATTGAGAAAACTGTTTATCACTAGGGGACAAGACCGACTCAAGTGATAGTGATGCAATACGAAATGAGAACGCGAATAAAATGCATGAAGTATGTATGTTTATGCTGACAAAACAGACGCGACATACAGACTAATGGATGAACACAATTGGATACTCGGCCATCGCGGGGCGAAGAAGTACCGTTGATTCAAAATAGCAATTCCACCTTGCTTAGGAGAGATAGCCCCCGCGGGGAGCTATGTTGATTGGGCTTAGGAGATGAGAACTCGGCCGAGGGTGTCAGACGAAACAAGGTCTCTGACACAGTTGATCCCTTCATTCAGGCATACTGGCTTAGAAGGAGTACTTTGATTCTGCACCTTGAAATTCGCTTACTTCGGGAGAAGCAATCGATGTTCTTCTGATGTTCAACAGTCAAAAGAAATGCCATCTTTAATTTAAAAGCAGAAAAAGTTTTAACAAGTAAATTCATTTTCGTTTTATTTCAAGAATCGCTGATTAAGTTTAAACAACGTCGTTCTGTAAAGCTAAAGCAAGTTAAGAATTACAAACAAAAGCACAAAGGCTCAAATTTTATTGATAAGATGGAGATCAGCCAAACGTGTGATTCCAAAGAGTATATACAAAGTTAAAAAATGGTAATTTACAGGGAAAAAGGCTACGTTGAAACATAACGACCACTATCCTTCTACCAACTTTGAATTCGGGGCATCCTGAGCTTCCGTCGAAGATGACCTTTGACTGGAGTTTTCTGACAGATGATGCAACTGCTGCTGAGGGACTTGCCTCTGTTGAACATAGTTACTTGCCATTATCCCTAATTTTTGCCTGGATTGTACTATGAGATTTCCAATCCATCGGGATGATTTTTTTTCATGTCTCTAACTTTTGCCTGGACCGCCCTTTCGGGTTTTCAATCCACCGAGACGTTTTTTTTTTTTTTTTTATATATATTTAGGCGAAGTATTTCTTGACTACATCAACATTCGTGGGGTAGGCAAATTCCTCTCCGTCCATGGTTGCAAGTCTCAAGGCGCCGCCTGAGAAAGCTTTCGTGACCACATAGGGGCCATCATAATTTGGGGTCCATTTGCCCCGAGAGTCAGAGAGAAATGATTGTATCTTCTTGAGCACGAGGTCTCCTTTTCTGAAGACACGAGGTCGGACCTTTTTGTCGAACGCCCTCTTCATTCTCTGTTGATACAACTGACCGTGGCATAGTGTCGTGATTCTCTTCTCTTCGATCAGGTTCAGTTCGTCGTGTCGACTTTGACACCATTCAGCTTCGGTGAGCTTAGCTTCCATCAATACCTGGATTGATGGGATCTCTACTTCTATGGGGAGACCTGCCTCCATGCCATATACTAGAGAGAAAGGGGTTGCCCCTGTTGAAGTGCGGACAGATGTACGATAACCGTGAAGAGCAAAGGGTAGCATCTCGTGCCAATCTTTATAGGTTACAACCATCTTCTGAACGATCTTCTTGATGTTCTTGTTAGCCGCTTCTACCGCTTCGTTCATCTTGGGTCGGTAGGGAGATGAGTTATGGTGTTCAATCTTGAACTCTACACACAACTCTTTCATCATCTTATTGTTCAAGTTAGATCCATTATCAGTAATGATCTCGCTGGGAACACCATAACGGCAGATGATATTGTTTTTGATAAATCGGACCACCACTTGTCGGGTTACATTGGCGAATGACGCTGCTTCGACCCACTTGGTGAAATAGTCAATGGCTACAAGGATGAACCGATGTCCGTTTGAAGCCTTGGGCTCAATCATACCAATCATATCGATTCCCCATATGGAAAATGGCCACGGGGAAGAAAGAACTTTGAGATGTGATGGCGGTACATGAATTTTGTCGGAGTATATCTGACACTTGTGACACCTCCTCATGTACTTGTAGCAGTCGGATTCCATTGTCAACCAATAATACCCGGCCCTGAGAATTTTTCTCGCCATTGCGTGTCCGTTGGCATGAGTGCCAAAGGATCCTTCATGAATTTCTTTCATGAGCATGTCTGCTTCTGGTCTGTCGACACATCGGAGCAAAACCATGTCAAAATTTCTCTTATAAAGAGTGTCACCGCTCAGGAAGAAGTTTCCAGCCAATCTTCTGAGGGTTTTCCTGTCTTTTCTGAGTGCCCCAGATGGGTACTCTTGTTTCTGAAGAAAGCATTTGATATCGTGATACCAAGGTCTGTCGTCTATGACTACTTCAATCGCGAAGATGTAAGCGGGCCGTTCAAGGCGCATGATGTCGATCTTAGGTATGTCATTCCATCGACCTACACTAATCATGGAAGAGAGAGTGGCCAATGCATCAGCCATGTGATTCTCATCACGAGGGATGTGATGAAAGTCGACTCTGTTGAAGAAAGGTAACAACCTTCTTGCATAGTCTTTGTAAGGAATCAATCCTGATTGGTATGTGTTCCAATCTCCTTTTATCTGGTTAATAACCAGGGCTGAATCGCTGTATACGTCCAAGTTTTTGATCCTTAAATCAATCGCTTCTTTGAGACCCATAATGCATGTTTCGTATTCGGCCTCGTTGTTCGTACATTTGAACGTAAGTCTAACAGTGAAAGGAATATGGGTATCCTGAGGGGTAAAAATGATTGCCCCAATTCCGTTTCCATAATGATTGACTGCTCCGTCAAAGATAAGTCCCCACTGGGAACCTGGTTCAGGCCCTTCACTAGGTAGTGGTTCATGACATCTTCGTATGGGAAGTTAAACCCGATTGATTCTTGATTGTCAATTAGTTGATGAGCCAAATGATCGGCTAAAACACTTCCTTTTATGGGTTTCTGAGCATGGTACTCGATGTCGTATTCTAATAACAGCATCTGCCAACGGGTAATCCTTCCCGTGAGAGCAGGCTTTTCAAAAACGTACTTGATTGGATACGTCTCGGAGATCAACCAAGTAGTGTCACGAATCATGTACTGGCGAAGACGTTTGGCTGCCCAAGCCAAAGCACAGCAAGTTTTCTCAAGCATTGTGTACCGAGTCTCGCAGTCGGTGAATTTCTTGCTTAGATAGTAAATGGCAGACTCTTTCCTTTTAGTTTCGTCTTGTTGGCCAAGTACACATCCCATTGAGCCCTCTAGGACTGTGAGGTAAATGATCAGTGGTCTTCCTTCCACTAGAGGTGATAGAATTGGAGGATTCAACAGATATTCCTTAATACTGTCGAAGGCAAATTGGCAGTCTTCTGACCAAACGCAATCCTGGTTCTTTTTCAATAACTTGAAAATCGGCGCACAAGTCGCGGTCATAAGGAATATGAATCTGGAGATGTAGTTCAAACGTCCCAGGAATCCTCTGACTTGTTTTTCAGTTTTCGGAGAAGGCATTTCTTGAATGGCCTTGACCTTGTCAGGATCAACTTCAATTCCTTTCTGGCTGACGATGAACCCTAGTAGTTTCCCCGAACGGACACCGAAGGTGTACTTGTTGGGATTCAAGCAGAGCTTGAATTTTCTTAGACATTCGAACAATTTTGACAGATGTTCAACGTGCTCATCCTCTGTTCTTGATTTTGCAATCAAATCATCGACATATACCTCGATTTCTTTGTGTATCATGTCATGAAACAGAGTAGTCATGGCCCTTTGATAGGTTGCCCCGGCGTTCTTCAAACCGAACGACATTACCTTGTAACAAAAGGTACCCCATGGGGTAATGAACAAAGTTTTCTCCATGTCTTTCGGCGCCATTTTGATCTGGTTATAGCCCGAGAATCCATCCATGAAGGAGAATACTTTGAACTTTGCTGTGCTGTCAACCAGCATGTCAATGTGTGGTAAAGGAAAGTCGTCCTTTGGACTTGCCTTGTTTAGATCTCTGTAATCAACACACATTCTGACCCTTCCGTCCTTTTTGGGAACGGGTACGATGTTGGCTAACCATTGAGGATATTCAGATGTAGCGAGGAAACCCGCGTCGATTTATTTCTATACCTCCTTCTTGATTTTGATGGCCATGTCCGGGTGAGTGCGTCTCAACCTTTGCTTTACTGACAGACATTCCGATCTCAACGGTAAGTGATGTTCCACGATGCTGGTTTCCAACCCTGGCATATCCTGATAGGACCAAGCGAATACATCGGGGAATTCTTTGAGAAGCTTTATCAAACCCTCTCTGGCAGTTGGACTGAGCAATGCTCCGATCCTGCTTTCTTTTCTCTCTTTTTCTGAACCCAAGTTTACCGTTTCCAATGGCTCTTTGTGAGGTTCAATGGACCTTTCCTCTTGTCTGAGTAGTCGGGAGATCTCTTCTGGAATTTCGTTGTCATTTTCTTCTTCAGCCTCGAATACCGGGAACTCAAAGTTGGGAGAAGGCATCGGATCGTATGTTTCAACTGGGTATAAAACAAGCAATCTGCATGACGTGATGATTCGTGTTTAGAAGAGATAGAGAAAATGTAAGTGCGTGCAGTGTTTTTATTTTACTGCTTGTTTTTATTATTGAATGTTTTTTAGGATTATCATTTTCTAAAAAAGCAAAAAGAGAAAACAGCAATAAATGCGGAAATTACAGAACGACGTTATTTTATTAATGAACAAGTCGAATCTTGAAACTACAGCCCTATAAAACAAAACTCTGTCGCTTTGGGCAAAGCGAAGAGGAAAATTTACAAAAAGCGAGCCCTATCAAAACATCCGTTTCACCTGGGCAGGGTGAAAGGTTAAAAGATGGCAATTACTTTGACTGACGAACGACCTTTGGAACCTCGACGGCAACCCATTGGCGGCGAACTCCTCGGTGAATCACAAAGTCTGGCACCTTCCTTGATTTGTCTTCAGAAATGACGCTGATTTATGGTGGAGTAGGATCATTGGAATCTGTTTCCCAAGCAGAATTGTCGTAGGAGAATTCCTCTGTTGCATTTTGCATAGCATTGGTGCTCTCAGCTGTATCTCCCCATCCAGTTGACTGGATATCTTCGAGCCTGATACGAGAGCTTTCGGGAGCGGTGTACTTGACCATAAAGTCGTATTTTCCACTTGGTTGTCCCAAAGTGTCCCAAACTTCTTTGGAACTGGAGGAGTCATTTCTCTCGATGACGTTGACCTCAGGAAAAGCATAGTTGATGAATTCAAGTCCTACGAACGTTGCGAATTCATCTTCATGTTGAGTAATTTCCGAATGACCTGAGTGTTGATCCCATGACATGGCGGGGACACAGGTATTCTGTTCAATGATGGTCAGCTGAGTTTCATTACTCGGCTGACTTTCTTGCCCCAAGTTTCCTGGATAAGGCTGCCACATTGGCAGACCATCCATCGGGCCATAGTAATTGTGATCAAAGTTTTCTTTCATCAGAGTGTCTTCCTCTAATGAATTTGGCGGAGCACGGCATCCTTCCGGATCACAATCTCCGTAGATCATTTCGACATCTGATCTTGGTATAAATCTCGGACTTTCTATAGGAAAGTAAAAAGGCATAGGCACCTCTTCCTGAGACATATAGCCATCCTTGTTAAGGTAGGACTTCCATTCTTCATCTGTGTCAGAGGGATCTTCCTCATTGATAGCATGAACTGTCTGAGACACTGGGTGAAGAAAACCTCCACTGTGGAAGAAGTTTTGAAGGGGATGAAGACTTTCATCGTTGGCGGCTGTCTGGGTACAGGTTGCAGAAAAACCAAGACCCTTCTTTGTTTTATTGTCAATAGGAATGACAAGCCGTCCACATCCTGTCGTATCAGTACTCTCGACCACTTTGATAGCATCTTTGTATGAAGAAATTGAAGTTCCTTCTTCGGATTGATCGTTCTTGCTCACCGATAGTGCTTGGAACTGAGTTCCAATAACCTCCTCGGGTTCCACACAAGTAGATGATGATAAGTTACTCACGAGCAAGGCTTGTTCCCCACAAACCGTGACAAGTTGGTCGTTCTTGACGAACTTTAGCTTTTGGTGGAGAGTTGAAGTAACTGCTCCAGCCTGATGTATCCAAGGTCTTCCTAATAAACAACTGTATGTTGCCCGGATGTCCATGACCTGGAAAGTGACTTGGAAAGTGTGAGGACCAATAGTTATGGGAAGATCCACTTCGCCGATAACTGTTTTTCTGGATCCGTCGAATGCTTTGACGACGACCTCGCTGACTCTCATCGGAGGGCCCTTGAATGATAATTGCGTCAAAGTGGACTTCGGCATAACATTCAGGGCTGACCCTGTGTCTACCAGTACGTTGGCTAAAGCATCGCCCTGGCAGTTAACTGTAATGTTGAGCGCCATGTTATGACGACGACCCCCTTCGGGTAATTCCTCATCACTAAATCCCAAATTATTGCAGGAAGTGATGTTAGAGACAATACTATCGAACTGTCTGATTGTTACATCCTGTTCCACAAAGGCTTGCTCCAAGACTTTCTGTAGAGCCTCCCTGTGGGCTTCTGAACTGAGTAACAACGATAATACTGAGATCTTTGAAGGAGTCTGTAACAGTTGATCAACAATGTTATATTCACTCCTTTGGATGAGCTTTAGCATCTCATCTTTGTCTTTTGAAAAGTCGGGATTACCAGATTGACTGACTGGTGGATCAGGAATTTCTGCCTGAAGTTCCTTTTCTTTGTTGGATTCTCCAACCCCTCGGTTGAAGATTCGACCGCTCCGTGTTACACGACTGATGTCTGCAATGTTCACGACGGAGGGTAATGGAATTTCCTTTCCATTTTCAATTATTGTTGCGCCGTATTTGTAAGGGATTGCCTTAGCTGATTCATACGGTAATGGCCCCGGTAGATAGATGACTATGGGAACCTTCTGGTTTTTCTGACCGTCATAAGTAACCTCGATCCGTTCCCGGTTGGGAACTCTAGATTCGTCAAGTAGAGGGATGATGGCAAAAACATCCCTGGTCCTGTGATGACCAGAGATCGTGACAACATCCTCAACCTGATCGGCAAGGTAGTTCGGCGACCAAATGATGGGTCCTGAACCTGGATATGGACGAATTTCTCCATGATCGACCTGACCCTAAAGAGCTGCTCTCACAAGGTAACACCCTTGGTTACTTCCCGAACAGACGCTACAACTGTCATAGTTGTGTGGTGGCACCTGGCCATGCCCACTTTGAATATAATGTAACCTCACTAGGTTACCTTCCATTGATCGGACATCCTGACTTTGACGACGAGTAGGATTCTTATGATTGATACTAATCCGTTGAGTATCTTCATCCATATAGATTGGCATCCACCAGTGATTTAACAAGTGCTGAAGTGCCTCCTGGACAAGGGTACAACCTCGATCGTTGTCGCAACCCGCTTTACAATTTTGATAGTCATGCGATATTAAGAATCCAAGTCGGACCTGCTCAGCATGTAACTCTACCAGGTTGGTATTCATTACGCGGATGTCGAAGATCTGAACCATATTGATTTGATAGGAGTCCCTATCATGGTAGTCTTGGATCCATCCAAGATCCATCTGACGCTGGAGGGCCTCTTGTATGAAAGAGCATCCCTGTTTGTCTTTAGAGAAGATATCACACTGGTGATAATTATGAGGTGGCACATGGCCATATCCACTCTGTCTACAATGCATCTTGACCAGATTGGTCCCCAATAAGAGTACATCGTGAATTTGATAGACATTGTTAGCCTCTTTCTCAATCAGATTGACTGCAGCCTTCTCATGTTGAGGCAGCGGGTTCGTAAGAACATTAGGGTTCGTATCTTTGAAAGATAAGAGCCCGCTCCTAACAAGCTTTTGCACGTCGGATTTGAAATTGAGACAAGTCTCAATGTTATGCCCTGAACCTCCTTGATGATAAGGGCATGTTTGATCCGCTTTAAACCAAAAAGGCGGATTTTTCGAAACTGAAAGGGGAGACTTAGTCTGAATGTGCCCCTTGGCTAGCAGTAACGGAAACAGTTCTGCGTACGTTACGGGTATAGGATCAAATCCTGGTGGCCGTGTTATACGGTTGTTGTTATATGGAGGACGAGCCTGCTGAAGAGGCTGTTATGTCCTTTGTTGGTCAGGTTGGCTCTGCGCAACCTGAGGTTGATACATAGGACCAGGTGCGGGGCCGATAGCAGGAGTAACAGCTGCTACTGGCTGATAACGACGCCTTTTCCTTCTGAGAGAGATATTCCCAATACCTTGCTCTTTTTTCTTAGGGAGAGCACTACCGTATTTTTTAGTACTGCTCGTCGATCCAGTGTCTTTTACCAAACGTCCTTCTCGGACGGCTTCCTCAAGACGTACACCCATGCCGACCATTTCGGTGAAATCACTGGGTGCGCTGGCAATCATTCGGTCATAGTAAAATGAGCTTAAGGTCTTTAAGAATATTTTTGTCATCTCTTTTTCCTCAAGAGGTGGACAAATTTGAGCGGCAATTTCACGCCACCTTTGAGCATACTCCTTAAAGGTTTCCTTGTCCTTTTGTGACATTGATCTGAGTTGATCTCTGTCGGGTGCCATGTCCAAATTGTACTTGTATTGTTGGACGAAGGCAGTACCAAGATCTCTGAATGTGCTGATCGAGGCACGGTTTAAACCCATGTACCATTTAAGTGCGGCACCGGTTAAACTATCCTGGAAGTAGTGAATCAGCAGGTCCTGATTCTCCATTTGAGCTGACATCCGCCGAGCGTACATCACCAGATGGCTCTAAGGGCAAGAGTTACCCTTGTATTTTTCAAAGTCGGGCACTTGGAACTTGTGCGGGACTTTCACATTTGGGACCAAGTAGAGGTCTGCGGCGTCCTTTCCAAATAGATCCTGACTGCGAATGGCTTGCAGCTCTTTCTGCATTTCCAAGAACTGTTCCTGGAATTCATCCATTCTGTCAAACATAGTTTCCTTCTTACCAGAAGGTGTCTGTGGAATTTGTCCTTCCAGGACAGTGTGCACCACAGGGGGTGGTACCGTGACTACGGTAGTAAGTCTTGGCGCTTCCCGAAGTTTGTAACCTTCAGGAGTCTTGAGTATGCCCCTGGCATCTTCGCTTTCCCGAAGTTTGTAACCTTCAGGCCCAGCGGCTTCTGTTGCGATTCCCTGATCTTCAGTGATCGGCGGAACATATCCTTCCGGGATATAGTTAACAGGCATTCCCCAAGGACGATCTTTCGGCATCTGATACCTAGGATCATACTTTTCTATGATGGGCGTTGAGGTGATCTCTGAGATCACAGTTCTTTGTAGCTGAGCTTCTGCCATGGCTTGTATGCCGTTACGAAGCTTTCTCATATCCTCTCTCAGAGCGTCGATCTCTTCTTTCATCTCTCTGTTTTCTTCCTCAAGATCATCCATCTTTTTCTGACGATTGGCCCGAGTATTATATGAATGAGACAGTTTGACTCTAGAATCGAGACACAAACGTGAGATTCGTAGGGAAGAAGAATACGCGATGTGAGAATGATGAATGCAATGATTTTATTAATTGTTTTTAGGTTTAATCAAAATAAACTTCGACAATTAGATTGCAAATATCATACAGTGGGGAAACCCTTTTTATTGAATTCCAAAGGATTACAGAAATGGAAATACAGTAGATTACAAAGTGCAGAAACAGAAACCTAAACTAATGGGTCCCGAGTCCTCTCTGAAGAGAAATCGGGTGTTGATTCTGGTATCTTCCTTTTCTTTGACCGGGGCGCTTGGGCCGTTGTCGGGTTGTCATTCCTTTGCCAAGTGAAAGGAGTGAGCAAATTCCTTTGGTCATCTTGATTCTCTACAGCATGCTGCTCCAAAATTTCAATCAGAGCATCTTTCTCTCTTAGTAGTTGCTGTATTTGGATACACTCTACGTTGAGGGTGCGGTACTTGTTCTTCCAAGACCTTCTTTCCTTTTGAACTTTGTTGAGAGTAACCTGAAGCCTTTCAGTTTCCGTCATGAAGTACATGACAATTTCCCTCGGCGGAAGAATTCCGTAACGAGGATAAGGCATCTTTAGCTTGAGAGCTCTAGTTTGTACCCAATGGAGTTAAGGCTCCACCGAGACACAGTTCGGTTTTCCCAGAGACTCTCGTCCTTTCTTATGAACATGTTTCCAAGCTTGCACTATTTCCATCTTTAGTGCTCTGTCATTTTCTCCTTCTTTGAAGAAATGACCTTCCAGATGAACACCCAGTGGGATGTGTCTCATCGGGTATCCAAACTGACGAAGAACTAATATCGGATGATAGTTGATTCCTCCTTTAGTTCCTATGAGGGGTACGTTGGGGAAGTTTCCACAACGGTCAATGATTCTGATTCCCTCATAAATCCTATTACACTAATCTATATCAAAGTTGGTGAGGGACATGATCTTCTGCGACCAACGTAAGACACTCTTGCAATCCCAAAAAGCAGCAGACTTAGGCAAGTGTGAGATAAACCACTTATAAAGCAGAGGTACACAACATGTGATCTCCCCTCCACTGTACAAATTCCCCAAGTGTACAGAATGATACGCATCTGCGAGCAAAGTCGGCACAGGGTTTCCAATGAGAAAAACCTTAATAGCGTTGATATCGACGAAGTTATTGATGTTGGGAAACAAAAATAACCCGTAGGTGAGCAAGACAAAGATGCTTTCAAAAGCAGTCTCGTTCCCTATACTAGCGAAGTACAGAGCTTTCTTTGTCAAGAACTGGGCTGGCAAACCTTGGATGCCACCCTTAGTATTCATGTGAGTCTTGACCTCAGACTCGTCCAAATGAATTGCTCTTGCAATAGTTTGATTCTTTGGAATTTCTTCCAGTCCAGAAAATGGAGCTCGATCTGTGATATGTAAATCAGTCAGATGAGAATACTCCTCCAGCGTTGGTGCCAGCTGGTAATCCGAGAATGTGAAACAATGATAAACCGGATCGTAGAATTGAATGAGCGCATCCATGATTCCCTTAATCACATGGACTCTTAACAGTGGTAGCAGACCTCCGTGATTGGCTCTGAAAGCCTCAGGGTTAGCGATCATTCTTGCTAACCTTCTCAAACCCCCTAGTTTTGGAACCTTGAAGGTATACTGGCGAGTTCTCCTTCTACCAAAATCCATTAGCGTAATCTTTTTCTCTGATATTTGCAATCACAGTCTTAGTTTAATTTGAAAAATAGAGAGACTAGAAGAGAAAGTTTTTTGAATATTTTAATGTTTTATTAAATGAATGCATGAATGCAGCACACAAAAACATAGAAAAAACATGGGGTCAGAGGGTCGTTGTCATGAAGTCAAGGCTCTACCCATCCCCACTGGTTTATACTAGGGTGATTTTTGTACCTGTACTCATTATCATCAACTCCTCCCAGGAAAGCAAAACAACAAGTGGATCGCCAGCGAGTTGTGTGCAATCTTAGAGTAAGTGCTATTCACCGAGAATAGATCACCAGCCTCAAATGAGGGTAGTATCGCGTAACAGCTATTTCCGATAGCTTCCGCACTACGAAAAAGGTTGGCTTTTCTAGGTGTATACTCATTCTCACCACATGCGGCATCACACGCATTCCCAGTAGCAGAAAAATAAACACGTATAGCAATTAGGAAAAGCAGTATATATATTTGTCCTAATCATCCTAGACTTATAAAGCTATGAATCTTAAGTTCCTGACAGAAATGGGTTCCCCGGCGGAAGCCCCAATCTGTGGTTCCCTGCCTAAGAGATGGACCAGCATAGGTCAATCTTTCTCTTCGGTAGAGTTCCCATTTCCGTAGAAAACGGGGATGATGCCCTAAGGCAGAAAAGGAGACTCCCCAGCAGAGTCGCCATTTGTGTAAATTTTCACACAAGAGAAGTAGAAACTTTGGATCTGGCCCCACGGTGGGCGCCACTTTTCTGTAGCGAGCGATTTTGGACGCAGTTCTTAAGCGCTGGTCGCTCTCTGCGGTTGAGCTTAAAACTACAGGTCGATTCATTTTTTATCCTATTGTGAGCTGAATAAGGAAGGGAAATAGATGTCTCCAATTAACCCTGCTTTGCATACTGAGTTTAAACAGCGGTCTGTTAGGTTACGGATGCTATCAATGTGGGGGGCCTTTGTACTGGTTATTCGTATTTCGCCAATACAGGTTTATTTCTTTCTTTTTTCTAGGCAAAGGGTTTCTGGCGGGGCATAAGGATTAGGATGTTAGGACTGATGCTTTTGATTGATGGAGATATGGGATTTGGGTTTTTTGTTGATTGTGCTCGCTAAGATCTTTTCTTTCGATCTTATGCCTACGTATTCCCGTTTACCGAAACAGGGAAATCAGAGCGTTCGTAGTTCCTCCTATTCTATGGGAGGAAATTGGTTTTTGGTGTCTTGTTCAAAGCCCAAGACGTGAAGCGAAGGGTGATTTGTATCTTGTTCAAAGCCCAAGATGTGAAGCTAAAAGGTCTATTTGTGTCTTGTTCAAAGCCCAAGACGTGAAGCTGAAAAACCTCGGCTTTAGAGAGAATTTGTCATCTCTAAAGAGGGTGAAGGAGAATTACTTTAACTGGGATACGCGGATCCGAGCAATGCCATAATTTCTGAAGAAAGGATTTTAACCTGAAGGAGAAGACTTTAACTCAGTGTAGAGCAATGCCATCTTTCCTTAGGAATTTCTCATGCTAAAAGAGGGACAGTGGCATGGATGTAGATGATCCAGAGGCTTGCCGCTTACAGCGATTAGATGAAGGGAAAGGAGTTGTTGATGTTTGTGTACTGTGAACGAGGAACAGCTTTGATGCTAAAAGGTTGATTGGATCAACCAGTGGTTTTCTTATTCAAAGCCTAAGAGGAGGCTAATTTCCGCTAGGAAAATCATTATACAAAGCCTAAGAGGAGGCTATTTTGTGTCTCGTACAAAGCCCGAGAGAGAGGCTAAAGGTTTTTGACCCAGTGGGGCATATCGTTATACAAAGCCTAAGAGGAGGCTAGCAAAGAGTTCGACTCTTGCTTAAGGGATTTATATCTCGTACGAGGCCCGAGATGGAGGCAAAAAAAGGGGTGATTGACTCAACGAGGGAATCTTTTGTGTCTCATACAAAGCCTGAGAGAAAGGCTAAAAGGTTGTTTTGACTCCAACGGGGAGAATTTTGGTATCTCGTACGAAGCCCGAGATGGAGGCTATTGTAACTATTTCAGTTGAGTGACAGATCCAATATACTGATTTAAAAGAGAAAATCAGTTCTTATATGAGTAACACTGTACTCAGGGATTTAATTTGAGGATCAGGGATATTTCCTTTTCTTTGAGGAAACGGGAAATCCAAAGGGTATTGAGACTATCCGAGTCTGCGGGTTTCCTTCCTATTTAACGAAGGGTGCTTGAGAATGTCTTTGAGACTCAAGGAAGTTAGACTGTCCAAGTCTAGAGTTTTATCTTTTGTACTATGCTTCGAGAAACAGTAGTAGACTCTATGAAAGGACTGTTCTATGAAGATGACTAGGTTCTGTTCCTATACCTCTAGGAGGTCGTCGGGACAATTTGTACGAAGCCCAAGAGGAGGCTGGAAACTTTTAAGAAGCCGACGGGTCCTTGTACGAAGCCCAAGAGGAGGCTATCATTCCCGAAGGAAGAGATCATTATACGAAGCCTAAGAGGAGGCTGTGAATACTTCTAAGAAGCCGTAGGGTCCTTGAATAATGCCCAAGAGGAGGCCGATGATTTTTAAGAAGCCCGTGGGTCTATCATCTCCTTTCCATTCGGAGAGATAACTCTTTTAAAGATAAAAACCACTGGTAAACGTGTGAGGTTTACTATCCAGCGACTTTTAGCTTTTAAAGAGGGTTCCTTAGTTAAGGTCCAAGATTATGACCGTAGTGGGTACCCAAACCCCGAGACATTCAAGGCAAGCTATCCACAAGGAATAGATCAAGTCAGGAAAGTTCGAGAATTAGGAAGAAACTCAAAGATGCCATTCACGGAGAATACATTCATCTTGGGGAGTAGAGCTTCTTGACGATTCCTAAGGAGGACAGCCGAAGAGAAGACTGTATCTGGTGCTCCTATTGGGGATCTAGGCGTCTATTTCTACGAATAAATGAAACGGCGTCACCTAGTTCTAGACGTAGTTGCTGGGGAAACTCGAAATATCTATACTATTATTACACAGTAGATATAAGTTTATGAAAAGAGACTTACAGTGAGCAGCCCCACAATACAGTTTATAATATGAAAGCAGTAAATGAAAGCGATAACCACTTACTCGGTTGTAGTGCTTCCATGCTGTTTGGTTAGTTGTTCAACAAAGAAAGATTGAAAACAACAGTATATTCAAAATCAAAGGAGAAAGTGCTTTGAAAAAGAAAGATTTGGGGCTTACAGCTCAAGGAGAGGCCCAGGGTTTTATCAGTGAGCGCACTGTTTGAATTTGTACAGAGGGACTTATACAAGTGACTGGGGCCCAAAATGGTTTTCTGTACAAAGGAATGGGTCTTACACTCTCTCAAGAGGCCCAAAAAGGTTTAAAGAAAAGAGTGGGGCTTATAACACGAGGGTAGGCCCAAATGATTTTTCGTTTAAAAATGACGATCGCGCCGAGGTTTTCTTTTAACACAGAGGGACTTATACAATAAGTGAGGCCCAAAAATGTTTTGGTTAAAAGGGAGATTGGGTCTTACACTCTAATAGAGGCCCAAAGTGTTTTGAATGGGTCTTATAGCTCAAGGAGAGGCCCAGATGATTTTTATTTTTAAACGGGCGACGATCGCGCCGTTTACTTGTACAGCGGGACTTATACAATGAGTGAGGCCCAAAAAGTTTTTGTACAAGGGGGGATGGGTCTTACACTCTCTCAAGAGGCCCAAAAAAGGTTTGAAAATGTTTTATGAGGGTTGAATTAATCCAAAACCCAAATTTGTTTTCAAAATGTATTTAATTGAATAAAAATTCAATTAAAATAATCAAAAATTGTTTAACACATGGAAAACAAATTGTGATCTTGGATTAATGCTTCAAAAATTAAGTATTGACCTACAAAATAAATAGAAAGCATAAAAAGTTGCAAAATCATTGTGGAAATAATATTTCAAATGTTAAAAACAATTAAAATATTAATTCTTTGCAAAAATATCAATTATACAAAATAAATAATATTTTTGGGATTTTTTGATAAAATAAAATATTTTAACATTTTTGTGAATTATTAAAAAAAGAATCAACTCAAAATCATTAAAACTCAGAGAGAAATTAATTTTTGAATCAATTAAACAAAATCACAAAATTCAAATATTCAAATATATGAAAATGGCGCCAAGAACAACACCAAGAACACGCGCGTTTTTAAGTTTGCCCAGATTTGCATTTTCCATCTAATCTCACTGAATACGTAATTATAACATGCAATCCACATATCATTATGCTCGCCTCAACCTCACGATCATGTCTATGTACTTTAATTTCATTTAAATTAAACATACAACAAGAAATCACAAAGAAACCTCAAGAACCCTAATTTCTGCATGAAGGCTAGGATTTTTGATACACGATTCAAACAATGCAATTAATTGAGGGAAAACATTCCATGCATGATTATGAACATATGGCCAAATTATTGTGCGAGGAAATATGCATAGATTGAGAGATGATCCAGTATGTGCTTACCTCCAAGTCGTGACAGCAAGAGCAGATGTGATTTTGAGTTGGAGGTGTTACAGACAAGTTGTGATGATCTGAACAGCTTCCCTACACCATATGGATTGTGTTTGAACACTTGGATTGAATTGAAATGGACTGGATCAGTTTATGGCATCTCAACTGCACCTTGTTTGAAAATTTGAGCAACCAGCTGGTGATTTCATGAAATTGATGTTTCAAAAGTTATGTGAGTGTTTGATCAGCTCATATGTGATGTATGTGAGGTGTGTGAGTGATTGGTTTGTGCAGAATTGCTCTCAAACTCAAAACCCGATAGCTACCTTGCTAAGAAAGGCATTTTTGCCAAGAGAAAGAGATTTTGAGGAAAGCATCTGTTAGATGGCTTTGGTGTACTTAAACTGACCACAATTGAGCTCTATTTATAGTAGAGCAAGTTTGTTTTGCAAGGAATAGTACATGGCAGCTGGTAAGTAGGTTTCCTCAATGTTGGCCAATGGAAATGAAAGTCTCCTCAAGCCATTGACTAGAGGTTAGGGCACAGAGCTTTGGTCCCCTTGGTCTTGGATAAGTCTTGACTGATTTCAGATGAGAATGGCTCAGTCCATGCCACCTTGATGGTTCCATTGAATGCCTCATTCCAAATTTGAAGTCTTGTCCCTACTTTGGCAACTCTAGGTTCAACATGCTATTCCTTGTTCCTTGGACCTTGGAGGCTTGGCTCAGTGATTGTCCCCTTTGGATTCAATCCTCTGAGGTGTCCAAGTGGATTGGAGCAATTGGAATTGACTGATTTTGGCAAATCGAGCCAAAATGCAAATTCTGCCTTGCCTTGACAGATTTCAGCAAGGCAACTTGCCAATGTTGTATCTCATGATGTAGGTTGAATTTGGCAATGTTCTTGGCCATTTTGGAAAGCTCTTACATGATACAACAACTGTTTGAACAAGTTTGGTTTTGATCTCTTTTGATTCCAAGTGAAAAATCCCCCTACATTTGGCAAAAAGTGAAGGCAAATTCTGACTTAGTGAAAATTTCACTAAGTGTTGGAAAAAGTGACATTTTCACTTTTCAGCCACTTTGATCACTCCATAACTCAAAATCCTTAATGAATTGGAATGACTTGTAGTTGAAGTTTTTGTAGGTGATAATGAGGGCTACAAATCCATCTTTGGATGAGAAAAAATGGCCTTGTGGTTTAGGAGTTATGGTCCTCCAAAGTTGGTACCTTTGCCACTTTATTTTTAACTTAGAAAATTTTCTAAGTTTTATGGTTACCCCTTTTACAAGTTATCTCACTTTTCTTGATTTTTCTTGATGAATGATGATTCAAATCATACATTAACATCATTTTAGGGTTAAAAATCCATTTTGGTGAAAAATCTCAAAAAGTCAAAGTTGACTTTTGTGCACAGTTGACTTTTTATCAGATGAATTCCAAACTGTGCAATTCTTCAGGAAATCATGTCCTTGACCTAAATAAAACTTGATGGACATGTTCCATGAGTGTCATAGGGTATATTCAATCATGTATTAGGGTTTGGGAGCATGTCCTGGTCAAAAGTCAAAGTTACAGTTGACTTTTCTCTTAAAACCCTAATTGTGGTGCAGATGAAAATGAAACTTGTTGCTCAAACTTCTTGGATCAATCCATTGTTCCAAATGGATCAATAAGGTGTATTAGAGACCCTCAAATCATCTCTTGAGGTCTTGGCTCATGGTTTGTCCCAAAAGTCAACTTAAGGGTGAATTAGGTCAAGAAACCCTAATTCCTGATTTTTTATGAATGCATCCCCTGAGGCAAAATTGACTTGATGCATGGGTTCATGAGGTTCCATGAAGTATATTAGGTCATGTTTTGGATCATTTCCTTGTACCCAGATGAAAATTTCCATCTGGAGGCCCTGGTCGACCAAAACCCTAATTTGGTGACACTGTCGATCTTGAGACTTGATCCACCTAAAAGGGAGCATCCTTGTGCTTAATCCTTGAAGTGGGAGTCCTTTTTGATCCATTGTGGATGTTTGAGAGATTAGACAAGTTGAAGATCATGTCATTTCTTGATTGATCCTTTGTCTAAGCACTCAGAGAGGGCTTGAAACCCTAATTCTGATTGTATTGGATGCTCACCCATCTTTGGGGAGACTGATGAAGCATGATGGTTCATCCATATTGTGATGATGATTTTCACAATGATGGGAAATCTAAGTAGTCAAAATTTGGGGTATTACAATCGCCTCCTCAATCCCCATTATACAAGCTTCATTGTTGGTGCATCCGAAAGTTATTCGGGCAGTGAAAGGCATATGAACACCTTCCGGCGTGATATGAACTGCTCCAACTCCGCATCCATTCATATTGACGGCCCCATCAAACATCAAACTCCATTTGGATTCAGGGTCTGGCCCCTCCTCCGGGAGTGGTTCCTCGCAGTCTTTAACTTTGAGAAACATGATGTCCTCATCAGGGAAATCAAATTTCATGGGTTGGTAATCATTAATAGGCTGTTGCGCAAGATAGTCTGACAAGATACTTCCTTTGATGGCCTTCTGAGAAGTATACTGGATATCATACTCTGTCAAAACCATTTGCCACCGTGCAACCCTGCCTGTTAGTGCTGGTTTCTCGAAAATGTATTTGATAGGATCCATTTTTGAAATCAACAAAGTTGTGTGCCTGATCATATACTGCCTCAATCGCTTAGCGGCCCATGCAAGTGCACAGCATGTCTTTTCAAGCATTGAATATCGGGACTCGCAGTCATTGAACTTTTTGCTCAGGTAGTAGATAGCATGCTCCTTCTTACCTGTCTCGTCGTGTTGACCGAGAACACAACCCATAGAACCTTCAAGCACTGTCAAATACATTATCAAAGGTCTTCCTAAAACCGGCGGCATGAGGATTGGAGGTTCCTGCAAGCATTCTTTTATTTTATCGAATGCCAATTGGCAATCGTCATTGCACCTGACCGTTTGATCTTTTCTTAGCAGTTTGAATATTGGTTCGCATGTGGCTGTTAGGTGAGATATGAACCTTGCAATGTAGTTCAATCTACCCAGAAAGTCACAAACCTCTTTTTTCTGTTCTCGGTTCAGGCATATCTTGTATTGCTTTCACTTTTGCGGGATCAACCTCAATCCCTTTCTCGCTCACAATGAAACCCAGCAGCTTTCCAGAACGCACCCCAAAAGTTCACTTGTTTGGATTCAACCTTAGACGGAACTTTCTCAACCTTTCCGTCTTTCTTTGGTACAGGCACGATGTTGCCAACCCAAGGAGGATAATTGGTCACAACAAGAAATCCTGCATCCCACTGCTTCTGAACTTCTTCTTTGATCTTTATGGCCATATCGGGATGAGTCCGACGAAGTTTCTACTTGACTGGCGGGCATTCTTCTCTTAATGTCAGCCTGTGCACAACAATATCAGTATCCAGCCCTAGCATGTCTTGATACGACTATGCGAAGATATCGACATATTCACACAACATCTCAGTCAAAGCTTTCTTCACATCTGTTTGCAGGCTGGCGCCGATCTTGATCTCTTTCTTAGCATCCTCGGTACCAATATTGATGATCTCTATGGTCTCTTGATGAGGCTGGATGGTCCTTTCCTCTTGTTTTATCAATCTGGCCAGTTCCTCAGGGAGTTCACAGCCTTTCTCATCCCCTTCTTCGACTTGATAAATCGGTTTGTCAAAGTCATACATAGCCATAGCAAAATCGTTATCAATGGAATCCGGAGGATCAAGTCTGCACGAACGGGTTCATGCTTTATTTTAGAATTTATTTTTAAAACAAAAAGAAACAAAACATTGCCATTTGATTATTTTGTGCAAAATAAAAAGAAAGACAAGGAACAGAATTTGAGTGCAAAAAGTCCTTTATTGATGATTAACATTGCAAATGCAAACAGGGTGGCCCTACAAATGAATCTATACGCCTTGGGCAGAGCGCAAGATTTTAACATGCATTATGGTTAGAAAAACAAAGAAAATTACTCTATTTTAAGAGTAACTCAGATGACTTCTTCAACGGACCAATTCTGCAATGATTGTCCCGGAGCACGTGGGCGTACCCAGTTGTCCAAGTCACAGTCACTGTCAACACCATCCTCTGTAGCTGCACAAGACTGATCTAGGTAAATGATTCCCCCACTGCTGAAAGTGATGGGTCCGCTGTTCTCTGCAACTGAAGTCATAGAGGGATGATAGCCAATACCAAATTTGTCCTCCTTCATTGGTGTCTCTATCAGCTTGCCCCAGCCTTGGGCATTGCCTGCTCTGACAACCTCAACAGCTTGTTTATAGGATGAAATGGATGTACCGGCTCTATCTGGTGCAAGGGAAGATTCAGGCACGTTGTCAATATTCACCGCTTTAAATGACTGGCAAAGCATCTCGTGAATTTCCCCATCCATCTCAATATACTTGAACGTGGACAAATGACTAACAAAAATGTCTTCCTCACCACACACCGTCACAACTTGTCCCTCGAACTCGTACTTTAGCTTCTGGTGTAAGGTGGATGTAACAGCCCCGGCCGCATGAATCCAAGGGCGACCTAATAAGCAGCTATACGCCGGTTGTATATTCATCACATGGAATGTAGATTTGAACACCTGCGGTCCAATTTGCACGGGCAATTCCACTTCACCAAACACAGATCTCTTCGTTCCATCGAACGCTCAGACAACCAAATCACTTGGCCTTAAAATCAAACCATCAACTTCCAGCTTCATCAGTGCCTTTTTAGGCAAGACATTGAGTGAGGAACCAGTGTCTACCAGTATGTGAGACAACACTGCACCCCTGCACTCCATTGTAATGTGCAAAGCTTTGTTGTGGTTTCTTCCTTCAGAAGTCAGATCCCTGCTTGTGAACCCCAATCCATGGCTGACATTGACATTAGAGATCACACCTTCAAGCTGATTAACGGTGATTTCCTGTGGAACATATGCTCTCTTCAATACTTTCAACAAAGCCTCTCGGTGCGCGTCAGAACACTTCAACAATGACAAAATTGAAATTTTCGAGGGAGTCTGGTTCAGTTGATCAACAATCTTATAATCACTTTTCTTTATTATCCTCATGAACTCTTCTACCTCGTTGTCAAAGGTAATCTTTGTCTCTGTTTCAGGCACAGGCACACTTTCAACCACCTGTTTTCCTTTAGCTTTTGCTACAGCTTCAGCTTCTTTATCACTTTGCAAATTTTGAGGAGCAAACAACCTTCCGCTCCGAGTAAAGCCACCTACACCTCCCACATTATCCATATTTGAACTAGCTGATGTCCTGATTTCCTACTTTTTCCCTTCGTAGTACACGTCTGCCCCATAGTGCCATGGGATTGCCTTCGTAGTTGTAAACGGAACTGGTCCTGGCACCGTGATGGTAACAGGACTAGATCTTTCTTGCACAACACTTGCTACGGGAGCTGTACCTGCAGGCACCTGGATCTCAGCAGGAGTATAATAAATGGTCACAGCTGACACCTCATCAGTTTCTTTCACAGCCCGGTCAAACTGTAGACGTCCCTCGTCAATCAGACTCTGTAAACCAATTCTCAACTTATCACATCCATTCTTCTGACTCATACATTCAGAACAATTTAGATCACAACCCGGGAACACCTGTCCCTTCAACAAACGATCCTTCACCACAAGAAACGGAGTCTTTACTTGACTGATATTCGTTATCAAATTTAACCTCTTTCCGTCTTCAATAGCACGAACATCTGCCACACCATGATCAGGCATGGGGTTTTGAAGAACATTAGGAGGTAACGAGAAATTGATTGCCTTAGCATCAATCAAGTCTTGCACCTTGTTCTGAAATGCCCAACACTTCTCAGTGGTATGCCCTTGAGCACTTGAGTGGAACTCACAGCGAGCATTAACATCAAAATTAGGTGGCAAGTTGCCAGCGGCAGGAGGTCTCATAGTACCAACTTCAATTTGAGTAACTGAGGTAGCAACGCTGAATAAGTCATAGGGAGAGGGTAAATGTTATGTTCCCTCTGCCTAGATCTCTGTTGGAAAGAAGGTTGTTGTTGTTGCTATTTAACTTGTTGTGGTGGTTGTTGCTGCACCTACTTGATGGTAAGCCTGAGAACGTCCTCTTCCTCGTCCTCTATATACAGCGTTAGCATCACCTTCTCTTCTTTTCTGACCACTAGCAAACGGTTTCTTCGTCCCAGAATAGCCAGCCCCACTTACATCTTGGATCTTCCCAAGTTTCAACAGACTCTCTATTCTTTCTCCAGCAATCACTATATCAGCAAATCCGGTTGATGGACACGCAGCCAATCTTTCAAGAAATGCCCCTTGCAGGGTGCCCATAAACATGTCTGCCATTTCTCTATCCAGCAAAGGAGGTTGAACCTGTGCAACCATATCTCTCCACCTTTGAGCGTATTCCTTGAAACTTTCCTTAGCATTCAGCGACAACCCTTGCAGCTGAGCGTGCTTGGGCGCCATGTCAATATTGTACTGGTACTACTTTAGGAATGCTTCTGCCAGATCTTTCTAACTACTCACAGCAGCTCTGTTCAATTTCATATACCAGGTCAAAGAAGCTCCAGCCAGACTGTCTTGAAAGTAATGCATCCATAACTTCTCATCATCTGTATGGGCTGAAATTCTCCCAAAATAAGCTTGAATATGTGTCCGAGGACACGTATTGCCATGATATTTGTCGAAAGTAGGCGGCTTGAATTTTGGAGGATCTGCTTTGATTCCAGCTTTGAAATCGGGCAAGGGATCGGACACAACATCGGAAAATAAATCCGAATCCAAAAATATTGCAGAATCAATCAAGGAAAACATCTTTCAAATAACTGAGAGCTATTGAGACAAATGCGGCTGAACCAAATATTGTAATATCATAGCATAAGGAATCATACAAATAGGTTCGATACAATCAAAAGTGATTCCATCAACAATCTTGATGGTAATCATAGCAAAATACAAACAACAGAATTACTACAAGTCAATTCCAAATAAACTGGCTTCAATCTCCTCAAGAAGGTTCACAGTGTCTGGATGAGTAGGTCTTTCTAGCAACCCTTTGATCATTCTGTTTCTCTTCTAGACGTCCTGATTCAGCCTAGCAATCTGCTCTTCAACATCATTGCCTTCGTGCTTTGATTTCTTGATTCCCGCTTGCAGTTTGAGCTCTTCAATTTCTTTCTGGGCTTCTTTCCACTTACCGGAGAAGTGTTTCTTATCTTCCGTCATTCTTTGAAGTTCTTCTTTTAACTCCCCATTCTCAATCTTGAGCTCCTCCCACATCTCCTGATATGTGGCAAGCTCGTCTTTAGTTTTGGTCAAGAGCTTCTTGGTTTCCCTGTAGGCTTTGCTGGATGATTCAGCAGTCATACTGATCTTTCTACAATGCTGAGATCTGTCATCAAGATCCTTCTCCCTTTTTTCCAAACGCTCTGTCAAATCTTGGACCTTCCATTTCAACTCCAAGTTGTCATATAAAGCGCCCTGAAGTCTACTGCTCATACTAGCATTTTCCTCTCTCAAATCTTGCACCACTTTTCGCTGCTTATCAAATTCTTCAATTGGTATGGTGATTCGTTCCTCTATCACTTTGGGATATAAGGGAGGTGCCCAATCAAAAGGCAAATAGTACTCTTCGACTCTCTTTTTTATCCATTGATCATATGGAGGAAAAGTTTGATTGTTAGGCACACCCTAAATGGTTTTTCCACTCTTCTGTTTACTGAGCCATGCTTTGGCAGCTTTCTGCGCCATATCTAATCCATCGTCCGCCATGTGAAAATACAGAGACTCTTCCAATTCCTTTTCAACTGGGGGACTTCTTAGAGCATACCCAAACTGCCGGATAGCCAATGAAGGGTTATAGTTAATACCTCATTTTCTCCCTATCAAAGGGACATTGGGGTATTCACCACAACTGTGCAAAATGTCTTTACCCAGCACTCCGTGATTCACCCAAACAATATCCTTAGCGTCTAGGCCCATCAGACGCTGGCTCCATTTCAGAGAACTCTTAGTATCCTTGAAAGCACCTGACTGGGGTAGACGATTGGCATACCACTTATAGAAAAGAGGTTCACAACAATGAACTGTCCCACCTCGTTTCTTCTCGTTCCTGTTGTATAAAGCATAATGGAGATCTCCTAATAAGGTCGGCACCGGATTCTGAGTTACAAATATTTTGATAGCATCCGTGTCAACAAAATCAGGCTCGTTCGGGAACAAGACAATACCATACACACAGAGAGCCAACACTGCATTGAAGGTATTCCACTTCTCCTCCTTTGCTGCCTCTTGAGCTTTGCTTGCCAAGTATGATAGGTGATAGCCACGAACTTTTCCTTTGTCGAAAATATCAGCTTCCAAAGTTGACTTGCTCAAATAAAGAGCACCAGCTACAGCTTAGAAATCAAGATCTGCCTTCGACCCACAGAAAGGAACACCTTCTTTGATGGAAATTCCCAGGATGTTAGAATACTCCTCCAGAGTGGGAACCAAAACATAATCTGTCAACACAAAACATCTCAGGGACGGATCATAGAACTGCATCAAGGTGTACAAGCCGTTATATTCATATTCACTGATGTTACGAACAAAGGATATGACCCAACCATACTTCTCTCCGAACATTCCTAACACTTACGGACTGGCCATCTCTTGTAATTTACAAATCTGACCCAGGATGAGCTTCGAGAACTTGTACACAATAATATTCTTCCTACCCTTCTTGGTGTCCATCCCTATCACTGCCCTTTGACTGGAATCAAAATCAGATACTACCTGGAAAATGAAAAATATGAATGTTAGAGAAGAAGATGCAATGCAAGGCATGGGATCAAGGTGCCACGTGTCTGTGCTGGACTGTAATAGTTGAATAAATTCAGGGCTCAAGTTCTCCAGAATTCCAGAATAACAGAGTAACCACACAGATAAACCATATTGATAAGAAATCCAGTGTACCAGGTATGTTGAAAGTCAAGGGTACCTGCAAACCTGCAAACAGCCCGTCCCTCTCACATGTGGGTACTAGAAAGGTGAGGATCCTCAGTATCCCGGACTCTCAGGTCGAGAAATGATGATACGTTCACCATTTCTGGTTTGGCATCATCATCAATAGAGGAGGCCTCAACTGATTTCCCTCAAAAAGGATATCCTATAGCAAGTTCCCAGCATTGGGTCCCCGGATCGAGAATGTGCAATGGATTTGCCACAAAGTATGGTCTGCCACTCACAACTCGAGAGGAGTGCCGCAACTGAGTCCTCGGGAGTGGTCACCAGAGTCGACAATTCCTCCAGAGAATATCTACTGGCATGTATCAAACATACAGTAGCAGATAGCTCAGGATAGAACCTCATCTGGTTGTAGGTCTTGTGAACACCCACACGTGGCCAAACACCACGGGAGCGACACGTCCACCTACGCTAATACCTATGTGTATGCTCAAGCCTGGGTAGTGGGTTTATCTCTCAGAATACCCTGCCCACCAAACAGAGAAAATCCAGCACAGCACAGTATAATAATGATATGTAATGCAGTAAATGCGATAAATACAGTAAAGTGTAGTAAAGCAGTAATACAGTAAATAACAGTACAGTGAAACAGTAAAATACAGCACATTATTAAACGCCCAATGAAAGAAAACAGACAAGCGCTAGGATTGACTCGCTAAGGAAACCAGAGATTCTGGGTTTGTTCCCCAGCAGAGTCGCCAGCTGTCGCTCCCGGGATTTTCATCCAAGTACAAACGCGAAAGTGGCACGAAACAGAGTCGTCAGCAATGTGTATTTATCCCAAGAGAGGGAAAGGAAACACTGCATAAACCTAAAGGAAAGGAAAAGCATGGTCTTACGACCAAGAGAACTGGGTTCGGGAGTCGGTTACGCGAGAGGAAGGTATTAGCACCCCCTCGCGTCCATCGTACTCGATGGGATCCAAGCTTGCTGCTCGATCAAAGGGTGTAGAAAACTGGAGTTTCGCCGCTACTGGAAAGGAAAAGGAACAGGAAAAAGGAAAAAAGAAAGGAGAGAGAGAACAAGAAACAAATGTAGGGAAAATAAAAGAAGTGCTCGAATGGGCCCTACCCCACTGCGTACGTATCTGATCGGGAACATGAGTATCAGAGCGACGTAGTTCCCCTCACCTAGGGAAAATTGTTTGTGTTTTTTAGTGGAATACGTCAACGTTCGCGTTCCAGCAGTTCGGTGTTGCAGTTCACTGTTGGGAGGCTTACGTGTTACCTGTTTGCGGTAGAACGGAAATGACGCATCCTTAAGGAAGAAGTGAATGAGATGAGAAGAGAGTTCCCGAAGGAAAGACGTTATTGTTTGTTTGAAGTTTTTTAGAAAGAAGTGTTTTTGAAGTTGTTTGTAACTTGCATTGCACCCAAGTCTACAATATAGGAACGAATACGTCGCGTATCGTCCCCAACAGGACGTACACTAGGTACCCAAGAAGAATGAAGGGAAATCCCCCATTATTCACTTCCCACATTTAAGGCTCATGCGCAATACCCGTTTAACCCTTATTAAGTGTTTTTTTACTTTTGTTTTTAGATGGGAAGAAGAGACTCAAATGGTCGAGAAAGGGTAAAATCTAATAAAGGAGACTAAGACTCAATCTTAATGTTATCATACATGGTGATCCTATGGTTAATGAGGTTTAGGAAACCTAATCCTAAAAGAAAGGAAAAGAAGAGCAAAAGAAGCAACTTACTTCCAAGATGGAAGTTAAGTTGATCTTAAAGAGGGATGAAGAAGAAGTTATTCAAAGAAAGCATGTCTATGCTTATCAAAATCACAATTTGAATTATTAAAAGAAATAAGAGAGGATGAGAGAAAAAAATGCATGCGAAAGCTTATCCACACACTTACTTACCATTTACACCTACATGAAAAGGTTAGTTCAAGATTATTTACAAGCAATCCTAAGTAAAAGAACTTGATCAAACAAGCAAATGGAAGGAAATAATGAAAACAACAGCTATTACAGCCCACATGCAATAGAACAGCAGTAAATTCAGCATCATATACCAAACAACAAACAACAACTCATGTTCAGCATACAAAAATGGCTATAACAAACATTTGGCAGCACATACTACAGCATAAATGTGTATAAACAGCAGTGGAAGATTAGAGACAGCATGCATTAACAAACAATTTCAATCATGAACAACCATTATCATGCATCAAGCCTTGTACATTCATCAAACAAACACGATCACAATCACATTATGAATCATGATGAACAATCTTTGAAATCAAACATGTTATAATGCACATTACAAAAGAATACACATTGTCAAGAATATGAGCAAGTCAAAACAAGTATACATCTCTTGAAATGGAAAACAAATGAACATGCGCATAGTGATTCCAGCAACATAACATCAATTAGCAATTAATAAGCTCAAAGTGTGTGCATCATGTGTTCATCACATCAATTGATCTACAATGCAAACATTATGCCCAATAATGAAAAACCAATGCACGCATGTCGTAAAATCATGTTCATACTGTGGTGTCAGTTAACATAGCTCAAGAATAATCCACCAATCATCAATGCATTGATCCATGAAGTTTAAACATGTTAAGGATGTCAAATAAGCAAGAAAATGCAAGAAAATATCATTCTGCAGCAGGGGTAATCGATTACTCACTTTGAGTAATCGGTTACTCAGTTGAAATTTGGCTAAAAACATGAAAATGAGGCTGAGTAATCGATTACTCTATTAGGTTAATCGATTACCACTACAACAGAGACAAAAATTCAGCTTTGAAAAGCACTTTTCAGCAGTGAATGACTTATCCAAACATCCAATTGAACATGTAGTCAATTAAGCACGAAATTACATTGAATTATGATCCTAAAACATCAATTAAACTCAATAATCAACCATAACAAGAATCACATTCAATCATATGGATCCAAAATTGAAACTCCACAAAAATCTACATCGAATAAGTTGCGAATAAGCTAAAAACAGTGTAGATTTAGGGAATACCAACCTACAAAGCGGAGACTTGCTTTGGTAATTGTTGCAAAGTGATCTTGGTGCAGAAAATCAAAGAAAACCAGAGACTCCTCGATTAGTAGCCAAAATGCGTCGAAACCGAACAAAATCGCAAAAATTCAACGAGATCGAACTTGCACCAAAATAAATGGTGTGAAACCTTTGAATTGAAGAAGAATAAGCTGAAATTCCAGAAATCCAACCAATGCAAACCAATGGATGAAGTTTAGCTCAATAATTAATCACTTTTCAATGTAAAAAGTGATTATTCTTCAAGAAATAAGAGCTTTTGTGTGTGGTTTTGAAAGACAGAAGTAGAAGTTGTAGCAAAGTGAAGAGAGAAAATGAGAGTGAAATGTGAGAAATTTGAGAAAAAATGGTTGAAGTCCTTGAAAATGAGTGAAGCATCTCTTAAATAGATTTTAGGTTTGGAGTATAAGTGGTTTGGAGTGAGGTTTGGAATGAGGTTTGGGATTGGAGCTAGGGTCGGAGTTAGTTAGACTCAACTCGCCGAGTCAAGTTAGTTAACTCGATTAGTTAGGATCAAATCGGTTGCTTGGAAAACAAGGAACCACAATTGGTGCATGTGTGTGTGACTTGGGCTGCAAGCAAGGCCTTGTGACTTGTGAACTTTCAACATGAACCCACCATGTTCGAGCCCTCATATGACCTTCATAACTTGTTCAAATGAAAAAATGTCCAACATCAAAGTTGAAGAGGGCGTGGAGATGAACAACTTTGATGTTCAACAATTTTTCATTTAAAGCCTTCTTGATGGATAAAATTGGCTTGACATTTGGCACGCCAACTGTTCGATGAAATTATGGCCTATGAGCCTGCACTTGCCTTGCCATGACTTGATTTTTGCCTTGATTTTACCAAACTTTGATTGATCATAACTCCCTCAATTTTAATCCGATGGAAGAGTTCTTTATATGGATTTGAAGCTTAGAACATGAACTTTAATTGGCTCAACTTGGGCCTGAGGTTTGGATTTTTTATCTTGGAGAAAAAGAGCCTCAAAGTGTGGTGCAAAATGGTCCAAACTTGCCATTTTTGAAAACCCCAAAGTTTCTATTTTTGGCAGTTTTGTAATTTCTTGATTTTTCATTATTCCTCCATCATTCCTTGATCAAATCTTGTACGATGAACATATATAACTTGAATTTCACGAATTTGACCTTAAAAAGTCAGGAGTTGACTTTTTCACTGCACAGTTGACTTTTTCCCAAACTTTTTTATTATCAAGCAACTGATCAATTGAACCTCTTCTGAAATGAATCAATGGCCAATCTTCCATCCTTAGACACTTGACATCATGTAGAAAACATTGAGATCAAGTTTGAATCAAAATTTTATCGGGAAACCACTTGAATCCAAAACCCTAATTTTGACTATTTTTTATAAGAGATGCTGCACTGTTCAATCCTCTGGATGATTTCCCTTCTTTCAATGACTTGTGAAATCAAGGGGAGTGATATATGACATAAGAGACCCTTGAGGCTTGTGGGAGACCTTTGGCTCTTGATCTCCTGCTTTGGACAATCCACATCTTTGAGAAATAACTGATCCCATGCCCTTATGCAAGATGCAATGCAATGCTTAATGTTTTGTTTTTCTATGCTTGAATGCAATGCAATGAAATGAAAGCTCATGCTAAATGATATGAAGAAATGAGAGGGCAAATTTTGGGGTATTACAATTGTCCCCTTTAGATTCAATCCTCAGATGTGTCCAAAGTGATGACAAGGCTTGGAATTGGCTGATTTTGGCAAATCGACCAAAAGTGCAAAATTCTGCCTTGCCTTGGCAGATTTTAGCAAGGCAACTTGCCAATGTCATATCTCATGGCTCAAGTTGAATTTGGTGATGTTCTTGGCCATTTTGGAAAGCTCTTATATGATACAACAACTGTTTGATCATATTTGGTTTTGATACCTTTTGGATCCAAGTAAAAAATTCCCCTACATTTGGAAAAAAGTAAGGCAAATTCTGACTTAGTGAAATTTTCACTAAGTGTTGGAACAAAGTGACTTTTCTTGATTTTGATCACTCCATAACTCAAAATCCATGAGGAATTTGGACATAGGTCAGTATAAAGCTTTTGTAGAGGGTAATGAGATCTACAAAACAAGCTTTGGATGGGGAAAAATGACTTTGTGGTTTAGGAGTTATGATCCTCCAAAGTTGGTACCTTTGTCACTTTATTTCATAACTTAGAAAATTTTCTAAGTTTTTATGGTTACCCCTTTTACAAGTTATCCCACTTTCTTTGATTTTTCTTGATGAATGATGATTCAAATCATACATTAGCATCATTTTAGGGTTAAAAATCCATTTTTGTGAAAAATCTCAAAAAGTCAAAGTTTGACTTTGGTGCACAATTGACTTTTTATCAGATGAATTCCAAACTGTGCAATCCTTTATGAAATCACGTCCTTGACCTAAATCAAGCTTGATGGACATGTTCCATGGGTGTTATAAGGTGTATTGAATCATGTCCTAGGGTTTGGGAGCATGTCCTGGTCAAAAGTCAAAGCTACAGTTGACTTTTCTCGCGAAACCCTAACTGTGGTTCAGATGAAATTGAAACTTGTTGCTCAAGCTTCTTGGATCAATCCATTGTTCCAAATGGATCAATATGGTATATTAGAGACCCTTAAATCATGTCTTGAGGTCTTGGTTCATGATTTGTCCCAAAAGTCAACTTAGGGGTGAATTAGGTCAAGAAACCCTAATTCCTGATTTTTTATGTATGCATCCCCTGAGGCCAAATTGACTTTGATGATTGGGTCCATGAAGTTCCATGGAGTATATTAGGATATGTTTTGAATCATTGGCTCATGCCCAGATGAAAATTTCCATCTAGAGGCCCTGGTCGACCAAAACCCTAATTTGGTGACACTGGCGATCTTGATGCTTGATCCACCTTGAAGGGAGCAGCCTTGTGCTTAATCGTTAAAGTGGGAGTCCTCTTGATCCATTGTGGATGCTTGAGAGGTTAGACAAGTTGAAGATCATGTCATTCCTTGATTGATCCTTTGTCTAAGCACTCAGAGAGGGCTTAAAACCCTAATTTTGATTGTAGTGGATGCTCACCCATCTTTGGGGAGACTAATGAAGTATGATGGTTCATCCATATTGTGGTGATGATTTGCACAATGATGGGAAATCTGAGTGGTCAAAATTTGGGGTATGACACGCTAATGCTCATTAGCATCTCATATTCAATAAAGTTTTTGCATGCGTTTATGCTCTTACGCTCATCATCAGCATCTCATGCTTATTAGCTTCTCATACTCCTCAACATTTCTTCGTTGAGTGATCAAGTTTATATATATAGCCAGAAAATAGATCCGTTGGAGGGCAGATCAGTAATATTGTAAGAGTACCGGTGACTTGAAATAATGCCGTTATGCTGGGTTGAAAACCATACAATGAAGTTGTCCTTTGTACCACCAAATCATGGTAGTGGAGAGGAACGTGCTTTATCGGTACTATGTACTATTTTCCCACGCAAACTTTTCAAGGCTTCTGAATTGATTTGATTAAAGCATGATCAAAAGAATTAATCATTGGGTCTTCAGAGTCTTGAGTCTTCAGGGTCTTTGGAACTTGTTCAGTTGAACCTTGTCTTCAGAGTCTTCAGAACTTCTAGTTTAGAACCCTTGGTTATCGGAATACTTAAGTCTTCAGAGTCTTCAAAACTTCGTTCAGCAGAACCGTCTTCAGAATCTTCAGCACTTAGTCTTCATAACCCTTAATCTTCAAAATCCTTAAGTCTTCAGAGTCTTTAGAACTTCGTTCAGTATAATCTTGTCTTCAGAATCTTTAGCACTTAGTCTTCAGAATTTAGCGACCTCATAAGCAATACATGCTTCATAAATAGATCATCAGAGTCATGCTCAGAGACTAGATCCAAGAGACGTTACAATAGCAACATAGTGTCTTCTTAGAATCTTTCTGACGCACAGTAGATTAGAACCAATTCTTGCTTCTTCACATAGAAGTAACCATAGATACTATCTGAGTGACGTAGCACATGGTCTTTATCAGAGTTAGAACTTGTTTGTTAAAACCTATCAGAATAACAAACGTTAGAGCACCATAACTGTTCTCACACAAATACTCCTTTGTTATAATCAAAACATCAAGACAAGATGCAGAACCAAATCTTGTTCTAACAAATAGGAATTGGAATATGATACATAGAAATGTAAAGTCAGCATTTATGAATGGTTCATTACAAGAAAAATTTTATGTGTTACAACGTCTTGAATTTGTGAAAGAAATTAAAACAAAGAAGGGATGGTGCACAAGTTGCATTGGGCCTTGTATGGGATTAAATAAGCTCCAAGGGCATGAAATCTGAAAATTGATTCATTTTTCAAGCATCTGGGCTTCAAAAAAATGTGAAATGGAATATGGTGTGTATTTGCAGCATGCTAAAGAAGGAAATGTGATTCTGGTGTGTCTTTTTGTGAATGACATACTTTTGACAGAGAGTTGTACTTTTGAGATAAACAAGTTCAATATGGTGCTGATGATTGCATTCGATATGACTAACCTTGAAAATTTGGTATATTTTCTAGGGATGGAACATTTACATTTCATGCTAAAAGATGATATGTTTGTTTTAGTCTTAAAATTGGTTTTTTTTTTCTTTGTACTTTAAAATTAATTTTTATGATATTTTTTAAAATACTAAAACTTATTTTAAAATTACTTTTCTAATTTATACAATTAATTTTTGACAATTTATAACATAAATGTACATTTTTGAAAATTAAACATAGTCAAAATAACATAATTTTGTAAAAAACTGTTTTAAAAATGATTTTTTTTAAACCTTTAAAAATTAGCCTTTTATTTAATTGATTTTTTAAAATTTTGAAATTAAAAAAAAAATAATAGAGTAATGAAATAAGTAAAATATATTTAACCTAATGTTTTATTTTAGCATCAAAAAAAAATTTGTGCAAAATATCTTTTAAATGAGAATATGGATATTTCTTTATATTTTTTTCATAGTGCGATGTAAATTAGGGTTGTTCACTGTTTGGTTTGGGAGGATTGGTTAAAAAATCTTATCCAACCCGATTCAATATCATAAATTTTAATTTTAATTTTATTTTTTGAATATACAAATTATAAATTATTTTATTTATTATTATTTTAAAAATATTAAAAATTAAAAATTTTAATATAATATATAAAATATAATATATTTAAACTTAATATTAAAAATGAGAATGATAGATTATGATAGAAACAAATAAAATAATAAAAATAAATAGATAAATCAAATTAATGAACGTTATTAAAAATAAGTATTATCAAATAATAAATTAACACATAACATACTGATAAAAAATAATTAAATATAAAAGTATATACACATGGCTCGATTCAAATTACATCTGTTTTAGAATATCATTTTAAATCTTTTTTTTAATAAGTAAATATATTCCAAGGATACAAAGGGGTATCCTAACCCGTATACAAAAAATCCACCCAAAAGTCACCTTACATAAAATCACAAGGTGACTTGAACCAGTCATAATAATTACAAGTAATACCTATTACGTCTATCTATCCAGATCCATGAAAGAAAAGTAATCTTATGAACCACAAGATCGCCATCCCAAATATCGTCGCAAAACATAATATTGTTCCTCCATAACCACAAAATCCAACAAATTATAACCCACATACCCATCGCTTTCTTCAAGTCGACACCAAGGAAGTGTAAGGCGACAATCCAATCTCTATAGTCAACAAGGATGTTACCAGAAGGAATCCTCTTAATACCCAGCTAGTCAGAAATGTTGTGCCACACCTTAATAGAATTGTTGCAAAAGAAAAAAAAGATGAGCAAGAGTTTCATCGGTATCAAAACATAGAGGACAAACTTTGTCGTGAGTATTTGATATAATACCATGAGCAAATAAGTTGTTCTGATTTGTAGTTTTTGTTTGAATCAAATTGCTTGTGGACACCCTAATATTTAGGCATGGCAACGGGGTGGGTTGGGGACGGTTTTTACCTCCCCCAAACCCAAACCTGAATCCCTAAACAATCCTCGTTCTCCGCCCCAAACCCAAACGGGGATGGAGAATTAAAACTCAAACCCGTCCCAAACGGGTTCGGGTTAGGTTCAGGTATCCCTGCCCGCCACCATCCATTTAGTAAAATCAATTTTTTTAATAGAAATTTTTATTTTTCCCAAAATCAAATTACATTACAAATAAAAAAATAAAAATATCTCAAAAAATTCTTACATACATTTCAAATTTTTTAAATAATTAATACAAATCAAAATATCAAAACATTGACCATATATGTAATATTCCAAATTAACATAATTAAATAATAATGCACATAATAAAATAATCAGGGCGGGTTCAGGGACGGGTTCGGGGTGGGTACTAGCGTCCTTATTACCCGACTCGTCCCCATATTTTTTAGTCGGGGAAAACCCAAACCCAAACCCAAACTCAATCAAAACGGATTTTTCCCGTCAACTTCGGGGCGGGTTCGGGTGGGTACCCGTGGATATGAGTTTTGTTGCCATGACTACTTATATTAACTAATTATTTATATTTATAAATTAAAAATATAATAATAATAATAATAAAATAATTTTCAAAATAGTTTTCTTGAAATTTTCTTTTAAAATAATATTTTTCAATAAAAAATACTTGTAAACTCAACAAAGTATTTGTAAATATTTTATCTTTAGAACATTGTTCCAAGATATACATATATAACCAAAATATATAAATAATATCTTAAAACTCAAAATAAAACAAGAACATGCTAAAATGAAATATCTTTCTAATAATAATATTTTTCTATCAAAATAAATATTATCTTTTGGTGCAATATAATATGGGTAATGCTAAGTTGTACTCTAATGATACATGTTAAGAAACATACAAATAGAAAGGTTATATTGAAAAATACAATGAAAAATTAATTATCAATTTTTAATTAAATCAATACACAATTTTAAAAATAAATAATTTACATTTAACTCTTAATATGTGCCTTTAAAACACATGTTACATTACCCTTATAATATTTGCACTATTCTTCTGGATTAGATTTAGTGCAGAAGTTATTGCAACAAGAATCAAACAATTAAGTGGTTTAATTGAGTGTAAACAGAAATTGATCAAGAATTGTCTCCCACATGAATGATGATTTAGTGGTGTTAATTGAAACAATGCAAAACTATGTTATCCTTGAAAATTAAAATTAAGATCAATGTAAACTTAATTCAATGCGTTTATTTTTAATTTTTATTGATAATAGTATTCATACAACATAAACTTGTACAAAGGCATAGAGCTAGATTAGAGTGTATTTGTTTGGCAACAACATAGTTGTCCTTGACAACTGCCACTACTCGAACCTCGTGCTTGACATCTCTGTGAACAATTATCATTAGCTGATGGACAATCTTGTAAATCAAAACAATCAACTGTCGTATCGTCACTCATAATTTCTTCATATCTTCTTGCACCACCTACAATCAATACAAAGAATTTTTATATTGAGATGGTGTTTGTGGCATAAATAATATAGTAAATTATTTTCAAGAAATAGGTAGAGAATAAGTAAGTGATTTACATGGATGCAAAACTAAAACAATGCAAAGAATTGCAATAAAAAAATGTACTCGGTTGATGCCGATAGCCATGTTCTCTTGAATGATGAATGGAGAAATCGGGTAACTATTTATATAACAATTATGCTTTTTTTTTGAAATATGGTAACTATAAAAAATGTGTATAATTGACCAGAACTAAAAAAGAACTATGTTAAAAAAATAGTATATTTTAAAAAAAGAAACTGTACATGATAATAAAGAATATGTTAGTTTTATTCTTAAAAAATAAATTTTCTTTTTGTATTTTTAAAATAATTTTTATGACATTTTTTTTCAAAATATAAAAAATAAATTTAAAATTATTTTATATAACAATTAGAGTTTAATAGACATGCATCATCGTTGTAAATTCTTTTTAAATAATCGTCCAATAAAAACCACCAATTTACTAAATCGTCTAAAATCGTTTTTAAATATCATAATGGTTTAAGAGGATGTATGTCGTTCATTGATAGTATACATTTTTTTTTTGGAGAAATAAGAATATATTAAATTCCCAAAAAACAGTTAATACATGCGACCCGTAGGGTCCAGCTATAAAAACAAATCAACTTCCAAAAAACAAAACAAACGAGAACCATAAACTACGGCTCTCACATGAGCATTTGAGCTATTCGATCACGTAGTTTAGGCTTCCTCCAGATTCAATTGACAACGATTTCTATAATATCTCTATCTATACCAGTGTGATTATTTAATGGATTACTATCATTTCTTCCATAAACTCTTTTATTCCTGTACAGCCAGCTGTTGTAGACAGTTTCCGCATAAGCCGTCTTCAAAATTACTGTTCTCCAATCCTTCTTCTTACTCATTTGTGTCATCCACCTTGTTTCCTGGGTCCAGCCATCAGGATTATGCTTAATATTCAGCCATGTCAAAACTCCCTTCCAAATATTCCTAATAGTTACACATTCAAAAAATAAGTGTTGCATACTCTCCTTGTTATGGCAGAATATACAGTCGTCACTAGTAATCATACCAAAATTCATCAATCTCTCTTTTGTTGGCAGTCGGTTATGGCACGCCATCCATAGAGTAAAAACTGCTCTTGGTCTCGCTTCGTTCCCGTACATGATCTTCCTCCAAGGAACTGGTTGATCATGTTTCATCATCTCATAATACAATTTTTTAGTTCTATATTTACCATTTAATATAGACTGCTGCCACTGATCCTTGCTTTGCACCATTTCCTTCATTTAGAGTATATTTTTCAGAATCCAGGAGCAGGTATTTCCTATGGGCATCGTCATGACATTCGCCTCTCTTATGTAATATGTATGTACCCAACGAACCCAGAGGCTATCCGATTTTCTGGCCAGGTTCCACAACAGTTTTGCCGCACACGCTTTGTTCCAAATCTGCATATTTATAACATTCATACCACCGTATTTCCTTGGTTCACATACCTTACTCCAAGCTATGGGAGATTTCTTGGTCAGTTCCTCTTTTCCCGTCCACAAAAACGTTCTGCACAAAGTCTCCAGCCTTTTGATCACTCCTTTAGGGAGAGAAATGCACTGCAACCAATAGTTTGTAGTACTAAAGATCACACTATTTATCAACTGGATCCGCCCTGCATAGCTCAGCATTTTCGCACTCCAATGTTTGATACGACTTCCGATCTTTTCCACAAGACGAACACATTGGCTACTAGTTAATTTTTTGTGTGTTAGGGGTATCCCCAAGTACCTGAAAGGGAGAGTACCAGCAGCAAAACCAGTTAAGTTTGTTATCTCCATCTCAGTTTCGGTGTCCATTCCGCCACAAAACAATTTGCATTTGTTAGGATTGACATACAACCCCGTAGACCGAGAGAAAGCATTAAATCTTTCCATGACAAGCTGAACCGACATCACATCCCCTCTAGTGAAAAGCAAAAGATCATCTGCAAAACTGATATCAACAATGTTTAATTTTTCACACTTACAATGAAAGTATAGTATCCAATTATTTTATAATCTTTTTCTATAACAACTATGTTTGACTGTAATAAATTAAAAATATGAAACAAAGTAACTGTGTTTTACATATGGTTATTATATTTATAAAAAATTTGTAAACTAACCATGATAAAAAAATAATACCATGATAAAAAAGAAAATATATTTTCAAAAAAGGAACTGTTCATGCTAATAAAGAATATGTTTCTTTTCATCTTTAAAATAGATTTATCCTTTTTATTTTTAAAATAATTTTATGAAAATTCCTCTTAAAATACTAAAAGTTATTTTTTTAATTATTTTTATAATTTAAATCACTAATTTTAACGTTCTATAATATAAATGTTCATTATTAAATATTTTAACCTACAGACTTTAATATTGTCGCATGGGTGTCGACCTATGGAATGGATGTGTCGACCTATGGAATGAGAAAATTTGTCTATAGGTCGATCGGTAGACGTATGTGCCGACGTACGATACAATTTTTCATAAAAAGGTTTTATTCATGCATTTTTTATGCATGAGACTTTTTTCAAGTTGTTTCCAAATGCTTCTATGCTTCAGAATGCTAAGATGCACTTTGAAAATAAGATGATACGATGCAATATACATTACTGCTAAAATTATCCTAGTTTTAACATTATGCAAAATGCATCTAACGAAAATTTTCACTCATAAAAATTACAAAATTTTTAAAAAACATGTTTTAAATTTTTTTAAATCTTTTAAAATTAGCTATAAATTTAATTGATTTTTTAAAAATTTTATATTCAAAAAAATTATAATAATGTATTGAGATAAGTAAAATAATATATTAATAAAACTATTTAATATAGTATTTGCATTATTCTTCTCGATTAAATTTAGTGTAGAAGTCATTGCAAAACGAATCAAACAAGTTAGAATGTGTTACAACCGAAGCCATTGCGGCTATAGAATTTCAACCAAACAATAGTTGAATGGACAGAAGAAGCACTATATGATACATGTTTATGTATCTAGAAGCTCCCATTTCTAGGTGCTCCAAGAAGAAACCAGTGGTTTCAGAGTTAACTTGTATAGTTGAATACATATATGGTGCTTTTTCAGCTTGTCAGGCGATTTAGCTAATGAATTTGCTATTGGAACTGAACTTCAAGGTTAACAAATCATCCAGATTGATGATTGACAAAAAATTTTCCATAAGTCTTGCTAAGAATATAGTGCTGCATGGAAGAAGTAAGCATGTTGATACTAAGTACCATTTTCTGTGCAATCAAGTTCAGAATGAAGTACTTGAGATTGTTCATGTCAGCAGTCATAAGAAACTTGAAGATGTGCTGACAAATCCGATCAAACTTGAACACTTCATTAATATGAGGGAAGGAATTGGTGTCATTGACTTTTAAACTTAAATGTCAATTAAGGGATAGTGTTGAAATCTAACTCAAATTCATGTTGTAAGTTTGGATTTGCATTTGATTTTAGGTTCAGTTTTCATTTCAGTTGCATTTAGTTTGCTTTAGAATTTGGGTTAGTATATAAACCCAAGTCACATACATTTGTAACATAATTCTAAATTTTAGAATGCTTTGAAAGTTAATTATGTTTCATTCTCTTTCTGCAATTTTTCTGCATCTTCTACCATTCTTGTGCATCAATGGCAGTTCATTGTTGAAATCAAATAATTGGTATCCAAAGCTCTGGTTTGATTCACGTGGAAACATGAGTGTATTGAGGTGTGTGATTGATTTCGTTCCTGAAATCTGCATTGAATTGAAGTTCGAAATTGAAGATAATCACAGATCTTATTTCTCAGTGTTTGAGAAACACAAGTGTTAGTGAGAACTGCATGATTTGCACAAGAACTAAGCCGAACGAAGAAAACTGTAGCTTGAACACAAAGCTTCCAGTATTCGATGGAAAGAATTGAATCGATAATCGATTCAAATGCATGTGTTGTTTGAACATCAAGACGTTCTTGATCTCGTCAAAGACGGTTACACTCCAGTTGTAAAAAATGCAGCAGGAGCGGAAAGAAATGCACAAGGTGAAACAAGGAAGAAGAATCAGAAGGCATTGTTCTAAATCCATCAGTGTATGGATACAGAGGTGTTTGAGAAAATTATTGATTCGACGACGGCAAAGGCGGCGTGGGATACACTAGTGTGGTGCTATGGTGGTGAAGCATTAGTGAAGAAGGTGACATTGCAGTCCTTAGCAAGCAATATGAGAATCTCAGCATGAAGAACAATGAGAATGTGCCTGATTAAATCTCGAGAGTAATTGTGTTCACGAATGATATGGAGTCTTGTGGAGAAATGCTTTCTGAACAAGTAATCATTGAAAAGGTACTGAGATCACTTACTCCTCAGTTTGCTTACGTAGTTGTAACCATAAAACACTTTAAAGACACTAGAAACATGAGAAATAAAGAGCTTTGGAGTAGTTTAGATGCACAAGAGTTGTGTCTAACTAAAACAAAATATGAAAAAGGAGATAGAATAGGCTCTAAAAGCTCAGACCATGAAAGCTTTTTCTGGAAAAAAGAACCGGAAGTAATTATGGCTAGAGAACAAGAAAAAGTATGGTGGTGGTGTTCAGAAGTCACAAATCTCAGATTATAATAAGAAACATCATAATGTTCAAAAGGAAAGGAGAATTTTTACAAGTGAAAGGTCAAGTCTTACAGTTGTAGCAAGTTTTGTCATTTTGCTGCTGATTGTTGGTCAAACAAGGTTCGCAAGGGTGAAAAAGCCAACATAGCCGGAGGAGATTCTGATGATGAATCTATGTTATTGATGGCATATGAGAATGTAGGTGGATCAATGGTAGACTGGTGGGATATGAACACTAGCTGCTTAAATCACCTAACAAGAAACAAGTAGTGACTGATTGATTTTGACTCTAGTAAAAGGACAGATATCAAATGTGTTGATGATGAGTATCTAAATACTAAACCAATGGGAAATGTCATAGTGAAATTGAACAAAGGAAAAATGTAGTGATCAAGGATGTATGTTACATTCTTCGCATGAATAGCAATATGATGAGTGTAGGTCAGCTGATTGAAAAAGATTTTACAATAACCATAAAGGACAATATCTTGAAGTTGTATGATTGTAATTAGAAGTGAATGTTGCAACATCATACACTTAATGCCTTGGTGCAAAAAGTGCTGAAGGGGAAAGTGAGTTATGGCACAAAAGATTGGGGCATCTGAACTACAGAGTGCCATGATGGTGGACTCTGAACCTGTCAGCGTCAATGAGGCTCTCAAAAAGAAGGTGTGACTGAACACCATGAAGGAAGAGCTTGAGGCCATTGAAAGAAACAAGACATGGGAATTGATTATTCTACCTGAGAACAAGAAATCTATCAGTGTGAGATGGAATTTTAATATAATGCTGAAGCTATATGGTTTAGTTAATAAGCATAAAGCAAGTTTAGTAGATAAAGGATTCCTATAAAAGCATCATTTAGACTACTTTGAAGTGTTTGCACTTGTAGCTTGACATGAAACTATAAGGTTGGTTATTGCTATAACTAAAAATATTGAAGGTGTGAGAAAAACACAAGAAAGGGGGGGTTTGAATTAGGTTTTTCATTTTGAAAGCTTTTTATGAAACTCAAACAAAGATCATAAATAAACAAACAATAAGAAAGACACACAATATATCCTGGTTCACTTGAAAACTATCAAGCTAATCCAGTCCACCCGCCAAGGTGATTTTGTCTTAGACAAGGACTTAATCCACTATAATCAAATCTGATTACAATTGCACGAGCCAGCTGCTGGTGACTAACAACCTCTAAGACTCGCCAGTCCTAGACTTCTTAAGAATTCTGACCCAACTGGTCTCTTAAGGAATACAACGCACAAGCCAACTGCAAGTGACTAACAACACTAAGAGACACTGCCTTAGTCTCCCTAAAAATTCTGACCAAACTGGTACTTTAAGGAACGCAAACAACTGTCTCCTACAAAGTTTGTTTACAATAATAATGCTTCTACACTAGCAGGGTAAACATACATTTTAAGCTCAATCTAACTTAGAGAGAATCTACAGTAATTACATTCTTCTTCTTTGTATTGTGGTGCTTTACTGCTCACTCATAAGTTTCTTCATTTCTTGAGTTCTTTCTTCATATACATCGGTGTTTCTGAAACTTTTTCTTTTACATTGAGTATTACATTGTTTGCTACTCACTTCAGACTTTCATGCTTTCGCATGCATTTTCTCTTTCACGCTCATGCTCATCAGCATCTCATATTCAATCATGCTTTCGCATGCGTTTATGCTCTTACGTTCATCCTCAGCATCTCATGCTTATTAGCTTCTCATACTCTTCAACTTTTCTTCGTTGAGTGATCAAGTCTATATATATAGCCAGAAAATAGATCCATTGGAGGGCAGATCAGTAATATGGTAAGAGTACTGGTGACTTGAAATAATGCAGTTATGCTGGGTTGAAAATCGTACAATGAAGTTGTCCTTTGTACCACCAAATCAGGGAAGTGGAGAGGAACGTGCTTTATCGGTACTATGTACTATTTTCTCACGCAAACTTTTCAAGGCTTCTGAATTGATTTGATTAAAGCATGATCAAAAGAATTAATCATTGGGTCTTTAGAGTCTTGAGTCTTCAGGGTCTTCAGAACTTGTTCAGTCGAACCTTGTCTTCAGAGTCTTCAGCACTTCTAGTTTAGAACCCTTGGTTATCAGAATACTTAAGTCTTCAGAGTCTTCAAAACTTCGTTCAGCAGAACCGTCTTCAGAATCTTCAGCACTTAGTCTTCATAACCCTTAATCTTCAAAATCCTTAAGTCTTCAGAGTCTTTAGAACTTCGTTCAGTAGAATCTTGTCTTCAGAATCTTTAGCACTTAGTCTTCAGAAGTTAGCGACCTCATAAGCAATACATGCTTCATAAATAGATCATCAGAGTCATGCTCAGAGACTAGATCCAAGAGACGTTACAATAGCAACATAGTGTCTTCTCATAATCTTTCTGACGCACAGTAGATTAGAACCAATTCTTGTTTCTTCACATAGAAGTAACCATAGATACTATCTGAGTGACGTAGCACATGGTCTTTATCAGAGTTAGAACTTGTTTGTTAAAACCTATCAGAATAACAAACGTTAGAGCACCATAACTATTCTCACACAAATACTTCTTTGTTATCATCAAAACATCAAGACAAGATGCAGAACCAAATCTTGTTCTAACAAATAGGAATTGGCATATGATACATAGAAATGTAAAGTCAGCATTTCTGAATGGTTCATTACAAGAAAAATTTTATGTGTTACAACGTCTTGAATTTGTGAAAGAAATTAAAACAAAGAAGGGATGGTGCACAAGTTGCATTGGGCCTTGTATGGGATTAAATAAGCTCCAAGGGCATGAAATTTGAAAATTGATTCATTTTTCAAGCATCTGGGATTCAAAAAAATGTGAAATGGAATATGGTGTGTATTTGCAGCATGCTAAAGAAGGAAATGTGATTCTGGTGTGTCTTTTTGTGAATGACATACTTTTGACAGAGAGTTGTACTTTTGAGATAAACAAGTTCAATATGGTGCTGATGAATGCATTTGATATGACTGACCTTGGAAATTTGGTATATTTTCTAGGGATGGAACATTTACATTTCATGCTAATAGATGATATGTTTGTTTTAGTCTTAAAAATGGTTTTTTTTAATTTGTACTTTAAAATTAATTTTTATGATATTTTTTAAAATACTAAAACTTATTTTAAAATTAATTTTCTAATTTATACAATTAATTTTTGACAATTTATAACATAAATGTACATTTTTGAAAATTAAACATAGTCAAAATAACATAATTTTGTAAAAAACTGTTTTAAAAATGATTTTTTTTAAACCTTTAAAAATTAGCCTTTTATTTAATTGATTTTTTAAAATTTTGAAATTAAAAAAAAAATAATAGAGTAATGAAATAAGTAAAATATATTTAACCTAATGTTTTATTTTAGCATCAAAAAAAATTTTGTGCAAAATATCTTTTAAATGAGAATATGGATATTTCTTTTTTTTTTTTTTCATAGTGCGATGTAAATTAGGGTTGTTCACTGTTTGGTTTGGGATGATTGGTTAAAAAATCTTATCCAACCCGATTCAATATCATAAATTTTAATTTTAATTTTATTTTTTGAATATACAAATTATAAATTATTTTATTTATTATTATTTTAAAAATATTAAAAATTAAAAATTTTGATATAATATATAAAATATAATATATTTAAACTTAATATTAAAAATGAGAATGATAGATTATGATAGAAACAAATAAAATAATAAAAATAAATAGATAAATCAAATTAATGAACGTTATTAAAAATAAGTATTATCAAATAATAAATTAACACATAACATACTGATAAAAAATAATTAAATATAAAAGTATATACACATGGCTCGATTCAAATTACATCTGTTTTAGAATATCATTTTAAATCTTTTTTTAATAAGTAAATATATTCCAAGGATACAAAGGGGTATCCTAACCTTTATACAAAAAATCCACCCAAAAGTCACCTTACATAAAATCACAATGTGACTTGAACCAGTCATAATAATTACAAGTAAAACCTATTACGTCTACCTATCCAGATCCATGAAAGAAAAGTAATCTTATGAACCACAAGATCGCCATCCCAAATATCGTCACAAAACATAATATTGTTCCTCCATAACCACAAAATCCAACAAATTATAACCCACATACCCATCGCTTTCTTCAAGTCGACACTAAGGAAGTGTAAGGCAACAATCCAATCTCTATAGTCAACAAGGATGTTACCAGAAGGAATCCTCTTAATACCCAGCCAGTCAGAAATGTTGTGCCACACCTTAATAGAATTGTTGCAAAAGAAAAAAAGATGAGCAAGAGTTTCATCGGTATCAAAACATAGAGGACAAACCTTGTCGTGAGTATTAGATATAATACCATGAGCAAATAAGTTGTCCTGATTTGTAGTTTTTGTTTGAATCAAATTGCTTGTGGAAACCCTAATATTTAGGCATGACAACGGGGTGGGTTGGGGACGGTTTTTACCTCCCCCAAACCGAAACCTGAATCCCTAAACAATCTTCGTTCTCCGCCCCAAACCCAAACGAGGATGGAGAATTAAAACTCAAACCCGTCCCAACCGGGTTCGTGTTAGGTTCGGGTATCCCCGCCCCGCCACCATCCATTTAGTAAAATCATTTTTTTTTATAGAAATTTTTATTTTTCCCAAAATCAAATTACATTTCAAATAAAAAAATAAAAATATCTCAAAAAATTCTTACATACATTTCAAATTTTTTAAATAATTAATACAAATCAAAATATCAAAACATTGCCCATATATGTAATATTCCAAATTAACATAATTAAATAACAATGCACATAATAAAATAATCAAGGCGGATTCAGGGACGGGTTCGGGGTGGGTACTAGTGTCCCCATTACCCGACTCGTCCCCATATTTTTTAGTTGGGAAAAACCCAAACCCAGTCAAAACGGATTTTCCCCGTCAACTTCGGGGCGGGTTCGGGTGGGTACCCGTGGATATGAGTTTTGTTGCCATGCCTACTTATATTAACTAATTATTTATATTTATAAATTAAAAATATAATAATAATAATAATAAAATAATTTTCAAAATAGTTTTCTTGAAATTTTCTTTTAAAATAATATTTTTCAATAAAAAATACTTGTAAACTCAACAAAGTATTTGTAAATATTTTATCTTTAGAACATTGTTCCAAGATATACATATATAACCAAAATATATAAATAATATCTTAAAACTCAAAATAAAACAAGAACATGCTAAAATGAAATATCTTTCTAATAATAATATTTTTCTGTCAAAACAAATATTATCTTTTGGTGCAATATAATATGGGTAATGCTAAGTCGTACTCTAATGATACATGTTAAGAAACATACAAATAGAAAGGTTATATTGAAAAATACAATGAAAAATTAATTATCAATTTTTAATTAAATCAATACACAATTTTAAAAATAAATAATTTACATTTAACTCTTAATATGTGCCTTTAAAACACATGTTACATTACCCTTATAATATTTGCACTATTCTTCTGGATTAGATTTAGTGCAGAAGTTATTGCAACAAGAATCAAACAATTAAGTGGTTTAATTGAGTGTAAACAGAAATTGATCAAGAATTGTCTCCCACATGAATGATGATTTAGTGGTGTTAATTGAAACAATGCAAAACTATGTTATCCTTGAAAATTAAAATTAAGATCAATGTAAACTTAATTCAATGCGTTTATTTTTAATTTTTATTGATAATAGTATTCATACAACTAGGGGTGGACATCCAGAAACCACCCGAACAAACCCGACCGAACCGAAACTTGTTTTGGTCTACGGATCGGGTAACTTCGGGTTACGGGTATTCATGGGCCAGTTAATTGGATACTAATGGATTTAAGCGGTCGGGTTCGGTGTTAAATATTTGACCTGTCGGAATCCGGATCCGACCGAATATAATAATAATAATAATATTATTATTATTATTATTATTATTATTATTATTATTATTATTATTATTATTATTATTATTAACTTTATAATTAAATTAGGGTTTGGTTACCATTTTATATCATTGATCAAAAACAAGTTCATTCAGTGTCTCTGCAAAGCTACCACCATCATCGTCATCGCTCCGCCTCCGAGCTACCACCATCATCATCTTCGTCATCTCTCGCCGTCTCTCTCTCGGTAAGTATCTTTTCCTCTCTCCCACTCACTTCTTTATCTTTTCTTCTCCTCTCTTCACTATTAGTTTACCCTTTCAACAAATTCATATCAGAACAATAGCTTCAAATTGGTACTTTTTAGTTTTAGTAGTCATAGTTTCATCTGTATGAGGAAGGTATTTTGTAAATTTCTGACATTTATTCATGCTTTGCAGATAAAAGGTGTGTTGCGACCTAGCTTAAGAGTTATGATTTATTGAGATTAAATTGAAAGTTTAAAAGGTGATTTCTCTTCTGTTTTGATTTCACTTAGTTCTGGGTTGTATAGTTATAATTTTGGTAGTTCTTTGTTTTGGTGAGTGAATGATTTATTTTAGACCCATATTAGATTATATCTCTTTTGCTTTGTTTCGACAGGTTTCTCGAGTTATGCAAGGAGTTGGAGATATGCAAGGACTTGATGAGTGAATAATAAAAATGTATTCTGTTATATATTCTCGTATAAAATATAACATGTATTCTTGCAAGATTAAATGTATAAGTGGAGGAACTTGTTATAAATTTGTTTGGTATTGAATTATATATTCTGTTTCTGAACTTGTTATGTATTGTGTTTCTCATCTAAAATGATATAACATGTATTTCGTTATATATTCTCATCTAAACTATAACATGTATTCTTGTTATTATGTTTCTGAACTTGTTATATATTATGTTTCTGAACTTGTTAATCATTCTCTAATAATACTCTTTTGTTTCATTTATAGAGCAAGACACTCCAACAGCAACAACACCTATTGAACCAACCACAAATCTTCCGCCCATTGGCCGGAAAAAAAGAAGAGCTAATGTAAATGCTATTAGAAAGAGGTCAGAGGTATGGGACCACTTTAACCTTATTCCTAATAGTGATCCCGCTACTGCTGCATGTAAGTACTGTCATCAAATGTACATGTGTGACTCTAAGAAACATGGAACATCAAACTTAAAGAGTCACATGAAAACATGCCCTAAGTATCCATTGAACTTGTCAACTGACCCTACCCAAACCATATTGACATTTTCAACAACTCAGGGAGTTGGGTTAGTTCCAACAAGTTCGAGGTTTGATCCTTTAGGTTGCAGAAAGGGGTTGGCTTATTTTATCATTGTAGATGAGAAACCATTTATTACAGTTGAAGGAGAGGGATTCAAGTACTTTTGTAAGCAAATGCAACCCCAATTTACTATACCATCAAGGAGAACCATAGCTAGGGATTGTTTTCAGTTATATCTTGATGAAAAAGTGAGGTTGAGAGCATTCTTTAAGTCTGATTGTAGTAGGGTGGCAATTACAACAGATTGTTGGACATCTGTCCAAAATCTAAATTACTTGACCCTCACTGCCCATTTTATAGATAGGGATTGGCAATACCAAAAAAGGATAATTAGCTTTACGGTTATTCCAAATCACCGAGGTAAAACCGTTGGTAAGAAGGTTGAGGATGTGTTGAAGGAGTGGGGACTGAGAAATGTTTCAACTATCACGGTAGATTATGCGACATCAAATGATGTTGCTGTTAAATATTTAAAGCAGAAAATAAGAAACATGAATGGACTTCTATTGGATGGATTTGGGTTTCACATGAGGTGTTGTGCTCATATACTGAATTTGGTTGTGAGAGATGGATTAAAAGTAGCGAGCACCTCAATTTCAAGTGTTAGAAATGCAATTAGGTTTGTAAGATCTTCACCCCATAGAGCTTTAAAGTTCAAGGAATGTGTGGAATATGCCGGGATTACATGCAAGAAGTCAGTATGTCTTGATGTTTCAACTAGATGGAACTCGGCATATTTGATGTTAGAAGCAGCTGAGAAGTTTGAAATTGCTTTTGATAAGCTAGAAGATGAGGACGAAGACTATAGGGATTTCTTTGATGGTGATTCTCCCCCTAGTAGTCAAGATTGGGATAATATTAGAGTTTTTATTAAGTTTTTGAAGAACTATTATGAAGCAACAAAGGTTTTTTCTGTTTCAACAAAGGCCAGCTTGCATACAGGTTTTCCGTACTTGGCTGCCATTTACATCGAGCTTAAGCAATTAAACATGGACCTTAATGGATTGTTTGCTAATGTGTCTAGGGACATGTTGGATAAGTTTAGGAAATACTGGGTTGATATCACTAAGATGAACCAACTCATTTATTTGGGTGTTATTTTTGATCCTCGGTATAAGTTGAGATTTGTGGAATGGTGCTTTGATGATATGTATGGAAAAGATTCAGACACTAAGAAATCCTTATTAAAAGATATCAATAACAATCTTTCAAGAATTTTCATGGTTTACAAGCAAGCATATGACATTGCCGAAGGCTCTGTCCCATCTGTGGCAACCACTGTTTCTCATGGTGAAACAACTGCCAACGTCGAAGTACCGTCACATGTAGCTAGAGAAAATGCTTTTCAACAACATTTAATGGCTATGAATTCTGTGGAAGAAGAAACTGAGCTTCAGAGCTATATAGGAGGAAAATGCTTAACTTTTAATGAAAAGGATAAAGATAAGTTTGACATTCTATGTTGGTGGAAACATAATTCTGGTCAATATCCAATTCTGTCCCAAATTGTTAGAGATATCATGCCTACGCCAGTTTCAACCGTGGCTTCTGAGAGTGCTTTTAGCACGGGTGGGAGGGTTTTAGAAGTATATAGAAGCTCTCTCAAACCTGAAATGGAAGAGGCTCTTATTTGTGCTCAAAATTGGTTAAGGCCTTCCTTTTACCAAATCAAAGACTTTGAATTTAATGAAGAGTATGAAATTTCTGAAGATGCTTTAGAAGGTATATTGCTTCTATCTAACTTAAGTGTTGTTTTTAATATGTTGCTAATTGTTGCTATTTGTTTTTGAAAATATATTGCTAATTGTTGCTAATTGTTTTGTAATATGTTGGTAATTGTTTTTGAAATTATACTCTAGGATTTACTGAAGCTTCAACTGGAAGTGGAGTTCCGTCGTCCTCTCCGACTCAGTCACAGCCTTCTGGCTGTACCTGAAACAAATCAAGGTTAAATTCCTGAGTGTTTTCCTTCATATTTGTTAAATTAAGTATGTATTCTAATTTTTTCTATTGTATTTACAGCAGCCACTTGCTGAATTTTTTGGAGTCATCAATGACTCATAATTTTGAAACCATGCATAGCACAACCAACCTCTTTTTGAAAGAATTTTAAGAAACTTTTGATCCAATGCACTTTTGAAAGAGTAAGTTTAATTTAGTTTAAAATTTTACTTCTTTTTCTTCTGTTGAAATTGTCTCCAAATTTAACCAACTTCTTCACAGATACTAAATCACCACTAGGTAATTCTGAGAGGATCGTGCTCAGTAATTTTGAGAGGATAGAAGAACACCAAGCACCATACTGAATCTTCATTCCCTCTGTTAGATCTCCTATATAATATAAATCCACCAGCAACAAGAGAAATTCCAGCAACAAATGCTAGAGAGATCAAAGCACACACCAAGGTTGTTCTGGTACATTTTTCTGCATTATTAACATTAATCACATTTCTGTTATTTCCAAATTCCTGTTCCTAAGTTTTTGTTTTGTTTTGTTTTGTGTTAGATGGTATATTTAATTGCAAGAAGGTTCATTTTCTACAAAGTTCTTATCCATGATGTCACATTCATCTAGCTTAGGATCTACACATCCTTGGATTAAAGAACTGAAATCTGAAGAAAGGGGTTTGTATTTGATCCATTTGTTGCTCACTTGTGAAAATCATGTAGCTTCTTGCAATCTTGAGAATGCAAATGCTGCACTTGAGCAAAGTTTAATTTAGTTCAAAATTAAAAGAGTAAGTTTTGAAAGAGTAAGTTTAATTTAGTTCAAAATTTTACTTCTTTTTCTTCTGTTGCAATGTGAAATGGTCTATTCAGGTGTGGATGAGGCAAAGGCTGAACTTGAAGAAATTGTTCATTATCTAAGAGATCCTAAGGTAGAGTTTTCTAGCACAAATCCATGTTCTCTCTTGCATGCGTTTCTCGCACTTGAGCATGAAATAGCATGAAATAGTTATATGCTGAGAAATCAGTTCTATTGCTCTGGATAATAATTTCTCAACAAATTGAATATACTCTTTACCTTAGGTTTTTGATGTGCTTCCTTGTCATTTTTTATTAATTACTTGGTTTGTAACTTTCAGCATTCTAATCAATATTGAAATATGCCTAATATAGTGTGGTAGCTGTTGGTCTGTAACTTGAAGATTAGTTGGACTGAGTTAGTTAGCAAAAATATAACTTGTTGCCAATGAATGTGAGGAGAGGTTGGTGGTGGCTAGGATTGGACCAGGATATGAAAAAGGTATAGTTTACTGTATGTTTAACTTCTTAGTAAGTTAGTATATTAATTATACTCATATGTGGGTAACTTAGTAAGTTAGTAAATTCACTTTTCAGCAACATTAAATTAATTTCATGTCAGTATATTAATTCATGCTAATATGTGTGCTTTTATTCTTGTTGATGTATATTTTAATGTTTAAATTCATGCTAGTAGCCACATTAAATTATTTCAGTTCAGTGATGATATTACTAATAATTATTTCCTTGATTTGTTGATGTATATTTTAATGTCAAGTGTTAAATTCATGTCAGTATATTAAATTCAACTTCTTCACAGCCTTGCTAGTAGCCACATTTTAATGTGCACTTTTATTCTAATATGTGCTCTTGTATATTCTTTACAATAGTAAATCATTATATAGTAATTTGATAGTGAAAGGAATTATCTTGTTGATGTTGGCTTCATCTTGGACAGTAGCACTAGCCTTACTAATACCAATTACCAATTATGACACATTCATCTCTCCTTTTCTATTCTTCCTTGCTGCTATTTGTTCTTTCATTAACTTGTAATATGATGCATACAAAATCAAATGATGTGTGCTCTTGTATATTTTAGGAATTGAAAGAAATGGGAGAAAAAGATTATGAAGCTTATGGAAGATAACTCGTGTTTTATACTGAGCTAACAAATTTGTGATTGGTTGTGTGATGTTATTTTATGCTGGTTGTATTAAGTTTATAATAGTTGTATTAAATTTGAGCAAACATTTATGTGCTCAAAAAACTTAGATTTTATATGTATTAAATTTTATTTTAGCAAACTCTATTTGGTTCTGTTTGACTTTATAAATGTCACTACATTTGTTGAATTTGGTTTTGTTTTAAAATGTCATAGATGAGGTCCATATTCTAATAAATAAATAAACAGTTGATATGTAAAAAAAAGAATATTTGAATATTTTTAAAACTGGCCCAACTTTGATAAACCCGAAAAAAATCGAATTTCAAATCCGAACCCGAAGACAACCGACATTCAATCGGACATAATTGGGTCACATTTTTTCACCCGAGGGTTAGGCCGGGTTAAGGTTTTGGGCCCGAACCCGAACCGAACCGAACCGATGTCCACCCCTACATACAACATAAACTTGTACAAAGGCATAGAGCTAGATTAGAGTGTATTTGTTTGGCAACAACATAGTTGTCCTTGACAACTGCCACTACTCGAACCTCGTGCTTGACATCTCTGTGAACAATTATCATTAGCTGATGGACAATCTTGTAAATCAAAACAATCAACTGTCGTATCGTCACTCATAATTTCTTCATATCTTCTTGCACCACCTACAATCAATACAAAGAATTTTTTTATTGAGATGGTGTTTGTGGCATAAATAATATAGTAAATTATTTTCAAGAAATAGGTAGAGAATAAGTAAGCGATTTACCTGGATGCAAAACTAAAACAATGCAAAGAATTGCAATAAAAAAATGTACTCGGTTGATGCCGATAGCCATGTTCTCTTGAATGATGAATTCTTGAATGATGAATGGAGAAATCGGGTAACTATTTATATAACAATTATGCTTTTTTTTTTAAATATGGTAACTATAAAAAATGTGTATAATTGACCAGAACTAAAAAAGAACTATGTTAAAAAAATAGTATATTTAAAAAAAAAAAACTGTACATGATAATAAAGAATATGTTAGTTTTATTCTTAAAAAATAAATTTTCTTTTTGTATTTTTAAAATAATTTTTATGACATTTTTTTTCAAAATATAAAAAATAAATTTAAAATTATTTTATATAACAATTAGAGTTTAATAGACATGCATCATCGTTGTAAATTCTTTTTAAATAATCGTCCAATAAAAACCACCAATTTACTAAATCGTCTAAAATCGTTTTAAAATATCATAATGGTTTAAGAGGATGTATATCGTTCATTGATAGTATACATTTTTTTTTTTTTGAGAAATAAAAATATATTAAATTCCCAAAAATCAGTTAATACATGCGACCCGTAGGGTCCAGCTATAAAAACAAATCAACTTCCAAAAAACAAAACAAACGAGAACCATAAACTACGACTCTCTCATGAGCATTTGAGCTATTCGATCAGGTAGTTTAGGCTTCCTCCAGATTCTATTGACAACGATTTCTATAATATCTTTATCTATACCACTGTGATTATTTAATGGATTACTATCATTTCTTCCATAAACTCTTTTATTCCTGTACAGCCAGCAGTTGTAGACAGTTTCCGCATAAGCCGTCTTCAAAATTACTGTTCTCCAATCCTTCTTCTTACTTATTTGTGTCATCCACCTTGTTTCCTGGGTCCAGCCATCAGGATTATGCTTAATATTCAGCCATGTCAAAACTCCCTTCCAAATATTCCTAATAGTTGCACATTCAAAAAATAAGTGTTGCATACTCTCCCTGTTATGGCAGAATATACAGTCGTCACTAGTAATCATACCAAAATTCATCAATCTCTCTTTTGTTGGCAGTCGGTTATGGCACGCCATCCATAGAGTAAAAACTGCTCTTGGTCTCGCTTCGTTCCCGTACATGATCTTCCTCCAAGGAACTGTTGATCATGTTTCATCATCTCATAATACAATTTTTTAGTTATATATTTACCATTTAATATAGACTGCTGCCACTGATCCTTGCTTTGCACCATTTCCCTCATTTAGAGTATATTTTTCAGAATCCAGGAGCAGGTATTTCCTATGGGCATCGTCATGACATTCGCCTCTCTTATGTAATATGTATGTACCCAACGAACCCAGAGGCTATCCGATTTTCTGGCCAGGTTCCACAACAGTTTTGCCGCACACGCTTTGTTCCAAATCTGCATATTTATAACATTCATACCACCGTATTTCCTTGGTTCACATACCTTACTCCAAGCTATGGGAGATTTCTTGGCCAGTTCCTCTTTTCCCGTCCACAAAAACATTCTGCACAAAGTCTCCAGCCTTTTGATCACTCCTTTAGGGAGAGAAATGCACTGCAACCAATAGTTTGTAGTACTAAAGATCACACTATTTATCAACTGGATCCGCCCTGCATAGCTCAGCATTTTCGCACTCCAATGTTTGATACGACTTCCGATCTTTTCCACAAGACCAGCACATTGGCTACTAGTTAATTTTTTGTGTGTTAGGGGTATCCCCAAGTACCTGAAAGGGAGAGTACCAGCAGCAAAACCAGTTAAGTTTGTTATCTCCATCTCAGTTTCGGTGTCCATTCCGCCACAAAACAATTTGCATTTGTTAGGATTGACATACAACCCCGTAGACCGAGAGAAAGCATTAAATCTTTCCATGACAAGCTGAACCGACATCTCATCCCCTCTAGTGAAAAGCAAAAGATCACCTGCAAAACTGATATCAACAATGTTTAATTTTTCACACTTACTATGAAAGTATAGTATACAATTATTTTATAATCTTTTTCTATAACAACTATGTTTGACTATAATAAATTAAAAATATGAAACAAAGTAACTGTGTTTTACATATGGATATTATATTTATCAAAAATTTGTAAACTAACCATGATAAAAAAATAATACCATGATAAAAAAGAAAATATATTTTCAAAAAAGGATCTGTTCATGCTAATAAAGAATATGTTTCTTTTCATCTTTAAAATAGATTTATCCTTTTTATTTTTAAAATAATTTTATGAAAATTCCTCTTAAAATACTAAAAGTTATTTTTTTAATTATTTTTATAATTTAAATCACTAATTTTAACGTTCTATAATATAAATGTTCATTATTAAATATTTTAACCTACAGACTTTAATATTGTCGCATGAGTGTCGACCTATGGAATGGATGTGTCGACCTATAGATGAGAAAATTTGTCTATAGGTCGATCGGTAGACGTATGTGCCGACGTACGATACAATTTTTCATAAAAAGGTTTTATTCATGCATTTTTTATGCATGAGACTTTTTTCAAGTTGTTTCCAAATGCTTCTATGCTTCAGAATGCTAAGATGCACTTTGAAAATAAGATGATACGATGCAATATACATTACTGCTAAAATTATCCTAGTTTTAACATTATGCAAAATGCATCTAATGAAAATTTTCACTCATAAAAATTACAAAATTTTTAAAAAACATGTTTTAAATTTTTTTAAATCTTTTAAAATTAGCTATAAATTTAATTGATTTTTTAAAAATTTTATATTCAAAAAAATTATAATAATGTATTGAGATAAGTAAAATAATATATTAATAAAACTATTTAATATAGTATTTGCATTATTCTTCTCGATTAAATTTAGTGTAGAAGCTCCCATTTCTAGGTGCTCCAAGAAGAAACCAGTGGTTTCAGAGTTAACTTGTATAGTTGAATACATATATGGTTCTTTTTCAGCTTGTCAGGCGATTTAGCTAATGAATTTGCTATTGGAACTGAACTTCAAGGTTAACAAACCATCCAGATTGATTATTGACAAAAAATTTGCCATAAGTCTTGCTAAGAATATAGTGCTGCATGGAAGAAGTAAGCATGTTGATACTAAGTACCATTTTTTGTGCAATCAAGTTCAGAATGAAGTACTTGAGATTGTTCATGTCAGCAGTCATAAGAAACTTGAAGATGTGCTGACCAAGCCAATCAAACTTGAACACTTCATTAATATGAGGGAAGGAATTGGTGTCATTGACTTTTAAACTTGAATGTGAATTAAGGGATAGTGTTGAAATCTAACTCAAATTCATGTTGTAAGTTTGGATTTGCATTTGATTTTTGGTTCAGTTTTCATTTCAGTTGCATTTAGTTTGCTTTAGAATTTGGGTTAGTATATAAACCCAAGTCACATACATTTGTAACATAATTCTAAATTTTAGAATGCTTTGAAAGTTAATTATGTTTCATTCTCTTTCTGCAATTTTTCTGCATCTTCTACGATTCTTGTGCATCAATGGCAGTTCATTGTTGAAATCAAATAATTGATATCCAAAGCTCTGGTTTGATTCACCTGGAAACATGAGTGTATTGAGGTGTGTGATTGATTTCGTTCCTGAAATCTGCATTAAATTGAAGTTCGAAATTGAAGATAATCACAGATCTTATTTCTCAGGGTTTGAGAAACACAAGTGTTAGTGAGAACTGCATGATTTGCCTAAGAACTAAGCCGAACGAAGAAAACTGTAGCTTGAACACAAAGCTTCCAGTATTCGATGGAAAGAATTGAATCGATAATCGATTCAAATGCATGTGTTGTTTAAACATCAAGATGTTCTTGATCTCGTCAAAGACGGTTACACTCCAGTTGCAAAAAATGCAGCAGAAGCTGAAAGAAATGCACAAGGTGAAACAAGGAAGAAGGATCAGAAGGCATTGTTCTAAATCCATCAGTGTGTGGATACAGAGGTGTTTTAGAAAATTATTGATTCGACGACGACAAAGGCGGCGTGGGATACACTAGTGTGGTGCTATGGTGGTGAAGCATTAGTGAAGAAGGTGACATTGCAGTCCTTAGCAAGCAATATGAGAATCTCAGCATGAAGAACAATGAGAATGTGCCTGATTAAATATCGAGAGTAATTGTGTTCACGAATGATACGGAGTCTTATGGAGAAATGCTTTCTGAACAAGTAATCATTGAAAAGGTACTGAGATCACTTACTCCTCAGTTTGCTTACGTAGTTGTAACCATAAAACACTTTAAAGACACTAGAAACATGAGAAATAAAGAGCTTTGGAGTAGTTTAGATGCACAAGAGTTGTGTCTAACTAAAACAAAATATGAAAAAGGAGATAGAATAGGCTCTAAAAGCTCAGACCATGAATGCTTTTTCTGGAAAAAAGAACCGGAAGCAATTATGGCTAGAGAACAAGAAAAAGTATGGTGGTGGTGTTCAGAAGTCACAAATCTCAAATTATAATAAGAAACATCATAATGTTCAAAAGGAAAGGAGAATTTTGGCAAGTGAAAGGTCAAGTCTTACAGTTGTAGCAAGTTTTGTCATTTTGCTGCTGATTGTTGGTCAAACAAGGTTCGCAAGGGTGAAAAAGCCAACATAGCCGGAGGAGATTCTGATGATGAATCTATGTTATTGATGGCATATGAGAATGTAGGTGGATCAATGGTAGACTGGTGGGATATGAACACTAGCTGCTTAAATCACCTAACAAGAAACAAGTAGTGACTGATTGATTTTGACTCTAGTAAAAGGACAGATATCAAATGTGTTGATGATGAGTATCTAAATACTAAACCAATGGGAAATGTCATAGTGAAATTAAACAAAGGAAAAATGTACTGATCAAGGATGTATGTTACATTCTTCGCATGAATAGCAATATGATGAGTGTAGGTCAGCTGATTGAAAAAGATTTTACAATAACCATAAAGGACAATATCTTGAAGTTGTATGATTGTAATTAGAAGTGAATGTTGCAACATCATACACTTAATGCCTTGGTACAAAAAGTGCTGAAGGGGAAAGTGAGTTATGGCACAAAAGATTGGGGCATCTGAACTTCAGAGTGCCATGATGGTGGACTCTGAACCTGTCAGCATCAATGAGGCTCTCAAAAAGAAGGTGTGACTGAACACCATGAAGGAAGAGCTTGAGGCCATTGAAAGAAACAAGACATGGGAATTGATTATTCTACCTGAGAACAAGAAATCTATCAGTGTGAGATGGAATTTTAAGATAATGCTGAAGCTATATGGTTTAGTTAATAAGCATAAAGCAAGTTTAGTAGATAAAGGATTCCTATAAAAGCATCATTTAGACTACTTTGAAGTGTTTGCACTTGTAGCTTAACATGAAACTATAAGGTTGGTTATTGCTATAACTAAAAATATTGAAGGTGTGAGAAAAACACAAGAAAATGGGGGTTTGAATTGGGTTTTCCATTTTGAAAGCTTTTTATGAAACTCAAACAAAGATCATAAATAAACAAACAATAAGAAAGACACACAATATATCCTGGTTCACTTGAAAACTATCAAGCTAATCCAATCCACCCGCCAAGGTGATTTTGTCTTAGACAAGGACTTAATCCACTATAATCAAATCTGATTACAATTGCACGAGCCAGCTGCTGGTGACTAACAACCTCTAAGACTCGCCAGTCCTAGACTTCTTAAGAATTTTGACCCAACTGGTCTTTTAAGGAATACAACGCACAAGCCAACTGCAAGTGACTAACAACACTAAGAGACACTGCCTTAGTCTCCCTAAAAATTCTGACCAAACTGGTACTTTAAGGAACGCAAACAACTGTCTCCTACAAAGTTTGTTTACAATAATAATGCTTCTACACTAGCAGGGTAAACATACATTTTAAGCTCAATCTAACTTAGAGAGAATCTACAGCAATTGCATTCTTCTTCTTTGTATTGTGGTGCTTTACTGCTCACTCATAAGTTTCTTCATTTCTTGAGTTCTTTCTTCATATACATCGGTGTTTCTGATACTTTTTCTTTTACATTGAGTATTACATTGTTTGCTACTCACTTCAGACTTTCATGCTTTCGCATGCATTTTCTCTTTCACGCTCATGCTCATCATCATCTCATATTCAATCATGCTTTCGCATGCGTTTATGCTCTTACGTTCATCATCAGCATCTCATGCTTATTAGCTTCTCATACTCTTCAACTTTTCTTCGTTGAGTGATCAAGTCTATATATATAGACAGAAAATAGATCCATTGGAGGGCAGATCAGTAATATGGTAAGAGTACTGGTGACTTGAAATAATGCAGTTATGCTGGGTTGAAAATCGTACAATGAAGTTGTCCTTTGTACCACCAAATCAGGGAAGTGGAGAGGAACGTGCTTTATCGGTACTATGTACTATTTTCCCACGCAAACGTTTCATCTTCTTCTATTCATCAGAGGCTTCTGAATTGATTTGATTGAAGAATGAATCATTGGGTCTTCAGAGTCTTGAGTCTTCAGAGTCTTCAAAACTTGTTCAGCCGAACCTTATCTTCAGAGTCTTCAGCACTTCTAGTTCAGAACCCTTGGTTATCGGAATACTAAAGTCTTCAGAGTCTTCAGAACTTCGTTCAGCAGAACCTTATCTTCAGAATCTTCAGCACTTAGTCTTCATAACCCTTAATCTTCATAATCCTTAAGGCTTCAGAGTCGTTAGAACTTCGTTCAACAGAACCTTGTCTTCAGAATCTTCAACACTTAGTCTTTAGAAGTGAGCGACCTCAGAAGCAATACAGGATTCATAAATAGATCATCAGAGTCATACTCATAGACTAGATCCAAGAGACGTTACAACAGCAACATAGTGTCTTCTCAGAAACCTTCTGACGCACAGTAGATTAGAACCAATTCTTGCTTCTTCACATAGAAGTAACCATACAGAATATCTGAGTGACGTAGCACATGGTCTTTATCAGAGTTAGAACCTGTTTGTTAAAACCTATCAGAATAACAAACGTTAGAGCACCATAATTGTTCTCACACAAATACTCCATTGTTATCATCAAAACATCAAGACAAGATGCAGAACCAAATCTTGTTCTAACAATCTCCCCCTTTTTGATGATGACAAAACCATGTATTTTGATAGAACAATTTATACAGGGTAATCACCATCGTCTACAAATTTAGAGTTTAAGCGCTCAGCTCCCCCTGAATCTGCTAATCTCCAAATTTCATTTATGCTTGTTCAGAGTCTCCCCCTTATCCCAAGACTCACAAAATAAAATTTGAGTTCTTCAGAATATAACAATAGAGAAGGAATACTTCCCTATATCAACTCATCAGAGTCTGACTAGAACCTTAGGTATTTATCTCAGAACCTGGTTACTATCAGAGCTTTGACGACAAATCACAGACTTAATTTTAAGTCAGATTGGATGATGTCGCGCATCTCTTATCAGAACTTGATGAATAATCACAACTTCTTAAGTGCTTCTCTTTTCACAATCTTTCCTTAGATTCACCAATCTTATCAGATTCAGAGCCTGATTGATTTAATCAGAATATCATCGTTATAGAGCGCATCTTCTGAATTGACTTGACTTGCTTTCAAGAAGATTTCTGCTTCTGATGCTTTAAGTCTGAATTTTATACTTTCAGAAAGTTTACGACTCCTGAACACTATGATATCAAACAAGATTTCTTTACTTTCAAACAGTTCACAACTTCTGAACAGTATTGGAACATCTGTTTGATCAAACCAGATTTCTTAACTTTCAGAAAGTTCACAACTTCTGAACAGTATTGGAACATCTATTTGAATAAACAAGATTTCTTGACTTTCAGAACGTTCACAACTTCCGAACAATATTGGAACATCTGTTTGACTAATCATATATTCTCAAAGTGTACAACTTTTAAACCATGAATTATCAGAGTTGAAATTATCCATAAGATTTTCCATGTTCAGAGATTAAGATCTTTATATTTAACCCGTCTCGAATACTAAGTGAACTTTTACAGAGTTCCTTAATTGAAACATCAAACAAACGGTTAGTTGCAAAAGCATATCATTATGTAATGTTTGAGTTCGAGATTCTGAGAATAAGTACTATCAAAATCATTTTACTTTCTCCCCCTTTTTGTCATAATCAAAAAGATAATACAATAAATAGTGTAGTATTATGATAAATATGTGAGAAAGAAGTTCATAAGATAAGCCATAGCACTCAGAAATAAAGACAGTGTCATTAATAATGAGTTAACAATACATGACTTGACACAAGGTATCCTAGAGATAAGACAGAAACCACAAGATACAATATGCTACAGATTAACCATCAAAGACTTCACAATGTTTCTTCAATAAATCATTGTCTAGACCTTCTGACTGGACAAGTTCAACAATTTCTTCTTTAAAGAAGATTCAGATAGAACTCTTCCAAAAGGTATGTAGGGCTTGATGAAATCGCCATTTCTAGAATCAGTAATTGATTTTTGCAGAAAATTGAAGATATTTTGAGGTAAATTAATTCGCATTTGAGCCATCAGGAGAAAGATGAAAACTCGATCATCATGAAACAGGATGTTTTTGTTTTCTTCCCGAGGACGAAAATTGGTCAACAGAAGCTTAAACCAAGCTTTGGGAATGGGAAGAAGGTTTTCAGGATTGAGAGGTTCATATCTGGAAGATGTGTTGTGAAGAGAGGCTACTTCCTCAGAAATAAGATACCTAGACTTAACATGTTCAACAGTGAAGCCAGTGTTCTCACAGCCAATTGCTAGAGCAATGGTAAATGTAGTGATGTTTATGGGAACACCCAGTACACAAGAAGAAATTGAGCGACCTTCATCATTAATGTAGGCATATTTCCAAAAATCTTTGACAAGATTTAAGTAGACTGGTTTATCCAGAATCATGAAGTATTTTGCCCATTCTTGAAAGTGCATGATTGAGGTAATGCTGCTAGCAATTTCTCTGTTTCCAAGATGAAGGATATTGATTTGTTCTTCTAATGTGACCTTAAGAAGGTTTTCATCTCCTTGGAAAGTAATTAGGGACATGATGAGAAGATTTGGACAGTGAACGTATTTTTGAATCAGTGAGATGAATCACCACAGATCATGATAGGAGGAATGAAATGTGTGTGTGTGTGTATGTGTGTGTGTGTGTGTGTGTGTGTATATATATATATATATATATATATATATATATATATATATATAAGAGCCGTGACTCACTGAGAAAATGACATAGGTCAGAGTGCGTATCACGCAAAATATATGCCACTGGCATAGTGTCAGAGTAAGAGACAAGAGTATCAAGGAATAGGAAAGAAGTGTAGCAGTCTCTTAACACTGAATATCCCAAAAGGTCACAAATAAGGATACAATATTTAAGTTCTAACAGGAGTCAATAAATGTATACTTATAAGTGGCAATTGAAAACTAACGCATAGTAAAGACAGAAGAGAGTATAGCTTATTTTCAAGAAAATCTTAACTCACATGTGTCTTATCATTTATGTATGCACAGTTATGGTCATAGGGGAATGCGTAAAGATTTTATCCTATTCTCAAGGAGTTTACGAAACTCAATGTGTCAAGCAGTTGTTATCGTTATCATTCACACATTATCAAGATTTTAATTAAATCATTTAGATAAGTTAACTTTACTCATTTTCTTCCCTTTTATGGTAGTCATTGTGTAATGCAGTAAGACAAGATAAAGAAAATAAGGAAAATTACTTCATTAACGAAACAGCAAAACGCCGAAGCGCAATACAGACACAGAACAGAAAATAAAACATGAAAACCACTGACAACAAAATCAATGGATAGGAGAGGTAACGATAAACTAAAGAAAGACCAAACATCAAACAACTCAGAAGACTAGGGAAATTACCCATCAACCAGCCATCAGAATTCTTCTGCTTCATCAACCCTTTCACACCTTTCCTCAGCAGTAGCATCTTCTGGTCCAAGTATTCTGGCTAAAGTGATGATTTCAGCCCTATAGAATAACTCAAACATAATTTTTCCATAAGGTATGAAGGACTTGTGTTGATTTCTGGATATTTCAACACAACTCTTCAGATGATTGAAGATGGTTTGCGGAAGATTCACCCTGACATTGCACATCATGAAGTAGATAAACAGTCTATCATCATGAGTCAAGGAGCTTTTGGCCAATCCTCTGGGGCAAAAGTTTGTGAGCATTAGTTTAAACCACAGCTTTCCATCAGGGATGAGTCCTTCAGGATCATAGGATTCATACTTGTCTAGAGACATGTCATGAATCCTAATGAGATCTCCAATAAAGGAATAGTTCAGATGGAATTCATCAACAGTTACTCCTGACTGAACACAGTAAATGGCTTGGGCAATGGAAGTAGGTGTTACTATAACTGGAACACCGAAAACGGAAGACCAAATAGAGTTGTTGTCTTCACCAATCCTTGCATATTTCCAGAACTCTTTTACCATCACAGGATAAATGGGTCCATGCAGACTTGCAAAGTATCCTGGCCATCCTTGGATTTGCATGCTGGTGGAAATGCTAATACCTACATCTTTGAGTCTAGGGAAACATGGTCTTTTCTCGTTAATGACCTCAAGGGTTTCTTCATTACCGGTGAAGGTTTTGATAGACATGGTGAGAGCAAGGAGGATAGAAGTAAATAGCAAGTAGAGACTAATGAAAAGATATGAGGAGAAGTGTGGTATTTAAAGAGAGCAAGGAGTGATGGCCATAAATAGCAATAAAGACTGGATGAATTGAGACGAGAGATTCATCATTTCTAATACAAGAATAAGGAATGATGAAGGAGTGCATCGGTCTCCAAAAGATTATAGAATAGTATACGTTATTGATATTATGACATCAGTCACTTAATATGAATAGGTGTATACTTAAAAATGAAGGGGCACGATCTGACCAAGAATAATGAAGGGAAGACAAGTGTTAAGTTTCAAAAAATTTGTCTTACATGCATCTTTATGAATGTCTACTGAAGAAGGAAGACGTAAAGATTTAAACAGTTATCAAGTAAATTTTCAAAACCTAAGCATTAAACATGATGTTAGGAAGTGATAGGTAAAAATTACTTGAAACCTAATCTCACAAAATCACAACGCTCGAGGTGTCTTTTGACACGCTTTGATATCCTCAGAGTTTTGGAAAACCAAAAGGTTTCCATCAGATCAGAGATACTTCTGACAAAGCATCTTCTGATAACTGAGGTTTAAAACAATTACTTCCTAGTTTGAATAAGAGTCTGATATCTTCGGATTCTGACTAAACACATCTGATTCTGATGAAATCTTACTTCTAAACAATGATCCATTTTCAGATGCTTCAGAATAAATAGAACTCTATTTTCAGCAAAGGGTTTTGTGAAAATATCAGCCCATTGATGGTCTGAATTTTTAAATTTTAAACATAAAATTCCCTTCTGAATATAGTCTCTATGTGCTTAGTCCTAGAACATAAGATTAGATTCTTATTTAAACAGATAACAACAGTATTATCATAAAGGATAAAAATGTTACTCTCATTTATCTGATGAATTTCTAGTCGATTCTCCATCCATAGCATCTGAGTATTGCATAGAAACACGGATATGAACTCTGCTTCTGTCGTTGAGAGTGCACTTGTTGATTGCTTCTTGCTTGACCATGAGATCCGATTCTTCCAGAGAACTTGACAGCTTCCAGAGGTGCTTTTTCTTTCAATCTGTCTCTTGCGTAATCTCTTCCTTTTTCCATAATTCATGTTGGATGCATTGAAGTCTTAGCTGGTGTATGCTCCATCATGTTGAATTTCTTCATAAGTTCTTTTGGATACTTGTTCTGATGAATGTACGTTTCTTATGATCTTTGATCAATTTGAATTCCCATAACGAATCTGAGTTCTTCCATTAGACTTATCTCTAATTCAACCTTTCTCATCATTCCTTGTTTCTGAACACCCATTTAGTTCCAACGACGTGGACACTTTTTGGGTTTCTGAACAAGATCCCAGACGTCATTTCTGGTGAATTAATTGAGTTCTTCTTGTAAGACCAGAATCCACTCATTTTCTTTTAGAGGTACATCAACTGATGTTGACTCTATCAGAGATAATCCACACAGAAGAATTTCTTTAGAGTGTCTGAAGGATGAGCTAGTTCTGACTTGATTAGCTTTATCTCCCAGAATCAATTGTTTAGAATGAAAATTCTTTAATCTATTCTTCTTCTGATGAGGTGAGTTGTTCTCAGCTTCTGATGAGGTTGTATCCCGATCTGGAAGAATTTGTTTATTTGTCTGCTTCTCTTGAATCTTCTACTTCTTAGATTCTGATAATGTGATCTTCATATCTGCAACCTTTTCAACTAGCTTTGACTTTTCAGAGTCAAGCTTATCATTGAATCTAACATGAATTGATTCCTCTACAATTCGTGTTTCTGTGTCATGGATTCTGTAGCTTTTTAGATCATTCAGAATATCCCACAATAAACACTTTGAGCAACGAATCCAGAGTCAAATGATTTCTTCTTTCTAGTTTCCTTAGAAACAAACGAGGCTTCCAGGCTTAAGTTTCAGACTCTGAAACATATACCTCATTCTCGTCATGAGTCGGGAGCAACTACTGTTCAGTTACCCTAACTAATATTTCAACTGAGCTGCTAAGGATATTTCTGAGTCTGATTCTGATGATTTTCTGTCTTCTAGTTCTCCAGAAACTTTATCTTCAGTTGTTGCTACCAGCGCAACATTTGCTTGTTCTTCATCAGATTCTTTTCCTTCAGAATCAGAGCTGTCCTAAATTGCCATTTAGAATCTTCTTCCTTCGGAGAGGTTCTTCTCAGGCTTCTTAACCTTTGGACACTCATAGCAGATAACTTCCTTTTCCGAGTTATGCTTCTTCTGTTCAGAAGATTACTCTGAGCGGCCTTTGATTCTTCTGAAGTTTCCTTGCATATGCTTCCAGAGTTTGCTGATTCTTCTGATGTCATCTTTTTCATATGTTTAGCAGTTGAGTAATCTTTGTCCAAAACTTTGAGTTCTGCATTGCATTTGAAGCTTTGATGACATGGTCTCAACTATGTCATCATCCTTCATTTTAATGCTTCATAGTTTTGGATTAAGGCAAGCGCATTTGTCTTCTTACTTTGAGCATTTCCTTCATGAATCATCTTAAGAGAATCAAAAATAGATTTGGCATCATCTTCTTATACCTAGTATAAGAGATAGCGTTTAGCACTATGATTCTTGTTGTCTCGTGATGATTCTTAGAATCTTTCTTCTGTTTGTTTGTTATATCACATCTGGATATTTTAGCTCATGTAGCATCAACTGGTGATTGTACCCAACGACTACCAAATCCCAAAGATCTACATTATAACCAAGAAAGAAACTTTTTTATTCTGCTTTTCAATAGTCAAACTTTTCACCGTCAACGACTGGTAGTTTGATACTGTGTTGATCTTTCTCTTCAGTAGTGGTATTTAGCAGAACTACCATGTTATCTCACACATATACTGGATCGGTACTGAACACTGTTAAATGCTGATAAAACATTTATCGCAATCAGAACCGGAGCTCTGATACCAATTAAAGGTGTGAGAAAAACGCAAGAAATGGGGGGTTTGAATTGGGTTTTCCAATTTGAAAGCTTTTTATGAAACTCAAACAAAGATCATAAATAAACTAACAATAAGAAAGACACACGATATATCCTTGTTCACTTGAAAACTATCAAGCTAATCCAGTCCATCCGCCAAGGTGATTTTGCCTTAGACAAGGACTTAATCCACTATAACCAAATCTGATTACAATTGCACGAGCCAACTACTGGTGACTAACAACCTCTAAGACTCGCCAGTCCTAGACTTCTTAAGAATTCTGACCCAACTGGTTTCTTAAGGAATACAACGCACAAGCCAACTGCAAGTGACTAACAACACTAAGACACACTGCCTTAGTCTCCCTAAAAATTCTGACTAAACTGGTACTTTAGGGAACGCAAACAACTGTCTGCTACAAGGTTTGTTTACAATAATAATGCTTATACACAAGCAGGGTAAACATACATTTTAAGCTCAATCTAACTTAGAGAGAATCTACAGTAATTACATTCTTCTTATTTGTATTGTGGTGCTTTACTACTCACTCATAAGTTTTTCATTTCTTGAGTTCTTTCTTCATATACACCAGAATCTGACACTTCTTCTTTTACACTGAGTATTACATTGTTTGCTACTCACTTCACACTTTCATGTTTTCGCATGCATTTTCTCTTTCACGCTCATGCTCATCAGCATCTCATATTCAATCATGTTTTCGCATGCGTTTATGCTCTTACGCTCATCATCAACATCTCATGCTTATTAGCTTCTCATACTCTTCAACATTTCTTCGTTGAGTGATCAAGTCTATATATATAGCCAGAAAATAGATCCGTTGGAGAGCAGATAAGTAATATCGTAAGAGTACTGGTGACTTGAAATAATGCCGTTATGCTGGGTTGAAAATCGTACAATGAAGTCGTCCTTTGTACCAACAAATCAGGGTAGTGAAGAGGAACATGCTTTATCGATACTATGTAATATTTTTCCAAGCAAACGTTTCATCTTCTTCTATTCATCAGAGGCTTCTGAATTGATTTGATTGAAGCATGATCAGAAGAATGAATCATTGGGTCTTCAGAGTCTTGAGTCTTCAGAGTCTTCAGCACTTCTAGTTTAGAACCCTTGGTTATCGGAATACTTAAGTCTTCAAAGTCTTCAAAACTTCGTTCAGCAGAACCTTGTCTTCAAAATCTTCAGCACTTAGTCTTCATAACCCTTAATCTTCAGAATCCTTAAGTCTTCAGAGTCTTTAGAACTTCGTTCAGTAGAACCTTGTGTTCAGAATCTTCAGCACTTAGTCTTCAGATGTTAGCGACCTCAGAAGCAATACAGGCTTCATAAATAGATCATCGGAGTTATACTCAGAGACTAGATCCAAGAGACGTTATAACAACAACATAGTGTCTTCTCAGAATCTTCCTGATGCACAGTAGATTAGAACTAATTCTTGCTTCTTCACATAGAAGTAACCGTAGAAAATATCTGAGTGACGTAGCACAGGGTCTTTATCAGAGTTAGAACCTGTTTGTTAAAACCTATCAGAATAACAAACGTTAGAGCACCATAATTGTTGTCACACAAATACTCTATTGTTATCATCAAAACATCAAGACAAGATGCAGAACCAAATCTTGTTCTAACAAATAGGAATTGGCATATGATACATAGAAATGTAAAGTCAGCTTTTCTGAATGGTTCATTACAAGAAGAATTTTATGTGTTACAACCTCCTGAATTTGTGAAAGAAATTAAAACAAAGAAGGGATGGTGCACAAGTTGCATTGGGCCTTGTATGGGATTAAATAAGCTCCAAGGGCATGAAATCTGAAAATTGATTCATTTTTCAAGCATCTGGGATTCAAAAAAATGTGAAATGGAATATGGTGTGTATTTGCAGCATGCTAAAGAAGGAAATGTGATTCTGGTGTGTCTTTTTGTGAATGACATACTTTTGACAGAGAGTTGTACTTTTGAGATAAACAAGTTCAATATGGTGCTGACAAATGCATTTGATATGACTGACCTTGAAAATTTGGTATATTTTCTAGGGATGGAACATTTACATTTCATGCTAATAGATGATATGTTTGTTTTAGTCTTAAAAATGGTTTTTTTCTTTGTACTTTAAAATTAATTTTTATGATATTTTTTAAAATACTAAAAGTTATTTTAAAATTATTTTTCTAATATATACAATTAATTTTTAACAATTTATAATATAAATGTACATTATTGAAAATTAAACATAGTCAAAATAACATAATTTTGTAAAAAAATGTTTTAAAAATGATTTTTTTAAACCTTTAAAAATTAGCTTTATATTTAATTGATTTTTTTAAACTTTGAAATTAAAAAAAATATATAATAAAGTAATGAAATAAGTAAAAAATATTTAACCTAATGTTTTATTTTAGCATCAAAAAATTTTGTGCAAAATATCTTTTAAATGAGAATATGTATATTTCTTTATATTTTTTTTCATAGTGCGATGTAAATTAGGGTTGTTCGCTGTTTAGTTTGGGATGATTGGTTAAAAAATCTTATCCAACCCGATTCAATATCATAAATTTTAATTTTAATTTTATTTTTTGAATATACAAAATTATAAATTATTTTTTTTATTATTATTATAAAAATATTAAAAATTAAAAAATTTGATATAATATATAACATATAATATATTTAAACTTAATATTAAAAATGAGAATGATAGATTATGATAGAAACAAATAAAATAATAAAAATAAATAGATAAATCAAATTAATGAACGTTATTTAAAATAAGTATTATCAAATGATAAATTAACACATAACACACTGATAAAAAATAATTAAATATAAAAGTATATACACATGGCTCGATTCAAATTACATCTCTTTTTGAATATCAATCTATAATCTTTTTTTTTAATAAGCAAATATATTCCAAGGATACAAAGGGGTATCCTAACCCGCATACAAAAGGTCCACCCAAAAATCACCTTACATAAAATCACAACGTGACTTGAACCAGTCATAATAATTACAAGTAAAACCTATATTACGTCTACCTATTCAGATCCATGAAAGAAAAATAATCTTATGAACCACAAGATCGTCATCCCAAATATCGTCGCAAAACATAATATTGTTCCTCCATAACCACAAAACCCAATAAATTATAACCCACATACCCATCGCTTTCTTCAAGTCAACACCAAGGAAGTGTAAGGCGACAATTCAATCTCTACAGTGAAAAAGGATGTTACCAGAAGGAATCCTCTTAATGCCCAGCTAGTCAGAAATGCTGTGTCACACCTTAATAGAATTGTTGCAAAAGAAAAAAAGATGAACAAGAGTTTCATCGGTATCAAAACATAGAGGACAAACCTTGTCGTGATTATTTGATATAATACCACGAGCAAATAAGTTGTCCCGATTTGTAGTTTTTGTTTGAATCGAATTGCTTGTGGACACCCTTATATTAACTAATTATTTATATTTATAAATTAAAAATATAATAATAATAATAATAATAATAATAATAATAATTTTCAAAATAGTTTTCGTGAAATTTTCTTTTAAAATAATATTTTTCAATAAAAAATACTTGTAAACTCAACAAAGTATTTATTAATATTTTATCTTTAGAACATTGTTCCAAGATATACATATATATCCAAAGTTTATAAATAATATCTTAAAACTCAATAAAACAAGAACATGCTAAAATGAAATATCTTTCTAATAATAATATTTTTCTGTCAAAACAAATATTATCTTTTGGTGCAATATAATATGGGTAATGCTAAGTCGTAATCTAACGGCACATGTTAAGAAACATATAATTTTCAAAATAAATAATTTACATTTGACTCTTAATATGTGCCTTTAAAACACATGTTACATTACCCGTATAATATTTGCACTATTCTTCTGGATTAGATTTAGTGCAGAAGTTATTGCAACAAGAATCAAACAATTAAGTGGTTTAGTTGAGTGTAAACAGAAATTGATCAAGAATTGTCTCCCACATAAATGATGATTTAGTGGTGTTAACTGAAACAATGCAAAACTATGTTGTCCTTGAAAATTAAAATTAACATCAATGTAAACTTAATTCAATGCGTTTATTTTTATTTTTTATTGATAATAGTATTCGTACAACATAAACTTGTACAAAGGCATAGAACTAGATTAGAGTGTATTTGTTTGGCAACAACATAGCTGTCCTTGACAACTGCCACTACTCGAACCTCGTGCTTGACATCTCTGTGAACAATCATCATTAGCTGATGGACAACCCTGTAAATCAAAACAATCAACTGTTGTATCGTCACTCATAATTTCTTCATATCTTCTTGCACCACCTACAATCAATACAAAGAATTTTTATATTGAGACGGTGTTTGTGGCATCAACTATAGAGTAAATTATTTTGAAGAAATAGGTAGAGAATAAGTAAGTGTGTTACCTGGATGCAAAACTAAAGCAATGCAAAGAATTGCAATGAAAAAGTGTACTCGGTTGATGCCGATAGCCATGTTCTCTTGAATGATGAATGGAGAAACCGGGTAACTATTTATATAACAATTATGCTTTTTTTTTTATTAAAATGGTAACTATAAAAAATTTGTATAATTGACCAGAACTAAAAAAGAACTATGTTAAAAAAATAGTATATTTAAAAAAAGAAACTGTACATGATAATAAAGAATATGTTTATTTTATTCTTAAAAAATATATTTTCTTTTTGAAATTTTAAAATAATTTTTATGACTTTTTTTTCAAAATATAAAAAATAACTTTAAAATCATTTTATATAACAATTAGAGTTTAATAAATATGCATCGTTGTTGTAATTTTTTTTTACATAATCGTCCAATAAAAACCACCAATTTACTAAATCGTCTAAATTGCTTTAAAATATCATAATGATTTAAAAGGATGCTTGTCGTTCATTGGATAATAGTATACAATTATTTTATAACATTTTTCTATTACAACTATGTTTGACTGTAATAAATTAAAAATATAAAACAAAGTAATTGTGTTTTACATATGGATATTATATTTATCAAAAATTTGTAAACTAACAATAATAAAAAATAATACCATGTTAAAATAGAAATAATATTTTCAAAAAAGGAACTGTTCATGCTAATAAAGAATATGTTTGTTTTCATCTTTAAAATAGATTTTTCCTTTTTATTTTTAAAATAATTTTATGAAAATTTCTTTTAAAATACTAAATGTTATTTTTTAAATTATTTTTATATTTTAAATAACTAATTTTAACATTCTATAACATAAATGTTCATTATTAAATATTTTAACCTACGGACTTTAATATTGTCGCATGGGTGTCGACTTATGGAATGGATGTGTTGACTTATAGATGAGAAAATTTGTCTATAGGTCGACCTGTGGATGTATGTGTCGACGTATGATGCAATTTTTCACAAAAAGGTTTTATTCATCCATTTTTTATGCATGAGACTTTTTTCAAGTTGTTTCCAAATGCTTATATGCTTCAAAATGTTAAGATGCACTTTTAGAATTAGAGGATATGGTGCAATATACATTACCGCTAAAATATCCTAGTTTTAACACCATGCAAAATACATATAACGAAAATTTTCACTCACAAAAATAACAAAATTTTTAAAAACTGCATGATTTGCACAAGAACTAAGAAGAACGGAGAAAACTGTAGCTTGAACAAAAAGCTTCCAGTATTCTATGGACAGAATTTAATCGATAATCGATTCAAATGCATGTGTTGTTTGGATATCAATATGTTCTTGATCTCGTCAAAGATGGTTACACTGCAGTTGCAAAAAATGCAGAAGAAGCGGAAAGAAATGCACAAGGTGAAACAAGGAAGAAGGATCAGAAGACATTAGTCTAAATTCATCAGTGTGCAGATACAGAGGTGTTTGAAAAAATTATTCATTCGACGACGGCAAAGGCGGCGCGGGATACACTAGTGTGGTGCTATGATGGTGACGCATTAGTGAAGATGGTGACGTTGCAGTCCTTATGCAAGCAATATGAGAATCTCAGCATGAAGAACAATGAGAAGGTGCCTGATTAAATCTCGAGAGTAATTGTGTTCACGAATGATATGGAGTCTTATGGAGAAATGCTCTTTGAACAAGTAATCATTGAAAAGGTACTGAGATCACTTACTCCTCAGTTTGCTTATGTCGTTGTAACCATAAAACACTTTAAAGACACTAGAAACATGGGAATTAAATAGCTTTGGAGTAGTTTAGAGGCACAAAAGTTGTGTCTAACTAAAACAAAATATGAAAAAGGAGATAGAATAGGCTCTAAAAGCTCAAACCCTGAAAGCTTTTTCTAGAAAGAAGAACCGAAAGCGATTATGGCTAGAGAACAAGAAAAAGTATGGTGGTGGTGTTCAGACGTCAGAACTCTCAAATTATAATAAGAAACATCATAATGTTCAAAAGGAAAGGAGAATTATGATGGTGGTGCAGTAAGTTTTGTCATTTTGCTGCTGATTGTTGGTCAAACAAGGTTACCAAAGGTGAAAAAGCCAACATAGTCGGAGGAGATTCTGATGATGAACCTATGATATTGATGGCATATAAGAATGTACGTGGATCAATGGTAGACTGGTGGTATATGGACACTAGCTCCTCATATCACCTAACAAGAAACAAGCAGTGACTGATTGATTTAGACCCTAGTAAAAGGACAAATATCAAATGTGTTGATGATCAGTATATGAATAATAAACGAATGGGAAATGTCATAGTGAAATTGAACAATGGAAAAACTGTACTGATCAAGGATGTATGTTATGTTCTTCGCATGAATAGTAATATGATGAGTGTAGGTAAGCTGATTGAAAAAGATTTTACGATAACCAAGAAGGACAATCTCTTGAAGTTGTATGATTGTAATTAGAAGCTGATTATGCAGTCTAAACATGAAAGAAATAGGACATTCAAAGTGAATGTTGCAACATCATACACTTAATGCCTTGGTGCAAAAAGTGCTGAAGGGGAAAATGAGTTGTGGCACAAAAGATTGGGGCATCTGAACTACAGAGTGCCATGATGGTGGACTCTGAACCTATCAGCATCAATGAGGCTCTCAAAAAGAAGGTGTGGGTGACCACCATGAAGGAAGAGCTTGAGGCCATTGAAAGAAACAAGACATGGGAATTGATTATTCTACCTCAGAGCAAGAAATCCATCAATGTGAGATGGGTTTTCAAGATAATGTTGAAGCTAGATGATCTAGTTGATAAGCATAAAGCAAGTTGAGTAGATAAAGGATTCCTACAAAAGTATCATTTAGACTAGTTTGAAGTGTTTGCACTTGTAGCTAGACATGAAACTATAAGGTTGGTTATTGCTATAACTAAAAATAGGAATTGGCATCTAATGCATATTGTTGTACCCCAAATTTTTCCCTTAGATCCATTGATCTTTTGCATATCATTCTAGGTCAATCATGCTGCACGACTAACTTTTTTTATCAGGTCTTTGTTCATGTTTGTTTCTTTTATCAGGTTTATCTTGAGGAGGTTCAAGGAGTAATTGATCAATATATTTTTGGTTGGAGCATTGAATCAAGCAAGTCCCCAAGAGATGCCTCCATAACCCTAACCTCATCATGACCAAAATTTCTACTCATTTTATCTACCCTCAATTGTCACCTTCATTTTCTAAACCTATTTCATTAACCTTTTCATTTTACCAACTTTATTCCAATTGTTTAATCTAATTCTCCTAAACCTCATTTAATCCTAATCATTTCCAAATCATCCATTATTATTTATTTTTCCCAATCACCTTTGCTTATGCAAGACCATTTTATTTCCTAAGCCTATATTTGATAACCCATCGTAACCAAAAAAAAGGAAAGGAAGGTGTTACAAATTATCAGATTTATTTTCATTGCCAAGTGACCAATAGGAATCAAGTATGGATACGTTGACTTTTCAACCCAAGCATCAGCCAATGGAAATGTGCCAGATTGGAAAGGAAGAACTCAGCATTATTTGAAATCCATCCGTTCACAAAACCATTCAATCCTTGGTACAAAATTATTTTGAACTCTCTAAAGACCATTTCCTTTTTGAGCTCTCAACGGTTTGCCTCAATAAAATTGATTATGAAGATTTGCTTATCTTGGCATTCATCTTGACACCACCTGCAAGATGCTTTCTCAATCCCAAGACCTTGCCTTATTTGATGCCCTCTCAGTAACACCAGAGGGAGAGTTCTGAAGACATGCATGAAATGGTGAAGATGACCATGCAGCATCTGCTTACTTTGGCACGGCATAAGAGTGTCTGTCTCCAAGAGCTGTAGAACGTTGTATTTCAAATTGCAAACCCTAGCTCCAACCATGCCCACCAAGAGTTTTGAAACTTAACCCGGCCCATCAAGCATCCTATATAAGGAGCTCGTCTATAGCTCTCAGAAGGACAATTAACATCAACATTACAACAACATTTTTCACAAAACACTTCTCACAAAATTGTTAAAGCTTCTGGTGCACGAGCAAGAGAGAGGAAGAGTAGTTTCAGCATTCTGGTTCAAGCTCGGAAAGTTCATCACAAGGCGAGGAAACAGTGGACTTGCTCCACTAGGTATCACCTTATCTCTTTCTACTCTTATGCATGATGGTTATGTGATACATGTTGTTATCATTTTTGTTCCATTACTGTCTGGTTTTTATGGTTATTTTGCTTCGTGTTTGAATATCATGCTATCATATGCTATCGTTTGATTATCGTGTTGCTGTGAAAAATCATCATGCTGGTTTTCATTTTGTGTAATTTAATCGTGTTCGGATTCGTCTGGTTTTGTTCGTGTTCGTGAAATAAAATAGAATGAATGAGAACTGGGTGGCGCTCGCCGTGTTTAGTTTGGTGGCTCCCGCCACATAATAATAATAATATATAACACACACTCACACCAAAATAAAAAAAGGAAAAAGTGCACATGTGGCGCCAACCATGCTTATGCATGGCGCCAGCCACTCCATGACCATGGCGCAAGCCACCCTCCCTTTAGGGGAAAAGGTGGCGCAAGCCACCCTTCTTGTGGCTTCTATTTCTTTTTTTATTTTTGTTGTTTTTTTAACTATTATCTTCCATTTCTTTTTCATATGCTTTTAAATAATTCATAACAAAACAATGAGTTCTGTAGACTTATTTTTTTCAACTATGATTCTTAAATATTATAACCTGTTCTTTAAGCATGCCATAATTTGTGAATGATATTTGAACATTACTGCATGAAATTTACCGTAAATTCTTGTCTGTACTTTTTTGCTTCTGTTTGCTATGTTGCATGATTCCAATGACTTGTTTTTCAACTGTGAGAATGTCTTTCTGCTATGCTTGACATATTAATGTGCTACTATTGTTAAATAAGTTATTTTGGGAGCATGCTTTAATTTGTGAAGTTTGGTTGGACATTGCTTACTGGCTGTATCATGAGGATGCTTGTCTGTACTTTTTTTTGTTTCTGGTTGTAATCTGTATGATTCCAATGCTTTCGTCTTCAGCTGTAAGAATATCTTTTCTACTATTGCTTAATGTATTCATGTGCTACTGTTTTTTAATTGAATCACTGTGGAAGTATGCTGTGTACTAAACTTTGTATCCCTGGTTCTTACAAACCCTTGCCATGAAAATGTTGTTTGCTTATGTGCTCTGTTTGAAATCACATGAGTTAATTCTTTTGTTTCTGTTTGCTTCCATGCAATGATTGTCATGCTTGTGTGACTACTGTTTGTGAATTGATTATTCTATGAATGTATTTGGTTTATGAAATTCTGTTCCTGACCTCAATATAAGTCTTGCCATGGAACTATTGTTTGTTTTGTTCTCTGTTAATGAGTTACATATTTTCAAATGCCTCAGTTCCAATTGTGAATGCTTCTCTGCCTTATATGCTTCACTGCATGACCACTTGCACTCACTGTTTATGTTCATTTCATGATTAAATGCTTACTGTTTGGATATTATTGAACTCTTATATTTCATATACTTCAACTCTTTGTAACTCTTATTTATAAGATGTTATTTCCCCCCATTCCTAAGGAAGGTGAAATATGTTGACTCATAAGTCATTGACCTCCCACCTTTAACCTAAGTAACCTCTTAGGAGAAAACTTTATTTCTTGGCCTCATCAGACCCATAGAAATCACAACTAGCTTTAGGAAGGAGTTTTTAAACTCTTAGTGATATTCATCATAATGAATCATCACTTTTCCCACTGACTAAAACTTCAACATATGACCATTATAATTTAGATTTATAGAGTTCTTAAACTCTACAATGAGCTTGTACTCATTTCCCCTCTGAATATTGACCATAGTCAATCATTCAGTAGAAGTAGAACTACGCATACTCTGATTCTACACCCAAGGATACGTAGGCGTAAGGTGCGATGCCTTGTCGAGTATACTTAGATACTAATCCCTAGGGTTTTCAACCTTTAGCATAGAACCTTTAGCAAACATAAGGTAACCTAAACAAGAGACTCCCGTAGAGTACTACGGACGTTTAGGGTGCTAATACCTTCCCTAGGCGTAACCAACCCCCGAACCTTAGATCTCCCCCTTTTAAGTTTTTCTAAGGATCTTGAACCTTTCCTTTGGATAAATCAAAGTCGGTTGTAAAAGAAATATGATGCAAGTTAATTCATAGCTTGTTATTGTCATACCCCAAATTTTGACCACTAAGATTTCCCATCATTGTGCAAATCATCATCACAATATGGATGAACCATCATGCCTCACCAAATGCCTCAAAGATGGGTGAGCATCCACTACAATCAAAATTAGGGTTTCAAGCCCTCTCTGAGCTTTAGACAAAGGCTCAATCAAGAAATGACTTGATTTTCAACTTGTCTAATCTCTCAAACATCCTCAAAGGATCAAAAGGACTCCCACTTCAAGGATTAAGCATAAGGTTTCTCCCTTCTAGGTGGATCAAGCCTCAAGATCGCCAGTGCACCAAATTAGGGTTTTGATCACCCAGGGCCTCCAGATGAAACGTTTCATCTGGGCACAAGCCATTGATCCAAAACATAACCTAATATACTTCATGGAACCTCATGAACCCATGCATCAAGTCAATTTTGCCTCAAGGGATGCATTCATCAAAAATCAGGAATTAGGGTTTCTTGACCTAATTCACCCCTAAGTTGACTTTTGGGGAAAATCATGAGTCAAGACCTCAAGAGATGATTTGAGGGTCTCTAACATACTATATTGATCCATTTGGGACAATGGATTAATCCAAGAAGTTTGAGCAACAAGTCTCAATTCCATCTGCACCACAATTAGGGTTTTAAGGGAAAAGTCAACTGTAACTTTGACTTTTGACCAAGACATGCTCCCAAACCCTAATACATGATTTAATATACCCTATGACACCCATGGAACATGTCCATCAAGTTTGATTTAGGTCAAGGACATGATTTCCTGAAGAATTGCACAGTTTGGAATTCATCTGATAAAAAGTCAACTGTGCACAAAAGTTAACTTTGACTTTTTGAGATTTTTCACCAAAATGGATTTTTAACCCTAAAATGATGTTAATGTATGATTTGAATCATCATTCATCAAGAAAAATCAAGAAAAGTAAGATAACTTGTAAAAGGGGTAACCATAAAACTTAGAAATTTTTCTAAGTTAAAAATAAAGTGGCAAGGGTACCAACTTTGAAGGACCATAACTCCTAAACCACAAGGCCATTTTTTCTCATCCAAAGATGGATTTGTAGCCCTCATTATCACCTACAAAAACTTCAACTACAAGTCATTCCAATTCATTAAGGATTTTGAGTTGTGGAGTGATCAAAGTGGCTGAAAAGTGAAAATGTCACTTTTTCCAACACTTAGTGAAATTTTCACTAAGTCAGATTCTGCCTCACTTTTTGCCAAATGTAGGGGGATTTTTCACTTGGAATCAAAAGAGATCAAAACCAAACTTGTTCAAACAGTTGTTGTATCATGTAAGAGCTTTCCAAAATGGCCAAGAACATTGCCAAATTCAACTTACACCATGAGATATGACATTGGCAAGTTACCTTGCTGAAATCTGTCAAGGCAAGGCAGAATTTGCAACTTTGGTCGATTTGCCAAAATCAGCCAAATTCAATTGCTCCTATCCACTTGGACACCTCAGAGGATTGAATCTAAAGGGGACAATCACTGAGCCAAGCCTCCAAAGTCCATGGAACAAGAAATAGCATGTTGAACCTAGAATGGCCAAAATAGGGACAAGACTTCAAATTTGGAATGAGGCATTCAATGGAACCATCAAGGTGGCATGGACTGAGCCATTCTCATCTGAAATCAGTCAAGACTTATCCAAGACCAAGGGGACCAAAGCCCTGTGCCCTAACCTCTAGTCAATGGCTAGAGGAGACTTGCATTTCCATTGGCCAACATTGAACAAATCTACTTACCAGCTGCCATGCACTATTCCTTGCAAAACAAATTTGCTCTACTATAAATAGAGCTCAATTGTGGTCAGTTTGAGGACACCAAAGCCATCTAACAGATGCTTTCCTCAAAATCTCTTCTTTCACTCCAATTTTGCCTTCTAAGGCAAGTCACTATCGGGTTTTGAGTTTGAGAGCAATTCCAATCAAACCAATCACTCACACACCTCACATACATCACATATGAGCTGATCAAACACTTAGATTACTTCTGAAACATCAATTTCCCAAAATCACCAGCTGGTTGCTCAAGGTTTTAACCAAAGTCCAGCTGAGGTACCACAAAATGATCCAGCCAATTTCAATCAAGTCCAACCATCCAAACACAATGCATAGGGTGTAGGGAAGCTGTTCAGATCATCACAACTCATCTGTAACACCTCCAGATCAAAAATCACTTTGAACTTGCTGTCACGGCCTAGAGGTAAGCACATGCTTGGTCATCTCTCAATCTATGCATATTTCCTCGCACAATAATTTGGCCATATGTTCATAATCATGCATGGAATGTTTTCCCTCAATTAATTGCATTGTTTGAATCGTGTATCAAAAATCCTAGCCTTCATGCAGATATTAGGGTTCTTGAGGTCTCTTCGTGATTTCTTGTTGTATGTTTAATTTAAATGAAATTAAAGTACATAGACATGATCGTGAGGTTGAGGCGAGCATAATGATATGTGGATTGCATGATATGATTACGTATTCATGGAGATTGGATAGAAAATGCAAATCTGAGAAACCAAGAACACGCGCGTGTTCTTCAGCTTGTTCTTGGCGCCTTTTTCACAAATTCAAATATTTGAAATTTGTGATTTTGTTTAATTGATTCAAAAATTAATTTCTCTCCGAGTTTTAATGATTTTGAGTTGATTCTTTTTTTAATAATTCACAAAAATGGTAAAATATTTTATTTCATCAAAAAATCCCAAAAATATTATTTTATTTCATATAATTGATATTTTTGTAAAGAATTAATATTTTGATTGTTTTTGGCATTTTAAATATTTTTTCTACATTGATTTTGCAACTTTTAATGCTTTCTAATTATTTTGTAGGCCAATACTTAATTTTTGAAGCATTAATCCAAGATCACAATTTGTTTTCCATGTGTTAAACAATTTTTGATCATTTTAATTGAATTTTTATTCAATTAAATAAATTTTGAAAATGAATTAGGGTTTTGGATTAATTCAACCCTCATAAATCATTTTCAAAATCATTTGGGCCTCTTGAGAGAGTGTAAGACCCATCCCCCCTTGTACAAAAACTTTTTGGGCCTCATTCATTGTATAAGTCCCTCTGTACAAGTAAACGGCGCGATCGTCGCCTTTTTTAAAATAAACCTGGGCCTACCCTCGAGTAGTAAGACCCATTTCTTTTCTTTCAAACTCTTTAGGCCTCTAATAGAGTGTAAGACCCAATCCTTTTTTTGACCAAATCATTTTGGGCCTCAATATATTGTATAAGTCCCGATACCGTCAAAAATAAACACCGCGATCGTCGCCCTTTTCAAAATAACTCTTGGGCCTCTCCTTGAGCTATAAGACCCATTAAAAACACTTTGGGCCTCTATTAGAGTGTAAGACCCAATCCCCCTTTTAACCAAACAATTTTGGGCCTCACTTATTGTATAAGTCCCTCCACGTTAAAAGAAAACCTCGACGCGATCGCCATTTTTAAACGAAAAATCATTTGGGCCTACCCTCGTGTTATAAGCCCCACTCTTTTTCCTTTAAACCTTTTTGGGCCTCTTGAGAGAGTGTAAGACCCATCCCTTTGTACAGAAAACCATTTTTTGGGCCCCAGTCACTTGTATAAGTCCCTCTATACAAAGTCAAACAGTGCGCTCACTGATAAAACCCTGGGCCTCTCCTTGAGCTGTAAGCCCCAAATCTTTCTTTTACAAAGCACTTTCTCCTTTGATTTTGAATATACTGTTGTTTTCAATCTTTCTTTGTTGAACAACTAACCAAACAGCATGGAAGCACTCCAACCGAGTAAGTGGTTATCGCTTTCGTTTACTGCTTTCATATTATAAACTGTATTATGGGGCTGCTCACTGTAAGTCTCCTTTCAGAAACTCATATCTACTGTGTAATAATAGTATAGATATTTCGAGTTTCCCCGGCAACTACGTCTAAAACTAGGTGACGCTGTTTCACTTATTCGTAGAAATAGACGCCTAGATTCCCAATAGGAGCACCAGATACAGTCTTCTCTTCGGCTGTCCTGCTTAGGAATCGTCAAGAAGCTCTACTCCCCAAGATGAATGTATTCTCCGTGAATGGCATCTTTGAGTTTCTTCCAAATTCTCGAACTTTCCTGACTTGATCTATTCCTTGTGGATAGCTTGCCTTGAATGTCTCGGGGTTTGGGTACCCACTACGGTCATAATCTTGGACCTTAACTAAGGAACCCTCTTTAAATGCTAAAAGTCGCTGGATAGTAAACCTCACACGTTTACCAGTGGTTTTTATCTTTAAAAGAGTTATCTCTCCTAATGGAAAGGAGATGATAGACCCACGGGCTTCTTAAAAGCATCGGCCTCCTCTTGGGCATTATACAAGGACCCACAGGCTTCCTAAAAGCAACCCCGCCTCCTCTTGGGCTTCGTACAAGGACCCTACGGCTTCTTAGAAGTATTCACAGCCTCCTCTTAGGCTTCGTATAATGATCTCTTCCTCCGGGAATGATAGCCTCCTCTTGGGCATTAGTACAAGGACCCGTCGGCTTCTTAAAAGTTTCCAGCCTCCTCTTGGGCTTCGTACAAATTGTCCCGACGACCTCCTAGAGGTATAGGAACAGAACTTAGTCATCTGCATAGAACAGTCCTTTCATAGAGTCTACTACTGTTTCTCACAGCATAGTACAAAATATAAAACTCTAGACACTGACAATCTAACTTCCTTGAGTCTCAAAGACATTCTCAAGTGACCCCTTCGTTAAATAGGAAGGAAACCCGCAGACTCGGACAGTCTCAATACCCTTTGGATTTCCAGTTTCCACAAAGAAAAGGAAACAACCCCGATCCTCAGATCTAACCCATGAGTACAGTGATGCTCATATAAGAACTGATTTTCTCTTTCAAAATTAGTATACTGGACCTGTCACTTAACTGACACAGTAAGCTTAGCCTTCTCTTGGGCTTTGTACAATGATTCTCCCCAGTGGAGTCAAACAACGTTTTAGCCTCTCTCAGGCTTCGTACGAGACACATAAAGACTCCCTCGTCGAGTTAAACAAATAATAGCCTCCATCTCGGGCTTCGTACGAGACACAAAGACTCCATCGTCGGGTCAAAAACTTTTAGCCTCTCTCTCGGGCTTTGTACGGGACACAAAATAGCCTCCTCTTAGGCTTTGTATAATGATTTTCCTAGCGGAAATTAGCCTCCTCTTAGGCTTTGTATAAGAAAACCACTGGTTGATCCAATCAACCTTTTAGCATCAAAGCTGTGCCTCGTTCACAGTACACAAACATCAACAACTCATTTCCCTTCATCTTATCGCTGTAAGCGGCAAGCCTCTGGATCATCTATATCCACGCCACTGTCCCTCTTTTAGCATGAGAAATTCCTAAGGAAAGATGGCATTGCTCTACACTGAGTTAAAGTCTTCTCCTTCAGGTTAAAACCCTTTCTTCGGAAATTATGGCATTGCTCGGATCCGCGTATCCCAGTTAAAGTAATTCTCCTTCTCCCCTCTTTAGAGATGACAAATTCTCTCTAAAAACCGAGGTCTGTCAGCTTCACGTCTTGGGCTTTGAACAAGACACAAATAGACCTTTCAGCTTCACATCTTGGGCTTTGAACAAGATACAAACCACCTTTCGCTTCACGTCTTGGGCTTTGAACAAGACACCAAAACACCCATTTCCTCCCATAGACTAGGAGGAACTACGAACGCTCTGATTTCCCTGTTTCGGTAAACGGGAATACGTAGGCATAAGATCGAAAGAAAAGATCTTAGCGAGTACAATCAACAAAAAACCCAAATCCCATATCTCCATCAATCAAAAGCAGTAATTCAAAAGCATCAGTCCTAACATCCTAACCCTTGTTCCCCGCCAGAAACCTTCTGCCCAGGTAAAAAGAAAGAAAACAGTATTGGCGAAAATACAAATAACCAGTACAAGGCCCCCCCACATTGATAGCATTCGTAACCTAACAGACCGCTGTTTAAACTCAGTATGCAAAGCAGGGTTAATTGGAGACATCTATTTCCCTTCCTTATTCAGCTCACAATAGGATAAAAAATGAATCGACCTGTAGTCAAAGTTCAAACCGCAGAGAGCGACCAGCGCTTAAGAACCGCGTCCAAAATCATTCGCTACAGAAAAAATGGCGCCCACCGTCGGGCTGATAATTCTTTCTTAAACGTTTAAGGTGAAAACCTTAGACAAACCTTTTTTTTCTCACCTCTTGTGTGAAAAACTACAGAGTGGTAACTCAGCCGGGGAGCCATTTCTGTCAGGAACTTAGGTTTCTTAGCTTTATAAGTCTAGGATGATTAGGACAAATATATATACTACTTTTCCTAATTGCTATATGTGTTTATTTTTCTGCTACTGGGAATGCGGGTGATGTCGTATGTGGAAAGAATGAGTATACACTTAAGATAAGTGATGGCGACGGGGTCGACCATCAACCTCAGTGGAGGCTGACCAACGCAACCCATTCACTCTTCTAGCCAATGGGCCAGTTGTTAAGTCTGAGAAGCTGAGGAGCTAAACCCTTTCGTAGTGCGAAAACTATCGGAAATAGTTGTTACGCGATACTACCCTCATTTGAGGCTGGTGATCTATTCTCGGTGAATGGCACTTACTCTAAGATTGCTCTACAACTCGCTGGCGATCCGCTTGTTGTCTTGCTTTCCTGGGAGGAGCTGATGATAATGAGTACAGGTACAAAAATCACCCTAGTATAAACCTTTGGGGATGGGTAGAGCCTTGACTTCATGACAACGACCCTTTGACCCCATGTTTTTTCTATGTTTTTGTGTGCTGCATTCATGCATCCATTTAATAAAACATTAAAACATTCAAAAAACTTCTCTTCTAGTCTCTCTGTTTTTCAAATTAAACTAAGACTGTGATTGCAAATATCAGAGAAAAAGATTGCATTAATGGATTTCGGTAGAAGGAGAACTCACCAGTATACCTTCAAGGTTCCAAAGCTAGAGGATTTGAGAAAGTTAGCGAGGATGATCGTTAACCCAGAGGCTTTCAGAGTCAAGCACGGTGGTTTGCTACCACTGTTAAGAGTCCATGTGATTAAGGGGATCATAGACGCGATCATTCAGTTTTACGATCCGGTTTATCATTGTTTCACATTCCCGGATTACCAGCTATCACCAACGCTGGAGGAGTATTCTCATCTGAGTGATTTACATATCACTGATCGAGCTCCATTTTCTGGACTGGAAGAAATTCCAAAGAATCAGACTATTGCAATAGCAATTCATTTGGACGAGTCTGAGGTCAGGACTCACATGACCACTAAGGGTGGCATCCAAGGTTTGCCAGCCCAGTTCTTGACAAAGAAAGCCCTGTACTTCGCTAGTATAGGGAACACGACTGCTTTTGAAAGCATCTTTGTCTTGCTCACCTACGGGTTATTTTTGTTTCCTAACATCAATAACTTCGTCGATATCAATGCTATTAAGGTTTTTCTCATTGGAAACCCTGTGCCGACTTTGCTCGCAGATGCGTATCATTCTGTACACTTGGGAAATTTGTACAGCGGAGGGGAGGTCACATGCTATGTACCTTTGCTCTAGAAATGGTTTATCTCTCACTTGCCCAAGTCTGCTGCTTTTTGGGATTGCAAGAGTGTCTTACGTTAGTCGCAGAAGATCATGTCTCTCACCAATTCCGATATAGATTGGTGTAATAGGATTTATGAGGGAATCAGAATCATTGACCGTTGTGGAAACTTCCCCAGCGTACCCCTCATAGGAACTAAAGGAGGAATCAACTATCATCCGACATTGGTTCTTCGTCAATTTGGATACCCGATGAGACACATCCCACTGGGTGTTCATCTGGAAGGTCTTTTCTTCAAAGAAGGAGAAAATGACAGAGCACTAAAGATGGAAATAGTGCAAGCTTGGAAACGTGTTCATAAGAAAGGACGAGAGTCTCTGGGAAAACCGGACTGTGTCTCGGTGGAGCCTTATCTCCATTGGGTACAAACTAGAGCTCTCAAGCTAAAGATGCCTTATCCTCGTTACGGAATTCTTCCACCGAGGGAAACTGTCATGTACTTCATGACGGAAACTGAAAAGCTTCAGGTTACTCTCAACAAAGTTCAAAAGGAAAGAAGATCTTGGAAGAACAAGTACCGCACTCTCGACGTAGAGTGCATCAAAATACAACAACTACTAAAAGAGAAAGATGCTCTGATTGAAATTTTGGAGCAGCATGCTGTAGAGAATCAAGGTGACCAAAGGAATTTGCTTGCTCCTTTCACCTGGCAAAGGAATGACAACCCGACAACGGCCCAAGCGCCCCGGTCAAAGAAGAGGACCCGGGACCCATTAGTTTAGGTTTCTGTTTCTGCACTTTGTAATCTACTGTATTTCCATTTCTGTAATCCTTTGGAATTCAATAAAAAGGGGTTTCCCCACTGTTTGATATTTGCAATCTAATTGTCGAAGTTTATTTTGATTAAACCAAAAAAAAAACAATTAATATAATCATTGCATTCATCATTCTCACATCGCGTATTCTTCTTACCTACGAATCTCACGTTTGTGTCTCGATTCTAGAGTCAAACTGTCTCATTCGTATAATACTCGGGCCAATCGTCAGAAAAAGATGGATGATCTTGAGGAAGAAAACAGAGAGTTGAGAGAAGAGATCGACGCTCTAAGAGAGGATATGAGAAAGCTTCGTAACGACATGCAAGCCATGGCAGAAGCTCAGCTACAAAGAACTGTGATCTCAGAGATCACCTCAACGTCCATCATAGAAAAGTATGATCCTAGGTATCAGATGCTGAAAGATCGTCCGTGGGGCGTGCCTGTTAACTATATCCCGGAAGGATATGTTCCGCCGATCACTAAAGATCAGGGAATCGCAACAGAAGCCGCTGGGCCTGAAGGTTACAAACTTCGGGAAAGCGAAGATGCCAGGGGAATACTGAAGACTCCTGAAGGTTACAAACTTCGGGAGGCGCCAAGACTTACTGCCGTAGTCACGGTACCACCCCCTGTGGTGCACACTGTCCCGGAAGGACAGATTCCACAGACACCTTCTGGTAAGAAGGAAACTATGTTTGACAGAATGGATGAATTCCAAGAGCAGTTCTTGGAAATGCAGAAAGAGCTGCAAGCCATTCGCGGTCAGGATCTATTTGGAAAGGACGCCGCAGACCTCTGCTTGGTCCCAAATGTGAAAGTCCCGCACAAGTTCCAAGCGCCCGACTTTGAAAAATACAAGGGTAACTCTTGCCCTCAGAGCCATCTGGTGATGTACGCTCGGCGGATGTCAGCTCAGATGGAGAATCAGGACCTGCTGATTCACTACTTCCAGGATAGTTTAACCAGTGCCGCACTCAAATGGTACATGGGTTTAAACCGTACTACGATCAGTACATTCAGAGATCTTGGTACTGCCTTCGTCCAACAATACAAGTACAATTTGGACATGGCACCCGACAGAGATCAACTCAGATCAATGTCGCAAAAGGACAAAGAAACCTTTAAGGAGTATGCTCAGAGGTGGCGTGAAATTGCCGCTCAAATTTGTCCACCTCTTGAGGAAAAAGAGATGACAAAAATCTTCTTAAAGACCTTAAGCTCATTTTACTATGACCGAATGGTTGCCAGTGCGCCCAGTGATTTCACCGAAATGGTCGGCATGGGTGTACGTCTTGAGGAAGCCGTCCGAGAAGGACATTTGGTAAAAGACACTGGATCAACAAGCGGTACTAAAAAATACAGTAGTGCTCTCCCTAAGAAAAAAGAGCAAGATATTGGGAATATCTCTCTCGGAAAGCAAAGGCGGCGTTATCAGCCAGTAGCAGCTGTAACTCCTGCTATCGGCCCCGCGCCTGTTCCTATGTATCAACCTCAGGTTGCGCAGAGCCAACCTGACCAACAAAGGACACAATAGCCTCTTCAGCAGGCTCGTCCTCCATATAACAACAACCGTACAACACGACCATCAGGGTTTGATCCTATACCCATGTTGTACGCAGAATTATTTCCGCTACTACTGGCTAAGGGGCACATTCAGACTAAGTCTCCTCTTACAGTTCCGGAAAATCCGCCTTTTTGGTTTAAGGCGGATCAAACATGCCCTTATCATCAAGGAGGTTCAGGGCATAACATTGAGACTTGTCTCAATTTCAAATCCGACGTGCAAAAGCTTGTTAGGAGCGGGCTCTTATCTTTCAAAGATACGAATCCTAATGTTCTTACGAACCCGCTGCCTCAACATGAGAAAGCTGCAGTCAATCTGATTGAGAAAGAGACTAACAATGTCTATTAAATTCACGATGTACTCTTGTTGAAAACCAATCTGGTCAATATGCATTGTAGACAGAGTGGATATGGCCATGTGCCACCTCATAACTATCACCAGTGTGATATCTGCTCTAAATATAACCAAGGATGTTCGGTAGTGCAATCAGCTCTACAGGAACAAATGGATCTTGGATGGATCCAAGAGCACCGAGTTCGTGGAGTTAACATGGTTTACACGTATTCCAACGTCATTCAGAACCACGACATCCGTGCAATGAATGTCAACTTGGTGGCGATGCACTCAAGGCAAAGCCAGTATCATAATCTGCCGCGACACGATTACAGTTCCTGTCTGATTTGCTCGGTAAACAAACAGGGATGCTCTTTCATACAAGAGGCCCTCCAGCGTCAGATGGATCTTGGGTGGATGCCAATCTACATGGATGAAGATACTCAGCAGATTAGTATCAATAACAGGAATCCTACTCGTCGTCAAAGTCAGGATGTCCGATCAATGGAAGGTAACCTAGTGAGGTTACATTGTATTCAAAGTGGGCGTGGCCAGGTGCCTCCACACAACTATGACAGTTGTAGCGTCTGTTCGGAAAGTAACCAAGGGTGCTACCTTGTGCGAGTAGCTCTTCAGGGTCGGGTCGATCATGGAGAAATTCGTCCATATCCGGGTTCTGGACCCATCAACTGGACGCCGAACTACCTTGCCGATCAAGTTGAGGATGTTGTCACAATCTCTGGTCATCATAGGACCAGGGATGTTTTTGCCATCATTCCTCTACTTGACGAATCTAAAGTTCCCAACCAGGAACGGATCGAGATTACTTATGAATGTCAGAAAAATCAGAAGGTTCCCATAGTCATCTATCTACCGGGGCCACTACCGTATGAATCAGCTAAGGCAATCCCTTACAAATACGGTGCAACAATAATCGAGAATGGAAAGGAAATTCCATTACCCTCCGTCGTGAATATTGCAGACATCAGTCGTGTAACACGGAGCGGTCGAATCTTCAACCGAGTGGTTGGAGAATCCAACAAAGAAAAGGAACTTCAGGCAGAAATTCCTGATCCGCCAGTCGGTCAATCTAGTAATCCCGGCTTTTCAAAAGACAAGGATGAGATGTTAAAGCTCATCCAAAGAAGTGAATATAACATTGTTGATCAACTGTTACAGACTCCTTCAAAGATCTCAGTATTATCACTGTTACTCAGTTCAGAAGCACACAGAGAGGCTCTACAGAAAGTCTTGGAGCAAGCCTTTGTGGAACAGGATGTAACAATCAGACAATTCGATAGCATTGTCTCTAACATCACTTCCTGCAATAATTTGGGATTTAGTGATGAAGAATTACCTGAAGAGGGTCGCCGTCATAACATGGCGCTCAACATTACAGTTAACTGCCAGGGCGATGCTTTAGCCAACGTACTGGTAGACACAGGGTCAGCCCTGAATGTTATGCCGAAGTCCACTTTGATGCAATTATCATTCAAGGGCCCTCCGATGAGAGTCAGCGAGGTCGTCGTCAAAGCATTCGACGGATCCAGAAAAACAGTTATCGGCGAAGTTGATCTTCCCATAACTATTGGTCCTCACACTTTCCAAATCACTTTCCAGGTCATGGACATCCGGGCAACATACAGTTGTTTATTAGGAAGACCTTGGATACATCAGGCTGGAGCAGTTACTTCGACCCTCCACCAAAAGCTAAAGTTCGTCAAGAACGATCAACTTGTCACGGTTTGTGGGGAACAAGCCTTGCTTGTGAGTAACCTATCATCATCTACTTGTGCGGAACCTGAGGAGGTTATTGGAACTCAGTTCCAAGCACTATCTATGAGCAAGGACAATCAGTTCAAAGAAGGAACTTCAATTTCTTCATACAAAGATGCTTCAAAGCGGTCGAGAGTACCGATACGACAGGATGGGGACGGCTTGTCGTTCCTATTGACAATAAAACAAAGAAGGGTCTTGGTTTTTCTGCAACCTGTACCCAGACAGTTGCCAACGATGAAAGTCTTCATCCTCTTCAAAACTTCTTCCACAGTGGAGGTTTTCTTCACCCAGTGTCTCAGACAGTTCATGATATCAATGAGGAAGATCCCTCTGACACGGATGAAGAATGGAAGTCCTATCTTAACAAGGACGGGTATATGTCTCAGGAAGAGGTGCCTATGCCTTTTTGCTTTCCTACAGAAAGTCCGAGATTTATACCAAGATCAGATGTCGAAATGATCTATGGAGATTGTGATCCGAAAGGATGCCGTGCTCCGCCAAATTCATTAGAGGAGGACACTCTGATGAAAGACAACTTTGACCAAAATTACTATGGCCCGATGGATGGCCTGCCAATGTGGCGGCCTTACCCAGGAAACTTGGGGCAAGAGAGTCAGTCGAACAATGAAACTCAGCTGAGCGTCATTGAACTGAATACCTATGTCCCCACCATGTCATGGGATCAACACTCAGGTCATTCGGAAATTACTCAACATGACGATGAATTTGCAACGTTTGCAGGACTAGAATTCATCAATTATGCTTTTCCCGAGGTCAACGTCATCAAGAGGGATGACTTCTCCAGTTCCAAAGAAGTTTAGGACACTCTGGGACAACCAAGTGGAAAATACGACTTTATGCTCAAGTACACTGCTCCCGAAAGCTCTCGTATCAAGCTCGAAGATATCCAGCCAACTAGATGGGGAGATACAGCTGAGAGCACCAATGCTATGCAAAATGCAACAGAGGAATCCTCCTACGACAATTCTGCCTGGGAGATAGATTCCAACGATCCTGCTCCACCAGAAATCAGCGTCATTTTTGAAGACAAATCAAGGAAGGTGCCAGACTTTGTGATTCACCGAGGAGTTCGCCGCCAATGGGTTGCCGTCGAGGTTTCGAAGGTCGTTCATCAGTCAAAGTAATTGCCATCTTTAACCTTTCACCCTGCCCAGGTGAAACGGATGTTTTGATAGGGCTCGCTTTCTGTAAAGATCCCTCTTCGCTTTGCCCGAAGCGACAGAGTTTTGTTTTATAGGGCTGTAGTTTCAAGAGTCGACTTGTTCATTAATAAAATAACGTCGTTATGTAATTTCCGCATAATTGCTGTTTTCTCTTTTCGTTTTTCAGAAAATGGTAATCCTAAAAAAAAAACAATTCAAAAATAAAAACAAGCAGTAAAACAAATACACTGCACACACTTGCATTTTCTCTATCTCTTCTAAACACGAATCATCACGTCATGCAGATTGCTTGTTTTAAACCCAGTTGAAACATACGATCCGATGCCTTCTCCCAACTTTGAGTTCCCAGTATTCGAGGCTAAAGAAGAAAATGACAACGAAATTCCAGAAGAGATCTCCCGACTACTCAGACAAGAGGAAAGGTCCATTGAACCTCATAAAGAACCGTTGAAAATGGTAAACTTGGGTTCAGAGCAAGAAAGAAAAGAAATCAGGATTGGGGCACTGCTCAGTCCAACTGCCAGAGAGGGTTTGACAAAGCTTCTCAAAGAATTCCCCGATGTATTCGCTTGGTCCTATCAGGATATGCCAGGGTTGGATACCAGCATCGTGGAACATCACTTACCGTTGAGATCAGAATGTCCGCCAGTAAAGCAAAGGTTGAGACGGACTCACCCGGGCATGGCTATCAAAATCAAAGAGGAGGTACAGAAACAGATTGACGCGGGTTTCCTTGCTACATCTGAATATCCTCAATGGTTAACCAACATCGTACCCGTTCCCAAAAAGGATGGAAAGGTCAGAATGTGTGTTGATTATAGAGATCTAAACAAGGCAAGTCCAAAGGATGACTTTCCTTTACCACACATTGACATGCTGGTTGACAGCACAACAAGGTTTAAAGTATTCTCCTTCATGGATGGATTCTCGGGCTATAATCAGATCAAAATGGCGCCGAAAGACATGGAGAAAACTTTGTTCATTACCCCATGGGGTACCTTTTGTTACAAGGTAATGCCGTTCGGTTTGAAGAACGCCGGGGCAACCTATCAAAGGGCCATGACTACTCTGTTTCATGACATGAGACACAAGGAAATCGAAGTGTATGTCGATGATATGATTGTAAAATCAAGAACAGAGGATGAGCACGTTGAACATCTGTCAAAATTGTTCGAACGTCTAAGAAAATTTAAGCTCCGCTTGAATCCCAACAAGTGCACCTTCGGTGTCCGTTCAGGGAAACTACTAGGGTTCATCGTCAGCCAGAAAGGAATTGAGGTTGATCCTGACAAGGTCAAGGCCATTCAAGAAATGCCTTCTCCGAAAACTGAAAAACAAGTCAGAGGATTCCTGGGATGTTTGAACTACATCTCCAGATTCATATTCCTTATGACCGCGACGTGTGCGCCGATTTTCAAATTACTCAAAAAGAATCAGGATTGCGTTTGGTCAGATGATTGCCAAACTGCCTTCGAAAGTATCAAGGAATATCTGTTGAATCCTCCGATTCTATCACCTCCAGTGGAAGGAAGACCACTGATCATTTACCTCACAGTCCTAGAGGACTCAATGGGATGTGTACTTGGCCAACAAGACGAAACTAAACGGAAAGAGTCTGCCATTTACTATCTAAGCAAGAAATTCACCGACAGCGAGACTTGGTACACAATGCTTGAGAAAACTTGTTGCGCTTTGGCTTGGACAGCCAAACGTCTTCGCCAGTACATGATTCATCATACTACTTGGTTGGTCTCCGAAATGGATCCAATCAAGTACGTTTTCGAAAAACCTGCTCTTACGGGAAAGATTGCCCGTTGGCAGATGTTGCTATCAGAATATGACATAGAGTACCACGCTCAGAAAGCCGTTAAAGGAAGTATTTTAGCCGATCATTTGGCTCATCAACCGATTGACAATCAAGAATCAATCGGGTTTGACTTCCCAGACGAAGATGTCATGTATCTAAAGATGAAAGATTGCGATGAACCGCGACCCAGTGAAGGGCCAGAACCAGGTTCCCAGTGGGGACTTATCTTTGACGGAGCAGTCAATCATTATGGAAACGGAATTGGGGCCATCATTGTTACCCCTCAGGGTTCCCACATTCCTTTCACTGCCAGACTTACGTTCAAATGTACGAACAACGAGGCCGAATACGAAGCATGTATCTTGGGTCTCGAAGAAGCGATTGATTTAAGGATCAAAAACTTGGACGTATACGGCGATTCAGCCTTGGTTATTAACCAGATAAAAGGAGATTGGAACACATACCAATCAGGATTGATTCCTTACAAAGACTATGCAAGAAGGTTGTTACCCTTCTTCAACAGAGTCGACTTTCATCACATCCCTCGTGATGAGAATCGCATGGCTGATGCATTAGCCATTCTCTCTTCCATGATTAGTGTAGGTCAATGGAATGACATACCTAAGATTGACATAATGCGCCTTGAACGGCCCGCTTACGTCTTCACGATTGAAGCAGTCATAGATGATAGACCTTGGTATCACGATATCAAATGCTTCCTTCAGAAACAAGAGTACCCATCCGGGGCACTCAGAAAAGACAGGAAAACCCTCAGAAGATTGGCTGGAAACTTCTTCCTGAGCGGTGACACTCTTTATAAGAGAAATTTTGACATGGTCTTGCTCCGATGCGTCGACAGACCAGAAGCATAAATGCTCATGAAAGAAATTCATGAAGGATCCTTTGGCACTCATGCCAACGGACACACAATGGCCAAAAAAATTCTGAGAGCAGGGTATTATTGGTTGACCATGGAATTCGACTGCTACAAGTACATGAGGAGGTGTCCCAAGTGTCAGATATACTCCGACAAAATTCATGTACCGCCATCACATCTCAAAGTTCTTTCTTCCCCGTGGCCTTTTTCCATATGGGGAATCGACATGATTGGTATGATTAAGCCCAAGGCTTCAAACGGACATCGGTTCATCCTTGTAGCCATTGACTATTTCACCAAGTGGGTCGAAGCAGCGTTATTCGCCAATGTAACCCGACAAGTGGTGGTCCGATTTATCAAAAACAATATCATCTGCCGTTATGGTGTTCCAAGCGAGATCATTACTAATAATGGATCTAACTTGAACAATAAGATGATGAAAGAGTTGTGTGCAGAGTTCAAGATCGAACACCATAACTCATCTCCCTACCGACGCAAGATGAACGGAGCGGTAGAAGCGGCTAACAAGAACATCAAGAAGATCGTTCAAAAGATGGTTGTAACCTACAAAGATTGGCACGAGATGCTACCCTTTGCTCTTCACGATTATCGAACATCTGTCCGCACTTCAACAGGGGCAACCCCTTTCTCTCTAGTATATGGTATGGAAGCAGTGCTCCCCATAGAAGTAGAGATCCCATCAATTCGGGTATTGATGGAAGCTAAGCTTACCGAAGCTGAATGGTGTCAAAATCGACACGACGAACTGAACCTGATCGAAGAGAAGCGAATCACGGCACTATGCCACGATCATGTGTACCAACAGAGAATGAAGAGGGCGTTTGACAAAAAGGTCCGACCTCGTGTCTTCAGGAAAGGAGACCTCGTGCTCAAGAAGATACAATCATTTCTCACTGATTCTCGGGGCAAATGGACCCCAAATTATGATGGCCCCTATGTGGTCACGAAAGCTTTCTCAGGCGGCGCCTTGAGACTTGCAACCATGGACGGAGAGGAATTTGCCTACCCGACGAATGTTGATGTAGTCAAGAAATACTTCGCCTAAAAAAAAAACGTCTCGGTGGATTGAAAACCCGAAAGGGTGGTCCAGGCAAAAGTTAGAGACATGAAAAAAATCATCCCGATGGATTGGAAATATCATAGTACAATCCAGGCAAAAGTTAGGGATAATGGCAAGTAACTATGTTCAACAGAGGCAAGTCCCTCAGCAGCAACAACAGTTGCATCATCCATCGGAGGAAATCTCCCGTCAAAGGTCATCTTCGACAGAAGCTCAGGATGTCCCGAACTCAAAGTTGGTAGAAGGATAGTGGTCGTTATGTTTCAACGTAGCCCTTTTCCCTGTAAATTACCATTTTATAACTTTGTATATACTCTTTGGAATCACGCGTTTGGCTGATCTCCATCTTATCAATAAAATTTGAGCCCTTGTGCTTGTGTTTGTAATTCTTTACTTGTTTTAGCTTTGCAGAACGACGTTGTTTAAACTTAATCAGCGATTCTTGAAATAAAACAAAAATAAATTTACTTGTTAAACTTTTTCTGTTTTTAAATTAAAGATGGCCTTTCTTTTGACTGTTGAACATCAGAAGAACATCGATCGCTTCTCCCGAAGTAAGCGAACTTCAAAGTGCAGAATCAAGGTACTCCTTCTAGACCAGTACTCCTGAATGAAGGATCAATAATGTCAGAGACCATGTTTCGTCTGACATCCTCGGCCGAGTTCTCATCTCCTAAGCCCGATCAACATAGCTCCCAACGGGACTATCTCTCCTAAGCAAGGTGGAATTGTTATTTTGAATCAACGGTACTTCTTCGCCCCGCGATGGCCGAGTATCCAATTGTGTTCATCCATTAGTCTGTATGTCGCGTCTGTTTTGTCGGCATATACATACATACATCATGCATTTTTTATTTGCATTCACATTTCATATTGCATCACTATCACTCTAGTCGGTCTTGTCCCCTAGTGGTAGAAGTCCTCTCAATCGAGTTATCAGTTCTTGCCTCGTCAGGAAATACTGTGTCTGAACAACCTCGCTTCCAGTTTAATTCTGGAAAGAAGTTGGTCCTTGACCACTTTGATAACTTGAACCTCTGAAAAGCCAGAGAAAACTTTCAATAAACATCACTCTTCGCCATTGAAGATGATATCCTTGCTTTCCCGGATTAAGGAAAATCCACAGAGAAAGCCTCGTGATCAGAGATTCGGCAGCACGCCAGTTTTGCTCCGAAAAACCACTGATGAGAAGGTCATTGGCACCTCAAAATTAGATCCCATCATATGGCATTTCTCCGGGAAGATCCTGAGAAAAGTATGATGTAACCCCAAATGAAAACAGTCTCTCAAGAGACTCGCTTTCCCCCAGTAGAATCGACAAATGGCGTCTCTAAAATAGAGAAGTTTGTGTACCTCTACAATTCAGACGAATGGGTTCCCCAGCAAGTCTGACATCAAAACTTTTTCCACGCAAATGGCATCTCCCCAGGAAAATTCGGCGAGAAGTTTGAAGGAAAGCCGCTACGAATAGCGTCCCTTGTTAGTAAAGTTTATTGACAAAAGAAACTAAGACCAGTTCCTTGGTAGGAAACCAGGATCGAGGGGAAGTTTAAATCAGAAACTAAGACCAGTTCCTTGGTAGGAAACCAGGATCGAGGGGAAGTTTAAATCAGAAACTAAGACCAGTTCCTTGATAGGAAACCAAGAACGAGGGGAAGTTGACAAAAGAAACTAAGACCAGATCCTTGGTAGGAGACCAGGATCGAGGGGAAGTTTTACTTTTTCTAAGCATCATCGCTTAGCTAAAGAAGATGAATGCGTAAGCTACCATTCATAACCAACATCAAAATTTTGGGTATTCCGATATTTAATCCTCTTGCACCCCGAATGCCTGAACACCTTCGTCATTCACACCTTCGGGTCCAAGAAGATTAAATAGGGGCATCTGTCATACCCCAAATTTTGACCACTAAGATTTCCCATCATTGTGCAAATCATCATCACAATATGGATGAACCATCATGCCTCACCAAATGCCTCAAAGATGGGTGAGCATCCACTACAATCAAAATTAGGGTTTCAAGCCATCTCTGAGCTTTAGACAAAGGCTCAATCAAGAAATGACTTGATTTTCAACTTGTCTAATCTCTCAAACATCCTCAAAGGATCAAAAGGACTCCCACTTCAAGGATTAAGCACAAGGTTGCTCCCTTCTAGGTGGATCAAGCCTCAAGATCGCCAGTGTCACCAAATTAGGGTTTTGATCACCCAGGGCCTCCAGATGAAAAGTTTCATCTGGGCACAAGCCATTGATCCAAAACATAACCTAATATACTTCATGGAACCTCATGAACACATGCATCAAGTTAATTTTGCCTCAAGGGATGCATTCATCAAAAATCAGGAATTAGGGTTTCTTGACCTAATTCACCCCTAAGTTGACTTTTGGGACAAATCATGAGCCAAGACCTCAAGAGATGATTTGAGGGTCTCTAACATACCATATTGATCCATTTGGGACAATGGATTAATCCAAGAAGTTTGAGCAACAAGTCTCAATTCCATCTGCACCACAATTAGGTTTTAAGGAAAAAGTCAACTGTAACTTTGACTTTTGACCAAGACATGCTCCCAAACCCTAATACATGATTGAATATACCCTATGACACCCATGGAACATGTCCATCAAGTTTGATTTAGGTCAAGGACATGATTTCCTGAAGAATTGCACAGTTTGGAATTCATCTGATAAAAAGTCAACTGTGCACAAAAGTCAACTTTGACTTTTTGAGATTTTTCACCAAAATGGATTTTTAACCCTAAAATGATGTTAATGTATGATTTGAATCATCATTCATCAAGAAAAATCAAGAAAAGTGAGATAACTTGTAAAAGGGGTAACCATAAAACTTAGAAATTTTTCTAAGTTAAAAATAAAGTGGCAAGGGTACCAACTTTGAAGGACCATAACTCCTAAACCACAAGGCCATTTTTTCTCATCCAAATATGGATTTGTAGCCCTCATTATCACCTACAAAAATTTCAACTACAAGTCATTCCAATTCATTAAGGATTTTGAGTTGTGGAGTGATCAAAGTGGCTGAAAAGTGAAAATGTCACTTTTTCCAACACTTAGTGAAATTTTCACTAAGTCAGATTCTGCCTCACTTTTTGCCAAATGTAGGGGGATTTTTCACTTGGAATCAAAAGAGATCAAAACCAAACTTGTTCAAACAGTTGTTGTATCATGTAAGAGCTTTCCAAAATGGCCAAGAACATTGCCAAATTCAACTTACACCATGAGATATGACATTGGCAAGTTACCTTGCTGAAATCTGTCAAGGCAAGGCAGAATTTGCAACTTTGGTCGATTTGCCAAAATCAGCCAAATTCAATTGCTCCTATCCACTTGGACACCTCAGAGGATTGAATCTAAAGGGGACAATCACTGAGCCAAGCCTCCAAAGTCCATGGAACAAAAAATAGCATGTTGAACCTAGAATGGCCAAAATAGGGACAAGACTTCAAATTTGGAATGAGGCATTCAATGGAACCATCAAGGTGGCATGGACTGAGCCATTCTCATCTGAAATCAGTCAAGACTTATCCAAGACCAAGGGGACCAAAGCCCTGTGCCCTAACCTCTAGTCAATGGCTAGAGGAGACTTGCATTTCCATTGGCCAACATTGAACAAATCTACTTACCAGCTGCCATGCACTATTCCTTGCAAAACAAACTTGCTCTACTATAAATAGAGCTCAATTGTGGTCAGTTTGAGGACACCAAAGCCATCTAACAGATGCTTTCCTCAAAATCTCTTCTTTCACTCCAATTTTGCCTTCTAAGGCAAGTCACTATCGGGTTTTGAGTTTGAGAGCAATTCCAATCAAACCAATCACTCACACACCTCACATACATCACATATGAGCTGATCAAACACTTAGATTACTTCTGAAACATCAATTTCCCAAAATCACCAGCTGGTTGCTCAAGGTTTTAACCAAAGTCCAGCTGAGGTACCACAAAATGATCCAGCCAATTTCAATCAAGTCCAACCATCCAAACACAATGCATAGGGTGTAGGGAAGCTGTTCAGATCATCACAACTCATCTGTAACACCTCCAGATCAAAAATCACTTTGAACTTGCTGTCACGGCCTAGAGGTAAGCACATGCTTGGTCATCTCTCAATCTATGCATATTTCCTCGCACAATAATTTGGCCATATGTTCATAATCATGCATGGAATGTTTTCCCTCAATTAATTGCATTGTTTGAATCGTGTATCAAAAATCCTAGCCTTCATGCAGATATTAGGGTTCTTGAGGTCTCTTCGTGATTTCTTGTTGTATGTTTAATTTAAATGAAATTAAAGTACATAGACATGATCGTGAGGTTGAGGCGAGCATAATGATATGTGGATTGCATGATATGATTACGTATTCATGGAGATTGGATAGAAAATGCAAATCTGAGAAACCAAGAACACGCGCGTGTTCTTCAGCTTGTTCTTGGCGCCTTTTTCACAAATTCAAATATTTGAAATTTGTGATTTTGTTTAATTGATTCAAAAATTAATTTCTCTCTGAGTTTTAATGATTTTTAGTTGATTCTTTTTTTAATAATTCACAAAAATGTTAAAATATTTTATTTCATCAAAAAATCCCAAAAATATTATTTTATTTCATATAATTGATATTTTTGTAAAGAATTAATATTTTGATTGTTTTTGGCATTTTAAATATTTTTTCTACATTGATTTTGCAACTTTTAATGCTTTCTAATTATTTTGTAGGTCAATACTTAATTTTTGAAGCATTAATCCAAGATCACAATTTGTTTTCCATGTGTTAAACAATTTTTGATCATTTTAATTGAATTTTTATTCAATTAAATACATTTTGAAAACAAATTAGGGTTTTGGATTAATTCAACCCTCATAAATCATTTTCAAAACTCTTTGGGCCTCTATTAGAGTGTAAGACCCATCCCCCTCGTGTTATAAGCCCCACTCTTTTTCCTTTAAACCTTTTTGGGCCTCTTGAGAGAGTGTAAGACCCATCCCTTTGTACAGAAAACCATTTTTTGGGCCCCAGTCACTTGTATAAGTCCCTCTGTACAAAGTCAAACAGTGCGCTCACTGATAAAACCCTGGGCCTCTCCTTGAGCTGTAAGCCCCAAATCTTTCTTTTTCAAAATACTTTCTCCTTTGATTTTGAATATACAGTTGTTTTCAATCTTTCTTTGTTGAACAACTAACCAAACAGCATGGAAGCACTCCAACCGAGTAAGTGGTTATCACTTTCGTTTACTGCTTTCATATTATAAACTGTATTGTGGGGCTGCTCACTGTAAGTCTCCTTTCAGAAACTCATATCTACTGTGTAATAATAGTATAGATATTTCGAGTTTCCCCGGCAACTACGTCTAGAACTAGGTGACGCCGTTTCACTTATTCGTAGAAATAGATGCCTAGATCCCCAATAGGAGCACCAGATACAGTCTTCTCTTCGGTTGTCCTCCTTAGGAATCGTTAAGAAGCTCTACTCCCCAAGATGAATGTATTCTCCGTGAATGGCATCTTTGAGTTTCTTCCAAATTCTCAAACTTTCCTGACTTGATCTATTCCTTATGGATAGCTTGCCTTGAATGTCTCGAGGTTTGGGTACCCACTACGGTCATAATCTTGGACCTTAACTAAGGAACCCTCTTTAAAAGCTAAAAGTCGCTGGATAGTAAACCTCGCACGTTTACCAGTGGTTTTTATCTTTAAAAGAGTTATCTCTCCTAATGGAAAGGAGATGATAGACCCACGGGCTTCTTAAAAGCATCGGCCTCCTCTTGGGCATTATACAAGGACCCACAGGCTTCCTAAAAGCAACCCCGCCTCCTCTTGGGCTTCGTACAAGGACCCTACAGCTTCTTAGAAGTATTCACAGCCTCCTCTTAGGCTTCGTATAATGATCTCTTCCTCCGGGAATGATAGCCTCCTCTTGGGCATTAGTACAAGGACCCGTCGGCTTCTTAAAAGTTTCCAGCCTCCTCTTGGGCTTCGTACAAATTGTCCCGACGACCTCCTAGAGGTATAGGAACAGAACTTAGTCATCTGCATAGAACAGTCCTTTCATAGAGTCTACTACTGTTTCTCACAGCATAGTACAAAAGATAAAACTCTAGACACGGACAGTCTAACTTCCTTGAGTCTCAAAGACATTCTCAAGTGACCCCTTCGTTAAATAGGAAGGAAACCCGCAGACTCGGACAGTCTCAATACCCTTTGGATTTCCAGTTTCCTCAAAGAAAAGGAAACAACCCTGATCCTCAGATCTAACCCATGAGTACAGTGATGCTCATATAAGAACTGATTTTCTCTTTCAAAATCAGTATACTGGACCTGTCACTTAACTGACACAGTAAGCTTAGCCTTCTCTTGGGCTTTGTACAATGATTCTCCCCAGCGGAGTCAAACAACGTTTTAGCCTCTCTCTCGGGCTTCGTACGAGACACATAAAAACTCCCTCGTCGAGTCAAACAAACAATAGCCTCCATCTCGGGCTTTGTACGGCACACAAAATAGCCTCCTCTTAGGTTTGTATAATGATTTTCCTAGCGGAAATTAGCCTCCTCTTAGGCTTTGTATAAGAAAACTACTGGTTGATCCAATCAACCTTTTAGCATCAAAGTTGTGCCTCGTTCACAGTACACAAACATCAACAACTCCTTTCCCTTCATCTAATCGCTGTAAGCGGCAAGCCTCTGGATCATCTATATCCACGCCACTGTCCCTCTTTTAGCATGAGAAATTCCTAAGGAAAGATGGCATTGCTCTACACTGAGTTAAAGTCTTCTCATTCAGGTTAAAACCCTTTCTTCGGAAATTATGGCATTGCTCGGATCCGCGTATCCCAGTTAAAGTAATTCTCCTTCTCCCCTCTTTAGAGATGACAAATTCTCTCTAAAAACCAAGGTTTGTCAGCTTCACGTCTTGGGCTTTGAACAAGACACAAATAGACCTTTCAGCTTCACATCTTGGGCTTTGAACAAGATACAAACCACCTTTCGCTTCACGTCTTGGGCTTTGAACAAGACACCAAAACACCCATTTCCTCCCATAGACTAGGAGGAACTACAAACGCTCTGATTTCCCTGTTTCGGTAAACGGGAATACGTAGGCATAAGATCGAAAGAAAAGATCTTAGCGAGCACAATCAACAAAAAACCCAAATCCCATATCTCCATCAATCAAAAGCAGTAATTCAAATGCATCAGTCCTAACATCCTAACCCTTGTTCCCCGCCAGAAACCTTCTGCCCAGGTAAAAAGAAAGAAAACAGTATTGGCGAAAATACAAATAACCAGTACAAGGCCCCCCCACATTGATAACATTCGTAACCTAACAGACCGCTGTTTAAACTCAGTATGCAAAGCAGGGTTAATTGGAGACATCTATTTCCCTTCCTTATTTAGCTCACAATAGGATAAAAAATGAATCGACCTGTAGTCAAAGCTCAAACCGCAGAGAGCGACCAGCGCTTAAGAACCGCGTCCAAAATCGCTCGCTACAGTTATCCGATTTTCACCGCAACAGAAATGGCGACTTCACTGGGGATAGTTAGACCTATTGCTGGTCCTTTCCTAAGAGGGTTAAGCCAATCTTGTTTTTATGTTATTCATGTTTGCTTATTTACTTGTATATGCTTATGTATGTCATATTTGCCTATATATTTGTATATCTGTTCTATGGGTTGCAATGGTATCTATGAGTGAGATAAGTCCTAACCCGGACTTGAGATAACACATATGTTTAGGAACCGTGGACATAGTCAAGGGAACTTCGGGACATAGTCAAGGGAACTTCGAGGGAGAAATCCCAAAGGAGGGAACTTGAAGTCCACACTCAGTTGAGGCACTCTTGGAGGTGGTAAATGTTGAACGAGCAATCGTGAATGCGTTACTACTTTCGACCTAGGAGCCAGAGATACTGATGACCTTTAGTTATCCCTTTAACCCAACTTGGCCTATTTAGGACGTAGTGCGATGACTGTGAGGGAGCAATCCCAAATGGTTGCTACGCGATACTACACTCAGATGAGACTCTCTTGAGAATTTTATCGATCACCGAGCAATTGGAAAGTCGATAAAATCCAAAAGATGGGTTGTCGACTCTGGGAACTTTTTAGAACCTTGCCTTGCAGGTGAAAACCATAGTACATACCTTTGGGATGGGTAGACCTCGGACTCCATGCTCGTGACTCTTAACTTAGGTTTCTCTGTGTGCTTTGTGCTAATCTGTTTGTGTGTGTTTGTTGCATTCATCCTTGCATCATATGCATTGTGTACATTCAAGGAATTCAACTTTGTTTTGCAAACTTTATAGGATGGGTTTTGAAAATAGGAAAACAAAGAAGTACACCTTCATTAGTCCAAAATTGGAAGATTTAAACAATCTGGGTAAGCCAATCAATGAATCAACAACATTCCAAGACAAGTATGGGAAGATTTTCTCTCTGATGAAGACAAAGATGGTAGATGGGATGCTCCTTACTCTCATACAGTTTTATGATCCCATGTACCATTGTTTCACTTTTCCAAATTATCAGTTAATGCCTACGCTCGAGGAGTATGCTATTCTAGTTTATATTCCCATCACTCCAAACCCTCCTTATTTTGGTGTGGAAAGGATGCCTAAGGAGAAGGAAATTGCAGAAGCGGCCCATCTCAAGCTGTCAGAAGTCAAGGCTAACTTGGTTGTCAAGGGAGGACTTTTTGGGTTACCTGCTAAGTTTCTAATGGAGAAAGCCAGTTATTATGCTAGCATGAAGAATATGGTGGATTATGAAGCTGTTATGGCCCTTCTCATTTATGGGTTATTTCTGTTTCCCAACATTGAGAACTTTATTGACATGAAGGCAATCAAGATCTTCATCGTTGGAAATCCAGTTCCAACCCTACTTGCAGATGCCTACCATTCAGTGCATTTGAGGAATGCTCATAAGGGAGGGATAGAAACATGTTGTGCCACACTGTTGTATAAGTGGTTTATTTCCCACTTACCCCGTTCTAAGACCTTTTGGGATCTCCAAGATGGGCTTCTTTGGTCAGAAAAGATCATGTCTCTCACCAACACTGATCTAGAGTGGTACCACCCATTGCTCAGAGGGAAAGATATGATTGTTAGCTGTAGAGGATTTGCTAATGTACCTCTTCTTGGCACAAAATGAGGCATAAGCTATAATCCAGCTTTGGCTTGCCGTCAACATGGTTATTCTATGGAAGTTAAGCCCAACAACATTTACTTGGAAGGTTTGTTCTTTGAAGAGGATAAGGACCCTGTGCTTAAGGAAAAGATGGCTCACGCTTGGCGTCATGTTCACACAAGAGGAATCTCTGCTTTGGGAAAACCTGAGTGTTTGGCTTCAGAATCCTACACTCGTTGGGTGCAAAAGAGGGCTGTTGAGTTAAAGATGTCGTATGATCGTCATGATCATATCCCGTTAGCTCCCAGATATCCTGTTCTTTACTTCACAAGCAATGAGGACGAATTGAAGATCCGGCTGGCTCAAGCAGAGCGAGAAAGGAATGCATGGATGAACAAGTATCAGATTCTTGATTTTGAGATGAACGAACTTCAGAAGAGTCTCAGGAGGAAGGAAGAAGAGTCTGTCAGAAAGAGGAAGGCGCAGGGAGATTTATTTTCTCCTAGCATATCATCTCCACTAGAACCATGGAAGTCACAATTGGCCAAGCTCGCTGTTGAGAATGAGAGTTTGCAGAGGGAAAACCAGAAGCTCACCATCAGATTAATGGGAGAAGACTGATTGGTTGGTTTAGAACTTAGTTTTCTTTATTTCGTACTCTGTATTTTGGCTTTGAAGGTGTAATCATCTTTTGTTTGTAATCCAAAAACTTTATTATTAATGAAATGAGATGAGATTTTTTTTCTTCTAAGAAAAAGGTTCCTTAAAATTTGCAAAATACAAGGTTGAGTCCCTTGAATTACGCCCACCATTTAGCTTGCATTTAGCTTGCATTAGCATATCATTTTGCATCCTTGCATGTGCATGTGCGTTCTTCCCCATCTTATTGTCGTCTTTTCTCAGCACCCGTCACCCTGATTTTTCGACTCGACAAGGATACCTAGTCTGCATTCAGGACAATGGCAACGATGAAGGAAATTCTAAAGAACCAGGAGAAACTGAAAGAGGAAGTCAGAGTCCTCCAATGCCAGATGAATTGGGTTTTGGAAACTTTGCAAACTCCATTGAAAAAGGAGGATCACATTCATCCCATCACGCCAATATTCAACGATCAAGCTTCTGTTTATCAATCAGTGACTCAATCACCAATTTATCAACGAGCGCTCAACGCTCCCGCTCATCCACGCGGACTCAAACTTCTCGCCAAGACAGACAGGGTGGTAGACCTCCGATCCCTCCTATACCGATGTCGTATACAGCATTGTATCCATTTTTGGTGCAACAAGGGTTAATAACTACAAGGTCACCAAAACCACCTCCGGATCCGCTCCCGCTTTCTTACCATCCTAATGCTCACTGTGCATTCCATGAAGGTGCACCAGGCCATGATTTAGAAGGATGTTTTGCTTTAAAGCATATTGTGAAAGATTTAGTGGAAAGAAATATTTTACCTTTCAAGGACCATCCTTTGCCATCTCCTAAGGATCTCCCGTGTCCAGAATTTGTTTTTGGAGAAGCTTCATGCTAGCCGAACGTTGGTCCTGTTCCTGCATCCAAACGTAATCTTCGTTAGGTGTTTACGAAGAGAGGTTTTCAGTCTCCAACGTGTGTTTCTCCTCAAGATAAGAAAAAGTGTGCTGCCAAAAGAGGAAAATTTAACCACCAGCCTATCCCGGTGCCGTTAAGCAAATTGTTCCCACTGTTGATGCAAAATAAGCTGGTAACTCCACGACTTCTCACACCTTTCCAGGGACCTTGGTATGATCCCAACCTAACCTGTGAATTCCATAAGGGAGCTGAAGGGCATGATTTGGACAATTGCCGAGCTTTAGAATATTTTGTGCAAGAGCTGATCCATGACAAGGACTTAATCTTCGAAGAAGACCGCCCAAAGACTGAATGCAAATTTCGCACTGGGACCATCGGCCATCCCATTGAAGAATACAAGGAATTCGAAGAGAAGCTGATGAGCTTGCTAAAGAATCTGAAACCTCAGGAAGGTACTTCAGATGCTGATACCTCAACTTCTGAAGCAAAAGGTAAAGGACCTGCAAGGCCTCTCACAGTTCTATACCACAAAGAGCAAGTGATTGGTGGTGAAGACCTTTTTCCGTTCGGACCCGGAAACTGAAATCTTTGGTTGGCGGTGTTTTGTATTTCAGTTGTATTTCCTTTAATTGTATTGATATTTGCATATGAGCTTTGTTGTACCTTTAAATTGGCAACATTATTGAAATAATTCATTTGTTTCACTTATTTACTTTTATTTTCATAAAAGCAAAAAATATATATCTTTTTCACCCCTTTTTCAAACTTTTGTTAAAGCAAAGATTTGGAGAATGATGAAAATCTCATGTTCATAATTGCTGTGGTATACTTTCAAATTAACCTTGCCAAAGATGTAAGGCATTGTTTCACATTTCCTAGACATCCCTTGTTAACCCCTTCAAGCCTAGAAGTAGGAGTTTTCTTTCCTTACATACAAAAAACCTTAAATTTCAACCTTGGGGCAGGGTAGTTCTCAGTTTAACTGGATTGTGCATTCGAATACGAGCGCTTTATATAAGACGTCATTCAGTTTTCAAATCAAGTGACTTCCTATTTTTGGAGATTTGAACGTATATCTTGAGTTAACTGAGCGTAGGATTTGAGCCTTTATCTTTTGTTTCATAAACCATGAACCATACCACATTACAACCCATAAAAGACCTAATTGAGGTAAGGTTAATTTGAAAAGCATACTACAGCAAGGTTGAGTAACCTGACTCCTAATAATCTTTGTTACTCGCGTGTGTTGGTCACTTCCTTAATGACTAGACCCACCTTTGTTTTTTACTATTTAATCATTTCACTGTGCATTTTTTATCAAAGCTTTATTTTCAAACTTTGCATTAAACTTTGCATTAAATTTTGCCAATTTTAATGAACAATACTTGTTTGTAATACCATTCGATATCAAGGAATCCCAACAAATGCGGTCAGTCAAGGAATTGAACTTGATAAAAGAGATTTGACTCAGTCAGGGGCAACCAAGTGTGAGGTTTGCCAATCTATTATCCTAAGAGTTGACAAAACAGAGGCAGAATTCTGCAAATTCAGGATATTGAGGCAAATATGCTTGAGATCATCTTATGACTAGTTTTGACTTCAATAACCCATCAGCAGGGGCAAATCCGTTCCCCAGTAATTTCTACTACGGTTTGAGTATCACGAGTATAACTGAACAGAAACAGCTACGTCAAGATTCAAAAGTTGGAAGATATTGAAGTATCTGGTATTTCATTTCTTCCGTAAAATTCTTTTTATTATTCAAGTTGGAAGATACTGAAGTATCTGGTATTTCAATCCTTCCGTAAAATTCTTTTGATTATTCAAGTTGGAAGATATTGAATCATCTGGTATTTCATTTCTTCCGTAAAATTCTTTTGATTATTCAAGTTGGAAGATATTGAAGCACCTGGTATTTCAAGTCTTCCGTAAAATTCTTTTGATTATTCAAGTTGGAAGATATTGAAGCATCTGGTATTTCAATCCTTCCGTAAAATTCTTTTGATTATTCAAGTTGGAAGATATTGAAGCATCTGGTATTTCAATCCTTCTGTAAAATTCTTTTGATTATTCAAATTGGAAGATATTGAAGTATCTGGTATTTCAATCCTTCTGTAAAATTCTTTTGATTATTCATCCCCTAATCTGGGGCAGTTATGCCGAGATCTCTCCAAGAGTTTGAAGATATTGAAACACCCTGTATGCCAATTCTTCTATAAATCCTCTTGTTATCATATAGACCGTCTAGCCTGGGGCAGATAAGATTTGAAGATGGTAGTTATGGCAGTGGAATGCATAATTACTTTGTTAGCTCCCCATCAAGTTGCTACATCAGCTGATTTTGACAAATTCCCAATGGATTTATTTCCCCAATAAAGAAGAAGAACTTTCCCATTTTATCCAAAACATTTGTCTAAGCTAGGCTTATGCTTTGGTTTTCACCTTTGAGTACCAGACCCCAGCTCTTTATGCAGGAGTCCCCAGAGAAGTCAGTTGTTAGACGACAGAATTCTTAATCACTAGAGTTGTTATTGGTCTTTGAATACAATAACTTTGTCATTTTCATCTGATTCTTGGAAGCAGAAAAGTTTTAAGAAAGCACAAAGATGAACTAAGTTTTACTCTAGTATCAAGATGTTTTATGGAATCAAGTTTGTACAGGAAGAATTAGCAGTACTGTATCTTTGGCTTGGATTTGCCATCTCCAGTGAAAAGAAGATTGCCCCGGTTATCCTTGATGTTTGGGTTTCAGGGTGTTGGCTTGTATTATCCTTTCTTCTTTCCTGTTTTGCGTCGTTCGCGTCGTTTCTAGCATATAGCTAAGCATATGCATCATACCTTAGCATTTTTGCATCTTTGTGCTCTGTTTTGCTTGTGGTCTGTTGTTTGTGTTTGTCTTTATTTCCCCAGTGAAGTAAAGACATTCCCGGTTTGCTTTGTGTCGTGCTTGTTCGGTCTTAACCTTTGCGCACCAGATTTGAGTCTTTAAACCTTTTGCTGTTCCCCCAAGAAGTTTAACATTAAAGATTTTGTAAAACTGCTCTCGTTTGAACCGTGTCAAACTTGAACTTGGACTTTGTTTGAATCGTGTCAAGCATTGTCTTCTTGTTTTCAAACCGTTCTTGTTCGAATCGTGTCGGACATGAACAGAGTCTTGGTTCGAATCGTGTCGGACATTGCCTCTTGTTTTAAAACTGTTCTCGTTTGAATCATGTCAAACTTGAACTTGGACTTTTTTTGAATCGTGTCAAGCATTGTCCTCTTGTTTTAAAACTTGTTCTTGTTTGAATCGTGTCAAACTTGAACTTGGTCTTTGTTTGAATCGTGTCAAGCATTGTCTTCTTGTTTTAAAACCGTTCTTGTTCGAATCGTGCCAGACATGAACAGAGTCTTTGTTCGAATCGTGTCGGACATTGTCTCTTGTTTTAAAACTGTTCTCGTTTGAATCGTGTCAAACTTGAACTTGGACTTTGTTTGAATCGTGTCAAGCATTGTCTTGTGTTTTAAAACTCGTTCTCGTTTGAATCGTGTCAAACTTGAACTTGGATTTTGTTTGAATTGTGTCAAGCATTGTCCTCTTGTTTTAAAACTTGTTCTTGTTTGAATCGTGTCAAACTTGAACTTGGACTTTGTTTGAATCGCGTCAAGCATTGTCTTGTGTTTTAAAACTTGTTCTTGTTTGAATCGTGTCAAACTTGAACTTGGACTTTGTTTGAATCGTGTCAAGCACTGTCTTCTTGTTTTAAAACCATTCTAGTTTGAATCGTGTCGGACATTGAACCCTTACCTTGGATTTTCGAAAACTTGCTTTAAGCTAAGCTTCTTGGAACAAATTTATTCAACCTTATAAGACTCCTAGCTAGTGCGCAGGGTTTGTCTCTGTCTTCCTGCCTTTTCTCGAAGATCCCATTTTGAACTTTTCAGTATGAGATCCCCAAGAAGTCTTTACTTGGTCGTCTGTCCTTTTGACTGATCCCTAGTGATCAGGTTTTTCTTTCTGGTTTCATACCCAGAAGGAGTGTGTTGCTTTATTCCCAGTAGTCTAGCTCCCCGGATCTTTCCCCAGTGGAGATTGTCTTTTTGTTTTCCCCAGCGTTTCTTTGGAGTCTCCCCGGTGGGTCCCTTTTGTTGGTTAGCCTGCATCCCCAAGGAGTGTCTCCCTTGTGGATACTAACCTTCTTCTTGCTTCCCTAGTGAAGCTTCCCTGTGGTTGTTAGCTCTTCTTTGGTGTCCGGTTTTGTCTGCATTTTTGCATCTTGCATGGCATCATATCATCATATTAGTAGCATTGCACGTCTTTGTATCTAAGGGCAAAATTTTCGGTTTGCTATATTTAAATACCTTTCACCCGGACGTCCCGAGGATCATCGTTCCTCGTGCCAATCGGTGAAGATATTTAAATAGGGGCAACTATTGTACCCCAAATTTTTCCCTTAGATCCATTGTTCTTTTGCATATCATTCTAGGTCAATCATGCTGCACGACTAACTTTTTTTATCAGGTCTTTGTTCGTGTTTGTTTCTTTTATCAGGTTTATCTTGAGGAGGTTCAAGGAGTAATTGATCAATATATTTTTGGTTGGAGCATTGAATCAAGCAAGTCCCCAAGAGATGCCTCCATAACCCTAACCTCATCATGACCAAAATTTCAACTCATTTTATCTACCCTCAATTGTCACCTTCATTTTCAAAACCTATTTCATTAACCTTTTCATTTTACCAACTTTATTCCAATTGTTTAATCTAATTCTCCTAAACCTCATTTCATCCTAATCATTGCCAAATCATCCATTATTATTTATTTTTCCCAATCACCTTTGCTTATGCAAGACCATTTTATTTCCTAAGCCTTTGTTTCATAGCCCATCGTAACCAAAAAGAAGGAAAGGAAGGTGTTACAAATTATCAGATTTGTTTTCATTGACAAGTGACCAATAGGAATCAAGTATGGATATGTTGACTTTTCAACCCAAGCATCAGCCAATGGAAATGTGCCAGATTGGAAAGGAAGAATTCAGCATTATTTGAAATTCATTCGTTCACAAAACCATTCAATCCTTGGCACAAAATTATTTTGAACTCTCCAAAGACCATTTCCTTTTTTAGCTCTCAAAGGTTTGCCTCAATAAAATTGATTCTGAAGATTTGCTTATCTTGGCATTCATCCTGACACCACCTGCAAGATGCTTTTTCAGTCCCAAGACTTTGCCTTATTTGATGCCCTATCAGTAACACCAGAGGGAGAGTTCTGAAGACATGCATGAAATGGTGAAGATGACCCTGCAGCATCTGCTTACTTTGGCACGGCATAGGAGCGTCTGTCTCCAAGAGCTGAAGAACGTTGGTGTTGCACCCCAAATTTTACCCTCATTTTCTGCTAATTGGTATTTTATTATCTTTCTCATTGTTCTAATTTAATAATTATTTTAGCCTTTATTTGTTTTATGATTATGTTAATTCCATTTGGGCCCATTTTATCTTATTTAAGTTGTTGTATTTTTATTAGTATTAAACTTAATATAAGTTGATTTTAATTAATTAAGTCAATTATTCATTTAGTTTTTTTAACCAACTCTTAATCTAAAATATTAAATAGCTTGTTATTATTTTCAACAACTCTTTTTATTCAATTAAGAGAATGTGCCCACATTGAGTTTACCGTGACCAAGTCCATTTTTGCAATTTTGGAGCTTCTATTCATTACCATCAACCAATAAGATTTAAGCTTGTGGGAGTTTGACTTTTCAACCATTCGCTCAACCAATGAGAGCATGACATGTGACATCAAAGAAACCAAAAGAGAACCAAGTTCGTTCTCCTCTTTCGTTCTCGCTGAAGAGCTATGGATGAGGAAGGGAAATTCAACGTATCTTGTATCAATTCAATTCATTGAATCCATTCAACCACAATACCGTTGACGTAAATTCCTTAATTTTGAAATCTCCAAATCCATTCCTCTTCAAGCTCAGCTTTGTGTTGCGCAGAAAGTGGTTCAGAGAAGATTACCATTTCTATCATACGACTGCTCCATCTGCAAATCTGTCCACGCTACCTCCAACCTTTGCTCCATTTGGTACCCCTCTCAATAGCATCAATGGAAGTGCTCTGAATTCATTCACCAAGTGATGAGTGTGACCCTGCACATCTGAAATGTCGCGGCGTATTTCTCTCCCAGAATTGGACCAAGTTTGAATTTTAAACGAAAACCCTAATTGCTTAGCTTATGCCCACCAGATGTTTGAGAATTTGACCTGACCCATGATGCCTCTCATCAACCCAATACCTTGCCTATTTAAGGAGGTTCAATTTCAGTTCCAAGGACAACAACAATCTCTACCAAAAACACCCTAAAGAGTTCTGAGTTTTTCTTCTGGCGAGTGAAAGAGTGGCTGCAGTTGTACTAGCTTGAGTAGAAGGGAGAAGAAGCAAGGACCTGTTCAAGAATTTGCTGATAGCTTAGAAGAGAGGTATGTAGCTTCACCTCACCCTCATTCAGTATATCAACATCTTATGTACCTCTACATTGTTTCTATGTTTTTTTTCTTTGCTGTTCCATGACACCAATCTGATGTATGAGGGTTTGTTTTTTTATTCACCATATTTGAGTTGAGTTCTACTTGTTTGAAAACACAACATTGACTGTTTTGCTCTATGCTTGGTTTCGTTAGTTTTTTTGACTTTTATTGGGTTACTATGGTTAAGCTCATTACAGATGGTAGATGTGTGTGTCTTATTGTCTCAAATATATGTGTATGTTGCTATTGACATCTCTATCTTTTATTCATGCTGATATTATGTTTATGCATAAGCTTATGTGGTTTCTTCATGTTTAAGAAAACTGTTAAATCCTGAGGTTATGCAGGCAGTTGTTGTTACTCTGAGTTTATTACAACATTAATGTCTTATCTATATTTATCTATCTTTTTAGTATGACTGCAGTGTTTGAAATGCCTAAAATATGCTTTTGAATTAAGCTTGTCATATGTGTTACAACTGGTATGCTGTTGAGTTATGATTTTGTTTATGAGCAAGATTCATAATATGCTTAACATGATAATATTGCTAGAAATGGTTTTTTTTTTTTGCGCCCTTGTGATTCATGATATTTGGTTATCTATGTGCTTGTTATGGATGTTAGTTTGAGAAAACAGTTAGTACAATCACAGCCACCAATCTTTCCTTTGTGCAATTTGATTGATATATTAACTCTGTTGTCACCAGCCATATGTTTTCATTTTGGAATATTGAATCTGTCTGGATATGCCTTTTACTTCTAGCTTGAACCATGTTCACTAACTCTGTAATCTCTTATCTACCATGCCATACTTGTTTACTTGTCATCTTGATTGATGTTTTAGGTCAGAAATCTCAGTATATGATTTTGCTATGATCCTTGTACCCTCTGCACTTGTTAAGATCACTATGTTGTTTGACTTGTTTTCAATACTTACACATGTATGGTTACCTCATAGGCACACTGATTTGTTTGGCAATGTGAACTAGTATGAGAATTCCTGCCTGCTATGTAAACTTTTTGTTTGATTAAGTCTGAACTTGTAATATGTTGAGCATGATGATCATGTTATCTAAAATTTGCTTGTCATCTTACCTCACCATGAACTGTACCTGAATGCATACAATCTGCTTATACCTACTTGCCCTGACATGCTTTCTAAAATAGCTGACCTTCTTTGAAATTTTTACATATCCTTTTGTGACTGACATGCCTTTGGTGAATATGTCAAATCTTTCTAAATTGACAACCATGCTTTGTTGCCTCTTACTTGTTCTAAATCTTTACTGTCATCTCAGAACATGTGTGCTAACTCTTGCCAATATATTTGAGAATAAATCTTGTTCATGTTTGACCATTGGTGTGAGTCATTGAGCTTACATAATATGCTTGCCTGCCATCACTGCCTGATGAATCCATATTTTTGTCCTCATTTATGTCAATATCCATCTGGTTTGTCCATATGTTGTGGTTATTAATCTTCACATCAGTACCTTGTTTGTTATCTCACAGCACACATGAGCTTTACAAATGCACATGCTTATTGTTGATTTTGTGTAGATCTATGCCTCTAACTGGTTTTAAGAGTCTGTTATATCTATTGATGAGTCTTAGTTATGTCAATCAAGCTTTGTAGTCCTCTTATATAACCATGATGCTTGTCTAGATCTGCCTTGATACATTTTTCTCATACTGTACATGAATTGTTTTAGAGCTATGTGACTGATATGTTCTTATGCACACACCTCACATAGCATATCATTAACTGAGCCTGTCATTGGAATGAAAGATTTTGGACTATGTCCCTTTGTATTAAATGCTATTCTCACTGCCAATACATAGAATGTCTTTATCATGTATGTCATTGCTGCACCTGTTTTTAGATGTGTGAATTGTTAAAGTTGGTAGTGTTGTGATTCTGGCTTGTCTACAATCTGTTGGTGTGCTTTAATGTCTCTTTGTATGTCACCAATATGCTTAACATGATAACTTTTTGCTTGTCTGTTTTTTTTCTTATCACAAGTTGAGAATTTAGAATCATATTACCTTTGGTTGTATCTTTTGTCTCTGCTTAAAAATTGAATTGCTTGATGTGTTTGGGAATAATCTGACAGTTTGGACTTGCTAATCTACCGCTCCATAGCCATTGTTTCTGTTCATGTTTAACACTGCTACTAAATATGCCATTGTTGCTTCTAATACATGAGTGGTTAATTGGCATTTGTGTCTGGCTGTTAATCCATCTTGTTCATTATTATGTCATTAAGTGTTGATTGTGTACCAATTTGTGTTGAATTAGGCCATCACCCAGTTCAGTACATGCGTGACTTCATATGTTTGTCATATAACTCGTCTCTGCACTTGATTTGTGTGATCACTTCATTGGTGTTGTGCTACCCACTGCTACTGTTATCATTCAAATGCCATGGCTTGTTGTTTTTCTCATAAAATCATTTGCTAATCATAGTTGATAACCTTGCGTATTAAATCTCTAGGTCTTGTGTACTGGTTGGTGTTTTCCCTTTTCACTTGATTTTGTTGGATTAATGCAGCACTGAGTGCAATATAATTGCCTTGTTTGTTTAATTCATTTGTTTTTTATTATGAATATATGCGCAAGATATATGTTATATATTTATTGAATCATACTTATCATTGGATGTATTCCCGCCCCAGTGGATGGACTTGTGTGTGCATTACTATTCATCTTTGTCGTGCCTATAAGGACTGGGGTTCGATCCCTACCCAGTCCTTTTGTTTTTTATCTCTGATGTTTTCGCTTCTTTAATATATATGTTCTTTGGCATATTGTGTTTACCGCGCGCGCGTAGCTCAGATGGTTGGGGTTTTGGCCATTTGAATCATAGGGCGTGGGTTCAAACCATGCGTGTGACCTTTCCTCTTTTTTTTTGCTTAAAAAGTTTTCTTTTATTTTTGTAATAATGCAAAACTTTTTAGAAAATCTGATTTTATTCTATTTTAAAACCTCATGTTTATGTCACTTAGAAATTATTTTTCTTAATTAGTCTTCTAAAAGGATTTATTCTTTTAATGTGAATTTTTTTCCACTCTCATTATTTTGATTAAATGGTTAAATCTTCATTATAACCTTATTGATCTTTTAATGTTTAACTCTTTTTAGTTTTATCTTATTACTTGATTATTGACTATATTTGTGATTGATATTGTCTAACTTGGAATATCATCTTAATTGACTTTTCTTTTTCATAACCACATTTTAACTTATGATGTGTGATATATGTTCTCAAGTTTAATATCTTTGGGTTACTCTTGTCTAATTGATATCTTGATATTCATCTCATGTCTACTCATCATGAAACATATTGCCATCTTCATGCTTATGTTGTTGTTTCTTTCTTCCATGACTTTCATTCTTCTTTCTTTTTCTTTTTTTCCCCATATTCCAAAGGAAGGTTAAACATGTTGACTCATAAGTCATTGCCCCCCACCTTAACTTAAGTAACCTCTTAGGAAGAAACTTTGTTTCTTGGCCTCATCAGAGCCATAGAAATTACAACTAGCTTTAGGAGAGAGTTCCTCAACTCTTATTGATATTCATCATAATGAATTTATCACTTCCTCTGCTAACTAACCTTTAGCATAGAACCCTTCAGCAAACATAACATAACATTTAACAAGAGGTTCCCGTAGAGTACTACGGACGTTTAGGGTGCTAATACCTTCCCTAGGCGTAACCAACCCCTGAACCTTATATCTCTCCCCTTTAGGTTTTTCTAACGATCTTGAACCTTTCCTTTGGATAAATCAAAGTCGTTTGTAAAAGAAAATGATGCAAGTTAATTAATAGCTTGTTATCCGATTTTCACCGCAACAGAAATGGCGACTTCACTAGGGAGAGTCAGACCTATTGCTGGTCCTTTCCTAAGAGGGTTAAGCCTATCTTGTTTTTATGTTTGCCTATACATGCTTGTGTATGTCATATTTGATTATATATTTGTAAATCTGTTCTACGTTTTGATTATCCTGCTTGATTTGGGATTGATATATATGAGTGAGATAAATCCTATAGCCGGATTTGAGTGTACACTTATTATAGGACGATGGTATTCAAGGAGGCTCTGAGGGAGTCGAATCCTGAAAGGTTGAATTGATAAACACCATCACTCAGTTGAGGCCCTCTCGAGAGTCTAGTTATGTTGAACGAATTCGTTCGTGAAAGCGTGCTACTCTCGACCTAGGAGCCCGGGATATTGAGAACCGTAGTTACCAAACCCAACTTAAGCCTTTTAGATGTAGTGCGGAGACCATGATGGAGTCTATTTCTGAATTGGTTGTCACGCGATACTACACTCAGACGAGATCCTCTTGAGAATTTTATCGATTAACAAGTCATCTGGGAAATCCTAAAAATCCGAAAGATGGATTGTAGACTCTGGGAATTTCTTAGAACCCGTTCAGCAGGTGAAAACCAATAGAACACACCAATGGGAAGGGCGAACCTTTGGCTCCATGCTTAACCTTTTCCCCCTTTGCCTTTGTTTGTTTGTGCTCTATGTGTGTTTGTTGCATCCATATAGCATAAGCATTCATGTTGCATCTGTTTCATGGAACTTAGACTTCTTTTCTTATATCAGAGGGATATCATGGATAGGTCAAGAAGAAACACCATCAAATACACTTTCAAAAGTCCCAAATTGGATGACCTAAGGAAATTGGGAGATTTGTTAACAGACCCTGGAGGATTCCTAAGCAGATATGGAAAATTGTGGGTCTTATTAAGAAAGACTATTGATGAAGGACTTCTTTCAACTCTACTTCAGTTTTATGATCCAAGATATCACTGCTTCACATTCCCTGACTATCAACTCTTACCCACCCTTGAGGAGTACTCTCAGATAGTTGGTCTGCCTATCAAGGATGAATTCCCGTTTCCTATCTTTGAGAAGGATCCAAGAGAAGAAGAAATAATTGAGAAGACTCATTTGGAGTTAGTTGATGTCAAAGGTAATTTAACCACTAAGGGAGGAATTTTGGGATTAACTGCTAAGTTCTTGATTGGAAAGGCTCGTTACTTTGCTAAGAATTCCAACAGGGATGCCTTTGAAGTTGTATTTGCATTGCTTATCTATGGACTTTTCTTGTTTCCAAACATAGACAACTTTATGGATCTAAATGCAATCAAAATTTTCTTGAAACAAAATCCTGTACCTACCTTGCTTGCTGAAGCCTATCACTCAGTCCATATAATAAACGCTCATAAAAATGGACAGATTACCTGTTGTGTCCCTATACTGTATAGATGGTTTATTTCGCATCTACCCAAGGCAGGAGCATTCTGGGATTCCAAGAAAGGGTGGTGGTCTCAGAAAGTCATGGCACTCTCCCATGCAGATATTGACTGGTATAATAGGGTGTATGATGGAATCCTGATTACAGATAGCTGCGGAAACTATGGTAACGTACCTCTACTTGGCATCAAAGGTGGTATCAGTTACAACCCTGTGTTGGCACGACGCCAATTAGGGTATCCTCTAGAAAACAAACCTCTCATCGCTCATGTGGAAAGTATTTACTTCGAAACATATGACAAGAATGAAGAACAAAAAGAGTTGATTTTGAACGCTTGGGGTAGCAGACGTAAACGAGGAAGAAGTTCTTTAGGAAGACCTAACTGTGTGTCCTTGGAACCCTATCTCCAATGGGTTAGAAGGAGAGCTATAGAGCTAAAGATGCCCTACAAAAGACAAGAGCCAATCACTTTGAAGAAAGATCCTGTATTGTACTTCATGTCAAAAGAAGAAGAGCTGGAGATTTCTCTAAGACAAGCTCGAAGGTCAGAGGAAGCATGGAAACTCAAGTATCAAGTGATCGTTGAGGAGAATCTGGAACTCCAGAAGCAACTGCAGACCAAGGATGAGGAGCTACTCTCCTGTAAGAAGAGAAAGATCCAAAAAGATCCAAGTCCCTCAAGCACTCAACCTCCCGCTTGGAAATCCATTCTTGACAACCTCATCGTAGAAAGAGATCAGATGGAGAAAGAAATCAAAAGACTCAACACAAGGCTTCTAGGAGAATTTCCTTAGGACTTTCTAGCTTTTATTTAGCTTCATGTTTTGAGCTTTTGAAAGTGTATCAACTATTGTAATTCGCCCTCTATTCAATGAAAATGAGGTCTTTTGGTATCTCTCAATATTTTTGCGAATGTCAGAATTCCATGAAACTTTGCATTGCATCAGCATTTTTCTTGCTAACTATCAAGAAACTAATGATATTTTTGCAGACTTTATCGATATGGAATCTAAAAGGCAAGTTTGGCCTTATTACTTCGAGCTCCCAGAACTTCAACAACTGATTTGGATGTGCGACATGATTAAGGATCCTTTAGGCTTTGCTGACAAGTATGGAAATCTCTCACAACTACTAAGGGTCCCAGTGACTGAGGGACCATTGGAAGTGCTGGTGAAATTGTATCACCCCAATTACCGTTGCTTCTTATTCCCTAAGTTCCAATTGGTTCCGACTTTAGAGGAATTTTCTGCTATAATTGGGATCCCTGTCAACGACGCCCCAATTTTCTCCGATTTAGAATCAATGCCATCAGCTAGAGATATTGCAATGACTACCAGAATCAGATTTACTGATATCCAGGCGAATTTAGTTGTCAAAGAAGGACGACTTGGACTACCTTCACTATTCTTATTTGAGAAAGCAATGTACTTCAAGAATAGAGGAAAGGAGGAACTGTATGAGGCAACACTGGCCTTAATGATCTATGGACTGGTGCTGTTTCCAGGCGCAAAGCAGTTTGTTGATACCCAGGCAATACAAATTTTTAGAATCCATAACCCAGTCCCTACCTTGCTGGCTGATATGTATCACGCGGTTCAAACAAAATACAACAAAGGATGTGGAGAAATTGTGTTCTGTGTACCTCTTTTATATAAGTGGTTCACAGCCTACTTGCCAAAAACCCCTGCTTTCTGGGAGGTAGAACATTTCCAAGTCTGGATTGAAAAACTGATGAGTTTGAAGCACACGGATGTCAAAAGGCATAACCCAACAGAAGAAGGGATTGTCATAATTACCAGCTGCGGGGATTGCCCTAATGTACCCCTGTTGGGAAGAAATGGCTGCATTAACTACAATCCCGTGCTCGCCCGTCGACAACTGGGTCATATGGGGATGGGACCCATAATCAAGGAAGATTTACACATGATGTATTATGGGGAAAGGGACGGCTACGAAATGAAAATGTTTCTTGAGCAAGCATGGTGTCAAATCAATAGGCAGTTGTGGAAGGCAGAGTGCTCCGTCAATGAGACGCATCTGGAATGGTCTCGTGGGATAGCCAGTGTGATGAGGAAACCCTATTCCCTTCACAAGCCGCTCAAAACTAGACAGGGACTGGAGGAAACATTGACAGGGTTGTTACTCGAGAAGAAAAGGATTAAGGGACGCATCGAGAAACTGATGAGGGAGATGGACGAGGAAGGGGAGACATCCACCAGTGGATCTAACTTCTAAAGATCTTGCTGCTGGTTCCCATGTTATTTATTTTTGTTATTGTTGTTATCTTTTCAGTTATGGGAACAACCCACCTTTGTACTAAGAGCATGAAGATACTCTGCTCCGAATGTAATGAACGCCAAATTTGCTTAATGAAGAAGAATTTTTGAAATACCATCGTCAAAAGCTTTGCAATTTTCTGTGTTTCTTGATAGATTAGCTTTGCATCTGCATATCATTTTGCATCCTTTTTGCATTTGTTTTGCTAAACTGTCGAGATACTAAATTTTGTTTTGCAGACTTTGTGGAAATGGACGTTGCTAAGAACATAAACTGGCCCGTCACTTTCCTGATCCCTGATATTGAGCATTTGATAGAGATTGGAGGAAGAATTGAAGATCCACCAAGCTTTATTGACAAGTATGGGGACCTGCTATCATTAATGAGACTGCAAGTAAAAGAAGGTCTGCTAGAAACCATGGTACAGAGGTATCATCCAGCATACAAATGTTTCATCTTTCCAAACTTCCAGTTTGTCCCAACTATAGAAGAATATTCATATATGCTAGGACTACCTGTTCAACATCATCCCCCTTTTTCCGGTGTGGAAGAAGAATTCATTAATCAAGAGATTGTCGTAGGGTTGGGGATCCAAAAGAGACACATCCGAGAAAACATGACCACCAGGGAGGGGTATCGGGGGCTACCTGCCCAATTTCTAATTGAGACAGCTCTCCACTTTCAAGAGAGCGGAAACTCTGTAATGTTTGAGTCAATATTTGCTTTGTTGGTATATGGGTTATTTTTATTTCCCAATGTTAAAGATTTTGTCGACGTCCAAGCAATCAGAATCTTTATGGGTCAAAACCCTATTCCCACTTTACTGGCTGACATGTACTTCTCGGTCACCACACAGACTATGAGGAGTAAAGGTGTGATTGTTTGTTGTGCTCCGTTACTATACAAGTGGTTCATTTCATACTTACCTACGACTCCAACGTTTTGGGAAGTGAGTAACAACGCTCTTTGGGTTAAAAAACTAATGGAACTAAGGCATTCTGACATCAAGTGGTACGATACAAACCCTGAAGGAACCATAATAATTGCTAGTTGTGGAGACTATCCCAATGTGCCGCTCATGGGTCGACTTGGTTGTATAAGCTACAACCCTCTGCTCTCACGTTTCCAGTTGGGTCATCCAATTGAAGAGGAGCCTAGACCAGAAGAATTGGAGCTGATGTACTATAGGTACGGAGAAGGATTTGAAGAAAAACTCAAGATGGGTGAAGCATGGCTTTTCATAAATTATTAAAAATGGATCACCAATGGTCCTATCACTGAAGCTCATCTGAAGTGGGCACGAGGGATTTCACTCAGCATGAGAAAGCCCACTCCATATCATGAAGCATCCACCAGTGCTGAACAGAGAAGGATGAAGCTACTAGGGGAGCTGACTTTGGAGAAAGCCAAAACCAAGCGACTTATCAAAGAAATCCTGGAAGGGATCAGGGAAGGCGAAGGGCCTCCCTATTTTCCATAGTTGTAATCTATTGTTGTAATCCTATTTTAAAAAGTTGTATTTCTTTTTAATATGATCAGGACAATATTTGTAACATTTTCTTTCTGTAAGCACTTATCTTATTTTCAATGGAAAGTATGTTATTAGTAATCCTGATATTTACACTGTTTGCGAAATATTTTTAGTTCTTGATGGTTTAGCCTGCATGTGCATCTCATCTGCATTTTCGCATGTGCATGTGCATTTCTTCTGTGTCTCATTGTCCTTTTATCTTCTTCAGTTGTTGTTGTTGTTGAACCATCACCCTGAGTTCCCTACATCGTCACAACATCCGGGCGCAGACTTGAAGAGGAAGAATGTCTGAAAATTGCGAGAATTTGGATCAGGTTAATGACGAGCTCACTGAATTGAGAGCAGGAATGGGGCATATCATGGAGGCCTTGAGTATTATACGAGCAAAGATGGATACCCAAGCCACTGTAGTCTCAGAAGTCATCACTACAACTGTTGAGCCGCCAATTATACCTATTGTGAACCCTACTCTAGGGATGCCACTTGAGTTTATACGAGCCACGGTTCCTCAATCTACGCAACAAGCGGTGCCGTTGCTCAGCGAGAATCAACAAGCTATTCCAACTTATGCTCCGCCTATGGTGTAGACCCAATTCCAACATGTTTTCCAGAACCAGCATCATTTTGATAACGACAACATATTTGTAGAAGAGGATGACAGTAATTAGAAATTAAGAGCCAATATGGAGATTATGCAGAGAAAGCTGAAGGCCATGGAAGGAGACAATGTCTTCAGTTCTGACCTTAAGGATATGTGTCTAGTCACTGATCTAGTAATTCCACCAAAATTCAAGTTACCAAGTTTTGAATTGTACTCTGGTGCTATGTGTCCTAAGGCACACTTGGTCATGTATCTCCGAAGAATGGCGGCATACATGGATAACGACAAGTTAATGATCCATTGTATCCAGGATAGCCTGAAGGGCGCTGCCGCAAAGTGGTATTTAAGCTTAGACCAATCTCAGATTAAGTGCTTCCAAGATGTTATGGACGTTTTCATAAGAACACAGAGTCGTTCAAAGAATATGCTCAAAGATGGAGAGAGACTGCATCACAAGTTGAACCACCATTGACTGAGAAGGAACTAGATGATTGGTTTGTAGACACTGTAAAACCTGAATTCTATGAGAAAATGATTAACAATATTGGTGCCAAATTCTCTGATATCATTGCAATTGGTATGAAGGTGGAGGCAGGTCTGAAAAGTGGAAAGGTGGCCAGTTCACCTAACAGTGCCACTAGCACCGGTGTCAAGAGGTTTCCAGGCAATTTTCATAAGAAGAAGGAAGGCGAGACCAACGCTATTATGATAGGGAAGAGGCCGAATCCTAAACGATCTCTATTCCAACCACAACCAAGTCCTAGTTTCCCTCAACAGCCAGTTTACCCTATGCAGTTCGCACAACAACCATACGTGGCGTCTGTTATTCCCACTTTTAATCATTAGATAATGCAACAAGTTCCTGTTTCCCAGCCACAAAATCAGCAGCAGTGGCCGAAGAATCAACATCAGAATTACCAACAGCCGAGGTGGCCAGCGCCACAGCAAAATACCCCTCCCAGAAGACAGGCAGTAACACCAAATTTTCCACATATACCGATGACGTATACAGCATTATATCCTTCGCTGGTAGAGCAAGGATTAATTGTTACTAGGCCATTGGGGCCACCATCTGATAAATCTCTGCAGTTCTTCAACCCTAATGCAACATGCGCTTTCCATCAAGGAGGAGTAGGCCATGATTTAGAAGGGTGTTTGGCACTAAAGAATCTGGTAAAAAGTTTGATAGAAAAGAACATTCTGTCTTTTGCTAATAACCAGCCAAATGTGAAGAGCAACCCCTTGCCAACTCATGGGTCAACTAATGCTGTTGAAGACGAGGGTGGGGAAGTATTGATCTCAGAAGCAGCAAAGATTAAAACTCCTTTGAGAACGTTTCATGCCAAGCTGTTCAGCGCCAGATTGGTCAAAGTTTGCTATGATGTTTGTGGAGAATGTGATGGTAGTGGTAAAGGATGTCGGTTGATTCAAGATGATATTCAGCAACTGATTGATGAAGGTTTCTTACAAATTTTCAGAAAAGAAAGCAGAATAGCGGTGATTGAACCAGTGTTCAATCTTCCAAAGCAAGTGCCAGTGCCTGATGAAGAAGAAAGCGCATCAGTAGTCCCTGTGTTCAACAATCCTGGGGCAAATACCGTGAGCCCAGTGTTTAAGCGATCAGTTCCAAGATTCAACAAATCTGAAGTTGTTTCCCCTGGTGATCATGCCAGGAAAAATAATTTCCCCAGGCCAGTCCCGTTCAGGTTCAGAGGGACCAAAGCATTACCATTTATCTACGAAGACATTACAGGTAGTAAGAAGGGGGAGGAAATGATCCCAAGGAAAGAGGTGGGGGTCGTCATAGAAGAACCAGTCCCAAGGAAAGAGGTGGGGGCTGATGAGAAGAACGTGTCTAATATAGTAGGAACAGGAAGAATGACGAGGAGTGAGAGGATTTTTACCCCTATGAACAAAGAAGTGTCTGGTAAAGAAGGAGAGGTGCGTATACCTACCAGTGACAAGGGCAAAGAAGTGAGCTCCAAGGAGGATGATGAAGAGTTTCTCAGGATAATAAAAAGAAGTGACTACAGTGTCGTGGATCAGCTCCACCAGACTCCGTCTAAAATTTCTATTTTATCCCTGTTGATTAATTCACCAGCCCACCGATCAGCATTACAGAAAGTATTGGCTTAGGCTCATGTGGCCCAGGACATTACCGTCAGACAATTTGATCACGTTATCGCTAACATTACTGCATGCAATACGCTCAGCTTCAGTGATGAAGAACTGACCCAATCAGGCCGGAAACACAATCTCGCTCTGCATATATCAATGAAGTGTCAGGAGGACACATTGGCTAGAGTTCTTGTAGACACAGGATCCTCTCTGAATGTTTTACCAAAGAGGGCCCTCGACAAGCTGGCATACAAAGGAGGGATCATGAGACCCACATCGTTAATCGTCAAAGCTTTTGATGGTTCACGAAGATCCGTGATGGGGGAAATTGAACTGCCAGTTCTGATTGGAACCCAGGAATTCAATGTTTTATTTCAGGTTTTGGACATTAACCCTGCCTATAGGTGCCTACTTGGAAGACCCTGGATCCACGAGGCAGGCGCTGTTACTTCAACCTTACACCAGAAGATGAAATTTGTGGTCGACAACAAGCTGGTCATCATCCATGGGGAAGAAGACTTGATGGTTAGTAACTTGTCATCCTTCCATTATATTGAGGCTGATGAGGATGCATTGAAAACCTCTTTTCAAGCCCTGGAAACAGCTAACGCAGTTATGATTAACAATGAGAAGCCAGTGATACCAGAATATCCATCTCTTGCTTCATATAAGAGCATCCAGTCTGCCCTTCAAGGCGGCGTGCCCGCAGGTTGGGGCGAAGTGATTGAGGTTGAGAAAAGAATCCAACACCAAGGGTTGGGTTACAGACCAACTCTAGAGGAGGAGGCTGCTTCAGGTACAAGGGAAAGAAGAATGAAGATAAAGACTGTGCAGGAGACATTTATCAGAGGTGGACACCAGGTCCATGCAATTATAGGAAGTACTGAAGAAGACGAAGACATTGATCGTTTGATTTTTCGCCAAGAAGGCGCATTAGGCAATTGGGAATCTGTTGAGATCCCAATCCTGTACCCGGAACCAGAGTAACTTGTCTAGATTTGTTGTTTCCATCTCCCTAGTCTTGCCCAAAGCTAGTGGATTGTTTTGTACGGGCCTCCGTTTTCAAACTTTAAATCAATGAAATGACTCTTTTGCTATTTTTTTTTTGTTTTACTTTATTGCATTCTGTTTCTAAAAATGGCAATCTTTTCAAACAAAAGCATCTTTATCCCGCATGTTCTTGAACTTTTGTGCATTTTAATAATATAAGTCATTCTACCATGCAGAATGAATCATAAACCTATTGTATTCAACAATCTTGACCTTATCGTTGACTTCGACTCCCCTGTCTATCAAGCTGAAGAGGAGGAAGATTATGAGGTACCCAAGGATCTAGCAGATATGTGTGACTACCAATATACGGATCTCCAGCCTCATGAAGAGCAGGTGGATGTCATCAACCTTGGCAGTGAGGATGAGAAGAAAGAAGTCAAGATTGGGGCATCGCTGAAACCAGAAATTAGACAACGATTGATTTCGCTCCTTAAAGAGTATGTGGACGTGTTTGCTTGGTCCTACCAAGACATGCCTGGATTAAATACGGATATTGTGGTCCACAAATTACCCCTTAAGCCGGAGTGCCCGCCAGTAAAACAAAAGCTTCAAAGAAGTCATCCCGACATGGCTCTCAAGATTCGAGATGAAGTTAAGAGACAGTTGGATGCCGGATTTCTGGCAGTTTCCAAGTACCCAGAGTGGGTAGCTAATATTGTCCCTGTTATGAAGAAGAATGGAAAGGTACGATTGTGTGTGGACTACAGGGATCTTAACAAAGCTAGTCCCAAAGATGATTTCCCTCTACCCCATATTGACACACTGGTAGATAACACGGCTCGTTTCGCCATGTTCTCATTTATGGATGGTTTTTCAGGCTACAACCAGATTAAAATGGATCCAGCTGATATGGATAAAACCACTTTCATTACCCCGTGGGGCACTTATTGTTACAAGGTTATGCCTTTTGGATTAAAGAACGTCGGGGCAACATACCAAAGGGCTATGGTGACTTTGTTTCACGATATGATCCACAAAGAGATAGAGGTGTACGTGGACGATATGATAGCCAAATCTCGAAACGAAGAGGAACATGTAGATCACTTGTTGAAATTGTTCAAAAGACTTCGGAAATATCAGTTGAGGTTGAACCCTGCAAAATGTACCTTTGGAGTCAGGCCAGGGAAGTTATTGGGTTTCATTGTTAGCCAGAAGGGCATTGAAGTGGATCCAGATAAAGTACGAGCGATTTAAGAAATGCCAGCTCCCCAAACTGAGTCCCAGGTCAGAGGATTTTTGGGCCGTTTGAATTACATCTCCAGGTTCATCTCCAACATGACTCCAATATGTGCGCCAATCTTCAAGCTACTCCGTAAGGATCAGCCAGTAGAATGGAATGCTGACTGTCAACAAGCTTTCAAGAAACTCAAAAGTTATCTCCAAAAACCTTATATTCTAATTCCTCCGATTCCCGGTAGACCTCTCTTTATGTACTTGACTGTTTTGGAAGAGTCTATGGGCTGTGTTTTGGGACAGCATGACGAGACTGGCCGGAAAGAGCATGCAATTTATTACTTGAGTAAGAAGTTTGCAGACAGTGAAAGCCGTTACTCATTACTTGAAAAGACTTGTTGCGCTCTGGCTTGGGCCGCCAAACGTCTAAGACAGTACCTGATTTGTCATACCACCTTGTTGATTTCCAAGATGGATACGATAAAGTACATTTTTGAGAAACCCGCTCAAACAGGTTGACTTGCCCGTTGGCACATGTTATTATCTGAATATGACATTCAGTATGTTACTCAAAAGGCCATTAAAGGAAACATTCTTTCAGAATATCTTGCCGATCAAACAGTCGAAGACTATGAACCGCTCAAGTTTGATTTCCCTGACGAGGATATTATGGTAGTAAAAGATTGTGAAGAGCCCAGCTCTGAAGGAGATCCCAGGGCTGAGTATAGGTGGAAGATGATGTTCGATGGTTCATCCAATTATAAGGGACATGAAGTAGGTGTTGTTATAATTAATCCTGAAGGTGGCTACACCCCTTTTACAGCCAGGCTGGATTTTGGATGTACAAATAATATTGCTGAGTATGAAGCGTGCATTCTGGGTCTGGAAGTTGCAATCGATCTTGGAATCTGTTTTCTTGAAATTATGGGTGATTCTGCTCTAGTCATTTATCAAATCAGGGGTGAGTGGGAAACAAAAGATGAGAAGCTTATCCCCTATCAGGCATATGCTTTGGAGTTGATTAAGTGTTTTGATGAGATAACATTTCGTCATGTACCACGTACTGAGAATCATGTGGCTGATGCTTTAGCGACACTGGCTTCAATGTGGTAAGTTAGATTTATTAATGAAGATCCAGTAATTAGTATTGAAAGGAGAACTGAGCCTGCCTATTATCAGTCCATTGAAGAAGAATCAGACGACAAACCTTGGTTCCATGATATTCTGAACTTTCTAAAGAATCAAGAATATCCAGCCAACGCCTCCGTTCTTGATAAGAAGACTCTACGAAGACTATCATCCAAATTCTTCATCAGCAATGATGTACTGTACAAAAGGAATCATGATATGGTTTTGTTAAGATGTGTCGATAAAAGAGAAGCAGACTTGTTGATCCATGACATCCATGAAGGAGCTTTTGGCACCCACGCCAATGGGCATGCCATGGTCAGGAAGATTTTGAGGGCTGGATATTACTGGTTGACCATGGAAGCTGACTGCATTCAGTATGTTAGAAAATGTCATAAATGTCAGGTTTATGCGGACAAAATGCACATTCCTCCTACTCTGTTGAACGTGCTATCATCACCCTGGCCGTTCTCCATGTGGGGCATTGATATGATTGGGGCAATCGAGCCTAAAGCATCTAATGGACACCGTTTCATTTTGGTAGCTATTGATTACTTCACCAAGTGGGTGGAAGCCGCTTCGTACGCCAATGTAACTAAGCAGGTAGTTGCACACTTCATCAAGAACAACATCATTTGTTGTTATGGGATCCCCAATAGGATCATAACTGACAACGGGACTAATCTGAACAACAAAACCATGAAGGAACTGTGCGACAGCTTCAAAATTGAACACCACAACTCTTCACCGTATCGTCCAAAGATGAACGGGGCGGTCGAAGCTGCGAATAAGAACATCAAGAAAATTCTTCAGAAGATGGTCAAAACATACAAGGATTGGCACGAGATGTTGCCATATGCACTACATGGATACAAAATATCAGTTAGAACTTCAACAGGGGCAACCCCCTTTTCTCTAGTATATGGGATGGATGTTGTCCTCCCCATAGAAGTTGAGATACCTTCTTTAAGGATATTGATGGAAACCAAGCTGGATGAAGCAGAATGGGCTCAAGAAAGATATGATCAGTTGAATCTAATTGACGAGAAACGCCTGACAGCCATGTGTCATGGTCAACTGTACCAGAAGAAGATGAAAAGGGCATTTGATAAAAAGGTCCGCACTCGAGAATTCCGAGTAGGCGAATTGGTACTTAAAAAGATTCTACCTTCACAAAGAGACGCCCGCGGAAAATGGGCACCCAATTATGAAGGTCCATTTGTGGTCAAGACAGTCTTTTCAGGAGGGTCTTTATTTCTAACAACTATGGATGGCGAACAGCTTGCGCATCCTGTGAATGCAGATTCGGTACGAAAGTACTATGCTTGAAAGACGTCTCACTTATATCCGGGAGTCCCCAGAAAAGTCAGTTGTTAGAGTCTTAGTCGATAGAGTTTGTTACCGGTCATTGAATATAATGTAACCTTTGCCAAAATTGCCATTTTGTCGTATTTGTAATATTTCATGGGACTCTGCTATTTGGCAAGTCACCATTTTTCAATGAATATCAGCTATTGAGCCATTTTCTTGATTATTGTCATCTTTATTCTGCAAAACTTTGTCATTTTCACTTGATTTTGAAAACGGAAATGTTGCAATTTCTAAGGAAACATAAAATAAACTAAGTTTTACCCTGGAATTAAGACGTTTTAGAATCAAGTGGTGCAGGAAGGGTTGGCAGTACAGTATTTTTTGGCATGGATCTACCGTCTCCAGAGGAAAGAAGATTGTCCCGGTTATCCTTGATGTTTGGGTTTCAGGGTGTTGGGTTGTGTTTTCCTCTCTCCTTTCTTGCTTTGCGTTGTCCGCGTCGTTTCTAGCATATAGCTAAGCATATGCATCATACCTTAGCATCTTTGCATCCTTGTGCTTTGTTCTGCTTGTGGTCTTTTGTTGGTGCCTGTCTTTATTTCCCTAGTGAAGTAAAGACATTCTCGGTTTGCCTTGTGTCGTGCTTGTTCGGTCCTAACCTTTGCGTGCCAGATTGGAATCTTTAAACCTTTTACTGTTCCCCAAGAAGTTTAAACGTTAAAGTTTTTACAACTGTTCTCGTTTGAATCGTGTCAGACTTGAACTTAGACTTTGTTTGAATCGTGTCAAGCATCATCTATTTGTTTTAAAACTGTTCTTGTTTGAATCGTGTCAGACTTGAACTTAGACTTTGTTTGAATCATGTCAAGCATCGTCTATTCGTTTTAAAAATTGTTCTCGTTTGAATTGTGTCAGACTTGAACTTAGACTTTATTTGAATCGTATCAAGCATCGTCTATTCGTTTTAAAACCTGTTCTCGTTTGAATCGTGTCAGACTTGAACTTAGACTTTGTTTGAATCGCGTCAAGCATCGTCTCGTGTTTTAAAACTGTTCTCGTTTGAATCGTGTCAGACTTGAATTTAGACTTTGTTTGAATCGTATCAAGCATCGTTTATTCGTTTTAAAACCTGTTCTCGTTTGAATCGTGTCAGACTTGAACTTAGACTTTGTTTGAATCGCGTCAAGCATCGTCTCGTGTTTTAAAACTGTTCTCGTTTGAATCGCGTCAGACTTGAACTTAGACTTTGTTTGAATCGTGTCAAGCATCGTCTCGTGTTTTAAAACTGTTCTCGTTTGAATCATGTCAGACTTAAACTTAGACTTTGTTTGAATCGTGTCAAGCATCGTCTCGTGTTTTAAAACCGTTCTTGTTTGAATCGTGTCGGACATTGAACCCTTTACCTTGGACTATTTTGAAAACTTGCTTTAAGCTAAGCTTTTCTTGGAACAAATTTCTTCAACCCTATAAGACTCCTGTTTGGTGCGCAGGGTTTGTCTCTGTCTTCCTGGCTCTTCTTGAAGATCCCATTTTGAACTCTTCAATTTAAGATCCCCAGGAAGTCTTTGCTTGTTTGTCTGTCGCTTTCAGGCTGATCTCCTGTGATCAGGTTTTTCTTTCTGGTGTCGTGCACAGGAAGAGCGTGGGTTTGTTTTGTTCCCAGTAGTCTATCTCCTCGGATCTGTTCCCAGTGAGATTGTCCGTAGTCTTTTCCCCGGTGTTTCTTTGGAGTCTCCCCGGTGGGTCTTTTTTGTCAGTTAGCTTGTATCCCTAGTGAGGTGTTTCTCATGGATACTAGCTTTCATCCTTCCCCAGTGCTGCTCTGTGATCTTTTGCTTCCTGCCTGCCCTTGGTGTCTTGTTGTGTCTGCATTTTTCTTGCATCTTCTTGGCATCATGTTTGCTGCATTGCATGTGTGTGCATCTGAAGGCAAAATTTTCGGTTATCTGTATTTAAATATCTTTCACTGTTGATTACATGAGGATCTTCATCTCTCATGTCATCAGGTGAAGATATTTAAATAGGGGAGTTTGGAGCTTCTATTCATTGCCATCAACCAATAAGATTTAAGCTTGTGGGAGTTTGACTTTTCAACCATTTGCTCAACCAATGAGAGCATGACACGTGACATCAAAGAAACCAAAAGAGAACCAAGTTCGTTCTCCTCTTTCGTTCTCGCTTAAGAGCTATGGATGAGGAAGGGAAATTCAACGTATCTTGTATCAATTTAATTCATTGAATCCATTCAACCACAATACCGTTGGCGCGAATTCCTCAATTTTGAAATCTCCAAATCCATTCCTCTTCAAGCTCATCTTTGTGTTGCGCAGAAAGTGGTTCAGAGAAGATTACCATTTCCAGCATACGACTGCTCCATCCGTAAATCTGTCCACGCTACCTCCAACCTTTGCTCCATTTGGTACCCCTCTCAATAGCATCAATGGAAGATCTCTGAATTCATTCACCAAGTGATGAGTGTGACCCTGCACGTCTGAAATGTCGCAGCGTATTTCTCTCCCATAATTGGACCAAGTTTGAATTTCAAACGAAAACCCTAATTGCTTAGCTTATGCCCACCAGATGTTTGAGAATTTGACCCGGCCCATGATGCCTCTCATCAACCCAATACCTTGCCTATTTAAGGAGGTTCAATTTCAGTTCTAAGGACACCAACAATCTCTACAAAAAACACCCTAAAGAGTTCTGAGTTTTTCTTCTGGCGAGTGAAAGAGTGGCTGCAGCTGTGCTAGCTTGAGTAGAAGGGAGAAGAAGCAAGGACATGTTCAAAAATTTGCTGATAGCTTGGAAGAGAGGTATGTAGCTTCACCTCACCCTCATTCAGTATATCAACATCTTATGTACCTCTACATTGTTTCTATGTTTTTTTTCATTGCTGTTCCATGACACCAATCTGATGTATGAGGGTTTGTTTTTTTGATTCACCATGTTTGAGTTGAGTTCTACTTGTTTGAAAACACAACATTGACTGTTTTGCTCTATGCTTGGTTTCGTTAGTTTTTTTTTACTTTTTTTGGGTTACTATGGTTAAGCTCATTACAGATGGTACATGTGTGTGTCTTATTGTCTCAAATATATGTGTATGTTGCTGATTGACATCTCTATCTTTTATTCATGCTGATATTATGTTTATGCATAAGCTTATGTGGTTTCTTCATGTTTAAGAAAACTGTTAAATCCTGAGGTTATGCAGGCAGTAGTTGTTACTCTGAGTTTATTACAACATTAATGTCTTATCTATATTCATCTATCTTTTTAGTATGACTGCAGTGTTTGAAATGCCTAAAATATGCTTTTGAATTAAGCTTGTCATATGTGTTACAACTGGTATGCTGCTGAGTTATGATTTTGTTTATGAGCAAGATTCATAATATGCTTAACATGATAATATTGCTAGAAATGGTTTTTTTTTGCGCCCTTGTGATTCATGATATTTGGTTATCTATGTGCTTGTTATGGATGTTAGTTTGAGAAACCAGTTAGTACAACCACAGCCACCAATCTTTCCTTTGTGCAATTTGATTGATATATTAACTCTGTTGTCACCAGCCATATGTTTTCATTTTGGAATATTGAATCTGTCTGGATATGCCTTTTACTTCTAGCTTGAACCATGTTCACTAACTCTGTAATCTCTTATCTACCATGCCATACTTGTTTACTTGTCATCTTGATTGATGTTTTAGGTCAGAAATCTCAGTATATGATTTTGCTATGATCCTTGTACCCTCTGCACTTGTTAAGATCACTATGCTGTTTGACTTGTTTTCAATACTTACACATGTATGGTTACCTCATAGGCACACTGATTTATTTGGCAATGTGAACTAGTATGAGAATTCCTGCCTGCTATGTAAACTTTTTGTTTGATTAAGTCTGAACTTGTAATATGTTGAGCATGATGATCATGTTATCTAAAATTCTCTTGTCATCTTACCTCACCATGAACTGTACCTGAATGCATACAATCTGCTTATACCTACTTGCCATGACATGCTTTCTAAAATAGCTGACCTTCTTTGAAATTTTTACATATCCTTTTGTGACTGACATGCCTTTGGTGAATATGTCAAATCTCTCTAAATTGACAACCATGCTTTGTTGCCTCTTACTTGTTCTAAATCTTTACTGTCATCTCAGAACATGTGTGCTAACTCTTGCCAATATATTTGAGAATAAATCTTGTTCATGTTTGACCATTGGTGTGAGTCATTGAGCTTACATAATATGCTTGCCTGCCATCACTGCCTGATGAATCCATATTTTTGTCCTCATTTATGTCAATATCCATCTGGTTTGTCCATATGTTGTGGTTATTAATCTTCACATCTGTACCTTGTTTGTTATCTCACAGCACACATGAGCTTTACAAATGCACATGCTTATTGTTGATTTTGTGTGGATCTATGCCTCTAACTGGTTTTAAGAGTCTGTTATATCTATTGATGAGTCTTAGTTATGTCAATCAAGCTTTGTAGTCCTCTTATATAACCATGATGCTTGTCTAGATCTGCCTTGATACATTTTGCTCATACTGTACATGAATTGTTTTAGAGCTATTGACTGATATGTTCTTATGCACACACCTCACATAGCATATCATTAACTGAGCCTGTCATTGGAATGAAAGATTTTGGACTATGTCCCTTTGTATTAAATGCTATTCTCACTGCCAATACATAGAATGTCTTTATCATGTATGTCATTGCTGCACCTGTTTTTAGATGTGTGAATTGTTAAAGTTGGTAGTGTTGTGATTCTGGCTTGTCTACAATCTGTTGGTGTGCTTTAATGTCTCTTTGTATGTCACCAATATACTTAACATGATAACTTTTTGCTTGTCTATTTTTTTTCTTATCACAAGTTGAGAATTTAGAATCATATTACCTTTGGTTGTATCTTTTGTCTCTGCTTAAAAATTGAATTGCTTGATGTGTTTGGGAATAATCTGACAGTTTGGACTTGCTAATCTACCGCTCCATAGCCATTGTTTCTATTCGTGTTTAACACTGCTACTAAATATGCCATTGTTGCTTCTAATACATGAGTGGTTAATTGGCATTTGTGTCTGGCTGTTAAGCCATCTTGTTCATCATTATGTCATTAAGTGTTGATTGTGTACCAATTTGTGTTGAATTAGGCCATCACCCAGTTCAGTACATGCGTGACTTCATATGTTTGTCATATAACTCGTCTCTGCACTTGATTTGTGTGATCACTTCATTGGTGTTGTGCTACCCACTGCTACTGTTATCATTCAAATGCCATGGCTTGTTGTTTTTCTCATAAAATCATTTGCTAATCATAGTTGATAACCTTGCGTATTAAATCTCTAGGTCTTGTGTACTGGTTGGTGTTTTCCCTTTTCACTTGATTTTGTTGGATTAATGCAGCACTGAGTGTAATATAACTGCCTTGTTTGTTTAATTCATTTGTTTTTTATTTTGAATATATGCGCAAGATATATGTTATATATTTATTGAATCATACTTATCATTGGATGTATTCCCGCCCCAGCGGATGGACTTGTGTGTGCATTACTATTCATCTTTGTCGTGCCTATAAGGACTGGGGTTCGATCCCTACCCAGTCCTTTTGTTTTTTATCTCTGATGTTTTCGCTTCTTTAATATATATGTTCTTTGGCATATTGTGTTTACCGCGCGCGCGTAGCTCAGATGGTTGGGGTTTTGGCCATTTGAATCCTAGGGCGTGGGTTCAAACCATGCGTGTGACCTTTCCTCTTTTTTTTTGCTTAAAAACTTTTCTTTTATTTTTGTAATAATGCAAAACTTTTTAGAAAATCTGATTTTATTCTATTTTAAAACCTCATGTTTATGTTACTTAGAAATTATTTTTCTTAATTAGTCTTCTAAAAGGATTTATTCTTTTAATGTGAATTTTTTTCCACTCTCATTATTTTGATTAAATGGTTAAATCTTCATTATAACCTTATTGATCTTTTAATGTTTAACTCTTTTTAGTTTTATCTTATTACTTGATTATTGACTTAATTTGTGATTGATATTGTCTAACTTGGAATATCATCTTAATTGACTTTTCTTTTTCATAACCACATTTTAACTTATGATGTGTGATATATGTTCTCAAGTTTAATATCTTTGGATTACTCTTGTCTAATTGATATCTTGATATTCATCTCATGTCTACTAATCATGAAACATATTGCCATCTTCATGCTTTTGTTGTTGTTTCTTTCTTCCATGACTTTCATTCTTCTTTCTTTTTCTTTTTTTCCCCATATTCCAAAGGAAGGTTAAACATGTTGACTCATAAGTCATTGCCCCCCACCTTAACCTAAGTAACCTCTTAGGAAGAAACTTTGTTTCTTGGCCTCATCAGAGCCATAGAAATTACAACTAGCTTTAGGAGAGAGTTCCTCAACTCTTAGTGATATTCATCATAATGAATTTATCACTTCCCCTGCTAACTAACCTTTAGCATAGAACCCTTCAGCAAACATAACATAACATTTAACAAGAGGTTCCCGTAGAGTACTACGGACGTTTAGGGTGCTAATACCTTCCCTAGGTGTAACCAACCCCCGAACCTTAGATCTCTCCCCTTCAGGTTTTTCTAACGATCTTGAACCTTTCCTTTGGAGAAATCAAAGTCGGTTGTAAAAGAAAATGATGCAAGTTAATTAATAGCTTGTTATCCGATTTTCACCGCAACAGTTGGATTTCAAATTGCAAACCCTAGCTCCAACCTTGCCCACCAAGAGTTTTGAAACTTAACCCGGCCCATCAAGCAGCCTATATAAGGAGCTCGTCTATAGCTCTCAGAAGGACAATTAACATCAACATTACAACAACATTTTTCACAAAACACTTCTCACAAAATTATTAAAGCTTCTGGTGCACGAGCAAGAGAGAGGAAGAGTAGTTTCAGCATTCTGGTTCAAGCTCAGAAAGTTCATCACAAGGCAAGGAAACATTGGACTTGCTCCACTAGGTATCACCTTATCTCTTTCTACTCTTATGCATGATGGTTATGTGATACATGCTGTTATCATTTTTGTTCCATTACTGTCTGGTTTTTATGGTTATTTTGCTTCATGTTTGAATATCATGCTATCATATGCTATCGTTTGATTATCGCATTGCTGTGAAAAATCATCATGCTGGTTTTCATTTTGTGTGATTTAATCGTGTTCGGATTCGTCTGTTTTTGTTTGTGTTCGTGAAATAAAATAGAATGAATGAGAACTGGGTGGTGCTCGCCATGTTTAGTTTGGTGGCTCCCGCCACATAATAATAATAATAATAATAATAATAATAATATATAACACACTCTCACACCAAAATAAAAAAAGGAAAAAGTGCACATGTGGCGCCAGCCATGCTTATGCATGGCGCCAGCCACTGCATGACCATGGCGCAAGCCACCCTCCCTTTAGGGGAAAAGGTGGCGCAAGCCACCCTTCTTGCGGCTTCCATTTCTTTTTTTATTTTGTTGTTTTTTTAACTATTATCTTCCATTTCTTTTTCATATGCTTTTAAATAATTCATAACAAAACAATGAGTTCTGTAGACTTATTTTTTTCAACTATGACTCTTAAATATTAGAACCTGTTCTTTAAGCATGCCATAATTTGTGAATGATATTTGAACATTGCTGCATGAACTTTACCGTAAATTCTTGTCTGTACTTTTTTGCTTCTGTTTGCTATGTTGCATGATTCCAATGCCTTGTTTTTCAATTGTGAGAATGTCTTTCTGCTATGCTTGACATATTAATGTGCTACTATTGTTAAATGAGTTATTTTGGGAGCATGCTTTAATTTATGAAGTTTGGTTGGACATTGCTTACTGGCTGTATCATGAGGATGCTTGTCTGTACTTTTTTTTGTTTTTGGTTGTAATCTGTATGATTCCATTGCTTTCGTCTTCAGCTGTAAGAATATCTTTTCTACTATTGCTTAATGTATTCATGTGCTATTGTTTTTTAATTGAATCACTGTGGAAGCATGTTGTGTACTAAACTTTGTATTCCTGGTTCTTACAAACCCTTGCCATGAAAATGTTGTTTGCTTATGTGCTCTGTTTGAAATCACATGAGTTAATTCTTTTGTTTCTGTTTGCTTCCATGCTATGATTGCCATGCTTGTGTGACTACTGTTTGTGAATTGATTCTTTTATGAATGTATTTGGTTTATGAAATTTTGTTCCTGACCTCAATATAAGTCTTGCCATGCAACTATTATTTGTTTTGTTCTCTGTTAATGAGTTACATATTTTCAAATGCCTCGGTTCCAATTGTGAATGCTTCTCTGCCTTATATGCTTCAGTGCATGACCACTTGCACTCACTGTTTATGTTCATTTCATGATTAAATGCTTACTGTTTGGATATTATTGAACTCTTATATTTCATATACTTCAACTCTTTGTAACTCTTATTTATAAGATGTTATTTCTCCCCATTCCAAAGGAAGGTGAAATATGTTGACTCATAAGTCATTGACCTCCCACCTTTAACCTAAGTAACCTCTTAGGAGAAAACTTTATTTCTTGGCCTCATCAGAGCCATAGAAATCACAACTAGCTTTAGGAAGGAGTTCTTAAACTCTTAGTGATATTCATCATAATGAATCATCACTTTTCCCACTGACTAAAACTTCAACATAGGACCATTATAATTTAGATTTAGAGAGTTCTTAAACTCTACAATGAGCTTGTACTTATTTCCCCTCTGAATATTAACCATAGTCAATCATTCAGTAGAAGTAGAACTACGCATACTCTGATTCTACACCCGAGGATACGTAGGCGCAAGGTGCGATGCCTTGTCGAGTATACTTAGATACTAACCCCTAGGGTTTTCAACCTTTAGCAAACATAAGATAACCTAAACAAGAGGCTCCCGTAAAGTACTACGGACGTTTAGGGTGCTAATACCTTCCCTAGGCGTAACCAACTCCCGAACCTTAGATCTCCCCTCCTTTAGGTTTTTCTAACGATCTTGAACCTTTCCTTTGGATAAATCAAAGTCGGCTGTAAAAAAATATGATGTAAGTTAATTCATAGCTTGTTATCCGATTTTCACCGCAACACATATAAATGTAAAGTCAGCTTTTCTGAATGGTCCACTGCAAGAAGAATTTATGTGAAATAAGTTCCAAGGGCATGGAATCTGAAAATTGATTCATTTTCCAAGCATCTAGGATTAAAAAAAATGTGAAATGGAAAATAGTGTGTATTTGCAGCATGCTTAAGAAGGAAATGTGATTCTGGTGTATTTTTTTGTGAATGACATACTTCTGACAGAGGGTTGTACTTTTGAGATAAACAAGTTCAATATGGTGCTGAGGAATGCATTTGATATGACTAGCCTTGGAAATTCGGTATATTTTCTAGGGATGGAGCATTTACATTTCTTGCTAATAGATGATATGTTTGTTTTAGTCTTAAAAATGGTTTTTTTTCTTTGTACTTCAAAATTAATTTTTATGATATTTTTTAAAATACTAAAGGTTATTTTAAAATTATTTTTCTAATTTATACAATTAATTTTTAACAATTTATAACATAAATGTACATTATTGAAAATTAAACATAGTCAAAATAACATAATTTTGTAAAAAAATGTTTTAAAAATGATTTTTTTAAACCTTTAAAAATTAGCTTTATATTTAATTGATTTTTTTAAACTTTGAAATTCAAAAAAAAAAATATAATAAAGTAATGAAATAAGTAAAAAATATTTAACCTAATGTTTTATTTTAGCATCAAAAAAAATTTTGTGCAAAATATCTTTTAAATGAGAATATGTATATTTCTTTATATTTTTTTCATAGTGCGATGTAAATTAGGGTTGTTCGCTGTTTGGTTTGGGATGATTGGTTAAAAAATCTTATCCAACCTGATTCAATATCATAAATTTTAATTTTATTTTTATTTTTTGAATATACAAAATTATAAATTATTTTATTTATTATTATTATAAAAATATTAAAAATTAAAAAATTTGATATAATATATAATATATAATATATTTAAACTTAATACTAAAAATGAGAATGATAGATTATGATAGAAACAAATAAAATAATAAAAATAAATAGATAAATCAAATTAATGAACGTTATTTAAAATAAGTATTATCAAATAATAAATTAACACATACCATACTGATAAAAAATAATTAAATATAAAAGTATATACACATGGCTCGATTCAAATTACATCTGTTTTAGAATATCAATCTAAAATCTTTTTTTTTTAATAAGCAAATATATTCCAAGGATACAAAGGGGTATCCTAACCCGCATACAAAATGTCCATCCCAAAAATCACCTTACATAAAATCACAAGGTGACTTGAACCAGTCATAATAATTACAAGTAAAACCTATATTACGTCTACCTATCCAGATCCATGAAAGAAAAATAATCTTATGAACCACAAGATCGTCATCCCAAATATCGTCGCAAAACATAATATTGTTCCTCCATAACCACAAAACCCAACAAATTATAACCCACATACCCATCGCTTTCTTCAAGTCGACACCAAGGAAGTGTAAGGCGACAATTCAATCTCTACAGTGAACAAGGATGTTACCAGAAGGAATCCTCTTAATGCTCAGCTAGTCAGAAATGTTGTGTCACACCTTAATAGAATTGTTGCAAAAGAAAAAAAGATGAGCAAGAGTTTCATCGGTATCAAAACATAGAGGACAAACCTTGTCGTGAGTATTTGATGTAATATCACGAGCAAATAAGTTGTCCCGATTTGTAGTTATTGTTTGAATCGAATTGCTTGTGGACACCCTTATATTAACTAATTATTTATATTTATAAATTAAAAATATAATAATAATAATAATAATAATTTTCCAAATAGTTTTCGTGAAATTTTCTTTTAAAATAATATTTTTCAATAAAAAATACTTGTAAACTTAACAAAGTATTTATTAATATTTTATCTTTAGAACATTGTTCCAAGATATACATATATAACCAAAGTATATAAATAATATCTTAAAACTCAAAATAAAACAAGAACATGCTAAAATAAAATATCTTTCTAATAATAATATTTTTCTGTCAAAACAAACATTATCTTTTGGTGCAATATAATATGGGTAATGCTAAGTCGTAATCTAACGGCATATGTTAAGAAACATATAAATAGAAAGTTTATATTGAAAAATACAATGAAAAATTAATTATCAATTTTTGATTAAATCAATACACAATTTTCAAAATAAATAATTTACATTTAACTCATAATATGTGCCTTTAAAACACATGTTACATTACCCTTATAATATTTGCACTATTCTTCTGGATTAGATTTAGTGCAGAAGTTATTGCAACAAGAATCAAACAATTAAGTGGTTTAATTTAGTGTAAACAGAAATTGATCAAGAATTGTCTCCCACATAAATGATGATTTAGTGGTGTTAACTGAAACAATGCAAAACTATGTTGTCCTTGAAAATTAAAATTAAGATCAATGTAAACTTAATTCAATGCGTTTATTTTTATTTTTTATTGATAATAGTATTCGTACAACATAAACTTGTACAAAGGCATAGAGCTAGATTAGAGTGTATTTGTTTGGCAACAACATAGCTGTCCTTGACAACTGCCACTACTCGAACCTCGTGCTTGACATCTCTGTGAACAATTATCATTAGCTGATGGACAACCCTGTAAATCAAAACAATCAACTGTCGTATCGTCACTCATAATTTCTTCATATCTTCTTGCGCTACCTACAATCAATACAAAGAATTTTTATATTGAGACGGTGTTTGTGGCATCAACTATAGAGTAAATTATTTTGATGAAATAGGTAGAGAATAAGTAAGTGTGATACCTAGATGCAAAACTAAAGCAATGCAAAGAATTGCGATGAAAAAGTGTACTCGGTTGATGCCAATAGCCATGTTCTCTTGAATGATGAATGGAGAAATCCGGTAACTATTTATATAACAATTATGCTTCTTTTTTGTTGTAAAAAATCAGGTAACTATAAAAAAATATGTATAATTGACTAGAACTAAAAAAGCACTATGTTAAAAAATAGAGTATATTTTCAAAAAAGAAAATGTACATGATAATAAAGAATATGTTTGTTTTATTTTTAAAAAGTAGATTTTCTTTCTGTATTTTTAAAATAATTTTTATGACATTTTTTTTCAAAATATAAAAAAATAAATTTAAAATTATTATATATAATAATTAGAGTTTAATAGACATGCATTGTCGTTGTAAATTTGTTTTTACATAATCGTCCAATAAAAACCACCAATGTACTAAATCGTTTAAATCGTTTTAAAATATCATAATGATTTAAGAGGTTGTATGTCGTTCATTGGATGATAGTATAAAAGTATTTTATAACCTTTTTCTATAACAACTATTTCTATAACAACTATGTTTGACTGTAATAAATTAAAAATGTAAAACAAAGTAATTGTGTTTTACATATGGATATTATATTTATAAAACAATTGTAAACTAACCATTTTAAAAAATAATACCATGTTAAAAAAGAAAATATATTTTCAAAAAAGGAACTGTTCATGCTAATAAAGAATATGTTTGTTTTCATCTTTAAAATAGATTTTTCTTTTGTATTTTTAAAATACTTTTATGAAAATTTCTTTTCAAATACTAAAAGTAATTTTTTAAATTATTTTTCTAATTGAAATAACTAATTTTAACATTCTATAACATAAATGTTCATTATTAAATATTTTAATCTATAGACTTTAATATTGATGCATGGGTGTCGACCTATAGAATGGATGCGTTGACCTATAGATGATAAAATTTGTCTATAGGTCGACCTGTAAATGTATGTGCCGACCTATGATGCAATTTTTTACAAAAAGGTTTTATTCATGCATATTTTATGCTTGAGACTTTTTCCAAGTTGTTTCCAAATGCTTATATGCTTCAAAATGCTAAGATGCAATTTGAGAATTAGAGGATACGGTCCAATATATATTACCGCTAAAATATCCTAGTTTTAACATCATGCAAAATACATCTAAGAAAAATTTTCATTCACAAAAATAACAAAAATTTAAAAAACATGTTTAAAATATTTTTAAAAATCTCTTAAAATTAGCTTTAAATTTAATTGATTTTTTAAAAATTTTATATTCAAATAAATTATAATAATGTAATGAAATAAGTAAAATAATATATTAGTAAAACTATTTAATATAGTATTTGCATTATTCTTCTCGATTAAATTTAGTGTAGCAGTCGTCATTGCCAAACGAATCAAACAAGTTAGAACGTGTTGCAACCGAAGCCATTGCGGCCATAGACTTTCAACCAAACAATAGTTGAATGGACAGAAGAAGCACTATATGATACATGTTTATGTATCTAGAAGCTCCCATTTCTTGGTGCTCCAAGAAGAAATCAGTGGTTTCACGGTCAACTTGTAAAGCTATATATGGTGCTTTTTCAACTTGTCAAGCGATTTAGCTGATGAATTTTCTACAGAAAGTGAACTTCAAGGTGAGCAAACCATCCAGATTGATGATTGACAACAAATTTGTCATAAGTCTTACTAAGAATATAGTACTGCATGGAAGTAGGGATGGCAACGGGGCGGGGCGGGGGCGGGTTTAACTATACCCGCACCCGCACCCGCCCCCATGTAACACACCCGCCCCCGCCCCCAAACCCAATCGGGGGTAAAATTTTATAGCCCAGACCCGCCCCCAGTGGAGAACGGGTGGACCCGCACCCGCCCCGCCCCCACCCGCAAAAAATTAATTTCTTTTTAATTACAATAAAAATTAATAATTTAATTAAAAAATTGATTATTTTCATAAATTAATTAAATATTTAATTAGTAAATGAATATTAACTTGATTAATTTGATTATTTTAATTGCAATAAGGGTATTAATAATTTAATTAAAAATATAATTAATATATAAATATTAAAATAAGCAAAATAAATAAAATAAAATAAAATGCATTATCCGGGGGCGGGTGCGGGCGGGTTTTAGTGAATTCCCGCACCCGCACCCGCACCCTTATTTAAGAACCGGGTTTCACCCGCATCCGCACCTGCACCCAATTAAATCGGGTTTCCCCGTTAATTTCGGGGCGAGCCCGGGCGGGTCCGGGTTTTTTTGTCATCCCTACATGGAAGAAGTAAGCACGTTGATACTTAGTACCATTTTCTGCGCAATCAAGTTCAAAATGGAGTACTTGAGATTGTTTATGTCAGCACTCAGAAGAAACTTGCAGATGTGCTGACCAATGTGATCAAAATTGAACACTTCATCAATATGAGGATAGGAATTGGTGTTGTGGAATTTTAAACTTGAATGTGAATTAAGGGATAGTGTTGAAATGTAATTCAAATTCAAGTTGTATGTTTGGATTTGAATTTGATTTTAGGTTCAGTTTTCATTTCAGTTGCATTTAGTATATAAACCTAAGTCAGATACATTTATAACAGAATTCTAAATTTTAGAATGTTTTGAAAGTTAATTATGTTTCATTCTCTTTCGCATAAATGGTGGTTCATTGTTGAACTCAAATAATTGGTATCCAAAGCTCTGGTTCAATTCACATGGAAACATGAGTGTATTGAGGTGTGTGATTGATTTCGTTCCTAAAATTTGCATTGAATTGAAGTTCGAAATTAAAGAGAATCACAGATCTTGATTCTCACGGTTTGAGAAACACCAATGTTAGTTAGAACTGCATGCTTTGCACAAGAACTAAGATGAACAGAGAAAATTGTAGCTTGAACACAAAGCTTCACTACTACAAAACACCCAAACAACAATGCGAGGTTTACAATGACATCCTATACACCGTTCTTATAGTGCGTACTAGATGCGCGTGCATTATTTTAATTAGAAATCTCAATGGTGTAATAACGGTTGTTATGAAAACCGAGGTGATACAATCTAGCTATCATGAGTTCGAACCTCATCGCCCTCAAATAGTTTATCCCTTTGACGTAAATGCTCCCTTTTTAAGTTTTATTAATATTTAACTAAAAAATAATAATGATATCACGACTGCTTTTTCTTAAAACCGTTGTTACAAACTGTTATGTATTTTAAACACCAAGTATATATCAATTTATCCATTGAAAATAGAAACAAGACGAAACAACCCTAACACCAACGCCGTCACCATTGTCGAGAAGAAGACAACAACAACAAGAATGTGTTATACTTTAAGGTGTTGCAATATCATATTTGAAGACAAAATCATCCAAAGGTGTTCCTACGTCTTCTTCTAGTGTAAAATCTCGATCTGGAAATTTTTGTGGTTGTGATGGTCGTATGGTTTCGTATCAATGCAAGAAGGGACAAAATAAAGGAAGGCTTTTTTGGAGATGTCCATTTTGGAGGAGCGATAAAACATGTAATTCGTTCATATGGGATGAAGACGTGGGAGAAAGAGATGGATATGACGATGAGAGCATTATGAAGTCAGAGTTGGAAGATGTGTGCTATCTGAAGGTTATGTATGGGGATTTAAAGAAAAAGAACAAGAATTTGAAGAACAAACTGAAATCAGAGATATTTTCTGGAAATATCAAGATGTTATGTTTTCTTGTCTCCTTTATGTTTAATGTTTACTTTGTTATGAAATGTAATAGTTGAATTAGGGTTTGAATTACATTGTTGATGTTTAAACTGCAGATCCATTGTGAATTACATTATTGATGTTTAAACTACAGATGCATTAAGTGAGAAGTTAAGGCGCACCTTTTCTTTTTTATTTATTTTAAAATTCATAAATAAAAGGGTTATCACTACGGTTGTCCTGGTCAACCGTAGTGATATATTTATAATAAATAAATACCTATCTATACGGTTTTTATTTATTTTAAAATTCACAGGTAAAAGGGTTATCACTACGGTTATTCTAGTTAACCGTAGTGATATATTTATAATAAATAAATACCTATCTATACGGTTGTTATTGCTAACGGTTGTGAAATAGTTTACTCATATATAAGCAAAATAACTTTCACTTAATTGACAGTAACGTCGTTGCCTTCAAAATGAAACCCTAGAACCCATTTTTTCTCTTCGTTTTCACCATTAGCCGTGAATCATACATTAAGGTATTCTTCTTCTTCCATCTATTGTTAGATATTTCCCATTATGTCGTTTGTTGCATGTTGTTTTTGTTGATTGTTCTCATTTTTTCAGATTCGTTTTCACTACCTTAACAAAGACCATACTTTGGAAACTTCATAGTGTTTGTGTTGCTATGGAAAAATGTATAAGAAGCATGAAGCTATGATGGAAACTTCATCCACCTTATACTTTTTTTTCATAGCATCATGAACAAGATGTTAGTAAATGAAGAAACAACAGCGTAATTAAACTTTATTTAGTTTTAGAAACAATGAAAAGAAGTATAAGAAGTATGAAGCTTTTGTGTAAGCTTCTTCCTCCTTATATTTCTTTTTCATTGCTTCCCAAACTAGTTCAACATCATAATTGATTCCTGTTCCGCGATTAGTTTCATTAAAAGGTGTGTTATTCCTGTTCCTCTCTTTACTCTTCACTGGATTATGGTTTTAGGGTTTGTTTTTAACTGAGGGTGCTCATTTTTTAAGTTTGCTTTGTTTCCTTTCAGGTTAATGGGATGATACAGGGTGATGATGCTGGTGGAAGCAAGCGTATTATATCAGTTTATAATTTCTGGATCTGGTATAGAATATTGTTTGAGTTTATTATATTCTATTTACATTGGTTGTTTAACTAACCCTCACTTAAAGTTTGTTGGTGGTAGCAAGCGTATTATATGAGTTTATAATATCTGGATCTGGTATAGAATGTTGTTTGAGTTTATTATATTCTATGTAGATTGTTTGTTTCACTAACCCTCACTTAAAATACATTCAGTTAATTTGACAAGATACTTATAATCTGCAAGTTAAGTTGTATTTGAAAACCAACTTAAACAAACCAATGTTGTTTTCTGATTGTATGCCACTCATCATTTATCTCACGTTCTTTTACATATAGATTATGGTATAATGATCTGGCTCCTTAGATGCATCACCATCTTCCATTATAATTAAATCAAAGATGAGGCAAATTATCCAATGTCTTGTTGATCTTATGGAAATTTAACTATAATCGAATATAGCGATATATCGAAGGAGTCAGATCATTAAACCACAATATATGTAAAAGAGCGTGAAATGCACGATGAGACGAATGCAATCAGAAAACAACATTGGTTTGTTTAAGTTGGTTTTCAAGAACAGTTTAATTTGCAGATTATAGACATCTTCATCAAATTGAATCCATGTATATTTATTTAGTGAGGTGTTTGGAAAACAAGCAATCTACATTTAATATAATAAACTTAGTGTACTTACAACAATGGTTATCTATTGTAACCGATATCATAAATAATTTATGTTTTATATAATTTCGCTATTGAGGGGTTTCGAACCCAGAACCTAAGTGTATGTATCACAATGGTTTATTATCATAACCGTTGTGATATATGGCTCGCGCCCTACCTTTCAATAACGGTTTCCAGCCCGTTGTAGAAACAGCTAATTTACAACGACAATCTACATAACAACGCCTTCGCCCACGTCATTATATGTCATTTCCAACTATTGCTAAATGGATTTTTCGTAGTAGTGCTTCCAATATTCGATGGAAAGAATCTAATTCGATAATCGATTTAAATGCATGTGTTGTTTGGATATCAAGATGTTCTTGATCTCGTCAAAGACAGTTATTACACTCCAGTTGCAAAAAATGCAGCAGAATCGGAAAGAAATGCACAAAGTGAAACAAGGAAGAAGGATGATATGGCATTTTTCTAAATCCATTAGTGTGTCGATCAGAGGTGTTTGAGAAAATTGTTTATTCGACAACGACAAAGGCGGCGTGAGATACACTAGTGTGGTGCTATGATGGTGACACATCAGTGAAGAAGGTGACGTTGCAGACCTTATGCAAGCAATATGTGAATCTCAGTATGAAGAACAATAAGAAGGTGCCTGATTAAATCTGGAGAGTAATTGTGGTCACGAATGATATGGAGTCTTGTGGAGAAATTCTCTCTAAACATGTAATCATTGAAAAAGTACTGAGATCACTTACTCCTTAGTTTGCTTATGTAGTTGAAACCATAAAACACCTTAAAGACACTAGCAACATGAGAATTAAAGAGCTTTGGAGTAGTTTAGAGCCACAAGAGTTGTGTCTAACTAAAACAAAATATGAAAAAGGAGAGAGAATAGGCTCTAAAAACTTAGACCCTGAAAGCTTTTTCTGGAAAGAAGAACCGGAGGCAATTATGGCTAGGGAACAAGAAAATGTACGGTGGTGGTGTTCAGAAGTCAGAACTCTCCAATTATAATAAGAAACATCATAATGTTTAGAAGGAAAGGAGAATTTTGGAAGGTGAAAGGTCCAGTGTTACGGTTGTAGCAAGTTTTGTCATTTTGCTGCTGATTGTTGGTAAAAAAAGGTTAGCAAGGGGGAAAAAGCAAACATAGCCAAAGGAGATTCTGATGATGAACCTATGCTATTGATGGCATATGAGAATGTACGTGATTTAATGGTAGATTTGTGGTATATGGACACTAGCTGCTCAAATCACCTAACAAGAAACAAGCAATGACTGATTGATTTTGACTCTAGTAAAAGGACAAAGATCAAACGTGCTGCTGATGAGTATTTTAATACTAAAGGAATGGGAAATAGTGAAATTGAACAATGGAAAAACTGTATTGATGAAGGATGTATGTTATGTTCTTGGCATTAATAGCAATATGATGAGTGTAGGTCAGCTGATTGAAAAAGGTTTTTCATTAACCATGAAGGAAAATCTCTTGAAGTTGTATGATTGTAATCAGAAGCTGATTATGCAGTCTAAAAATGGAAGAAATAGGACATTTAAAGTGAATGTTGTAACATCATACACTTAATGCCTTAGTGCAAGAAGTGCTGAAGGGGAAAGTGAGTTGTGGCACAAAAGATTGGGGAATCTGAATTATAGAGTGCCATGATGGTGGACTCTGAACTTGTCAGCATCAATGAGGCTCTCAAAAAGAAGGTGTGGGTGAACACCGTGAAGGAAGAGCTTGAAGCCATTAAAAGAAACAAGACATGGGAATTGATTATTCTACCTCAGAACAAGAAATCCATTAGTGTGAGATGGGTTTTCAAGATAAAGCTGAAGCTAGATGGTTCAGTTGATAAGCATAAAGCAAGTTTAGTAGATAAAGGATTCCTACAAAAGTATCATTTAGACTACTTTGAAGTGTTTCACTTGTAGCTAGACATGAAACTATAAGGTTGTTTTTTTTAATCAAGGAAAGATATAAATTAATTCAAAAAAACAATTACAAAACAAGGTGATCCAAAGGGATCCAACCAATACTAAGAGACTAGGATTACATCATAAATTCTATTAGATGGCTTCTAAGCTTAACATTGAGCTATCCTCTATAAACCATAGTGTCAACTATATTATTCACAATATTATTGCTTTTTACATTTTTCCCAAAAACAATATCATTCCTATAATTCCATATGGGGTATATAGTTTCTGCCACAGTCATCTTCAATATGTCAACTTTCCACCCTTTGCGTTTAACCTTCCCATATATCCACTTAATTTCCTCACTCCATTGAGTTGGTACATGGTTAACATTGATCCAATATAAGACATCTTTCCAAATCTTCTTTGTTTTTTTACAGCTGAAGAGGAGGTGATCTGTGGTTTCCACTTCAATCTTGCAGAGGTTACATATGTATTCAATAAGCATCCCAAATCGCATAAGCCTTTCCTTTGTAGCAAGACTGTTATGGCAGGCCATCCATAAGCATTGTATAGCACGAGGTCTTGTTCTGTTGTATTTTAGCAGCTTGTTCCACATCACTCTATTCCCATTATCAATGAGCTCAGTGTAAAAATCAGTGGCCTTGAATCTCTGGTTCTTCAATGCCTGCTCCCACAGTTCTTGGACTTTTGGGATTTTGCTCAATTGCTTCAATATCCCCTTTATGATCCAAGAGTTGTGCACTTTGGTTTCATACTCCATCACCTCACTATCTTTAATATAGTAGGTATAGATCCATCTTACCCATAAGTTGTCAGCCTTTCTGCAGAGATTCCATAAACATTTCATCAGTAAGACTTCCTTCCAAACCTCCAGGTTTAGGACTTGCAATCCTCCTTGGTTGATAGGCTTACACATTTTGCTCTATGCCACATGGATTTTTTTGCTTATAATATCCTTTCCAGACCAAATGAACTCCTACAAATGGAGTTGATTTTCTTGATAACAACTTGGGTAATTGGCATACAATACATCTAGTATTGAGCAATAACACAAGCTATGCTCTTGACCAACTGAATTCTTCTAGCATAGCTGAGAAGTTTTGATGACCAATGATGAATTCTTGCAATAATACGATCCACCAGGGGAAGGTAGTGCTTGATGTTCAACCCTTTACTAGTGATGGGAACCCATAAGTATTTGAAGGGTAGAACACCTTCTTGATAGCCAGTCATATTTCTTTGAGCTTCTCTGCTACTACCATCCAGTCCCCCTATGTAAATCTTGCATTTACTAGGGTTGAATACTAGACCAGTAGATTGATAAAACTTGTTGAATGATGCAAGGATGAGTTGAATGGAAACTGAGTCACCCCTACAAAGAATCAAAACATCATCAGCAAATGTAATATTAGTAAGTCTCATTTTTTCACATTTTGTATGGTGGTTGAAGTCTGGGTTCAGCTGCATTTTAAGCCTGAGCCTATTCAGGTATTCCATGATAAGAACAAAAATTCAAAGTTGATATGGATCACCTTGCCTAATCCCCCTTTTAGCCTGCAAGTAATCAGTATAATCTCCCATTATATTGAATTTATATGTGACAGTAGAAACTCCAGCCATTATAAGGTTAGTTATTGCTATAAATACAAATTGAAATTGACATCTGATACATTTCGTAAAGTCTACTTTTCTGAATGGTACATTGCAAGAAGAATTTTATGTGTTACAACCTCCTGGATTTGTGAAAGAAAACAAAGAAGGGATAGTGCACAAGTTGCGTTTGGCCTTGTACGGGATGAAATAAGCTCCAAAGACGTTGAATCTAAAAATTAATTCATTTTAAAAGCATCTGGGATTCAAAAAAAGTGTGAAATGGAATATGGTATGTATTTGCAGCATGCTTAAGAAGGAAATGTGATTCTGGTGTGTCTTTTTGTGAATGACATACTTCTGACAAAGAGTTGTACTTTTGAGATATACAAGTTCAACATGGTGCTGATGAATGCATTTGATATGACTGACCTTGGAAATTTGGTATATTTTCTAGGGATGGAACATTTACATTTCATGCTAATAGAGGATATGTTTGTTTTAGTCTTAAAAATGGTTTTCTCTTCTTTGTACTTTAAAAATAATTTTTATGATTTTTTTAAAAATAGTAAAAGTCATTTTAAAATTATCCTTATAATTTATACAATTAATTTTTAATATTTTATAACATAAATGTATATTATTGAAAATTAAAAGGGTTAAATATTTTTTTAGTCCCTATAAAATTACCAAATTTAATTTTTGGTCCCTATTAAAAAAATAGTATGTTTTGGTCCCTACAAAATAATTATGCACATAGTTTTAGTCCATACTGTTAAATCAATGTGTATTTTTGAATGATTATTTTGCATATATGTTTAGAACATTATAAAAAGTTTCTCGAAAAAAAGGAACTCAAAATTTGATTTCTAAGTCGAGAGTTTCATTACTTTTATCATTATCTTTTAAAATTTTAAAAATTCATATTTAACTCTTCTCATTTTAAGAAATTATATAATTTGGTAAAGAAATATTTTATAGTAATCTAAACACGTATGAAAAAAATTATTCAAAAATTTAAAAGTTTAGGAGTAATAAAATAGTTTTCAAAATTTTTAAAAATAGCAAGGACCAAAACTGCTTGAATAAAATTTTTGTAGGGATCAAAATATGTACTTTTTTTATAGGGACGAAAAATGAAGTGTGAGATATTTATAAGAACCAAAAACATATTTAACCCAAATTAAAAATAGTCAAATTAAAAATAGCAAGGATCATAAATTGTAATTTTATTTTTATTTTTTGAATATACAAATTATAAATTATTTTATTTATTAATATTATAAAAATACTTACAATTAAAAATTTGATATAATATACAACATATAATATATTTAAACTTAATACTAAAAATGAAAATGATAGATTATGATAGAAACAAAGAAAATACTAAAAATAAATAGATTACATTAAATTAATGAATATCATTAAAAATAAATTTTATCAAGTAATAAATTAACACATCACATACGGATAAAAAATAGTTAAATTTAAAAGTATATACACATGGCTCGATTCAAATTACATCGGTTTTTGATGATCAATCTTATATCTAATTCAAATTTATTGATTTTCACAAGATATCAAAACACATCCAACGATATTTAATATTTTTTTTTTGTTGGAATCGATTTGTAGTTCTTATTTGAATCGAATTGCTTGTGGACACCCTTATATTAACTAATTATTTATATTTATAAATAAAAATATAATTATATTAATAATTATATTTTTTAAAATAGATTTCATGAAATTTTCTTTTAAAATAATATTTTTCAATATAAAATACTTGTAAACTCAACATAATATTTATAAATATTTTATCTTTAGATAATTGTTCCAAGATATATTTATAGCCAAAGTATATAAATAATATCGTAAAAATCAAAATAAAACATGCTAAAATGAAACATCTTCCTAATAACAATATTGTTCTGTCAAAACAAATATTATTTTTTGGTTCAATATAATATGGGTAATGCTAAGTCGTACTCTAATGACATACGTTAAGAAACCTACAAATAGAAAGTTTATAATGAAAAACACAATGACAAATTAATTATCAATATTTAATTAACAGTTTAAAGGTAGTGTACTGTCAGTGTAAGAAACATTATATAGACATCCAATAAGATTATTTTAAAGTGTCAATATATAACAGTATTTTAAAAATAAAAGTGTGATGTGGCGGGATACATGTCTGTCATTGATTGACAGTGTAAAAATATTTTACACTGTTGGTATATATTCCTTTTTCTCTTTAATTAAATCAATACACAATTTAAAAAAAAAAAAATATTTAACTCTTAATATGTCCCTTTAAAACACATGTTAGCATTACCCTTATAATATTTGCACTATTCTTCTGGATTAAATTTAGTGCAGAAGTTATTGCAACAAGAATCAAACAATTAAGTGGTTTAGTTGAGTGTAAACAGAAATTGATCAAGAATTGTCTCCCACATGAATGATGATTTAGTGGTGTTAACTTAAACAATGCAAAACTATGTTATCCTTGAAAATTAAAATTAAGATCAATGTAAACTTAATTCAATGCGTTTATTTTTATTTTTTATCGATAATACTATTCGTACAACATAAACTTTTACAAAGGCATAGAGCTAGATTAGAGTGTATTTGTTTGGCAACAACATAGCTGTCCTTGACAACTGCCACTACTCGAACCTCGTGCTTGACATCTCCGTGAACAATTATCATTAGCTGATGGACAATCTTGTAAATCAAAACAATCAACTGTCGTATAGTCACTCATAATTTCTTCATATCCTCTTGCACCACCTACAATCAATACAAAGAATTTTTATATTGAGACGGTGTTTGTGGCATCAACTATAGAGTAAATTATTTTGAAGAAATAGGTAGAGAATAAGTAAGTGTGTTACCTGGATGCAAAACTAAAGCAATGCAAAGAATTGCAATGAAAAAGTGTCCTCGGTTGATGCCGATAGCCATGTTCTCTTGAATGATGAATGGAGAAATCGGGTAACTATTTATATAACAATTATGCTTTTTTTTTATTTTTAAATATGGTAACTATAAAAAATTTGTATAATTGACCAGAACTATAAAAAGAACTATGTTAAAAAAATAGTATATTTTTAAAAAAAGAAAGTGTACATGATAATAAAGAATATGTTTGTTTTATTCTTAAAGAATAGATTTTCTTTTTGTATTTTTAAAATAATTTTTATGACATTTCTTTTCAAAATATAAAAAATAAATTTAAAAAATTATTTTATATAACAATTAGAGTTTAATAGACATCCATCATCGTTGAAAATTCTTTTTAAATAATCGTCCAATAAAAACCATCAATTTACTAAATCGTCTAAATCGTTTTAAAATATCATAATGATTTAAGAGGATGTATGTCGTTCATTGATAATATAAAATTATTTTATAATATTTTTCTATAACAACTATGTTTGACTGTAATAAATTAAAAATATGAAACAAAGTAATTGAGTTTTACACATGGATATTATATTTATCAAAAATTTGTAAACTAACCAAAACAAAAAAAAATAATACCATGTTAAAAAAGAAAATATATTTTCAAAAAAGGAAATGTTCATGCTAATAAAGAATATGTTTCTTTTCATCTTTAAAATAGATTTTTCCTTTTTACTTTTAAAATAATTTTATGAAAAATCCTTTTAAAATATTAAAAGTTATTTTTTAAATTATTTCTATAATTAAAATAACTAATTTTAACGTTCTATAATATAAATGTTCATTATTAAATATTTTAACCTACAGACTTTAATATTGCCGCATGGGTGTCGATCTATGGAATGGATGTGTCGACCTATAGATGAGAAAATTTGTCTATAGGTCGACCAGTAGACGTATGTGCCGACGTACGATGCAATTTTTCATAAAAAGCTTTTATTCATGCATTTTTTATGCATGAGAGTTTTTTCAAGTTGTTTCCAAATGCTTCTATGCTTCAAAATGCTAAGATGCACTTTGAAAATTAGAGGATACGGTGCAATATACATTACTGCTAAAATGTCCTAGTTTTAACATTATGCAAAATACATCTAACGAAAATTTCCACTCACAAAAATTACAAAATTTTTAAAAATCATGTTTTAATTTTTTTTTAAATCTTTTAAAATTAGCTTTAAATTTAATTGATTTTTTAAAATTTTTATATTAAAAAAAATTATAATAATGCATTGAAATAAGTAAAATAATATATTAATAAAACTATTTAATATAGGATTTGCATTATTCTTGATTAAATTTAGTGTAGAAGTCATTGCAAAACAAATCAAACAAGTTAGAACGTGTTGCAACCGAAGCCATTGCGGCCATAGAATTTCAACCAAACAATAGTTGAATGGACAGAAGAAGCACTATATGATACATGTTTATGTATCTAGAAGCTCTCATTTCTTGGTGCTCTAAGAAGAAACCAGTGGTTTCACAGTTAACTTGTAAAACTGAATACATATATGGTGCTTTTTCAGCTTGTCAAGCGATTTAGCTGATGAATTTGCTATTAGAACTGAACTTCAAGGTGAGCAAACCATCAAGATTGATGATTGACAAAAAAATTGTCATAAGTCTTGCTAAGAATATAGTGCGGCATGGAAGAAGTAAGCATGTTGATACTAAGTACCATTTTCTGCTCAATCAAGTTCAGAATGAAGTACTTGAGATTGTTCATGTCAGCAGTCAGAAGAAACTTGAAGATGTGCTGACCAAGGCAATCAAAATTGAACACTTCATCAATATGAGGGAAGGAATTGGTGTCATTGACTTTTAAACTTGAATGTGAATTAAGGGGTAGTGCTGAAATCTAATTCAAATTCATGTTGTAAGTTTGGATTTGCATTTGATTTTAGGTTCAGTTTTCATTTCAGTTGCATTTAGTTTGCTTTAGAATTTGGGTTAGTATATAAACCCAATCACATACATTTGTAACACAATTCTAAATTTTATAATGCTTTTAAAGTTAATTATGTTTCATTCTCTTTCTGTAATTTTTCTGCATCTTCTACGATTCTTGTGCATCAATGGCAGTTCATTGTTGAAATCAAATAATTGGTATCCAAAGCTCTGGTTTGATTCACAGGGAAACATGAGTGTATTGAGGTGTGTGATTGATTTCGTTCCTGAAATCTGCATTGAATTGAAGTTCAAAATTGAAGATAATCACAGATCTTATTTCTTAGGGTTTGAGAAACACGAGTGTTAGTGAGAACTGCATGATTTTCACAAGAACTAAGACGAACGGAGAAAACAGTAGCTTGAACACAAAGCTTCCAGTATTCGATGGAAAGAATTGAATCGATAATCGATTCAAATGTATGTGTTGTTTGAATATCAAGATGTTCTTGATCTCGCCAAAGATGGTTAGACTCCAGTTGCAAAAAATGCAGCAGAAGCAGAAAGAAATGCACAAGGTGAAATAAGGAAGAAGGATCATAAGGCATTCTTCTAAATCCATCAGTGTGTGGATACAGTGGTGTTTGAGAATATTATTAATTCGACGACGGCAAAGGCGGCGTTGGATACAATAGTGTGGTGCTATGGTGGTGACGCATTAGTGAAGAAGGCAACATTGCAGTCCTTATCAAGCAATATGAGAATCTTAGCATGAAGAACAATGAGAATGTGCCTGATTAAATATCGAGAGTAATTGTGTTCACGAATGATATGGAGTCTGGTGGAGAAATGCTCTTTGAACAAGTAATCATTGAAAAGGTACTGAGATCACTTACTCCTCAGTTTGCTTACATAGTTGTAACCATAAAACACTTTAAAGACACTAGAAACATGAGAAATAAAGAGCTTTGGAGTAGTTTAGAGGCACAAGAGTTGTGTCTAACTAAAACAAAATATGAAAAAGGAGATAGAATAGGCTCTAAAAGCTCAGACCCTGAAAGCTTTTTCTGGAAAGAAGAAACAGATGCAATTATGGCTAGAGAACAAGAAAAAGTATGGTGGTGGTGTTCAAAAGTCACAAATCTCAAATTATAATAAGAAACATCATAATGTTCAAAAGGAAAGGAGAATTTTGGCAAGTGAAAGGTCAAGTCTTACAGTTGTAGCAAGATTTGTCATTTTGCTGCTGATTATTGGTCAAACAAGGTTAGCAAGGGTGAAAAAGCCAACATAGCCGGAGGAGATTCTGATGATGAATCTATGTTATTGATGGCATATGAGAATGTAGGTGGATCAATGGTAGACTGGTGGTATATGGACACTAGCTGCTCAAATCACCTAACAAGAAACAAGCAGTGACTGATTGATTTTGACTCTAGTAAAAGGACATATATCAAATGTAATACCCTGTAAAATTCTGAGCGTTTTGGATAATATTATTTTGGCCAACTGGGTTCCGGTGTACTCTGAGCAATTATTGGATAAAAATAATTAGAGTAAACTGACGAACTCATATTGATTAAATTTAATACTATTTAACTTGGAATTTTATTAATTGGTGCATTTGAGATAATTTGGATAATTAGTAGTATTGCCAATTAATATTTTCTATGTATATTTTCTTTTCCTTACCTTATTTGAAAAGTTAGAAAACTTTGAGAAGGAATTGGAAGAGAAAGGAAAAGAGAGGAAAAAGGAAGGAAAGGAAGAGGAAAATTCACTCAAGAGCTCCAGGACTCGAATCATCAACCAATCTTCATCTTTTCATCTCAACTTCAACCTCCTCATCTTGTAATCCAGGTGGGTGGGTTCTAGTTAGACACTTTAGAATAGAATTTTATTGAGTTTTAGAGTTAGTTTGATATTGTTAGAAAATGTGAAATTTTACAATAGAATCATAATCTAACTGCTGAAATTCGATAATTGATTGTGTGTTATGCTGGTTGTGATGATTATAAGATGTTTTGGTGTATTTGACTGAGAAAAAAAAAAGGGATTTTGGGGTTGTTTTGGATCACCCCGTAGCAGAACTTTTCTGCAGGAAAATTCTGGGTTTCCACTGCCCATACGCGTATCACGCAAGGCAATACACATATTGGGATGGTCAATACGCGTATGGCAATGAAGGATTTTGGGCATTACGCGTATGGGAGGAGGAAATACGCGCATGGGTTGGGCAATACGCGTATTGGAGGATTAAATGAAAATTTGAAGGGAAATCAGCCTCTGCCCATACGCGTATGACCTTGGGCAATACGCGTATGGCTGGGCGAGCCAGCTTGGCAATACGCGTAAGGCTTAGGGCAATACGCGTAGGGTCAGGAAAATGTAGAATTGTGTTTTCTCGCGATACTATTTCTCGTTATGTCCATAACTTTTGACTCGGTTATCCATTTTTAACATTCTTGATATCATTGGAAAGCTAACAAAAATGTATTTTCTTATTAAAATGGTTTTAAGATTGTTGGCCGATTTAATTATGTCGGGATTTTGGAATAGTGTCGTTTTGTCGACTTTTATCGTTTAATGGTGTGTAATCGTTGTTGAATAGGTATGCATGTTAAAATACGGAATAGGTAGAGTGAGAAACATTACCATAAACAATGTCGGAAAAAAAATATAGAATGAATAAACACTAGTATGGAACATGTGTGTTAACCGTTCGGTTGTGTTAAGGCATGATGGCCTTGTGATTGTCGAATACAATCACGTCTGTGTGTGATCACGTAATCGTAACCGGTTATTTTTGCGAGTGCGTTTCATGGGTCTCGAGCTCCTCTAAAACATGTGCACAACTACTTAGCAGGTTTGATTCCCACGTGCAGTACGAATGGCGCTCTAGGAGCGTATGCTTGTGACGGTTAATGGCCCGTGTGAAGTGACGGTTCATAACGGTTAATGGCCCGTAGAACCCGAATCCATTCGTATGTCAAGTAGGTTACCAGGATCTATGACTCGGGTCGACTTCTAGACGTCGAAGCGGACGGGAACAGGGGATGCCTTGGTGTGGTTACCGATTAGTGATATTGTGAGTTGATGAACTCATAGCATGTTTCCATATAGCGTGTGTACTCAAAGTCACTTCCCTTCCCTTTTGACTTGAGTTAGGTCTAATAGAACCTTGTAGAGCCGAGAGGACTCTAAGTTAGGGAACTCACTGAGATTTGATGTATCTCACCCCACTGTTGTTGTTTACATCATAGGTACTGCAGGTTCCGCGAAGGGTAAGGATAAGGCCGTGTAATTATTCTTACTTATCTGATGGCTTTGCTTCCGTTGTGGAGTTTTTGAGATCATTAGTGATCTAGTTCTTAGTATTTGTCTGTGAAACATGTTGTAGATATACTATGCCGTAGTTTTTTGTATTAGGTATTTTGGGCATGTATATGTATAATGTGTTTACTAGGAACTTATTGTATATTTCAGTACCAAACGTATTATTCATGTATAATATATGCTTTGATGTATGTATATATATATATATATATGGGCATTACAGTTGGTATCAGAGCAGGTCATATCCTCGACCTAGCTATGAAATAGAATAAGTTTTCTTTCCGTTTCATATGCGGCGTGTCGCCATTGGTCTTGCATGTTATATTTATGGTATTGAGTCTGATCAACTTAATCCTATCTGTATGAAATTCAGGAACATGGCTGACAGGCGCAGAAACAACCGTGGTAGACCGAGGACCACTCCAGCAGGGACTAATCCGCCGGGTGACGAGGGAAATGCTCCTTTATACCAATTTATGCAACAGATGCAGCAACAGCAGAATCAGTTTGTGCAACAAATGGTACAGCAAATGGCTGGTGGTGTGTATCCTCCAGTGGTGGTACCAGAAGTTGCAGGGGGAACCTTTAGGGATTTCATCCGTATGAATCCTCCAGAATTTCAGGGAGGGTTAGATCCAGTAAAGGCTCATGAATGGATATCAGGTATGGAACGGATTTTCCTAATAGTTCAGTGCAGTGAAAAAAACAAGGTGGTCTTCGTTTCTCATTTGCTGAAGGGTCTTGCCATGAGGTGGTGGGAAAGTACTTCAGCCTTAATGACAATTCAAGAGGTACCAAAGGTATGGGAACAGTTTAAGATAACTTTTATGGAGAAATATTTTCCAAGTTCCTTGAGGTCTCAGAAGGAATTCGAGTTTCAACAACTGAGGCAAGGTAACTTGACTGTGGCTTCTTATGCGGAAAAGTTCGAGGTTATGACTGCTTATTCTAGACAAGCCATGTATGCTCCTGATGAGAGGTGGAAGATTGATCAGTTTCTGTTTAGTTTAAGGGCTGAAATTTCACACAGTGTATCTCAGAGAGAATTTACTAGCTATGCTGAATTGTTACGACAATGTTATGTTGCGGAACATAGTTTGAAAAAGGTACAAATGGAAGGAGATTTGAGCAGGGCAACTCAAAGTGATCGTGGAAGATCGAATCAACAGTTTAGGCAAAGGCAACAAACTTTTAAGGGAAAGCAAGTTCAAAATTCTAGGACCAGCGCACCTCCGGTGTGTCGTACTTGTGGTCAGAATCATTACGGACGGTGTGGTATCAAAGGTGTGAGGTATTATCAGTGCCAGAAAGTGGGCCACTTGGCGAGAGATTGTCCTCAGAGTAGGACTCAAGCACAAGGGAGGACTACCGGGCGAGTTTACACGATGGATGCAAGGAAAGCAAAGGGTGACAATTCCTTGATTGCTGGTACGTGTTTTGTAAATGGACATCCTTGTTTTGTTTTATTTGATTGTGGGGCAATGCATTCTTTTGTGTCCACGCGTTGCGTGAAGCGACTTGGGTTGCAAGCTGTTCCTTTGTTTCCTCCTATGGTGGTTACTACTGCCATATATGAGATTGTAGAGACACCGTTGATGTGTGAAAATTGTGTATTATCGGTGAATGAAAGATTTTTCCAGATTGATCTTATTTGTTTGCCACTTAAGAAAGTGGATGTTGTTCTGGGAATGGATTGGCTTTCTGCTAATTCGGTGTTTATCGGGTGTGAGGAAAAATTGATCATTATTCCATCTACCGAGGCCACTTCGAAGGATGTGTTAACTACTATTTTAGAAGGTACAATTGGAATGATTAATTTCTTATTTGAGGAAGAAAAGTCTGTTCTTTTGATTCTTACTAAGGAGGAGAGTAGTAACATCCCAGTTTTGAGTATTCCGGTAGTTTGTGACTTTCCTGAAGTTTTCCCCGAGGATATCACTTCTCTTCCTCCGGAGCGGTAAGTGGAATTCTCTATTGACCTGATACCGGGAACGGCTCCAATATCCATTTCTCCGTATCGGATGGCACCACTTGAATTAAGAGAATTAAAGGACCAATTGGAAGAATTGTTGGCTAAACATTTTGTTCGATCCAGTGTTTCACCCTGGGGAGCTCCAGTGTTATTGGTAAAGAAGAAGGATGGTGGAATGCGGTTGTGTATTGACTACCGTCAGTTGAATAAGGTCACCATTAAGAACAAATACCCTTTACCAAGGATAGACGACCTGTTAGATCAATTAAAAGGAGCCTGTGTGTTCTCGAAGATTGATTTACGGTCGGGTTATCATCAGATTCGTGTGAAGAGTTCAGATGTACCAAAGACTGCTTTTAGAACCCGTTATGGTCATTATGAATTCTTGGTGATGCCTTTCGGTGTGACAAATGCTCCGGCGGTTTTCATGGATTATATGAATCGGATATTTCAACCTTACTTGGACCAATTTGTGGTGATTTTCATTGATGACATTCTTATTTATTCTCGTGATCCTCAAGAGCACGGAGAACACTTAAGAATCGTTTTATCCATCTTGCAAGAGAAGCAAATTTTTGCTAAGTTAAGTAAGTGTGAGTTTTGGATGTCTGAGGTTAATTTCCTTGGTCATGTCATATCCCAGGGAGGTGTAGCAGTCGATCCATCAAAAGTTGAAGCGGTGATTAATTGGGAGAGACCGAAGAATTCTTCTGAAGTTAGAAGTTTCTTGGGATTGGCAGGGTACTACATAAGGTTTATCAAGGGGTTTTCGCAGTTGGCTTTACCATTGACGAGACTTACTCGGAAGGATTAATCGTATGAGTGGGATTCGGCTTGTGAAAGAAGTTTTAGGAGTTTGAAGGAGAGATTGACGACCGCTCCTGTTTTGGTTATTCCTGATCCTAGCAAGTCATATGAGGTATATTGTGATGCATCGAAGAAGGGTTTAGGCGGAGTGTTAATGCAGGAGGGACATGTAGTGGCTTATGCTTCACGACAGTTGAAAGTCCATGAAGAGAATTACCCAACGCATGACTTAGAATTGGCGGCAGTTGTATTTACCTTGAAAATGTGGCGTCACTATTTGTATGGTGTACGTTTTGAGATGTTTAGCGACCACAAAAGCTTAAAGTACTTATTTGATCAGAAAAAGTTGAACATGCGTCAGAGGAGATGGATGGAATATTTGAAGGATTATGACTTGGAGTTAAAATACCATCCGGGTAAAGCAAATAAGGTGGCGGATGCATTGAGTAGGAAGGTGTTGCATAATGCCGAGTTGATGATGTTAGAGTATACCTTAATGGAAAAGTTTAGAGATCTAAATCTTCAATTTAACTGGACTCCAAATTGTGCAGTCATGGGGAATTTGAATGTCTCTTCTACTCTTAGGGAAGAAATCTAGCAAGAGCAAGGGTTAGACGAGAAGTTACAGGAAGTGTTACTAAAACCGGGTTTTGTGGGAGCTACCGACGGAACTATTTTGTTTAACCAAAGGGTTTGTGTTCCGGATAGCACGGGGTTAAAACTAAGGATTTTGGAAGAAGCGCATAAGGGTGCTTTTACTATACATCCGGGGTCTTCAAAGATGTATCAAGATTTAAAGAGGGACTATTGGTGGTCCGAGATGAAAAGAGATATTGCGGTGTATGTGTCGGAATGTGCAGTGTGCCAACAAGTGAAGATTGAGCACCAAAGGCCGGGTGGCTTGTTGCAACCTTTAGAAATTCTGACGTGGAAATAGGAGAGTATTTTAATGGACTTTGCAGTGGGATTGCCCTGTGCGCAGGGTGGTTATGATTCGATTTGGGTAATTGTGGTTCAGTTAATGAAATCAGCTCATTTCTTAGCTGTGAAGACTACCTACAAGGCGAGTCATCTCGCAAGGTTGTTCATCTCAGAAATAGTGAGATTGCATGGCATTCCTACTAGCATCGTTTTGAATAGAGATCCAAAGTTTACCTCAAGATTTTGGAGAGCTTTTCAACAAGCCATGGGAACGAGGTTATGTTTGAGTACGTCGAATCATCCGCAAACGGACGGTCAGACGGAACGGACAATACAAACTATGGAGGACATGTTAAGAGCTTGTGTACTTGAAAGCGGAGGAAATTGGATTGAATTCTTGCCGTTGATCGAATTCTCTTATAATAACAATTATCATGCAAGTATTGGTATGGTACCTTACGAGGCGTTATATGGTAGGAAGTGTAGAACGCCATTGTGTTGGGCGGAAGTTGGCGACGATAGAATTTTGGGACCGGAGATTATCCACGAGACCACGGAAAAGATTAGAATGATTCTTGGAAAAGTTAAACAAGCTCAAGATCGTCAGAAAAGCTATACGGACAACCGTAGGAGACCGTTAGAGTTTGATGAGGGTGATCATGTATTCTTGAAGGTTACTCCGAGATTGAGATTGAAAGGACCATTTAAATCGCGGAAGTTAAGTCCAAGATACGTAGGACCGTATCAAATCTTAGAAAGAATTGGAGAAGTAGCTTACAGATTAGCCTTACCGCCTTCTCTGTCAGAGATGCACGATGTTTTTAATGTGTCTCAGCTTCGGAAATTTGTCCCAGATCCTCTTCAACCAGTTTTACCAGATACAATTTAGATAGAAGCTGATTTGACATTTGAGCCTCAGCCGAGTCGTATCACTGGAAGAGAAACTAAAGTGTTAAGGAATAAAGAGATTCCTCTTGTTAAGGTCCAGTGGGACGAGACGCATCCGGGCAATGCAACTTGGGAATTGGAATCGGAGATGCGGGAGGTCTATCCTCATCTTTTCAGGTATTTGTTTTAAATTCGTGGGCAAATTTCTATTTAAGGGGGGAGGATGTAATACCCCGTAAATTTCTGAGCGTTTTGGATAATATTATTTTGGCCAACTGGGTTCCGGTGTACTCTGAGCAATTATTGGATAAAAATAATTAGAGTAAACTGAAGAACTCAGATTGATTAAATTTAATACTATTTAACTCGGAATTTTATTAATTGGTGCATTTGAGATAATTTGGATAATTAGTAGTATTGCCAATTAATATTTTCTATGTATATTTTCTTTTCCTTACCTTATTTGAAAAGTTAGAAAACTTTGAGAAGGAATTGGAAGAGAAAGGAAAAGAGAGGAAAAAGGAAGGAAAGGAAGAGGAAAATTCTCTCAAGAGCTCCAGGACTCGAATCATCAACCAATCTTCATCTTTTCATCTCAGCTTCAACCTCCTCATCTTGTGATCCAGGTGGGTTCTAGTTAGATACTTTAGAATAGAATTTTATTGAGTTTTAGAGTTAGTTTGATATTGTTAGAAAATGTGAAATTTTACAATAGAATCATAATCTAACTGCTGAAATTCGATAATTGATTGTGTGTTATGCTGGTTGTGATGATTATAACATGTTTTGGTGTATTTGACTGAGAAAAAAAAATGGGATTTTGGGGTTGTTTTGGATCACCCTGTAGCAGAACTTTTCTGCAGGAAAATTCTGGGTTTCCATTGCCCATACGCGTATCACGCAAGGCAATACGCGTATTGGGGTGGTCAATACGCATATGGTAATGAAGGATTTTGGGCGTTACGCGTATGGAAGGAGGCAATACGCGTATGGGTTGGGCAATACACATATTGGAGGATTAAATGAAAATTTGAAGGGAAATCAGCCTCTGCCCATACGCGTATGACCTTGGGCAATACGCGTATGGCTGGGCGAGCCAGCTTGGCAATACCCGTAAGGCTTAGGGCAATACGCGTACGGTCAGGAAAATGTAGAATTGTGTTTTCTCGCGATACTATTTCTCGTTATGTCCATAACTTTTGACTCGGTTATCCATTTTTAACATTCTTGATATCATTGGAAAGTTAACAAAAATGTATTTTCTTATTAAAATGGTTTTAAGATTGTTGGCCGATTTAACTATGTCGGGATTTTGGAATAGTGTCGTTTTGACGACTTTTATCGTTTAATGGTGTGTAATCGTTGTTGAATACGTATGCATGTTAAAATACAGAATAGGTAGAGTGAGAAACATTACCATAAACAATGTCGGAAAAAAATATAGAATGAATAAACACTAGTATGGAACATGTGTATTAACCGTTCGGTTATTTTAAGGCATGATGGCCTTGTGATTGTCGAATACAATCACGTCTGTGTATGATCACGTAATCGTAACCGGTTATTTTTGCGAGTGTGTTTCATGGGTCTCGAGCTCCTCTGAAACATGTGCACAACTACTTGGCAGGTTTGATTCCCGCGTGCAGTACGAATGGCGCTCTGGGAGCGTATGCTTGTGACGGTTAATGGCCCGTGTGAAGTGACGGTTCATAACAGTTAATGGCCCGTAGAACCCGAATCCATTCGTATGTCAAGTAGGTTACCAGGATCCATGACTCGGGTCGACTTCTAGACGTAGAAGCGGACGGGAACATGGGATGCCTTGGTGTGGTTACCGATTAGTGATATTGTGAGTTGATGAACTCATAGCATGTTTCCATATAGCGTGTGTACTCAAAGTCACTTCCCTTCCCTTTTGACTTGAGTTAGGTCTATTAGAACCTTGTAGAGCCGAGAGGACTCTAAGTTAGGGAACTCACTGAGATTTGATGTATCTCACCCCATTGTTGTTGTTTACATCACAGGTACTGCAGGTTCCGCGAAGGGTAAGGATAAGGCCGTGTGATTATCCTTACTTATCTGATGGCTTTGCTTCCATTATGGAGTTTTTGAGATCATTAGTGATCTAGTTCTTAGTATTTGTCTGTGAAACATCTTGTAAATATACTATGCCGTAGTTTTTTGTATTAGGCATTTTGGGCATGTATATGTATAATGTGTTTACTAGGAACTTATTGTATATTTCAGTACCAAATGTATTATTCATGTATAATATATTCTTTGATGTATGTATATATATATATGGGCATTACATCAAATGTTTTGATGATGAGTATCTGAATACTAAACTAATGGGAAATGTCATAGTGAAGTTGAACAAAGGAAAAAATGTACTGATCAAGGATGTATGTTATGTTCTTCGCATGAATATCAATATGATGAGTGTAGGTCAACTGATTGAGAAAGATTTTACAATAACCATGAAGGACAATATCTTGAAGTTGTATGATTGTAATTAGAAGTTGATTATGCTGTATAAACATGGAAGAAATAGGACATTCAAAGTGAATGTTGCAACATCATACACTTAATGCCTTCGTTCAAAAAGTGCTGAAGGGGAAAGTGAGTTGTGGCATAAAAGATTGGGGCATCTGAACTACAGAGTGCCATGATGGTGGACTCTGAACATGTCAGCATCAATAATGCTCTCAAAAAGAAGGTGTGGGTGAACACCATGAAGGAAGAGCTTGAGGCCATTGAAAGAAACAAGACATGAGAATTGATTATTCTCCCTGAGAACAAGAAATCTATCAGTGTGAGATGGGTTTTCAAGATAATTTTGAAGCTAAATGGTTTAGTTAACAAGGATAAAGTAAGTTTAGTATATAAAGGATTCCTATAAAAGCATCATTTAGACTACTTTGAAGTGTTTGCACTTGTAGCTTGACATGAAACTATAAGGTAGGTTATTGCTATAACTAAAAATAGGAATTGGCATATGATACATAGAAATGTAAAGCCAGCTTTTCTGAATGGTTCATTACAAAAAGAATTTTATGTGTTACAACATCCTGAATTTGTGAAAGAAATTAAAACAAAGAAGGGATGGTGCACAAGTTGCATTGGGCCTTGTATGGGATGAAATAAGCTCCAAGGGCATGAAATCTGAAAATTGATTCATTTTTCAAGCATCCGAGATTCAAAAAAATGTGAAATGGAATATAATGTGTATTTGCAACATGCTAAAGAAGGAAATGTGATTCTAGTGTGTCTTTTTGTGAATGACATACTTTTGAAAGAGAGTTGTACTTTTGAGATAAACAAGTTCAATATGGTGCTGATGAATGCATTTGATATGACTAACCTTGAAACTTTGGTATATTTTCTAGGGATGGAACATTTGCATTTCATGCTAATAGATGATATGTTTGTTTTAGTCTTAAAAATGGTTTTTTTTCTTTGTACTTTAAAATTAATTTTTATGATATTTTTTAAAATACTAAAAGTTATTTTAAATTTTTTTTTTCTAATTTATACAATTAATTTTTAACAATTTATAACATAAATGTACATTATTGAAAATTAAACATAGTCAAAATAAAATAATTTTGTAAAAAAATGTTTTAAAAATGATTTTTTTAAACCTTTAAAAATTAGCTTTATATTTAATTTGTTTTTTAAAATTTTGAAATTGAAAAAAAAATATAATAAAGTAATGAAATAAGTAAATGATATTTAACCTAATTTTTTATTTTAGCATCAAAAAAATTTTGTGCAAAATATCTTTTAAATAAGAATATGTATATTTCTTTATTTTTTTTCCGAGTGCGATGTAAATTAGGGTTGTTCTCTGTTTGGTTTGGGATGATTGGTTAAAAAATCTTATCCAACCCGATTCAATATCATAAATTTTAATTTTTTTGAAATAAAAGATTATATTTCACAATAGCAAGAATATACAAAGGCGGTCGCCAACGAACCAGCCCAAAAACCCACAACAACCAAAACCACAAATTGCGACATTAAAAGTTTAGCTATAAGAGCTCTATACTTAACTTTGCTCCAACCTCTATACACAATGCTATCTATTATATCCTTTGTAATTTTACTATTATCTCTATTATCTTCAAAAATCAGAGCATTACGGGAACGCCATATACCGTAGATTGCTTCAGCCACTGCCATCTTAAATAAACCACGTATTTTATTTTTACCTTTGGAATGAATCAAAATCCACCTCAGTTCAATTTTAATTTTATTTTTGAATATACAAATTATAAATTATTTTATTTATTATTATTATAAAAATATTAAAAATTAAAAAATTTGATATAATATATAACATATAATATATTTAAACTTAATATTAAAAATGAGAATGATAGATTATGATAGAAACAAGTAAAATAATAAAAATAAATAGATAAATCAAATTTTTATAATTGACCAGAAATAAAAAAGAACTATGTGAAAAAAATAGTATATTTTAAAAAAAGAAAATGTACATGATAATAAAGAATATGTTACTTTTATTCTTAAAAAATAAATGTTCTTTTTGTATTTTTAAAATATTTTTTATGTAATTTTTTTCAAAATATAAAAGACAAATTTAAAATTATTTTATATTACAATTAGGGTTTAATAAACATGCATCGTAGTTGTAATTTTTTTTTACATAATCGTCCAATAAAAACCACCAATTTACTAAATCGTTTAAATCGTTTTAAAATATCATAACGATTTAAAAGGATGCATGTCGTTCATTGGATGATAGTATAAAATTATTTTATAACATTTTTCTATAACAACTATGTTTGACTGTAATAAATTAAAAATATAAAACAAAGTAATTGTGTTTTACATATGGATATTATATTTATCAAAATTTGTAAGCTAACCATAATTAAAAATAATACCATGTTAAAAAAGAAAATATATTTTCAAAAAAAGGAACTGTTCATGCTAATAAAGAATATGTTAGTTTTCATCTATAAAAGAGATTTTTTCTTTTTATTTTTAAAATAATTTTATGAAAATTTCTTTTAAATAACTAATTTTAACGTTCTATAACATAAATGTTCATTATTAAATATTTTAACCTACAGACTTTAATATTGCCGCATGGGTGTCGACTTATGGAATGGATGTGTCGACCTATAGATGAGAAAATTTGTCTATAGGTCGACCTGTAGATGTATTTACCAACGTATGATGCAATTTTTCACAAAAAGGTTTTATTCATGCATTTTTTATGCATGAGACTTTTTTCAAGTTGTTTCCAAATGCTTCTATGCTTCAAAATGCTAAGATGCACTTTGAGAATTAGAGGATATGATGCAATATACATTACCACTAAAATAACCTAGTTTTAACATCATGCAAAATACATATAACAAAAATTTTCACTCACAAAAATAATAAAAATTTTAAAAACTGCATGATTTGCACAAGAACTAAAAAGAACGGAGAAAATTGTAGCTTGAACACAAAGCTTCAAGTATTCTATGGAAAGAATTGAATCGATAATTGATTCAAATGCATGTGTTGTTTGGATATCAATATGTTCTTGATCTCGTCAAAGATGTTTAGACTCCAGTTGCAAAAAAATGCAGAAGAAGCGGAAAGAAATGTACAAGGTGAAACAAGGAAGAAGGATCAACAACCATTGTTCTAAATTCATCAGTGTGCCGATATAGAGGTGTTTGACAAAATTATTGATTCGACGACGGCAAAGGCGGCGCGGGATACACTAGTGTGGTGCTATGGTGGTGACGTATTAGAGAAGATGGTGACGTTGCAGTCCTTATGCAAGTAATATGAGAATCTCAGCATGAAGAACAATGGGAAGGTGCCTGATTAAATCTCGAGAGTAATTGTGTTCACGAATGATATGTAGTCTTATGGAGAAATGCTCTTTGAACAATTAATCATTGAAAAGGTACTGAGATCACTTACTTCTCAATTTGCTTACGTAGTTGTAACCATAAAACACTTTAAAGACACTAGAAACATGAGAATTAAAGAGCTTTGGAGTAGTTTAGAGGCACAAGAGTTGTGTCTAACTAAAACAAAATATGAAAAAGGAGATAGAATAGGCTCTAAAAGCTCAAACCCTGAAAGCTTTTTCTGGAAAGAAGAACCGGAAATGATTATGGCTAGAGAACAAGAAAAAGTATGGTGGTGGTGTTCAGAAGTCAGAACTCTAAAATTATAATAAGAAACATCATAATGTTCAAAAGGAAAAGAGAATTATGATGGTGGTGTAGCAAGTTTTGTCATTTTGCTGCTGATTGTTGGTCAAACAAGGTTAGCAAGGTTGAAAAATCCAACATAGCTGGAGGAGATTCTGATGATGAACCTATGATATTGACGGCATATAAGAATGTAGGTGGATCAATGGTAGACTGGTGGTATATAGAAACTAGCTGCTCAAATCACCTAACAAGAAATAAGCAGTGACAGATTGATTTTGACTCTAGTAAAAGGACAAATATCAAATGTGTTGATGATCAGTATATGAATACTAAACGAATGGGAAATGTCATAGTGAAATTGAACAATGGAAAAACTGTACTGATCAAGGATGTATGTTATGTTTTTTGCATGAATAGTAATATGATGAGTGTAGGTCAGCTGATTGAAAAAGATTTTACAATAACCAAGAAGGATAATCTCTTGAAGTTGTATGATTGTAATTAGAAGCTGATTATGCAGTCTAAACATGGAAGAAATAGGACATTCAAAGTGAATGTCGCAACATCATACACTTAATACCTTGGTGCAAAAAGTGCTGAAGGGGAAAGTGAGTTGTGGCACAAAAGATTAGGGCATCTGAACTACAGAGTGCCATGATGGTGGACTCTGAACCTGTCAGCATCAATGAGGCTCTAAAAAAGAATGTGTCGGTGAACACCATGAAGGAAGAGCTTGAGGCCATTGAAAGAAACAAGACATAGGAATTGATTATTCTACCTCAGAGCAAGAAATCCATCAGTGTGAGATGGGTTTTCAAGATAATGTTGGTGCTAGATGGTTCAGTTGATAAGCATAAAGCAAGTTTAGTAGATAAATAATTCCTATAAAAGTATCATTTAGACTAGTTTGAAGTGTTTGCCCTTGTAGCTAGACATGAAACTATAAGGTTGGTTATTGCTATAAATAAAAATAGGAATTGGCATCTAATACATATAAATGTAAAGTCAGCTTTTCTGAATGGTCCATTGCAAGAAGAATTTTTGTGTTACAACCTCCTGGATTTGTGAAAGAAAACAAAGAAAGGATGGTGAACAAGTTCCATTGGGCCTTGTATGGGATGAAATAAGCTCCAAGAGCATGGAATCTGAAAAATTGATTCATTTTTCAAGCATCTGGGATTAAAAAAAATGTGAAATGGAATATGGTGTGTATTTGGAGCATGCTTAAGAAGGAAATGTGATTCTGGTGTGTCTTTTTGTGAATGACATACTTCTGACTGAGAGTTGTACTTTTGAGATAAACAAGTTCAATATGGTGCTGAGGAATGCATTTGATATGACTAACCTTGGAAATTTGGTATATTTTCTAGGGATGGAGCCTTTACATTTTATGCTAATAGATGATATGTTTGTTTTAAAATGGTTTTAAAAATATTTTTTATGATATTTTTTAAAATACTAAAAGTTATTTTAAAATTATTTTTCAAATTTATACAATTAATTTTTAACAATTTCTAACATAAATTTACATTATTGAAAATTAAACATGGTAAAAATAACATAATTTCGTAAAAAAAAATGTTTTAAAAATGAGTTTTTTTTAAACCTTTAAAAATTAGCCTTATATTTAATTGGTTTTTTAAAATTTTGATATTAAAAAAATATATAATAAATTAATGAAATAACTAAAAAATATTTATAACCAAAGTATATAAATAATTTCTTAAAAATCAAAATAAAACAAGAACATGCTAAAATGAAATATCTTCCTAATAATAATATTTTTCTGTCAAAACAAATATTATCTTTTGGTGCAAAATAATATGGGTAATGCTAAGTCGTACCGTAATGGCACATGTTAAGAAACCTACAAATAGAAAGTTTATATTGAAAAACACAATAAAAAATTAATTAATAACTTTTAATTAAAATAATACACAATTTAAAAAAAAATTACATTTAACTCTTAATATGTCCCTTTAAAACACATATTAGCATTACCCTTATAATATTTGCACTATTCTTCTGGATTAGATTTAGTGCAGAAGTTATTGCAACAAGAATCAAACAATTAAGTGGTTTAGTTGAGTGTAAACAGAAATTGATCAGGAATTGTCTCCCACGTGAATGATGATTTAGTGGTGTTAACTGAAACAATGGAAAACTATGTTATCCTTAGGATTGTGGACTTTGATTCGGCTATTTTGGCGGTGAAAAGGGACTCAATAACCAAAAAGCAGTCTGCTAGAAAGATAGGTGGGGAGGTTGGAGTCATAATAGGTAACGAGATAGTGACTGGCCTTTTACCTACAGAGAAGATTGGGGTGACGTGTGATAAAGCAAGTTGGAAGATTGCAAAGGATAAAGTATTAAAATATAGAAAATTGTCTGACTGTATTGGGCCTTTTAAGAAAAGAAAGGGTAAGCCCAAAAAAAGAGTCTTGGGTCGTTCCTCCTTAGACGGGTTAGGGTGTTCTGAAGATCTAATAGAGCAATTCTCTCAACCTTCTTACTTTGAAGCACTCAATCGTAATAACGATTCGAAATCTGATGAACATGGGCAGACTAGATCGGTGGACTCTGTGAATTTCTCTGCAGTGTGATTCTATGTTGCGATCCCACTACCGACTCTTATGTGCGCCAGTGCAACCTCAAATTTTGGGAAAATATGGAATCGAATGTGTGCAGAAGGTGCGGAACATGGTGGCTAAACTTGGTGTGGTGGAAAACAATAGCAAGAAGGACTATTCAAAGAAGATTGCGGAGATGGAGGCGAAAGATAACTTATCATTTTACAGTAAGAAGGAGAACAACAAAAGGGGATCATGATAGTGGGTTCATTGAATATTAGAGGGGGAGGCAACCAGTCCGAGCGCAAGAGGATTAGTTATATCATCAAGTCATGTAAAGCTGATAACTTCTTCATCCAAGAGTCGAAATTAGTGGATGTAGATGGGAGAGTGGCTCAGAGTCTGTGGAGAGATCAGGAGGTGGGATGGTCATTTAGTAATTCTGTTGGGAATTATGGAGGTATAGTCACCCTTTGGAAGGAAGATATTATCCATCCTGTCTTATCTTTCAAAGGGGAGGGGTTTTTGGGAGTTAAAGTTATCTGGAAAAACGAGGCATTCTATTTGGTCAATGTGTATTCAGGCTGTAGTTTGAGGGCGAAACGTAAATTGTGGTATGATCTATTGGAGTGGAAGAGGAAATTTGGAGACGGATTGTGGATTTTAGGGGGCAACTTTAATGCAATTACCAATAGGTCGGAAAGATGGGGGATCGCTATTGATCTGAGAGATTCAGAGAGGAGTGGTTTCATAGATTTTATCAAGAGTTTGAATCTAGTCGATCTTCCAGTTACAGGTAATCATTTTACTTAGTTTAGTGGTGATGGCAAAGCAATGAGTGGGATTAACAAGTTCTTAGTGGAGGGAGCTTTCATTGACAGATGGGGAGTGTCGGGCCAAACAATTAGGAAGAGAGATATTTCTTTTCTTTTTTTTTGGAATAAAAGAATTTATTAAACCAAAAACAGTCAAAGAACAAGCCGATCCCAAGATCCAGGCCACAAAAGGACTACACATAACAATCACAACCTATTACAATAATCTACGAGCTTCTTATCTTTCTCAATGCACCTATAAATCATCTCCCTAATGCCATTACACTGGAGATCTTTACTACAAGTTTGCAAAATAATCTTGTTTCGCATATTCCAAAGGTAATAGACCGTCTCGGTGATAGAAATCTTCAAGATTTTACTCTTACTTCCCTTGCTCTTGCACTGCTGGCTGATCCATCTCAGTTCTTCATTCCAATCAACGGGATCACGAATGAACCCAAACATACTGAGCACTTGTTTCCACACTTGGTTAGTTCTAGGACATTCAAAAAACAAATGTCTACAAGACTCCATCGCATCACAAAGAACACACTTACCATCTGTAATCATACCAATCTTCATCATCCTATCTTTGGTGAATAACCTTTGATGACAAGCTAACCACATAATGAAAACAGCCCTGGGTCTCGCTAGGTTGCCATAGAAAATAGAACACCAATCAACTCTTGGTTTATCTCCCTGTAGCATGTTATATATACTTTTTATCTTGTACCTATCCTTAGCCTGGAAGTCCCGCCACACATTTGATGCAACAAGTAGATCGTGATGTTTGAAAATAGCTCTGATTAACCAAGAACATCCTGCACCAGGAATGAAATTCATGATATCAGACCTTTTCATATAGTACACATGGATCCATCGAATCCATAAACTATCTTGCTTCTTCCAAATGTTCCATAGTAATTTCCCTATAGAAGCTATATTCCACTCCATCAATGAGATAACATTTCTCCCTCCAGCTGCGATGGAATCACAGACACGGTCCCACGCAATTGGTGCCTTTTTACTACTGCTATCTTTACCGGACCAAAGGAAAATCCTGCACATACTCTCAATATGGTGAATGATTTTTTTTAGGCAAAGGAAATATTTGGAGCCAATAGTTAGCAATGGCAAACAAAACACTTTTGATCAGTTGAAGTCTTCCTGCAAACGACAACAAACGGGTACTCCAATGTTTGAGTCTTTGTAACATTTTATCACATAGGGGTTGACAGTTATGGATAGTTAGTTTTTTGCTATCCAGTGGAACCCCAAGGTATCTAAATGGTAGAGAGCCCATATCAAAACCTATTTCCAACTGAATCTGCTTCCTGGTACAGTCATCCAACCCTCCACAATACAGTTTGCTTTTAGGGATACTCATCATGAGACCAGTAGCACGAGAGAAGTCCTTCACCCTAGCCATTAACAGTTGCATTGAGATAATATCTCCCCTGGCAAAGAGAAAAATGTCATCTACAAAACAAAAATTTATAAGGTTCAGCTTAGCACACTTAGGATGGAAATTAAAATTGGGATTCTCCTTAAGACCCATGAGCAGTCTATGCATATATTCCATCACCATAACAAAGAGGAGAGGTGATATAGGATCACCCTGTCTCAGGCCACGTTTCGCTATAAGCACTTTAGAAGCAGAACCATTGATGGAAAATCTATTGGAAACCGTGGTAACACAAGCCAAAATCCAGTTAGTGAAAATCTGAGGAAAACCCAGTTCTTTCATAATCTGAGCAAGGGCATTCCAGTCTACTGTGTCATATGCTTTTTGTATGTCCATTTGGACCATACATCTAGGAGAGATGTGCTTCCTACTATAGCTTCTAATTAGCTCATAAGCAAGGAGAATGTTCTCTTGAATAAGTCTGCCAGGAATAAAGGTTGTTTGGGATTGATCAATAACAGAGCCAATTACCTTTCCAAGCCTAGAAGTGTGGATTTTTGAGAGAATTTTGTAAAATGTACTACAACAAGCAATAGGTCTCCAATCCTTAATGGTCTTAGCTGCATCAGATTTTGGAATGAGAGTTATCAGGGAACAGTTCAAAGCTTTGTACATCCTACTAGAATCAAAGAACTCCCACAGTGCATCTTGGACATCCTTTTTCACAATGGACCAAGTAGACTTAAAGAAGTAAGCATTGAAGCCATCCACCCCAGGGGCTTTATTGTTTCCAATGCTATTAAGGGCTTCCCAAATTTCTTTCTCTGTAATGGGTCTAATAAGCATTTGAGCATCATCTCTAGCCAAGGTCCTACCATTTCTCATACAAGTAATATCAATCCCAGTCAAACTAGTTGCTTTAGAGCCAACGAGTTGAGTGTAAAAATTCATGATCTCTTACTCAATTCTATCTTGATTGGTCAGCAACTCTCCATTCAAGGCTTCAAGAGAAGTTCAACTATTCTGCTTATGTTTCTCTTTGACAGAGGCATGGAAATAGGCTAAATTGTTGTCCCCAAATTGCAGCCAAGTATTTTTGCTTTTTGCATCATAATACTCTTTTCCATCTGGTTCAAGTAGAGCAGATTATCATTATGAATCTTCACTTGCTCAATGAGGAGAGGGTCAAATAGATTGTGTTGAAGCTTCTCTTGAGCATTGCTAAGTTCAAGCCTGGCCTGCACAATCTTGCAGTGGATATCTGTAAAATTCCTAGTCATTTGTTTCATAACAGGTTGAAGCCTTTTTAACTTAGTCCACAATATGTGCATAGGTCTTCCAATAACATCCTGATGCCAACTTTGAACCACAACCTGTAAGAAGGAAGGATCAGTAGTACTATAATTCAGAAACTTAAACATGGATCTGGTTTTTGGTCTCTGGGTTGCAATATCAATTTTGATAGGATTGTGATCAGAGATATTAGGGGCAAGGTTTATCACAACAGTATCATTAAATTTCTGAAACCAATTAGCATTACCAATAACTCTATCTATCTGAGAGTAGATCACCCCACTAGAATGTTTGTTGGTCCACGTATAATGATTGCCTTTAGAACAAGCTTCAAATAACCCTACTGCTTGCATCATATCCTCCAGATCTCTATATTTTGAGATATGAACAGGATTACCTCCAATTTTATCCTGGCTTGTAAGCACATTATTGAAATCCCCCATTACAATCCAAGGGCCATTAATACCTGTGCCAAGGTTACTAATATCATTCCACAACCTTTTCCTGTGATCTATTTAGTTCAGAGCATACACCACAGTTGCTTCATATTGAAGAATCCTATCCACCCCAAAAATACCAATATGAATGAACTGCTCATGACTCCTAAGAAATCTAATATCAATCACCTGCTTATTCCATAAAATCCAAATTCTACCATTGGCATGTTGATCATAGTTATCAACATAATGCCATTTATTACCAAAAGCTTTCCTTACTTTTTCTGCATTATTTCTCTTCACTCTAGTTTCAAGTAAAGCAACAAGGGGAACTTTAAAAGTGGTAATGTAAGCACTGGCCTCTCTATGTCTGGCTTCTTTATTAATGCCCCTTACATTCCAAGTGACCATCATTTAACAACTAGATTCTCTCCTGTAGGACTATCTCTAATCCTTAAGGGCGTGAATGAATTTTGAAACGGCATGAAAGCAGACTTTGGGGTTGGGCTGAGAGCTTTCTTTCCTTTATCCGCTTTTCCATTTGTAACCACCTTCCAATCATCATCTTTCTTTTCTGGCTCAGGACTGTTCTCCTCCTGTACGTCAGAAGTGCTACCTATTGTGATAGAACCTTGCCCTGTGACTTCACTCTTTTTCTCCTTAATAACCTCAATAGGCTTCCAAACTCTCTTTTCGTTTTTCTTCTTTTTAGTACATTCATGCCCTATCCTTAGGCAAGATTGTCAATAACTCGGCATCCATTCGTATTCAATCTTATGCTCAAAGCTTTTACCATTATGATCTCGAATGTTCACTGAGTCTTTAGGTTTCTGCGTGATATCCACCTCAACCAACACTCTAGCATACAAAATACGCAGTTTCCTTGCTGTACATTCATCAGTTGTTATGGGCTTCCCAATGGAACTTGCTATCTTTGAAATGCTTTTCTCTCCCTAAAGATGCAGAGGAAGATTAGGCATGGTGATCCATAAGGGCAATACACGCAGGATATCTTCCTTAATTTCAAAATCCACACTCCACTGTCTAATGAAAATTGGCTTACCAAAAATGAAATAGGGTCCCTGGGCCATAACATTTTCCCTATCCTCACTGTTTTTGAACCTAACAATGAAATACCCTTCCTCATTATAGTACAAATCAGGCAGAGCAACAAAATTCCAAGACTTCTCCATGATTTTTTTCACTGAATTCATTGAGAGATAATCACCTAAAGCAAGAAGAATCATTGCATTTTCCCAGTATTCTATTTCATCTACAACGTCTGATTCGTCAATTGTTATTTCCACTTCACAATTAACGATTGCAGGAGCAACAAATTCAATTGACATACCTCTGATCAAGTTCCGATTTCCACGTATGATATCGACCCAAGGCTTGGGGGATGCTTCGTGATTCGCCTCAGGAATTTCTTCGAATGTCGTCTTCTCTTCTTGTACCACGTCCGGTATCACTGGGGGTGGTTGATTGATCTTCGAATTTGAATCCACTTGGTCCTCATCATCTTCAGTAGTGGTTTCCACCACAGCCCGTGTAATTATTGTCCTCTCCTCCCCTTTCCGGAGGGGTACCACCTTGGATTTTGGCCGGCCAACCCCTCTTTTCCCCATGGTTCGCAAACCCTAGCAGAGCAAAAAGTTTATTAATTTATTCAATGATAATAGTAAAAAAATTTCTAACCATTGTCCTATCTAGATGAAGGTTAGTTCGTGCGATCGGGGCCCTGAACCTTTCAAAACAAACGATTATTGGTTCAATAACCCGGAGTTCATCAAGTTTGTTGAAAAGGAGTGGAAAGGGTTTAAGATTGACGGAAGGAGTGATTATGTGGTCAAAGAAAAGATGAAGTTGTTGCGAGGGATCTTGAGAAGATGGAACAAAAATGAGTTTGGGTGGTATGACTTAAAAGTGGAAGCAGGGGTGGACATTATTAATGAGTGTTTCGGTGAAAATCAGATAACAAGCTATTAATTAACTTGCATCATATTTCTTGAACAACCAACATTGATTTATCCAAAGGAAAGGTTCAAAATCGTTAGAAAAACCTAAAGGGGGGAGATCTAAGGTTCGGGGGTTGGTTACGCCTAGGGAATGTATTAGCACCCTAAAAGTCCGTAGTACTCTACAGGAACCTCTTGTTTAAATGTTATCTTATGTTTGCTAAAGGTTCTATGCCAAAGGTTTGAAACCCTAGGGGTTAGTATCTAAGTATACTCGACAAAGCATCGCACTTTGCGCCTACGTATCCTTGGGTATAGAATCAGAGTATACGTAGTTCTACTTCTACTGAATGATTGAATGTGGTCAATATTCAGAGGGGAAATGAGTGTGACCTCATTGTAGAGTATAAGAACTCTCTAAGTCTAGTTATAATGGTCCTATGTTGAAGTTTTAGTCAATAGGGAAAGTGAGTATTCATTAGGATGAATATCACCAAGAGTGTAAGAACTCTCTCCTAAGGCTAGTTATAACTTATTGGCTCTTAGGAGGCCAAGAAGTGAAAGTCATCTCCAAAGGGGCTACTAAGGTAAGATGGGGGCTTTGACTTTAAGAGTCAACATTAATCACCTTCCTTTGGACTGGGGATAATAACAGTTATAGGATATGATAACAAAAGATATTGATATAAGATGACAACAATGACATGAGTATGGCAAAAAGTATTTCATAATAAAGCATGGATAAGATGGACATGAACATCATAGAAACATGTAAACAAAGACAAATCAATATGTTTCAATCTTAAGGAAGACAAACATAAGGAACACTCACAAGATAAAGAGGCATGATATTAAACTAATATGATATTTAAAGAAGAACAAAATCCACACGTCCAAGTCAAACACATGATGAATCAAACATGGGATAAATTTATTCAAAACTTAAATAATTATTAGTGAATAAACACTCAAATGATCAATAAAGGTGCTTCATAAATAAAACTAACAATTAGTCCAATTAAGAAACAATTAAGAAACAATTTAAATTTGAATAATTAAGAAACAATTAGAAATAAATCACATGTTAATTATTAAGCTTAAATAAACAAGAGAGAATTAAAATAAATCACATATTAATAATTAAGTTTACATAAACAAATAAGAAATAAATTGATAATTAAAATTAAAATAAAGATAAAATATTTTTGGAGTTTTTGAAATAAAGAAAAAAGTTTTAAATAAAATAAATAAAATAAAAAGGTTTTTAAAAAAAGATTTGAAATGAAAATGTTTGAAAATAGAAAATAAAACAAAAAGACAATAAAAACCCACGCAGGGGGGGGGGGGTGCACCAGTAATTGACATAGTTTAAAAAAAGCAAAGGAGTGAAATGGGCCAGAAACTGGGGGTGGGATTAGCACATGAAGCCCAGGCGAAAATATAGTAAAGAAAGCAAAAAAAGGAAAAGAACAAAAGGATGGTCTGGGGCAGGATTCGAACCCCAGACATCCCTCCAAACGCGCGCATGGTTTTACCACTGGGGTGGCTATACATCCAGTGTATACGCCCACCCCAAAAACATATATTCCAATGAAGTTTCATAAGATGCCTTTTAATGAAAAAACCCAACGCGCTGCTATATGAATCAGAGTATAACAACATAAACATCAATTGGTCAAGGTTGTTTAAATTGGCTACATGACAAAGCCAAAGGAATAGCCAATCAGCACGCAAGCATGGAAAATGAAACATGCAGAAACATAATAACTATCGTGTTTTTATTAATTTTACAATATCAAAATAAAACCAAACTTTGAACTCACAAAACAACATCATCTCAAAACCAAATCTTGTGAAATAGAAGCCAATATAGAAGCATATTTCATGTAGAACAAGAATACACCATCCACTAACACAGATAGGGACCAAGGTGTGTGCAAGAAGCCATGAAAAGAACAAGGGTCAAGACTGTCCATCAGCTAAGAGGAAGAGAGAAGCGACCATCTCCTTCAACATAAATATCAACATAGAACCCCTCATACAATCAACAACCCAACATGGTACTGTCAGCCAAAAACACTCATAAAATCTCAACTTAAAAAGTCTTAAACAAGATATTCACACGATAAATGAAACAACACAAAGCCTAAGCTTAAGATAGGTTGAAAACAACATCAAAACCGTCAGCATCCATTCATACACATGATTAGTGATTATCTAAAAGACATATAAAATCTCAAATATATTTATAACTCAGCCATGCTCATCCATGCAAAGAGCAAAACAAAACTTTAGCCGCATATCCTTATTATGAGGTTAACACATGGTACGCACTCAGCGAAGATTATTCAGCATTCATATGATTAGAGGAAACCCTATCCTTAAGTAAATATTCATTTCAACATAGATCAACAAGTGTTTTATCATGGAAACACCTTTATTCAGCATTATGGCAGCCATGGAGAGGTACGAAACCTCTAAAACAATATTAACAAATGTTTAACAACATACATACCATGAACACACAAGCATCAAGAACAACATGTGATTTCTTAAATCTAACATCAAACCAACATGCAGATAGTAAACATCATGATATGATTCAGTATGATAGTGAGGGATGAGAAAACTTACCTGATATCTAATTAAGCAGCTAGAACTTTTCTCCTTTGCAGCTAGCTCGAGTTTTCCCAAAGAGCAAGTAGTTTGTGAAGATCGTTCCCCCTCTTGAATGAGATAAGGCTGCCTTTTATAGAGGGCTCAGCTGGATAATGAGGGGTGAGTGTTCAATGGATAAGAACTTTGTCTGCAAGAGAAAGATCAAGAGAAGAGATTCGAAATGGGGCTGCTCTGAACAAAATCTTATGGAGCCAAGTGAAGCTTCTTGTGTGGCTTGCCTTTTGCATTTTTAGGTCAGAAACATAGTGTGTTTGTGGTCTGCATCTGGTGGATCTTTGTTGCACACGAGAGTCCCTTGATCTTGCTTGCAAAAGTCAACTTGAAAGTACAAAAGGGAGTGTACTTTGCATCTTGCCTTTTGGTGTGTTTGGTGGCAGAGTGAAAAGGTTGAACTGGTGGGAAGAGCCCTGCAGACTCGTACTTGGAGAGAGAAAAGGAAATCAGTTCCAAATGAAGCATGTTGGTTGAGAAAAAATCAGAACTAGAGTAACCCACTTGTGCTCATGATAACTCTAAATTCTATAGTTCAAATTTCATGCTCTTGGGTGCTATGGAAAGTTGATGCATCACACTACAATGTTCATGTTGAAATGTAGTTGAAATGATGCCTTGAATTAGTGGAAAAATGCCCTACAAATCGTGTCCACCAAGCTGCATAAAAAGGGACTTAGAAAAATTTCTAAGTTAGAATTTGACAACTTCAAGTACCCTTCTTTGAGAGCCCATAACTTGAGAATGGTTCATTCAAATGGGATGTTCCACATATGGTTGGAAAGCTCTCATCATGCTCTAAAACTTTCATTGGGGATCCAAGTCTTGAATCCAAGTGGAAATGGGTGAAAAATGAGGTCAAAGTTAGAGAAAATTATGAAGAAAAGTGTTGAAATTTCTCTAAGTGTTGGGTCAGATTATCTTGCAAGCTTCATAACTCAAAAACCAAGCATTTCTGGATAAAAAGTCATATGGAACAAATTGAATATCTTGAAAAGATCTTTCCAATGAGCTTTGAGTCACTCCATTTGAGTGTATGGTTTAGGAGTTATGGTCATTTCAAATTGTGCTATTAGTGGGAAAATCTCACATATGAAATCTTTCATGATCAAAACCCTACTTCTCTTGTAAGAAACCTCATGAAACTTGATCCTGATGCTTTGAATACCTCATGAGACATTCTATGATGATTAGAACCATTGACACTTCATTTGAACCAAAATTTCCAAGGATTAGGGTTTCAGTCAAACCCTAACTTTGACTGTGAATGCACTGAGGTCAGATCTTATAAACTTGCTTCTTCCTTATCATCTTAAAGTCTTAGGAGACCCTTGAGGATGTTGATAAACCAATAGAATCAAGAATTAGGGTTTGGGAGTTTATCTTGATGAAAATTAAAGTCATTGACTGACAGGTGTCACAGAAACCCTAATTTGGAGGTATAGAGAGGCTGAGGCTCAAACTTCTCTTGTTGAGGACCAATAGATCTTGGATTCCTGTTGAATGATGTCTCTTAAGTGGTAAGTGAACCACACAAGTCTTGACTTGATAGAGCCAATTTCTCAGGGATTTCTCCAGAGCAAAACGCTAATTCTAAAGTTCTTGCACTAGAGATCTTTTGTTGACTTGACTTACTTCAGAATAACTTGTGAAGCTTCATGGTGATATGCAAACCTAATTTGAACACAAAGAAACAAACTGCAAGATATGGGTTAGCTCAAACAAAGCAGAGAGGATTGACTTAAGATGCACAAATGAAGATGGCATCTAAGGGTAAAAATTTGGGGTACAACAGTTGCCCCTATTTAAATAGCTTTACCGGATGACACGAGGAACAGAGATTCCAGTGGCATCAAAGTGAAAGGTATTTAAATATAGCAAATCGAAAATTTTTCCCTTAGATGGAATGCAGATGCTAAGGACATGCGGCAGACGTGCAAATGCTGACATGCCATGAACTTCTAAAATGGTGATATGATGCCAAGAAGGTGCAAAGATGCAGACAGACTGGACACCAGGAAGCAAACACACAAGATAAGCTTCACCGGGAAAGACGAAAGCTAGTATCCATGAGAAAAACTCACCGGGGATACAGGCTAACCAGCGAAAGAGACTCACGGGGGAGACTCCAAAGAAACACTAGGGAAAAACCAAAAAAACAATCTCCACTGGAACAAAACCGGGGAGATAGACCACTGGGGACAAAACAAACCCACACTCTTCCTGGGCATGAAACTAGAAAGAAAAAACCTGATCCGGGGATCAGCTTAAAAAAGACAGACAACCAAGCAAAACTTCCCGGGGATTCTTATACCGAAGAGTTCAAGATGGGATCTTCAAGAAAAGCCAGAAAAGACAAAGACAAACTCTGTGCGCCAGATAAAAACACCTGAAATGAGTAATACAGGTTCAAGATAACCTGATATAAGCAAACGGTTCATGATAACCGAAGATGAACAACTGGAGTTTAAATGGGAACAAGGTTAATGAGCCAAGAATAGATTCTGGTACTCATAAGAGTTGGTTGAGATAACAAATAATCTTCTTTATGAAGGAAAACCGGTAGGAGCCAGAAAGTAACCTTATTGGAAGTAGAACCAAGAAATGGGCTCCAATAAAGGTATCTAGAATGATTGATCATCAAGGCTAAACGCGACTAGATGACATTCTAGAAAGGATCCGCAATGAAGGTTGAACCGAAAAACGGTCTTCACTGGGAAAAGACATCCAAAGTGATGGAACAACAGGTTCAAGTATGACCGGTTGGCACTTTGGAAAAAGAAGAACCTTATTGGAGATTGAACCAAGAAATGGGCCCCAATAAAGTATCTAGAATGATTAATCATCGCGACTAGATGACATTCTAGAAAGAATCCGCAATAAAGGTTGAACTGAAAGATGGTCTTCACTGGGAAAAGACATCCAAAGTGATGGAACAACGGGTTCAAGCATGACCGGTTCGCACTTTGGAAAAAGAAGAACCTTATTGGAGATTGAACCAAGAAATGGGCCCTAATAAAGGTATCTAGAATGATTGATCATCAAGGCTAAATGCGACTAGATGACATTCTAGAAAGAATCCGCAATGAAGGTCGAACCGAAAAATGGTCTTCACTGGGAAAAGACATCCAAAGTGATGGAACAACGGGTTCAAGCATGACCGATTGGCACTTTGGAAAAAGAAGAACCTTATTGGAGATTGAACCAAGAAATGGGCCCCAATAAAGGTATCTAGAATGATTGATCATCAAGGCTAAACGCGACTAGATGACATTCTAGAAAGAATCCGCAATGAAGGTCGAACCGAAAAACGGTCTTGACTGGGAAAAGACATCCAAAGTGATGGAACAACGGGTTTAAGCATGACCGGTTGGAACTTTGGAAAAAGAAGAACCTTATTGGAGATTTAACCAAGAAATGGGCCCCAATAAAGGTATAGAATGTGATAGGTTAGTACCGGGGTTGCGTAAATGAAGATAAGGATTCCTGGGGAATACCCAATTACGGTTGCGAAGAGGTTGAATAGTACCAGAGGTAGATAAGCTGCTTATAAGAGACTGCCAAGCTTCTTCAAGAGATTGCTGCTTCAAAGATATGTTGATATCACAACAATGTTGGAGAAATAATTATGTCTTCAATGAGGATCTGTGAAAGATTCTTCTTGCGAGAAACGGTGCAAAATAACTGCACGTTCGAAGATGGGTTAAAAAAACCACACCTGCCGGGGACCAAAGTTCAATCTAGGAACAAGCTAGAAAGAAACGGTCAAACAAGACTCCAATTGAGGAATGAACTCAAATGGGGATTTATCTTATCCAAATATGGAAAAGATAACTAAAACAACCATCTTCCACGAGGATAAAACTCTGTGGGGAATTCAGAAAAGAATGGGCACTTTATGCCTAAGGGCTGACAACTCTATTGGAGAGAATAGACAAACCCAGTCACTTGAGGAGATAAACGCCAAAGTGAACAAAAAAACAGGTAAACACCAGGAAAAGGTAGCAAAAATGCTAAGATGCTATGCATATGAGTGCTTATGCAATGCTTATGCTTATGCTGACAAAACAGCCAAGCGAAACTGGAGACGAAGAAAACGTCTCGACAAGGATACCCAGCCAAACTCAAAGGGCTGGACCAATACTGGTGATGAAGAAGAATCAACAACTTCACTGGTGAAAAGAGTATTCCATCTGAGGTATAACATCATGAGGATTGCCATAATGAGCTTGATCTCTTTGTTGGAGGAGAATCCATGGAGAATTGTCAAGACTAGCCGAAGTAACAGCTTATTGGGAAGCTAGCAAAGGTTACTGGCGTAATGATCATCTTCAAATCTTATCTGCCCCAGGCTATATGGTCTGTCAGAAGATGATAACAAGAGGATTTTATATAAGAAATGGCATACGAGGTGTTTCAATATCTTCAAACTCTTGGAGAGATCTCGGCGTAACTTCCCCAGATTAACGGCGTTTGCACAACAAGGTCTTTGAACTTGCTCTTTAGACTGGTTGATCTGTGAAGGAGATGCCCCAGACTAATTGGCCCTTTAGAGATTTACCGAATCTCGACTTGACTGCCTCTGATTAACTGGTCTGTGAGGGTAAGTCATCAAAAGGATTTTACAGAAGAATTGAAGCACCAGATGCTTCAATGTCTTCAAACTTTGAAAAGAAATGAACCTAGACATAATTGCCCCAGTTCAACTGTACTCATAATACACAAATTGTAGTAGAAACAACTGGGGAACAAAACTTGCCCCTGCTAATAGGTCACTGGAGTCCATACTTGTCATAAGATGACCTCAGGGAGACTTGCCCCGATATTTTGAACTTTGACGAGTTCTGCCCCTGATTCGGTAGATTGGAAAATCCTTCCACTTGGTTGCCCCTGACTGAGCTTCCTTTATCAAGTCGAATCCCCTAGCTAGTTGCATTTGCTGGGGTTTCTTTGATATTGATTTGTTTGTAAACAAGTATTGTTCATTTAAAATTGGCAATTTTAATACAAAATTCATGCAAGCTTTTGAAAAACAAAGTTTATTGATGAAACACACACAGTGGAATGATTAAATAATCAAACACACGCAGATCTAGTCATTTACAGAATGAAAGATTTTGTGATCAACACACACAAATAACAAAGATTATTAGGAGTCAGGTTAATCAACCTTGCTGTAGTATGCTTTCAAAACAACCTTACCTCAATTAGGTCTTTTAAGGGTTGTAACGTGGTCTGGTTCATGGTTTATGAAACAAAAGATAAAGGCTCAAAGTTTATTTATCCCACCCAATCTTCGTGATGAACTCCAATCCTATGCTCAGTTAGCTTAAGCTACACATTTACGTTCCTATAAACTAGGAATGAATTGATGATAGAGTTGATTGGCGCCTTACACGAAGCATTTGCATTCGATTCTATAACCAAGTTAAACTAAGAACTACCCTGCCCCAAGGTTGAATTTTAAGGCTTTTTGTGTAAAGAAAGAAAACTAATACTTCTAGGCTCGAAGGGTAATCAAGGGATTATCTTCCTTATTTCTCCAGTGTTTAGGAATTGAAACAATGCCTTATATCATCGGTAAGGTTTAATCGGCAGCATACCACAACAATTATGAACACGAGGTTTTCATCATCCTCCCCAATCTTTGTTTAAACAAACAGTTTGATAAAGGGAAAGAAACAAGATGGAGATATATATTTTTGCTTGGCGATAAAATGTATATGAGTGAAACGAATGGACTTAATCCAAAAGATGCACAAACATTTCATTAACCTTGCCAATTTGAAAGTACAACAAAGCTTATAAGCAAATACAAATTCAGAGTGCAAAGAAAATACAATAAAATTGCTGAAACAGCCAAAAGATTGCCAGCTTTAGGGAATCAAAATACAGAAAATCAAAGGGGAGACACCTAATCCCTTTTTGTATTGATACATCCTCCATATCATTACTTATCTCATGAACGGGTAAGGATTGTTCTTGATATTAGGCTGGGAGCCATCGAAAGACAAAATGTTTCTATCCACTAAGTCCTTCACAATATGCTTCAGAGCAAAACAACCTTCTAAATTGTGGCCTGGTGCGCCTTCATGGAATGCACAATGAACATTGGGATTGTAAGAAGGTGGAAGCGGATTAGGAGGTGGGCCTGATGACCTTGTAGTTATTAATCCTTGTTGTACCAAAACAGGATACAATGCTGTGTACGTCATTGGAATAGGAGGAATCGGAGGCCTTCCACCCTTTCTTTTTCCTGGAATGTTCTGACGAGAAACTTGAGTCTGTTGACGATAAGCAGGAGCGTTGGGCGCTCGTCGATACACTGGTGGTTGAGGAACCGGCTGATAAACAGAAGCTTGGTGGTTGAATGTTGGCGCGATGGCGGCCACATAAGGTTGCTGAACAGAATAACACTGTTGTTGCTGCTGACGCTTCCAGAACTGATTTTTCTGCCTTTTGTTCGTCATCACCACATTGGTATCTCCTTCCCTTTTGAAGGATATCTTGGCATCGTCGCTCGAACTACCAGCTCTCTTGGTCATTTTTCCACTCTTCAGACCAAGCTCTACTTTAATCCCCACAGCCACAATATCAAAAAAATTAGCAGACACGCTATTGATCATCCTTTCGTAGAATTCCGGTCTCACTGTGTCGACAAAATAATCAGTCAACTCTTTTTCAGATAAAGGTGGCTCTACTTGTGAAGCCAGTTCTCTCCATCTCTGTACATACTCTTTAAAAGACTCGGTATCGCGCTGTGACATGCTCAATAATTGTCTACGATCTGGCGCGAGGTCCATGTTATATCTATAATGCTTTACAAAAGCATCAGATACGTCTTGAAAGCGTTGGATCCTAGATTGGTCCAAAGTCAAATACCACTTTGCGGCAGCCCCTTTTAAACTATCTTGGAAGCAGTGGTTCATCAACTTATCATTATCCATAAATCCAACCATTCGTCGGTAATACATGACCAAATGCGACTTAGGACAGGTCGCACCAGAGTATAGGTCAAAATTGGGTAGTTTGAACTTGGGTGAAATTACCAAGCCTGAGACTAAGCACGTGTCTTTAACATTAGTATTAGATACATTGCTCCTCTCCATTGCTTCCAATTTCCTCTGCATTGTCTCTACACTTTCCTTCAACCTTTCATGTCGATTATCCCCTTCTTCGGACATATTGACATGATCATAAATCGGATGTGGGTTCTGAAAAATTGGGCGCACCTGAGCTTGCACTGTTGCTGGAGTAAAGGTAGGAATAGCTTGAAAAGCCTCATTAGCCAAGGGAACAGCTTGTTGAGTAGAAGTGACGGCCGGAGCACGCATAAAGTCAAAAGGCATGCCTAAAGTGGGGTTCACAATAGTAACGGGAGGTTCTACAGTTGTAGTGATAATCTCGGAGAACACCGTCGCTTGTGTATCCATCCTTGCACTCATAACTTGAATTGCTTCCAGAATCTGCCCCATTCCTCCTCGGATCTCACTCAATTCATTGTTGACTCTGTCCATTTCACCGTATTGTTCAGACATCATTTGTCGAGTTTGGCTCGGGTGACGATTCAAAGACGGTTCTGAAGGGAAAACGGTGACATGAGACGAAGACAAAGAGGAAATGCACATGCTATGACATGATGCAAATGAGATGCTAATGCAAGCCAAATGGTTTCAAGGAACTCAAAGGCAAGTTGCGAAATTTTTTTGGAAAACAGAAGAAGTTTTTGTTTTTTAAAATCCAAGCTCTGTTGATTTTTTGAAAAGGAAACAAACATTTGAGTTCCTCGAAACCAAAAGGCTAGGAATGCTTGAATGTATGGATGCATAAAGCACACGAGCACAAACATAAGCACACAACAAAACATACAAATCCTAGGTTTTTGGGTCTCATGAAAAGAACCATGGTCTACCCATCCCAATAGGTATGTACTGCTGGTTTTCATCTGCTGAACAGGGTTCTAAGAAGTTCCTAGAGTCTACAATCCATCTTTCAGATTTTATCGACTTCCCAAATAACTTGGTAATCAACAAAATTCTCAAGAGAATCTCGTCTGAGTGTAGTATCGCGTGACAACCAATGCAGAAATATACTCCATCATGGTCACCGCACTACATCCTAAAAGGCCAAGTGGGGTTTAGAAACTACAGTTCTCAGTGTCGACGGCACCTACATTGAGAGTAGCACACTTTCACGAATATGATCGTTCAACATGACTAAACTCTCAAGAGGCCTAAACCGAGTGATGGTGTCTCAAGTCAACTTTTTCAGGAATCGGCTCCTTCAAAGCCTCCTTGAATATACCATCGTCCTATCATAAGTGCACACAAATCTGGGTATAGGATTTATCTCACCACTCAAGAACCAAGCCAACAAAATAATCAAGCAAAGCATATATACAGGTAATCAAACAGATATACACAAATATAGCAAGCAAGCATAAATAAAACAAGTAAAACAAAGGTGGGCTTAACCCTCAAAAATATGTATTCTCCCCAGTGAAGTCGCCATTTCTGTTGCGGTGAAAATCGGATAACAAGCTATTAATTAACTTGCATCATATTTCTTTTACAACCGACTTTAATTTATCCAAAGGAAAGGTTCAAGATCGTTAGAAAAACCTAAAGGGGGGAGATCTAAGGTTCGGGGGTTGGTTACGCCTAGGGAAGGTATTAGCACCCTAAACGTCTGTAGTACTCTACTGGAACCTCTTGTTTAAATGTTATCTTATGTTTGCTAAAGGTTCTATGCCAAAGGTTTGAAACCCTAGGGGTTAGTATCTAAGTATACTCGACAAAGCATCGCACTTTGCGCCTACATATCCTCGGGTATAGAATCAGAGTATGCGTAGTTCTACTTCTACTGAATGATTGACTGTGGTCAATATTCAGAGGGGAAATGAGTGTGACCTCATTGTAGAGTATAAGAACTCTCTAAGTCTAGTTATAATGGTCCTATGTTGAAGTTTTAGTCAATAGGGAAAGTGAGTATTCATTAGGATGAATATCACTAAGAGTGTAATAACTCTCTCCTAAGGCTAGTTATAACTTATTGGCTCTTAGGAGGCCAAGAAGTGAAAGTCATCTCCAAAGGGGCTACTAAGGTAAGATGGGGGCTATGACTTTAAGAGTCAACATTAATCACCTTCCTTTGGACTGGGGATAATAACAGTTATAGGATATGATAACAAAAGATATTGATATAAGATGACAACAATGGCATGAGTATGGCAAAAAGTATTTCATAATAAAGCATGGATAAGATGGACATGAACATCATAGAAACTTGTAAACAAAGACAAATCAATATGTTTCAATCTTAAGGAAGACAAACATAAGGAACACTCACAAGATAAAGAGGCATGATATTAAACTAATATGATATTTAAAGAAGAACAAAATTCACACATCCAAGTCAAACACATGATGAATCAAACATGGGATAAATTTATTCAAAACTTAAATAATTTTTAGTGAATAAACACTCAAATGATCAATAAAGGTGCTTCATAAATAAAACTAACAATTAGTCCAATTAAGAAACAATTAAGAAACAATTTAAATTTGAATAATTAAGAAACAATTAGAAATAAATCACATGTTAATTATTAAGCTTAAATAAACAAGAGAGAATTAAAATAAATCACATATTAATAATTAATTTTACATAAACAAATAAGAAATAAATTGATAATTAAAATTAAAATAAAGATAAAATATTTTTGGAGTTTTTGAAATAAAGAAAAAAGTTTTAAATAAAATAAATAAAATAAAAAGGTTTTTAAAAAAAGATTTGAAATGAAAATGGTTGAAAATAGAAAATAAAACAAAAAGACAATAAAAACCCACGTAGGGGGTGCACCAGTAATTGACATAGTTTAAAAAAAGCAAAGGAGTGAAATGGGCCAAAAACTGGGGGTGGGATTCGAACCCCAGAATCCCTCCAAACGCGCGCATGGTTTTACCACTGGGGTGGCTATACATCCAGTGTATACGCCCACCCCAAAAAACATATATTCCAATGAAGTTTCATAAGATGCCTTTTAATGAAAAAACCCAACGCGCTGCTATATGAATTAGAGTATAACAACATAAACATTAATTGGTCAAGGTTGTTTAAATTGGCTACACGATAAAGCCAAAGGAATAGCCAATCAGCACGCAAGCATGGAAAATGAAACATGCAGAAACATAATAACTATCGTGTTTTTATTAATTTTACAACATCAAAATAAAACCAAACTTTGAACTCACAAAACAACATCATCTCAAAACCAAATCTTGTGAAATAGAAGCCAAAATAGAAGCATATTTCATGTAGAACAAGAATACACCATCCACTAACACAGATAGGGACCAAGGTGTGTGCAAGAAGCCATGAAAAGAACAAGGGTCAAGACTGTCCATCAGCTAAGAGGAAGAGAGAAGCGACCATCTGCTTCAACATAAATATCAACATAGAACCTCTCATACAATCAACAACCCAACATGGTACTGTCAGCCAAAAACACTCATAAAATCTCAACTTAAAAAGTCTTAAACAAGATATTCACACGATAAATGAAACAACACAAAGCCTAAGCTTAAGATAGGTTGAAAACAACATCAAAACCGTCAGCATCCATTCATACACATGATTAGTGATTATCTAAAAGACTTATAGAATCTCAAATATATTTATAACTCAGCCATGCTCATCCATGCAAAGAGCAAAACAAAACTTTAGCCGCATATCCTTATTATGAGGTTAACACATGGTACGCACTCAGTGAAGATTTTTCAGCATTCATATGATTAGAGGAAACCCTATCCTTAAGTAAATATTCATTTCAACATAGATCAACAAGTGTTTTATCATGGAAACACCTTTATTCATGCATTATGGCAGCCATGGAGAGGTACGGAACCTCTAAAACAATATTAACAGAGGTTTAACAACATACATACCATGAACAAACAAGCATCAAGAACAACATGTGATTTCTTAAATCTAACATCAAACCAACATGCAGATAGTAAACATCATGATATGATTCAGTATGATAGTGAGGGATGAGAAAACTTACCTGATATCCAAGTAAGCAGCTAGAACTTTTCTCCTTTGCAGCTAGCTCGAGTTTTCCCAAAGAGCAAGTAGTTTGTGAAGATCGTTCCCCCTCTTGAATGAGATGAGGCTGCCTTTTATAGAGGGCTCAGCTGGATAATGAGGGGTGAGTGTTCAATGGATAAGAACTTTGTCTGCAAGAGAAAGATCAAGAGAAGAGATTCGAAATGGGGCTGCTCTGAACAAAATCTTATGGAGCCAAGTGAAGCTTCTTGTATGGCTTGCCTTTTGCATTTTTAGGTCAGAAACATAGTGTGTTTGTGGTCTGCATCTGATGGATCTTTGTTGCACACGAGAGTCCCTTGATCTTGCTTGCAAAAGTCAACTTGAAAGTACAAAAGGGAGTGTACTTTGTATCTTGCCTTTTGGTGTGTTTGGTGGCACAGTGAAAAGGTTGAACTAATGGGAAGAGGCCTGCAGACTCGTACTTGGAGAGAGAAAAGGAAATTCGTTCCAAATGAAGCATGTTGGTTGAGAAAAAATCAGAACTCGAGTAACCCACTTTAGCTCATGATAACTCTCAATTCTATAGTTCAAATTTCATGCTCTTGGGTGCTATGGAAAGTTGATGCATCACACTACAATGTTCATGTTGAAATGTAGTTGAAATGATGCCTTGAATTAGTGGAAAAATGCCCTACAAATCGTGTCCACCAAGCTGCATAAAAAGGGACTTAGAAAAATTTCTAAGTTAGAATTTGACAAATTCAAGTACCCTCCTTTGAGAGCCCATAACTTGAGAGTGGTTCATTCAAATGGGATGTTCCACATATGGTTGGAAAGCTCTCATCATGCTCTAAAACTTTCATTTGGGATCCAAGTCTTGAATCCAAGTGGAAATGGGTGAAAAATGAGGTCAAAGTTAGAGAAAATTATGAAGAAAAGTGTTGAAATTTCTCTAAGTGTTGGGTCATATTATCTTGCAAGCTTCATAACTCAAAAACCAAGCATTTCTGGATGAAAAGTCATATGGAACAAATTGAATATCTTGAAAAGATCTTTCCAATGAGCTTTGAGTCACTCCATTTGAGTGTATGGTTTAGGAGTTATGGTCATTTCAAATTGTGCTATTAGAGGGAAAATCTCACATATGGAATCTTTCATGATCAAAACCCTACTTCTCTTGTAAGAAACCTCATGAAACTTGATCCTGATGCTTTGAATACCTCATGAGACATTCTATGATGATTAGAACCATTGACACTTCATTTGAACCAAAATTTCCAAGGATTAGGGTTTCAGTCAAACCCTAACTTTGACTGTGAATGCACTGAGGTCAGATCTTATAAACTTGCTTCTTCCTTATCATCTTAAAGTCTTAGGAGACCCTTGAGGATGTTGATAAACCAATAGAATCAAGAATTAGGGTTTGGGAGTTTATCTTGATGAAAATTAAAGTCATTGACTGACAGGTGTCACAGAAACCCTAATTTGGAGGTATAGAGAGGCTAATGCTCAAACTTCTCTTGTTGAGGACCAATAGATCTTGAATTCCTGTTGAATGATGTCTCTTAAGTGGTAAGTGAACCACACAAGTCTTGACTTGATAGAGTCAATTTCTCAGGGATTTCTCCAGAGCGAAACCCTAATTCAAAAGTTCTTGCACTAGAGATCTTTTGTTGACTTGACTTACTTCAGAACAACTTGTGGAGCTTCATGGTGATATGAAAACCTAATTTGAACACAAAGAAACAAACTGCAAGATATGAGTTAGCTCAAACAATGCAGAGAGGATTGACCTAAGATGCACAAATGAAGATGACATCTAAGGGTAAAAATTTGGGGTACAACAATGAGGCAGATGACTTATTGTTTTCTATGGAGGGCGAAGAAGTAGATTCTTTGGTTTCCAAAAGGTCAGAAGGGTGCAGAGAGGTGTGGAGGAATCTTGCTATTAAAGACAATATGTTGATCCAAAAATCGTGTTTGAGATGGATTCGAGATGGAGATCTTAATTCAAAGTTCTTCCACAGTTATATCAAAGGGAAAATGAGAAGTAGATATATAGGCTCAGTGGTTAATGAAGATGGTGTTGCCGACACAGGAGAAGTTGTAAAGCTGATGTGAGGTCTTTCTTTGAAGAAAAATATTCTGAACCTGAAGTTGTGCGACTAGAGTGACATGGGGTTTGTTTCATGGCGTTGATTGCTATAGAGGGTGATGCCTTGGAAGCGCATTTCCTTGAAGAGGAAATAAAAGATGCAGTTTGGAGTTGCGATGGTGCGAAGAGTCCGGGCCCGGAAGGTTATAATTTCATTTTTTTGAAGAGATGTTTGCACTTCATGAAGGAGGACATCTTTTCGTTTGTCAAGGATTTTCATCATTTAGCTTTCCTGCCGAGGACAGTTTCTTCTGCTTTTTTGAATATCTTTCCGAAGGTTCCAAACCCGCTTGGCCTTGGTGAATATTGGCCTATCTGTCTGGTGGGAAGCTTATACAAAATACTTGCTAAAGTGCTTGCTAACAGGCTGAAAAGGGTGATTGGGGCTCTGGTTTCTCAAAGTCAAACCGCGTTTGTTCCAGGAAGACAACTTTTGGACGGGGTTTTAGTGGCTAACGAGGTCGTGGATAAAGCGACTAGAGATAAGGTGGAATGTGTGATGTTTAAAGTAGACTTCAAAAAAGCGTACGACAAAGTTAATTGGAATTTTCTTCGTATCGTAATGTGTAGGATGGGATTTGGGTCTCGTTGGATGAAGTTGATAGAAGCTTGTGTCTTTAACGACTTTATTTATATTCTTATTAACAGAAGTCCTACTAACGATTTCAAAGTTTATAGAGGTTTGCATCAAGGAGACCCTTTGTCTCCATTTCTGTTTATTCTTGTGAGTGAAAGTCTTGCAAGTTTGGTTCATAATGCGGTGGCTTTACGAGAATTTGAAGGGTTCAGATTTGACGAAGAAACTTCTGTGGAATTAATTCAGTTTGCAGATGATACCTTGCTTGTAGGTGGAGGAGGGTGGAAGAATTTATGGAGTTTAAAAGCCATTCTGACGGGTTTAGAAATTTTTTCGGGGTTGGGTGTCAACTTTTCTAAGAGCAAACTTATTGGCATCAATGTGAGTCAGCATTTTCTTTTGGCGGCTTCTAGCTTTCTTGCTTGCAAAACGGAGGATTCTTCTTTTATATTTTTAGGAATTCCTATTGGAAGCAACCCTAGGAGATTGTCCTTTTGGAGACCGTTAATTGTGAAGCTTAAGTCGAAGCTTGCAAATTGGAAAGGGTGCCTTCTAACAATGGTAGGTAAATTAACTTTAATCAATGTTGTGTTGTCTTCCCTGCCTATTTTCCTGCTTTCGTTCTCTAAGGTCCCTAAGGCTATTTGAAAAGAGATTGATAAGGTGAACCAGAGATTTCTGTGGGGGGAAATTGACGGTAAGACGGAAATTCATTGGCTTAATTGGGAGGTAGTGTGCATAGGAAAAGATAGGGGTGGTCTTGGGGTGAAAAATATCAAATAATTCAATTTGGCTCTTATTTCTAAGTGGAAATGGAGGATGTTACATAAATCGGATTCCCTTTGGCAGCAAGTTCTTTCTGCTAGGTATGGTCTTTTGGCTCACATTGTTTTGTTTGATAAGTTGCGCCCTGGCTATTCTTCGTCAACTTGGTGGAAGGATGTGTTCAGGTATGGCAAGATGGCGGTTAAATGCAATGTCGATTTTCATAGTTTAATCGGTTTTAAATTTGGTAAAGGTGAAGGTATACCGTTATTGTCTGCTGCGTGGCTTGGTGAGAATTTGCTTGCAACTTCTTTTCCAGAACTGTATACTGTTAGCAAGTTGAAAGAAGTGATGGTTTGTGACATGGGAGCTTGGAGGGAGGGAAGGTGGGAGTGGGGTGAAATTGGATTTTTTGTTCAAAGAGTTGTTTCAGTTGCTGACATGTTGAATTGTTTGAAGGCAATGTTGGAAGTGGTGGAAATTGTGGTTGACAAGGATGACAAGATTTTATGGAAACCGGACGAGAAAGTAGGATTTACGGTGAAAGGGGTGTATCAGGCGTTGCTGCAGAATCCTCAGCAGTATGTTCAGCACAGTTTGGAAATTGATGTTTTTACATTTTTATGGAGGTTGAGAGTGCCGACTAAAATCAAACAGTTTGCTTGGAGACTTATTTGGAATAGGTTGGCGACCAGAGACCTTTTGGTAGGCGAGGAGTAAACGTTCAAAACATGCGGTATGGATTATGTGATGCAGATGCTGAAGAGAGAAATCATTTATTTTTCTCCTGTGACATTTCTGTTATGGTGTGGAATATCATTGGCAGGTGGTGTGGCGGTAACGCTTTGTTTAGAGGGAGTATTTCGAATTTCATGTTGGAGTGGAGTGGGAAAGACACCCCCAAAAGCGGCGATTTCGGTCTAAGAGGGAGTATTTGTTTAGCGGTTGTGTGGGGGATTTGGAAGGAGCGAAACGACATTATCTTTAGAAATAGCACTGTCAATGCGGATAACTTATGTTGGCAGATTAAATTTATGGCTTGGAAGTGGGTTAGTATAGGAAAGATTTCTTATCCCAACATTAGTTTTCATGTTTTTTATATGGATTCTCTTAAGGTTTCCTGAGTGGTGTTTTGTTGCTTGGAAATTTTTCCTTTTTTTTTTTTATTGTAATGGGTTAGAATATCCCTTGTATTTTGTTTAATCAATGGCTTTAAGAAAAAAAAATGTAAATTTAATTCACTGCGTTTATTTTTATTTTTTATTGATAATAGTATTCGTACAACATAAACTTGTACAAAGGCATAGAACTAGATTAGAGTGTATTTGTTTGGCAACAACATAGATGTCCTTGACAACTGCCACTACTCGAAATTATGTAGTAAATTGTTTTGAAGAAATAGGTAGAGAATAAGTAAATGTGTTACCTGGATGCAAAACTAAAGCAATGCAAAGAATTGCAATGAAAAAGTGTACTCGGTTGATTATTTATATAACAATTATGCTTTTCTTTTCCTTTCTTTTTTTAAAAAGTGGGTAACTATAAAAAATGTGTATAATTGACCAGAACTATAAAAGTGATGTGTTAAAAAATAAAATATATTTTCAAAAAAGAATCTGCACATGATAATAAAGAAAATGTTTTTTTAGTCTTAAAAAGTAGATTTTCTTTTTGTATTTTTAAAATAATTTTTTTGAGATTTCTTTAAATCATCTATATAGACATGCATCATCTCTGTAAATTTTTTTATACTGTCGTTTAATAAAAAAACTTTAAATTTACTAAATTATCTAAACCGTTTTAAAATATCATAATGATTAAACGAGATGAATATCGTTTATTGGATGGCAGTGTAAAATTATTTTATACTATTGATGCATCTTTTATTTTCTATAATAATTATGTTTGACTGTAATAAATTAAAAATATAAAACAAAGTAATTGTGTTTTATATGGATATTATATTTATAAAAAATGTGTAAAACTAACTATAATAAACAAAATAACCATGTTAAAAAGAATTTATATTTTCAAAAAAGGAATTGTTCAAGCTAATAAAGAATGTTTGTTTTTTTCTTTAAAATAGAGTTTTCCGTTGTATTTTAAAAATAATTTTACGGAAATTTCTTTTAGAATTTTAAAAGTTATTTTTATATTATTTTTCTAATTTAAATAACTAATTTTAACATTCTATAACATAAATGTTCATTATTGAATATTAAACATAGTCAAAATAACATAATTTAAAAAAAAAACATGTTTTAAAACTAATTTTATTACAAAAAAATTAACATTATCTTTAAATTTAAAGGATTTTTTAAATGTTGTTATTTAAAAAAATAAGTAATAATATAAATTAAATAATATTTTTTAAATGTTGTTATCCAAATTATAGAGATAGATGGTCTCCCATTGTAAAGAGAGAAGGTCTCCCTTCTCTCTAGGCCTCCTTGTTTGTATGGGGGATATCTCAAACGACGAAGGTGGCTGGACAAGAGTTTCGAAACGCAACAAGTTCAAGAACACTAAATGGGATACGAAGATCAACAAGGAGAATAAGGAAGGCAAAGGTGAAGAGGAGGGTGTAATTGTTTTCATCACTGAGTTCCCTGAGTCAATGAGGGCCAAGGACATATTCAATCGATTCTTTGGCATTGAAGATGTGAGAAGCCTGGTCTTGAGGTTGGATAACTTATGGTTAGGTGGAAAAAAGTTGCATGCTAATCTCCCCAAATTTCAAAGGGCAGTTAAGGCAGTGTTTCCTGAGTATCTAGGTAAGGGTAAAGGAAAGTCTCATGATGGGCATGAGTTTAACCAGAAAAAGGGAGGGACGACTGGGCCTAGGTGTTTCCATGGCAACATGTATGCTGAGCAGGGGAAGACGTTTGCTGAAGCAGTCCATCCAAGAGCGGAATCTCTTACGAAGCAGGCTAAGCCGTTAGAGTTCGAGGTGGATGATTTTCCGTTGAAGATGTTCGAAAAGGCGTACATGGGGAAGGTTTTAAATCCGGGGTCTACTTACAACATTCAAAGTCTGTTACACTCTGAAGGATATTTTGCTGTGAAGGTTACTCCTTTGGGAGCTAACCTTTGTCTGCTCGAAGAAGATGAAAAGGGAGAGTTGGAAGCGTTAGTAGAGGGAGCAACAGGGTGGCTGAGTTAGTGGTTCTCTGATGTTAGGAAATGGAGAATGGAAGTTGTTGACATGGAAAGGTTAACGTGGTTGCGTGTCTATGGTATACCCAGCTTTGCGTGGAACATTGATTTCTTCGAGTTCATTTCATCTACAATTGGTAAATACATTTGCTGTGAAGATTCTACATCAGACCTCTCGAAATTGGACGTAGCTAGTTTAATGGTGAGGACTTCCTGTGGGTCGTTAATTAATGAAGTTCTAAGGGTTAAAATCAATGGACTTGTTTTTAGGATTCGTATGGTAGAGGAAACGCTTGGCCCGTCCTTTAAAGTCATCAAGCAATCTTCAAACGGTGGCTCGGGGACGGACATTGAAGAAAGCAATTATAGCTCTTCGTGGAGAGCTTTTTTGAGTAATGATGATGACCAGGAGTTGTTCGAGGACGGTGGGACCTAAGATCCTGGCTTTGCGCCGAACAATAAAGAAGATTTGCTCCTAAAGGCAATTTTTGTCCCATTAAGGAAGAAGCGTGCTCAGTTGGATCTTAGTAAAGGTATGGAAGGCATAGGTGGTAGCCCTGCTCTATCTACAATAGCTTTTGTTAAAGGTGTTGCAGTTTCTGATTTTGTTGTTAAAGGTGGGGCCTCCTCGTTTTTAAGTGAATAGAGTAAGGGTAAAAAAGGATCAGAAGATTTGGACTTGGGCCGGATATCAGGTTTGGTTTTTGATGAGATAATTAAAGTTCATAAGGCCCAAAATCTTGGAGTGGGCTTGAGGGGGAAGAGTGGTAAGGCCAGTTTAGCTGATAATCTCCAGTCTAGAAACTCAAGTGCTCAAGACAAGTCCTTGGACAGTATTGACTCTTTTGTAGCTTGTTCCCATCTTCTAAAAGCATAGGTTATGGAGGATCCAGGAATCAAACATTTACCTCCTTCTTTATCAAAATCTATAGCTGGTAGATGTTCTAGCCTGTCTGAATCTAGTAGAAAAAGCAGTAAATCTTTTCGTTGTGTTAAGAAGAAAAAGGAAGTGAAGAATGTAAATTCGGAGGAGTCGGATTCTAGATGCCATTCGGTTACTGATTCTGAGGTGTTCCAGGGAAACAAAAGATTTTGGGCGACTTTGGAGTCTACGGTGGCAGTCAAAATTAGGGAAATGATTATGACCCTTGGTGTTAAAGGAGGAGGTGTAACTTCAAAACTTGAGTAAGATATCAGGTGTTTGGAAATTAGAGATAAAGATGTAGTGGTTAAGAAGGCGCTTCCCAACAATATTGCTCAATGAATATTCTGTATCTTAATTTAAGAGGGGTGGTTGTGAGATTAAAAGAAAGAGGGTTTCTCAATTAATTCAATCTAGGAAGGTAGACATGTGCTTCTTTCAAGATTTGAAGCTTGCAATGATAGACCAATATTTAGCGTCGTCTCTTTGGGGTGACACTGAAGTGGAGTGGACTGAGTCGGGTGCTTTGGGAGCTTCGGGGGGATAGTTATTCTTTGGAGAAAGGAGTTTTTGAATCTATTTTTCAGTTTCAGGGGTTTGGAGTATGCGGGAATATGTGCTAATTGGAAGGGTAATGACATTTACTTTGTTAATGTCTACTCTCCTTGCAAGCCAGACCTCAAAAGGAAATTTTGTAGTGAATTTCTTATGTCGAAGGATCGTTTCTCTGGTAGTCGTTGGTTGGTGGGCGGAGACTTCAATGTTGTCTCGAGGGAGAGCGAGAGGAAAGGATTGTCAGCAGGTCGTAAAAGATCTAAAGTTCAGAGTTTTAGTAGTTTCATTGATGACCTGGGATGTGTTGACATTCCTTGTGTTAGAGGGATCTTTACTTGGTTTAATGGGAGGGGCACTACTATGAGTAGGCTGGATCGTTTTTTATCTTCTGGTGATTTGGTGGAGGATTGGGGAATTGTTGGTCAGTCTATTGGCATGAGAGAAATAACGGACCATTGCCCAATGGTTGAACACTAACCGAGCTAATTGGGGTTCGAAACCCTTTAGATTCAATAATGGCTGGATTAAACACCATCTCTTTTTAGAATTTGTTTCGAAAGAATGAAGTTCTTGGAAAGTTTCAGGTAGAGGTGATTTTGTATTGAAGGAAAAGTTGTTATTGCTGAAGAAGTCCTTACGGAAGTAGAGTGTAGAAGTGTTCGGTTGGATTGACCTTAAAGTTGATAACCATGTTTCGTTGCTTCATGATCTTGATATGTTTTTCAGTACTAACAATGTTAATGGGCAGGTTATTCTTGAGCTTCTGTCCAATAGAGTCAAGGTTGCTAAGGAGATTTGGAACAACTTAAGGCTAAAAGAGAATCTGTTAAGGAAAAATTCTAGGATTTTGTGGATCAAAGAAGGAGACCTTAATTCTAGCTTCTTCCATAGGATGATGAAGGGGAGGCAAAGGAGAAATTATATTTCTTCTGTTCTCTCTCCGAACGGTAGGAAGGAGGAGGTTCAGGACATCAAACAAGCAATTTTTGACCATTTTCACCAGAACTTCTCTGAATCGAAGAAGGATAGGCTAGTGCTTCATGGTTTGGTTTTTGCTTCTTTTTGTGATTCAGAGAAAAGGTCCCTAGAAGCAGATTTCTCTTGTAGTGAAATCAAGGCTGTAGTATGAGAGTGTAATGGTAGTAAAAGCCCCGGCCTTGATGGAATTTCTTTTCTATTTCTGCAGGAATGTTGGGAATTGGTTAAAGAAAACATTTTAAAGACGGTTAGAGATTTTTCTTCCAATCCTACTCTAACTAAAGCAGCTACTGCTTCTTTCTTGACTTTGGTCCCTAAGGTCCATGAAATCCTAGCTTATGCAGACTACATATGTCCTAACACATGTCAAGAAATTGTGCTACATAGATATTTAAACTCAGAGGCTCAACAGCAGACTGATACCTTGAACACCAGAACTGCATAATCACAGATGTTACGACATCTGATCCAACATGTTTATCATGAACCCTTATAGAAAACATAAATTTGTAGAATGATAAAGAACACAACAATTGTTAACTCAGTTCGGTGCAATTCACCTACATCTGGGGGATACCAATCCATGAAGAAGATTTCACTATCTTGTAGTATTACCCTAAAGCTAAACTCCCTGTTTACAACTTTATCCTAATCACTACCCTTAATGAACTTCTTTACCAGAGTTAAACTCCATCGTTTACAACTCTGATATGAGAGATCTACTCACTTCCTTAATCACCAACTATGATATCTCTGTCTTCTATCAATTCATGATCAATGCCATGCTTTCTTGATCAACAAGTTATCCTGGGCTTGGTTCAAAGCTTCGTCCAAGAACGATACACAAACCATTACCTAAAGGCTTCTAGTTCAGTCCCTCTACCAAATGTCTTCCACTCTGCATCCCATGCTATAGAGGGAGACTTACAACTCCTAAGAGAGCCAACGAATCTCAAACCCTAAACCCTTATTTTACAAAAGAGAACTAGGTTACAAAGTTACAAGTGATACAAAGGTACATTCGATATATTAAAACCCTAGGTCTAAGTCTTCTTATATAGTCTTCTGTTGGGCTTTCTATCTTTGATCTTGTGATTCCTTGATCCACTCCTTAATTCTTGCAACAGATAAAAATCTACTAACTCAATAAGTCAGCCAGGATGTCGAGTCTCCATGATGGGACATCTTCTTCGACATCATTTTCTTCTGTAGATTCTTTAATTATATCAATAGTATGTTTTAGCAAAATTTAGTCAAACACCAGGAGCTTTCAATCTCCCCCTTTTGACAAATTTTGGCTAAAACATCTTCTTCTGCATTCTGCAAATAGCAAGACTCCTTCATCTTGAGAATTGATTGGAGCACATGTGTGAGACAGACTCCCCCTCAACACATTCCTCCTCCTTAGAATGAGAGGACTGAGGAATAGAAAACTCCTCCAGAAAAGAAACAACAGTTGTAGGCTTCGTAACATTGAGAACATAGATTGCGTAACTCAGGTCACAAGACACACCCTGCTTCACAACTCAGATCACAAGACATAAATGAAGATCCAAAGATGTTAAGATGTCGAAACATCTTATCCAACATTCTTTCAAAACAACAGCAGGAATATACCCAATCCCAGAAAGCACTAGAAAACTATTCTCCCCCTTTTTAGCCAAAACTTGGCAAAAGTGACAAAGATAACTCCAAACCCAAACGCAACCCACCCAGATTTTGAAACAAAACATCGGACACCAACCCAAATGTCATACCCCAAATTTTGACCACTAAGATTTCCCATCATTGTGCAAATCATCATCACAATATGGATGGACCATCATACCTCATTAGTCTCCCCAAAGATGGTTGAACATTCACCACAATCAACTTAGGGTTTCAAGCCCTCTCAGAGCTCTTAGACAAAGGATCAATCAAGAAATGACATGATATTCAACTTATCTAAACCTCTCAAACATCCACAATGGATCAAGAGGACTCCCACATCAAGGATCAAGCACAAGGCTGCAACATTCCAAGTGGATTAAGCCTCAAGATCGCCAGTGTCACCAAATTAGGGTTTTGGTCGACCAAGGCCTCCAGTTGGAATTTTTCCTCTGGGAATGAGCCAATGCTTCAAAGCATAACCCAAAATACTTTAAGGGAACTTATAAACCCAATCATCAAGTCAATTTAGTCTCAGGGGATGCATTCATAAAAAATCAGGAATTAGGGTTTCTTGACCTAATCCACCCCTAAGTTGATCTTTGGGACAAAACATGAGCCAAGGCCTCAAGACATGATATTAGGGTCTCTAATAAACCACATTGATCCATGTGCAACAATGGATTGATCTAAGAAGCTTGGTTCACAAGTTTCAAGTTCATCATTACCACAGTTAGGGTTTTGTGGAAAAAGTCAACTGTACCTTTGACTTTTGACCAAGACACGCTCCCAAGCCTTGGGACATGATTCAATACACCCTATAACACCTATGAAATCAATCCATAAAGTTTGATTTAGGTCAAGGACTTGATTTCATAGAGGATCGCACAGTTTGGAATTCATCTGATAAAAAGTCAACTGTGCCCAAAAGTCAAAGTTTAACTTTTTGATTTTTTGATCAATTATGGTTCCCTAACCCTAAAATGATGTTAATGTGTGATTGGAATCATCATTCATCAAGAAAAAATCAAGAAAAGTGAGATAACTTGTAAAAGGGGTAACCATAAAAACTTAGAAATTTTCTAAGTTATGGAACAAAGTGGCTAGGGCACAAAATTCCAAGGATCATAACTTGAGATCCAAGCAACCATTTGGGCTGATCCAAAGATGGATTTGTAGCTCTCATGGCGTACTTTAAAAGTGTTAACTACACCTCATTCCAAATCGTCATGGATTTTGAGTTATGGCTGGATCAAAATGGCTGAAAACATGAAATGTCACTTTTTCCAACACTTAGTGAAATTTTCACTAAGTCAGAATCTATTTCACTTTTTCCAAAATGTAAGGGCATTTTTCACTTGGATCCAAAAAGTGTCAAGACAAACTATGATCACACACATGTTGTATCATATGAAGGCTTTCCAAAATGGCCAAGAACCCCATGAAACTCCACTTAAGCCATGATATATGACAATGGCAATATGCCTTGCTACAATTGTCATGGCAAGGAAGATTTGTGCATTTTTCTCGATTTGAGCAAATTTTGCAAATGACAAACAAGTTTATCCATCTGAACACCTCAGGGAGAGACCAAGGAGGGACAAACACTGATCCATAAGCCTCCCAAGTCTCTGGAACTAAAAATAGCATGCCAAACCTAAAAAACCCGAAAGAGGGGACAAAACTCCAATTTTGTTTTGGAGCATTCAATGGATGCACCAAGGTGGCATGAACTGAGCCATTTCAAACTGAATGAGTCAAGGACGATCTCTGAACTAGGGAACCAGCAGCCTGTGCTCTAACCTCTAGTCAATGGCTAGAGGAGACTTGGATTCATATTGATCAACATTTTTCAAACCTCTGCTGCAGTTTCCATTCCCTATTCCTTGCAAAACAAACTTTCTCTACTATAAATAGAGCTCATTTATGCTTAGTTTAAGTACACCAAACCCATCAAACAGATGCTTTCCTCAAAATCACCTTCTCACTTCCAATTTTGCCTTCTAAGGCAAGTCACTATCGGGTTTTGAGTTAGAGAGCTATTCCAACCAAACCAATCACACACACACCTCATAAACATCATATAGAAGTGATCCAAACACTTAAACAACAACTGTAACACTGATTTCTCAGAATCACCATCCAGTTGCTCAAGGTTTTAACCAAGTTGTAGCTGAGATGCCATGAAGTGATCCAGGCATTTCCAATCAAGTCCAAGCATTCAAACACATTCCATATGGTGTAGGGAAGCTGTTCAGATCATCACAACTCATATGTAACACCTCCAACTCAAAAATCACTTTGCTCTTGCTGTCACGACCTTCAAGTAAGCCTAAAATTGGTCATCTCTTAATCTATGCATATTTCCTCGCACAATACTTTTGCCAAATGTTCATAATCATGCATAGAATGTTTCCCCTCAATTAATTGCTTTGTTTGAATCGTGTATCAAAATTCTCAGCCTTCATGCAAATTTTAGGGTTCTTGAGGGTTTGTCTTGATTTCTTATTCCATGCTTAAAATAAATGAAATTAAAGACCTTATACATGACCGTGAGGTGAAAATGAGCAGATTGATATGTGGATTGTGTGATTTCATCAAGTATTCAGTAAAATTGGATGGAAAATGAAAATCAGGCCAAACTCAGAACACGTGCGTGCTCTTGCCATGTTCTTGGCGCCTTTTTCACAAATTCAAATATTTGAATTTTGTGATTTTATTTAATTGATTCAAAAATTAATTTTTCTCTGAGTTTTAATGATTTTGAGTTGATTCTTTTTTTAATAATTCACAAAAATGTTAAAATATTTTATTTTGCAAAAAATTCCCAAAAATATTATGTATTTCATATACTTGATATTTTTGCAAAGAATTAATCTTTTATTTGTTTTTAACATTTAAAATATTTTTTCCTCGATTTTCCAAATTTAATTGGTTTCCAATCATTTTTTGGACATAAACATGATTTTTCAAACATTAATCCAAGATCACAACTTGTTTTTCACACATGTTTGATAATTTTGATCATTTTAATTAAATTTTTATTTAATTAAATTTTTATTTAATTAAAATCCTTTTTGAAATTAATTTAGGGTTTTGATTTTGATCACCCTAAACAAATCATTTTCAAACACTCATGGGCCTCTAATAGAGTGTAAAACCCAACCTCTCTTGAAAACCAAAATATTTTGGGCCTTAGTGTATTGTATAAGTCCCGATACCGTCAAAAAGTTTGGCACAATCGTCGCCTTTTTAACAAAAATCTTTAGCGTTCTCCTTGAGCTATAAGACCCATAGTTATTCATTTTAAAACTTTATGGGCCTCTAATAGAGTGTAAGACCCAATCCCCTTTTAACCAAAACAATTTTGGGCCTCAGATATTGTATAAGTCCCTCTGCGTTAAAAGAAAAATCTCGGCGCAATCGCCAGTTCAAAAATCAAATCATCTGGGCCTACCCTCGTGTTATAAGCCCCATTTCTTTTCTTTAAATTTCTTTGGGTCTCTAATAGAGTGTAAGACCCAACCCCTTTGTAAATAATACCTTTGGGCTTCTCCTTGAGCTATAAGACCCATCTTTATTCATTTTCAAACTCTTAGGGCCTCTAATAGAGTGTAAGACCCAACCCCTTTTTGAAACCAAAATGATTTGGGCCTCAGATATTGTATAAGACCCACTTTGTTTTCAAAAACCCCGACGCGATCGTCGTTGCCAAACAAATCACCTTGGGCCTCTCCTTGAGTTGTAAGCCCCATCTCTTTTACAAAAACAAATCACCCTGGGCCTCTGATAGAGTGTAAGACCCATCCCCTTGTACATAAAAACTTTTTGGGCCTCACATATTGTATAAGTCCCTCTATACAGTTTTCAAAACAACGGTACGATCATCGTTAAAATTTGGGCCTCTCCTTGAGCTTTAAGCCCCAACCATCTTTTCAAAGCACTTTCTCCTTTGATTTTGAATTAAAATATATGTTGACATCAAAACTTTCTTTAATTTCTTTGGTAAACAACTAACCAAACAACATGGAAGCTCTACAATGGGTAAGTGTTTATCCACTTTCATTTACCGCTTTCATATAACTGTATCGTGGGGCTGCTTCACTGTAAGTTTTCTTTCACATCCTTTTATATACTTGTCACATATCCACTGTGTAATACTAGTATAGTTATTTAGAGTTTTCACCGGCAACTACGTCTAGCACTAGGTAAAGCCTGTTGGTCAATCTTTAATACGAACAAAACTAGATCCCCGTAGGATTCCAGATACAGTCTTCCCTCTTCTTGGGGTTAAACAATATGGAACAAAGAGAAAGGCAGTATTCTCGGTGAACCTTTTCTCAGACTGTCACCCTTAGAAATTATCAAAGAAACTCTAACTCCCCAGAGATAATCTTTTCTACGTGAATGGCATCTCTTGAGTTTCTTCCAAATCATCGAACTTTCCTGGAATGATCTATTCTCTGTGAATTGCATTTCTTGAATTTCTCTTGGTTTGGGGACCCACAGGCTTCCTAAAAGCATCCCCACCTTCTCTTGGGCGTTGTACAAGGACCCTTCGGCTTCTTAGAAGTTCTCATGCCTTCTTTTGGGCTTAATACAAGGACCCTGATGACCTCTTAAAGGTATAACACAGAACTTATTCATCCTTTGCTAGAGCAGTCTTTCCAGCGTCAAAACTTCGGCCATTTTAGGGTTGATACTCATCCCTTAATGCCCGCGCCTCCTCTTGGGCATTGTACAAAAGATAAAACTCTAGACTTGGACAGTCTAAACCTCTTGTGTCTCAAAGACATTCTCAAGTTCCTTTTAAACATAGGAAAAAACACCGATCATTCTGGATCTATCTCCAGCAGAAACCCGATCTCTCTCATGAGAATTCCCCACACTTGGACCCACTTCAGGATCTCAATAATCCTCAGTAGTAAGTCATCCTCCTCTTGGGCTTTGTACAAATGATTCTCCCCAGCGGAGCTAACCTTTTTAGACTCTCTTGTTGAGTCAACCACCTTTAGCCTCTGTCTTCGGCTTTGTACAAGACTTATAAAAACCCACTCTCTTGTTGAGTATAAAAGACTCTCTTGTTGAGTCAATCCCTTTTAGCCTCCGTCTTGGGCTTTGTACAAGACATATAAAACACTCCCTTGTTGAGTATAAAAGACTCTCTTGTTGAGTCAATCTCCTTTTAGCCTCAATCTCGGGCTTCGTACGAGACAGTAAATCACTCTCTTGTTGAGTATAAAAGACTCAATTATTGAATCAATCAACCTTCAGACTCTCTTGTTGAGTCAATCACCTGTTCAAGACTCTTTTGTTGAGTCAACCTTTTTTATCCTCCGTCTTGGGCTTTATACAGGACAGATAAAAGTACTCTCTTGTTGAGTCAAACCATTTCAGTCTCCATCTTGGGCTTTATACAAGATACATTCTCCCCAACAGAGTCAAAATCCCTTTTAGCCTCAATCTTGGGCGTTGTACAAGACAGAAAGAACCTTTTCCCAAGAAAAGTCAAAATTCTAGCCTCCTCTTAGACTTTGCATAAAGAAAACCCCGATTGAGTCAATCAACCTTTTAGCATAAAATTTGTGCCTTGCTCACAATATACAAACATCAACAACTCCTCTTTAGAGATGACAAATTCTCTCTCAGCCAAAACCCTTTAGCTTCACATATTGGGCTTTGAACAAGATACAAACCACCTTTAGCTTCATGTCTTGGGCTTTGAACAAGACACCAAAACAACCTTTTTCCTCCCATAGAATAGGAGGAACTACGATCGCTCTGATTTCCCTGTTTCGTTAAACAGGAATACGAAGGCATAAGATTGCAAAAATCTTAGCGAGCATACTAATCAAAAACTCAAAATCCAGTACCTCCACACATCAACCAAAGAAAATCAGGTCTAGTATCCTAACTAAAAGCCTCGCAGATAACCCAGACACTTGTATTCTTAAGAAAATAACCCTAAGAAGGGCCCCCTATTTTGATAGCATCTGTAAACCAACAGTTATGACTGTTCAACCTCAGTTTGAAAGCAGGGTTAATTGGAGACATCTATTTCCCTTCCTTAATCATCTTCGCAGGATAAAAAATGAATAGAACTGTAGTACCAAAGCGATAGTGATTCGAAACCACAAAAATCGCACTACAGAAAAATGGCGACCACAGTGGGAGACATTCTTTCTTGCATTCCCAAGGGATGAAACCTTAAGTTCTCGAAGTGTCACAGGAATGGAGACTCTGCTGGGGAGTCATTTTCTATATAGGATCATAAGACTTGAGGTCTAGTATATTAAGATAAATATATATACTCCTTTTCCTAATTGATATCCGTGTTTATTTTTTTGCTAATGGGAATGCGTGTGATGTCGTATGTGGAAAGATTGAGTATACACCTAAGATAGGGGATGGCATTATACAGGTAATCTTACGGGGAGTGAATCCCAGTTAAGAGTTCCCGGTCGACCATCAAACTAAGTGGAGACTCCCTTTGCAGATACATTACCTATACGACTTCGGTTGTTGAAAGTAGTGTGGTCGATTGGGTTATCTGAGAAGCTGAGGTTTTTAGTAGAATGATACCATTTTGTAGTGCGGAAGCTATCGGGAATAGTTGTCACGCGATACTACCCTCATCTGAGATCACTCTAAGATACATCAGCTCGCTGGCGATTCGCTTGCTGTTGTTATCCCAAGAGGGGTCAATGATTTTGCGGACAGGTATAAAAATCACCAGCGTAAACCTTTGGGGATGGGTAGAGCCTTGACTTCATAACACCGACCCTTTGACCCCATGTTTTTTCTATGTTTTTGTGTGCTGCATTCATACATTCATTTAAAAAACATTAAAAAACAAAGAAAAATATTCTCCTCTAGTCTCTCTTTTTCAAATTAAACTAAGACAATGATTGCAAAGGTCAGATAAAGAGATTGCTAATGGATTTTGGTAGAAGGAAAACTCACAAGTACACCTTCAAGGTTCCAAAACTAGAGGATTTGAGAGGGTTGGCAGGGATGATAACCAACCCTGAGGCTTTTAGAGCCAAGTATGGAGGACTGCTGTCTCTATTAAGAGTCCATGTAATCGAAGGAATCCTGTCCACACTAATCTAGTTCTACGATCCGGTCTATCACTGTTTCACATTCCCAGATTATCAACTAGCACCAACACTCGAGGAGTATTCTCACCTGACTGATTTACATATTACTGATCAAGCTCCCTTTTATGGACTGGAAGAGATTCCAGAGGATTAAACCATTGCAAGGTAAATTTATTTGGACGAGTCAGAAGTCAGGACTCACATGACCACTAAGGGTGGAATTTAGGGTTTTCCAGCCGAGTTCTTAATCAAGAAAGCTTTGTACATTGCTAGTATAGGGAACGTGGCCACTTTCGAAAGCATCTTTGTTTTGCTTACCTACAGGTTATTTTTGTTTACCAACATCGATAACTTCATTGATATCAACGCCATTAAGAATTTTCTTATTGGAAACCTTGTACCGACCTTGCTCGCAGATGCGTATCATTCGGTACACTTATGGAATTTGTATAGCGGAGGAATGATCACATGCTGTGTACCCCTGCTGTAAATATGGTTCATTTCTCACTTACCCAAGTCTGCTGCATTTTGGGATCAAAAGAATACTTTACGTTGGTCGCAGAGAATCATACCAACTCTGACATAGACTGGTACAATCAAATCTATGACGGGATCAGAATCATTGACCGTTGTGGAAACTTTCCAAATGTACCCCTCATAGGAACTAAAGGAGGAATCAATTATCATCCAGTTTTAGTTCGTCGTCAACTCGGATACCCGATGAGGCATGTCCCGTGAAATGCTCATCTGGAAGGTATTTTCTTCAAGGAAGGAGAAAATGACAAAGCACTGAAGACAAAAATAGTGCATGCCTGGAAACACGTTCATAGAAAAGGACGAGAGTCTCTAGGAAAACTGGACTGTGTCTTGGTGGAACCTTATCTCCAATTGGTACGAACTAGAGCTCTCAAGCTGAGGATGTCTTACCCTCGTCAAGAAGTTCTTCCATTAAGGGACTATGTCCTTTACTTTATGTCTGATACGGAAAAAATTCAGGTTACTCTCAACAAAGTTCAACAGGAGAGAAGGTATTGGAGGAACAAGTACCGTATTCTCAATGTGGAATGTAAGAAATTACAGCAGCTGTTAAAAGAAAAAGACGCTCTGATTGAGATTTTAGAGCAACATGCTGTAGAAAATCAGGATGACCAAAGGAATTTGCTCGCTCCTTTCACTTGGCAAAGGAATGACAACCCGACAACGGCTCAAGAGCCCCGGTCAAAGAAAAGGAAAGTACCAGAACCAGCACCTGAGCTCGCTTCAGAGAGGACTCAAGACCCATATGTTTAGATTTCCTTTTGCAGCACTATGTAAATTACTGTATTTCCATTCTGCAAACTTTGAATTCAATAAAATGGGGTTTCCCCACTGTTTGGTATTTGCAATCCAATTGTCAAAGTTTACTTCGAATAAACAAAAAATATATACAATTAATATAATCATTGCATATCATTCATAACACATTCTTCTTACCTACGAATCCCACGTTTGCAACTCGATTCTAGAGTCAAACTGTCTCATTCGTACATTACTCGGGCCAATCGACAGAAAAAGATGGATGATCTTGAGGAAGAGAACAAAGAGTTGAGGGAAGAGATCGACACTCTGAAAGAGGATCTGAGAAAGCTTCACAACGATATGCATGCTCTGGCAGAAGCTCAGATGCAACAACAAATGACTGTGATCTCAAAGATCACATCAACGCCCATAGTGGAAAAGTATGATCCTAGGTACAAAATGCCGAAAGATTGTCCCTGGGGCATGCCACTCAACTATATCCCGGAAATGATATGTTCCACCGATCACTGAAGATCAGGGAACCGCAGCAGGAGCCGCTGGGTCTGAAGGTTACAAACTTAGGGAAAGGTAAGATGCCCGAGGCATGACAACAACTCCTGAAGGTTACGAACTTTGGGAGAGGGAAGGACCTAGAGTCACTGCCATGATGACTATACCACCACCCGTGGTACACACTGTCCCGAAAGGACAGATTCCACAGATACCTTATGGTGGAAACGAAAGTATGTTCGACATAATGAATGAGTATCAGGAACAGTTCCTGGAGATGCAGAAGGAAGTGCAAGCCATTCGCGGTCAGGATTTATTTGGAAAAGACGCCGCAGACCTTTATTTGGTTCCCAATGTGAAAGTTCCTCACAAATTCCAGGTACCCGATTTTGAAAAGTACAAGGGTAACTATTGCCCTCAAAGCCATTTGGTGATGTACGCTCGGCGAATGTCAACTCAGACAGAGAATAGCCAGCTACTGATCCACTATTTCCAAGATAGTTTAACCGGTGCCGCACTCAAATGGTACATGGGTTTAAACCACACTAAGATAAGCACTTTCAGAGATCTTGGCGCTGCCATCGTTCAACAATATAAGTATAACCTGGACATGGACCGGAAAAAGATCAACTCAGATCGATGTCACAAAAGGACAAGGAAACCTTTAAGGAGTATGCTAAGAGAGTGCGTGAAATTGCCGCCCAGATGTGTCCACCTTTTGAGGAAAAAGAGATGACAAAGATCTTCTTGAAAACCTTAAGCTCATTTTACTACAATAGAATGGTTGCCAGTGCACCCAGTGACTTCACCGAGATGGTGGGCATGGGAGTTCGTCTTGAGGAAGCAGTCCGAGAGGGGCGTTTAGTTAAAGACGCTGGATCATCAAGTAATACAAAACGATACGGTAGTGCTCTCCTTAAGAAAAAAGAGCAGGATATTGGGAATATCTCTCTCGAAAAACAAAGGCGACTATATCAACCAGTAGCAGCTGTAACTCCTGCTATCAACTCTACGCCTGTTCCTACGTATCAACCTCAGGTTGCTCAGAGCCAACCGAATCAACAGCAATTTCAACAAAGGACACAACAACCTCTTCAGCAGGCTCGTCCTCCATATAACAATAATTATACGACACGACCTCCCAGGTTTGACCCTATACCAATGTTGTACGCAGAACTGTTTCCACTACTACTGGTCAAGGGGCATGTCCAAACCAAGTCTCCTCTTATAATACTGGAAAATCCACCTTTTTGGTTCAAAGCGGATCAGACTTGCCTTTACCATCAAGGAGGATCAGGGCATAACATAGAAAACTGTCTCAGTTTCAAATCTGATGTTCAAAAGTTTATTATGATCAGGGTCTTATCTTTCAAAGATACGAATCCGAATGTTCTCACGAACCCGCTGCCTCAACACGAGAAAGCTGCGGTAAATTTGATAGAAGGAGAGTCTAACAACAACTATAAAATTCATGATGTACTATTATTGAGGGCCAACTTGGTCAAAATGCATTGTATACAGAGTGGATACGGGCATGTCCCACCTCATAATTATCACCAGTGTGATATTTGCTCTAAAAACAATCAAGGATGTTATGTGGTGCAATTATCTCTACAGGAACAATTGGATCTCGGATGGATCCAAGAGCATCGAGTTCGTGGAGTTAACATGACTTATACAAGTTCCAACATCATTTAGAACCACGACATCCATGCAATGAATGTCAACTTGGTGGAAATGCACTCAAGGAAAAGCCAACATCATAATCTGCCACGGCACGACTACGATTCCCATCCTATCTGCTCAATAAATGATCAGGGATGCTCTTTTGTACAAGAGGCCCTCCAGCGTCAGATGGGTCTTGGATAGATTCAGGATTACCGCGATAGAAATCAGTATCAGAATATGATTCAAATCTTCGATATTTGTTTGATGAATACCAGCTTAGTGGAGTTACACGCTACACAAGTCCAGCTCGATTTTCTGACTTCGCATAATTATCAGAACTGTACAGTATGCAGTGAGAGTAACCAAGAGTGCGCTCTCGTGCAAAGAACTTTACAACACTTGTTAAACCACTGGTGGCTTCTGATCTATATGGATGAAGACACGCAACAAATAAGTGTGGTTAATAGGAACCCTACTAGGCATCAAAGTTAGGATGTTCGATCAATGGAAACAGATCTAGTGAGGTTGCACTGAATTCAAAGCGGGCATGGCCAGGTGCCACCACATAACTATGAAAGCTGTAGGGTCTGCTCGGAAAATAATCAAAGATGTTACCTCATGCGAGCAGCCCTTCAAAGTCAGTTGGACTGCAAAGAGATTCAACCGTGTCTAAGTTCTGGATCAATCAACTGGACGCCAGACTATTTCGCTGATCAGATTAAGGATGTTATCATAATCTCTGATCATGAAATGACCAAAGATGTTTGTACCATCATCCCTCTACTTGACGAATCGAAGGTTCTTAACCAGGAATTGATTGAAGTTACTTACGATGGTCAGAAAAATCAGAAGGCCCCTGTAGTTATCTATCTACCAGGACCGTTACCATATGAATCAACAAAGGCGATCCCTTAAAAATACGGTGCAACAATAATTGAGAATGGAAAGGAAACTCCATTACCCTCTGTCGTGAATATTGCAGACATCAGTTGAGTAACACGGAGCGGTCGAATCTTCAACAGAGGAGTTGGAGAACCTAAAAAAGAAAGGGAACCTCAAACGGGGGTTCCCAATTCACCAGTCGGTCAATCCAGTGATCCCAACCTTTCAAAGAACGATGATAAGATGTTGAAGCTCATCCACAGGAGTGAATACAACATTGTTGATCAGCTGTTACAAACTCCTTCAAAGATCTCCGTGTTATCGCTTTTGCTCAGTTCCAAAGTCCACAGAGAGGCTCTACAAAAAGTCTTAGAATAAGCCTTTGTGGAACAGGATGTGTCAATACGACAGTTTGATAGCATCACCGCTAACATCACTTCTAACAACAACTTGGGTTTTAGTGATGAGGAATTGCCAGAAGAGGGCCCAAGTCACAACATGGCGCTCAATATCACAGTAAACTGCCAGGATGATGCTTTAGCCAGTGTACTGGTAGACACCGGATCGGCTCTCAATGTCATGCCGAAGTCCACTCTAATGCGACTATCATTCAAAGGATCTCCGATGAGAGGCAGTGAGGTCGTCGTCAAAGCATTTGACGGGTCCAGAAAAACAGTTATCGACGAAGTCGTCCTTCCCATAACTATCGGTCCTCACACTTTCCTAGTCACTTTCCAAGTCATGGACATCCGGGCAACATACAGTTGCTTATTAGGAAGACCTTGGATACACCAGGCTGGGGCAGTCACTTCGACACTTCACCAGAAGCTGAAGTTCGTTAAGAACGACCAACTCGTCACGATCTGCGGAGAACAAGCCTTGATCGTGAGTAACCTTTCATTGTCCACTTGTGTAGAACCCGAGGAGGTTGTTGGAACTCAGTTCCAGGCACTTTCGGGGAGAAATGAGAATCAACTAGAGAAGGGAACATCAATATCCTCGTAAACCAATGCTCTCGAGGTGATCAAAGGTAACAATGCAAAGGGATGAGGACATCTTGTCATCCCTACTGATAACAAAACAAAGAAAGGTCTTGGTTTTTCTTTAACTTGTACCCAGACTGCTACTAAAGATGAAAGTTTTCATCCCATTCAGAATTTCTTCCACAGTGGAGGTTTCCTTCACCCAGTGTCTCAAGAAGTACATACCATCAATGAGGGAGATTCCTCCGACACTGATGAAGAATGGAAGTCCTATCTTAACGAGGACGGTTATATGTCTCAGGAAGAGGTGCCTACGCCGTTTTGCGATCCCCCACAGAGTCCGAGATTTATACCGAGGTCAGATGTCGAAATGATATACAGATATTGTGATCCGGAAAGATGTCGTGCTCCACCAAACTCATTAGAGGAAGACACTCTGATGAAAGACTACTTTGACCACGACTATTATGGCCCGATGGATGGTCTGCCTATCTGGCAGTCGTACCCAGGAGACTTGGGGCAAGAAAATCAGCCGAACAATGAAGATCAGCTGAGCGTCATTGGAAAAAATACCTGCGTCCCCACCATGTTAAGGGATTAACACTCAGGTCATCCAGAAAATGTCCAGCATGACGATGAATTTGCAAAGTTTGCAGGACTAGAATTCATTAACTATGCTTTTCCCGAGGTCAACGTCGTCGAAAGGGATGACTCCTCCAGTTCCAAAGAAGTGTGGGACACCCTGGGACAACCAAGTGGTAAATACGACTTCATGGTCAAGTATACCGCTCCTGAAAGCTCTCGTATAAGGCTCGAAGACATCCAGCCAACTAGATGAGGAGATATACCTGAGAGCACAAATACTATGCAAAATACAACTGAGGAATCCCCCTACGACAACTCTTCCTGGGAGACAGATTTCAATGATCCTGCTCCACCAGAAATCAGCGTCATTTCTGAAGAAAAATCAAGAAGGAAGGTACCAGACTTTGTGATTCACCGAGGAGTTCGCCGCCAATGGGTTGCACTCGATGTTTCGAAGATCGTTCATAAGTCTAAGTAATTTCTGTCTTTATCTAAACCTTTCACCCTGCCTAGGTGAAACAGATGTTTTGATAGGGCTCACTTTTCTGTAAATACCTCTTCGCTTTGCCCAAAGCGACAGAGTTTTGTTTTATTGGGCTGTAGTTTCAAGAATCGACAAGATCATAAATAAAATAACGTCGTTCTGTAATTTCCACATTAATTACTATTTTCTCTATTTTCTTTTTCAAAAAATGGTTGTTGCGGTGAGAATCGGATAACAAGCTATTACTTAACTTTGCATCACATTTCTTTGAAATTCACCACCGGTCTTTGATTTATCCAAGAGGAAAGGGTAAAGATCGAGAGAAACACCTTTTGCGCTATGTTAAGACACAGCTTAGAGATTGTAGGTTTGGGGGTTGGCTATACTAAGGGAAGGTATTAGCATCCTTAATATCTGTAGTACTCTACAGGAGCCTCTTGTTTGTGTTTGTGCTATATTATGTTTGCTTGCAAAGGAGTTGTGCTAAGGGAAAAACCCCGGGGTTAGTATCCAAGCATGCCCGCCAAGATATCGCATCTCGTGCCTACGTATCTGGGCTAAAAAGAATCAGAGCATTTGTAGTTCCCCTGGTTACGGGGTAAAAGGGTGTAGAAGAAAATGGAATCCAAGAAGGCATCTGATGTAAAGGTAAAAAGGGTGGAATCCAGGAAAGCATTGGATGTAAGAGAAAAGTGATGGAAAAAGAAAAAGGTAGAATCCAAGATGGCATTGGATGCAGGAGAAAAGGTGAAATCCGAGAAGGCATCGGATGTGAAGGAAAAGTGATGGAAAAAGAAAAAGGTAGAATCCAAGATGGCATTGGATGCAGGAGAAAAGGTGAAATCCGAGAAGGCATTGAATATGAAGGAAAAGTGATGGAAAAAGTAAAAGGTAGAATCCAAGATGGCATTGGATGCAGGAGAAAAGGTGAAATCCGAGAAGGCATCGGATGTGAAGGAAAAATGATGGAAAAAGAAAAAGGTAGCTCGTTAGGATCATCGCAATCCTATGCCTACGTATTCTCAAAAGGTACTTTGAGAAATCAGAGCAATCGTAGTTCCCCTGAAAGGGGGTGAGGAACTCTTGACTGCGGTCAAGGTTCCAAGGGAAAGCAGGGTAAAAAGCTTGAAAGCAAAGCTTGTGAGGATTGATTGTTTAGGAGAATAGATTAATGGCTATCTTTTATGAAAGGATTTGAAGGGTTAGAGGTTGGTGAAGGAGAAGAGATTAATGGTTATCTCTTGTGTAGGTTTAAAGAAAGGTTTAAGAGTTAGGTGGAAGAAAGAAAAGGTGAAAAAGAAAAAGGTGGAAAAAGAAAGGTGAAAAAGAAAAAGGCGGAAAAAGAAAGGTGAAAAAGAAAAAGGCGGAAAAAGAAAGGTGAAAAAGAAAAAGGTGGAAAAAGAATGGTGAAAAAGAAAAAGGTGGAAAAAGAAAGGTGAAAAAGAAAAAAGGTAGAGAAAGAAAAGTGAAAAAGAAAATGGTATAAAAAGAAAGGTTTAAGAGTTATAAGAGATTAATGGCTATTTCTTATGGAAGGCTAGGTTAAAATGGAATGAGCTATCCATGACTTTGAGGTAATTAGATAGACTTTCCTTTGGAACGGGGGAGATAATAATTTATAAACAAGAGTTAAGGGATTGAAAGTAAATGAACAGTATGAGTACGACAAAGATGACATTTTCAAAGTTTTAAAATCGGAAACATGTTATGAAAATTAGCAACAAAAGCTAATACATATAAACAACAAAAATGATATTGTTCAAGTCAAGAAACCACAAACAAATATTTACATGCCAACTGAAAAGTTCTTACACAAACCGGTCGGTGATTTTACATAAAAAGAGTTCGAGAACCGAGTATGAAAATAAAGCATGTTTTTTGTCTTTTTGAATTTTTGTCTTACCTTTTAAACATCATTCATAATAAAACCAAACAAAAACTATAGGATATTACAATACTTTTTCAAGAAAAATATTAACATGCTAATGAACTTGATAACAGAATAGATAAATGATCATGACACTTTGAAAACGAAGAAATAAAAGAGGTGAATGTTACCTAGTGGAGACGGTCCACTGCCTCTTCAATGACGCGAGTTCTGGAAAAATGAAGACGAGCCTTCTCTCCAGAAAATTTGCAAGAATAATTTGAGGGAGAAAATTGAGAGAGTATTCAGCCTTTGTGTGGGGTGAATCTGGTGTCAAATGAGAGAAAGAGAGATCTTATTTATAGTGTGAATAAAGTGGGAGTGTTGATGTGGCAATCCATGTGACTTTATGAGAATGATTCTTGGCCATTGATGAGTGAAGTGTGAGAATGATTTTTGGTCATTGATAAATCCAAGTTGGCAATCCATGTGAAGTGTTAGAATGATTGAGTGGTCCCCACTTACCATGAAGATATACAAAATAAAAGTAATAATAATAATAATAATAAAGCTTAGTAATAATAAAACTAATAATAATAAAACTAATAATGATAATAATAATAATAAAAAATAAATAATAATAATAAAACTAAAAATAATAAAAAAGATAATTGAAAATAGTTAGTGAAAAAAATAAATAAAACAAATTAAATTCTAACGAAAAATGCATGATTATTGATATGTTTACTAAAATGCGAAAACAGAGACCAATGAAAAGGATATGCAAACGATCAGAATATCGGAAGGTAAAATTTGGGGTACAACAGTTGCCCCTATTTAAATATCTTCACTGGATGACATGAGTGATGATAGTCTTCATGAAGTCATGGTGGAAGGTATTTAAATATAGATAACATAAATTTTTCCCTCAGACGCACTGACATGCAATGCTATGGACAAAAATGCTGACATGCAATGAACTCTAATATGATGAAAATGATGGAATGCTAAATGCAGACAAAACGAAAGCAAACAGGGACAAAGTCCACACAATGAGCAATCACTGACTGAGGATGACAACAACACTGGGGAAACTGAAAGAACCGGGGAAAATCTAAAGTGATGAGACAACTGGTTCAGGCGTGACCGGCTGACACTTTAGAAAGAAAAGATAACACAAGATCCTCAATGGAAGTAGCACCGGAAAAACGGTCTCCACTGGGGAATCAAAAGTCACCATCCATGAATGGAAATGCTTGGAAAAGGGTCACGATATTCAGAAGATCATTGAATGAGGCGAGGAGAAAAACTGGAAAATACATGAGACAAGCAAACATCAGAGGTATTCAGAAAAGCATTGAATAAACTCTGGGAAACAAATTGACAACAGAGACATTCAGAAGAGCATTGAATGAACTCTGGGAAGCATATCAGAGATATTCAGAAAAGCATCGAATAAACTCCGGCACACATCTAAAAAAGCATTAGATGGCAAAAGAAACCAGACATCCAATAATGGCTTTGAATGAAAGGCATAATCACAATATCTGAGAAGGCATCAGATGAAAGTGAACAAAATAAAGATCCAAGAAGCATTGGATAAAGAAAACCAGTCATCCAATAATGGCTTTGAATGAAAGGTATATTCACAGTATCTAATAACGGCTTTAGATAAAAGTGAACAAAAATACGATCTGGAAGAACATCAGAAAGAGAGACACATCCGGAAAGGCATCAGATGATAAAGAAACCAGACATCCAATAATGGCTTTGAACGAAAGGTACACTCACAATATCTGATAATGGCTTCAGATGAAAGTGAACAAGGTAAAGAAACCAGACATCCAATAATGGCTTTGAACGAAAGGTACACTCACAATATCTGATAATGGCTTCAGATGAAAATGGGATAAAGTAACCAGTCATCCAATAATGGCTTTGAATGAAAGGTATAATCACAATATCTAATAATGGCTTTAGATGAATATGGGATAAAGTAACCAGTCATCCAATAATGGCTTTGAATGAAAAGTATAATCACAATATCTAATAATGGCTTCAGATAAGAGTGAACAAAGGCTACATTCAAGAATGGCATTAAATGTAAAAAACACCAGTCATCCAATAATGGCTTTGAATGAAAGGTATAAATCACAACATCTAATAATGGCTTTAGATGAGTGTGAACAGAGACTACATTCAAGAATGACATTGAATGTAAAAAAACACCAGACATCCAATAATGGCTTTGGATGAAAGGTATAATCACAATATCTAATAATGGCTTTAGATAAGAGTGAACAAAGAGGGATCCAAGAAAGCATTGGATGCAAAGACACCAGACATCCAATAATGGCTTTGAATGAAAGGTACGACTCACAATATCTAATAATAGCTTTATATAAGAGTGAACAAAGTGGGATCCAAGAAAGCATTGGATGCAAAGACACCAGACATCCAATAATAGCTTTGAATGAAAGGTACGACTCACAATATCTGATAATAGCTTTAGATAAGAGTGAACAAAGTGGGATCCAAGACAGCATTGGACGCAAAGAAACCAATCACCCAATAATGGCTTTAGATGAAAGGTATAAATCACAATATTTAATAATGGCTTTAGATGACTGTGAACAAAGACTCGATCTGAAAGAACATCAGAAATAGATGCACATCCGGAAAAGCATCAGGTGGTAAAGAAACCAGACATCCAATAATGGCTTTGAATGAAAGGTATGACTCATAATATCTGAGAAGGCATCAGATGCAAATGAGATAAAACAATGTAATCCGAGAAGGCATCGGACACAAAGACACCAAACATCCAATAATGGCTTTGGAGGAAAGGAAAACTCACTATATTCAAGAATGGCATCTAATGATAGTGAGAAAGACATCCAAGAATGGCACTGAATGTAAAGGAGGAAGCTCATCCAAGAATGACACTGAATGAACAGATAAGACTTTGAGGAATGATACTGCAAGATATCAAAGCAAATTTAATGGGGATTACAGAAGAAAGGCAAAACTTCCAGGAATAACACTTGGGAGAAACAAGAGGAATAAGATATCCAGGAATGGCACTGGAGATCATAAGAGATAGACATCCAGGAATGGCACTGGAATGAAAAGAGACAAACATCTAACAACAGGACTAGAAGCGCAAGGAAACGACAACATTCAGGAATGACACTGAATGAAAGGTTAGGTAACATTTGGTAGGCGCCAAGAAAATTGGACTTTGACCACAAGGTAAGACGCGGATAACGACACGACCTCGTGAGAATTGTAAATGAGGATGAAACACTCATGCTATGCATATGGTATATGAATTATGCAGATGATATATGATCAAATGCGAATGCAGATGTCGACCACATGGCTCGATTCTTTTATGGAGATGACAATACTGGAAGGTTGATTCCTCAACATGGAGATCACTCTCATTCTGCTTGGGACCAGAGATGCTATTGTTGAACACATCATTGCCACACTGGTAAATTGTATCCAAATTGATGGTCCTTGTAGGAAGGATAAAGAGCTGCTTAGGGATTATTCAAGTAACTTTCCCCAGATTAGCTGATTATTGTAGATGAGCTGATCATTGCTTCAGCTTGATTGATTATGAAATGACTGTTTCACGGCCCACTTGAAAAGCTTACCCCAGTCCGGGTCTTGAAAATGATTGTTTTACTGAACACTGGGAAAGCTTGCCCCAGCATGAGTCTTGAAGTATCTTCTGAATAAACCAATTCTGAGAAGTCGCCATTAAACCATAAATCTTGAACTGATTCTCAACAGGATATGGAAAGAACTTGCCCCCAGATAGGATCACCGAACAAGTTTCTTAATTGTTTGAAAATTCTTTGAAAAGAAAGCTAGTTTGCAAACAAAAGTATTTATACAAACATGGTAAATGCAAAGTTCATGCAACTTTTGAAATCAATCATTTTTTTAAGAGTCAAAACAAAATGAGTCACTGGTCTAAACGCGGCGGTTCAAGACATTTAAAAGTGAGAGTAAAGCACAAGTGTGATGCAAAAACAAATGATCTGCAAAGATCTTTTTGGAGTCAGTTTACGCAACCTTGCTGTAGTATGCTTTCAAAATAACCTTGCTTCAGTTAGGTCTTTTGAGGGTTGTAATGTGGTCTGGTTCACTGTTTAAGCAACAAAGGATAAAGGCTCAAAGTTTATTTGTGACCCACCCAATCTATGTGATGAACTTCAGTCCTATGCTCAGCTAACTCAAACTATGCACTCAAATTCCCATGAGTTAGGAATTGCACTGATGATAGCAATGATGGTTCAAAATTCAATGGACTTGAGATTGAGATCACTGCTTCCTTACAACTTTTGGTTGTCATACAAGCTTGTTCTTTCTTCTTTTTTTTTTTTTTGTATAAAGCAAGGTCTTGAGCTTCTTACCTTTCTTAGCTTTTGCCTCGAAATAGACTCGGCTCATTCTTTGGGTAAGGATTTCTTGACGATCCTTCTTCATTTATCACTTTGGGAACAACTTGTACTACATTTATTCATTTAATTTGGAAGAGTTGAAAGGTTGTGAATGTCTGGCTTAATGACTACGGTGAACCATCATTGGCGCTTGAACTTGAAAGACATCTTCGACACTTGTTTGTTGTGCGCGAAGAAAAATTTGTGAATGCAAACTTTTGTTGAAATGCGTCTTGAATGTAACTCTTGTATTCGAATGCACAATCAAGTTACTGAGAACTACCCTACCCCGGTTTAAGATTGCGGGTTTTTATTTGTAAAGAAAAGAAACTCCTACTTCAAGGCTCGAAGGGGTTAAAGAGGGGTTATCTTCCTTATGTCTCCAGTATTTGGGGATTGAAACAATGCCTTACATCGTCAGCAAAGTTTTGATTTGGAAGCATACCAACAACAATTATGAGTATAAAGTTTTCATCATCCTCCCTCCAATCTTTGCACAATCAAAAAGAAAGTGGAAAAGAGATAAAATATTTTGCAAAAGAAAGCATAAAGATGTAAATGGCAAACACAAATGAATTGAATCAAAAGTTGCAATGCTCATTTCATTAATTATGAAAGTACAAACATAGTTGAAAGCAAACAGCTAATACAAAATAAAGAAAATGTAAACAACAAGAAACAAAGTCCTAGTGACTACTCAACACAAGGATGAGCTGTCCTGTCTGAAACACTGGCTTTTAAGAGGATAGCATGCTGAAGTCAACTGAAGCTTCACTTGGCGTGCCCTGGCAGAGGGTTGCTCTGTACATTGGGATTGTCCTTAAAGGAGAGGATTTTGTTTCTCATCAGCTCTTGTACTTTTTCCTTTAATGCAAAGCAACCTTCCAAGTTACGGCCCGCACCACCTTGATGGTATTCACAATGAAGATCACCCCTATAGCCGGCTAGAAGAGGATTTGGAGGAGGAGGCAAAGGCCTTGTGGTAATCAAACCTTGCTGAACCATACCAGGATAAAGTTCGGTGTATGTCATTGGAATAGGATCAAATTGATTCCTATTACGATACTGGCTTTGTCCTGCAGCCGGACGTTGGGGAGCTTGAGCTGGTTGTGGAGCAGTAACCACAGGAGTGACAGCAGCATCAGTAGGGTGAACAACATACTGAGGTTGAGGACGATGCCTTCTCACTTCAAACATTACAGAATTGGTCTGATCTTCCTTCTTCTTCTGGAAGTTCCTGAAGGATTTCTTCACAGCATTAGAAGATTCAGCAACCTTGGACTCTTTTCCTTTCTTAAGTCCTTCCTCGAGTCTTTGCCCAATAGTAACAAAATCAGTGAAGTTAGAGGAAACACTTCCAATCATCTTCTCCCAATAGAATGGGGACAAGGTGTCCATGAACATTCCAGTTAATTCCTTTTCGCCCAAGGGAGGTTTAACCTGGGAAGCCAACTCCCTCCAGCGTTGAGCATACTCCTTAAAAGATTCCTTCTCATGTTGAGTCATGTTTTGCAGTTGACGGCGATCAGGAGCCATGTCGAGGTTATACTTGTACTGCTTCATGAAGGCATTTGTGAGATCTTGGAAGCAGTGAATGGAGTTTTGCTCGAGACTCATATACCATTTAAGTGAGGCTCCACTCAAGCTGTCTTGAAAACAATGGATAAGTAGTTTTTGATTTTTGGCATGAGCAGTCATCTTGCGAAGATACATGACCAAATGAGCTCTTGGGCAAGAGTGGCCCTTATACTTCACAAATTTTGGAGTTATGAACTTAGAAGGCATAAGAAGGTCTGATACTAAGCACATGTTGTCTGCATCCACATTAAAGAAATCAGTACCCTCAACGGCTTTGAGTATCGTCTCTATGCTCTGGAACTGCTCTCGGACAACTTCAGGTTCAAGAAAGTCTTCACGGTCTTCACCTTGAGCACTGGCAGCATTGTACTCATGAAGGGGATTCTCAAAGGGAGCTTGAGTAGTCTGAACTATAGGTTGAGGCTCGGAAAAAACAGGAGCTTGAAACACTGGTCTGGCAGCCTGACCTATCATAGCAGTTGATGCAATCGGTGAAGAGTAGTTGCGTGGAAAGCCGAACTCAGGCCAAGTTGAAGGTGGCATCTAAATTGGTGGAGGGTCAGCGCTTAAAACTTCCTGGATGACGGTCCTTTCGGGTTTCTCTCCCCTAGCAATCAAAACTTGGATCATCTCAGTGAGTTTGGTCACGCTTGACTTAAGGTCATCGATCTCCATTCGGACCTCAGCGTTGTATGCCTCTTGCTCTGACATATTGCGTCTGTAGTTAGCTCTAGTCCGGTATCAATGTCGAGGAATCAGCTTGACGACTCACGGACAGACTCTAGAATACTGGAAATGAGTAGCTGGATAAACAGACGCATGCAATGAATCATGCAAAGATGCAAATGATATGCAATGCGATGCAAACAGGATGCAAAAACACATGTAACAGGATCAAGGGTTCAAGATCACAGCATGGAGTCTGGGTAAAGAACCAACCACAGGGTGTGTACTAGGGTTCTTGTATCCGTAGAACAGGGTTCTAAAGAGGTCCCAGAGTCAACAACCCATCTTTCGGATATTATCGATTTCCCGAACGACTCGGTAGTCAATAATATTCTCAAGAGAATCTCGTCTGAGTGTAGTATCGCATGACATCCATTTCAGAAATAGACTCCCTCATGGTCACCGCACTACATACTAAAAGGCCAAGTAGGGTTAAAGGTAACTACGGTTCTCAGTATCGATGACACCTATGTCGAGAGTAGCACGTTTTCACAAATAAACTCGTTCAACATGACTAGACTCTCAAGAGGGCCTCACTGAGTGATGGTGTCTCAAGTCAACTTTTTCAGGAATCGACTCCCTCAAAGCCTCCTTGAATATACCATTGTCCTATAATAAGTGCACTCAAGTCCGGGTATAGGACTTATCTCACCACTCAATAGTAACCACCCTGCATACAGAAAAACCCAAGCACAACAGGCAAATATATACAGATATACAAAATATATACAGATATAAAAGCAAGCAAACATGTAAGAAAACATAAATACAAACAAGATAGCCTTAACCCTCTTAGGGGACGGTCCCTAGTGAAGTCACCATTTTTCTGTTACGGTGAGAATCGGATAACTAGCTATTACTTAACTTTGCATCACATTTCTTTGAAATTCACCACCGGTCTTTGATTTATCCAGGAGGAAAGGGTAAATATCGAGAGAAAAACCTTTTGCGCTATGTTGAGACACAACTTAGAGATTGTAGGTTCGGGGGTTGGTTATACTAAGGGAAGGTATTAACACCCTTAATATCTGTAGTACTCTACAGGAGCCTCTTGTTTGTGTTTGTGTTATATTATGTTTGCTTGCAAAGGAGTTGTGCTAAGGGAAAAACCTGGGGGTTAGTATCCAAGCATGCTCGCCAAGATATCGCATCTCGTGCCTACGTATCTGGGCTAAAAAGAATCAGAGTATTCGTAGTTCCCCTGGTTACGGGGTAAAAGGGTGTAGAAGAAAATGGAATCCGAGAAGGCATCGGATGTAAAGGTAAAAAGGGTGGAATCCAGGAAAGCATTGGATGTAAGAGAAAAGTGATGGAAAAAGAAAAAGGTAGAATCCAAGATGGCATTGGATGCAGGAGAAAAGGTGAAATCCGAGAAGGCATCGGATGTGAAGGAAAAGTGATGGAAAAAGAAAAAGGTAGAATCCAAGATGGCATTGGATACAGGAGAAAAGGTGAAATCCGAGAAGGCATCGGATATGAAGGAAAAGTGATGGAAAAAGAAAAAGGTAGAATCCAAGATGGCATTGGATGCAGGAGAAAAGGTGAAATCCGAGAAGGCATTGAATATGAAGGAAAAGTGATGGAAAAAGTAAAAGGTAGAATCCAAGATGGCATTGGATGCAGGAGAAAAGGTGAAATCCGAGAAGGCATCGGATGTGAAGGAAAAGTGATGGAAAAAGAAAAAGGTAGCTCGCTAGGATCATTGCAATCCTATGCCTACGTATTCTCAAAAGGTACTTTGAGAAATCAGAGCAATCGTAGTTCCCCTAAAAGGGGGTGAGGAACTCTTGACTGCGGTCAAGGTTCCAAGGGAAAGCAGGGTGAAAAGCTTGAAAGCAAAGCTTGTGAGGATTGATTATTTAGAAGAATAGATTAATGACTATCTCTTATGAAAGGATTTGAAGGGTTAGAGGTTGGTAAAGGAGAAGAGATTAATGGCTATCTCTTGTGAAGGTTTAAAGAAAGGTTTAAGAGTTAGGTGGAAGAAAGAAAAGGTGAAAAAGAAAAAGGTGGAAAAAGAAAGGTGAAAAAGGAAAAGGTGGAAAAAGAAAGGTGAAAAATAAAAAGGTGGAAAAAGAAAGGTGAAAAAGAAAAAGGTGGAAAAAGAATGGTGAAAAAGAAAAAGGTGGAAAAAGAATGGTGAAAAATAAAAAGGTGGAAAAAGAAAGGTGAAAATGGAAAAGGTGGAAAAAGAAAGGTGAAAAAGAAAAAAGGTAGAGAAAGAAAAGTGAAAAAGAAAAAGGTAGGAAAAAGAAAAGTTTAAGAGTTATAAGAGATTAATGGCTATCTCTTATGGAAGGCTAGGTTAAAATGGAATGAGCTATCCATGACTTTGAGGTCAATAGGGAGACTTTCCTTTGGAATGGGGGAGATAATAATTTATAAAGAAGAGTTAAGGGATTGAAAGTAAATGAACAGTATGAGTACAGCAAAGATGATATTTTCAAAGTTTTGGAATCGGAAACATGTTATGAAAATTAGCAACAAAAGCTAATACATATAAACAATAAAAATGATATTGTTCAAGTCAAGAAACCACAAACAAATATTTACATGCCAACTGAAAAGTTCTTACACAAACCGGTCGGTGATTTTTCATAAAAAGAGTTCGAGAACCGAGTATGAAAATAAAGCATGTTTTTTGTCTTTTTGAATTTTTATCTTATCTTTTAAACATCATTCATAATAAAACCAAACAAAAACTATAGGATATTACAATACTTTTTTCAGAAAAAATATTAACATGCTAATGAACTTGATAACAGAATAGATAAATGATCATGGCACTTTGAAAACGGAGAAATAAAAAAGGTGAATGTTACCTAGTGAAGACGGTCCACTGCCTCTTCAATGACGCGAGTTCTAGAAAAATGAAGACGAGCCTTCTCTCTAGAAAATTTGCAAGAATAATTTGAGGGAGTAAATTGAGAGAGTATTCAGCCTTTGTGTGGGGTGAATCTGGTGTCAAATGAGAGAAAGAGAGATCTTGATTATAGTGTGAATAAAGTGGGAGTGTTGATGTGGCAATCCATGTGACTTTATGAGAATGATTCTTGGCCATTGATGAGTGAAGTGTGAGAATGATTTTTGGTCATTGATAAATCCAAGTTGGCAATCCATGTGAAGTGTTAGAATGATTGAGTGGTCCCCGCTTACCATGAAGATAAACAAAATAAAAGTAATAATAATAATAATAATAATAATAATAATAAAGCTTAGTAATAATAAAACTAATAATAATAAAACTAATAATGATAATAAAACTAATAATAATAATAATAATAAAAAAGGAATAATAATAATAAAACTAAAAATAATAAAAAAGATAATTGAAAATAGTTAGTGAAAAAAAGAAATAAAACAAATTAAATTCTAACGAAAAATGCATGATTATTGATATGTTTACTAAAATGCGAAAACAGAGACCAATGAAAAGGATATGCAAACGATCAGAATATCGGAGGGTAAAATTTGGGGTACAACATTGGTAATCCTAAAAAACAACAAATAATAAAAACAAGCAGTCTTCAGAAAAACACTGCACACACTTTTGTATCTCTCTCTATCTCTTCTAAACAAAAATCATCACATCATGCAGATTGCTCGTTTTAATCCTAGTTGAAACATACGATCCAATGCCTTCTCCCAACTTTGAATTCCCGGTATTTGAGGCTGAAGAAGAAGATGACAAATAAATTCCAGAGGAGATCTCCCGATTACTCAGACAAGAGGAAATGTCCATTAAACCTCACAAAGAACCGTTGGAAACGGTCAACTTGGGCTCAGAGGAAGAAAGAAAAGAGGTCAAGATTGGGGCACTACTCAGTCCAACTGTCAAAGATAGTTTGAAAATGCTTCTCAAAGAGTTTCCCGATATATCTGCTTGGTCCTATCAGGACATACCAGGGTTGGATACCAGCATCGTGGAGCATCATCTACCGTTAAGGTCAGAATGTCCGCCAGTAAAACAAAGGTTGAGACGGACTCATCTAGACATGGCCATCAAAATCAACGAGGAGGTAGAGAAACAGATTGACACGGGTTTCCTCGCCACATCAGAATATCCTCAATGGTTAGCCAACATAGTACCAGTTCCGAAAAAGGACGGAAAGGTCAGAATGTGTGTAGACTACAGGGATCTGAACAAGGCCAGACCAAAGGACGACTTTCCTTTACCACACATTGACATGCTGGTAGACAGTACAACAAAGTTCAAAGTATTCTCCTTCATGGATGGATTCTCGGGCTATAATTAAATCAAAATGGCGCCGAAAGACATGGAGAAAACTTCGTTCATTACCCCATGGGGCACCTTTTGTTACAAGGTAATGCCATTCGGTTTGAAGAACGTCGGGACAACCTATCAAAGGGCCATGACTACTCTTTTTAATGACATGATACACAAAGAAATCGAGGTATATGTCGATGATATGATTGCAAAATCTAAGACAGAGGAGGAGCATGTGACCCACCTGTCAAAACTGTTCGAGCGGTTGAGAAAGTACAGACTCTGCTTGAATCCCAATAAGTGCATATTCGGTGTCCGTTCAGGGAAAATTCTAGGGTTCATCGTAATCCAGAAAGGAATTGAGGTTGATCCTGACAAGGTCAAGGCCATTCAAGAAATACCTTCTCCAAAGACTGAAAAACAAGTCAGGGGGTCAACATTATTCACATCACTTACGATTGCAGTCTAATCAGCTTTCAGAATATTCTCAACATTATTAATGTCATCAGTAGTGGCATCCTTACTAGCTGGTAGATAATTCTGCTCAGTGACACCAACAATGTCATTGACATTTTCCTTACATCTTCACGAGTATCCTCATTAAGGTAATTAAATAGGAATGGGAATTTCGGCCGAACCATCACCCTTTGTTCCAATCACACACCACTAGAAAAATAGTATTTTGCGTTGGCTATTTTTCGATGCTAAACGTCAAAAAATCGACGCTACAACCTGTTTAGCATCGGATTATCGTCGGTGTCAGGGGAAGTCTAAACCGTTCGAAGTTAACACCTTAGAGTCGGTCATTTACAACTGTGTCTATAATAGCATTAATTTGACCGAGTTTACACCGAGGCTGACACACAACCAATGCTAAAAGACAATTAATTAAAAAAATGTCAACCATGTAACTAGCTGCGACCAGACCGCGGCTAAAGTCATCTATAAAAAGTCAAACCTTTGTAAGTGTCGACTGCAACTAGGATAAAGTCAACATAAAAATGTCAAGAAAAGCTTTATTAGGTTCTGCCTGACCGGGCCTAAAGTCAAGGAATGTATTAGCCTCAGTTGAACCGAGGCTAAAGTTAACTTGAAAAAGTCAAGAAATTCTCTCTTAGTTGCGGCCTAGCCGAGGCTAAATTCAACTATAAAAAGTAAAAAAAGATGTGTTAGCTTCGGCTAGACCAAGGCTGAAGTCAACTTGAAAAAGTCAAGAAAAGCTTCCATAGCTTTGGTCTGGACGAAGCTAAAGTCAACTATAAAAAGTCAAAAAATGTTGTAGTTTCAGTTAGACCGAGGCTAAAGTCAACTTAAAAAAGTCAAGAAAAGCTCTCTTAGTTGCGATCTGGCCGAGACTAAATTCAATTATAAAAAAGTGACTCAAAAGTTTACTATTAAATCCGATTCTGCAGTATTTGTTACAAACACAAAATGTTGTAGTATTTGTTACAATAAAAGACACCCAACATAATTGTAATACACCAAAACTACCAATCATTACACCCCCAATGCCCATAACAAGAATCCACAACCACAAAATAACACACCACACACAATAAATAAGCCTTATCATTACTTCTCCAAAGACTTGAGCTTGGACTCATCCCATTCCATTTGCATACAACACTATATCATTTTCAACAGTAGTGTCGTACCTCAAAAAATATGAATCTTCGCGATGGTTGCGAAAAAAATTAGTTCGAACAGAGTCGCCACCGAACTTTATTTATCCCAATGAAGAAATATAAAAATATCGATAAAACCTTTAAAAACACAATAATGGTCGTCGCAACCATCTTCTGGTTCAGGAGTCGATTACGCGAGGGGAAGGTTTAGCACCCCTCACGTCCGTTGTGCTCAACGGGAACCTCTTAGTTAGATTTGAGATTGAATGTTAGTTCATGTTTATTTGCTTTCTTCAAGTGGTAAAAAGATTAAAAAGAGAAAAGAAAGGAAACCTCAAAAGGGGAAAAGAGGAGGTTTTTTTATTTGTGTTCTCGCCATGGATTGTGGCCCTCGTGCCTACGTATCCTTATTGTAAAATGAGGACTCAGAGCATCCGTAGTCCTCTGGACTACGGTTTATTGGTTTGTGTGTTTTCAATAAAAAAAGTGTTTAGATCGTATTCTAAGGGCTAAAAATTGGCTTGTCTACTCTCGGGGGACACTTAAGCACTAGTTTGTATGTGCGTTAGAAGGTACTAAACAACGTTCTTTTGCAAAAAGGTGTTTGATCGCACGAGGGCGATTAAAAGAGTTTTAAAAGGTTTCAATCGCACGGGGGCGAGAAAAGATAGGTTGGATGTGTTGAGGTATTTTTGAATTGATGAGAGAGTTCAGACGACCGAGAACTACATCTCGTGTCCTCCTTCTCGGGAGATTGTTAACTACACCCCGCTCCTTTTTCATCTTATTTGAGAAAGAGTTTTGATATTTTTATGTGTTTTAAAGTTTGATTGAGAAAATGCCACTTGATGTTGGATCTAGGGTGTTATTGAGAAAAGATGAGGTCAAGAGTTGGAAGGGATTTTTGTAAATTTTTGTTATCATTCATCTTTACAGCGATTGATCAATAATAACCCACAAACCCGATAACACGATCTCTGACGTGTGATTCTTGAAAACACGGTCAAGAATCTAACAGGAGCTCTATATACCAATTTGTTAGTGTGTGAGGAACTTTTAATGAAGAGAGAAAGACAAAGAATAAATCAATAAGGATTGTATTATTGAATTGAATAATAATAAAAATAAATTATTAACAATGTTTTTGGAAACATTGCATAATATTTGTTTAAGAACTAAATTCTTTATCATTGTTCGATTCTATTAAGTGGTAAACATTGCTTGTGCGCATTCTCATGTTTGAGAAAATCCTCTTATTTGAGCGAATCTCTCTTGTTTGAATTTGAGCTGTTAATCCTTTCTTGGTAAAATCTTATGCTTGAGCAAATCCTCTTCTTTGAGCAAATCTCTCTTGTTTTCATGAGGGGCATACTTTACTTGAGGACAAGCAAAAATCTAGTTGGGGAGAGTTTGTTAAATGCAAACTTTGACTTAAAATGAACCATCTTTCTTGGCACTTTTCAACTCATTTCTCATGTTTTAATGAGTTTAGTTCTTGTCCTTGTGTGATTTTTCAATTATTTTGCAAATACCTTTGGATTCTTTTATATGTGTGTTATTGTGCAGGATATAGGCATAAAACATCAATGTTTAGACACAAATGATTGGACAAGGAAGCCAAAGAAAATGTGAAGAGTCAGCATGTTCGCTGGGCGAACAATAACGAGCAGCCAGCGAATATTCACTAGGCGAAGTAGCAGCAAGGTCCCAACAAGGAGGGAATCTTGGATGGCAGTAAGTAAAGGGACATAAGTTCATTGGGCGAAGTTGAAGCGAAGAGGTTCGCTGGGCAAAGCAGTGTTCACTAGGAAAATTCAGATAGTTTCCAAGGGCGGTTTAACTGTTCTTAAGGCACTTCAACTGCCAAAAAGGGGTCCTCGCTGGACGAAGAAAGTGTTCGCTAGGCGAACAGGACAAATTTTGTAATAACTATTTAAGTGCTTTTCTCACTTTTTAGAAAAGGAACTTTTGTAACTTTTGTACAACTTTTATAATAAATATTTTTGAGAGCAGAACTTTATCTCTCTTCATTACAAGCATATTTTTAGAGAGAGAAACTCAAACCTTAAGGGGAAGATGGTAAGAGCTTCAATTTCTTGTTGGGTTTGGATGTAATCTTTTGATACCTTATGTATTTCATCTAATTTATGTTTGTGAACTAGTTTTGATTCAATATTGATGTTGTCTTTGATATCTTATTTGTGGGTCTTGACAAAACCTTTTCAAATCTTAGATCTAAGATATTCATCTATCAATGAGAAAACTTTTGACATTGTCTTGTAAGTTGATATTCACTTGTATTACTTTTATTTTATTGTGTTGATTAGTAGCATGAGTAGAATGAGTAGGATCAATACGGTAAAGACCACAATAATGTTTTTGACGCGAAAAGTATTATGAGGATGTGTGATAATACAGATGAAGAACCATGTTCACATACATTTAGAAAATTAGTTGAATGCATGCAAAAAAAGGTTAAGCGTATGTACGTATCTAATCATGGCGTTTTATGTGAATCAATCATGAATCTGATATGGGTGTCATCTTTGAATACCTGTTAGATTCTAGACTCTAAACATAGATTTAGGCTTAACATTTGCTTGAGTATCAGTTCTTAATGCTCTGTGTTGTTGAATTGCGTAAGACATCACCAATGAGACAATACAATTGTTCTCTCGACTTTGCGTTAGACATAACCTCGGTTGTGGGTGATACGTGAGGATATTAGACGAATGATTGATTTGTGATTAACTAATTAAAAGAATGCATGTGTTATCAATTGACAAGATCCAATCCCAACAAGGCTTCGTTTATATTTAAGTCTTTACTTTATATTTTCCATCTTTATATTTCCTGCCTTTATTTTTGGTACCTTTGATCTTTCAACCAAATTATTCACAATAAGCTTAGAAATGTAGAGACCGTTGAATGACATTTTTCCCTCATAAAGATTCATGTGGAGACGATATAAATCCCGAAGGAAATCCTCAAAACTAAATTTTAGCTTCTTGCCGCTTTATTGCAGTTTGAACAAATGACAAAGAAGCCATTTGGAGTGGAATTATATTACATAGATATGGAGGCATCATAAGGAGTCAGTGGTTGAATGAAGTCAAGTGTCATTCCTCATTGCAATCTTTATGGTGGAGAGGCCTAATGCTCATAGGCAAGCATTTGAAGGGTATTGTGAATGAAAAGGTTTGTATAAGGCATCTAGCCAAGGTAAGGATTGAAAATGAAGTTTCAACTCCATTTTGGAAAAGTATATGGATTGGCACAACATCTTTGGAAGAGGAGTTCCCTGTTTTATACAAACGTATAGAAAACGAAAGAGCCATGGTAAGTGATTTTGGAGAGTGGAACAATGAGACCTAGCAGTGGAGGCTTGAGGGTTTTGGACACATTGTGGAATCAAATCAGGATGAGGAAGTCCAATATCTTAAGCTGATCCTGGCTGATTTCATTCCAAATAGCATGGAAGTTGATATGCTCATTTGGGTGGCTGCACCAAGGCAAGTTTTTCTATCAAACTATGTTACAACAATCTAAAGGGTCGTGATATGAATCTGGAAAGTCATGACAGTTTGTGTTCATTATGGAGGAAGTTGTGGAAGTTGAAGGTACCCTCTAAGGTGAAAGATTTTTGCTGGAGATTGCTTCATAATAGGCTCCCTACTAGACAACAGCTACTCAAAAGATATATCATCCAAGATGCAAATATGGCCAATTGTGCATTTTGTAATGATGAGGTAAAAACTATCGATTATTTGATGATCCATTGTCCTATCACAAAGCTGGTTTAAATATATGTTTGGGAATGGATTGGTATGCCTAGGCAAAATTCCCATCATTGTATCATGGATTTCAATCTTGTGATGGAAGCTCTCAAAGGGAAGGTTGGAAAATATTGTGAAGGATTCTTGTGGATAATTTCTTGTTGGTGCATTTGGAATAAGCGAAATGCTGTGATTTTCAAAAAAGATTGTTGTCATGCTAGAGACATCGAATTTAACATCAAATTAGGTTAAAGACGTCTCTCTCTGATGGGCTGTGGATTGTGGGGGGCGACTTCAACGCTACGACTGTTGCTGAGGAAAGAAGAGGTTTATCTTGTTCTGCTAGATTTGCTGAGATGAGAGAGTTTGAGGAGTTTATAGTGGCTCTTGGGGTGATCGATCTTCCTATTTCTGGCAGAAAGTTTACCTGGTTTAGTGGTGACGGTTGTGCTATGAGTCATCTTGATCGTTTTTTATTCGAGGACGCAATCATTCAGAAGTGGGGCATGGTGGATCATTCTATAGGTAACAGAGACACTTTGGATCACTGTCCGATTTGGGTGAAGGTAAAATCTGTAAACTGGGGTCACAAACCTTTCAAAAGCAATGATAGTTGGTTTGAACATCCTGACTTTCTCAGTTTTATGGAGAAAGAGTGGAATGTTATGAAGATCGTGGGCAGAAGTGAGTTTGTTCTAAAGGAAAAGTTTAGGTTACTGAAGCAGAAACTCAAAGTTTGGAAGATCCAAGTCTTTGGATGGATAGATTTATCTATTGAAGAAGAAATTGATGAGATGAATGAGGCTGACTGGTTGCTTTCTAGTGCTGACAACAATGAGGTAGAGGGGATTGTGGCTGCTCGTGCTGCAAAGTGTGCTTCTGTCTGGAGAAAACTTCATTTAAAGGATAACCTGCTGTTACAAAAGTCGCAAAGAAATTGGTTCAAGGACAGGGAAATCAATTCCAAGTTTTTTCATAATTGGATTAGAGGGAGGCAAAGGAGGAAATTCTTTGGGAGGGTTGAGACTACGCAGGGAATGGTGGAAACAGTGGAAGGTGTTAAGGAAGAGGTCCTTAGGTACTTCAAGGCTGCTTATACTGAACCTGTGAATCATAGACCGGTTCTTGATAATTGTTTCTTCAATAGACTCTCTGCGGTAGATGCAGCTTTCTTAGAGACCAGGTTTACTGAAGAGGAAATCAAGGCAGCGGTTTGGAGCTGTGATGGATTCAAAAGCCCAGGACCCGATGGATTCAACCTCAACTTCATCAAAAGATGTTGGCACTTTATGAAAACTGACATTTTTCTTTTTGTTCAAGACTTCTACGAGAAGGCTTTTCTCGCTAAAGCCATGACTTCTGCATTTCTTACTCTCATTCCCAAAGTTGAGAACCCTTTGAGTCTTGGAGAATACAAGCCCATTTGTTTAGTTGGAAGTCTTTATAAGATCATATCTAAACTCCTAGCTTTGAGGTTAAAAATTGTGATTGGTAAAGTAATTTCTCCCTGCCAATCTGCTTTTATCCCTGGTAGGAATCTTTTGGATGAGGTGGTTATAGCGAATGAAACGCTGGACATGGCAACAAGAGATAATTTGGATTGTATTTTCTTCAAGGCCGACTTTGCGAAAGCCTACGATTGTGTTAATTGGAACTTCCTTCGCTTCATGTTAGAGAATCTGGGCTTTGGTGCTAGGTGGCGTAAATGGATGGAAGCGACTATATTCAAATGTCATCTTTCTATTCTAGTTAACGGCAGTCCTACTTCAGATTTCGAAGCAGAAAAGGGCCTTCGCCAAGGGGATCCTTTGGCCCCTTTTTTGTTCTTGATGGTGGCGGAGGGTCTAAAAGGTCTCATGTCCAAAGCTGTTGGTAACGGTAGTTTCAAAGGTTTTTCTGTGAATGGTGTCGCGTCTGTTGACTTGGTATAATTTGCTGATGATACCCTCTTTATAGGGTAGGGAACTTGGAGTAACTTATGGAGCATCAAATCTGTTTTGAGAGGTTTTCAGTTGATATCTGGGTTGAATGTTAACTTCAATAAAAGTAGGCTCATTGGCTTAAACGCCAGCCCCCATTTTCTTCTTGCTGCCTCTTCTTTTCTCTCTTGCAAGGTTGATAGAGCTTCTTTTAATTTCTTAGGAATCCCTATTGGATTCAATCCCAGGAGAATTGATGGTTGGAATCCTATCATCGAGAAAATCAAAAGAAATCTTAACTCTTGGAATGCTAAAAACTTTCTTTGGCAGAAAGGGTTACTCTCATCAATTCAGTCCTCTAGAGCTTGCCAACGTTCTGGTTTTCGTTCTATAAAGCTCCAAAGTCAGATCATCAGAAAATTAATTCGTTAAGGAGTAATTTCCTTTGGGGAGGAGTGGAGGAGAAGAATAAAATACATTGGCTTAGTTGGGATGTTTGTTGCTCTCCTAAGTCCAAAGGAGGTCTTGGTATTAGGAAAATGGAAGAATTTAATTTCGCCCTAATTACCAAAAGGAAGTGGAGAATTGTGGATGAAAAACCTTCTCTCTGGAAGGATTTGTTGAAGGCTAGATATGGAGCTTTACATGATCACATTCTTTCAGACAATTTGGAGAAATCTTTTTCTTCTTCTCAGTGGTGGAAAGATCTCATCAAAAGCGGGAATTTTCTATCTAACAAGAGTTTTTATTTTGCAGATAAAGTCCTTTTTCATCTTGGTGACGGATCCAACATTCCTTTTTGGTCGGCGAATTGGAGGAACGGGACTTGTATTTCTAAAGTTTTCGCGGATCTGTTTAGTATCAGTACGAAAAAGGAAGCTTTAGTCAGTGACCTGGGAGCGGCAGGAACTGATGGGTGGAATTGGACCTCGGTTGGCCTATCCCCTTCTGTCCAGAATGAAAACAGAGCCAGAATTTTGGAATTGGAGACTTATGTTGGAGATTTGAACCTTGGCCATGGAAGCATCCAAGATGCTGTCAGCTGGCTGGATCAAGGAGAGAATTCTTTCTCTGTTAAGGAAGTATACAAGAAGTTGGTGAACTTTTCTCTGACTCTAAATTACCCCTCTTCTAATATTTCTAGTGTTTTAGCTTTTGAAACTCTTTGGAAAATAAAATCAGTTCCAAAACTGGTTTTTTTGGATGGAGAGTTCTATGGGGCAGGCTGGCTGTTAAAACTGAATTAGTTAAACGTGGTATTGATTTGAATCCAATATGTGTTATATGTGATTTGGAGGAAGAAGATGTTGGTCATCTCTGTTTTGGTTATGGACCGGTTATGGCTGTTTGGGAAAGAATTGGGGATTGGTGTGGGTTTGGAAGTTTTTACGAAGGAAATAAAATAGATTTTTTCTTGGATTGGTGTGGTTTGGGTAATTCCTCTGATGGAAATCTGAAGCTGGGGGTGATTTGGTTAATAACTGTTTGGAGCATTTGGTTATGTAGAAATCGTATCATTTTCGAAAACGGTGTTTTCAACTTGGATAATCTGTGTTGGGATATCAAGATTAGGGCTTGGTATTGGTGTAAGGCGGGCGATATTTGTATACCCAACTTAGATTTTTTAACTTTTTGTATGGACCCTCTAAGAGGGTGGCTAGGTTCGAGTTGGTTGGAAGTTTCACTCTGTATCGTTTCTTGTATTTTCCTTTGTAGAACACTGTTCGTGTTCTTCTTTAATTCAATTGGCTTGTTGAAAAAAAAACATCAAATTAATCTCTTGGCTTTGGCTTGATCTTCTAAAAAAATCATATTCTTGTAGCTTCTTTGAATGGTGTAAGACACCACTTGACTTCCTTATATAATTTTTTGTAGATCCTTATTGGCTTGTGGTGTGATTCTAACTAACCAGTTGGTTCCTCTTCTATGTTGTGGAGGATTGAGTACCTCTTATACTCATTCTAATAAATTTTTGCTTATAAAAAATTTTTGGAAAATTGAATATTATGTTTATAAATATATTAGTTTTTACAAATATCTCTCTTTTTTAATTATTTTGGTTATCAAATTTATTTTAAATAGTCATTTTAGTTATTGAATTATTTTTGTTAGAAAATTATGTGCGTAAAAATAACAAAATTGGATTAATAATAACCAAAATTGTGCTAAGTGCTCTATTTATTGATTATTTTCATCAAAGATGGCCACATGCATAATAAATGTAGATGAATTGTGTGCTTAATTAATGCAACGAGGGAATGTTGTTCTCAGTTTTTAAGATGGAATATTGAAAAATGAATAGAAAAAAAAAATCCAAACTTTGTATCTAGTAGCATATGATACCTACTAGGCTACTACCATATGATACCATTAATTAACATAAATCAATTACCTTACCACCACTAAAAATCAATTACCATTTAGGCCGCACCTTTTAATGATTATTCATTTTAAAACAAGCTTTCAAACCGACCCACCACTAAAAATATCAATATTCTCACAAAGGAATATAGATTACATCACACGTAAAATTCTTTAATCTATTTGGAGGTTGTGAGTTTATGAAGGTATGTTATCATATATCGCTACTATAGTATGAATATGCTTCTCATTAGAAGTAATTGTTTTGCATTTTTCCCATTAATGAATATGCATTCTCTATTAAAAAGACTGAAAATAATGCACAAGTAATTCATGTGATAATAATGTCTCGTAATAGCATAATTACACTTTTAAAGCAAACAACCCTATCTAAGAAATTTAGGGAAATATAGTAAACCAGTTTGCTATTTTTTTTGAAAGCCAAGTGATAAATGTAATATCAAAAACCTGCATAAGGGGTGCAGAAACCCTACAAAAGCAACATCACTAAGTCCCTTTACAACATTAAACAGGGACTGTGAACCAATAGTAGAAAGCTATAAACTTGTTGTTCCTATGATTAATACACCACTTCCAACTAAAGTATTTTATAGAGTTTAAAATATCATGAACAGATAAACCTTTCGACTTGAAACGTCTAGCATTTCTGCTATACCAGATATACCAGGCGACAATACACCAGATCAATATACCTGCGCTACTGCCATACTCTTTCAAGACCGCCACTAAGAACGCATTAGTAGAGACAATCCAACTATAAGAATTGCAAGTCGCAATGCCCAACCAAGCCTCCATTCCTTTCCAAACAACCATCGATTTCAAAAATTACATGGTTAAGGGATTCAACCTCACTGCCACACTCAGCACAGGACAGTGCCCCTACATCACCAACATAGCCTCGTTTCGCTAGTTGTTCCATAGTTGGGAGTTTTTCCCTTGCAAATCTCCACATGAATATCTTGGTCTTCAAAGGAAGTTTCGAACGCCATACGTTACTCATAACAGAGGAAGACTCGTCGGCAGCGACAATAACATTTCTAGAGGACCATAACAAATCGTAGCAGCCTTTAACTGAAAAGCCTATGCATTATGCAGTACCACCGAGCCTATTAGAAGCCCATCTGTGGACATCCTCTCCACTGCTAGGGACAACGGAATTCAGTAAATAATGTTCGCCTTGAAATTCAGCAAACAACCTCTGGTCTTCTAATTTGTGAAATTAGCTTACTAACAGGATCGACCACATAAATCCTAGGACACAAATGCGTTTAGAAATGTTGACAATTTGAGTAAAACTCTAACCTTTTCATTATTGTTTTCACAATTTGTAATTTTCGACTAACTAAGGTAAATGGAACTTGTAATTGGTAAATGACTAGTGAAAATGAAAGTAAAGTGACAAGAATAAAATTTGCAGAATTTTAAAGAGTATTGTAAACAAACTGAAATTTCATAAAGAATTGCAAGCAATAAACTGATGTTTTTCTCAAACGTACATTTTTTCCAAAATGACTCGTTTCTCTTACACGGTTACTTTGAGTAATTTGAATAACTTGCACAATTTTGAAATGCACACACAAATCTAACACTAAGACTCCCTATTCATATACAATCGAAATAACTACCAATAACAGTTATTTCTCCTAATGGTGACAAATGGCAATCTGCATGCATTTGTCAACTAGATGCACTCCACGCGTCCTATTTCAAAAATGAAACTCCCTCCTAAATTTGAATTTCAAACATCTGTCGAACGAGGCCTATCACCCCTCTGTCGAAATATTTCTAATACTTAGAAAAATCTGCCAATGCTTTCCTTTAAGTAACATTTGCCTTCGACTGACTTTCTCCCATCAGAAACATATTCCTGTCGAAATATCCTGGCAGATTTCCAAATTTATTCTAAAAAATTATCTAGGCGTCGAAATTAGGACCCTACAAATTGCCCCCCAGAAAATGCATCTTCAACAAAGGGAGAAAAGCATTTTTTTGCCAATGCAATTCGCGCGGTCAATAATTTGACCAGTAACTGTTCATATGATTAGACGTCTGTGACGTCAAATTCATCATTGTATTTTTCTCAAACGTCTCTTCAGCCCATTCTTTTAAGATCTTCCATCATCACTACCCTAGTTCCTAGTAGATCATGGGTCAAAAATTTAACTACCACCGTCTGAAACAATCCACTTCATAACTTCCACGTGTCCCACAATCTTTTCATTATTTCTCCATAAAATAATAAAAAAACTTCTGAATTCCAACCGCTTCAGTCCTTTCTCCCTATAAATAAGTTGGAAAAATTTATATTTTATTTTTCACGTTTCCTTTCTTTAAGCAAGAACTTTCTTCAACTACATCTTCTTCATTTCTCTGTATTTTCTTCTGCAATCAACCATGGCATCTTCCGCTGCTCCCCAAATCACAAGTAAAGATTCCAAAAAATCCAAAAACTTACCACCTGTCCACAAGATCCTTGGGCCAAAGGTGGTGGGGAACCAACAGTATGTACCAGAGCCTCCAAATGAAGAGGAGAAACGACGTATTTACCAGTCTCAGGTACTAATTCCTATTTTAATTTCTGGTAAATCTCATGCAATGTTAGGACCCTTACCTGATTTAGCCCTAGATCCTATAAAAGTGAGAGAATTCTTTCCAGCGTACCACCGTTACAAACCCATAGCTAACGGGGTTAGGCCTAGAATCGATAAGGAGAAAATCATAGATGAAAAATCCAAAGTAGACGGCCAAGGGTCTCCTTCTGAGGAAGTCATAAATTTAGAGTACATGAACAACTTTAGAATCTTTAGATCTTGTCCTTTGTCGAAAGACCCCTCTGATTATCTAGCTTGGCTGGAGAAAATAGAGAAGGTTAAAGTTGATGTTTGGAAAACTATGGGCATTTTCGACCTCATCCAACTGTCGAAAGTAGGACCAGGATATTGCCCCTCCATGCTTCTAGCTTCCGTGTACTTTTGGGACAACACCTATAACAATTTCCATCTTCCTTGTGGAATGATTACCCCCAATCTTTTCGACGTGGCTGCCATAACTGGCCTAAGTCCACTAGGAGTGAATTATGATCCTAACCTACTATCCGACGATTCCATAGGCTTCGACACAAACAAGGCCACCTTCACAGCCTATATTGCCAATTATCATGACAAAGAAACCAAAGGAGTCTCTGCTCAAGAGCATGTAGCCTTCTTAGCCCTTTGGCTGACCAGATGCGATTTTTGCTCTAGATTTCTTCAAGTGGAGATGTGTTACATTACCATAGAAAATCAGCTTCACGCTGGACATCAACTGTGCCTCAGTGAGATGATCTTGGCGAACCTATACGAATCTCTTGGCGAAGGGGTTACCTTCCTGAAGAATATCAAGGAAAAAGGGAGTCTACTATTGTCAGGACCATTTTGGCTCTTACAACTGCGGTTCAATGCCACCTTTGAAGCTTCCTTACCCAACAAGCAAACTGTGGACGAAACTGCTCTGAAGGACAGAAGAGTCGAAGGCACCAGACTGGCGCAGTTAACACCCAATGATGAAGGTTTGAGCCTTCAACAAACTTTCACTAGCTATGTTATGATGTTTGCTAAACATCATAACTTCACTCCTAATATGGCTCCTTTTGCTGATAGAAAAGTTGGACCAGAGTGGCTCACCAGGAAACTTCCATTAGAGTCGAAAGCTCTAGAAGATGAATTCCTTAATGTCTGGGAATCTTTTCTCACCCCTAGACTTTTAGTTTCCAGACTCGCTCCCTCAAAGCTGAAGGTCTCCCTTGTTAACTACCAACCCAATCTGGTCTCTCGACAGTTTAGGTTAATACAAATAAAACCAAAACCCCTCTTCTCAAGGAAAGGTTCTTTGATTCACTACAACATGACCCACACAAAAAATGAATGTTCAGGGTTGCTGGCGAAGTATTCAAACCTGGTCGAAATTCAGCCAGTGTCCTTTAAACCTAGCTTCCTCTGCACTCAAGAGTTTGACGAATGGTGGAGGGCTTATTATGATTCTCAATTTTTCGACGTGCCTTCTTTCACCATCCAACTGACCAGAGCTTTCGCCCTTGTGCAGGATAAAACGAAGAAAGGTACTTCAAGACACGTCAAAGAAATCCAATCATTCTAGAAATACTTTGAAACTGCCTACAGGTCCAATGTACATAGTCGAACCATAAGCGAAGCAGCTGTTACTTTGAAAGAAAAATTTACCAGAAAATTGGATAAGTTAAAACTACCTTCATACGTTCGACCAGAACAACGTTATGAGATAGCTTTTAACCTCTATCCACCAAAATTTCCTCCTCTACCATCTGCTGCATTTGGCGTGGCTTTTAGCCCTCCATTTCGAGATTGGTTCACTTGTGGGGATTCCATGAAACTTCTTCGCCAAGAATATCAAAAACGTGCTAAGCGAGTGGTTCCGACTAAGTACACCTTGGACAATTTTAAAGGCCACCTTCATATTGGCATAGAACACGTTCGCATGGAAACTCCTATATATGAAGGTGTGGAATGGGAAGATGTTCGACACCACTTTTTCCATTTACCCACACATGTATATGTTAATTTATGTTTAAACCTTTCCTTATTTCTTTTCCAGCCATCAAAATTCCTACCAAGAAGTCAGCTGCTGGCGAAGCGTCAACTGCAGGGGATGCAGAAATCTAAAAAGATACTACCAAGACACCTTTGGCGAAGGTATTATTTTGCTTTTCTTTTGGTCAATATATATTTTTTTTATTTTTTTAAATATAAATAAATTCTTTTTTTGTTCCATAGGGAAATTGAAGACCTCCTTCGACGCCAAAGAAAAGAAAGGAAAAAGAACCTGACGTCAAAGCTGTTGACACCGATGTTGGCGACGAATCATCAAACCAAGTGAAACCTTTAAGGAAGAAGAAGAAACTGACAAAATCTCAACAACAAAAACCTCCTGCTTCCAAAAAATTGGAAAAAAACCCCCTCAAAAATCCTGACGAGAAAGGTACCCCTGCTCCAGCAGAAAGCGAAAGTTCTAGTCTTAAGACTGAGATTCCCAAGGTATGTTTTTTTTTTCCTTTTCTTTTTATAGTTCGACGCTGAAAGGCCGTTTCCTTATGATACCTTTATTAATTCATTTATCTTCCAGGTCCTTCTCGATACTCATGGGCATCCTATTGTCCAAGTTCTTCCAAAGACTAGCAGCGATCCTACCTACACGCCAACAAGCGTCTCCAAGCCTTCTCCTAAAGATTCGACAAAAGAATCAGCCACTGAAGTGAATCATCCCACTGCTATCGATAAACGACTTCAAGACGTAGTGGAAGAAGAAACTGGTCCTGAGGCTGACATCTTAGTTGATATTGGTGGGGACACTGTGATGCCTACTGCTGCGCCCACAATAGATAATGATCCTGAAGACCATTCCCCACTTAGTTTAAAAGATGCTGACGAAGAAAAGGATGAGGAGGCTGAAACTGATGGCGAAGAAGAGGAAGAGAAAGTAGGCGAAGAGCCAACAACTCCCAAGGCTGCTGCGGATGAAGAAAGAGAAAGCGACAAGAAAAACCTTGGTGAATCATCCAAAGCTGCTTCGACCGCTACAACTTCGACCCGACTCTCTCAAGAGGAACTTGAGAATCTGAAGGTGCAAAGACCATTTGAATATCTGAAGGCCATGCTTAGTTCCCGTTATAACTTTGCTGATACTACCGTCAGTAGTTCGACCACCTCAGGAACTATGTCTAACGCCAAATCCATGGACGAAGCGCTGACCCATATTCGACAAAAAATCCTCAATATTGATTTATTTCAACTTTTAGAGAATGATTCATCTGCTCACTTTGACCTGAAAAAGATCTTAAAGCAAATTAATGTTCTGGAGGCTCCTCCTGAAGTGACTGATGTTGTTCTGGATCTGACTACTCTAATAGATCTTGTGGTGGCAAACTTTAACCGGCTTCGAGATTACTCCAAGAAGCTCAAAAATAAGACGAAAACACAACTTTCTGAGTGGGATGCTGCTTCAAGTTCGTCTAACAAAGTAACTGAATTGGAAAAGGCTTCTGACCAAAATAAGAAAGAAGCAGCTGTCTGTGGCGAAAACATCCTCAAGTGGAAGAAACAAATTGTTGTTCTCCAAAACAAATTTTCTCAGGCGAAAAAGCGTCAAGAAGAACTGCAACAAATCAATCAAGAGGAAATAACTAAAGATCTTGAAGTCGGGGTGCACCATGTTGATAGGGATCGAAAACTTGGTGAAGAAATCGAGGAACTTTCGAATGGCAAGGCCCTTTGTGAGCGTCGTCTTCAAATTCAGAAATCCAAATTTGAAAAATTGAAAGAATCTTTCCCAGTTTAAATATTTGTAATTTTTTATTTGGCATTTTTAAGGCCTATTTTGTAATGACATTTAAGCTATTTTATTTGGCGAAAAGTATTTTCATCCACCATGTTGCTTGTTTTCTATGCATGACTATTCGACTGCTATCTTTACTTCTTGTAATGTGGGCTTATATTTTTTCAAATATTTCTCGTTTATTTTTAATATTTGCTTATCTTTATCCAATTCTTCGACTTCATAAGCGCCATTGGAAAATACTTGTGTGATTTGAAAAGGTCCTTCCCACTTAGGGGACCATTTTCCCATAAGTCTATCTTTTCGATCCATGGGAAGAATCATTTTCCACACAAAGTCACCAATCGAAAAGGCTTTACTTTTCACTCTTTTATTGTAGAACTTCTCCACCCTTTCCTTTTGCCTTTTCAATAAATCTAAGTAGAACTTCTCAACCCTTTCCTTTTGCCTTTTTAATAAATCTATCGCGTTTAATCTTTCTTCGTCTAAATCAACTAATTCATCTATCATCATATTCCAATATGCATCCGATGGAATTTCATGATGTCTTTGAACTCTTGTTGACTGCAAGTATATTTCGACCGGTAAGATCGCATCATGGCCATACGTTAGTCGAAAAGGTGTAGCATTTGTAGCTTCCTTAGGAGAGGTTCGACAAACCCATTGAATTTGGTCCAAAGTTTTGTGCCAATTCTTTGGTTTTCTTCCCACGTGCTTCTTTATTAAACCAATTATAACCTTGTTTGCTGCTTCGACCTGACCGTTGGCTTGAGCGTAGTAAGGCGTTGATGTGAGAAGTTTGAAACCCATTTCCTTCTCGAATGCTTGCATATTTTTACCAGTGAAAACAGATCTTTGATCCGTTGTTATTGTCTCTGGGATGCCAAACCTATAAATGACGTGCTTTCGAATGAATTCGATCACTGCTTCTTGATCCACGTTTACTAAGGGCATGGCTTCGATCCATTTCATAAAATAATCGATCCCAACCAATAAACTTCTGGATTTTTGAAGAGGCCGGTTGAATTTCTCTAATCAAATCCAAATCCCAACCTCTAAAGGGCCAAGGCTTTATTATAGAATGTAATTCACTTGCAGGAACATGTGGTATCCCTGCGTGTACCTGGCACTCTTGGCATCCTTTCGCGAATTCGACGCAATCTTTTAACATAGTTGGCCAATACATTCCTTGTCGAAATAATAACCACTTCATCTTATGGCCTTCCTGATGCGTACCACATGCCCCGCTATGTACATTCGACAAAGCTATGTATGCCTCAGATTCGCCCAAACACTTAAGTAATATCCCTTCCGGAGTTTTCTTAAATAGTTCATTCCTCAAAATCACATAACTCAAAGCTAGATACCTGATTTTTTGTTCGACTGGTCCTGTTGGATTTTGCAGGTACTCTATTATAGGCTTTCTCCAATCTCCAGTCATTGAATCATCTATGTTAAAAATTTCGAAATTTTCTTCGTCAGCGTATCCTAGCTTTATTGTCTCCAGATCTGATGGGGATAACCTAGTTGACACGACTCTTCCTTTAACTTCAATGGCTTTCTGCAAATTTTCCTTCAACACTTTGTATCCAGAAGCTATCTGCGCTAAATCGTTTGCCTCCTGGTTTTCTATTCGAGGAATATGTCGAACTGTAACCATATCGAACTTCTTCAAAAGTCGATTAGCTATTACGAACTACATGATCAAATTTTCTTTAACATACTTGTACTCCTTGGTTATTTGCTTTACTACCAACTCAGAGTCTCCCATTATTTCGACTCTAGTTGCCCCCAATTCCAATAAAATTTCAAGTCCTGCTATTAAAGCTTCGTATTTGGCTTCGTTATTTGAACACAGTCCTTCGACTTTATACTTGAATTTTGTTGGAATTCTTTTTGGAGAAATAATCAAAACTCCTACACCATTTCCATTCTTATGACTAGAACCATCGAAATATAACTTCCAAGGCTCTATTTCGACATAGTCTACAGACTCTTCATTTATGGCATGGTCGACTATGAAATCAGCCACCACTTGTCCCTTGACAGCTTTTAATGGTAAGTATGTCGAGGAATATTCAGTTAATGCTAAAGCCCATTTTCCAATTCGACTATGCAAAATAGGTTTAGATAACATATGTTTTATTACGTCGAAATGGGAAGAAACATAAACATCAACTGGTTTTATATAGTGTTTTAACTTCATACATGAAAAGTATACACATAAACACAACTTTTCGATCACACTATATCTAGTTTCTGCATCATTTAAGACTCTACTGAGGTAATAAATGGCTCTTTCGACACCATTTTCATCCTCTTGGGCTAACATACTCCCTATTGTCTTATCTGACGCGGCTATGTACAACTTCATACTTCTACTTCTACAAGGTGACATCAAAATAGGGGGTTGCGTCAAGTACTCCTTGATTTTGTCGAAAGAATCTTGTTGCTCTTGCCCCCATGCAAAGCTTTCCTTTTTTAGTCGAAGTAAAGGAGAGAAGGCGTGCGTCTTCCCACTAAGGTTGGAGATGAACCTTCTGAGAAAATTAATCTTCCCAAGTAAAGACTGCAATTCCTTCTTCGTTGATGGCGATTTCGCCTCCATTATTGCTTTGGCCTTGTTTCGGTTTATTTCGATCCCTTTCTTGTGGACCACAAAGCCTGGGAAGTCTCCCGCCTGTACACTAAACGCACATTTGAGAGGATTCATTTTTAGACCATACTTCCTCATCCTTTCAAAGGACAGTCGAAGATGGTAAATGTGACTTTCCCCTGAAACAGACTTAATAACAATGTCATCAATATAAATCTGCATAAAAGTCTCAATGAAATCGTGAAAAATCGAATTCATTGCTCGCTGATAAGTGGCTCCAGTATTTTTCAAGCCAAAAGGCATTACCACCCATTCATAGGTGCCTAAGGCTCCGGGGCATCGAAACGCCATTTTTGGAACATCTTCTTCAGCAATAAAAATTTGGTTATAGCCAGAGTACCAATTAAGCATACTGAGGTACTCATGGCCTGCGGAAGAATCGACAAGCATTTCCGCCACTGGCATAGGATACTCATCCTTTGGGGTAGCTGAATTTAAGTCTCGAAAATCAATGCATACCCTTAACTTGCCAGTTTTCTTTATTCCTGGAACTATGTTAGCAATCCATTCGACATACCTGGTCGTACGGATGAATTTACATTTGAGAAGCCTTTCGACTTCCTCTTCGATCTTTGACAGGATCTCTGGAGCGAAACGCCTTGGGGTTTGCTTTACGGGCATCCTCCTAGGAATTATGGGCAGCTGCAATTCGACCAAACTCCTGTCCAGGCCAGGCATCTCGTCATAGTCCCACACAAAACAATCTTTAAACTCCTTCAGCAGCCGGACTATTTCAAATTTGAAATGGGGATCAACTTTTGCACTTATGTAGGTTGGCCTTTTTTCTGCCCCAATCCCAAGTCGATCTCTTCAAGCGAATCCTGAGACACCATCTTCATATCTGTTGAAAATGGATCCTTCTCGAAACCCAGAGGCTCATTATCGTAAATGGCATCAAGCCTTAGATTCTGCCATTCGCCCAATTCTCCATCGAGCAGATTTTTGTCTAAATCCTTGTGAGGATATTGTTGGTCGTCTTCGACCTGATTGGCTTTGACAACCATGTACTTCACTTCGGCCTCTAGAGCCGCTTTGAGTTTGTTCTCGGCTACATAAGCCGTGATCTTTTCGAGCGTTAGTGACCCACTCATTTTCACTGAACTCGCTACCCCAGCCAGTTGGTTGTATGTGTGCAGTGCCGAAGATGTAATTTGCCTCATCAACAACCTCCCCATCCCACTGGAACCCATGTGTGGGATGGAGGTATAGTGAACAGAAAGCATTATCCGTTGCCGTCATGTCGAATGTGGCTGGACTGCAAGGAGCAATGTGGGCCAAATTTCTGTTGAAACTTCGGCGATCAACGTGGTTTACATCAGCTAGAAAATAGCTCTGATCAGCCTCTATGTTCTCCACTATTCCATCAGTGCGCCAGATTGTTATCCTCTGATGCATTGACAAAGGAACGACACCTATGTCGTGTATCCATTCTCTCCCCAAAAGGAGATTGTAATTTACTTTTGAAGCTATCACCATGAACATCGTTGGCCTAGTAATTGTTCCGACTGTCAAATCTACCTGTATCACACCCATTGTTGTTCCTACTTTTCCCTCATAGTTCGACAAAACCATGTTGTGGGGCTTGGTGTTTGAATCGTCTTTGCCAATCTTTTTCAGCATGTAGTGCGACATCAGATTTATTGCCGCTCCTCCATCGACTAGGATTTTATTTACCCCCACATTTCCCACCTTTCCTTTTATGAATAGAGGTTTAAGGTGGCTTCGCATGGAGTCGTCTGGCCTTTCAAAAAATGTGTTCTGCTCTTCGATGCATCCGTTATTCATTATATAGTCGCACACTGGTCTGTGCCTTGTGGTTTCACTTTCCATGACTTCCTCTTCCTCCTCGACCTCCATCACCTGATCGTACTCCCTAGGGAGTACTGAGACCACGTTACACATGACATCGAAGGATGCCTCTAATTCTGATTTGAAGTCATCAGTCATTTCGTCATCTATATTTGCATCTTCTTTCGACGACACTTATTCAGGGACATTGCGTCGCTCATTGTCTATGGACTCATCTCTCTGACTCACAGTTTGGATGTTGCTGCTAGTTTCCGACTTGCTTTTTTTTTGCAGCCTCTCTCTCCGCCTTCTTTCATCTTTGAAACCTCCTCCATTGAGACTTCGACATTGGGTATTTACCCTTATAATTCTCTGAAAGGTAAGGAATTCTCCTGGGCTTCTCATTTTCTTTCTTCCCTGTCAAAGAGGAGCCCCTTTGCACCTCAAAGTTCTTCCATTTCTTCTGGCCCTGAGCCTGGCGAATTGGTTGAACCCACTTATCATCTGGGGCTTTGTTTGTGGATTTGAAGGTGTTTGGATACCTTCCTCCCAGCCTTTGCTTATTCTGATCTCCCCTTCTAGGGTCGAATCTCTCCTTTCTCGAAGATGGTACTTCCCTCCCAATTTCCTCTCCTTTTAGCCCTCTCAACTCCTTCCAAGTTTTCTGTTGCCTTCTTGTTGAAAACAGCGCTGCAACGAGGACATAACATTACCTCAGATCTTTTCTTCTGGCATCTTTGAATAAACTCTACCAAGTTCTCTTCTTCCTTTGGGTATGCCATATTCTGATACTCTTCTCGTCAACACTCCTCGTTGATTCGCAATGGGACTTTCTGGAATACTTCCACCATGTTCACATTGGCGGTTGGCTTAATCGCAATGTTCAATTTGTTCATTCTCATACTAAGGCCTTCGTCAACCTCATGTCTCTTCTTAGCCAGGTTGAAATCTTCATGATCGCCCTTTGTGTGAATCTTCACAGGCAAGCCTTTGACATTATGTTGGCAGCAAAAATGGACCGCTTTCTCCTTAGGGTTTTCCATTATCCGTCGAAGAATCCCTACAGCAACTGGTTTGCAGGAACCTCCAGCAGTCCCTTTGTTGGTTTGGGTGAAGCTATCAGTAGCTTCATCTTTGACTTTGTCGAAAACTTCCGCAATTTTCATATTAATGTTGTTAGGCCCTCAATGGCCTTGTTGTTAATGTCACTGAAGCCTTCAGTAGCTTCACTGTTGATGCAGTTTTCCATTACTCCTTCATTAAGGTGTTCAGAAACCTTGATCATCACTGAATGGTTCATGAAGGCGTTGGAGACCTATTTGACATCACTTTCATCAGTGAGGATCTCAGTGATCTCCACCATATTCACACTGTTGTCGAAGCCTTCAGTAGCCTCGATCATCTCAATGCTGTAGTCGAAACCTTCTTCAACCTCCACTATATTCACTGTGAATGGCTCAACATAATGGGCTTCCGCCACCTGCATTGGATTTGAATCAATTTTCATCTGCGACTTTGATTTGTCGCCGAATTTGAGTCTTCCGTCGCGAATTGCATTCTGCACCAAATACCTGAAATGGAAACATTGAGACATTTTATGACCTAATAAATTATGGTACTTACAAAAACCTCTCTTCTTTTATTGTTCTAGAGGAGGCGCTTTAGTACCAGGTGGCACTATCAGTTGGCCATCCTTGACTAATAAATTGAATATTTCGTCACACTTGGTAACGTCGAATGTATAAGTCCTTTTGGGGAACTTATCATTCTTTTCAGATTCGACTGGGTCCTTCCCGTTCAACGGGGCCAAAACTTTACAAGCATATGGCGGACCCTGTTTAAGATCTGCCAAATCAATTTCCTGTTCGTCGAAATTTGATGATTCACTTTCGTCCTCATCTTGACACATTCCGACATAAGCCACTCTCTCTTTTTTATTCTTATTTGCTCTAGCTTTTTCAGCCTTTAGCCGTTCGACCTGTCTAACTCTATCGGCCAATTGGGCCATGTCTCTCAAATATTGTGTGTCTAATTTCTTTCAGATTGAATAATCAAGGCCACCAACGGCTATTTCGACTAACTCATGTTTAGGCACTTATGTGAAACATCTTGCTTTAAGCAACCTAAACCTACTCAAGTAATCATCAATTGGCTCAGAGAATTTTCTCTTGACGCTAGCCAATTCCTTCAAACTTATCTTTGTTTGTCCTATATAATACTGTTCTTGGAACAATCTCTCCAACTGGGTCCATGTATGGACCGAACCTGCAAGCAAGGATGTGAACCAAGTAAAAGCATTTTTCGTCAGAGAACTCGGAAAATATTTTATCTTCAAGTTCTCATTGTGCGCAATTTTGCCTACTTCGATCAAGTAACGGGCCACATGTTCGACTGTCGATTCACTCGTGTCTCCTGAAAACTTAGTGAACTTGGGGACTTTCCATCTTGGGGGTAACTCTTCCTGTAATATATATTCAGATAATGGTGATGTGTAACTAGGTCTCTGTAGTCCTACATTTACTCCATTTTGAGCCATTATTCTTTCGACCCAGGCTGCTAAATTGTTTTCTGCTGGCATGTTATTACAACGTATTCGTTGCACAACATCATCAACATTTTGATCCCTATTTACTATCACCCTCATAGGTTCTTGATGAACAGACATTTCGACCCGAGGTGGTTCGACCATTGCTTCTTGGTCTCCAGGGTTTGCCGGAGGAACATTTATTTGTCTTTGGTTTATAGTAGGTTCCTCTTCGACGACTTTCCTTGGGTTCTGGGCTACCTGCTCTCTTTGAGTGGTTTGGGGAACACCAAAAAAATCGGCTATACGCGCCATTTGCGCTCCCAATTGTTGGTTCGTTCGAGTGGTATTTTGAATCAATGGGTTAAACACAGCCCATATTTGTTGAGTCAACATCTGAACCATGTCATGGTTACTCTCATCCATTTGTTGCCTAATCACTTGCGCAGAGTTGTTTGTGATACTTGGCATATAGGTTTGATACCCTGTTCCCAAAGGCTGAGCCATTCTCCCTATATGGTTTGCGCTAGATCCTGATCCTTGCAAAGGCAAAGTCACGTTAATCATAGGATCTGAATATATTGGTGACGTATTATGTAAACTTGCCATCACCATAGTTGGCATTCCATATGGTTGATCTCGGTTTGATAGAGGCATCGTAAAACCGGACAAAAAAGGCCTGTAAGTGCTTCCTGGAGGAGGGGGTGTCATTTGTTGCATTTGAGACCCTATAGTAGAAAAACTTGGAGCACTTTGGAGAATCGGATGTGCAGGCGTTGAACTCGTTGTTGATGGCATAGTCTCTGACACGGATATTGAGGCCGTATTGCCCCCAGTCGAAGGATTAGGGGGTGGTACTTCGTTATTCGCAGGATTCTGGTTGTTAGGGGGATTTGGATTCGCCATTCTGCATACTCGTCTCCTTCTGGGTCTCTCTTCATTATTTTCGGCAATCTTACCGCTCCTTAAATTCATATAACAAAACGAAGACGACTACAAAGGAAACGAAAATTTAAAAATAAAGGTCTAAAAAAAATCGTCAAAACGCACAAGGGTCCCACTAGGCGTTCCAATTTATTAGCCTTGAAATTCAGTAAACAGCCTCTCGTCTTCTAATTTGTGAAATTATCTTACTAACAGGATCGACCACACAAATCCTAGGACACAAATGCATTTAGAAATGTTGACAATTTGAGTAAAACTCTAACCTTTTCATTATTGTTTTCACAATTTGTAATTTTCGACTAACTAAGGTAAATGGAACTTGGAATTGGTAAATGACTGGTGAAAATGAAAGTAAAGTGACAAGAATAAAATTTGCAGAATTTTAAAGAGTATTGTAAACAAACTGAAATTTCATAAAGAACTGCAAGCAATAAACTGGTGTTTTTCTCAAACGTACATTTTTTCCATAATGACTCGTTTCTCTCACACGGTTACTTTGAGTAATTTGAATAACTTGTACAATTTTGAAATGCACACACAAATCTAACACTAAGACTCCCTATTTATATACAATCGAAATAACTACCAATAATAGTTATTTCTCCTAATGATGACAAATAGCAATCTGCATGCATTCGTCAACTAGATGCACTCCACGCGTCCTATTTCAAAAATGAAACTCCCTCCTAAATTTGAATTTCAAACATCTGTCGAACAAGGCCTATCACCCCTCTGTCGAAATATTTCTAATACTTAGAATAATCTGCCAATGCTTTCCTTTAAGTAACATTTGCCTTCGACTCGCTTTCTCCCATCAGAAGCATATTCCTGTCGAAATATCCTGGCAGATTTCCAAATTTGTTCTAAACAATTATCTAGGTGTCGAAATTAGCAACCTACAAATACCTCAAGTCCTCTTCCTCCCTTTCCATCACATAACTCTCTGGGAAAGCAAAAAAAGTAAAATTCCAAACCCACTCATTCCCATTCCACGACCCTAGGCTTGTGACAGAACTTAGAGTTCCATCAGCAAAAAGGAATAGATTGGGAAAGATATCTTTGAAGGGGGATGTCAGAAGCTCAGTTAGAATACCAGAACAAAGTTTCAGCACCATTACCTAAAGATATACAGACATTAGAAGTAAAGATGTCTCTATCCAAAACTTTGTCGTAACTAATACTTCTCAAGTCGCGCCACCAGATGGATTCAAACCTGCTTGCAGAATCAGCAACAGGGCTATAAGTCTTCAAGGCCAAGTTTTCGTATTTGAACTTCAACAGATTCTTCCAAATACACTCCTCTGAGTTAACCATCCTCCATTTCCACTTCATCGTTAAAGCCCTATTAAAATCAGTCAAATCCCTAACTCCTAAACCACCATCCCCAATATGACGGCAAACCGTTAACCAATCAATCCAGTGAGTTTTTCTCTTAACCTCAATCCCACCCCACAAGAACCTACTTTGAATACCTTGAAGCGTCTTCAAAACTCCTGCAGGAACTTTGTAAAAAGAAAAAGCGTAAAGGGGCAAAGAGCTAATAACAGACTTTATTAAAATAAGTCTACACCCAATAGACAGTTGCCTCCCCTTCCAGTTAGCTAGCCTCGACCTGACTTTCTCCAGCAACTCCTTCCACAAATAAGACCTTCTAGGACTTACCCCAATGCAAACACCAAGGAAGACGAATGGAAGCTCCATAAGATCGCAGTTAAGGAACGACGCAGCAGAACTCAGAAAAGCATTGCTTACATTGATACCACCAGCTTGCTTTTGCCAAAATTCACCCTCAGCCCAGAAATCATCTCAAATCCTCTGAGGATAGCTTTTATACTCCATAAATTACCCCAGACCGCATCGCCAAAGAACAATGTATCATCAGCAAAATAAGTTACTTTATAGCTTCCTTCTTCACCTGCTATAAAACCTTCATACAAACCGAGGTTCTCAGCTTTATGCACTAGGGTAGTTAGCACCTCCATGACAAGCAAGAAAAGGAAAAGGGATAGAGGATCCCCGTGCCTCAAGCCCTTATGAACCTTAAACTCTCTCGTCGCACTACCATTGACCAAAACCGACATTGAACCATCACACACCAGTGACCCCATCCACGCTAACCACTTGTCCCCAAAGTTTATTTTCACCAGGAGATCCAAAAGAAACTTCCACGACACACAATCGTAAGCTCTTACAAAGTCTAATTTAAATAGCAAACAACTCTTCCTTCTTCTTTTAGCAAGGTCTATTACCTGGCTAGCAAGCGAAACACCATCAAAGATACATCTACCTGGAAAGAATGGAGATTGTTCAGCAGACACCAAAGACCCAATGACTTTCCTCAATCTACTTGCTAAGATTTTCGTTAAAATCTTCTGATAACACGACACAAGGCAGATAGGTCTGTAGTTCGAAAGGTGCTGGGGATTCCTAGTCTTTGCCACTAAAGACAGGAAAGATGCCTTAGCAGTTTTAGTGAGAGACGGGTTTCTATGGAAGTCCTTCATGAAGCGAAAAACGTCCCCTTTTACAATGTCCCATTAGCCTTGAAAAAAAGCAAAGGTATACCCGTCTGGTCCCGGGCTCTTATCACCTCCACAATTTCAAATAGCTTCCTTGACTTCTTCTTCCAGAAACTCCCGTTGTAACCACACTTTATCCTCCTCCGTTAATCTTCTCATCACCAGATCGTTCATAGCAAAGCGGTTGAAGTTCTCTACTCTAAAATTCTCTTCAAAGAATTTACTCACCTCTCTTTTGACCCCCTCAACGTCCTCTACAACACCCCTCAACGTCTCTTTTGACCATTACACCATTCATCATCATGCAACTTACAACAACACTTAATTCATCATCAAGTGAAATGCTATAATTTTCAAAGAAGATATCTGTCATGCAAGAGATATTGAATTCAACATTAAATTTCTCTCTCAAATTTGACTTGGTCTTCTCAAAAAATCATATAATTTTAACTTTCTTGAATGGTGTAAGGCGCCATTGAATTTCCTCTTGTAATCTTTTGTAGTTCTTTATTGCCTTGTGGTTTGGCTCACTCTAATACTCACATATACATTTTGATTATAAAAAAAACCTTAATTTGTAAACACAATACCATTATATTTTCTACACACTATCTTCCAAGATATTTTGATATCTAATTGGTCATAGTTGGTTGCAGTGAAGCACTACAAGTTCATTTTTTTTCCATATTTTTCATTAATTTGGCCGACCTCACTCCGACATATTCTTTGAAGATACCAAGGTAAGGTTTAGGATTGTCTTGTTATGCATACTTAATTTCGTCCACCACACATGTGTTACATTTTTTTTATAAGCAACAAAATATATTCAACGGTGCACTAGGAGTGCCTCAATCCTTGTACAAAAAATTGGCCAATTTCCAATAAAAATTAGGAAATCACCACCTATCTACCTAAAAAATGCATTGGATTTTTAAACAAATCATAAAACGTACACTTTCTCTTAGCATGACCCCATACATCCAACCATACCCAAGAGGTGTGAGTAATCCTAAAAAAGCATCCATAACATCCGGAATATAATCATTAAACAAAATTTGATTTCGACTCCACCATATAGTCCAACATGTCGAAATCCAAATAAAGCATGCAGCATCTACGTCGCACTGTGTATTCAACAAAAGAAACCAAGCCAACAATGATTCGTTAATGGAGATTGGGGTGTGCCAATCCAACCCCACCCACACAACCACTCTTTCCCAAACACGTGAAATGAACTGGCAACGACAGAAAAGATGAGTAATATCCTCCACTACTCTAAAACAGAACACGCGGGCCGTCTCATGAATATTAGAGATTACGCCCCTGGCGGCCAACAATTGTCGCGTTGGTAATTTGTGAAGAATCAACCTCCAAATCAATACTTTAGCTTTTAACGGAACCATGTGTTACATATTTGCAACTTCTAATATTTATGATTTTTTTCTGACCAATGTTAATTTTATTTGAAAACTAACTAGGCCACACTATCTTACACCTTTGGTTTCAACTGGCATTAAAGACGTGGAAACGTTTTATTATAAACAGATTTTGGATCACTTCATCTTTAATCCAGAAAGCTATAGTATATTTGATCAACGATACACGATCAATTTCAAGTATGGGAGAGGTGTGAAATCTAATGCTCCGATATTGTGTTTTTTTTTTACGTATTTCAGAATTTTGGATGATTTATCGGAGAGTATTGTTGTCGTTTATACCATCAATTGTATGCCTTTCTCTTTATTTATTTTTATTTTAATGGAACTTAAGAGACTACTTATTATTATGTTATATAATTTAAAAGTAAACTGAAAAGAATAATATTTTAGAAATTAACTTGATGATTTATTTTATACATATTGATTTTTATTAGGATCTCATTGCCTTGATCTTGAATCTTCACTAGAAAGTGATCCAAAATGGCTGATAGAGCAACGAAAAAAGGAGGTTAAAATTATTCAGGGATGGATTGACCAGTATTACTCTGATTATGGTTTGCATTCGGAATCAAAAAGTTTAAGAAATAATATAATGTTTCGCCTTTTTTTTTAATAAGTAGATGGTAATATTAACATTAATAGGGGTATAAGGGATACTCGACCCGATTTACAACCAAAAACATAAGGTTTGAATCAAATCTTACAAAAAATCGAAGGGATACAAATGCCACTGATAAAAATTACAAGACATAGTACCCTTACTTAAAGTAAGAATCCACCACCAAGACAAAAATTTGATCCTAGTTACAATTTCTTCTGGATCACAAAAACCGTCGTTAAAAACAATTTGATTCCTTGCCCACCAGATTCCCCCACAAACTAACAACCAAAAACTTGTAGCTATCTTGAAGGAACACTTACCCTTCAAAGCCATCAGCCAGGAAAAGAGATGTCTAGAGATATATGATTCATGAACACAATTAATCTCCAACCAAGTAGAAATTCTTTGCCATATAACTTGCGTTTTCAGACAGGAAAGAAACAGATGCAGACCATCCTCTAAATGATTAAAACATAAAGTACATATCGTATCATGAGGATTTGAAATCACATTACGTCGAAGCAAATTACTCCTCGTCGGAAGTCTATTTAACAGCATTCTCCAACCAAATATTTGCACCTTGAATGGAACCAGGCTGTCCCACAAATATTCCAATAATACCTTGGTGTCGGGGTCGGTAAAGTTCACCCGCTGCCCACTAACCAATACTTCATAGTAAGATTTAACAGTGTAACTATTAAACTTACTTTTAAACCAGATGAAACTGTCTTCAATGTTCGGTTGAATAACAACATCTTACAATAGCAGTTTGAAATTAATGAATTCATCCATATCTTCTATCGGTACACTGTCAGGGAGCAAATTCCAAATCCATAAATTGTTCTCCCACTTTCCCATCTAATAGATGTAACAATCGTGATTCTCCGCAGCAAGGAAAAGTTCAGGAAACATCTCTTCCAAAGGCCAATTTCCCATCCATCTCGCCTTCCAGAACATAATAGACTTGCCGTTTCCCAATCTGCAAGAAATAAAATTACAGAACAGGGCAGAACCAGAAATATTTTTATTACTCATCAAATCTCTCCACCATTGCGAATCAGTCTGTTTTCTAACTCGGTTATCTTTAGAAGTAAAAAATTTGAATTGCTCCCCGTATCTCTCTCTCATGATCGGGCTCCAAATGGCCGCAGACTCATTTAAAAGTCTCCACTTCCACTTAGACATAAGGGCTTCATTAAAGCAACCAAGGCTTCTCACACCCAAGCCTCCATCAGCTTTACTTTTACAAGTATCGGCCCAACCTATCCAAGTGATTCTCATCTTATCATCAAACCCTTGCCATAAAAAATTTCTTTGGATTGATGTTAAAGTTTTTAAGATTTTCTTGGGTGCCTTGAAGAATGAAAAACAATGAATAGGTAGATTAGACATGATAGAATTTATCAAAGAAACTCTTCCCCCTATTGAAAGCAATCTACCCTTCCATCTTGCCAGCCGTCGATTGAAACAATTGACGATTGGATCCCAATATGAAATTCTCCTGTGATTGTCATCGATTCTTAGGCCCAAAAACAAGAACGGGATCTTACCAATCCTGCAGGCCAAGAATTGTTCTACCGCATTAAGGAAATTATTCTCCATATTAATTCCAAACAGACTTGTCTTTCCTGTGTTAACTGTTAGCCCTGACACGAGTTCGAAACCTTTAAGAATTGCCTTGAAGGCCCACAAGTTAGACCATGATCCATTACATAGTATAAATGTATCATCGGAAAACTGCAGCAAATCGTAACTAGATTTGGTGTTTATCTAGAATCCCTGCAGCATACCCAGGTTGGAAGCTCTCTTGACTAGGGTAGCAAATCCTTCAACAGCTATGGCGAATAAGAAAGGGGATAGCGAATTGCCCTGCCGTAATCCACGATGCACCTCAAAATCAGAAGTAGGGCTGCCATTTACCAATACAAACATAAAACTCTTAAAAACTCCCCCATTCAACCAGCTAATCCATCGCTGACCAAAGCCCATCGAAACTAGAATGTGTCTCAAATAAGACTAGTCGACGCAGTCGTATGCCTTGGAAAAATCTACCTTCAGAAAATCACAGCTTTGTTTTCTCCTTTTAGCAAGGTCAATAATTTTGTTCAGAACTAATACACCATCCAAAATCTGCCAACCAGGTATGAAGGCTGACTGAGATTTCGATATCAGTTTACTGATAAGCTTCCTGATCCTATCTGCCATCAATTTGGATATCACTTTGTAAACACTACCAATTAAACATATGGGGCGGTAATCTTCCAAATTCTGAGGATTGTCGACTTTTGGAATCAAAGTGAGAAAAGAGGAACTCATTTCCTTTGGAAGTTTAGCAGTTCTGAAAAATTCTTGTAAACACTTGATGAAATCAAATTGAATCACCTCCCAACATCTTTGAATAAAACCCATACTGAAACCGTCAGGGCCTGGACTACGATCCGGTGAGCAGCTCCTGATTGCATACAGGATTTCCTCCTCCTCAAAGTCTCTCTCCAGAATCAAACTATCCTCGCTTGATAATCTCAACAAACCATCAAAATTGAGGTATGGACGAGAAACTTTGGTTTTGCTGAACATACCTTTGAAATACTCTTTAACCTTCGATTTAATACGACTGACATCCTCTATAACCTCCTCCCCTTGTCTGACTGAAGTGATATTATTCCTCCTGGATCTGTATTTAAGTGAGTTATGAAAATTTTTTGAGTTCAGGTCTCCCTTTTGAATCCAATTAACTCTGGATTTTTGATGTAGAAAACTCTCCTTAAGCTTCAAGGACTTCCATAATTCTTTATGCGCTATACTCTTTCATTGAGAGATTCAACTGATACAATTCCTCTAGAATTAGCCAAACCATCCTCCACTCTATCAATGATCTCTTTATGGTTCTCAACTTGCAGATCAATCCATCCAAAGACGTGGATGTTCCACCACTGAAGCCTTGCCCGTAAGAGTTGAAATTTCTTAGTTAAGATTTGAGATGCACTCCCCTCAACCTTAAAAGATTCTCATTCCTTCTTTACAACGTCCAAGAAGTTTGGGTGATCGAACCATGAATCAAATACCTTAAAAGTCTTAGGCCCCCAATTTGTATTCCTCCCTTTTAACCAAACGGGACGATGATCAGAAATATCCCGCTGACCCACGAATTGATACACAATGTTCCAGGTATTAGCAATGTCCCCAGAAATGATAAATCTATCAATTCTGCTCATATTGGATCCATCGTGATTGCAGTATGAAAATTTGTTGCCCGACACGGGAAGATCTTCAAGTTCCATAACGTCTATAAAATCTTTGAATTCCCTCATTTCTGCCTTATTCTCCCTACCTCTGCCAATTCTTTCCACAGTCTCCTTAATGGCGTTAAAATCACCACCGATCACCCAGCTAGCCCAATGATTTTTAGCTTTTAATTCTATTAACTCAGCCCAAAGTCTTCTTTTTTCTGGTATACTGCAACCCGAGTAAATATTGACAAGACACACAACTTTATTTTTCCACAATGTATTAATACACAAGAACCCTGTCCCTCTATGACTTTAGATTGGTTCGATAAAATTCTTTCTCCACAAGATTAACAACCCTCCTGATAAGGCTTCTGAACTACTTGCAGACATTTCAACTTCATTACTCCCCCATAAACTGAACACAATATCATCTGTCATTCTTTAGCATTTGGTTTCTTGAAGATAACAAATGTCTGCCCCATCCTTCATAATAATACTTATGATTTTTCTTTTTTTTAAGCTATCTCCACACCCTCGTACATTAAAAATAACAAATAACGCAATTCATTTACCAATATTAGGTGACACCTTCTTTTCATCAAATAACAATCTCTCCCTATCCTCCATACTCCTAATTCTTCCCACAAATTGGTCGTCCCCGTGTTTTCATGGGCTGTCATATGGCCACGTTTGTGTTTTCTTTGATACTTTTAGGAGTTTTGTTCCTTAGGTTTCTTAGCTGTATTGTTTTCTGGTTGTGATGTTTTTTCTCTTTAATATTTGTATGATTTAGAGTATTCAAATCCACTCTTCTTTTATCTGGAGTTTGATATTATTTAATTAATTTGTATTACACTTTTTTATCATAATTATTTAATATTTATTTAATTGATCTGTTTCACTCTTCTTTTATACATTTATGAAGTTTTAATAAACTGAATATTGCAACTAATTATAATTGTCATGCAATGTACGATTTTTTTTTATAACCATGCTATACATAATTTATAAAATACTGAAATCAGAAATCACAATGGCACAAATACAAAATAACAAACAAAATTAAACTCGAATTAAAATGAAATGGCAGTCCTAATCCTTAAGAAAATTGATCAATTGAAAATTATTCAGTCATTATTCCGTAAATGCAATGAACCAAAATCAAAATTAGAAATCCATGAGCGAAAGGCATTATTTAGTCATTTTAAGTCTTAATATCAATGGGCGTAAAAATGTCTTTCATTTTACACACATTCTATCTTGCTCCCCTGCAATAACTTAATTGGTGTTTTTTTTATAAGCAACTTCATTAAAAGGAGATTAAGAAAATCTCAAACCAATGAGCTACAACCAACGAACGATCAAGACGATTACATAAAATCTAACGGAATTTTATACCAATCGTATAAACTACACTTCTTACTATCTTGTCTACCTAAAATCAACCAATTCCACGAGGTGACTTTAATCTCGTTGACTAAGTCATTAACATTAAACACCGTATCATTGAACAAGATATTATTTCTAAACCTCCAAATATTCCAGCAAGTTATAAACCATAATGAGTTAATCTTTCCCGCTGCACTTCGACCTCTAAGTCTCGAATTTCAAGCCTTCGTATAAAGGGAGCAACTAGATTCCGAAATTCTGTGTATGTCCACCCACTCACAAATATTTCTCCAAACCAAGGCGGATTTATAACAAGAGAAGAAGAGATGAAACCAATCCTCTAAATGACGGAAACAAAACATACATACCTTGTCATGCTCGTTAACAATTATCCGTCTAATAGCCAAGTTAGATCTCGTTGGCAGCTTGTCAAGGGCCAATCTCCACCCGAAAATTTGAACTTTCGCCGGTAAAACCGTCTTCCACAGTAGCATCGGGAGGTCATCATTAACGATCTCAACCTCATTAGCGTAAAAGGAATAATTCAAGTAGGAATAGAGAGAGTTAACCGTAAATGACAATGAATCATGGAGGGTCCAATGTCAAACATCAGGCACATCCTTTTTGAGGCTGACCTCTTCCAACAGGTGACGACAGTTGTTCCACTCGAAATCAGTGCAAGTATCAGCTAAATCCAAAGAATCACTCACCCTCCATCTCAAATGATCGCCATCCCACTCCCCCATCTCTCTAACAGAACAGCCCTGATTTCTGCAGGCCTGGAACAGGTTAGGAAATCTAGTTTTCAGCGCCTCACTACCAATCCAAACACCCTGCCAAAAAGTCACGCTAGCACCATCACCAACCGAGCATTCCAAAAACTCGCTGAAGCAATTAGAGGAATCAGGAACAGGGATGGAAAGTAAATCCTTCAACCACAACGAATCATTATTCGAACTGCCAGCAGCGAATACCGATTGCGTTTTGATGCTCAATATACCGTATTTGTTAACTAGTGTCTGCCTCCATATTTCATTTCCTCCACGGTAGAATTTCCAAATCCATTTTGCAAGCAGGGCACAATTGAACCGACCGACATACTTAATTCCAAGGCCACCTAAATCCTTCGGTTTACAGACAGAATTCCAGGAAACCCAATTCACAAACCTTTTATCAGAAGCACCAGTCCAAAGGAAACGGCATTGAATCGTGATAATTTCCTTCACTACCTTCTTAGGAGCCTTAAAGAAAGACAGATGATGAGTAGGCATATTGACAAGAACCGAGTTTATTAATGAAACTCTTCCCCCGATAGACAAGTTCCTACCATTCCAGCTTGACAACCTCTTTCTCATACAAGTGATAACAGGGTTCCAGAACGAATAACGACGTTGATTACCTCCAACAGAAAGGCCCAGGAATTTGAAAGGAAAACTACCAGATTTGCAATGCAGAAATTGTTTTGCAGTTGAAAGAAGATCCGGCTCAACTCCAATGTCATAAATACAACTCTTAGAGTAATTTATTTTAAGACCGAAAGTCACTTCGAACGCCCTCAGAATTGCCTTGAAAGCCCATATGTTTAGCACCGAATCGTCCCCAATAAGCAGAGTATCATCTGCAAACTGGAGCATATTAGACGTAGGGCAATCCTGAACTTTGAAAACAGACAACATATTGTGGGCAGAAGCAGCTCTAACCTAGCTGGCCAGACCCTCAGCAACTATGGCAAACAAATAAGGAGCTAACGGATCACCTTGTTTCAATCCCCTTCCTGCCTTAAAATCCTTCGACGGGCAACCGTTAATAAGAATCGACATATAACTCTTGAACACCGAGCCTCTAACCCACTTCAACCAATTACAGCTGAAACCCATCTTAACAAGCATACCATCAAGGTACGACCAATCGACATAGTCGTAGGCCCTAGCAAAGTTGACTTTAAAGAAAAGACAATCCTTCTTGAATCTTTTAGCGTAATCTGCTATGTTATTAGCCAAGAAAACACCATCGAATAGCTGACGAATAGGGATGAAAGCGATTTGAGAGGGAGAAATAACTTTATGAATAATCTTACCTAATCTACAAGCCATCATCTTGGAAATAGTCTTGAGAACACAACTCACCAGGCTGATAGGCCTGAAGTCTTCAAAGCTTTGGGGGTTATCAATCTTCGGGACCAGCGAAATAAAGGAGGACATAAACATCTTAGGTAAGTAACCAGTCCTGAAGAACTCCAAAATACAATTAGAGAAGTCCACTCCAATAATATCCCAGCAAGACTTAATGAACAAGAAATTGAAGCCGTCAACCCCTGGACATTTGTTACCATCACAGCTAAAAACCGCAAATTTCACGTCTTCAACAGAAAAATCAGCCTCTAATAATGTTCTGTCATGCTCTTCAAGACAAGGAACACTAAAATAGTTGTTCCTGCTGATAGCCAGAACCTGTTCCTGATACCTGGACTCAAAGAAATTCAAAGCTTCGTTCTTAATCGTCTCTGGGTCCTCTACAAGGGCGCCTCTAACTCTAACAGCAGAGAGAAAATTAGAACGATTCCTCGATTTAAGAGATTTATGAAAAAAGTTGGTGTTGAGGTCTCCTTCTCGCAGCCATTTCACACGGGACTTCTGAGCCAACATGCGTGCTCTCCTTTAACCTCAAATTTATCCACATTTCCTCCATAATTTTAAGCCTTTCTTTAATAGCCTCTTCTTTGTGCCCACCTCTGTCCATCTCTGAACTTTGCTCCAGATGGTTTAAATTTAAGACTCGATCCTCTATGTTTAACTCCACCCAACCAAACACCTTAGAATTCCAACTTCTCAAGTCTACTTTAAGGGCTTGGAGCTTTTTGAGAAGAATGTTGCAATAAGAACCTGAGAAGGAATAGGACTCCCACTTATTCTTCACAAAAGGGAGAAAATCCTGACGAGATTGCCAACAATTAAAGGTCCTAAATGGCTTAGGACCCCAATTAATGGATTTGGAATTCAACCACAGTGGTCGATGGTCCTACACGTCTCTGTCGCCCACCACTTGATTCTTCAAGGATAAAGTTGAAATAGGAAGGTCATCCACCAAGAATCTATCCAACCTACTTCTACTTTGACCATTAGAGTTGAACCATGTGAATAGATTCCCAACAACCGGAAGATCAATCAAATTCATCTCCTCTATGAATACACCAAACTCCCTCATACCACTGCTATTAGTAACCCTGATACCTTTCCTTTCTTCCCCATTTTTAACTGCGTTAAAATTCCCCCCCCCCCCCCCCCCCCCCACAATCCACCCTCCTCTAGGAAGCCTTCTCTTCACATCTAATAACTCCTTCCACATTCTCTTTTTATCCGGAAGACCGCAAGGAGAATAAATATTGATCACAGTCAACAACTGGTTTTTCCACAAGAATTGAGTACCAAGAAAACCATATCCACGGAAACTTGTGCAAGCTGACAAAACTTTACCATTCCACATAGTAAGGATTCCACCAGATCTGCCCGAAGAATTCAAGACCGACCATTCCACATCCTGACTATTCCATAAACTATAAACCAATTTGGAATCCATCTCAGGGATTTTAGTTTCCTGAATCAGACAAATATCTACATGCCCTCTTGAAAGGGTTTGGGAAACTCTCCTTCTCTTAATAGTACTATAGTATCCACGTACGTTACAGGAGACGATATTCATGGACCACCAGTAGCTACAATCTTCTTACCAACCTTTGCATCCTTATCATCATTATCCAACTTCCTCAATAAACCATCCAAATCAGCCTCGTCAACCTCACCTGAAATTCCCAGTTTCATCAAAGATTTACGCAATTTGGATTGTACTTCTTCCAAGGCTTTACGAGATCTCGTATTGCTTCTAACTAAGTCAATATCAGTAATTGACTTGCAGCACAGGAGAGATGCACTTGACTCATTAGAATTTCCTCTAACCGAACTTCTTTTAGGAGATACCTTATCTTTAATCCCTTTAGGAGATACTTCATAATCCCTCGCAGCAGAGTGAAGTAGGATAGAGAAATAAGAAGGTGTGTAAGGGATCTTAATGCAATTATAAACCTCATGGAGAGGTTTCTTCTTTCTAACTTTACCCTAATTTGAAGGCCCTACAAAGCCATCCGGAGGCCCAGAGATTGGGGTAGGAAGGCCCAAGTCCACAATGAGTTCACCCTTGCGAAGGTCATTATGGTTACCAACGTTGACCTGATCAGGTTCAAAACCAACTGAACAAGCAACTGAATTCGCTTCAATAGGAAAATCGTCCTTTCCATTCATGTTACTTCGTGAAAAGGGATCTCCACTACTAGCCTCAATACAACCTTTACTAGCCTCAGTCTGGTCCTTACCAATGCTATCCTCGGACCCACCAACTGGAACACTGTTCTCAAGACTTTCACCAACTAATGACAAGTTATCTGAATTCGGGAAATATCCTTCAGACACCTGTTCCTTTTGAGGATAGTCTCTCTCCTCAGGCACAGTCTTCGATAAACTAGATCCCTCACACTCGACCTCTTCAAATGAGTCCCACGCGCCTTCCACATCTGAAGGAAATGAGGATTCAACCTCATCAGAATCAATCAACTCATCATCTTCCTCCCCTAAAGGAACGGTTCTACCACAAATGAATTCTTCAGTCATAGAAATAGTGAAAACAATATTGTTAACTTCAACCCTACACTTCTTTTTCAGGATAACTTCCATCTTCGTTTTGATCAGCAACCTAGCGGCATCAAGTCTTGACTTATTCCTGGTGTTCTCGTCGCACTGAATGAAGGAACCCAAGCAAGAAGAAATCAGAAGGAAGTTGGATTCACTCCAGGCATAACCTGGTAAACCGAAACAATTAACCCAAACAAATCTATCTATATCGACCAACTCCGGAGACTACTGACGGACTTCCCTAAACCAAACATCCAACCATTCCTGGGATTGTTTCACGAAGTCTTCAATATTTCCACCTGAAGTATCTTCCAACAGACACATAGACGCACCAAGGGGTGTAGCCTTAATGTTAAAGAAACCCTCTTCATTAATATTTCTCTGAATATTGAAAGTATTTCCGTCCTCTAAAGGGACACAGTCACCACCCTCCTTGTCCATCCCGTTAGTCTTGGATTCTACTCTACCTACCACGTTAGCAAATGATCTCTCCAGATATTTAAAATTCTCGAATCTTCTAGCATGTTGACGAATAAAGGCCTTATTCTTAGGTATTTCCTTACTTAAGGCAGGTTGAATGTCATCCTTGTTAAATCTGGGAATATTGACGAAGAACTTCTTGCCTTCTAGAGTAATGTTATCAAGGTTGCAAGCCAGAATACGAGAGTCGTGGACTTTCCGAAACTTTGTAAACCCAAATTTTCTACCACGCTTGTCTCTTTTAGCAGAGATGAAGACTTCAGAGATCACTCCATGCACTTTAAACACCTCGAATAAATCATTGGCATTCATCTTATCTAGAAATTCAGTGACAAAAAAAGAAGTCGTAGGTTCCCCATTTAAAGCACCTTCGCCGTGGTTTTCCTTCCAAACGGAAAACCCTTCATTGGAGCCCCTTCTTGACTTCCTGGAAATCCTTTCCGATTCCATTTCAGACACCTGCAACTAGAAAACGAACCAGTTCCGACTTCGACAAAGGAAGCACCCAATCCCAACCCATAAAGAAGGAAAAAGTCTTACCAAGGCCCCTAAACTCGAAAGCTTGGAATTTAAGTCGAAGATAACTCAAGAGCTTCCCTGGATCGAAACTGAAAAAGCCCCTACAGAAATCGGAGAAATCAGCAACAACTTGGAAGAGCCTAGAAAACAAACGAGATGGGAGAGGAAGTTAAACGGTCAAGAAAGAAGAAACTGATCGAGAGAGATTAGAGGCTTATAGTTATTAGTGAAGATGCTATTTAAAAGCATTTCATTTTTACATTGCATAATCGATTATGTGATGTGAATAATCGATTTTAAGCTTTAAAAAGTTAATGGATTTTTTTCATTTTTTCACCCCATTTTGTACTATAAAAGGAAGGTGCCTCCAACTTTCATTCACACTAGATTTCAATTTTCAATCATCATTTTCTCATTCTAAGTTCTTTCCCTCTAATATTTTCTTTCACTAAAAATTGTATTTCTTTGTGAGTGAAATAGATTTGTGAGATTTTAGTTGTACTGGTATTCATCTATTTTATAAAGATTGTATTTCTCTTGTTTGGTTGTTGATGTTATCCTTGTAAAACCTTTGTTTGCTTTTCAATATCAGTCATCCAAAATCTCGTTCATTGTTCATGAGGGACCAACTTGTTAAAATTTCTCAGTCGATTGCAAGAAGGTTCTTGGACTTAACCTAGTGAAAGCTCAAAGATATTATTTTAGTGGATGTCTTTAAAAAAATTATTAAAGAGAGAAGTATGCCAAGAGATCAGACAAACTTATATAAATTCAGGTGTTCTCTCTCTCTCTCTCTCTCTCTCTCTCTCTATATATATATATATATATCCCCTCCCTTTAAGTTATTTACTTTCATTTACATTATCGTCCTTCCATTTTCCGCTGCTTTTATTTATGCATTTTAACTATAATAACACAATCTCTCTTTTAAGTAATAAAATTTAACTTAATCACATATTTTGAATACCACAATTAAACCCCAACCATTTTTTGTGTTTTGACTCACTAATTCAATATGTTGTACTTTGTTGTTGTTCTATGAAATAATTGTCATCATTTTGCATAGTTATTGAAATTATGGTATCAGACGTGTGATGTTAAGGTGTGATGTCACAACAACACACTCTGCACAATGGACAACAATAACAGTAAAATAACACCAAGAATTGTTGACCCAGTTCGGTTACAACCAACCTACTCTGGGGGCTACCAAGCCAGGGATGGAATTCACTACTTGTAGATATAATTTACAGACTCAACGACCCGTTGAGAATCTCCTAAACTTATACTCTACTAATGACTTCCTACCTAAGAAACCACTTAGGTATGAGAACACCACTCAATCCCTTACAAACACTCAAAGAAACCACTTTGAGTACCCTTGATCTTACTTCACAGCTTCGATCAATCAACCACTCTCTATTGCTTCACAGCTTCTAGAGAGGACAGAAACTCAACACCTATTCAAACCCTAGAATAGTGTAAATACAAGCACTTTAAACAAACTCTAGACACTAAGCCTTCTGCTCTTGATCTTCTGAATGTTTTCTGTCGCTTTTTCCCTTTGGTCTTGTGCGCTTTATATAGCTCCTGAATTGGGCTTGGACTTGTCACAATATTTGATCAGATTTGTTAATTAAAACTGAATCTTCAAAACAGATTTTATCCCCAAAATATTTTTAAATCTTCAACCTTTTAATTCTCCAACAGACCTGCAATCAAATCTCCTATGTAACAGAAAATATCTATCCCAAGATATTCTCATCCAATGAGTCAACCACTCTCCACAATTCCAGCTAATACGCGTGCCCTAATAACATATCCTGCTGTTATTAATTCTGCAGGTCTGATGTTACAACATCACCTGTGTGACATCAGACATCCAACTTCAGCACTTAACAACTTAACACAGCCCAATGTTAAGACTTCAATGTTACAACATCAGCACCTTGACATCAACATTGAATAACCTTTGTTTTACCAAAATTCCATCCAATCTAGGAACTAACAATCTCCCCCTTTGGCTAATTTTGGCTAAAACAACCTCTGCAATAAACTTCTGCACTCTGCACCTTCAGAGATTTCAGCAGCGGAATAATCTTCAGAAATTTGAAACTCATTAGCAGCAGTTTGACACTTTGCATAGTCTTCATCACTTGATCTGCTGCAGCACCATCTTCATTATTGACAACAGCCAATTGGTGCTCCTCCTTGAAAACATGAACCAGCATCACAGCTGTTCAGTAGCTCATAATGTGCAGCAATTTACTCCCCCTAGATGTCTACTTGGCTGCACTCTTCACATGTCATGATATCTTCAAAACTCCCCCTCAATAACTGCATTACCACTTTTCAACTAAACACCCTTTAGCAACATCAATCTATCTCCCCCTTAATCTCTGCATCACATCAGCAGCATATGGAAATAATCCTCTTAACTATCTTGGCCATTTTCTCCCCCTTTTTAGCCACAATTAGGCAAACTTCACCTGGCAGTTGACTACACATTTTCAGAATCACCCCAACTGCCCACAACCCCTCTAGCAGATTCAGTCTTCATAAATGCAGATTCCCAATTTGCTTCTTAACCTTTCAAATTGGTTTGCATCCAAGGCTTTAGTGAATATGTCAGCCAGCTGGTTCTCTATGGCTACATGTTCCAAGGTAACAACTTTTTCTTCTACCAGATCCCTTATGAAATGATGCCTTATGTCTATGTGCTTTGTCCTACTGTGCTGTATAGGATTTTTAGATATATTAATTGCACTCAGATTATCGCAGTACAAAGTCATAACATCTTGTTTAACATTGTATTCACTCAACATCTGCTTCATCCATACGAGCTGAGAGCAACTACTTCCTGCTGCTATATACTCCGCTTCAGCAGTTGAGAGAGATACACAATTCTGCTTCTTGCTGAACCAGGAAATCAGATTGTTCCCTAGAAAGAAACACCCTCCTGAAGTGTTTTTTCTATCATCTGCACTTCCAGCCCAATCAGCATCACAGTATCCTTTTAAAACTGTCCCTGAATCACGGCTATATAACATTCCATAGTCACTTGTGCCATTTACATATTTCAGAATCCTCTTCACCTGATTCAAGTGACTTACTTTAGGATCAGACTAATATCTAGCACACACTCCAACAGCAAAGGAAATATCAGGTCTGCTTGCTGTGAGATATAGTAAACTCCCAATCATACTTCTGTACAAGCTGTGATCCACACTCACTCTATTCTCATCCTTGGATAGCTTCAAATGGGTGGGAGCAGGTGTCCTTTTGTGATTGGCTTTATCTAGGCCAAACTTCTTTACTATGCTCTTAGCATATTTGCTTTGAGAAATAAAGATAGAATCCTCCATTTGTCTGACTTGCAACCCAAGGAAGTAGCTAAGTTCTCCAACCAAACTCATTTCAAATTCTGATTGCATTTGTTGGACAAACTGTTTTACCATAGCATCTGACATCCCCCCAAATACAATGTCATCCACATAAATTTGGGCTACCATTAATTTTCCTCCTTCTTCCTTGACAAACAAGGTTTTGTCAATGCCTCCTTTTCTATACCCATTTGCTACTAAGAATTCTGTCAACCACTTATACCAGGCCCTTGGAGCTTGTTTTAAGCCATACAGTGCCTTCCTCAGTTTGAACACATGATTGGGGAAGTTTGGATCAGTGAATCCTTTAGGTTGATCTACATAGACTTCTTCATTCAGATAGCCATTTAGAAAGGCACTCTTCACATCCATTTGGAACAGCTTGAATCTTAGGTTACAAGCCATACCCAAAAGTAGTCTGATGGATTCTAGTCTCGCCACTGGAGCAAACGTCTCATCAAAGTCGATTCCCTCCACTTGAGTATAACCTTGTGCAACAAGTCTCGCTTTGTTTCTTGTAACCACTCCAAGCTCGTCTGACTTGTTTTTGTAGATCCACTTTGTTCCAATAACATTCACCCCTTCTGGTCTTGGCACAAGATCCTAGACTTCATTTCTCTTGAACTGCTCCAGTTCTTCTTGCATAGCATTTATCCAAAATTCATCTGTCAGGGCTTCCTTGACATTTTTTGGCTCAATTTTGGATACGAAGCACGAGCTAGCTATGATTTCTCTGGACCTAGTTCTTACTCTAGAATTTGGATCACCTATGATCAGCTCCTTAGGATGATCCTTCTGAATCCTGATAGAAGGATCCTTCTGAGGTTGCTCAGGCTCAGTGTCAGCAGTACTTGGGGATGGATTTCTTTCTTCAACTTTAACATCTACCTCATCAGTTAATGTTCCAACATCTTCTATGACATCCTCAACTTCATGCTTTTCTTCATCATCAATCACAACATTGATTGACTCCAACATCACTTTGGTCCTGGAGTTGAAGACCCGATAAGCTCTGCGGTTGATGGAGTACCCCAAAAATATCCCTTCATCGCTTTTGGAATCTAATTTCCTTCTCTGCTCTCTATCTTCCAGAATGTAACATTTACTACCAAACACATGGAAGTACTTAACATTAGGTTTTATTCCCTTCCATAGTTCATATAGAGTGGATGAAGTGCCTCTTCTTAGGGTGACTCTGTTGTGAATGTAGCAGGCAGTGTTCATGGCTTCAGCCCAGAAGTGATAAGGTAGTTTCTTGGCATGAATCATTGCTCTAGCCGACTCTTGTATAGTTCTGTTCTTCCTCTCAACAACTCCATTTTGCTGAGGGGTGATAGGAGATGAAAACTCATGACTTATACCTTCAGACGAGCAAAATTCTTCAAACTTACTATTTTCAAACTCTCTTCCATGATCACTTCTAATTCGGATGACCTTACTCTCCTTTTCTCTTTGGAGTTTATGACAGAGCTCTTTAAAGACATCAAACACCTCAGATTTGTCTTTGATGAAATTCACCCAGGTGTATCTTGAGTAGTCATCCACAACTACATAAGCATATTTCTTTCCACCCAGACTTTCAACCTGCATAGGTCCCATCAAATCCATATGAAGGAGTTCCAATACTTTGGAGGTGGTGTCATGTTGAAGCTTCAGATGAGACATCTTTGTCTGCTTTCCTTTTTGACAGTCTCCACACACCTTTCCTTCCTCAATACTAAGTTTGGGAATCCCTCTGACTGCTTCTGAGGAGATAATTCTCTTCATTCCCTTTAGGTGAAGATGTCCCAGCTTCTGATGCCAGATTTTGACATCATCTTCTTTAGCAAGCACACACGTGGAGGAAATTGAATTTTACGGCACCCAAAGATAACAGTTGTCCTTAGATCTGGCTCCCTTCATAATGACTTCTCCTTTGTCATATTTCACATTACATTCGGACTTTGTGAAGTCTACTTTGAATCCTTGATCACAAAGTTGACTAATACTAATCAAATTAGCTGCTAGTCCTTTAACAAGAAGAACATTCTCCAGCTTGGGAGTACTGTCACAGTTTAGTCTTCCAATTCCCTTTATCTCTCCTTTGATCCCATCACCAAATGTAACATAGCCAGAAGACTGAGGTTTCACATCAACAAGCAGATTCTTGACTCCAGTCACGTGTCTTGAACACCCACTGTCAAAATACCAGTCATCTTTGGTAGAAACCCTCAAGGACGTGTGAGCTATCAAGCTGGTAACTTTAGGTATCCATTTCTTCATCACCTTAGGCCTAACCTCTTGCTGTTTGGGTTGATGAGTAGAATTAGGATATCCGTGAAGCTTGAAGCACGAGGACTGCATATGACCAATCCTGCCACAATAGAAGCATCTGACTCTACCGTTTCTAAAGTGGTTAAATCTTCTCCCACTTTGATAATTCTGTGGCTGCCACCCATACTGTTGTCTCCTTATTGCATGGTTGAATTATCTTCTGCTGTATTGATGATGCTGTCTCTTAGGTTGTCTTCTATGGTGATGAGGTTTCCTTCTTCCATAAGTCACAGCATTGTTGTACGCATAACCATACCTTTTTTCCTGATGTTGATACCTCTGCTGAGACATGTTCTGCTTGAACTTGACAACTTGCATATTCTGGTGAAATTGGGGAGGCATATACTGACTAGCACCTTGGGGTTGTATCTTCCTCTGATGAGGGCCATTCTTCTTCTCAGCATTTTGGGGCTGAACAACCTTCTTTGGGGAAGGGCCCTGTTTCGTAGGTTGATGTTGAGACAACGGTTGAGACATCTCCCTTTTTGTTCCTGAAGTGCTAGCCACATATCCTATGCCTGATTTATCTCCAGCAGATTTTTCTAACTGAAGAATTTTATCAAGATCAGCAGTACCACTGTTCATCATCCTAATGAATTTAGTCATCTGATCCAGTTGGGACTTAACTAGCACAACTTTGTTTTCCCGATCAGCTTTTTCATTTTCAAGCTGAGCAATCTGTTGCTTATGATACTTGTTTTCTTGACAAATCTCAGCACTTTTCAAACACAGCTCTCGATAAGTAGAAGCTAGCTCCTCATAAGTTATTTCTTCATCACTACCATCATCAGACACAACAGTTCCTGTTAAGGCTCTAGCATGCTTTGCTGACTCACCATCACTTTCACTATCAGATTCAGACCAGGAAACTGACATGCCCTTCTTCTGCTTCTTCAAGAATGTGGGACATTCTTTCTTGACATGTCCATACCCTTCACATTCAAAGCACTGAACACCTCTATCCTGAGTAGTCTTCTCTTCATCTTTCTCTTTTGGATTGGTGGTGTCAGAGGAACTGTTCTTGACACTAGGCTCGTAGTTATTGTTCCATCTTTTTAACACTTTGTTGAACTGCCTTCCCAACATTGCAATGGCTTGTGACAAATCTTCCTGAGAATCTTTGACTACCTTATCTTCTGCAGGAGTGGAGACCAAAGCAATACCCTTGGGTTTCTTTTCTGGTTCTTCTTCATTTAAACCAAGTTCAAAAGTCTGAAGAGATCCAATGAGCTCATCTACTCTCATCTTGCTGATGTCTTGAGCTTCTTCAATGGCAGTCACTTTCATCTTGTACCTCTTAGGTAAGGACCTAAGGATCTTCCTTACGAGCTTTTCCTCTAACATCTTCTCACCAAGAGCACTGGATGCATTAGCCAGTTCCAGAACATTCATGTGGAAGTCATGAATGGTTTCATCATCCTTCATCTTCAGGCTTTCAAATTTTGATGTTAAAATCTGAAGTCGTGACATCTTGACTCTAGATGTTCCTTCATGAGTAGCCTGCAAGATATCCCACGCTTCTTTAGCAACTTCACAGGTATTGATTAACCTGAAGATATTCTTATCCACTCCATTGAAAATGGCATTTAGAGCTTTGGAATTTCCAAGGTCGAGCTCATCTTCCTCCTTGGTCCATTCTTCTTCAGGCTTTAGCTTAGAGGTGCCTTCTTTATCTTTACCAGCATCATCCTTCTCACATACAACAGGTGTTTTCCACTCTTTAATAACAGCCTTCCAAGCCCTACTGTCCAAGGATTTTAAGAAGGTGGTCATCCTTGGCTTCCAATAGTCATAATTGGATCCATCCAAAATAGGGGGTCTGTTGACGAATCCTCCAACTTCTTTGTCAATCTTTACACCAGAAAGTAACTTCCCTAGATCTCACCCAGAGACAGACAGGATGCCTACTCTGATACCAATTGAAATTCTGGTATCAGACGTGTGATGTTAAGGTGTGATGTCACAACAACACACTCTGCACAATGGACATCAATAACAGTAAAATAACACCAAGAATTATTGACCCAGTTCGGTTACAACCAACCTACTCTGGGGGCTACCAAGCCAGGGATGGAATTCACTACTTGTAGATATAATTTACAGACTCAACGACCCGTTGACAATCTCCTAAACTTATACTCTACTAATGACTTCCTACCTAAGAAACCACTTAGGTATGAGAACACCACTCAATCCCTTACAAACACTCAAAGAAACCACTTTGAGTACCCTTGATCTTACTTCACAGCTTCGATCAATCAACCACTCTCTATTGCTTCACAGCTTCTAGAGAGGACAGAAACTCAACACCTATTCAAACCCTAGAATAGTGTAAATACAAGCACTTTAAACAAACTCTAGACACTAAGCCTTCTGCTCTTGATCTTCTGAATGTTTTCTGTCGCTTTTTCCCTTTGGTCTTGTGCGCTTTATATAGCTCCTGAATTGGGCTTGGACTTGTCACAATATTTGATCAGATTTGTTAATTAAAACTGAATCTTCAAAACAGATTTTATCCCCAAAATCTTTTTAAATCTTCAACCTTTTAATTCTCCAACAGACCTGCAATCAAATCTCCCATGTAAAAGAAAATATCTATCCCAAGATATTCTCATCCAATGAGTCAACCACTCTCCACAATTCCAGCTAATACGCGTGCCCTAATAACATATCCTGCTGTTATTAATTCTGCAGGTCTGGTGTTACAACATCACCTGTGTGACATCAGACATCCAACTTCAGCACTTAACAACTTAACACAGCCCAGTGTTAAGACTTCAATGTTACAACATCAGCACCTTGACATCAACATTGAATAACCTTTGTTTTACCAAAATTCCAGCCAATCCAGGAACTAACAGTTATATAGTTTTCTCACCTACTTTTTTGCATAAATACCATTTGTTATCCAGTTCATTGCAAAGTCGCATACGTCTTGAGGGAGCTAGACCAATGCGTTAAGTAAGCAACTTGAGACAAGATGTCTCGCATTAAGTTAGAACATCTTGCTTAACATGTTTTTTATAAAAAAATTCAATCAACTGTAATAAAAAAACTCCCCCTTTAGCTATTTTTATGCAAATTAACAACATGAAAGATGTTATGCACGTCCTTATAAACAATCTTCCAGTAACATACAAAGCTTATTAGGCGGTTAACATTATAACATAATAGAGCATAAAAAGAATATGCAAACATGCAATTTGCTACATCATAAGAGATCACAACAGATACAAAAACCTCATTGCATCTTAATAGTTGAAAATGAATGTGATTATTCTCCCCTTATTTTCCTCAAAATGACAAAGGGAGGACACAAATGTTAGGCCTAATTAGGCAAACAAAACAAATTAAGAACAAAATCAAAGAATTCAAATTTGTCCCATACATGGGCATGAAGCATCACTAATAACACCCATACAAGGGAAGATTAGTAGAAAGAACATATTATTCAGCCACACCAATGGCATAAAACTTCAACGACATTTGAAATTCCAGCAAAAGAACAAAAACATATCTCAGAACCGAATAACATTTTATTGGGACGAGGCTTATAAGTCATCATCAGAGTTTTGATTTCATACTCAATAACTTCTTCTTTATCACCATTAGCCATGTCTTCTTCTACATTTAATGTCTCAACATATTTGTTAGCATTTGCTATAATAGCTTGAGAATATGAGGCACCTTCAACCTTTGGATTCAACATTTGAATTAACTCTTAAACAACACCGTTCTTGGTGGTGGTTGCAGGTATGATTTACTGTAATTCCTTAGCTTCTTACATAAGAACCTTAAGGAGATGACTTCATACATGCCCAAACATGTGAGGGACATCAATCATATTATCATCTATAACTAGGTCAGACTCATCAATAATTGGAATATTAGGAAGAAAAATGTCAGAGACATGTTTCCGTACAAACTACTTATAACTAAAGTTTAACAAACTAGGAGAAACACCAATTTCATATTCATCAGAAACAATGTCATTCTTTTAGTTTATTAAAATTCCACGAATCAGATAAGGAAACACAATATGAAGTTTTATGGCATATGATTGTTCATGCTTAATAATTTTCTGAAACACATATTCACAATAATCGAAGGTTCAACTAGTTCTTATTTGATATAGTAGGCTAGCAGGGCTAGGATTAATACCTGAATCAAGATTAGAGGGATCCTAATTGCCAAAATCAATATTGTAAAGTATGACATATTTTACGTTAAGGTTTGAAGCATTCAACAAACCTTTGGATGACCAATCATCATGGATGTTTCAGGTTTTTTCATGAGCCATGATATTGAGAGGTGGTACACGGTCAACAACAATGATATTTCCTCTTCTTATATGATCATTAAAGATGACAGGTGAGAAACAAAATCAGTGTCCATGAACATGAACTTTCCTTTATTTATTGCTTCCAACATCATTGAAACCTTTAGGAAGTTTCACAATAAACCCTTTCACCAGTTTTGGATAGAAGGGGTCAATGTTGATCACAATCTTCAGGACATGTACATCACTAAGAAGTTCCATTCTATCAATACTTTTCTTGGCATATTCTGACAATCCTCTTTCGGGGGTTGTGCATTTATGGAATACATATTTCCATTTTAGAACACTCTCCTCATAATGAAATGTGAAATTTTCAAATCGAACAACAGGTGCATTTTGCAGTAGTTTCTTTCCACCTACTACTCTCTTTATTCTTTTTGCAACAGGTTCCAAGATTTCATCTAGAATGTATTCGACACCGTCTTCAACAATATGCTTTTCGGGGCATAACAATTCTTTCTTTATTTTAACTATAACCTTTTATTTTGTGTAGTGGTGTTTTTCTTTACTGTAATATTCTTCCCTTTCTTTACGAACTTATTATTTTTCTCATTCATAACTTCATGCCTTTTCTTAGAACTTTTTTTCTTCTTGTTTGACACAACATTCTTTTTGGCTCTAATGAAGTTATTACTTTTGCTTTTGGGTTTAAGAAGACACACATTCTTCACAGTTGACCTCATAGACTTTTTTGAGTCTTTTGAACAACCACAACTTCTTCAACAACAAATGTATCTTCTTCTATATCATCAATGACATTGGCATTGTCATTGACATCGGGACTAACATTATCCTGACTAGCGTCCGTTTGTCCGCTTTTTTTAAAATACACCCACGTCAAAATATAAAAAACTATTTTTTATTTAAATTTGATTTTGATATAAATTATTTTTATAAAAAAAAACTTTACGAATGGGCATCTCTATCATATACAATGCGTTTTTGAAAATAAAAAGTATACCATTTTAAAATAAGAATGAAAATTGAAGAAAAAAAATGGAGTCTTTCTAAAAAGTATACCATCATGGGAGTTAATAACTGCACATAAGAATATGGTGTTAATAATAACTATTTGTAACTTCTATAGGCAGTTTTTATTGATGTGATTTTTTAGTAAATATATAAGTGGTTAAAGGGTAATTTTGGAAAAAAAATAGGCCAGCCCATTTTCTTATACCCTCTTTATATATAGGTATAGGTAATTATAATTCACAAATTATTCAGAGTCAAATATTCTTTCAGGAAGAACGTTGACATTCTTGTCAACTTTATTCACATCACTTACGATTGTAGTCTAATCAGCTTTCAGAATATTCTCAACATTATTAATGTCATCAGTAGTGGAATCCATACTAGCTGGTAGATAATTTTGCTCAGTGTCACCAACAATGTCATTGACATTTTACTTACATCTTCACATGTATCCTCATTTAGGTAATTAAAGAGGAGTGGGAATTTGGATCGAACCAACATCCTTTGTTCCAATCACACACCACTAGAAAAACAATATTTAGCTTCGGCTATTTTTCGATGTTCAACATCAAAAAACTGACTGTACAACCTGTTTAGCGTCAGATTAGTGTTGGTGTCGGGGAAAGCCTAAATCGTTCGAAGTAAACACCTTAGCATCGGTCATTTACAGTTGTGTCTATAATAACAACAATTTGACCGAGTTTACACCGAGGCTGATACACAGCCAACACTAAAAAGAGAATTAATTTAAAAAGTCAACCTTGTAACTAGTTACGACCATACTGCAACTAAAGTCAACTATAAAAAGTCAAACCATTGTAAGCGTCGACTGCAACGAGGCTAAAGTCAACTTTAAAAAGTAAAGAGTTCTATTACCTTCGGTATGACCAGGGCTAAAGTCAACTATAAAAAGTCAAGGAACGTATTAGCCTCAGTTGAACCGAGACTAAAGTCAACTTGGAAAAGTCAAGAAAATCTCTCTTAGTTGTGGCCTAGCCGAGGCTAATTTCAACTGTAAAATGTTAAAATAATGTGTTAGCTTCGACTTAACCGAGGCTAATGTCAACTTGAAAAAGTCAAGAAAAGCTTCCATAGCTTCGGTCTGGCCGAAGCTAAAGTCAACTATAAAAAGTGAAGAAATGTTGTAGCTTCAGCTAGACCGAGGCTAAAGTCGACTTACAAAAGTCAAGAAAAGTTCTCTTAGTTGTGGTCTGGCTGAGGCTAGATTCTATTATAAAAAAGTGACTCAAAAGCTTACTATTAAATACGATTCTTCAGTATTTATTACAAACAAAAAATGTTACAGTATTTGTTACAATAACAGACACCTAACATAACTATAATACACCAAAACTACCAACTATTACACCCCCAACGCCCATAACAAGAATCCACAACCACAAAATAACACACCACACACAATAAATAATCCTTATCATTACTTCTCCAAAGAATTAATCTTGGACTCATCCCATTCCATTTGCACACAACACTATATCATTTTCGACAATAGTGTCGTACCTCGAAAAATACGATGCATCACGATGGTTGCGGAAAAAATTAGTTCGAACTGAGTCGCCACCGAACTTTATTTATCCCAATTAAGGATTAGGAAAATATCGATAAAACCTTTAAAAACACAATAATGGTCGTCACAACCATCTGCGGATTCGGGAGTCGATTATGCGGGGGGAAGGTATTAGCACCCCGCACGTTCGTTGTGCTCAACGGGAACCTCTTAGTTAGATTTGAGATTGAATGTTAGCTCATGTTTATTTTCTTTCTTCAAGTGGTAAAAAGATTAAAAAGAGAAAAGAAAGGAAACCTCAAAAGGGGAAAAGATGAGGTTTTTTTATTAGTGTTCTCGCCAAGGATTGGATCCCTCATGCCTACGTATCCTCATTGTGAAATGAGGACTCAGAGCATTCGTAGTTCGTAAGACTACGATTTGTTGGTTTGTGTTTTCAATGAACAAGTGTTTATATTGTATTCTTAGGGCTAAACATTGGCTTGTCTCCTCTTGGGGGAGGTTTAAGCACTAGTTTGTATGTGCGTTAGAAGGTACTAGACAATGTTCTTTTGCTTGGGTACTAAATTTCTAATCTCAAAAATATCTATTATAAAAGTTGTACAAAAGTTACAAAAGTTCATTTTCTAAAAAGTGAGAAAAGCACTTAAACAGTTATTACAAAATTTGTCATGTTCGCCTAGTGAACACTTTCTTCGCCCAACGAGGACCCCTTTTTGGCACTTGAAGTGCCTTAGGAACAGTTAAACCGTATTGGAAACTATCTGAATTCGCCTAGTGAACACTTCTTCGCCCAGCGAACCTCTTCGCTTCAACTTCGCCCAATGAACTTATGGCCCTTTACTTAATACCATCCAAGGTTTCCTCCTTGTTGGGACCTTGCTGGTACTTCGTTCAGTGAATATTCGCTGGCTACTCGTTATTGTTCACCCAGCGAACATGCTGAATCTTCACATTTTCTTTGGCTTCCTTGTCCAATCATTTGTGTCTAAACATTGATGTTTTATGCCTATATTCTGCACAATAACACACACATCAAAGAATCCAAAGGTATTTGCAAAATAATTGAAGAATCACACAAGGACAAGAACTAAACTCATTAAAACATGAGAAATGAGTTGAAAAGTGCCAAGAAATATGGTTCATTTTAAGTCAAAGTTTGCACTTAACAAACTCTCCCAACTAGATTTTTGCTTCTCCTCAAGCAAAGTATGCCCCTCATGAAAGCAAGAGAGATTTGCTCAAAGAAGAGGATTTTCTCAAGCATAAGATTCTACCAAGAAAGGATTAACGACTCAAATTCAAACAAGAGAGATTTGCTCAAATAAGAGGATTTTCTCAAACATGAGAATGCGCACAAGCAATGTTCACCACTTAATAAAATCGAACAATGATAAAAAATTTAGTTCTTAAACAAATATTATGCAAGGTTTCAAATAACATAGTTTATAATTTATTTTTATTATTATTCAATTCAATAATACAATCCTTATTGATTTATTATTTGTCTTTCTCTCTTCATTAAAGGTGCCTCACGCACTAACAAATTGGTATATAGAGCTCCTGTTAGATTCTTGATCGTGTTTTCAAGAATCACACGTCAGATATTGTGTTATCGGGATTGTGGGTTGTTGTTGATCAGTCGCTATAAATATGAATGATAACAAAAAATTTACGAAAATCCCTTCCAACTCTTGACCTCATCTTTTCTCAATAAAACCCTAGCTCCAACATCAAGTGGCATTTTCTCAATCAAACTTCAAAACACATAAAAATATCAAAACTCTTTCTCAAATAAGATGAAAAAGGAGCGGGGTGTAGTTAACGATCTCCCGAGAAGGAGGACACGAGATGTAGTTCTCGGTCGTCTGAACTCTCTCATCAATTCAAAAATACCTCAACACATCCAACCTATCTTGTCTCGCCCCCGTGAGATTGAAACCTTTCAAAACTCTTTTAATCGCCCTCGTGCAATCAAAGACCTTTTTGCAAAAGAACGTTGTTTAGTACCTTCTAACGCACATACAAACTAGTGCTTAAGCGTCCCCCGAGAGTAGACAAGCCAATTTTTAGCCCTTAGAAAACAATCTAAACACTTGTTCATTGAAAAACACAAACCAATAAATCGTAGTCTTCCGGACTACGGATGCTCTGAGTCCTCATTTCACAATAAGGATACGTAGGCACGAGGGCCCCAACCATGGGGAGAACACAAATAAAAAAACGTCCTCTTTCCCCCTTTTGAGGTTTCCTTTCTTTTCTCTTTTTAATCTTTTTACCACTTGAAGAAAGCAAATAAACATGAACTAACATTCAATCTCAAATCTAACTAAGAGGTTCGCGTTGAGCATAACGGACGTGAGGGGTGCTAAACCTTCCCCTCGCGTAATCGACTCCCGAACCAGAAGATGGTTGCGACGACCATTATTATGCTTTTAAAGGTTTTATCTATATTTTTCTATTTTTTCATTAGGATAAATAAAGTTCGGTGGAGACTCTGTTCGAACTAATTTTTTCCGCAACCATCGCGAAGGATCGTATTTTTCGAGGTACGACACTATTGTCAAAAATGATATAGTGTTGTATGCAAATGGAATGGGATGAGTCCAAGCTCAATTCTTTGGAGAAGTAATGATAAGGCTTATTTATTGTGTGTGGTGTGTTATTTTGTGGTTTTGGATTCTTGTTATGGGCGTTGGGGGTGTAATGATTGGTAGTTTTGGTGTATTACAATTATGTTGGGTGTCTTTTATTGTAACAAATACTGCAACATTTTGTGTTTGTAACAAATACTGCAGAATCGTATTTAATAGTAAGCTTTTGAGTCACTTTTTTATAATTGAATTTAGTCTCGGCCAGATCGCAACTAAGAGAGCTTTTCTTGATTTTTTTAAGTTGACTTTAGCCTCGGTCTAACTGAAACTACAACATTTCTTGACTTTTTATAGTTGACTTTAGCTTCGGCCAGGCCAAAGATATGGAAACTTTTCTTGACTTTTTCAAGTTGACTTTAGCCTCGGTCTAGCCGAAGTTAACACATTTTTTTTTTACTTTTTAAAGTTGAATTGAGCCTCGGCTAGGCCGCAACTAAGAGAGATTTTCTTGACTTTTTCAAGTTAACTTTAACCTTGGTTCAACTGAGGCTAATGCATTCCTTAACTTTTTATAGTTGACTTTAGGCCCGTTCAGGCCGAAGCTAATAGAGCTTTTCTTGACTTTTTTAAGTTGACTTTAGCCTTGTTGCAGTCGACGCTTACAAAGAAAAGCGTTGGCATTTTTTAATTAATTGTCTTTTAGCGTTGGTTGTGTGTTAGCCTCGGTGTAAACTCGGTCAAATTAATTCAATTATAGACACAATTGTAAATGATCGACTCTAAGGTGTTAACTTCGAACGGTTTAGACTTCCCCTGACACCGACGCTAATCCGACGCTAAATAGGTTGTAGCGTCGGTTTTTTGACGTTTAGCATCGAAAAATAGCCAATGCAAAATACTGTTTTTCTAGTGGTGTGTGATTGGAACAAAGGATGACGGTTCTTCCGAAATTCCCATTCCTATTTAATTACCTTAATGAAGATACTCGTGAAGATATAAGCAAAATGTCAATGACATTGTTGGTGTCACTGAGCATAATTATCTACCAGCTAGTAAGGATGCCACTGCTGATGACATTAATAATGTTGAGAATATTCTGAAAGCTGATTAGACTACAATCGCAAGTGATGTGAATAATGTTGACAAGAATGTCAATGGTCTTCCTGAAAGAATATTTGACTCTGAATAATTTGTGAATTATATTTATCAGGATAATATTAGTCCCGATGTCAATGACAATGCCATTGTCATTGATGATATAGAAGAAGTTAGATTTGTTGTTGAAGAAGTTGTGGTTGCTCAAAAGGCTAAAAAAATTCTATGAGGTAAGTTGTGAAGATTGTATGTCTTCTTAAACCCAAAAGAAAAAATAATAACTTCAGTAATGCCAAAAAGAATGTTGTGTCAAACAAGAAGAAAAGAAGTTCTAAGAAAAGGCATGAAGTTGTGAATGAGAAAAAGAATAAATTCGTATAGAAAGGGAAGAATGTTACAGTAAAGAAAAACACCACTACACAAAATAAAAAGGTTATAGTTAAAATAAAGAAATATTTGTTATGCCTCGAAAATCATATTGTCGAAGAGAGTAGTGGAAGGAAAGAAACTACGGAAAAATGCAACTGTTGTTCGATTTGAAAATTTCACATGTCATTCTGAGGAGAGTGTTCTAAAATGGAAATATGTATTCCATAGATGCACAACCTCCGAAAGAGGATTGTCTGAATATGCCAAGAAAAGTATTAATAGAATGGAACTTCTTAGTGATATACATGTCCTGAAGATTGTGATCAACATTGACCCCTTTTATCCAAAACTGGTGAAGGGGTTTATTGTGAGACTTCCTAAAGGTTTCAATGATGTTGGAAGCAATGAAAAAAGGAAAGTTCATGTTCATGGACACTTTTTTTGTTTCTCACCTGTCATAATTAATGATCATATAAGAAGAGGAAATATCATTGTCGTTGACTGTGTACCACCTCTAAATATAATGGCTCATGAAAAAACAGGAAACATCCATGATGATTGGTCATCCAAAGGTTTGTTGAATGCTTCAAACCTTAACATCAAATATGTCACACTTTACAATATTGATCTTGGCAATTAGAAGCCCTCTAAACTTGATTCAGGTATTAATCCTAGCCCTGCTAGCCTGCTATATCAAATAAGAACTAGTTGAACCTTCGATTATTGTGAATATGTGTTTCAGCAAGTTATTAACCCTGAACAATCATATGCCATAAAACTTCATATTGTGTTTCCTTGTCTGATTTGTGGAATTTTAATCAACTAAAAGAATGACATTGTTTCTGATGAAGATGAATTTGGTGTTTCTCCTAGTTTGTTAAACTTTAGTAATAAGTAGTTTGTACGGAAACATGTCTCTGACATTTTTCTTCATAATATTCCGATTATTGATGAGTTTGACCTAGTCGCAGATGATAATATGATTGATGTCCCACTCATGTTTGGGCATGTAAGAAGCCATCTTCTTAAGGTTCTTATGCAAGAAGCTAAGGAATTACAGTAAATCATACCTACAACCACCACCAAGAACGGTGTTGTTTTAGAGTTTATTCAAATGTTGAATCCAAAGGTTGCAGGTGCCTCGTATTCTCAAGCTATTATAGCAAATGCTAACAAATATGTTGAGCCATTAAGTGTAGAAGAAGACATGGATAATGGTGATAAAGAAGAAGTTATTGAGTATGAAATCAAAACTCTGATGATAACTTATAAGCCTCGTCCCAATAAAATTTTATTCGGTTCTGAGATATTTTTTTGTTCTTTTGCTGGAATTTCAAATGTCGTTGAAGTTTTATGCCATTTGTATGGCCGAATAATATGTTTTTTCTACTAATCTTCTCTTGTGCGGGTCTCATTAGTGATGCTTTATGCCCATGTGTGGGACAAATTTGAATTCTTTGATTTTTTTCTTAATTTGTTTTGTTTTCCTAATTAGGCCTAACATTTGTGTCCTCCCTTTGTCATTTTGAGGAAAATAAGGGGAGAATAATCACATTCATTTTCAACTATTAAGATGCAATTAGGTTTTTGTATCTGTTGTGATTTCTTATGATGAAGCAAATTGCATGTTTGCATATTCTTTTATGCTCTATTATGTTATAATGTTACTTGCTTAATAAGCATTGTATGTTACTAGAAGATTGTTTATAAGGACGTGCATAACATCTTTCATGTTGTTAATTTACATAAAAATTGCTAAAGGGGGGAGGGGGGTGTTTATTACAGTTGATTGGAAAATTTTATAGGAAACATGTTAAGCAAAATGCTCTAACTTAATGCGAGACATCTTGTCTCAAGTTGCTTACTTGACGCATTGGTCTAGTTCCCTCAATATGTAGGTGACTTTGTAACGAACTGGATAACAAACGATATTTATGCAAAAAAGTAAGTGAGAAAACTATATAACTATGCAAAATGATGACAATTATTTTATAGAATAACAACAAAGTACAACATAAGTTTTTGCTTGGAGGATGGTGTTAGATAGGCTGCCTGATCGATAAAATAGCAAGTGTACTATTTTAACGATGTAGTAATAAGTGGGGTTATCCCCAGAATCGATCTCTCGAGGACTGCATGTAATTGTAAGTGTAGATGTTATTTCAATTAAACAAAAGTTCCTTTTGGGTTTATGATTTTTTTTAAATAATTCTAATGACAGAAAGAAATTAGCAGAATAATAAAATGACTTTAACAATTATGAGAAATTATGCTAGGAAAGGTGTATGAATTACTCAGCAAGAACCCTAAATTATCATCAAAGAGATATGCCTCCAAACCTTAATTATACTAACCCTCAAATATTTTTCTTAAATTCCTTAACCGAAAAACCTTTGATAATCCCCCTTGACCCTAATTCCTTAGCAGTCAAGAGAGAACATCAAGCAATAGTTCTGACAAGGTCTTTTAGTCACTACGGGGTATCCCTATTCCTAGGCAATATGTACCGTAATGTATTATGCAAAACAATAGATTGGTTTTTCAGGACAAATCCCTAATCGTAAATCGTTCCCAATTTGTACGATCGAAAAAAGTATGAAATAATTTGCATAATAAAATATTAAGGTAAGAAAGCAAAATCTCATTAAATAATTCAGAAAATGTTCATTACATAACAATTCAGGGACACCCCCTAGCATTGGGGGATTTAGCCTCTCATAATATTCAAAACAAAAACAATCATAAGATTAAAAGTAGACATTACAATTTGATTGGATTGAAAATGATCCTTCAATTGCTTCCGCACATGAACAATCTTTCTCTCCAAATCTCCTTGATCGCCTCCCACTATCGTCACTTTGTTCGTCTGTCAAAAAGTGTTTATTTGTCTCTCTCCACACAACCTAAGTAGTTCCAAATCAACTAAAATAGCGCGAGATTCCCAGAATACCCCTAAGGTCACTAAACTCAACAAATGAGAAAATCACAATTTTGGTACTCCCAGGCTTGCTGACACGGGCACCCGTGTCAGCCCTCTGACTCTTGCGCAAATATTTCTCCCCTACAGGTGTGCTGACACGGGCACCCGTGTCAGCTCTCTGACTTTAGCCCAATCTTCAATTTCAAATACATGCTACTCCAGGCCTGCTGACGCGGGTCGTGTCAGGTGACACGGGCACCAGTGTCAGGCCACTGTCTTCAATTTCAAATACATTCCATATTTTGCAATTTTTCTCGATTTTTTGCTCCGATTCTTCCTAAATGCTTATGCGAACCTGAAAACACTAAAGAACATAACCAAGGCATAAAATGTGGTAAAAGAGATATAAAACACATAAACAATAACAAAATAGTAACTAAAACAAATAGCGAAATAACGTATGAAAACCACTGATCAAACTCCCCCAAACTTAAACCGTTGCTTGACCTCAAGCAACAAGCTTGCATAAAAATTTCAGATCAAACGGTACATATCAAATGAAAGACCCGTGAAGGTGAGGTGTGTCTGTACTTTTACGTGAGCCTTTGTTCTGATCGGCGAAAACTAGTTCTCTTGGTAATCGTCCGTTAACGAAGGTATTACACAAACACAAATCGCGGTAAAACCACGGACCTACATTCCCCTTTTCGGTTACCTCTCCAACTATGCTTTGGGCTTAAGTCTTTTCTTCGATTTTCTACCCCTTTCATTCGGATAATCAGATTAAGGCCTTTTTCGTTTTTCCTCACCTGTACAAGATTGATCGAAAGTTTTTCTAGGCACCATTATCTCTTTTTTTTTCTCACACATTGGCGTTTACTAGTCCCCTTTGGGACGACAATTGAGACTCAACCGCCGTTAGGCTAAGTAACCGGGTGAGGGTTACCCAACTTAGATGGACAAGTTGTCTTTATCGCCATTATTCACTTTTTCGGTGTCTTAAGTCATTCTCTCAATCAACCCTGTACATGCCATTCTTTTTAGTCATGTCGGATTATCACTATGAACTAATCGGGGAATACTTCTCAAATCCAAGTACTATGGCACAAATCTACACGTTGGACTCGTTTCCTTACTCCAGGGAATCTAGGGTGTTTGGGTCATTCCTAAGTTTTCAAACTTTCCCAATGTCCCTAATTCTAACTCCTCTTATCTCAAACTCTATATACTTTCTTGACCACCTCAAAATCACCGTATTCACAAGAAAAAATTTTAACGGTTCTAATTCGGGGAGAATTCATAATGGTTTTCAACACACAAAACATATATAACCTGTATAAAAAGGAAAAACTAAAAGCAGTAAATCCTCCCCCAAATTTGAACTACACATTGGCCCCAATGTATTAGAACAAGAGCGAGAGAGGTCACTCACAGAGATCCTTCCGGGATGCTGACGGTAATGCAACACCACTGCTACATCATCATTTGCACATGTAAGATCCAGATTATTTCCTGCAAACAAAACAAAATAACCAGCAAAAAAGAAAGAAATTAATCAGACAAGCGTGGGTTTCCTCCCCCGTAGCGCTTCATTTAACATCACATGGCTCGACGGGTTACTCCCCAATGCTATGGGGGGTACTTCAGCTTACACGTTTTGTTTCTTTTGTTGCTTGACCTTTCCGCAACAGAGCATCGGTCAGATTCAGGACTAAGAGCTACCTTGTGATTCAACTCACATTCAACTTCCACCTTCTCCCTTTGATGTCTTTTTCTCTTCTTTCTTTGATGTTTCTTCCTCTTATTGACTTTTTTACTAGATCCTGGAGTCTTGCTAGGCGCAAAAGATGACTCCGATGCTGCAACCTGATGGATTATTCCAGAGACTTTTTCAAGAAGTGGTTCTGCGCTTTTGCTTTTTCCCACTGTTCGGATCATTCCAACTGAGGGATGATTACTTTCCTCTTGGCCTTGCTTCTTGAGTTCCAACACTTTCAAGGTTACTTCTTCCTCAAAATATTTCAAAGTTAAAGTACCAGACTCAATATCCATACTGCACCGACTAGTCATCAAGAATGGTCGACCCAGTATGATAGTCATATCCTCATCCTTGGGTAGATCAATGAACTCAAAGTCTACTGGATAAGTGAAGTTTTCAATAGTCACGAGTACATCTTCTGCTAAGCCGTATGACTGTTTGGTTGTGAGGTTGGCAAACTTCAGATTTGTTCCCGTTTCACTTATTTTCTTTATACCTAGCTTTGTTCTGTCCTTTATGGTACAGGGGATTGACACAGAACCAGGATCTTTCCGTTTGATTGGAATTCTCCTACCTTGTGATTCCCCACTACTCTCCTCACTTATACTCTTTACCACCTCTCAACTAGGTTTCTTTTTTCCAATGACCTCCTTCATGAATTTCTTGTATAGAAGCATTTGCTCAAGTGCTTCAAAGAAGGGCATATTAATCTCTAACTTTTTTACCAATGAGCTGAATTTCTCAAAGTCTTTTTTCCTGTGTCTCCTTCTTTGTCACTCTTGAGGGATACGGTAACTTGATCTTAGGTTTAACCGCTTCTTTTCTTTTCTCTTCGGTTGGCATGGCTTCTTCTTCTACAACTTCCTGGTTTTCTGTGGTAACAACATTGACATTCTCATGATTCTTCGGATTTGGTATGGTGGTGCTTGGGAGGGCACTTGGTGCTTGAGAATTTGCAACTTGCTGAGCTATCTGACCCAATTGAACCTCCAGATTCTTTATGGAAGCTGTGGTATTCCTATAACTATTCCGGGTCTCTTCCTGAAATTGCATGTTATGAGCTGCCATCTTCTCAATGGTAATCTCCCATTGTACTTTCTGAGGGGTTGGTTGCTGCTGTGAATATAGTTATTGATTTTGATCTTTCCAGGAGAAGTTAGGATGATTCTTCCACCCTGGATTGTAAGTTTGAGCGTAGGGATTATTCTGCTTCAGGAATTTTATCTCTTTAATTTGTTGCGGAGTCACAATATAATGTGCAGTATAACGAGGTCCACTACAAATCTCACAACTCACGGGTTGACCACTTTGAACTTGTGTCACACTTTGAGTACCCACTTTCATAGCCTTCCGCAGCAATCTGATCTTCTACCTTCACAACCTGATTATTCAACTTCAAATCAATCACATCCTTATATTTACTCACACTTCGATCATATAACTCTAAATGTTCGTTGGCTGCAATAGCTTCAATAATTTTCTTGATACCAGTCGCGGTGGTGAAGTTGGATGATCCACCAGCAGCTATATTAATAAGTTGCTTAGTTTTCATTTGTAGGCCATTGACGAACACCTGCATCTGCTCAGTTTGATCCATGTTGTGATTCGGACAGGCTACCAAAATCTTCTTGAACCTCTTGTATGCGTCTCCGAGAGATTCTCCGTCCTTCTGTTTAAAGTTTACAATATCATATCTTTTTCGGATATAAACAGAGGCCGGAAAATACTCATTCAGAAACGCCTTCTCCATCTCTTCCCAAGTCGTAATACTCCCAGCAGGTAACGAATAGATCCACTCTTCAGCCTCTTCCGCCAGAGTGAAAGGAAACATTAACTTTTTCGCTTCCTCGGTGTGCCCCTCAATCTTGAGAGTGGTGCTCATAGTCAAAAATCTCTGCAGATGTTTGTTGGCATCTTTATTAACCTTTTCGGTGAAAGGTCTCCTCTCAAGTTAAGTAATGGTGCTAGGATGCAGCTGGAAATTCGGCACATTCACCGGTAGGTTCACAATTGTTAACCTACCAGCCAGTGCATTTGCCCCACCGTAATCGCCCAGAAGTCTTTCTGCTGGTGGATTGTTAGCCATAATAATTGTTTCCGACTCTGAGTTTGTACCTGTTTCTGAACCTGAATCTGATTGCTCTGAAAGAACCAAAATTCTTTCTTATTTTTCTAGATCTGAAATTGTCGTTCCTGAAACTGACTTTGCCAGTCTTTCTTGCTTGGCTTGACGGTGTCTAGCGTGCAATGATCTTTCGGGTTCAGCGTTAAAAGAAAATTCTGCTGAGGGATTGCCTCCCATATACAGGTTAGACAGATAATAGTAATAATAAACAATAACAAAAAAATCAAAATTAAAAATTTTAGTCACAGAGTGACAAAATTCCAATTGGACTAACACAAGCACTTAAAATTTGGCGGTCCCCGGCAACGGCTCCAAAAACTTGATCAATAAAATAACAAGTGTATTATTTTAACGATGTAGTAATAAGTGGGGTTATCCCCATAATCGATCTCTCGAGGACTGCGTGTAATTGTAAGTGTAGATGTTATTTCAATTAGACAAAAGTTCCTTTTGGTGTTATGATTTTTTTAAATAATTCTAATGACAGAAAGAAATAAGCAAAATAATAAAATGACTTTAACAATTATGAGAAATTATGCTAGGAAAGGTTTATGAATTGCTCAGCAAGAACCCCAAATTATCATCAAAGAGATATGCCTCCAAACCTTAATTATACTAACCCTCAAATATTTTTCTTAAATTCCTTAACCGAAAAACCTTTGATAGTCCCCCTTGACCCTAATTCCTTAGCAGTCAAGAGAGAACATCAAGTAATAGTTCTGACAAGGTCTTTTAGTCACTACGGGGTATCCCTATTCCTAGGCAATATCTACCGTAATGTATTATGCAAAACAATAGATTGGTTTTTCAGGCCAAATCTCTAATCGTAAATCGTTCCCAATTTGTACGATCGAAAAAAGTATGAAATAATTTGCATAATAAAAGATTAAGGTAAGAAAGCAAAATCTCATTGAATAATTCAGAAAATGTTCATTACATAACAATTCAGGGACACCCCTTAGCATTGGGGGGTTTAGCCTCTCATAATATTAAAAACAAAAACAATCATAAGATTAAAAGTAGACATTACAATTTGATCGGATTGAAAATGATCCTTCAATTACTTCCGCGCATGAACAATCTTTCTCTCCAAATCTCCTTGATCGCCTCCCACTATCGTCACTTTGTTCGTCAGTCAAAAAGTGTTTATTTGTCTCTCTCCACACAGCCTAAGTAGTTCCAAATCAACTAAAACAGCGCGAAATTCCCAGAATACCCCTCAGGTCACTAAACTCAACAAATGAGAAAATCACAATTTTGGTACTCCCAGGCTTGCTGACACGGGCCGTGTCAGCTGACACGGGCACCCGTGTCAGCCCTCTGACTCTTGCGCAAATATTTCTCCCCTACAAATGTGCTGACACGGGCCGTGTCAGCTGACACAGGCACCCGTGTCAGCTTTCTGACTTCAGCCTAATCTTCAATTTCAAATACATGCTACTTCAGGCCTGCTGACATGGGCCGTGTAAGGTGACACGGGCACCCGTGTCAGCCCACTGTCTTCAATTTCAAATACATTCCGCATTTTGTAATTTTTCTCGATTTTTTGCTCCGATTCTTCCTGAATGGTTATGCGAACCTGAAAACACTAAAGAACATAACCAAGGCATAAAATGTGGTAAACGAAATATTAAACTGATAAACAATAACAAAATAGTAACTAAAACAAATAGCGAAATAACGTATGAAAACCACTGATCACTGCCCACGAGATCGAACTTGGTGGCTAGACATATTATTGAGAATGAGCACAATAAGGTTTGTATGTTATGTTTCCAAGAGATTGAAGACTCTACTCATTTATTCTTCTCGTGTCATAAATCGTCATTGGTTTGGAGTAAGATATGCGAGTGGGTGGATATAGGTAGAATATCATATTCTAATTCTAGTCTTCATGCGAAGGCTTGGTACTCGCGCCTTCAAGGTCGAAGCATAGTGGGTAAGATAAATTCAATTTGGTTTATCACTTGTTAGAATATTTGGAGGGCTGGAGATAATATTTTGTTCAATGATGCGATTTGTAACATTGATGATATTGTTGTTGATATTAAAGTCACTTCGTGGAATTAGTTTATTTTAGGATATGAGGATAGCAAGAAGTGTAGCTTGTACGAGTGGTATAAGTATTCGTTCGATTTTTTGTAATCGCTTATTTGATTGGTGTTTGTAGTTCCTTGGTTTGAGATTTCCTCAATCTCCTTTTAATTAAGTTGCTTATAAAAAAAACATATTGAACTAGTGAGTCAAAACACAAGAAATGGTTGGTGTGAATTGTGGTATTCAAAACATGTGATTAAGTTAAAGTTTATTATTTAAAAGAGAAATTGTGTTATCATAGTTAAAATGCATAAATAAAAGCAGCGGAAAATGGAAGGACGATAACCAAAGAACGAGATTTTGAATTACTGATATCGAAAACCAAACAAATGTTTTACAAATAAAACATCAACAACCAAACAAGAGAAATACAATCTTTATAAAATAGATGAATACCAGTACAACTAAAATCTCACAAATCTATTTCACTCACAAAGGAATTCAATTTTTAGTGAAAGAAAATATTAGAGGGAAAGAACTTAGAATTAGAAAATGATGATTGAAAACTAAAATCTAGTGTGAATGAAAGTTGAAAACCAAAATCTTGCCTTGCCTTGCCTTGGGCCAGGCCAAAAACAAGGCAAGCCTTGTATATTTGTGGTTGTGTTTCAATCAATGGATGTATCACCACCCCAGTGGTACGACGCGCGCCCTATACCCAAGAGGTCTGGAGTTCGAATCCCCCTCGCACAAGATCCTCTTTTTGCTATTTTCTCCACTTTTTTTATTGTTTTTCTTATTATTTTTAATGATTTGAAAAATTAATAACTCCCTCAATTTTAATTATTTTTTATTGGTTCTTTTTGCAAAAAATCACAAAAATGTTGAAATATTTTATTTCACAAAAAAAATAAATTTATATTAGTTATTTAATATAACTAGTATTTTGTGAATAAATTCCTTTTTAAATTGTTTTAAACATTTAAAAGTGAATATTTACTCTGAAAATCAAAACCAAATGAGTTTTAATTCATCTTGTGATTAAAATCTCATTTTTAAAACCTTCAAAAAAATCACAAGTGGTTTATTCAAACTCATTTGGTATTTTTATCATTTTATTTGATTTTCTTTAAATATTTACTTTTAAAGGAAAACAAAATTAGGGTTTCTTTGATTTTCACCCTCACAAATCATTTTCAAACACTCATGGGTCTCTAATAGAGTGTAAGACCCAATCCCCTTTTAACAAAAAAAATTTTGGGCCTCAGATATTCTATAAGTCCCTCTGCGTTAAAAGAAAATCTCGGCGCGATTGCCAGTTCAAAAATCAAACCCTTGGGCCTACCCTCTTATTATAAGCCCCACTCTTTAAAAATTATTGGGCCTCTAGTAGAGTGTAAGACCCAACCCTTTTTGAAAACCAAAATAATTTGGGCCTCACTTATTGTATAAGTCCTGATACCATCAAAATGTTCGACGCGATCGCAGCCTTTTTAAACAAAACTTTTGGGCCTCTCCTAGAGCTGTAAGCCCCACAACTTGTACACAAATAAATCTTTGGGCCTCTTGAGAGAGTGTAAGACTCATCCCTTTGTAGAGAAAACCTTTTTGGGCCTCAGTCACTTGTATAAGTCCCTGTACAATGTACAAAACAATAGTGCAATCACTGATAAAACCTTGGGCCTCTCCTTGAGCTGTAAGCCCCAACAATATTTTCAAAGCACTTTCTCCTTTGATTTTGAATATAATATTGTTATCAAAGCTTTCTTTGTTGAACAAACTAACCAAACAGCATGGAAGCTCTACAACCGAGTAAGTGTTTACCTGCTTTCTTTATCCGCTTTCATATATATATATATATAACTGTATTGTGGGGTTGCTCACTGTAAGTCTTCTTTCACAAACTTTTATATACTTGTCAAATATTAACTGTGTAATACTAGTATAGTTATTTAGAGTTTTCCCCGACAACTACGTCTAGCACTAGGTAAAGCCTTGTTGGTCACTCTTAAATACAAACAAAACTAGATCCACATAGGATTACCAGACAGAGTCTTCCCTCCTCTTGGGGTTAAACAATATGGAGACGTGAAAGGAAGCATTCTCGGTGAACCCTTTCTCAGACTGTCACCCTTAGAAATCGTCAAAGAGACTCTACTCCCCAGAGATGATCTTTTCTCCGTGAATGGCATCTCTTGAGTTTCTTCCAAATTCTCAGACTTTCCTGGCTTGATCTATTCTCGGTGAATGGCATGTCTTGAACTTCTCGGGGTTTGGGGACCCACAGGCTTCTTAAAAGTATCCCCGCCTCCTCTTGGGCGTTGTACAAGGACCCTCAGGCTTCTTAAAAGCTCTCATGCCTTCTCTTGGGCTTAGTGCAAGGACCCAGAGATCTCTACAGGTATAAGAACATAACCTAGTCATCAATTTGCTAGAGCTGTATTTCTGAGTCAAGTGTCAGACCGATTAATGGGTTGACCTTCATCCCTTAACGTACCAGCCTTCTCTTGGGCATCATACAAAGATCATTCACTACCTGAGAATTGATTTCTCAAAACACCCGTAGACTTGGACAATCTCAATACCCTTTGGATTTTCCATTTCCTTAAAGAACAGGAAATCTCCCTTATCCTCCGATCAATCCCAAAATATAACATTACCCATATAAGAACTGATTTTCTCTTTATCCAACATATTGGACCTGTCACTCGACTGAAATAGTTACCAGCACACTAGCCTCCTCTTGGGCTTTGTACAATGATTCTCCCCAGCGGAGCTAACCTATTCACTCTCTTGTTGAGTATAAAAGACTCTCTTGTTAAGTCAAACCTTTTTAGCCTCCATCTCGAGCTTCGTACGAGATACAAAAACACTCTCTTGTTGAGTATAAAAGACTCTCTTGTTGAGTCAAACACTTTTAGCCTCCATCTCGGGCTTTGTACGAGATACCAAATCACTCTCTTATTGAGTATAAAAGGCTCTCTTGTTGAGTCAACCCCCCTTTTAGCCTCCATCTCGGGCTTCGTACGAGATTCAAAAACACTCTCTTGTTGAGTATAAAAGACTCTCTTATTGAGTCAAACATTTTCAGCCTCCATCTCGGGCTTCGTAAGAGGTACAAAGACTCTCTTGTTGAGTGAAGCGCCTTTAGCCTCTGTCTTGGGCTTCATACGAGACACATAAAAACACCCTATTGTTAGGTCAATAGCCTCCTTTTAGGCTTTGTATAAGGAAACCCCGGTTGAGCCAATCATCCTTTTAGCATCAAAATCTGTGACTCGTTCACAGTATACAAACATCAACAACTCCTTTTCCCCCCAACTAATTGTTGTAATCGGCAAGCCTCTGGATTATTTACATCCACGCCACTGTCCCTCTTTTAGCATGAGAAATTCCTAAGGAAAGATAGCATTGCTCTAAACTGAGTTAAATTCTTCTCCTTCAGGTTAAAAATCCCCTATAAAGGAAATTATGGCATTGCTGGATTCACATATCCCAGTTAAAGTAATTCTCCTTTATTATCAGTCACCCAACAGTTGTGACAAACATACCCCCTTTAGAGATGACAAATTCTGTCTAAAGTCAAAACCCTTTAGCTTCACGTCTTGGGCTTTGAACAATACACCAAAATAACCTTTTTCCTCCCATAGAATAGGAGGAACTACGATCGCTCTGATTTCCCTGTTTCGGGAATACGTAGGCATAAGATTGAAAAATTTTAGCGAGCACACTAATTAAAAACCCAAAATCCCGTACCTTCATACATCAATTGAAAAACATCAGTCCTAACATCCTCACAAATAGTCCCGACATTTCATTCTTAAAATAAGCAGAGAGAGGCCCACAATCTAAACCGCATCTGTAAACCAACAGTCATCTGTTTAAACTCAGTATGCAAGCAGGGTTAATTGGAGACATCTATTTCCCTTCTATCATCAGCTTCAATAGGATAAAAAATGAATCGACTTGTACTACCCCAGAGCGACAGTGCTTAAGAACCACGTCCAAAATCGCTCGCTACATATACTAGTATATATACAGTTGATATATGACAAGTATTTAAAAGGATATGAAAGAAGGCTAACCATGCGTAGCTTCCCACAATACAGTTATATATATATATATATGACATGTATTTAAAAGAATGAAAGAAAACTAACCATGTGTCGCTTCCCATAATATAGTTATGTATATGAAAGCATATAAAAGAAAGCGGATAAACACTTACCCGTTGTAGAGCTTTCATGTTGTTTTGTTAGTTGTTCAACAAAGAAATTAAAGAAAGTTTTACTAGCAACTATACATTTGGATTCAAAATCAAAGGAGAAAGTATTTTGAACAGAGATTAGGGCTTACAGTTCAGGGAGAGGCCCAAATTTTAACAGTGATGGCACTGTTGTTTTGTATCGAGACTTATACAACGACTGAGGCCCAAAAAGGTTTTGGTACAAAGGGATAGGTCTTACAACTCAAGGAGAGGCCCAAAGAGTTTGAGATAAATAAAGATGGGTCTTATAGCTCAAGGAGAAGCCCAGTTGATTTTGTTAAAAAGGCGACGATCGCACCGAACATTTGAAAATATACAGAGGGACTTATACAATGTGTGAGGCCCAAAAGGTATTATTTACAACGAGGTGGGGCTTACACTCTATCAAGAGGCCCAAAATATTTTTTTAATAAAAAGGAATGGGACTTATAGCTCGAGGAGAGGCCCAGATGATTATTTGTTTGAAAATTGGCGATCGCGCCGAGGTTTGAAAACACAGTGGGTCTTATACGATGATTGAGGCCCAAATTATTTTGGTTTTCAAAAGGGGTTGGGTCTTACACTCTATTAGAGGCCCAAAATTGTTTTTTTAAGAAAAGAAATGGGTCTTATAGCTCAAGGAAAGACCCGAGATATTTGATTTTGAACAGGCGATCGTGCCGAGGTTTTTGAAAATGCAGTGGGACTTATACAATGTCTGAGGCCCAAAAGGTTTTTGGTTAAAAAGGGATTGGGTCTTACACTCTATTAGAGGGCCATGAGTGTTTGAAAAAGATTTGTTAGGGTGAAAATCAAAGAAACCCTAATTTCATTTTCTTTTAAAAGTAATCCTTTTAATAAAAATGAATAAAATGACCAAAATACCAAATAAGTCTAAATAAACTACTTGTGATTTTTAGTTAAGGTTTGAAAAATGAGATTTTAATCACAAGATGATTTAGGGCTCATTTGATTTTGATTTTCAAGATGAATATTCATTTTTAAAAGGTTCAAAAACAATAAAAATGAATTTATTCACAAAAATACCAACTATATTAAATAAATAATATAAATCTGATTTTTTTGTGGACTAAAATATTTCAACATTTTTGTGATTTTTTGAAAAAAGAACCAATCAAAAATAATTAAAATTGAGAGAGTTATTAATTTTCCAAATCATTAAAAATAACATGAAAAGTAATAAAAAATGAAAAAAGGGATTAAAATGAGGATCAAGGGCGAGGGGGATTCGAACCCCAGACCTCTAGGGTTCAGCATGCGCCCTCTACCACTGAGGTGGTGATACATCCGTGTATCAAAATCACCCCATGAATATATGAGGCATACCTTGTTTTTGGCCTGGCCAAGGCAAGGCAAGGCAAGGTTTTGGGCAAAAAACGTGAAGGCCATAACTTTCTCATTTCTCCATGGATTGGGAAAAAATTTAGGTCTATCCTGCCTATAATTTCACAAGGAATCCAATGGTGGTGGTATTTTTATTCAGATCATGCTCCTATTGAAAAACCCGATAGTGATTTTGAAATAGGCCATGAATTGCATTTTCTATGCCATCCCTTGGTACAAGCATGAATTACATGATAAATTAGTGCAAACACAACATATATAATATGTATGATATGTGCATGATTAGTGGACTTCAAAACAATGCATATTTCAAAGAGTTCAAGTTGTGATGCTTACCTCTTTAGGAGCTTTTTGTGCAATCTGCCAAATGCTTTGTTCCAGAAACAATTTGAGGCTTTGGACACCCTCAAATGATCACTTAGAAGCTTTTAGGATGGTTGGAACCAACTGGAATCCTCAGGAACAAGTTTGTGCTCTTTCTTGCAAAAAGGGCAAAAGTGACCAATATGGCAACTCTCTCAAATTGTGTTCCAGATATGGGGAACCATTTGGGACGTTTCAAGGATGATATTTGGAGTGTGTTTGAGGTCTTATCTAGTTTTGAAAGTGACTGAATTAAGACATGCTTGAAAAATGCAAAAAAGTCCAATTTTGAGATTTTGAGAGGGGACTTTGTGATTTTGGTGTTACAAGTCCCTTGTGAGAGTTTGGATAGCTTAGATATGACATATTGGATGTGTTTTGATCATGAGATATGATGGAAATGTTCTCTAACTCAAAAACTTAGAGTTACCTTGCTAAAGAAGGCATTTTTGCCTAGAGAAAGAGATTTTGAGGAAACCGGGTGTTGTAGTGCTTTGGTGTACTTAAACTGAGAACAAATGAGCTCTATTTATAGTAGAGCAAGTTTTTTTTGCAAGCAATAGTGAATGGTGGCTGCAACAGGATGTTGGCCAATTGGATCACTTTGGAATCTTAAGTCTCCTCTAGCCATTGACTAGAGGTTAGAGCACAGGCCTATGGTTCTTTGGTTCAAGGATAAGGCTTGACTGAAGTGTTCATTTTTGCTCTGATACATGCCACCTCTAAGCATCCATTGAATTCTCCAAAACAAAATTGGAGTCTTGAGGCATCTTTAGCCTTTTAGGGTTTGGCATGCTACTTGGGGAATCTTGGACTTGGGAGGCTGATGAATCAGTGTTTGTCCCTTGGTTGTTCCCCTTGAGGTGTGCAGATGGATAATCATGCTTGGAATTGTACAATTTGAGCAAATCGGGCCTTTATGCACAAATCTGCCTTGTCAAGACAGTTTGCAGCAATGCATGTTGCAGCTGTCATAACTCCTAGCTCAGATGGAATTTGATGGAGTCACTACAACAGATAAGACCTTAGACAGCGCTTTTTTTTCCCTTAGACAGCGCTTTTAAGCGCTGTATAAACCTGCTCTGCTATAGGTTTAGACAGCGCTTTGGTTCATACCAAAAGCGCTGTCTAAAGGTGGGTATATTTAATGAAAAGCGCTGTCTATGGTACCTTTATATAAAATTTTTCGTATACCTTAGACAGCGCTTTTGGTGAAAGCGCTGTCTAAGCCCTACCTTGTTTGACTTTTTTGGTATACCTTAGACAGCGCTTTCACCCAAAGCGCTGTCTAAGGTATACCTTAGACAGCGCTTTTGGTAAAAGCGCTATCTAAGGTATACGAAAAATTTTATATAAATTTTTTAAAACCTCAATTTTTACCAGGTTTTTTCAACCAGAATTTGACCTGTTTTTGACCTGTTCAGAAAAATACCACAATTTGGAGATTCAAATCAATCCAATTTATCCTATTTAAATGTACCAATTTACACCAAAATTATATATCCAAAACAATTGGCAATTCAAACCAATATATATATTTAAAATTACAAACCAAAATTATATACTAGTACAAATGCACATATCACTTATACTAGTACTTTTGCATCCAACCAAAGGTATGCTTCAAATCTACATTATAGGTCCTGAAAACACAAAGATTGTAATTCAATTAAAAGAATACATAAACAAAGTTACACATATTTAAATTCTCATCAATTAAAGTAAGAGTACAATATTATACCTTGTAAAATTCCGAGCTCCATAATGAATTGACACCAATCCTCTTTAATTTCATCCAATTGAGAAATTGAGTAATGAACACACTTGCATTCTTCAAAGTACTACATAATAATATAACATAGTTTGATTTAGTTTTAACTATTTCATTAGACATGAGAGATATGTGTTAATATTAAAATAACTCATAAGTTAGAAATACATACATCGGATGGAATCTCTATTCGATCCAACAAAAGAGTGTCTCTCATAAACCTCAACATGAAATAGCCGCAATCTATTTGATTGCGTTGCCGAGGACACTACAAATGAAAAGAAAATATGGATAAATCCTAAGTTTTATCAAGTAGCATCACTAATATAATAACACATGTGATAATTAATATACCTTCACTGTATTCCATGTAATAATGGGGTTGACTCTCCGCTGTGGTAGATGGCTAGCTCGTAGTGCTAGGAAGGCTTGTATAGCGCTAATAAAATATAAGTGAATATTTAGAAAAATTCACATAAATAAATAAACAAACAAATAAATATACACATTCATATTTAGAACAATCCCACTTACGTGTCAATACACTTCTTCAAATCCGGGTATGTTGTCCAATCATTTCCTAACGAATCCAGATAATACACCATTGCTCTGCTAGGATTAATTGTGACCAACAACCAATGTCCACTGTAAGATTAAACAAGTGTTAGATGGAAACTTTCTACACGACGTCAAAATACAAAAAAAACTATAATAGATGAATTTAGAATGAAAATCTAACCCAGTATTAAACGGTAAAAAGAACAACTTTTCCGTTTCTTGGTTGTCCATAAAGACGTCGCGTATATACGCCAGGACCTCATCTGGTTTATTGATTATTAAGGTTAAGTTGACAGACGCCGGGCATAGGAATGCAAATCTTTGCTGCAATCCGTGTGGGCGCATAACTCTGTCATACAGAAACCTTAAATAAAAACATCATTAACATTAGACTATTCATTTGAAACATAAAGTAAATAAGTTGTTCAATTAATATACCAAAGTAGATCGGATATATACCTCACGTATGTATTGACAACAGTGCCGCCCAATTCTTCATGATTGAAAACTTGCTCGAAGTCTTCATTACTAATAATTTGGTCATGTTCAAAGCCATAGATACCTTTCTCCATATGTATAAGACGAACACCTCCGGTGATAATATCTGTCACTTGTAGATACGTCTGGAGGCACGACCTAAACTTGGAGATAGGTTGTTTTCTACCCCTGCTCTTCTTAGCACCAACATTTTTTTGCATTGAAATGTTGCTAATCTGTTTACCAGGCAGCTATATATCATATAATTTGTTAGATGAAGTATAAGATATCCAATTTAACATTTTCTATGCATAAATATCATATAATTGTGATGTACCTGTTTTTTTGAAACAACGGACTCGGTATGCTCCGGAATCCGCTTATCCTTTGTTTTGGATTTTGTTGGAGTCTAAATAACATTACCATGTAAAAAATGAAAATAAAATGCTCGTAAAATCTTTGAATCTACACATTAAGGTTAACAAAGGTTTACAACGGTTTTAAGCATACCTCACATCCTACGAGTATGAGGTTTGACGGCCATGCAACATACGACCCTATAGCATCTCGCACCAATGTTACATCCGAATCATCGTCAGGATAGGGTAATGGTGCTTCCTCCTCTATAGCAATATCAACTGATACTTTCAAACTTCCAGTAGGGAGGGATTTATTGTGAAGTAATTGTACCCCATTGTTATACACTTTTCCCTTTGCAACATTCCGATAAGTTGGTGAAGATAAGAAGAGCTGGCATTGGGAAACGCCCTAAAACCAAAAATAAATATGCCATTGTTAATGTGTATATATGTCATTTAAATAATTTAAGCTACTAATTTAATTTCATAAATATATATATATAAATACCTCTGGAATAATCGGATGAAAGCTGCAGTTGATACTATCTTTCTCCGATCCATCTCTAACACATGAAGCGTTATCCCTTTCTTTTTCCTTTCGTAATTCCCGAACCTCAGCTTCTAGTGCTTCCAATTTAGCTTGAAGTTCTGCATTACTAGCAACCTTTCCCTTTTTAATATTCAAGGAGGTCGGGGTGATCCCAAATGCCTTACCCCTCACCCGACCAGAATACTCAGGGACATCTAATGCCCGACTAAGTATGCTCCTGGTATCGTCTGGAGATACAGACTGAGATAACGCCTCCTGAAAATCAGATGAATATCGAATATTTGTCAAATATTTGTTAATAAAGTTTTGATTTAATTAAAGAAATATTGTTATACTTACACATTTCTCAAATACTTGTAGAACCTCTACTGCAACAACTCCAGACTTGCCCACACGGGCTTCCTTCCACAAGACATGTGCAGGAAGAGATGTTTCAGAGCTATTCGCCTGTTGTAACTACATATAAAGCCAAATAATATGATCAACTATAACTCATGATGAACAATTATTATAGCATTGCAATATATTGATACTTACCAAAGATTGCTCCAAACGTCCATATCCAACACGTCCTTTCCTGTATTTATACTTGGGAGCTGATGCTCTTTCCCGATTAATTGCACTTAATCGCGTAAATTCTGGGGTTTGCCGTTTGGATTTAAATGTTACCCATTCTTGTGGTGAAATCAAACTTGCATATTTAGATGGATACTCTCCATCAACAAAGTTATCGTCAGCATCCCTAAGATAGGTGCGGTTTAAATATGTCCTAAACCCTCTTAGGAGCTTCCCTGCCAATCTCATCAAAAAAGCTTTTCTTTCTTCCTCGACGTTGAAGCACCTCTAAAAAAACCATACACATTGGTTAGTACAAATAATTTGAAGGACATAATTAGTTGGCATAATTAAAGACATAATTATGGTACCTTTATCTCATTCCAAATTTTTTCTTTGGTTTCCTTCAACTGTTTGGATCTCCAATCATCACAAGTAATAGGAACCGCATTCCTTACAAGTGCACCAATGAAACTTGTCAAAGTATGACCGTTAGGCTCAATAAGTGTATTCTGGGCGCTCCAATGCACATTATAAGTGATGCCTTGATCTCTAGCACAGATCACTCTCTTCATAATGGTTATTCCTCTTCTAATCTCTGCTTCCATAGATCTGTTACTTCCAACCTGAATATCGGGATCATCATCATGTAGGTGATCATCATCATGTGGGTGATCATCATCATGTGGGTGATCATTGTTAGAAGCCATCTAACCTGTAATAAATAAATCAAGGATATCAAATATAATATATAACAAATATAATAAAGAAATCAAGGATATCAAATATAACAAATATGACATAATATATAACAAATATAAGAAAGAAATCAAGTATATAACAAATTTTACCTCTTTAGCTATAATGGCTAAAGAGTTGGATATGTTTTAAAATAAAAGTTTTTTAGAAGATTTAATAAAACTAAACTAAACTATTTAGAAGATGTTTTAAACAAAACTTCATTAAACAAAACTTCATTAAACTAAACTTCATTAAACTAAACTATTTAGAAGATGTTTTAAACAAAACTTCATTAAACTAAACTAAACTAAACTAAACTAAACTAAACTAAACTAAACGATTTAACAAATATAATAAAATATGTTTTAAACAAAAATACTTGGAGTTAGCTCACTAAAACTAACCTAAACTAGCATGTTAACAATTCAAATTCCAACAACAGTCCAACTAATTTCGACCTAAACAATAACTTCATTAACAAAACTCATCAAACATACTCATCAAACATACACATTCACTACAAAACTTCATTAACAAATCTTCATTAACAAAACTCATTAACAAACTCATCAAATATACTCATTCACTACAAAACTTCATTAACAAAACTTCAAACATACTCATTCACTACAAAACTTCATTAATAAAACAGTCCAACATAACTTCATTAACAAAACTCATCAAAGAGCAGAAAGAACGAAAACTCATTTTCATTAACGTCATTAACAAAACTCATTTTCATTAACTTCATTAACAAAACTTAACAAAACACAACAACGACGTACCTTTAACGACGGTAACAACGGCAATGCAAGAACGAAATGTATCAAAGAGCAGAAACGGACGGACGACGGCAATGAGCAGAAACGAACGACGACGGAAATCAGCAGAAACGGACGGACGGCAAGGTTTTTCGGTGAAGGTTTACGGTTGACGGACGGTTGACGGTGAAGGTTTTTCGGTGAAGGGTTTTGAGCTCTGTTCGCATGCAGGGGAGAAGAAAGAGCGGAAATATGAAAATGAATACTGACTATTCATATATTTTAAATTTATTAGACCTTAGACAGCGCTTTTAATAAAAACGCTTTCTAAGCTGGACCTTAGACAGCGCTTTTAAAAGCGCTTTCAAAGGTTGGCCTTAGACAGCGCTTTTGATATTATATTTTTTTTATTTTTAAGACCTTAGAAAGTGCTTTTAACTAAAGCGCTGTCTAATATTTTCCATTAATTTTTTTTTTAAAATTTATAAGACCTTATAAAGCGCTTTTGACCAAAGCGCTGTCTAAGGTCTTATATTTTTTTGCGCTTTTACTTTTTTAAATGGCTAGTTTCCTTGTTTTTAACTTATAGCAGCGCTTTTGTATTAAAGCGCTGTCTAAGGTGCGATGTTATAACTTACTTTTGTTGTAGTGAGTTCTTGGACATTTTGGAAAGCCCTTATGTGACACAACACATGTGTGATCATAGTTTGTCTTGAAACTTTTTGGATCCAAGTGGAAAATGCCCCTACATTTTGAAAAAAAAAAGCAAGACAGATTCTGACTTAGTGAAAATTTCACTAAGTGTTTGAAAAAGTGACATTTCATGTTTTCAGCCATTTTGATCACTCCATAACTTAAAATCCATGAAGAATTGGAATGAGGTGTAGTTGACACTTTTAAAGTATGCCACGAGAGCTACAAATCCATCTTTAGATCATTCAAAAAGGTTGCTTGGATCTCAAGTTATGATCCTTGGAAGTTGGTACCATAGCCACTTTATTCCATAACTTAGAAAAATTCTAAGTTTTTATGGTTACCCCTTTTTCAAGTTATCCCACTTTCTTTGATTTTTCTTGATGAATGATGATTCAAATCACACATTAACATTGTTTTAAGGTTAAGCAACCATAAATATGAAAAATCTCAAAAAGTCAAACTTTGACTTTTGTGCACAATTGACTTTTTATCAGATGAATTCCAAACTGTGCGATCCTTTATGAAATCAAGTCCTTGACCTAAATCAAACTTGATGGATATGTTCCATAGGTGTTATAGGGTGTATTGAATCATGTCCCAAGGTTTGGGAGCATGCCCTGGTCAAAAGTCAAAGGTACAGTTGAGTTTTCTCTCAAAACCCTAATGGTGGTCCTGAGGAAATTGAAACTTGTGGATCAAGCTTCTTGGATCAATCCATTCTTTCAAATGGATCAATGTAGTGTATTGGAGTCCCTCAAATCATGTCTTGAGGTCTTGACTCATGTTTTGTCCCAAAAGTCAACTTAGGGGTGAATTAGGTCAAGAAACCCTAATTCCCGATATTTGGTGGATGCATCCCCTGAGGTAAAATTGACTTGATGATTGGGTCCATGAGGTCCCTTGGAGTATCTTGAGTTATGCTTTGAAGCATTGGCGCATTCCCAGATGAAGATTTTTATCTGGAGGCCCTGGCCTACCAAAAGCCTAATTTGGTGACACTGGCGATCTAGAGGCTTAATCCACTTGGAATGCTGCAACCTTGTGCTTGATTCCTGATGTGGGAGTCCTCTTGATCCTTTATGGGTGTTTGAGAGGTTAGACAAGTTAAAGATCATGTCATTTCTTGATTGATCCCTTGTCTAAGAGCTCTGAGAGGGCTTGAAATCCTAATTCTTGATTGTGGTGAATGCTCAAGCATCTCTGAGGAGATTTATGAGGCATGAAGGTACATCCATATTGTGATGATAATTTGCACAATGATGGGAAATCTTAGTGGTCATAATTTGGGGTATGAAACCTTCCACTGGTAATTAAGGTGAATACAAATTTGATCCAAACTGAGTCATTCTTAGACTCCGAAAATTCACTAATATCCCTATGGATGAGAACCAAATTGTTTCATATTTAGTTAATCATGGTCCACTTGTAAATAAGTCCCATTAATTATTTAAATAATTTCATTATATGTGTGTTAATCTGCCTCTTACGAGCACAGACACACACCTAACACACATACATGACACAAATATCGATATTAAAGATGATAAATTGATTATGTGTAGTGGGGGTGAGTGCAATTTTCATGCAAACATACATTAATGGTTGTTGAGACAAGTTTGGTTCATATCATGTATCCTCTAAGGTTTTGATGATGACAAAGTATTTGAAAAACAATTTGGATTTCTAACTAGCTGGTTCATGTGTGCAGAACTATATTTAGTTGATGAAACTGGTTCTGACACAGAAGTAGCTTTGGTTTGGTTCTGATCATACACTCGTGAGAGAGTCTGATCAGAAAATAGCTGCTAGTACACTCCAGAATCAGAAGCGTGTTATGGCTGCCTCTAAGATTGAGTAGTGTCAACTCAGTTCTGTTAACACGGGACTCGAGATATATTGACATTATCTTCAACAGATTGTGTTGTACTTGAATCATAGATATGTTCTTTGGACAAAGGCCTTGTTCTGTGGATATTTCCTTGATTGAAAGTTCCAACACCTGTTTTATTGGAAAAGAAGATGTACTAGAAGATTTAATCTGATTATAGCCGTTGTGGATACTCCAACGACTATATTTCTTCAGCTATAAAAGTAGCAGAAGATATGAAGATCAACTCATGAAATAACACTGCAATTACAACTGAGAAATACACGATATAAATATCAAAAGCAAAATCTACTAAGAGTTCTTATTCTTGTATAGCTTAAGAATCCTTTGTAAAAGTGTGTTGTATTAAATTTAAACACCTCTGATTGTTAATCAAGTGTTGTTGTAAGTTATTCCTTCTCTAAACAGTCAGTTTAGATAAAAGTCTCTTGTTGTAGGCTTGAGCAGAGAAGTCTTAGACGGTGATTCTGAGCAGGGAAGTCTCCAACCGAGGATCTGAGCAAGGGAAGTCTTAGGCAATGTGTCTAAGCAGGAAAGTCTTGAACTTGGTGGTTTGAGCAAAGGAAGTCTTAGGATCTGAGGATCTAAGGAGGAAGTCTTGATCAGGTGCTGATTGAGCAAGAAAGTCTTAGAATGGAGGTCTGAGCAAGGAAAGTCTTATACAAGTGTGTATAAGCAAGTGTAATTAGGATGATTATAGTGGAAAATCTCTTGCAAGGCAAGGGGACTGAAGTACCCTCAATTGGGAGAGGAACCGGGATAACTATTGTGTGCTCTTTGCTATTTTTACTTTACTTATATTACATTTTCCGCTGCACTCATTATCAGAATCTGAACTTAGTTTTGGAATCTGAACTGGTTCAGAAGTAAAATGAATTTTGTATACACAATTCAACCCCTCTTCTTGTGTACTTTTCTCGCCTTCAATGGTGTCTCGTGCCCCTTAATCTATAGCAAGAGAATGTTGAACAATAGTGGTAGGACTAGATTTGAGTTACTAATGTGTTTCTATAAGTGATAATGTTCTGCAAGAAATGGAAGATGTATATTATTGCGTTTAACATGTTATTTAAATGTGTCTAAGTGTGTAGACATAACATATGTAAAATAAATGGGGTAACTAATATAAAAATAGTTTATTTTTTTAGTTTAAGAATCTAAGTTGTTAGCAACTAATATGTTTACTAGATTTTATAATTCAATTTGTCAAACCACTAGGAACAATTCTGAATTAAATGTTCTATCACCAGATAATATTCATGATTGATTACATTATTTAATTCGTGATACCTATATGATACTTAACGGGAAACTTTTTTTAATGTTTCTACTTATTAATTATTCCCCTAAAAGTTTTTTGATGTTAAACTTTGTCCACAACCTTGATCCCCATAGTAGCAAACTTGATCCTAAGACCATTAAATGTACCTTTCTCGGCTACCCTCCTCATTAAAAGTGTGTACAAGTATTACTCTCCTATAAATGGAAAATTTTACCATACAGTAGATGTGAAATTCTTTGAAAATAAACCTTATTACCTCAAAGTTGGTATTGGGGGGAGCAACAACTAATATGGACATAATCCCAACTTTTGGCTGAACTAGAAACTACATAGAACAATCTTACACAGGTTGAACCTATTCTAGGTGAACCATATCATGTTACCCAAGTTGAACCAAACCCTAAAATAACCCTAAAAAAAATTTAAACGAACCCATTTTCGTTGCCTTGGCAGAACCTTTTCGGATAGAACCTAATCTTCCTTCTTTTTTCCAAACTAGGACATGCCATGACAAATGGTGCACCCCTGAAATAGCCCAGAAAAAAATACAAAATATGGAAGGTTTATGCAAGAAAAAGAAAAACTCAAAAAGATGGAATTCCCTTAGGTAGTCCATTTCTCAATTCAGAATTTGTTAATGATAATATTGATGACCTTGAAACTCCTATAGCCTTACGAAAGGGGGTGTGAACTTGCACTCGCCACCCTATTGAGAGATAAGTGTCATATAAAAAGTTGTCATAAGAATACAAGTCATTTGGAGCATCTCTTGTTAGCACTACTATGTTAGAACTAGATTCGTTCATGATATATTTTCCTCCGGTTTTGATGATAACAAAGTATTGAAAGAACAATGGTTTATTTGATGTGTGTTATATGTGTGCGTGTTATAATACTTGTAAATATTATTGTTAGAATCTGTTCTACATTAAGCACACTTTGAGAGTTGTTGAATTGCTAGATTCTGGTGGCAGAATCTGAAGAACACTTGCTAAGTGATGTTTGGAGTAGACTCTGAAGCTGAAGGTCTCAGCATCAGAAGAAGCTACATAATTGTATATACACTCAGTGAATGCAAATTGGCTTCTGGTACCATTCAGAGTTGGTGATAAAACTAAAGATGTTTGTACTGTAGAAAGCAAGTTGTATTGTCAAATCAGTTTGTCAGCTAGAGTCCACATATTGTAAGGCTCAAGAAAGGCTGAGATGCTTTATGGATATCTACTCTCAACGACTCTAATAGTACAGAGTCTCTTGAAGACTCAAAGGTTAAACATGTTACACATTGTATTAAGATCTTCTGGCGTATCTATCTTCAACATCTCTTGTACTATGGAGTAACAACAAAGACTCTTGATCAAGTTACCTCTTCAACGACTAGTTTCTAAAAAAGCAATAAATATGGCTGAATGTTCAAACTGAATCTTTAACAAGGATTAACCAGAAGAAGAAGTAAGAAGATTAGCAATTACCAACTCATTGTATATGCAGATTTTTCTTATGTAGGTTGTAATTATAAAAGCCTTAAGATTTCTTTCACATTAAATATCTTAGAAATCTTAAGTGCTTTAGGTCTTTGTTATGGAGATTTCCCGTACCTCTGATACTTGTATCATGTACACCTTGTTCTCTATTCTGCTGAGCTTGTTCAGCAATTTAGATAAAAGTCTTGTGTCATTGGGATACAAGCAAGGAAGTCTCGAGCCAAGATGCTTGAGCCACGTAAGTCTCTTGCTATGTGCTTGAGCTATGAAAGTCTTAATCAAGTGGATTGATTGAGCAGAAGTCTTGTATCATTGGGATACAAGCAAGGAAGTCTCAAGCCAAGATGCTTGATCCACATAAGTCTCTTTCTATGTGCTTGAGCAATGAAAGTCTTAATCAAGTAGATTGGTTGAGCAGGAAATTCTTGAGCTAGTGTAGCTTGAGCAGGATAACTCGGTTCATGAAATTTGAGCAGTAAGTCTTATCCCATGGGGGCAAGCAGAGAGGGTCGTTTCATAAGATCTGGAGCATAAGTCTTGAGCGTGAGGGGCTTTAGCAAGAATACTCAGTACATGGAATTAGAGCAGTAAGTCTTGACCAGAGGGGTGCAAGCAGAGAGGCTCGTTTCATGGGACTTAGATCAGAAGACTTAGGCTGAGGGCCTGAGCAAGGAATTCTTGGGTTCCTGGAACTTGATCATGAAGTCTTGAGTGAGGAGCTTGAGTAGAGGTCTTGGGCCTTGGGTTTGAGCAAGTGTAAAAGTCTTATGCATAATACATAAGTGATTGTAATCATGTTTTAATTATAGTAAAAATCTCTTGTGAAGTAAAGGGACTGGACTACTCTCGATTTGGGAGGAACCAATATAAATCTTTGTGTCTTATGCTATTATTTATTTGCTTATGTCAATATTCCACTGCTAAGAATTAACCAGAAACTGAACACCAGTTTAGACTCTGAACTCTGATCAGATGCGAACTAAGAAAACGGAAAACACAATTCAACCCCCTCCCATTCTTATCTATTTTTCTCACCTTCAATTGGTATCAGAGTCTGGTCAGTGCTTAACACTTAACAATGGCGCGAATAATGATCTAATAAGAATAGTATGTCTGTCAAAGACTTGCCTTCAAGAAGGAATCAAATGCCACATGAAAAATACTATATTGTTTTTCCTACCATACTCTAAGGGTGATTCCACTGAATTTGAATGATGGAAAAGAAAAACATATTTTTAACTCATTGGTCTTGATAAAAAGGGGTTTTGAAGGTCTATAGAATATCCTTTCAAAAGGTATTACTATAGAAGTTGAAGGTGTGGAGATAATCCATTTGAAAGTCTCTATCACCAGCTCAGAAGAAGCTTATTGAATATCTTCAGAGGTAGTTACATTCTGGTAGGTACTCTATCTCACTTATGAGTATGTCAACATCATTGATATGTCTAATGCTCGGACTATCTTTGAATCCTTGTGCTCATATTTGTGGGAATCAGTTTTGAAGCTTGTCTAGTTACACTTCATCTAATCTTTCAACCAAATTCTGAGAAGATTAGTTTAGATTTAAACTTGAGGTCACAATTATTCAAGAAGTTATACACTATAATTTATTGTGGTCTGTTGGTTTGTCTTGTAAATTTTGGAAGAAAATAAATGAAATTAGATGATGAAAATATATCTAACGGGTCACCTTTCCTAAAGCTTGGCTCTTTGGAATGTCTGATGATGAGGGATTTATATTTCTTGTCAGAAGTACTTCTTAACCAGCTGGATGGGCTGTAACATCTGTTGATAGAAGAGTAACTTCAGAAGCTTCTAAAATACTTGTATTTCAACTTATTTCCCAGATCTGAAAGCAGGTAGAAACATTACTAGAACCTAATGTCAGTTAATCTTCACTGCATATTTTTTTGAAGATGACATTAGTGCAGGATTCAAATAAACGAGTAATCTGGCTCTCCCAATCATTACTGCTTTTGAAGAAGCATCTGAGTCCTGAAATAAAAATCAAGTATTGAAGAGAAAGAGATTATTCTAAATCTATCTTGCTTAAATATTTGATAATATGGAGTCTGCTCTTTAACGTGATATCTTAAGAGACTCCATTGCTCCTTGATTGAGGGTCATCATGGAATTTGTATTAAAGGTAAAGTCTATGAGAAACCTTTAATTTTTCTTTGTGTTCTACAAGAAATTAGATGATGGTGCTTTAATTTATTTTATGGCATTCTCTAATAGCTAACATCATCTGGTTTTTTTCTTATCAAAGATCTCAAAGTCTTGCCTCAAGACAATGAAATTAATGATTCTGCTAAAAACAATATCTTATTCATATTATGATCTATTCTAGACTGATACTCTGGAATGAATCATGGTACTACTATCTAAATGTGGTATTAGGAGAAGGAAAGCATGTTTGAACATTTATGAATGGTCTCATAGAAATATGAGTGTCATGATTCAAATGTGTTTGCTGCAGATATTAAAGAAAGGAGTAGAGGCATCTTCCATGACATTTATCAAAGGTTGTTTACAAAATTTGATGGAAGAAGAGCCCACAACCCAAACTCAAGTGCTAGAGGTACTAAGTTTGGTGAGAGTAGTGGAGTTAGTGGTTTAACAGCCATTGAATTAGAATCCACTCAAAGCGATGTTCAGACTCTATGGTCAAGTTTGAATACTGATACGAGTCTGACCGAGATAATAAAAAAAAATGGTATGCTTGTTCTTTTTGGCTTAACTTTTGATTCAATTAGATATTTGTGTAGGTGTAAATACAAATATTGTGTTAGATTTCTAGAGAAGCTCTTTTGAAAAAGGATCTTCATAATTCTTTAAGAAGAAACTCTGTTATATTTATCTATACTGAAAATATCTTGTGAAGTGATGGGACTGAACTACTCTCAGTTTGGTAGGAACTAGCATAAATCTTTGTGTCTTCTGCTATTATTTATTTGTTTCTATTAATATTCTGCTTCTAAGAATTAACCAGAATCTAAACACTAGTTTAGATTTTGAACTCTGATCAGATGTAAACTAAGAAAATAGAAAACACAATTCAACTTCCCTTCTTTTGTACTTTTCTCACCTTCATACTATACCTCGAAACATTCAAGAATCATCCTGACATCCATAATGGATCAAAGCAGTAAATGAAGAAACTCCGACTTTGATAAAGAATGAGACTTAAGAGAATACTACTCTACCAAAAGGGAAGAAACAAATTGGATTCAATTAGATGTTCTCGACAAATAAAATCTAGATGGCAGCATTAATAGGTACAAATCTAGGATGGCGGGAAAAGGGTTTACTCAATCATATGGTGTGGGATATGAAGAAACACTTGCTCCTGTAGCTAAACTCAATTCAGTTCGAGTTATTTTATCTTTGGCTAGAAATTTGAAATGATTATCGCATTAACTAGATATTAAAAAGGTATTCTTGAATGGTCAACTAGAAGAGGAAGTATATATGTATATCCCACTAGAACTAGAATCACCCAACACTGTGAACAAAGTGTGAAGACTCCGAAAATCATTGTATTTCCTTAAATAATTCCCAAAAGTTTGGTTTCACATACTAACCCAAGTTGTCAAGATAAATGGGTTCACTCAATGTCAAATAGATCATACAATGTTTGTCAAACATTTAGAAGAAGGTAAGATAATCTTGTTCATTGTGTAAGTTAATGACATTGTGATAACAGAGAATGATAAGGAGAAAATTTAGCACCTGAAGGAGTTCTTGGCTAGAGAATTATAGTCAAAGATTTAGGAAAACTCAAATACTTCTTTAGAATGGAAGTAGCAAGAATAAGGAATGGAATCTATGTGTTCTAAAGGAAGTATACTATGGATCTTCTTCAAGAAATTGGGATGCTCGGATGCAAAGTAGCCAACACACCCATAAAAGTAACAAAAGCAAGAAAATTCAAAGAAGAAACCATTTCGACTGAGACAGATAGGTACCAACGCTTAGTGGGAAAATTAATCAATTTGTAACATACTAGAAAAAGTATTAGATTTACTGTAAGTATGGAAAATCTCCACATGTCAAATCCCACAGAGGCAAATATTGCAGCAGTAAGACAGATCCTATAATATCTTGAAGGCACTCCCAGAAAGGGTATGTATTTCAAGAAAAATACAGAGAAATGAATTGAATTCTACACAAATTCATATTTGGAAAGATGTTCTTTAGATATAAAATCCAAATCTATCTATTGTTTATTTGTATGGTGAAACATGGTTACATGGAGAAGTAAGAAGCATTATGCGGTAGCTATAAATAGTGCATATGAAGAACTAAGAGCCATGGCAGTAGAAATATGTGAATGGGTGTTTGGTAAAGAGGATGCTTGAAGAGTTGAAAATTTCTTACAATGATGGCTCAAAATCATATGTGACAATAAGGTTGCAATTAGTATGGCCAAGAACCCAGTCCAACAGGTGAACAGGATATAAAAAACATGTTGAAATTAACAAACACTTAATAAAGGGAAAGATTCATCATGGTATCATTATGGTTCACCACGTGCCATCATGTCATCAAACAACGATCATTTTGACCAAAGCTCTTACAAGACACACATATGAATATCTTAGAACCAATCTTGGTATGATAGATATCTATTACCCAGATTGAGGGAGAGCATAGATGATTATGGGAATTTATCATGATTAATATGATTTTGATTTGTATTAGTTTATTGTGTAGAGTTTTATAAAAAAAATGAATTAACTTTTTCCTTATTAGTTTTAGGTATAATGAGGATTTATTATTCCTCTTGATCCTTAGACAATAAAGTTGATTACAACATCAGTATTTTAACTATTTAATATTTATTCACTCATTTGTATCATTCAAATTTGATAGGTAAATAATTTTCACTTTTTACAATTATAAAATAATTAAATATGATAATTTACGATACATCTGATCGTCATACATTTCAATATAAACCCTTATTAAAGTCCAGTAGCAAACATGGGCTACACTTTACAAAAAGAAATTAAAAAATAAGATATTTCTTCCAGTAGCAAACAATATCACAACTTCATGTTGACAATAGTTAACTCTTCCAAGTGAAAGATCTACACCTCCTTATTAGAAATTCTCAGGTATGCCGCCATCTGAGTCATCATTTGATGGTCTATACAAAAATAAAGTTAAACATTAGGAGGCATAATCAAACTTCAAAAGATATTTCTTATTATTTCATGATAAAAAAGTTGAGCATAATATTTGCAACTGAAACTTCAAGTTAATTCGTTGTAAGGTATAAACACAGCACAAGAAAATGCATCATACTTCAAAGCCAAATTAAACTTTTAGAATAAATAAATTTGGTACCTTTTATTGAAGATTAGTTATTGCAGATCTTAGTATATTGTCTCCTACAATCAATCGCAACTTCATCATGAAATCATCACAGAAAATCTTTTTTGCCTGCACAGGTACAAAATGTTACATTAGCGATATTTCATTTTATAAGACATAGTCATTAGTTACATCTACATTACATATCATGAACTTAATTTAATGTGCCTTTATAAGAAGCATTCCTTTTGGAGGAACCCTGCTTCTAGGATCTGCAAATAGCATTGGAAATGGCAGCCCTTGTAATCTTGGAACTCTTCGTATGTTAGTCAGCAGACAAACAACAATTACTTGAGGCATCTGGTAAACCAAAATTTTGGGATAAATGTAAGAAAGAAAAACTTATAAAATAAAAAAAAATAAACAAATCTCAAAGATAAAATCCCCAAAATGTCGCACATTAGATTATAAAGTTATACTAACAGATCTGGTATGGAAAGTGTACCATAAACATTTGATGGATATTATTGATCTAATAGTAAAAAGATTTGTGCATCATACAACACTCCAACACTCTGTTTACTTGTGCATGTTAGAATAAGTTGTCTTTTACATAGATAAATAGGAAAACATAAAAAGCAAAACTCATATGAAATAACTTACAGTATCTAATGTAGAAGAATTATTCCCATAAATCATTTTCATACTCTCATTTGAACGTTCATTTTCTGTAAGAAAATATAAGATGTTGTGATCAATTTTTTTTAAAAACATATAGCAATCATACTACAACTTAGTTGAATAAACAATAGGTTGTTTTGTCAAACTAGAGTGAAACTATTAGTATGTTAATAATTACATATTAATTAGTTTGCCGATGATTAACTGCTTCAGGCTTTAGTACTAATTATTTAATGCCAAAATGTACAACACCGAGGAAATTTTCTTAAGGAAGAGTACATCACCTTCAGCATCCAAAAGAGCCTTGAAGCTGGCAACAAATTCTTGATATATATTCATATTCATATTCATATTCCAAACCACATAGTATTTTGGGCGTTGAATATCATCAACCCCATTATCATATTCGCAACCACTTGGATGAATCTGATTATTGCCACGATGAAGAGGTTGTTAGTTCCCCATTAGGACATGACAAACGACCAAGTGTTTAACTCCATTTTTGTCAACATCACAATAAAGGGAACAATAAATATATCAGAATGGAATCCAGTCAGCATTCCAATAGAATAATCTATAGTAATATGTCAGATAATAATGTATAAAGATACCAATAAAGAAAAATATGCTTATAATTCCCCCCTCAAAGATAAAGGATTCAACCCTAACACAACCTATAACCAATGTTGGACAGGGAAACCATACAAGTACCAAATATATAAAATCTGCAATAATCAACGGGAACATGATTGACTTTATATAAATGCAATGACATCTCAGTATTTACAAATGTGTCCATATTTAATTTTTCAATTAAAATATAAGAACTTTTGCAAGTCATGTAGACATCAAACAAAGAGTAGCTTATAACATGACATGGGTAGAGTATGTAGTATGGAGTAAATGAGAGAATGATAGTAAGAGATTTTTCTAAAATAAAATTGAATAAGAGAAAACTATAGACACACATTATTTTTATCATGTGAAAACTTACCAGGCATAAGGGTGGGTAATAGTAGCAAGATGAATACCAAAGTCATATATGCACCTATAAAATGAAAGTACCATGTGACCAAGCCCATACTCCATCATTATAGAAAACTCCTCTTTAGAACATGCAAGCCAACTCTATCGAACATTAGCATCCTCGTGAATTCCTTTCGTGATATCAGCTTGCTTCAGGAATAATTCCAACAACGCTTGCATTGAGATGTATGTGTTGCGGTAAATATCAATGATGTCATCGTCGTTAATCCTGAAAGTGCCCATTCCTATGAGAAATATGTTATGTGCAGATTCCACATCCAGTCTTCCATATTTAGATTCAATATAATCATCTAAATCTATTTATCTATCTTTGTTAGCACTTGTGCCAATGCTATAATTTCTCACTTTGTTATTAGTATCATGACCATCAGATGTGCATCTATAGCTAAATCATTAGTCTCCCCACTATGCTCCCCAAATTTGGATTCATCCGCCCCCCATTGAGTTGAATTGATAAATGTAATTTAGGCTCTTGTTCCTCTTTCGTACTATGACTATCACCACCCTTAAGTTTACCTAAGTTATTAGGTCCTTCATAAAAACCAACAAAAAGTTTGGGAAAAAAAAGCTCTCGACCTCATCAATCTAAGCAATGGGTTGTTGCGAAGCCATTTTCAAATTGATATGATACATATGCAAAAAGTTCAACACAACTTCATGTCCATTTAAATCTACCCCACAGCTTCCTTCTTGGTTTGGAAATCTTTCTTAACCAATTCCACAACATCCTTGGGATAATCCGGCCACTCACCGTTTTTATAGAACATTAAACATTTGTGCAATCCACTTTACTTATAGTTCAAATAATACTTAACTACTGACCTTGAAATACCATGAGCAAAGTCACCCGGTTGGCCCTCATCTCCAACTAATCCATTTGTTTGACATCATAGTTTGTTGGTGTTGAAACTTCAGTCAGATGTGCAATGCATCGAGTAGACAGATTTATCTCCTGATTGAGTGCAACTCCTGATTGAGTGCAGCAAAAGCATTGGATGGAGTTGCACTCAATCAGGAGAGAAAGTTGTCTACCCGATGCATTGCACATCTGACTGAAGTTTCAACACCAACAAACTATGATGTCAAACAAATGGATTAGTAGGACATGAGGGCCAACCGGTGACTTTGCTCATGGTATTTCAAGGTCGGTGGTTAAGTATTATTTGAACTATAAAAAAAAATGGATTGCACAAACGTTTGATGTTCTATAAAAATGGTGAGTGGTCTGACTATCCCAAGGATGTTGTTGACTTGGTTAAGAAAGATTTCAAAATCAAGAAGGCATATGTGGAGATAGAGTTAGTTGCCGGGAAGTTGTGTTGGACTTTTGGCATATGGACAATGCCAATTTAGTTGAATCTAAAAGTTTAGGTGCAGTAATAAAATAGAACTCTAGACCTTGAGCAACAAGAATATTTGAAAGTCTGTGGATAATCAAAGCATTTGAGAATATTGAACTAGTATAAAATATCATGTGTTCATCAAAATAATATAACTTTTACATAATAAAGAATAAAGAGTAAGTCAATAAGAACATTCCTCCGAGGCAAAACAAGTAATCTGAAATAATTGTGGATGTGAAATATTGCAATTGTACAATCTCTAAAAAATAATTCAAAAAATAATAAATATCAACTAATAAAATATACCACAAGAATAATCAATAGTACTCGTGTTCTATATTAAAAGTAATCCAACATAACAAGCTTTATACAAAATTTTTAATGATTATGATAATGCCAATACAATTGAAGTAAAATTTATTTAATTCTAAATCAAATAATTTCTTCAACTATGAATTGTCATTTGATCATCGTGATACTAAGGATATTCCCAAGAAAAAAAAGTTCAAAGGATAATCCAAAATGAAAATTTAAATAGTTCAAAGAATAATTCCAACTAAAGAAGCTGTAATTAAAATTTTGAAAAAATTTACTTCCAACAGCAAAATCACTCCAAATATTACAACAATACAGTCTCTAAGAAAATTTTAAAAAACAATAAGTATCTAACTAACAAAATATACTAAAAGAATTGTCAATAGAATTGAAACTATATATTAAATCCAACATAAAAAAAGCTTTACTCAAACAATTTAATGACCATGATAACACTAATTCAGTTGAAGCAAAAATTATTATTTAGTTCTACACCAAATACTTGCAATTGTTAATTGTCGTTTGATCATCATGATACTAAGGGCATTCTCAACTAAAAAAGTTCAAAAAAATAATTAAACAAAATTTAAACAGTTAAAAGGATAATTCTAACCAAAGAAACCATAATTAAAATTTTGAAAAAAAAAATTACTTCCACAACAAAATCACCCCAATAATTGATGAAAATCATAAAAGTAAATCAATAAACTAAAACAAAAACAAAAACAAAGTAAGAATACACTAATTTAAATTGAAAATGAAAAAGCAACAAAAACTAAACCAAAAACTAAAAACTAAGTAACTAACAAACAAAAAGCATTGAAACTATCATAATGCACAAACTCACACAAAAGAAAACATTTCAATTGTATATATTTAATAACTTTTAAATTGTGCATTTTGTTAACGATTAAGGGGTCCTATTTATACCCTCCAAAGTCAAAAACATAAACCCTAAACAATGCGATTCAGAGAATTGAATCTTTGAAATGGTAAAAAATTAAGAGTAGAGATTTTCATCTATATAATTCAACGAACGGTTCAATCCCCTTTTGAAACCGTGCATGATTGATTCATTCTAGAGATTGTATAATCTTACCTAACATAGCATCTATTTCCATTTCTCACAATCATTTTCATTGGCCAACGATTTTTTTTTGTCTGAGTAAGCACTTATCTGGTGTTCATTGTATTAATTTTATTCTTCTAGAAAATGCTATTTTCAATTTTTGAATTTATTTTTTTAAAATTTTGTTATATCTTAACTTATTTTCTTTTAATGTGAAACTCATGAATGGATATTTGTTACAATTTCCAAATTCTTATTAATTTAAGATGATAATAAATTTTAAAAAAAGTAATTTTAAAGATTTTACTCATTTGGATTGGAATATATGACTTTTGAAATGAACTATTATAATAGAAAAAAAATTAAATAATAATTTAAAATCGATGTATTTTTTAAAATACACAATTGCGGAAAATATACATAACAACGATTGAAAAATATATATTATCACGCAGGACAGGCCGTTGTTACGTAGCGTATGGTTGTATATGCATTACTTACAATTACGGTCGTATGACCGTTATAGAAAACCTGAAAATGCGCGACATATTACCATGGTTGCTTTAACTAAGTGTTGTAATATATTAAAGGTCCCATGTTCGATTCTTAGCAGCGCCTTATATATATATATATATATATATATATATATATATATATATATATATATATATATATATATATATTATTCTAGACATCGTTCACTCTACCACCACGGTCATATTTAACAACCGTCGTTAAATTATCTGCTTTTTAAAAAAAAAATGAAAATTTTCCATTTTTAACCTGTATTTTTGTGAACCGTATCAGAACAAAAACAACAATTGTATCATAACAATAATTTTATTGTATTACATCAAATCCGTAAATTGTATTAAGAACCAAACATTGTATATATATTACATCAAAAGAAAAATAACACAAAACAATCTACAAACATTATCTAATGTCACATAATTGTATCTTAGAGTTTTGATTTCTTTGTCTCTTGGTGTCTTGAATTTAAACACCTACAATTTCAAATAATCATACTTGTTAGTAAATATACTTAGAAATAATAACTTACATTAAATTATGAATAAAGAATAAAATACTTACTTGTTAATTTTTCCATATGCCTTCATTATGATCGATACGAATAGCTTGCACATCATCTCTATCAACTTCATCATATGTGGTAGGCAATTTTGTTGTGTAAGAATGAGTGAAAGGAATATCAAAATTTTCATCACTACTAGGAATGTCTTTTCCTCAGAGAATGATTGATCATTTCCCCGATGTGTCCGAACAGTCAGTCACATAGAAAACTTGTTTTGCTTGTGAAGCCATGATGAATGGCTCATTCATATAACTTGCCTTGCCAAGGTCAACCCGGGTGAATCCTCAGTCATTAGTTTATACACCATTAATATTATTGGAAACCCACTTTCATTTAAATAAAGGCACTTTGAAGATAACATAATCAATCTACCAAATCTCCTCAATGACACCATAGAATGCACTAGATGCCAATATTGGATTCTTATCTTTCAAACTAGAGAAATACATGGATTCGGCCTTAACCATAACCCCATTATTTTGCATTGCACTACGATCATCTTTTGATTTTGTATAAAAGGTATAATGACCAATGTCATATGCAATCCAAGTTATCACATTAAATTTTGGCATATACGACAACCATTTTAATTGTCTCGGATGCATGATGATCATTTAGTATCCCTTTATTATACCAATCTATGAATTTCTTATTATGCTCGATCAACAACAACTTGTCACTCATTCGTGGATATCTTTTCTTCAAGAGTCTTTTGTGAGTAGCCACGTAAGGTTGAACTTCTTCAAGATTATTCAATATATAGAATTGTGTCATAATAACTACATCCCGAGCCATTGAGTTAACATTTAAACCTTGAATACCTCTACTTCCAATATCAGCATGACGAGACTTTGGAATTCCTATAGACTCTGCTTTTGACAAATAGTTTGTACAAAACTCAATAGCTTCTTATGTGATGTACCTTTCAACAATCAAAGCTTCCAGTCAGTGATGATTCTTCGTATATTCTTTAAAGATATTCACGTATCGCTCTATTGGATACATCCATCTTAAATAAACTGGACCACAAATTCGTATTTCTCTGACTAGATGGATAAGTAAGTGAACCATAATGTCAAAAAATGATGGAGGAAAATACATCTCCAATTGACAGAAGATTATGGCAGCTTCATCTTTTAATTCATCTAATTTTTTGAAATAAAGAACTTTATTACATATGACATTGAAGAACAGATACAATCTGGTTATAGTTACTCTTACTTTTTTTGTAGGATGTCACGGATAGCCACTGGTAGAAGTTGCTGCATTAAGACATGACAATCATGAGATTTCAAACCAATTAACTTGAGATCTTTTATTAATACAAGTTTCTTGATATTTGATGAGTAACCTTGGGGAACTTTGATACCATGCAAACACTCCCAAAAACTTTTCTTTTCCTTTTTATATAGAGTGTAACAAGCCGGAGGCAGATATTTTTTTTCCTTTTTCTATTGGAGCCAATTTTTTTCTTATACCCATCACCTCCATATCGAGACGAGATTACTTACTATCTTTAGTCTTGCTTGGGATGTTTAGAAGTGTTTCAATCAAACTATCGCACACGTCTCTCTCCACGTGCATCGCATTAAGACAATGTCTTACATCGAGATTTGACCAATATGGAGAACACAAACTTCTTTTTCCATATATTTTTCTCAACTGGCCCTTTTTCTTTTTCTCTCTTTCCAAAGACAACATTAATGTGTTTCTGTCATTGATAAATTTCATCCCCGGTTAAAGGTTTAGGAGCGATATCAAACTCCCGCTCTCCATTAAAAGCCTTCCGCAATCTACGATAAGAATTATTGGGTTTAAGAAATTTTTGATGCCCGAGGTAAATAGTCTTTTTTCCAAAATCAAGTTGGTGATAACAAGTATCAGATTCACAAATAGGACACGCTTTGTGTCCTTTGACACTATATCCAGCCAAATTACCATATGCAGGAAAGTCGTTGATTGTGCAAAATAACATTGAACCCATCTTAAACTTTTCATCAGAATATGCATCATCAACTTCAACGCCTTCCTCCCATAAAAGTCTTAAATCTTCAATTAATGGACTTAGATAAACATCTATGTCATTTCTAGGTTGTCGTGGTCCAGAAATCATCATACTTAACAACATATACTTACGCTTCATGCACAACCAAGGAGATAGGTTGTAAATCGTGAGAAGAACAGGCCACGAAGAATGGTTAGTACTCAGATTACCAAAGGGGTTCATTCCATCGGTGGCAAGCCTAAGCCTAAGGTTCTTGGCACAGTGCCAAAATCCAGAAACAACGAATCAATTTTCTTCCATTGCAAAGAATCAGCTACATGGCGTATGTTTCCATCACATTTTCTTTCATCTACATGCCATCTAATATTCTTTGCGTCATTCGCATTAGCAAAAAGTCTATTGAATCTTGAAATTATTGGCAAGTACCATAACACTTTAGCAGGAGACATATTCCTACTAACATTGCCTTTGTCATTGTCATCACCATTGTTGTCCTTCATCTTGTAACGCGACACCCCATATTCTGGACATTGATCCAAATTTTCATACTTTTTCCTGTATAATATGCAGTCATTAGGTCATGCATGTATTTTGATATACTCTAAACCCATCGGATACAATATTTTCTTGGCCTTATAACAACGATTAGGCAAATTGTTATCTTCTGGTAGCATTTGTTTTAGAAAATAAAGTAATTCCGTGAAACTTTTATCCGACCATCCATTTTTCACTTTCAGATTAAATTTTTTTAACACCGCACACAATCGTGTAAAACTTGTGCACCCCTTATATAAAGGAGTGTCCTTATCACTATATAAAGTATCATAAATATGAGCTTTCGTAAAAGAAGATTCTCCAATATCACGGAACATATCTTCTAGCTGGTCATCCATATATTCATCTCCATCAACTTCGTGACTTTGTGACGCCATGTTTCGCTTTTCTTCCACCTCCCTATGCCACGTCCATATTGTATAATTTTGACATATACCATCACAACATAGGTGATGGAATATCTCATCCTTTGTACCTTTATTTATATTCCCTCAATTAACACAAGGACAATAAAATATATCATTATTGTTGGGAACATTTTGATTAGAGTATTCAAGGAATTCAAGAACTCCTTTCTCATATACCGAATCTAAACTATCAGCTTTCGTCCAACTACGATCCATAATAAATTCTGAAATTTATATCAAAACAATATTGTGACCGACACAACTAAATCTAAATCTAAAATGTAACACCCTAAACCCCCGAGACAATTAACAATAAAATATAAGAGTAAAATAAAACATACAATCAGTTAGGATGCTACATTCAACAAACATCTGCTCATTCATACCATCAGTAACACAGAGGTAACATTAGTAAAACTATGCAAAATCAATCTTTTCATATGGTAGCGGAAAATCAACTGAAACATAACATCTTTAGTACCACATAATCATCAGCAAGTAAGCAAAACAACGAAAAATATCATAAATAAACAACGACAACCGTTCCGAAAACCCAGTGTTACAATAAGAGCAGACGTTGACTCAACGAATTAAAAGAAAAGACTTTGTCTTCACTAACTTCAACTCCGTACTAATCCTGCTTATCTGCACGTTACCCACGTAGAGGTAACATTCAAACAGAAGGGGTGAGATTCTCAAATCAATATAAGAAATGCATAAGATAAGTGTGAACGAACATAATCCATATACAGCTCACCCTATCATCACAACATCAACGAAACTACCATTTCACACACACAACAGATAATCCTACGATTCAGAATACAATATAATATGATGCAATGCAATGAGACCCACGACTCGACTCAATGCATGTGGTACCAATTCGATCCCTGTTTCATGATCATAATTCCCGTCGAAATTTCCATTTAAGTCGTTCACACCCCACATGAGCACACGACATCCGTGATCGCTCACACTCACATGGGCACACGATCACCCGTAATCGCTCATAACCCACACGGGCACACGATTACCTCAACAACAACAATAGCATGATTCCATTTCAAGGAATCCAGATAAGGCGCTCACACCCCACACGAGCACACGTCTTATCCCACAACTCATACAACATGATATGCACGCGACAACAACATACAACAACGACGTAATGCACATAACTAGCATACAACCAATAAATTACATTACAACTGTCCAACATGCAGTATATACCTGCCAACACATGCAAACATTGCAATCCACAACAACAACACGCATTCGTACGACCGAGTTACACATTTCACTGTTCTACACGTTGAAACATCCACGGAAACACATACAGCGCGTCGAATAGTTGGAATTTTGTCATAAAAAATAATTTTTAACAAAAGTACAGAAATTCAGATTTCCAATGATTCGAACGGTGACCGAAAGGGACTTACGAGTCAAAAGATATGAATTTTTTAAAATTTGGAAAATCTGTTCCGCCCAGTGGTAAGCGGTTACTGCAAGCAGGGTAACCGGTTACTTCAGCATCTCACACTCCTGTTATGCAGATTTTGTACAGGGTAACAGGTTACTTCAAAACCGATAACCGGTTACTCTGCTGAAACAGATTTAAAATCCCCCAATTTTACACGAGGTAATCGGCTACTCCAAGTCCAGTAACTGGTTACTCTACCTGCAGAATTGATTTTCTGCTGTTCTGTCACGAAAAATCACTTATTCAACCCATCCCGACATCCCCAAACATCATTTATCACAGAATTCGAATTACTAAATCAGTAAGCAACAATACACATCCATTAGAACTTCTTATAACACCAAAAACCACAAATTTAACAATCATTTTATGCATTTTTCCTCTTATCCAAAACTTTTGACACGCAAAAACCCTAATCTCAAATCGACGCCAACAACATACAGGAATGGCCCTAATGGTTTATCTACCCTCATAGAAACATTATGCAACCCTTAAGAGATTAGAGAGCCCCACCCTTACCTTAGAGTTCTTTAAAATCTTCCTTGTCAGCAATGGAGTCTCCTTTCTCTCACTCTAGCTCTGCTCTTCCTCTTTTCTTCCAAAAACACGTACTGAATCCTTTCCTCTCTTCTAACCCATTTTCTATTTTATATTATTATTATTATTAATATTATTATTAATATTATTTTATTAATATTATTTCAATATTATTATTACTATTATCTTACTAATTAAATAATAATGACAATATCCCGTAATAATTTAAAATAATAATATTAACTAATTAACCATTCTCACCACCTCACCAAATCCTACTTAACTGGTCACGCACTCCCAACATCTTAACCCCTATAATTCTACGGTCACTACCCCAAGCTAAGGGCAACCCAACCTCAACCAAAACACACCTAATCACACACAAATACACAACATCATTTAACTTTAATTACGAAAAATAATTAAAATAATTCAGGGTGTTACAACTCTCCCCCACTTAGAATATTTTCGTCCTCGAAAATTTACCTCATACGAATAACTCCGGATACGACTCCCGTATCCTGCTCTCTAATTCCCAAGTCATGTTTCCACCAGCAACGCCTCCCCACACTACTTTCACAAGAGCGGTCTCTTTACCTCTTAACTGTTTTACCTCGCGGTCTTTAATCCGCATTAGTAAGGCCTCAACCGTAAGGTTATCCCTTACTTCCACATTATCCATCGGGATCACATGCGTCGGATCTGAAACATACTTCCGAAGCTGTGACACGTAGAACACATCGTGCAATTTTGACAAATTGGGTGGCAACGCCACCCTATAAGCAACAGGTCAAACTCTTGCGGAAATCTGATATGGACCAATAAATCGAGGAGTAAGCTTCCTCGACTTCAACGCACGGCCAACACCAATCACTGGAGTGACTCTCAAAAACACATGGTCTCCTTCTTGGAACTCAAGTTCTCTCCTCCTCTTATCATGGTAGCTCTTCTGTCTACTCTGCGAAGTTTTCATCTTCTCCCGAATCAGCTTCACCTTTCCGGTAGTTTGCTGAACAATCTCCGGTCCCAGTACTACACTCTCACCAGATTCATGCCAACACAAAGGTGTCTGACACCTCCGACCATACAATGCTTCAAAAGGCGCCATTCTAATACTGGAACGATAACTGTTATTATAAGTGAACTCAATCAGTGGCAAATGGCTATCCCAAACACCTCCTTGTTCAAGCAAACAAGCCCTCAACAAATCTTCCAAAGATTGTATAGTCCTCTCTATCTGTCCATCCGTCTGCGGATGATAAGCCGAACTCAATTTCAGTTTCGATCCCAAAGCTTCTTGTAAACTCTCCCAAAACCTGGAAGTGAACCTTGGATCTCTGTCCGACACAGTACTCAACGGAACTCCATGCAACTTCACAATCACCTGAATATAGATCTCTGCCAGCTTCTGCAAAGGAAAACTAATGTTAATTGGAATAAAATGTGCCGACTTCGTCAGTCTATCTACCACTACCCAAATGGAATCATGTCCTCTCAGTGTATTAGGCAACCCAGTCACAAAATCCATAAAAATGATGTCCCACTTCCACTCTGGGATATCTAACAGTTGCATCAACCCAGCAGGTTTCTGATGTTCCACCTTCGACTTCTGACAAGTCAAACAAGCATACACAAACTTAGCCGCTTCACGTTTCAATCCAGACCACCAAAATATTTTCTTCAAGTCTTGATACATCTTCGTAGCTCCTGGATGGATACTCAAACTACTCATGTGGCTCTCATCTAGAATCATTCTTTTCAACTCACGATTATCAGGAATACAAATCCTATCACAGAATCTCAACACACCTTGTTCATCCACTCTGAACTCATTACCTTTCGCTTGGTCATTTCCAATCATCAAATCCACCAGTTTCACATCCAACTTCTGACCTTCTCTGATACGATTATGAAATTCATTGTTGATCTTCAGCATACCCAACATCCCACTATGTGGTGTCTGTTCGCAGAGAAAACTCATATCTCTAACCTGTTCAATCAATTCCAACTCTTTAACTATCATAACAGACATATGCAACGTCTTTCAACTCAAAGCATCAGCCACGACATTAGCTTTACCGGGATGATAGTTCAAACTGAAATCATAATCCTTTAAGAATTCTAACCACCTTCTTTGTCACATATTCAACTCCTTCTGATCAAACAGATATCTTAAGCTCTTATGATCACTATACACTTCAAATCTAGAACCATAAAGATAGTGCCTCCAAATTTTTAATACGAATACCACTGCAGCTAATTCCAAGTCGTGAGTTGGATAATGCCTCTCATGGACCCTTAACTGTCACGAAGCATAAGCCACAACCTTACCATCCTGCATCAACACACCTCCTAAACCCATCAAGGAAGCGTTGCAATACACCATAAATGACTCATTTGGTTCGGGTAGAGTCAAAACTGGAGCTGTAGTCAATCTCTTCTTTAGCTCTTCTCACAATGAACATCTCACACAAACGCTTTACCCTTGCACGTCAACTGAGTCAACGGAAGTGCCAACTTCGAAAAGCCTTCAATAAACCTTCGGTAATAACCAGTCAAGCCCAAAAAGCTTCTAATCTTAGTTACTGACTTCGGAGTGTCCCATTGTAGAACTGCATCTACTTTGGACGGATCCATATCAATACCATCTCCTGAAATAACATGCCCAAGGGAACTTACCTCTCTCAACCAGAATTCACACTTAGACAACTTAGCATAGAGCTTCTTCTTTTTCAACACTTGCAGCACGATTCGCAAATGTTCAACGGGTTCCTCTTCTGACTTGGAATAGATTAGAATATCGTCAATAAAGACAACCACAAATTGATCCAAGTAAGCATGAAAAATTCGATTCAAATACTCCATGAATACACCAGGTGTGCATTAGTAACTCTGAACGGCATCACCACATACTTATAATGTCCATATCGGGTTCTGAAGGCCGTCTTCTGAACATCTTATTCCTTTACTCGAATCTGATGATAACCCGACCTCAAGTCAATCTTGCTAAACACGTGGGCACCGACTAATTGATCCATCAAGTCATCTATTATCGGAAGCGGATACTTGTTCTTAATCGTCACTTTATTCAGTTGTCTGTAATCGATACACAACCTCATACTGCCATCCTTTTTCTTCACCAACAACACCGGAGCTCCCCAAGGCGATACACTTGGTCTCACAAATTTCTTTTCTAACAACTCTTCCAGTTGCTTCTTCAGCTCTGTCAATTCTGATGTCGACATCCTGTATGGTGCCATAGAAATAGGTCTGGTACCAGGGACAAGATCAATAGTAAACTCCACTTCTCTCTCTGGCGGTACATCAGCAATATCATCCGGAAACACTTCAGGAAATTCACGCACTACTCGTAATTCATTAATCACCGACTCACTCTCCACTAACAAAGATGCAAACAATGCAAGCACCTGAGTTTCTTCCTCTAAGAGTTCCCTCAACTCTCAAGCAAATAAAAAACCATCTTCTTCCTCTTCCTCATGAGCAAGAAATTGCACCGACTTGTTAAAACTATTAATATGAACATGATTGAACTCCAACCAGTTCATACCCAAGATCACATCGAGACCTCCCAACGGTAAGCAAATCAGATCCACACCAAAGTCCTTATTAAAGATTGATAGTGGACAATTCAAACAGACTAGAGAAGTGGTCACTGATCCCTTTGCAGGAGTTTCAACAACCATCTCTCCCTTCATAGGAGAAACAACAAGGCCTAGCCTTCTCACACAATCAGCAACAATAAAAGAGTGAGTAGCACCAGTATCAATAATAGCAATCAAAGGCGTATTAGTAATATAACATGTACCTCTGATCAGTATGTCATCACTAGAAGTTTGAGTCCCTGTCAAAGCGAACACCTTCCCTCCAGTTGAAGCTTGTCTTGGTTTCTGGCAACGAGTACTAATATGACCCTGTTCTCCATAATTATAACAAGTCACCACATTAACCTTGCAGTCTGCAATCAAATGTCCTGCCTGTCCACACTTGAAGCATTTCTTCACATCACTAGTGCACTCACTGACACGATGACCTAGTTCACCACACCTGTAACACTTCAGAGGAGCAGGGGCACTTCCCCCACTCGGCTTCGTGCCATCAGTGTGTTTTTGTTTACCTTTCTCAGTTGGAGCTGCATAAGGCTTCCCACGGTTTTTCCCTCCTCTTGGCCAACCCCTTAAAGTGAGTCGATCGAGCCTTGCTATCCTGTTCAAAGATCCTACAGCAGTCAACCAAATCTGGGAACCTCCTGAGTCGCTGATAACCAATTGCCTGTTTGATCTCTGGCCTCAATCTGTTCTCAAACTTGACACACTTTGAGAATTCAGCAGTTGACGCACTATAGTGAGGGTAAAACTTAGCCAGGTCCGAGAATTTGGTAGCATACTCAGTAACCGACATGTTGCCCTGCTTCAATTCCAAAAATTCGATCTCTTTCTTTCCTCGGACATCCTCAGGAAAATACTTTCTCAAAAAATCCCTACTGAACATAGCCCAAGTGATTGCCTCACCTGCTGCTCCCAACAGTTAATGAGTGCTAACCCACCAATCATCAGCCTCCTCAGCCAGCATGTGAGTACCCAACCGCACCTTCTGTGCTTCAGGACATTTCATAACCCAGAAGATTCTCTTGATCTCCTTGAGCCAGGCTTGCACTCCATCCAGATTATATCTTCCCTTGAAGGTAGGCGGTAAGTTCTTCCGAAACTCGTCATTCTTACTAGCATGAGGTGGGTTCTGTACCACCTGAGCAACAGCCTGCAAAGCAGCAGCAATAGCAGCATCATTTCTTCCAGCCATTCTAAATCTGTTACACACCAACAACAGAACGCAATGGTTAAGGAAACGACATCGACAGTAATCAACCGTCACACGACAACGACTCAACAACTTGGCCGGACGGACCGACCTGCTCTAATACCACTATGTAACACCCTAAACCCCTGAGACAATTAACAATAAAATATCAGAGTAAAGTAAAACATACAATCAATTAGGATGCTACATTCAACAAACATCTGCTCATTCATACCATCAGTAACACAAAGGTAACATTAGTAAAACTATGCAAAATCAATCTTTTCATATGGCAGCGGAAAATCAACGGAAACATAAAATCTTTAGTACCACATAATCATCAACAAGTAAGCAAAACAACGACAAATAGCATAAATAAACAATGACAAGCATTCTGAAAACCCAGTGTTACAATCAGAGCAGGCGCTGACTCAACAAAATAAAAGAAAAGACTCTGTCTTCACTAACTTCAACTCCATACTAATCCTGCTTATCTGCATGTTACCCACGTAGAGGTAACATTCAAACAGAAGGGGTGAGATTCTCAAATCAATATAAGAAATGCATAAGATAAGTGTGAAAGAACATAATCCATATACAGCTCACCCTATCATCACAACATCAACGAAACTACCATTTCACACACACAACAGATACTCCTACGATTCACAATACAATATGATATGATGCAATGCAATGAGTCCCACGACTCGACTTAATGCATGTGGTACCAATTCGATCCCTGTTTCATGATCATAATTCCCATCGGAATTTCCATTTAAGTTGCTCACACACCACATGGGCACACGACATTCGTAATCGCTCACACCCCACATGGGTACACGATCACCCGTAATCGCTCACACCCCACATGGGAACACGATTACCTCAACAATAACAACAACACGATTCCATTTCAAGGAATCTGGATAAGGCGCTCACACCCCACATGGGCACACATCTTATCCCACAACTCATACAACATGATATGCACGCGACAACAACATACAACAACGACGTAATGCACATAACTAGCATACAACCAATACATTACACCACAACTGTCCAACATGCAGTATATACCTGCCAACACATGCAAAACATTGCAATCCACAACAACAACACGCATTCGTACGATCGAGTTACACATTTCACGGTTCTACACATCGAAACATCCACGGAAACACATACAGCGCGTCGAATAGTAGGAATTCTGTCATAAAAATAATTTTTTTAAAAAGTACATAAAATCATGAATTTTTTAAAAGTATGAATTTTTTAAAATTACCGAAAGGGACTTACATGTCAAAAAATATGAATTTTTTAAAATTTAGAAAATCTGTTCCGCCCAGTGGTAACCGGTTACTGCAAGCAGGGTAACCAGTTACTTCGGCCTCCTACGCTCCTGTTATGCAGATTTTGTACGGGGTAACCGGTTACTTCAAAACCGATAATCGGTTACTCTGCTGAAACAGAGTTAAAATCCCCCAATTTTACACTAGGTAATCAATTACTCCAAGTCCAGTAACCGGTTACTCTACCTGCATAATTGATTTTCTGCTGTTATGTCACGAAAAATCACTTATTCAACCCATCCCGACATCCCCAAACATCATTTATCACAGAATTCGAATTACTAAATCAGTAAGCAATAATACACATCCATTATAACTTCTTATAACACCAAAAACCACAATTTCAACAATCATTTTATGCATTTTTCCTCTTATCCAAAACTTCCGACACGCAAAAACCCCAATCTCAAATCAACGCCAACAACATACAGGAATGAACCTAATGGTTTATCTACCCTTATACCAACATTATGCAACCCTTAAGAGATTAGAGAGTCCCACTCTTACCTAAGAGTTCTTGAAAATCTTCCCTCTCAGCAATGGAGTCTCCTTTCTCTCACCCTAGCTCTGCTCTTCCTCCTTTCTTCCAAGAACACGTACTGAATCCTTTCCTCTCTTCTAACCCCTTTTCTATTTTATATTATTATTATTAACATTATTATTATTAATATTATTATTATTAATATTATTTAAATATTATTATCCCTATTATCTTACTAATTAAATAATAATGACAATATCCCGTAATAATTTAAAATAATAATATTAACCAATTAACCATTATCGCCACCTCACCAAATCCTACTTAACTGGTCACGCACTCCCAACATCTTAACCCCTATAATTCTACGGTCACTACCCCAAGCTAAGGGCAACCCAACCTCAACCATAACACACCTAATCACACACAAATACACAACATCATTTAACTTTAATTACGAAAAGTAATTAAAATAATTTGGGGTGTTACATAAAACATATCAATGGGTCATGGCTTGTGTTAGCTCTGTTTCCTATAGGTTTTCTATTCATGGAACACCTTCTAAGCTTCTTAGAGCAAAACGAGGTTTGCGTCAGGGAGATCCCGTATCTCCTCTTCTGTTTGTACTCATAATGGGGTATCTACATAGAACCCTCCACAGCTTGCATCGAATTCCTGATTTTAATTTCCATCCAAAGTGTGAAAAGCTGAGGATTATTAACTTGTTCTTTGCAGATAACATTCTATTGTTCAATAGAGGGGATGCTGGCTCTTTGAAGTTGATTTTGGAAAAATTCAAAGCGTCTCAGATGCAACTGGTTTATGTATCAGTCAACCTAAGAGCAAGATCTATGTTGCATAAGCTGATGAGGCTGTCAAAGGGTATAATCAATAGCAAACTGGCTTGGTTGAAGGCACTCTACCTATTAGGTACTTGGGTGTCCCCTTGGATAGTAGAAAGCTTAGTGTGCAAGCTTGCCAGCCCCTTATCGAGAAGATGCTGAAAAGAGTCACAAATTAGAGTACTCGACTGTTATCTTATGCGGGAAGACTTCAACTGCTGAGGAGTGTTATTCTATCTATATCAAACTACTGGCTACAAATCTTTCCTCTCCCTAAACAAGTCATTACTCAAATTGAGGCCTTATGCGGAAAATTCCTTTGGACTGGTCAGAACGAGAATAGTAGAAAAGCTCTCGTCGCTTGGGACCATGTATGTGATAGTGTCTCTGAAGGAGGTATAAACATGATCTCGCTCGTAGAGTGGAATAAAGCAACATTAGGGAAACTGTTATGGAACATATGGAATAAGAAGGATGTTTTATGGATAAAATAGCTGCATTATTATTATGCGAAAAGCGAAGATATACAATAATTCAACCCCGGTCAGAATTCATCTAGGATTATCAAAGCAATTTTTAAGAACAAGGATGTTATGGTGAACTCTGTAGTATGGCAAAATTTCAAGATAACAAGAAAATATACAACAATTACCATGTATCGTACCTTGCGGGCTACTAAACCAAAAGTGGATTGGAGGTTTCTTTTCTACGGCAACATTGCTAGGCCACGAGCATTGTTCACAATGTGGCTGGCATGCCAAAACAGGTTGATGACAAAAGATAGGGCGGAAAAATTTGGTATTTCCAATAACAGCAAGTGTGTCTTTTGTGCTGCTACTGAAAAAATTCAACACCTATTTTTTGAATGTGGGCATACAAAACAAATTTGGAAGGAAGTGTTCCAGAACTTCAATATTCACCATGACCCTTATGTATGGGATGCGGAGCTCAAATGGGTAACTCGAGCAACTCGAGGCAAGGGTATGAAGGCAAAGATCATTAAAACCATTCTTGCTGAGACAATTTATCATATATGGCTGGCTAGAAATAAGTGCATGTTCTGAACTGGGGGCGGAAATGCTTTGAAGAGTATAGATATCAAGAATGTGGTGATGATGAGGGCAAGAAAATATACCAAAGTTCTAGACTATTGTACTAGAAATAACATAGTTATTTAGTTGATTTTGATTGTTAGTATTGTCTATTTGAGCCTGGATCATATGTGATCGGCGTTATGTACTGATTGAATTTTTTGGCAATATAATTTCTCATTATTCCAAAAAAAACATATAAAAAAACTGAAGCATATTCATAACAATAATACAACTCTAAATATTAAGCATATGGATATCCATTGTAGCAAAGTTATAATATTTTTGTTCACTTCTAAATTCAACAAAAAAACATAAAGCATATGAACTTTGCATAAAATAGACCACAAAATCAAACAAGAATGAAGATAGTGAAGATTATCAAGAATTAAGAAGATGAGGAAGTGAGTAAAGTTTGCATGAAACATACCGTACTTAGAATAGGAAGAGACCAAGAACGAATATTGTGAAGATGAAGATTTCACTATCGTTGTGGTCTCTGGTTCCTTGGTTCGCTAGTTCTCTTATGGCATGTTATGAAGGAATAATGAATCTTTTTTGTTTTAATTATCAGGAAAACCTTTGACCACAGTTGTTAATTTCAACCGCAGTGAAATGTAGATCTTATTGCAACAGTTGTATAGTAAAAGCGTGATTAAATTGTTTTCAATTTTTTATTTATTTATGAACTTAAGTGGCACACGCTCTTTGTAATAGGAAAAATGGAAAAAATGTAGTTGCTGGAATTCGAAGCTTGTAACACTTACTTTACCACCATGGTTGTTTACCTCAACCATGATAAAATAACTTTCAAATATATAAAAAATATATCAGGCGCATCTAGTTTACGATATTACAGTGGTGGACAACATAAACGTAGCAGTATTACTATTCCCGGAGGTGTATTTTGTTGTAGTGATGGTTATTTGATGTTTTCATTTCTTCTATAAAAAATTTGTTGACTTCATAAAAAATTGTTACTAAATAAAGTTGATATAGATTTTAAAAGCTGAAAGTATAAAATATTAGTTTTACATTAATATTCAACTATTTTGGTAACACCTCATACATACATGTCTAGAATAATGTGTAGTGGTGTCATATATGGTACTGAATATCATACATAAGTATCATGATTAGGACAAGTATTAGTACAAAATACAAAAGCCAAATACATTCTGACCAAAATATACAACAACTGATAGTACTAATACATAATCTCAAAGGGTAAAGCCAAAAAGACAAAACACAACAGAAAGGTTTGCAACTGAAACATCTTCAGGCCACTCAAGTCATCTTACCTTTGCCTTTGTCTTGCCTCAAAATACTTGAAAATAATCGATAACACTGGGATGAGTTTACTAAATCTCAATGAGTTCCCCTATCTTATGGATTCTCTCATATCTATAAGGTATACTATCCTTAATTGGGTTATTAGTACTAGTTTATGAGTTTCGTCCACAAATGGGATCTCCCCATCATCGGGTTTTACATTCGATCTACGGTTTCCTTAATTACCAAATACATAATTATACAAGCAACGATTAACATGATATAAGGATTCTTTTGCCATCCTAATTCAGAGTCCATTAGAGATTCACTCTAACAATGGTGTTAATTAATTTACGTGTATTTACACAAACGCACTGAGTGAAATTCAGGAGTAGTATCCGTCATCCAACTTAGACTACACAAGCACACCATAAACGAGTGTTCAAATGTATAATTCCTAATAAGGCTACATAAGCACACTAATATATAAATATAGTGAGTATCCAAGTGCATAACGCCTAATATGCTTGGCTCACTCCTTCACTCGAATCATACTAAGCGACAACAGGTCTGAACATTCATGTGAGGATGAACGAACAAAAATAGGGAATTGAAGTGGAAGAAGAGCATAAAAGTTTCCACTATGTTGTAACCTTATGTGTTAACTTCATAACGTAATTGATCACGTCTTATTTCAAGTTACAAAACTCAAGTTACGCTGATTTCAATTCTGCAATTTTTTTCACATAAACAGTGGTAATCGATTACCAGCCCCCAAAACACCCTAAAAACCCAATTTCCTGGATATAATCAAATCCATATTGAAAACTACTCAGTTTTCTCCACAAAACTCATTTCCAAAACCTACCACATCAACCCTAACCACATCAACCCTAACCACACACCCAACACAAAAATTTAGAACCAAAGCATGTTATGGGTAGAAATCAGGCATGGACCAATTTCACAACATCACAACATAATTCTAAGTTCAAATCATGCAACTAAACATATAAATAGGTCCAATTAGACATGTCAGTAAAGCACTCATACCTCAGTTCTCAACATGCAATCAAACCATGAAATCATAATCATTCATGTGATCATAAAAACAACATGATTTTTCAGCATTAATCACAAAATATTCCCTTGATCATGAAACCCTAAAGATTTCTAAAACCCCATAGTCCTAACTAAGGACTCGCCTTAAGAGTAAAAATTCAAAATTGAGGGAAGGAAGGTGAAGTAAAGCAGAGATGTAAACTGAAAAATGATGATGGATTCTAAGGATTGGAGATTGATCTTTGGAGCATGTAAGGTTGATGAATTTAGCTTTCCTTTTTTTTCTCCAAATTCATGTATTCTCCCTCTCTCACTCTTTAATTTCTGATCTAGAACAATTGGGACAATGAGATGGAATGAGAAAAAGGAGTTAGGATTTTACTTAAGTATTTAATGGGTGCAATTACCAACTTGTCCTCAAATTATAATTGTCATTTAACAAGTAAACTCTGCAATTAGTTAGGGACATTATAATCACAATGTCATACCCCAAAATTTGCCCTACCTATTTTCATTTCCATCTGGATCATGCTTAAATCATTTGCATGCAAGGTTATCGAATTATCCAATTAGGTCATTCGTTTTAACATTTCATTCATCGTATTTCGCATAATTCGTTAGTGGGCCAAAAGTTCGGTAATAATGAATTTAATCAAATTAAGGGGATTTTTTAGGCGGATATTATTTGGTGATTATTCGGTTTATTTCCCATATTACTTTTGGTGCAAATCATCTTTTTATACGATATTTTTGGTTAGCTGAGGGATTGAATGATTGTTACGTAATTCGGAAGATTGCTTGAATTTAAAGAAAAGGGAAAAGTTGGAATAAAAAGAAGATTTCATTCATTTATTTGAATTTCATGGTACAATTCATATTTCTTAAGGTACAAATTAAAAGAATGGATTACAAGGAAAGAGTGTAAAAAAACTACATCTTTCGGGTACACTTGACATTTTGGCCAAATAGTTGACTTTTTGGTCAAATGTTGACCATTGACTTGATTTAGACTCTTGAATTTTCCTAGACCTATTCTATAATCATTTGATCAAAGGATTCATCATTATGAATTATGTCATGATTATGTTAAATGCTAATTTCCAACCAATTATATGTTCTATCAAGCTTCACTTCCATGGTTTGGTCTTCACTTTTTAATATTGCTTCGAGTTCATTCTTCCACTACAATGCTCACTTTGCTACAAATAAAATTGGGATCAAGTTAGTCTCCATGAATCATGAAGTTAAATCATGAAAAAGTCATGGAAAAGTCATGAAAAACTCAAGAAACAAAAGGAAAATTTTGCATTATTCCTTAAATTCAATACTTGTTTTTTCAACACTTTCCAACATTGATTCATGCCCAAAAAGTAAGAATTTGATCCATAGGTTTGCATCATTCAAACATGCTTATTTTCAACACAAAATCACTTCTCAAAAGCACTTAAAATCATGGGATAGTTCACCAAATATTCAACGGAAAAGTGGTAAAAAAAATCAAAGGCAAAAGCATTAAAAAATTCCAAGTTTCATGCATAATCATCGATGACCTTCCATCTTACATTCCAACTTGGTTCTTTTGTAAAAACCAAATACCATTTGTCTCTAACTAACTATGCATCCACAATTATTAAATTACCCAATCAACCCTTAATTACCATAACTACCAAACTAACACAAAATCTACAAAACTTACGCAAATTCCAACTTACAGTTTCAATCAAATTTCCATTTAATCCTAACCATTCATAACAATCAATCCAAGGGTTAAGATTAGTGATCCATAATGGCTTCAATTAATTTTCAATCATTGATAAACCTCTTACTTGGATTACAATCCAAGGGTGTTCATTTATTTACAAAACCTGCATAAACATGTCATTTTTCACAATTTTGGGTTTAACTCATATGAACCTTTATAACCATTTTTTTCCACCGTTTTTTCTCAACTTCTCTCATAATTCTCTCTTTTCTTCACTACCTCACCATCACCAAAGTTCATATTCATTACCATTTAGAATTTCACATTGAAGTTCTAAATTTGGTGGAACTTAGCCACAATCCAATTTCAACACATCATCGATCAAGTTTCAACAATTCAAACATTATCATCATCCAAGTTTCATCAAGATTCAAGCATATTCCTCAATATTCTACATTCAAGATTCAGCTTCTATATTCATTCATCATCAAAACTAATCATCAAGCTTTGAAATTATTGGAAGCATGGCGAAAAAGGCTTACCTTTAAAGTTTTTCAGGTTTCTCTTCGGCACTCCGTTAGCAACCTTTAACTGGAGCAAATCTCTGCTCCTTTGGTAATTCTTCATCTTTTTTCTTCCACCCCATCACAATGAGTTGTTGAATGCTACTTCTTGATTAATTTAAGCCACTGTTATGAAATAGCTTATTATAATAATCACTTATTTGAGCCAAAAACCCAACTTTGGCATAGAACACATAAACTTGAAAATGGTGATTCTTTAATTCTAAATTGTTAATAACATGTGAATACATCACTAGAAGCGATTTTTCATCATGATTCCGAATATGCAATTTTTTCACGAATCATTTTAACGAATGTGAATCGATTGTCTCTTTACACACTTTGTTCTTAACTTTTCACCCGATTCTTCAAAATTTGTGACTTGTTTGTAAAATTTGATTGCATATTTGGATTTCTTGCAAACAATCGAGTCCAGTGATATATAATTTACATATTGTTTATTTGATTTGGTAATTTTTGTGAATTAAATTCAAGAATACATGAGAAAATGATGAACATTGAATTTGCAACCTAGAATGCACCAGACAGTGACACTTGTCATGCTCTATTTCTTTTTTTCCTTTATTTCATTCATGCCACATGGAACTTTCTGGTTGAATGTCTCGACAATAAAGACAAATCGCTAAAGACAAAATAAGAATAAGACGAAATTGATCACGTGGGCCTTTTTGGCTATTGAGCCTTATTTTAACTGTTATTTGCACCCCAAAAATGGTCCAGTTTTCCTGTTTTACCTTTTTTTTCTTTTCTTCATTACCAATTAATTCTTTACTTGATTTTGATTTCGATTCCGATTTTATTTTTTGTGCACCATTTAGAATTTAATTTTCTCACATGCCTAATAAAACAAAAACTCTTTTTCTCAAAACTCAAAAAACCTTAACCATTATGATGCGAATTATTTCCATTTAATTAATTCTTCTACATTTTTGTTTGGTCATTTAATTAATTATTTTGATTAATTAATTGATTAAATACATGACAACACTAGGAATTATTTCCATTTGACACTGTAATTTCACCATGTCATTTTCTCATCTATTCAAAACCAAAGTCTCTTTTATGCAAATAAATTCAAAAAACTTTGTTCGAGAAGGAAAAGTTTGTTCTCTTGGTTCTCACCAAGGAAACAAGCGACAATCTGAAGGTTTTACAAATCTCTGTAGTCTGTGAGTTTCTAGAAGTTTTCCCCGAGGATGTCACTTCTCTTCCTCCAGAAAAGGAAGTGGAATTATCTATTGATCTGATACCTGGGACGGTCCCAATATTCATTTCTCTGTATCATATGACACCACTTGAACTAAGAGAGTTTAAGGATCAATTGGAGGATTTTTTGACTAAGCATTTCATCCGACCTACTGTCTCACCCTTGCAATACCTCAAAATTTGCCCTCATGTTTTCTCAATAAATTGGTCTATGCTTTACTCATTTGCATTCCATAGTAGGTCATAAATTGCATATCATTGGTTGCAAGGCATGGTATCTAGTGCTTCAAGGTGTGAACAATTGAAAGCCAAAGAAAAGAAAGAGAACAAGAACCAAGGGTCACAAAACAAGCCTCAAGGGTCTCTTACATCTCATATGATCTCAATTGATCTCACAAAGCATTGGAGGAGGGGAATTCATCAAGATTGGATAGTGCATCATCTCCTACAAAACAGTCCAAATTAGGGTTTGTGGTTCAAGCAGTCTCCTGATGAAATTTTGATTCAAACTTGATCTCAATGTTTTCTACATGATGTCAAGTATCTAAGGATGGAAGATTGGCCATTTGGTTCATTTCAGAAGAGGTTCAATTGATCAGTTGCTTGAGAATCAAGAAATTGGGGGAAAAGTCAACTGTGCAGAGGAAAAAGTCAACTCCTGACTTTTCAAGGTCAAATTCATGAAATTCAAATTACATATGTTCATTGGACAAAATTTAATCAAGAGATGATGGAGGAATCATGAAAAATCAAGAAATGTACAAAGTTTCCATTTTTAGAAACTTAGGGTTTCCAAAAATGGCAAGTTTGGACCATTTTGCACCACACTTTGAGGCTTCCTTTCTCCATGATAAAAGCTCCAAACTTCAGGCCCAAGCTGAGCCAATTGAAGATCACACTCTAAGCTTCAAATCCATATAAAGAACTCTTCCATCGGATCAAAATTGAGGGAGTTATGATCAATCAAAGTTTGGTAAAATCAAGGCAAATCTTAAGTCATGGCAAGGCAAGTTCAGGCCTCCAGGCCATAATTTCACCGAACTGTTGGCGTGCCAAATGTCAAGCCAATATTCTCCATCAAGAAGGCTTCAAATGAAAAATTGTTGAACATCAAAGTTGTTCATCTCCAGGCCCTCTTCAACTTTGATGTTGGACATTTTTTCATTTGAGCAAGTTATGAAGGTCATACGAGGGCTCGAACATGGGGGTCTCATGCTGAAAGTTCACAAGTCACAAGGGTTTTGCTTGCAGCCCAAGTCACACACCCATACACTAGTTGTGGTTCCTTGTTTCCCAAGCAACCGAGTTGATCCCAACTAACCTAGTTAACAAACTTGACTCGGTGAGTTGAGTCTAACTAACTCCAAGGCTAACTCCAAACCCAAAGCAAAAACTAAACCTCATTCCAAGCCTCCTACACTCCAAACCTAAAATCTATTTAAGCAAGGCTTCACTCATTTTCAAGGACTCTTGAACCATTTCTCAAATTTCTCACATATCACTCTCAATTCTCTCTCATTTCTCTCTTCACTTTGCTACAACTTCTACTTCTCTCTTCCAAAACCACACACAAAAGCTCTTATTTCTTGAAGAATAATCACTTTTTACATTGAAAAGTGATTAATTCTTGAGCTAAACTTCATCTCTTGGTTGGCATTGGTTGGATTTTCTGGAATTTTAGCTTGTTCTTCTTCAATCCAAGGGTTTCTCACCGTTTATTTTGGTGCAAGTTGGATTTTGGTGGATTTTCGCGATTTCGTTCGGTTTCGACGCGTTTTGGCAATCAATTGAGGAATCTCAGGTTTTCTTTCATTTTCTGCACCAAGATTACTTTGCAACAATTACCAAAGAAAGTCTCCACTTTGTAGGTTGGTTTTCCCTAAATCTACACTGTTTTTAGCTTATTTGCAACTTATTCGATGTAGATCTTTGTGTGTTTTCAATTTGGATCCATGTGCTTGAATATGATTCTCGATGTTGTTAATTGAATCCAATTGATGTTTGTTGACTGTAATTCAATGCAATTTCGTGCTTAATTGATCACATGTTCATTTGGATGATTGGAGAAGTCATTTACTGTTGAAAAGTGCTTTTGAAACTGTTTTTTTTTTGCTACTGTCCCAAAGTAACCGGTTAACACAAAAACAGTGTAATTGTGTTAACCGGTTAACATGTGTTTTCTTTGCGTAAACTGTCTGATTTTTAACTAAGTAACCGGTTACTCACCGTTTGTTAACTGGTTACTCTGGGACAGAATGTGCAATTTTGTGCATGAAATTCTGGTACCATATATGTGATGTTACGTGTGATGTCACAACAACACACTCTGCAATGGACAATATAAAACAACAGAAGAGTACACCAAGAATTGTTCACCCAGTTCAGTTAAACAACTTACTCTGGGGGCTACCAAGCCAGGGATGAATTTCACTATTAGTAGAATTAATTTACAGACTCAACAACCCAGTTGACATCTCCTAAACTTAATCTGTACTTAATGAACCTTCTACCTACTAGACCACTTAGGTATGAGAACACTACTCAATCCCTAAATCACTTCAGTGATATAATTCAAAGATCACACACTTTGAAAAACACAACTTGATTCTGCTTCACAGCGTTGATCAAGAACAACTCAAAACAACAACACCAATTCACACTAGAATGGTTTACAACACATACACGAAGACACAAATGACTCTCAGTCTTTAGCTCTCTTTCTTCGTTCCTTTTCCTTCAGGATTGATGCGCTTTATATAGCTATTTGATTTGGACTTGGACCTGCTACAATATCTGACCTGATTTGTTATTTAAAACTGAATCTTCAAAACAGATTTTCTCTCAAAATCTTCTTAAATCTTCAGCCTTTAAACACTCCTACAAATCTGCATCAAATCTGTTTGTAACAGAAAATATCTCCTCCAAGATATTCGCATCCAATAACTCTAACAGCTCTCCCAAATTCCAGCTAATACGCTTAACCCTAAAAACATCTCAAACCTGATGTTTTAATGATCTGCATATCTAATGTCATGACATCGCATGTGACATCAGACTTCAAAACTTCAACAACTTAAGCACCTAACATTATCCAATGTTAAGACTCAATGTTAAGACATCACCCATGTGACATCAACATTGAACAACTTTGTTTTACCAAAATTCTAGCCAAACCAATAGCTAACAATCTCCCCCTTTGGCTAATTTTGGCTAAAACAATCTCTGCAACATCAGAGACTTCAGCAGCGGATTAAAAATTTTAAACAAACAACTCCAAAACAATCTCCCATAAAGCATAACCAGCTGCACACTCCCCCTCAACACAGAATCATCCTACAGCTAGCTGCACACAGCTGCACAAACAAACTCCCCCTCAACTTCTGCAGCACATCAGAAATAGGACTCACAACCACACCTTGGCTTGGCTAACTCTCCCCCTTTTTAGCCATAATTGGACAAACGCCTACTAACTACTAGTTAGTCCTAATCAAGCTCTCATTATCAGTCTAAAGTCAGCATACAAGACAAGCCAAATCATAGAACATAAAAAGTGCTTAAAAAACCACAATATTCAAATTACATAATTCAGTGCAGAATCAAAACAGCAAAAGAAAAAAACTATTGTCTAGCAGAAACAACAAAAGAACTAATCTTCATTAGAGTTAGGGCCATCTTCACCATCATCTTCATCTTTCTCAGAATTGACATCTTCAGCATTGACATCATCATTATCATCTTGTTCCAAGGACTGGATCAGCTTCTCAATCTCATTCTTTCTAGTCATGCTGGTACTGATCACAACATCCAGATCCTTACAAACAGCCTTCAATCCTGCAAGTAAATCAGCCTTGGTACTTTTCTTCTTGTTGCCAGCATCTGATGTTGAGACAATGTCTGGAACATGACTCCCAACAAACAATTTTGGATGCAGAGATAAAGTAGACTCCCTCTTACAGGCTGTGTCTGAACTTGTCAATATGCCAGGATGTTGTTTCAGAATTACCCCACAAATAAGAGATGGAAATGCTATAGGCATTTTGATAGTATTAGTGGTGGCATGTTTCACAGTCTGTTCAAAAATATATGATCCATAGTCAAATTTCTTCTTAGTGCCCACGGCATAAATGAACCTTCCTAATCCCACAGCTGTTGTGGTTTTATGATTAGTTGGCACCCAATTTGCAGCTCCAATTCTGTGCAAGATAGCATACTTAACACTAAGTTTGCTAGTTGGCAGTTTTCCTTTCAAGGGCCACACTTTAACTTGACCAGCAGTTATTTCCTTGCAGACATCATTATCAGTGACTTCTAGCTCTGCAAACTCTTCTTCTTTTCTTCCTAGGTAATTGTTGATAACCTCAGGAGAGAATTCAATACATTTGCCTCTCACAAACACTTTCATGAAATCCACACTTCTTTTGTCAGAAATATTCATAGGAATATTGACCATAAATTCCTTAACCAGACTTTCATAACACTTGGAGAACCTACAAACAGTCTTCATCAATCCAGTAACCTTTATCACCTCTATGACTTCTTTAATTTCCATAGCCTCTTTGCCAATCTCTCTTACAAGAGCAAGTCTTCTTTGACAAACAAATTTCCACATGGAAGCACTGCTTGCATAATGGAATGAAATGTTGTCAATAGGAACATCAGGTATCTTGTCAGCAATTCTCTTCAAGATTGACTTTCTCACAGGAGTGATGTCTTGAACATCATCCTCAACATCATACTCTGATTTAGATTCTTCCACAAGCTTTCTCTTCCTGGGACTCACATCAACTTTGCTCCATGTTTTTGTAGGACCAACAATAGAAGTCTTTTTCTTCTTTCCTTCAGATAACTTCTTTGGAGAAGATTCCACATTCTTTCCTTTCCTTGTTTTCAGTCTCTTGGCAAGACTAGGAACAGCATTTCCAATCACTTCATCATCAGACAGATCAACAACATTTACCACATCTTCATTCTTCTTTCCACCAGGGCTAGTTTCAGCATTCCTTTCAGGCGATGTTCTGACATTTGTTTCAACATCAGCTTCCTCCTGAACACCTTCTTCTTCAACACCTACTTCAGCATCTTCAATGACAGACATAGCCAGTCTGTGAAGATTTGTAGCAGCACTTTGCATGTCCTCCTTTTCAGCAGGCATTTTTCTAAGGGGAATAGAAATGCCTTTTACAGATAAACCCTTATCCAAAATCTTGGTGGCAATCTGATTAAGACTGCGATCAACATCAAACCTCTCCTCAACAGCTTGAGAGGTGGAATACCTAGATGCAGATTTATCACTAAAAAGTACACTAGTGACTAGACTCTTAGTTTCATTATCATTAAATTTAGTTCCATCCCTTTTGGGTTGAAGTTTGGAAGGTCTTGACTTACCAGATTCAGGAACCATCGTGGAGATGGGTTCTATATTCAAAGCTTCTTCTGCAGAGCCCTCTTCTGTAGAAACCCTAGCTTTATCTCGCGATGAACTTTGTGAGGCAGATTTCTTAGATGGAGATGATATATGTTTTGACATTGTTCCTGTGAAGCACTTTAGATTCAGAGATGAATGGCAATTTTTGTTGAAGGAGAAGGAGATGAACAGATTAGGGATATGAAGTTTGATGAAGCGTGAGATGGCTATAATAGGAAATAATTGCCTAAAGTATGGAGCCAGATTTTGTGGGTCACTTAAATGCCAATCAATGATTTTCTCCCTCCAAAATAACTTTCCTTTTAAATTTTTAAAAGGATTCACACCACAAGTTATTGACCCTAATTGACCTTTCAGCATGCTCAGACTTTCACACTTAATGTTACAGTCTGATGTCACAACATCAACCTGAACATCACCAGATGAGCTGACCTCTTGAGGTACCCATTGATAACAATTATCTCTGGATTTGACTCCTTTCATAACTACCTCATTTTCCTCATTAGTTATCAAACACTCATCTTTAGTGTAGCTGGCCTTATATCCATCATCACAGAGCTGACTTATGCTAATCAAGTTAGCACTCAACCCTTTGACAAGAAGCACATTGTCAAGATCAGGTCCATCATGACACTTCACTTTTCCAACACCTTTTACCACCCCTTTCTCTCCATTTCCAAAAGTAACATCAATTGAGGAGCAACAATTGACATCCACCAATTGGTTTTTGAATCCAGTCATGTGCTTTGAACATCCACTGTCAAAGTACCATCCATCCTTAGCAGAGTGTCTATCTGAAATGTGAGCCAATAGACATGTAACCTCAGCTTTAGGAACCCATTGTTTAACAACCTTGGGCCTGTTATCCTTCTGTCTAGGTTGAGGAACAGACTTAGGATAACCATGAAGCTTGAAGCAAGAAAATTGCATATGGCCAAATCTTCCACAATAGAAGCACCTTACTCTTTCTTCTCTGAAGTCGTTAAACTTCCTGCCCCCTTGATGATGAAACTGCTGTGGCTGCCATCCATAGTACTGGTGCTGTTTTCTTCCATAGTTTGTCTGTCTCCTGCAGTGAGGATTCTGTCTCTTAGGCTGTCTTCTATGATGATGTGGCTTCCTTCTTCCATAATGATGAGGCACAACATTCTTATATTCAAAACCATACATATTCCCCTGATTTTGAGACATCTGATGAAACATGTTTTGTTTAAACCTAGAAGCCTGCATGCTCCTATGGTATTGAGGAGGCATAAACTGCCTAGCTCCATAAGTATGTACCTTCCCTTGATGAGGACCATGAGTATACCTTTTCCCAACATTTTATGGCTGTTGGTGAGCAACCTGCTTGGGTTTAGGATTGTGTCTCTTTTTGTTATGGTGAGACATTGGTTGAGACATGTCCTTTTTGGTTCCTGAAGTACTAGCTTCAACAGAAACCTTCTCCTGAGCAACAAATCCTAATCCAGTCTTGTCTCCAGCTACCTTTTCTACCTGAAGGATCTTATCAAGAGTATTAGATCCACTGTTCAACATTCTCACAGATTTTATCATTTGATCAAGTTGAGATTTAACCAATAAGACTTCATTTTCAAGATCAGCTTTAACAGTCTCAAGCTGAATAATTTGTTTCTTTTGTTTTTCACTTTCTTGACAAACCTCTGCACTCTTCAGACATAACTCTTAATAGGAGGCTGCTAACTCCTCAAAAGTCAGTTCCTCATCACTTCATTCTCCATCAGAAACACAAGTTCCTGTCAATGCTCTGACATGCTTGGCTGACTCGTCTTCACTTTCACTGTCAGTCTCAGACCAGGAAACAGTCATGCCCTTCTTCTGCTTCTTAAGGAATGTAGGACATTCTTTCTTGACATGTCCAAAACCTTCACACTCAAAGCATTGAATCCCTTTGTCTTGAGCAATCTTCTCTTCATCCTTCTCTTTTGACTTGCTGATGTCAGAGGAGATGTTCTTAACATTAGGTTTGTAGTTCTTATTCATCCTCTTGAAAACCTTGTTAAACTGTCTTCCCAGCATAGCAATGGCCTGAGACAGCTCCTCCTGAGATTTAGCATCATTCCCTTTCTTCTCTTCTTGAGTATTGGATACCAAGGCTATACTCTTGGCCTTCTTTTCAGGTTCTTCCTCATTCAGCTCTAACTCAAAAGTTTGAAGTGATCCAATAAGCTCATCAACTCTCATTTTGCTGATGTCTTGAGCTTCTTCAATTGCAGTCACCTTCATCTTATATCTCTTGGGAAGGGACCTAAGGATTTTCCTCACCAGCTTTTCTTCATTCATCTTTTCTCCAAGAGCACTAGAGGCATTAGACATCTCAAGAATACTCATATGAAAGTCATGAATAGTTTCATCTTCCTTCATCTTTAGACTTTTAAACTTTGATGTCAGAAGTTGAAGTCTTGACATCTTAACCTTTGAGGTTTCTTCATGAGTAGTCTTCAAGATGTCCCAAGCTTCCTTAGCAACTTCACAGGTATTGATCAACCTGAATATGTTCTTATCAACTCCATTGAAAATAGCATTTAAAGCTTTGGAATTACCGAGGGCAAGCTCATCTTCTTCCTTGGTCCATTCTTCTTCAGGTTTCAGTTTTGAGCTGCCTTCTTTTTCTTTCCCAGCATCATCTTTCTCAACAACAACAGGTGTTTTCCATTCTTTTATGATAGCCTTCCAAGCCATGTTGTCCAAGGATTTCAAAAAGGTAATCATCCTTGGTTTCCAATAATCATAATTAGACCCATCCAAAATAGGGGGTCAATTCACAAATCCACCAACTTCCTTGTCCATCTTACCAAAAAGTATCAGCCCTAGATCTCACCCAGATGCAGAGCAGGATGCCTGCTCTGATACCAATTGAAATTCTGGTACCAGATATGTGATGTCACAACAACACACTCTGTAATGGACAATATAAAACAACAAAAGAGTACACCAAGAATTGTTCACCCAGTTCAGTTAAACAACTTACTCTGGGGGCTACCAAACCAGGGATGAATTTCACTATCAGTAGAATTAATTTACAGACTCAACAATCCAGTTGACATCTCCTAAACTTAATCTCTACTTAATGAACCTTCTACCTAAGAGACCACTTAGGTATGAGAACACTACTCAATCCCTAAATCACTTCAGTGATATAATTCAAAGATCACACACTTTGAAAAACACAACTTGATTCTGCTTCACAACTTTGATCAAGAACAACTCAAAACAACAACACCAATTCACACTAGAATGGTTTACAACACATACACGAAGACATAAACGACTCTCAGTATTTAGCTTTCTTTCTTCGTTCCTTTTCCTTCAGGATTGATGCGCTTTATATAGATATTTGATTTGGACTTGGACCTGCTACAATATCTGACCTGATTTGTTATTTAAAACTGAATCTTCAAAACAGATTTTCTCTCAAAATCTTCTTAAATCTTCAGCCTTTAAACACTCCTACAAATCTGCATCAAATCTGTTTGTAACAGAAAATATCTCCTCCAAGATATTCGCATCCAATAACTCTAACAGCTCTCCCAAATTCTAGCTAATACGCTTAACCCTAAAAACATCTCAAACCTGATGTTTTAATGATCTGCATATCTGATGTCATGAGATCGCATGTGACATCGGACTTCAAAACTTCAACAACTAAAGCACCTAACATTATTCAATGTTAAGACTCAATGTTAAGACATCACCCATGTGACATCAACATTGAACAACTTTGTTTTACCAAAATTCTAGCCAAACCAAGAGCTAACAATGCATTTTCTTGCTTGGTTGGCATCCATAACATGTTTAAACTTCATGGATTAATATGTTGATGATATGTGGACTATTCTTGAGCCGTTTCACTTCATACTCTTGCATGAACCTGATTTTCGATACGCATGCCTTTACATTTTCATTATTGAACGTTAATGCTTGTGTTATCGATTAATTAAAGCAATGATCACGTAGTGCACACACTTTGAGCTTGTTAATTGCTAATTGACGCTGGTGATTGTTGGAATAGTTATGTGCGTGTTCATTTGCTTTCCATTTCAAGAGATGCATACTTGTTGTAACTTGTTCACATGATTGACAATGTGTATTCTTTTGTAGTGTACATCATTCCATGTTGTTTTCAAGACTTGTTAACCATGAGCTATAACGTGATTGTGATCATGTTGTGTTAATTAAGTAATGTGTAAGGCTTGAAGCATGTTTGTTCTTTTTTAATGAATTGTTTGTGAATGCATGCTGCCTCCGACTTTTCACTGCTGTCTGAACACATATGTGCTGTAGTAGGTGCTGCCAAATGCTTGTTATACCCATTTTGTATGCTGAACATAAGCTGTTGATTGTTGTTTGGTATATGATGCTGAATTTACTCCTGATTTGTCGCATGTGGGCTGTAATAGCTATTGTTTTCATTGTTTCCTTCCATTTACTTGTTTGACCAAGTTCTTTTGCTTAGGCTTTACTTGTAAATAGTTTTTGAACTAACTTTTTCATGTAGATGCTAAGGGTAAGTAAGTGTGTGGATATGCTTACACATGCACTTCTTTCTTTCATTTTCTCTTATTTCTTTTAATAATTCAACTTGTGATCATGATAAGCATTTATATGCTTTTCTTAAATAACTTCTTCTTCATCCCTCTTTAAGATCAACTTAACTTCCATCTTGGAAGTAAGTTGCTTCTTTTGCTCTTCTTCTCCTTTCTTTTAGGATTAGGTTTCTTAAACCACATTAACCATAGGAACATCCATGTATGATAACATTAGGGTGAGTCTTAGTCCCCTTTAGTTTTCACCTTTTGCTTCAATTTGAGTCTCCTCTTCTCATCTCAAAACAAAAGTAAAAAACACTTAATAAAGGCATAACAAATATTGTATTTGAGCCTTTCATGTGAGAATAAGGAGGTGAGGGGTCTTCTCTCACTTTCTTAGAATGTTTAGCGTACGTCCCGTCTTGGGTCGATATGCGAGGCATTCGATCTTACATGAAGGACTTAAATACAATATATGTTACAAAACACCAAATAAATAAGACACTTGTTTCTTAAAAGACAAAAACAAACAAACAATTCTCTTCTCATCTTCTTCATTCTATTCCTTAAGGATGCATCATTTCCGTTCTACCGCAAACAGGTAACGCCTAAGTCTCCATACAGCGAGTTGCAACACCTAAACTGCTGGGACGCGAACGTTGACGTTTCCACTAAAAAACACAAACAATTTTCCCTTAGCTGAGGGGAACTACATCGCTCTGATTCTCATGTTCCCGATGAGATACGTAGGCAGTGGGGTAGGGCCCATTCGAGCACTTCTTTTATTTTCCCTACATTTGTTTCTCTTTCTCTCTCCTTTCCTTTTCCGGTTCTCCAGCTAGCAGTTCCTTTTCCAGCATCCTTTCCTTACACCCTTTGATCGAGACAAGAAAGCGTGGATCCCATCGGGTACGATGGACGCGTGGGGGTGATAATACCTTCCCCTCGCGTAACCGACTCCAGTACCCAGTTCTCTTGGTCGCAAGACCATGCTCTTTCCTTTCCCTCAGGTTTACGCAGTGCTTCTTTTCCCTCTCTTCGGATAAATACGCATTGCTGGCGACTCTGTTTCGGTGCCACTTTCGCGTTTGTACTTGGATGAAAATCTCGGGAGCGACAACCCTGGGGAACTCCAGTGCTGCTAGTAAAGAAAAAGGATGGTAGTATGAGTTTGTGTATTGATTATCGCCAGTTGAATAAAGTCACCATCAAGAATAAGTACCCTCTATTGTACCCTAATTTATACCCCTAAGATTTCCCACATCTCATTTGCATCTTTACATCACAAACAAGATCATGCTCTAGTTCCTCTATCCCTCTCATCTTTGGGTTTATGCCTTGCAGGGATCACCGAGCATCTGTGTGTTTCTTATTTGCTTTTATTTGTTTGTTTATGTTTACTAATCTTTAATGAAAATTCAAAAATATGTTTGTTTTCCTTTTACTAACTTTTTCAGGAAGAGATTTGGATCTAGAATGTCAAATACCAGTTCCTCAGCTCGAATAAAATTCATCTGAACAAAGTAAAACTTGATCTGCAAACAATTGAAAATCATCTGGTCAAAAGTTTCCAAGAATTGATTGACTATTATTCAAGAGAATCCAAGGTTCATGTTTTTATTTCCATGCCTTCTTTGACAAGCAAAAGAATCGAGCCAGAGCTAAGATAGCACAACAAAAAGCCATTTTTTCTCATTTTTCATAGTGTTAATCGATAAACCAAAATTTGCCTAAAGTGGGTTAATCGATTAACACGTGCAATTTTTGGCTAAAAACAGCAAATTCAAATTCTGCAGTATTTTGGCACAAATTTTCAAATGTGACCTCATGTGGAATATTCTAGATCATGTAAAATCATCACAAATATAATTCCCCTACCTCATCATAATTAATTCCCACCATACACCCTCATTAATCACCACTTGATCTTGATTTTGCCTCCAAATTCAATTTCCAAGCCTAATTTTGGCTCCAAACCAAGCTCCAAGCCACCAAAATTTCCCAGCCTAAATTCTATAAATAGATGCCTCATTTCATTCATTCTACAAGCTTTTGATAGCCAAATTCACCTTGCAAAAATTTCTCTCAATTCTCCTCAACTACCAAATTTACCAAAAGCTCTTCCTCCATTAAAGTTAGTAAGCTTTTCCTTGAAGCTTACTAATCTTTGAGCAAAACCTCTATCCAAACACTTCTTCAACATTAAATTCTGTAGATCAAAGCTTTGGAATGTGGTTCTTGAAGTTTATTTGAAGCATTTTCAAATTTGGAAGTGGTAAACTTTTGATCCAGCATTGTTGTACTTAATTCTCATCTTCCACAATATGATCTCTTGTTGACCTTTGTTGCTTGATTCTTTGAGCGACATTTTATGATTACATTGGTATTAATTGCTCTTAATTTGATGGAATTTTTGTGCTCAATTACATCCACGATCATGAGGTGTTTGAATAAATGATTGAATCATGGAATGCTGATTTTTTTGGGCTGATGAATGTTGTCCTGCCAGTGTTAATCGATTAACCAATTTGTATATGAAATGGTTAATCGATTAACCAGAGTCAGAATGTGTTTTTTGGCTTGTTTTATGACTTTTTTGAGTTCTTTTCCTTACTATTTCATTTCCTTTTATTTTGCCTTGAATTGTGGTGTTTGTTGATCAAATTTCTCTTTAAATTCCATGGACTTTGGGTGTATGATGAGGTTGGATAAACCTTCATTAGTTCAAATTTATCTTTAAGTGGATCATTGGATTCATTTTAGGTGTTTTTAATTAGTGATAGGTTTAGTACCTTAATCCACCAAGAAGAGTGATGAAACTTAAATATGGAGTGATTAGAATATTGTAATTCAATTTGGCTTCCCTTCCCCCTTTTCTTCCTTTTTTCTTTTGGTCAATGAAAATCTTACATATCATTAGACTTCTCTTTGAAGTTATGATCAAGATGAGAACACTACCTCTTTTCTTTTAGTGTGGCAAGTTTTAGGAGAATGACTTACATGTCATTTCTCTAACTTCTATTAACACAAACATTGTTATTGACCGACCTCAGATAGCCGTGGCTTATACATAAGCCCGATTACGATTGCTTAACATAATGCTAAATTGTCCCAAAATTGAAATCAGTTTGTTTTTGTAAGTGAGTTGTCAATCTCCTACTCTCCATAGTGTGGTGTGAAATAGATTGTCTCCTTGTTGTTAAGGGAGTTACTTGGCTTACTTGTCAATTTTATCCGAGTTTGCGCCTTTCCCTTAATGATGTATGGATTCATGTTTTCATATTTATGGTTGACTAGTCGAGTATTCTCCGAAAAACCACCAATTGCTCTCCATCACTAACACTAACATTCTAACTATATAATTGCACTAACTTTAATTTGTGCCTTTTAATATTTTCTCATTATTTTCTTGTCATTTACTTTATGCCTTTACTTTTAGCACTTTTTTAATTTTTTATCATACTATCATCTTATTTTCTCTTTGTTCACTTGGACACATCTTTATGTTTATGCTCTTTTTACTTTTGTCCACTTGGACCATACCCCTCTTAAGACACTAATAAATACTTAAACACTTAAAAGACTTGGTTCTCTTAATTCTGGACTATTTTGACTTTGTGAATGGACTTGGTCCTTGGACTTCAAACTTAGATCTAGGATCCTTACCCTACGCTCTTGGAGATGAGAGAACTTGGATTTTTTGGTTATGGCTTACTTATGGCTTATGCTCAAAGTGGAAGGAATTTTTGCTTGTGCTTATGCTATGGATTTTGCTATCATGTGGTTAGATCTTTCTTACTCTAGATTTTATTTTTCTTTTAGGCTAGTCACTTCTTCTCCACCCATTCTTCAATTTTCAAATCTTCTCCCTTTATCAAAACCTTCTCGTTTTCAAAACTATAACCTCTTTCACAATAAAACCTTGACTTTTGTCAAGTGCATTTTTCAAACTTTATTTTCTTTAATAAATGTTAATCATACTTTGACTCTTTTCAAAAAGACAAAAAAATATTCAAACTCATTCAAACCTTTGGTGCCTTATGCACTTCTTCTTTTAAAAACTTTTTCATAAGTTTAGACATGAGTCATCTCTTTAAGCAGAACTATTCGCTTGGAAATGACAAGTTGTCTCTACTTTTAAAATCAATCAAAACAAACCAATTTTGTTATTTGTACCACGAACTTTGGGGTTTTGATCCTATGTTGCACTCTGTGGGTACGTAGGCATGAGGCTCAAGAAGTCTCTCCAAACACAAAAATCTTAAAAAATACTTCTCTTCTCATCTCCCCAATCTCGTTTCAAACAAACATTTTTAAACCAAAACCCGTAGATATTTCAGAGGGTTCCTACAGAGTACTATAGACATTTTGGGTACTAACACCTTCCCTTAGCGTAACTAACCCCCTTACCCAATCTTTGCTCTTTTGTTCTTGTTTTTGAACTTGTTTAGGTTTTGTTTGCTCTTTTTCCTTTCCTTTTGGATAAAATAAAAGTGCGGTGGCGACTCTTACATTTTTTAGTTAAGTTAGTCAATAGCTTACGCTCATAATTTTTGCTGCTACATCCCCTACCCAAGATAGATGACTTGTTATATCAATTGAAAAGAGCATGTGTGTTCTCGAAGATTGATTTACAGTCAGGATATCATCAAATACAATTGAAGAATTCTAATGTATCAAAGACCGCATTTAGGACCCGATATGACCATTATGAATTTGTTATGATGCCTTTCGGTGTGACGAATGCTCTAGTTGTTTTCATGGATTAAATGAACCGAATATTCCAACCTTACTTGGACCAGTTTGTCATGATCTTTATTGATGACGTTCTTGTTTATTCTCGTACTCCACAAGAGCACGGAGAGCATCTACGGATTGTCCTGTCGGTTAGAGAAGCAAATTTTTTCCAAATTAAGAAAGTGTGAGTTTTGGATGACTGGAGTTAAGTTTCTTGGTCATGTAATGAAATTCTGGCACAGATATCAGATGTCCTACACAGATGTTGAGACACTGATATTCAACACAATGAACAAGATAACAAAAAATAGCAGTGCAGAAAGTAATAACACAGTGATATATTTACCCAGTTCGGTCTAACACACCTACTCTGGGGGCTACCAAGCCAGGGACGAAACCAATATACGATAGTATCAATTCACAGATCATACAATTACCTAATAATCTGCTCACTTAATCACTACCCTTCCTATGTGTAGCGAGCAATTTTGGACGCGGTTCTTAAGCGCTGGTCACTCTCTGCGGTTGAGCTTAAACTACAGGTCGATTCATTTTTTATCCTATTGTGAGCTGAATAAGGAAGGGAAATAGATGTCTCCAATTAACCCTGCTTGTATACTGAGTTTAAACAGCGGTCTGTTAGGTTACGAATGCTATCAATGTGGGGGGCCCTTTGTACTGGTTATTTGTATTTTCGCCAATACTGGTTTTTATCTAGGCAGAAGTTTTCTGGCGGGGAACAAGGATTAGGATGTTATGACTGATGCTTTTTGATAGATATATGAGAGTATGGGATTTAGGGTTTTTTGTTGATTATGTTCGCTAAGATTTTTCTTTCAATCTTATGCCTACCTATTCCCGTTTACCGAAATAGGGAAATCAGAGCGTTCGTAGTTCCTCTTATTCTATGGGAGGAAATGGGTGTTTTTGGTGTCTTGTTCAAAGCCCAAGACGTGAAGCGAAAGGTGGTTTGTATCTTGTTCAAAGCCCAAGATGTGAAGCTGAAAAGTCTATTTGTGTCTTGTTCAAAGCCCAAGACGTGAAGCTGAAGGACCTCGACTTTAGAGAGAATTTGTCATCTCTAAAGAGGGGTTTGTCTGTCACAACTGTTGGGTGACTGGTTATAAAGCGAGGATTACTTTAACCGGGATACGCGGATCCGGCAATGCCATAATTTCCTTTAAAGGGGATTTTGACCTGAAGGAGAAGACTTTAACTCAGTGTAGAGCAATGATATCTTTCCTTAGGAATTTCTCATGCTAAAAGAGGGACAGTGGCATGGATGTAGATGATTCAGAGGCTTGCCGCTTACAGCGATTAGATGAAGGGGAAGGAGTTATTGATGTTTGTGTACTGTGAACGAGGCACAACTTTGATGCTAAAAGGTTGATTGGATCAACCAGTGGTTTTCTTATACAAAGCCTAAGAGGAGGCTAATATGTGTCTCGTACAAAGCCCGAGAGAGAGGCGAAAAGGGGTTGATCCTACAAGAGGATCTTTTATACTCAACAAGAGAGTGTTTTTGTATCTCGTACAAAGCCCGAGATGGAGGCTAAAAGTTTGATTGGCTCAACAAGAGAGCCTTTGTATCTCGTACGAAGCCCGAGAGAGAGGTTGTTGTTTGTTTGGCTCAATAAGAACCTTTTTGTATCTCGTACAAAGCCCGAGATGGAGGCTAAAGGGGTGATTGACTCAACGAGGGAGTCTCTTATGTGTCTCGTACAAAGCCCGAGAGAGAGGCTAAATGTTGTTTGACTCCGCTGGGGAGAATCATTGTACAAAGCCCAAGAGGAGGCTAAGGTAACTGTTTAAGTGACAGGTCCAGTATACTGATTTTAAAGAGAAAATCAGTTCTTATATGAGCAACATTGTACTCAGGGATTTGATTTGAGGATCCGGGTTATTCCTGTTCTTTAAGGAAGCGGGAAATCCGAAGGGTATTGAGACTGTCCGAGTCTACGGGTTTCCTTCCTATTTAACGAAGGGGTCGCTTGAGAATGTCTTTGAGACTCAAGGAGATTAGACCGTCCAAGTCTAGAGTTTCATCTTTTGTACTATGCTTTGACAAACAGTAGTAGACTCTATGAAAGGACTGCTCTATGAAGCTGACTAAGTTCTATTCCTATACCTCTAGGAGGTCGTCGGGACAATTTGTACGAAGCCCAAGAGGAGGCTGGAAACTTTTAAGAAGCCGACGGGTCCTTGTACGAAGCCCAAGAGAAGGCTATCATTCCCGGAGGAAGAGATCATTATACGAAGCCTAAGAGGAGGCGGTGAATACTTCTAAGAAGCCGTAAGGTCCTTGTACTAAGCCCAAGAGGAGGCGGGGTTGCTTTTAGGAAGCCTGTGAGTCCTTGTACGATGCCCAAGAGGAGGCCGATGCTTTTAAGAAGCCCGTGGGTCCCCAAACCCCGAGAAATTCAAGGCAATGCTATTCACCGAGAATAGATCAAAGTCAGGAAAGTTCGAGAATTTGGAAGAAACTCAAAGATGCCATTCACGGAGAATACATTCATCTTGGGGAGTAGAGTTTCTTGACAATTCCTAATGAGGACAGCCGAAGAGAAGACTGTATCTGGTGATCCTATTGGGGATCTAGTTGTCTATTTCTACGAATAAACGAAACGGCGTCACCTAGTTCTAGACGTAGTTGCCGGGGAAACTCGAAATATCTTTACTATTATTACACAGTTGATATGAGTTTATGAAAGAAGACTTACAGTGAAACAGCCCCACAATACAGTTATATGTATATGAAAGCGGTAAATGAAAGCAATAACCACTTACTCGGTTGTAGAGCTTCCATGTTGTTTGGCTAGTTGTTCAACAAAGAAAGATTGAAAACAACAGTATATTCAAAATCAAAGGAGAAAGTGCTTTGAAAAAGAAAGATCTGGGGCTTACAGCTCAAGGAGAAGCCCAGGGTTTTATCAGTGAGCGCACTGTTTGATTTTGTACAGAGGGACTTATACAAGTGACTGGGGCCCAAAAGTGTTTTCTGTACAAAGGGATGGGTCTTACACTCTCTCAAGAGGCCCAAAAAGTTTAAAGAAAAAGAATGGGGCTTATAACACGAGGGTAGGCCCATTTGATTTTTCCATTTAAAATGGCGATCGCGCCGAGGTTTTCTTTTAACGCGGAGGGACTTATACAATAAGTGAGGCCCAAAATATTTTGGTTAAAAGGGGGTTGGATCTTACACTCTAATAGAGGCCCAAAGTGTTTTTAAGAAAAGAAATGGGTCTTACTAATCGAGGGTAGGCCCATGGTTATTTTGAAATGGCGACGATCGCGCCGTTTGTTTTTTACGGTATCGGGACTTATACAATACACTGAGGCCAAAAAATGATTTAGTCAAAAAAGGGATTGGGTCTTACACTCTATTAGAGGCCCAAAGTGTTTTGAAAATGATTTATGAGGGTTGAATTAATCCAAAAACCCTAATTTGTTTTCAAAAATGTATTTAATTGAATAAAAATTCAACTAAAATGATCAAAATTGTTTAACATATGGAAAATAAATTGTGATCTTGGATTAATGCTTCAAAAATTAAGTATTGACCTACAAAATAATTAGAAAGCATTAAAAGTTGCAGAATCAATGTAGAAAAAATATTTAAAATGTCAAAAAACAATTAAAATATTAATTCTTTGCAAAAATATCAATTATATGAAATAAATAATATTTTTGGGATTTTTGGGAAAATAAAATATTTTAACATTTTTGTGAATTATTAAAAAAAGAATCAACTCAAAATCATTAAAACTCAGAGAGAAATTAATTTTTGAATCAATTAAATAAAATCACAAAATTCAAATATTTGAAAATTCAAAAAAGGGCGCCATGAACAGCTGAAGAACACGCGCGTGTTCTGGGTTTGGCTGATTTGCATTTTCTATCCAATCTCACTGAATACTTGATTATAACATGCAATCCACATATCATTATGCTCGCCTCAACCTCACGATCATGTCTATGTCCATTAATTTCATTTAAATTAAACATATAACAAGAAATCACGAAAAATCCTCAAGAACCCTAATTTATGCATGAAGGCTAGGATTTTTTATACACGATTCAAACAATGCAATTTATTGAGGGGAAACATTCCATGCATGATTATGAACATATGGCCAAATTATTGTGCAGCAAAAATTGTGTGGATCATAGAGTTAGAAGAGCTCATGCTTACCACTTGCAGCTGGTGATCGTGATTTGTGTTGGAGGTGTTACAGCTTGGTTCCAATTATGTGGATAGCTTCCCTAGGTGCCAAGTGATGTGTCTGAGTGCTTGGAATGGATTGAAATGGTTTGGAATTGAAGATGGCACCTTAACTGCAAAACTGTCAAGAACTTGAGCAATTGGCCGGTGATTTTGTGAAATCAGTGTTCCAGATGTTATGTGAGTGTTTCAATCACTTCTATATGATGTATGTGAGGTGTGTGAGTGATTGGTTTGATTGAAAAAGCTCTCAAACTCAAAACCCGATAGCTACCTTGCTAAGAAAGGCATTTTTGCCAAGAGAAAGAGATTTTGAGGAAAGCATCTGTTAGATGGCTTTGGTGTACTCAAACTGATCACAATTGAGCTCTATTTATAGTAGAGCAAGTTTGTTTTGCAAGGAATAGTGAATGGCAGCTGCTAAGTAGGTTTGGCCAATGTTGGCAAATGAAAATCCAAGTCTTCTCTAGCCATTGACTAGAGGTTAGGGCACAGAGCTTTGGTTCCCTTGGTCTTGGATAAGTCTTGACTGATTTCAGATGAGAATGGCTCAGTCCATGCCACCTTGATGCTTCCATTGAATGCTTCAATCCAAATTTGGAGTCTTGTCCCTATTTTGGCCATTCTAGGTTCAACATCCTATTTCTTGTTCCATGGACTTTGGAGGCTTGGCTCAGTGATTGTCCCCTTTAGATTCAATCCTCTGAGGTGTCCAAGTGGATAGGAGCATTTGAATTTGGCTGATTTTGGCAAATCGAGCAAAATTGCAAATTCTGCCTTGCCTTTGACAGATTTCAGCAAGGCAACTTTCCAATGTCATATCTCATGACTCAAATGGAATTTGGCAATGTTCTTGGTCATTTTGGAAAGCCCTTACATGATACAACAACTGTTTGAACATGTTTGGTTTTGATCTCTTTTGAATCAAAGTGAAAAATCCCTCTGCATTTGGCAAAAAGTGAAGGCAGATTCTAACTTAGTTAAAATTTCACTAAGTGTTGGAAAAAGTGACATTTTCATTTTTCAGCCATTTTGATCACTCCATAACTCAAAATCCTTAATGAATTGGATTTAGGTCTAATTGAAGTTTTTGTAGAGGGTAATGAGGGCTACAAATCCATATTTGGATGAGAAAAAATGGCCTTGTGGTTTAGGAGTTATGATCCTTCAAAGTTGGTACCTTTGTCACTTTATTTTTAACTTAGAAAATTTTCTAAGTTTTTATGGTTACCCCTTTTACAAGTTATCCAACTTTTCTTGATTTTTCTTGATGAATGATGATTCAAATCATACATAAACATCATTTTAGGGTTAAAAATCCATTTTGGTGAAAAATCTCAAAAAGTCAAAGTTGACTTTTGTGCACAGTTGACTTTTTAACAAATGAATTCCAAACTGTGCAATTCTTCAGGAAATCATGTCCTTGACCTAAATCAAACTTGATGGACATGTTCCATGGGTGTCATAGGGTATATTGAATCATGTCTTAGGGCTTAGGAGCATGTCTTGATCAAAAGTCAAAGTTACAGTTGACTTTTCCCTTAAAACCCTAACTGTGGTGCAGATGAAATTAAGACTTGTTGCTCAAGATTCTTGGATCAATCCATTGTTCCAAATGGATCAATGTGGTATATTGGAGACCCTCAATTCCTCTCTTGAGGTCTTGGTTCATGATTTGCACCAAAAGTCAACTTAGGGGTGAATTAGGTCAAGAAACCCTAATTCCTGATTTTTTATGTATGCATCCCCTAAGGCAAAATTAACTTGGTGATTGGGTCCATGAGGTTCCATGGAGTATATTAGGTTATGTTTTGGATCATTGGCTCATGCCCAGATGAAAATTTCCATCTGGAGGCCCTGGTCGACCAAAACCCTAATTTGGTGACACTGTCGATCTTGAGACTTAATCCACCTGGAAGGGAGCATCCTTGTGCTTAATCCTTAAAGTGGGAGTCCTTTTGATCCATTGTGGATGTTTGAGAGGTTAGACAAGTTGAAGATCATGTCATTCCTTGATTGATCCTTTGTCTAAGCACTCAAGGAGGGCTTGAAACCCTAATTTTGATTGTAGTGGGTGCTCACCCATCTTTGGGGAGACTGACAAGGTAGGATGGTTCCCCCACATTGTGATGATGACTTGTACAATAATGGGAAATCTTAGTGGTCAAAATTTGGGGTATGACAGATGCCCCTATTTAATCTTCTTGGACACGAAGGTGTGAATGACGAAGGTATTCGGGCATTCGAGGTGCAAGAGGATTAAATATCAGAATACCCAAAATTTTGATGGTGGTTATGAATGGTAGCTTACGCATTCATCTTCTTTAGCTAAGCAATGATGCTTAGAAAAGGTAAAAATTCCCCTCGATCCTGGTCTTCAGCCAAGGAACTGGTCTCAGTTTCTGAATTAAACTTCCCCTCAATCCTGGTTTCCTACCGAGGAACTAGTCTCAGTTTCTGAATTAAACTTCCCCTCGATTCTGGTTTCTTACCAAGGAACTGGTCTTAGTTTCTTTTGTCAATAAACTTAACTGACAAGGGACGCTATTTGTAGCGGTTTTCCCTCAAACTTTTCGCCGAATTTTCCTGGGGAGATGCCATTTGAGTGGAAAAAGTTTTGATGTCAGACTTGCTGGGGAACCCAGTCGTCTGAGTTGTAGAGTTGCACAAACTTCTCTGTTGGAGACGCCATTTTTCGATTCTACTGGGGAAAGCGAGTCTCTTGAGAGACTGTTTTCGTTTGGGGTTACATCATACTTTTCTCAGGATCCTCCGGGAGAAATGCCATATGATGGGGTCCAATTTTGAGGTGCCGATGACCTTTTCATCAGCGATCTTTTCGGAGCGAAACTGACGTGCTGCCGGATCTCTGATTATGAGGCTTTCTCTGTGGATTTTCCTTAATCTGGGAAAACAAGGATATCATCTTCAATGGCGAAGAGTGATGTTATCTGAAGGTTCCTCTGGTTTTTCAGAGGTTCAAATTATCAAAGTGGCCAAAGGCCTATTTCAATCCAGAAGTGAACTGGAGAAAGGATTGTTCAAACGCAGTGTTTCCTGATGAGGCAAGAACTGACAACTCGATTGAGAGAACTTCTATCACTAGGGGACAAGACCGACTAGAGTGATAGTGATGCAATATGAAATGTGAATGCAAATCAATAATCCATGATGTATGTATGTTTATGCTGACAAAACTGACGCGACACACAAACTAACAGATGAACATGACTGGATACTCGGCCATCGCGGGGCGTGTAGAGATATCGCTGGTTCAAGATAGCAATTCCACCTTGCTTAGGAGAGATAGTCCCTGCGGGGAATATTGTTGATCGGGCTTAGGAGATGAGAACTCGGCCGAGGATGTCAGACGAAACATGGTCTCTGACATTGTTGATCCTTCATTCAAGCGTACTGGTCTAGAAGGAGTACTTTGATTCTGTACTTTGAAGTTCGCTTACTTCTGGAGAAGCGGTCGATGTTCTTCTGATGTTCAACAGTCAAAAGAAATTGCCTTCTTTATTTTAAAAGCAGAAAAAGTTTTAACAAGTAAATTCATTTTTGTTTTATTTCAAGAATCATTGATCATGTTAAAATGTCGTTCTGTAAAGCTAAAACAAGTAAGAATTACAAACAAAAGCACAAAGGCTCAAATTTTATTGATAAGATGGAGATTAGCCAATGCGTGATTCCAAAGAGTATATACAAAGTTAGAAAATGGTAATTTACAGGGAAAAGGGATACGTTGAAATATAACGACCACTGTCCTTCTACCAACTTTAAATTCGGGGCATCCTGAGCTTCTGTCGAAGATGACCTTGATTGGAGTTTTCCTCCTATGGTTGATGTAACTGTTGCTACTGAGGGATTCGCATCTGTTGAACATAGTTACTTGCCATTATCCCTAATTTTTGCCTGGATTGTACTTTGATGTTTCCAATCCATCGGGATGATTTTTTTCCATGCCTCTAACTTTTGCCTGGACCGCCCTTTCGGGTTTTCAATCCACCGAGACGTTTTTTTTAGGCAAAGTATTTCTTGACTACATCAACATTCGTGGGGTAGGCAAATTCCTCTCCGTCCATGGTTGCAAGTCTCAAGGCGCCGCCTGAGAAAGCTTTTGTGACCACATAGGGACCATCATAATTCGGAGTCCACTTGCCCTGGGAATCAGTGAGAAACGATTGTATCTTCTTGAGCACAAGGTCTCCTTTTCTGAAGATTCGGTATCGGACCTTTTTGTCGAATGCCTTTTTCATTCTCTGTTGATACAACTGACTGTGGCATAGCGCCGTGATTCTCTTTTCTTCGATTAGATTCAGTTCTTCGTGTCGACTTTGACACCATTCAGCTTCTGTAAGCTTAGCTTCCATCAATACCCAGATTGATGGGATCTCTACTTCTATGGGGAGCACTGCTTCCATGCCATATACTAGAGAGAAAGGGGTTGCCCCTGTTGAAGTGCGGACAGATGTGCGATAACCGTGAAGAGCAAAGGGTAACATTTTGTGCCAGTCTTTGTAGGTTACAACCATCTTTTGAACAATCTTCTTGACGTTCTTGTTAGCCGCTTCTACCGCTCCGTTCATCTTGGGTCGGTAGGGAGATGAGTTATGGTGTTCGATCTTGAACTCTGGACACAACTCTTTCATCATCTTATTGTTCAAGTTAGATCCATTATCAGTAATGATCTCGCTTGGAACACCATAACGGCATATGATATTGTTTTTGATGAATCGGACCACCACTTGTCGGGTTACATTAGCGTACGACGCTGCTTTGACCCACTTGGTGAAATAGTCAATGGCTACAAGGATGAACCGATGTCCTTTCGAAGCCTTGGGCTCAATCATGCCAATCATGTCGATTCCCCATATCGAGAATGGCCATGGGGAAGAGAGAACTTTGAGATGTGATGGCGGTACATGAATTTTGTCGAAGTATATCTGACACTTATGACACCTCCTCATGTACTTGTAGCAGTCGGATTCCATGGTTAACCAATAGTACCCTGCTCTTAGGATTTTTCTCGCCATTGCGTGTCCGTTGGCATGAGTGCCAAAGGATCCTTCATGAATTTCTTTCATAAGCATGTATGCTTCTGGTCTGTCTACGCATCGAAGCAAAACCATGTCAAAATTTCTCTTATAGAGAGTGTCACCGCTCAGGAAGAAATTTCCTGCCAGTCTTCTGAGGGTTTTTCTGTCTTTTCTGAGTGCCCCAGGTGGGTACTCTTGTTTCTGAAGGAAGCATTTGATATCGTGATACCAAGGTTTGTCGTCTATGACTGCTTCGATTGTGAAGACGTAAGCGGGCCGTTCAAGGCGCATGATGTCGATCTTAGGTATGTCATTCCATTGACCTACACTAATCATGGAAGAGAGAGTGGCTAATGCATCGGCCATGTGATTCTCCTCACGAGGGATGTGATGAAACTCGACTCTGTTAAAGAAAGGTAGCAACCTTCTTGCGTAGTCCTTGTAAGGAATCAGTCCTGATTGGTACGTGTTCCAATCTCCTTTAATCTGATTGATAACCAAGGTTGAGTCGCCATATACGTCCAAGTTTTTGATCCTTAAATCAATCGCTTCCTCGAGACCCATAATACAAGCTTCGTATTCGGCCTCATTGTTCGTACATTTGAACGTAAGTCTAGCGGTGAAAGGAATGTGGGTACCCTGAGGGGTAACGATGATTGCCCCAATTCCGTTTCCATAATGATTAACTACTCCGTCAAAGATAAGTCCCCATTAGGAACCTGGTTCTGGCCCTTCACTGGGTAACAGTTCATCGCAATCTTTTATTTTTAGATACATGACATCTTCGTCTGGGAAGTCAAACCCGACTGATTCCTGATCGTCAATCGGTTGATGAGCCAAATGATCGGCTAAAATACTTCCTTTAACGGCTTTCTGAGCGTGATACTCTATGTCATATTCTGATAACAGCATCTGCCAACGGGCAATCCTTCCCGTAAGAGCAGGTTTTTCGAAAATGTATTTGATTGGATCCATTTCGGAGACCAACCAAGTAGTATGACGAATCATGTATTGGCGAAGACATTTGGCTGCCCAAGCCAAAGCACAGCAAGTTTTCTCAAGCATCGTATACCGAGTTTCGCAGTCGGTGAATTTCTTGCTTAGATAGTAAACGGCAGACTCTTTTCTTTTGGTTTCGTCTTGTTGGCCAAGTACACACCCCATTGAGTCCTCTAGAACCGTGAGGTAAATGATCAGTGGTCTTCCTTCCACTGGAGGTGATAGAATTGGAGGATTCAACAGATATTCCTTAATACTGTCGAAGGCGGTTTGGCAATCTTCTGACCAAACGCAATCCTGGTTCTTTTTGAGTAATTTAAAAATCGGCGCACATGTGGCGGTCATAAGGAATATGAATCTGGAGATGTAGTTCAAACGTCCCAAGAATCCTCTGACTTGTTTTTCAGTTTCGGAGAAGGAATTTCTTGAATGGCCTTGACCTTGTCAGGATCAACCTCAATTCATTTCTGGCTGACGATGAACCCTAGTAGTTTCCCTGAACGGACACCGAAGGTGCACTTGTTGGGATTCAAGCGGATCTTGAACTTTCTTAAACGTTCGAACAATTTTGACAGATGTTCAATGTGCTCGTTCTCTATTTTTGATTTTGAAATCATATCATCGACATATACCTCGATTTCCTTGTGTATCATGTCATGAAACAGAGTAGTCATGGCCCTTTGATAGGTTGCCCCGACATTCTTCAAACCGAACGGCATTACCTTGTAACAAAAGGTACCCCAAGGGGTAATGAACGAAGTTTTCTCCATGTCTTTCGCCGCCATTTTGATCTGATTATAGCCCGAGAATCCATCCATGAAGGAGAAAACTTTGAACTTTGTTGTACTGTCTACCAGCATGTCAATGTGTGGTAAAGGAAAGTCGTCCTTTGGACTTGCCTTGTTCAGATCTCTGTAATCAACACACATTCTGACCTTTCCATCCTTTTTGGGAACGGGTACGATGTTGGCTAACCATTGAGGATATTCTGATGTGGTGAGGAAACCTGCGTCAATCTGTTTCTGTACCTCCTCTTTGATTTTGATGGCCATGTCCGGGTGAGTGCGTCTCAACCTTTCCTTTACTGGCGGACATTCCGATCTTAACGGTAAGTGATGTTCCATGATGCTGGTATCCAACCCTAGCATATCCTGATAGGACCAAGCGAATACATCGGGGAATTCTTTGAGAAGCTTTATCAAACTCTCTTTGGCAGTTAGACTAAGCAGTGCCCCAATCCTGATTTCTTTTCTCTCTTGCTCTGAACCCAAGTTTACCGTTTCCAACGGTTCTTTGTGAGGTTCAATGGACCTTTCCTCTTGTCTGAGTAGTCGGGAGATCTCTTCTGGAATTTCGTTGTCATTTTCTTCTTCAGCCTCGAATACTGGGAACTCAAAGTTGGGAGAAGGCATCGGATCGTATGTTTCAACGGGGTGTAAAATAAGCAATCTGCATGACGTGATGATTCGTGTTTAGAAGAGATAGAGAAAAATGCAAGTGTGTGCAGTGTATTTATTTTACTGCTTGTTTTTTACTATTTGTTTTTTAGGATTACCATTTTCTGAGAAAGCAAAAAGAGAAAACAACAATTAATGCGGAAATTACAGAACGACATTATTTTATTAATGAACAAGTCGAATCTTGAAACTACAGCCCTATAAAACAAAACTCTGTCGCTTTGGGCTAAGCGAAGAGGGAAAATTTACAGAAAACAAGCCCTATCAAAACATCGGTTTCACCTGGGCAGGGTGAAAGGTTAAAAGACGGCAATTACTTTGACTGATGAATGACCTTCGGAACATCGACAACAACCCATTGGCGGCGAACTCCTCGGTGAATCACAAAGTTTGGCACCTTCCTCGATTTGTCTTCAGAAATAACACTGATTTCTGGTGGAGCAGGATCATTGGAATCTGTCTCTCAGGCAGAGTTGTCGTAGGAGAATTCCTCTGTTGTATTTTGCATAGCACTTGTACTCTCAGGTACATCTCCCCATCCAGTTGGCTGGATATCTTCGAGCCTGATACGAGAGCTTTCGGGAGCGGTGTACTTGACCATAAAGTCGTATTTTCCACTTGGTTGTCCCAAGGTGTCCCAAACTTCTTTCGAACTGGAGGAGTCATCTCTCTCGATGACGTTGACCTCGGGAAAAGCATAGTTGATGAATTCAAGTCCTGCGAACATCGCGAATTCATCTCCATGTTGAGTGGCTTCAGGATGACCTGAGTGTTGATCCCATGACATGGTGGGGACACAGGTATTCTGTTCAATGATGCTCAGCTGAGTTTCATTACTCGGCTGACTTTCTTGCCCCAAGTTTCCTGGGTAAGGCTGCCACATTGGCAGGCCATCCATTGGGCCATAGTAGGTGTAGTCAAAATTGTCTTTCATCGGAGTGTCCTCTTCTAATGAATTTGGTGGAGCACGGCATCCTTCCGGATCACAATCTCCGTACATCATTTCGACATCTGACCTTGGTATAAATCTTGGACTTTCGGTAGGAAAGCAAAAAGGCATAGGCACCTCTTCTTGAGACATATAACCGTCCTCGTTAAGATAGGACTTCCATTCTTCATCTGTGTCAGAGGGATCTTCCTCATTGATAGTATGAACTGTCTGAGACACAGGGTGAAGGAAACCTCCACTGTGAAAGAAGTTTTGCAGGGGATGAAGACTTTCATCGTTGGCAGCTGTCTGGGTACAGGTTGCAGAAAAACCAAGACCCTTCTTTGTTTTATTGTCAGTAGGAATGACAAGCTGTCCCTATCCTGTCGTATCGGTACTCTCGACCGCTGTGATAGCATCTTTGTATGAGGAAATCGAGGTTCCTCCTTTGAAATGATTGTCCTTGCTCACCGACAGAGCTTGGAACTGAGTTCCAATAACCTCCTCAGGTTCTATACCAGTAGATGATGACAAGTTTCTCACAAGCAAGGCTTGTTCCCCATAAACCGTGACAAGCTGATCGTTCTGAATGAATTTTAGCTTTTGGTGGAGGGTCAAAGTGACCGCTCCAGCCTGATGTATCCAAGGTCTTCCTAATAAACAACTGTACGTTGCCCGGATGTCCATGACCTGGAAAGTGACTTGGAAAGTATGAGGACCGATAGTTATGGGAAGATCAACTTCGCCGATAACTGTTTTTCTGGATCCGTCGAACGCTTTGACGGCGACCTCGCTGATTCTCATCGGAGGGCCTTTGAATGATAATTGCATCAAAGTGGACTTCGGCATAACATTCAGGGCTGACCCTGTGTCTACCAGTACGCTGGCTAAAGCATCATCCTGGCAGTTAACTGTGATATTGAGCGCCATGTTATGACGGCGACCTTCTTCAGGTAATTCCTCATCACTAAATCCCAAGTTGTTGCAGGAAGTGATGTTAGAGACAATACTATCGAACTGTCTGATTGTTAAATCCTGTTCCACAAAGGCTTGCTCCAAGACTTTCTGTAGAGCCTCCCTGTGGGTTTCTGAACTGAGTAACAGTGATAACACCGAGATCTTTGAAGGAGTCTGTAACAGTTGATCAACAATGTTATATACACTCCTTTGGATGAGCTTCAGCATCTCATCGTTGTTTTTTAAAAGGTCGGGATTATTGGATTGACCGACTGGTGGATTGGGAACTTTTGTCTAAGGTTCCTTCTCTTTGTTAAGTTCTGTAACTCCTCGGTTGAAGATTCTACCACTCCGTGTTACTCGACTGATGTCTGCAATGTTTACGACGGAGGGTAATGGAATTTTCTTTCCATTTTCAATGGTTGTTGCACCGTATTTGTAAGGGATAGCCTTAGTTGATTCATACGGTAATGGTCTCGGCAGATAGATGACTACGGGAACCTTCTGATTTTTCTGACCATCGTACGTAATCTCGAATCGTTCCCGGTTGGGAACTTTGGACTCGTCAAGCAGAGGGATGATGGCAAAAACATTCCTGGTCCTCTGATGATCAGAGATTACGACAACGTCCTCGACTTGATTGGCAAGGTAGTTCGGCGTCCAATTGATGGGTCCAGAACCTGGATATGGGCAAATCTCTCCACGGTCCATCTGACCCTGAAGGGCTGCTCTCACAAGGTAACACCCTTGGTTACTTTCCGAACAGACGCTACAACGGTCGTAATTGTGTGGTGGCACCTGGCCACGCCCACTTTGAATACAATGTAACCTCACTAGGTTACCTTCCACTGATCGGACATCCTGACTTTGACGCCGAGTAGGATTCCTATTACTGATACTAATTTGCTGAGTATCTTCATCCATGTAGATTGGCATCCACCAATGATTTAACAAGTGCTGAAGTGCCTCCTGGACAAGGGTAAAACCTCAATCATTTTCGCAACCCGCCTTACAGCTTTGATAGTCATGTGATATTAAGAATCCGAGTCGGACCTGCTCAGCATGTAACTCTACCAGGTTGGTATTCATTACGCGAATATCAAAGATCTGAACCATGTTGATCTGATAAGGGTTCCTATCATGGTAGTCTTGGATCCATCCAAGATCCATCTGACACTGGAGGGCCTCTTGTATGAAAGAGCATCCCTGTTTGTTTACCGAGCAAGTCAGACAGGAACTGTAATCATGCCACGACAGATTATGATACTGGCTTTGCCTTGAGTGTATCGCCACCAAGTTGACATTCATTGCACGGATATTGTGGTTCTGAATGACGTTAGAATTCGTGTAAACCATGTTAACTCCACGAACTCGGTGTTCTTGGATCCACCCGAGATCCATCTGTTCCTGCAGAGCTGCTTGCACTACAGAACACCCTTGATTGTTTTTAGAGCAGATATCACACTGATGATAGTTATGAGGTGGCACATGGCCATATCCACTCTGTCTACAATGCATCTTGACCAGATTGGTCTTTAACAAGAGTACATCGTGAATTTGATAGACATTGTTAGTCTCTTTCTCAATCAGATTGACTGCAGCCTTCTTATGTTGAGGCAGCGGGTTTGTGAGAACATTGGGATTTGTATCCTTGAAAGATAAGAGCCCGCTCCTAACAAGCTTTTGCACGTCGGATTTGAAATTGAGACAATTCTCTATGTTATGCCCTGAACCTCCTTGATGATAAGGGCAAGTTTGATCCACCTTAAACCAAAAAGGCGGATTTTCCGGTACTGTAAGAGGGGACTTAGTCTGGATGTGCCCCTTGGCTAGCAGTAATGGAAACAGCTCTGCGTACATTACGGGTATAGGATCAAATCCTGGTGGCCGCATTGTACGGTTGTTGTTATATGGAGGACGAGCCTGCTGAAGAGGCTGTTGTGTCCTTTGCTGATCAGGTTGGCTCTGCGCAACCTGAGGTTGATACATAGGAATAGGCGCAGGGCTGATAGCAGGAGTCACAGCTGCTACTGGTTGATATCGACGCCTTTGCTTTTCGAGAGAGATATTCCCAATATCTTGCTCTTTTTTCTTAGGGAGAGCACTACCGTATTTTTTTGTACCGCTCGTCGATCCAGTGTCTTTTACCAAACGTCCTTCTCGGACGGCTTCCTCAAGATGTACACCCATGCCGACCATTTCGGTGAAATCACTGGGCGCACTGGCAATCATTCGGTCATAGTAAAATGAGCTTAAGGTCTTTAAGAAGATCTTTGTCATCTCTTTTTCCTCAAGAGGTGGACAAATTTGAGCGGCAATTTCACGCCACCTTTGAGCATACTCCATAAAGGTTTCCTTGTCATTTTGCGACATTGATCTGAGTTGATCTCTATCGGGTGCCATGTCCAAATTGTATTTGTATTGTTGGACGAAGGCAGTACCAAGATCTCTGAATGTACTGATCGTAGTACGGTTTAAACCCATGTACCATTTTAATGCGGCACCGGTTAAACTATCCTGAAAGTAGTGAATCAGTAGGTCCTGATTCTCCGTCTGAGCTGACATCCGCCGAGCGTACATCACCAGATGGCTCTGAGGGCAAGAGTTACCCTTGTACTTTTCAAAGTCGGGCACTTGGAATTTGTGCGAGACTTTCACATTGGGGACCAAGCAGAGGTTTACGGCGTCCTTTCCAAATAAATCCTGACCGCGAATGGCTTGCAGCTCCTTCTGCATTTCCAGGAACTGCTCCTGGAATTCATTCATTCTATCGAACATAGTTTCCTTCTTACCAGAAGGTATCGGCAGAATCTGTCCTTCTGGGACAGTGTGCACCACAGGGGGTGGTACCGTGACTACGGCAGTAAATTTTGGCGCTTCCCAAAGTTTGTAACCTTCAGGAGTCTTCAGTATGCCCCTGGCATATTCGCTTTCCCGAAGTTTGTACCCTTCAGGCCCAGCGGCTTCTGTTGAGATTCCCTGATCTTCAGTGATCGGCGGAACATATCCTTCCGGGATATAGTTAACAGGCATGCCCCAAGGACGATCCTTCGGCATTTGATACCTACGATCATATTTCTCCACGATGGGCGTTGAGGTGATCTCTGAGATCACAGTTCTTTGTAGCTGAGCTTCTGCCATGGCTTGCATGTCGTTACGAAGCTTTCTCATATCCTCTCTCAGAGCGTCGATCTCTTCTTTCAACTCTCTGTTTTCTTCCTCAAGATCATCCATCTTTTTCTGACGATTGGCCCGAGTATTGTATGAATGAGACAGTTTGACTCTAGAACCGAGACACAAACGTGAGATTCGTAGGTAAGAAGAATACGCGATGTGAGAATGATGAATGCAATGATTATATTAATTATTTTTCTTGGTTTAATCAAAATAAACTTTGACAATTAGATTTCAAATATCAAACAGTGGGGAAACCCCTTTTTATTGAATTCAAAGGATTACAGAAATGGAAATACAGTAGATTACAAAGTGCAGAAACAGAAACCTAAGCTAGTGGGTCCCGAGTCCTCTCTGAGGAGAAACCGAGTGCTGATTCTGGTATCTTTCTTTTCTTTGACCGGGGCTCTTGGGCCATTGTCGGGTTGTCATTCCTTTGCTAGGTGAAAGGGGCGAGCAAATTCCTTTGGTCATCTTGATTCTCTACAGCATGCTACTCCAAAATTTCAATCAGAGCATCTTTTTCTTTCAGTAATTGCTGTATTTTGGTGCACTCTACGTCGAGGGTGCGGTACTTGTTCTTCCAAGACCTTCTCTCCCGTTGAACTTTGTTGAGAGTAACCTAAAGCTTTTCAGTTTCAGTCATGAAGTACATGACAGATTCCCTCGGCGGAAGAATTCCGTAACGAGGATAAGGCATTTTTAGCTTGAGAGCCCTAGTTTGTACCCAATGGAGATACGGCTCCACCGAGACACAGTCCGGCTTTCCCAGAGACTCTCGTCCTTTCTTATGAACGTGTTTCCAAGCGTGCACTATTTCCATCTTTAGTGCTCTGTCGTTTTCTCCTTCTTTGAAGAAAAGACCTTCTAGATGAACACCCAGTGGGACGTGTCTCATCGGGTATCCAAATTGACGAAGAACCAATATCGGATGGTAGTTGATTCCTCCCTTAGTTCCTATGAGGGGTACGTTGGGGAAGTTTCCACAACGGTCAATGATTCTAATTCCCTCATAAATCCTATTACACCAATCTATATCAGAGTTGGTAAGAGACATGATCTTCTGCGACCAACGTAAGGCACTCTTACAATCCCAAAAAGCAGCAGACTTGGGCAAGTGAGAGATAAACCATTTATAAAGCAGAGGTACACAACATGTGATCTCCCCTCCGCTGTACAAATTCCCCAAGTGTACAGAATGATACGCATCTGCGAGCAAAGTCGGTACAGGGTTTCCAATGAGAAAAACCTTAATGGAGTTAATATCGACGAAGTTATTAATGTTGGGAAACAAAAATAACCCGTAGGTGAGCAAGACAAAGATGTTTTCAAAAGCAGTTATGTTTCCTATACTGGCAAAATACAGGGCTTTCTTCGTCAAGAACTGGGCTGGCAAACCTTGGATGCCACCCTTAGTAGTTAGGTGAGTCCTGACCTCAGACTCGTCCAAATGAATTGCTCTTGCAATGGTCTGATTCTTTGGAATTTCTTCCAGTCCAGAAAATGGAGCTCGATCCGTAATGTGTAGATCGATCAGATGAGAATACTCCTCCAACATTGGTGCTAGCTGGTAATCCGGGAATGTGAAACAGTGATAAACCGGATCGTAGAACTGAATGAGCGCATCCATGATTCCCTCAATCACATGGACTCTTAATAGTGGTAGCAAACCACCGTGCTTAGCTCTGAAAGCCTCAGGGTTAGTCATCATCCTCGCTAACCTTCTCAAATCCTCTAGCTTCGGAACTTTGAAGGTATACTTATGAGTTCTCCTTCTACCGAAATCCATTAGTGCAATCCTTTTCTCTGATATTTGCAATCACAGTCTTAGTTTAATTTGAAAAACAGAGAGACTAGAAGAGAAGTTTTTTGAATGTTTTAATGTTTTTTAGATGAATGCATGAATGCAGCACACAAAAACATAGAAAAAACATGGGGTCAAAGGGTCGTTGTCATGAAGTCAAGGCTCTACCCATCCCCAAAGGTTTATACTAGGGTGATTTTTGTACCTGTAATCATTATCATCAGCTCCTCCCAGGAAAGCAAAACAACAAGCGGATCGCCAGCGAGTTGTAGTGCAATCTTAGAGTAAGTGCCATTCACCGAGAATAGATCACCAGCCTCAAATGAGGGTAGTATCGCGTAACAACTATTTCCGATAGTTTCCGCACTACGAAAGGGTTTGGCTCCTCAACTTCTCATACTTAACAACCGGCCCATTGTCTAGGTGAGAGAATGGGTTGCGTTGGTCAGCCTCCACTGAGGTTGATGGTCGACCCCGTCGCCATCACTTATCTTAAGCGTATACTCAATCTCTCCACATACGGCATCACCCGCATTCCCATTAGCAGAAAAATAAACATGTATAGCAATTAGGAAAAGTAGTATATATATTTGTCCTAAACATCCTAGACCTTTAAAGCTATGAATCCTAAGTTCCTAACAGAAAATGGGTTCCCCGGCGGAAGCCCCAATCTGTGGTATTCACCCAAGAGATGAAAAGGAAGAAGGAAAACAGAGACCTGGCCCCACGGTGGGCGCCATTTTTCTGTAGCGAGCGATTTTGGACGCGGTTCTTAAGCGCTGGTCGCTCTCTGAGGTTGAGCTTAAACTATAGGTCGATTCATTTTTTATCCTATTGTGAGCTGAATAAGGAAGGGAAATAGATGTCTCCAATTAACCCTGCTTGCATACTGAGTTTAAACAGTGGTCTATTAGGTTACGAATGCTATCAATGTGGGGGGCCCTTTGTACTGGTTATTTGTATTTTCACCAATACTGGTTTTTATCTAGGCAGAAGTTTTCTGGCGGGGAACAAGGATTAGGATGTTAGGACTGATGCTTTTTGATAGATATATGAGAGTATGGGATTTAGGGTTTTTTGTTGATTGTGCTCGCTAAGAGTTTTCTTTCAATCTTATGCCTATGTATTCCCGTTTACCGAAACAGGGAAATCAGAGCGTTCGTAGTTCAGGAAATGGGTGTTTTTGGTGTCTTGTTCAAAGCCCAAGACGTGAAGCGAAAGGTGGTTTGTATCTTGTTCAAAGCCCAAGACGTGAAGCTGAAGGACCTCAACTTTAGAGAGAATTTGTCATCTCTAAAGAGGGGTTTGTCTGTCACAACTGTTGGGTGACTGGTTATAAAGGGAGGATTACTTTAACCGGGATACGCAGATCCGGCAATGCCATAATTTCCTTTAAAGGGGATTTTAACCTGAAGGAGAAGACTTTAACTCAGTGTAGAGCAATGCTATTTTTCCTTAGGAATTTCTCATGCTAAAAGAGGGACAGTGGCATGGATGTAGATGATCCAGAGGCTTGCCGCTTACAGCGATTAGATGAAGGGGAAGGAGTTGTTGATGTTTGTGTACTGTGAACGAGGCACAGCTTTGATGCTAAAAGGTTGATTGGATCAACCAGTGGTTTTCTTATACAAAGCCTAAGAGAAGGCTAATATGTGTCTCGTACAAAGCCCGAGAGAGAGGCGAAAAGGGGTTGATCCTACAAGAGGATCTTTTATAAAGAGAGTGTTTTTGTATCTCGTACAAAGCCCGAGATAGAGGCTAAAAGTTTGATTGGCTCAACAAGAGAGCCTTTGTATCTCGTACGAAGCCCGAGAGAGAGACTGTTGTTCGTTTGGCTCAATAAGAACCTTTTTGTATCTCGTACAAAGCCCGAGATGGATGCTAAAGGGGTGATTGACTCAACGAGGGAGTCTCTTATGTGTCTCGTACAAAGCCCGAGAGAGAGGCTAAACGTTGTTTGACTCCGCTGGGGAGAATCATTGTACAAAGCCCAAGAGGAGGCTAAGGTAACTGTTTAAGTGACAGGTCTAGTATACTGATTTTAAAGAGAAAATCAGTTCTTATATGAGCAACACTGTACTCAGGGATTTGATTTGAGGATCCGGGTTATTCCTGTTCTTTAAGAAAGCGGGAAATCCGGAGGGTATTGAGACTGTCCGTGTCTACGGGTTTCCTTCCTATTTAACGAAGGGGTCGCTTGAGAATGTCTTTGAGACTCAAGGAGATTAGACTGTCCAAGTCTAGAGTTTCATCTTTTGTATTATGCTTTGAGAAATAGTAGTAGACTCTATGAAAGGACTGCTCTATGAAGCTGACTAAGTTCTGTTCCTATACCTCTAGGAGGTCGTCGGGACAATTTGTACGAAGCCCAAGAGGAGGCTGGAAACTTTTAAGAAGCCGACGGGTCCTTGTGCGAATCCCAAGAGGAGGCTATCATTCCCGGAGGAAGAGATCATTATACGAAGCCTAAGAGGAGGCGGTGAATACTTCTAAGAAGCCGTAGGGTCCTTGTACTAAGCCCAAGAGGAGGCGAGGTTGCTTTTAGGAAGCCTGTGAGTCCTTGTACGATGCCCAAGAGGAGGCCGATGCTTTTAAGAAGCCCGTGGGTCCCCAAACCCCGAGAAATTCAAGGCAATGCTATTCACTGAGAATAGATCAAAGTCAGGAAAGTTCAAGAATTTGGAAGAAACTCAAAGATGCCATTCACGGAGAATACATTCATCTTGGGGAGTAGAGTTTCTTGACAATTCCTAATGAGGACAGCCGAAGAGAAGACTGTATCTGGTGATCCTATTGGGGATCTAGTTCTCTATTTCTACGAATAAACGAAACAGCGTCACCTAGTTCTAGACGTAGTTGCGGGGAAACTCGAAATATCTATACTATTATTACACAGTTGATATGAGTTTATGAAAGAAGACTTACAGTGAAACAGCCCCACAATACAGTTATATGTATATGAAAGCGGTAAATGAAAGCAATAACCACTTACTCGGTTGTAGAGCTTCCATGCTATTTGGTTAGTTGTTCAACAAAGAAAGATTAAAAACAACAGTATATTCAAAATCAAAGGAGAAAGTGCCTTGAAAAAGAAAGATCTGGGACTTACAGCTCAAGGAGAGGCCCAGGGTTTTATCAGTGAGCGCACTGTTTGAATTTGTACAGAGGGACTTATACAAGTGACTGGGGCCCAAAAGTGTTTTCTGTACAAAGGGATGGGTCTTACACTCTCTCAAGAGGCCCAAAAAGTTTAAATAAAAAGAATGGGGCTTATAACACGAGGGTAGGCCCATTTGATTTTTCCATTTAAAATGGCGATCGCGCCGAGGTTTTCTTTTAACGCAGAGGGACTTATACAATAAGTGAGGCCCAAAATATTTTGGTTAAAAGGGGGTTGGGTCTTACACTCTAATAGAGGCCCAAAGTGTTTTTAAGAAAAGAAATGGGTCTTACTACTCGAGGGTAGGCCCATGGTTATTTTGAAAAGGCGACGATCGCGCCGTTTGTTTTTGACGGTATCGGGACTTATACAATACACTGAGGCCAAAAAATGATTTAGTCAAAAAAGGGATTGGGTCTTACACTCTATTAGAGGCCCAAAGTGTTTTGAAAATGATTTATGAGGGTTGAATTAATCCAAAAACCCTAATTTGTTTTCAAAAATGTATTTAATTGAATAAAAATTCAATTAAAATAATCAAAATTGTTTAACATATGGAAAACAAATTGTGATCTTGGATTAATGCTTCAAAAATTAAGTATTGACCTACAAAATAATTAGAAAGCATTAAAAGTTGCAGAATCAATGTAGAAAAAATATTTAAAATGTCAAAAAATAATTAAAATATTAATTCTTTGCAAAAATATCAATTATATGAAATAAATAATATTTTTGGGATTTTTTGGGAAAATAAAATATTTTAACATTTTTGTGAATATTAAAAAAAGAATCAACTCAAAATCATTAAAACTCAGAGAGAAATTAATTTTTGAATCAATTAAATAAAATCACAAAATTCAAATATTTGAAAATTCAAAAAAGGGCGCCAAGAACAGCTGAAGAACACGCGCGTGTTCTGGGTTTGGCTGATTTGCATTTTCTATCCAATCTCACTGAATACTTGATTATAACATGCAATCCACATATCATTATGCTCGCCTCAACCTCACGATCATGTTTATGTCCATTAATTTCATTTAAATTAAACATATAACAAGAAATCACGAAAAATCCTCAAGAACCCTAATTTCTGCATGAAGGCTAGGATTTTTGATACACGATTCAAACAATGCAATTTATTGAGGGGAAACATTCCATGCATGATTATGAACATATGGCCAAATTATTGTGCAGCAAAAATTGTGTGGATCATAGAGTTAGAAGAGCTCATGCTTACCACTTGCAGCTGGTGATCGTGATTTGTGTTGGAGGTGTTACAGCTTGGTTCCAATGATGTGGATAGCTTCCCTAGGTGCCAAGTGATGTGTCTGAGTGCTTGGAATGGATTGAAATGGTTTGGAATTGAAGATGGCACCTCAACTGCAAAACTGTCAAGAACTTGAGCAATTGGCTGGTGATTTTGTGAAATCAGTGTTCTAGATGTTATGTGAGTGTTTGGATCACTTCTATATGATGTATGTGAGGTGTGTGAGTGATTGGTTTGATTGAAAAAGCTCTCAAACTCAAAACCCGATAGCTACCTTGCTAAGAAAGGCATTTTTGCCAAGAGAAAGAGATTTTGAGGAAAGCATCTGTTAGATGGTTTTGGTGTACTCAAACTGATCACAATTGAGCTCTATTTATAGTAGAGCAAGTTTGTTTTGCAAGTAATAGTGAATGGCAGCTGCTAAGTAGGTTTGGCCAATGTTGGCAAATGAAAATCCAAGTCTTCTCTAGCCATTGACTAGAGGTTAGGGCACAGAGCTTTGGTTCCCTTGGTCTTGGATAAGTCTTGACTGATTTTAGATGAGAATGGCTCAGTCCATGCCACCTTGATGCTTCCATTGAATGCTTCAATCCAAATTTGGAGTCTTGTCCCTATTTTGGCCATTCTAGGTTCAACATGCTATTTCTTGTTCCATGGACTTTGGAGGCTTGGCTCAGTGATTATCCCCTTTAGATTCAATCCTCTGAGGTGTCCAAGTGGATAGGAGCATTTGAATTTGGCTGATTTTGGCAAATCGAGCAAAATTGCAAATTCTGCCTTGCCTTTGACAGATTTCAGCAAGGCAACTTTCCAATGTCATATCTCATGACTCAAATGGAATTTGGCAATGTTCTTGGTCATTTTGGAAAGCCCTTACATGATACAACAACTGTTTGAACATGTTTGGTTTTGATCTCTTTTGAATCCAAGTGAAAAATCCCTCTACATTTGGCAAAAAGTGAAGGCAGATTCTGACTTAGTGAAAATTTCACTAAGTGTTGGAAAAAGTGACATTTTCATTTTTCAGCCATTTTGATCACTCCATAACTCAAAATCCTTAATGAATTGGACTTAGGTCTAGTTGAAGTTTTTGTAGAGGGTAATGAGGGCTACAAATCCATCTTTGGATGAGAAAAAATGGCCTTGTGGTTTAGGAGTTATGATCCTTCAAAGTTGGTACCTTTGTCACTTTATTTTTAACTTTAGAAAATTTTCTAAGTTTTTATGGTTACCCCTTTTACAAGTTATCCAACTTTTCTTGATTTTTCTTGATGAATGATGATTCAAATCATACATAAACATCATTTTAGGGTTAAAAATCCATTTTGGTGAAAAATCTCAAAAAGTCAAAGTTGACTTTTGTGCACAGTTGACTTTTTATCAGATGAATTCCAAACTGTGCAATTCTTCAGGAACTCATGTCCTTGACCTAAATCAAACTTGATGGACATGTTCCATGGGTGTCATAGGGTATATTGAATTATGTCTTAGGGCTTAGGAGCATGTCTTGGTCAAAAGTCAAAGTTACAGTTGACTTTTCCCTTAAAACCCTAACTGTGGTGCAGATGAAATTAAGACTTGTTGCTCAAGCTTCTTGGATCAATCCATTGTTCCAAATGGATCAATGTGGTATATTGGAGACCCTCAATTCCTCTCTTGAGGTCTTGGTTCATGATTTGCACCAAAAGTCAACTTAGGGGTGAATTAGGTCTAGAAACCCTAATTCCTGATTTTTGATGTATGCATCCCCTGAGTCAAAATTGACTTGGTGATTGGGTCCATGAGGTTACATGGAGTATATTAGGTTATGTTTTGGATCATTGGCTCATGCCCAGATGAAAATTTCCATCTGGAGGCCCCTGGTCGACCAAAACCCTAATTTGGTGACACTGTCGATCTTGAGACTTAATCCACCTGGAAGGGAGCATCCTTGTGCTTAATCCTTAAATTGGGAGTCCTTTTGATCCATTGTGGATGTTTGAGAGGTTAGACAAGTTGAATATTATGTCATTCCTTGATTGATCCTTTGTCTAAGCACTCAGGGAGGGCTTGAAACCCTAATTTTGATTGTAGTGGGTGCTCACCCAACTTTGGGGAGACTGACAAGGTAGGATGGTTCCCCCACATTGTGATGATGACTTACACAATGATGGGAAATCTTAGTGGTCAAAATTTGGGGTATGACACTATGACTTCTACCTAAGACTCACCTAGGTATGAGGCCCTCCTCAAATCCCTCTACAACCACAACCCGTGATTGGTACCTTTCCACACAAGTAGCAAACCGAAAGTCACACTTTCAAGACACACAATTCTCAATACCTCACAGCTTATGAGAATTGGCACACAAGAAACTCAATGCTTAAAAGCTTATGAGTAACTGACAGAACTTACAACACAAAAACCAGTCCTTATACTGTTATCAGAATGATACCAATTAGGCTCACAAAATACACTCGAAAACCCTAACAAAACACAAGTAAGTTCCACACCTAAACTAGGTTTACATCAGTCAATATATAGCATTTAATCTGGACTGAATTGGGCTTCAAAAACGCAGCAAATATACTACTCACAAATCTGCAAAATAACCTCCAACAAAATAGGTCTTCAATCCAAAGTTTCCTATTATGTCTCCATAATTAGAAACAGCAGCAAATCCGAAAAACCAACAAATAACCATAATCCAAAAATGGTTTGGATGCCACATTGGATAACTAAATATTCACAGAATATTTAGTAACAATTCATAGTAATAGAATCTTCTTTAAAAACTGAATCCACAACGCGATGTCCTATGAGCAGGTATGGGACATCTTCATTTGACATGTTGAATGCAGCAACTTAGAACTTCATGTTTCAACATCTTGCTGCTAGAATAGTTTTAGCAAAATAAATGCCAACCTCAAAAGCACAGAAATAACAATCTCCCCCTTTGGCTTATTTTGGCTAAAACTACACACACAAAAACTTGTAAAGAAGCACACAGAAACATCCATATCAGACAGCAGCGAAAAAAAAACCAACATCACACAGAAAAAAATCCAGCATAGCAGCACTTCCCTTCAGCTGCATACAACACACAGCACAGCAAACAACACATCATAGCAGCATAGTAAAACTCCCTCTCAACTGCAGCAACATTCCACAATCTCCCCCTCAACTTCTGCAGCATCACAAGCACACAAGCACTACCCACACAAACATACTACTCCCCCTTTTTAGCCATAAATATGACAAAGGCAACTAGTACAAGTTATAAGTAAAAACATAACAAGGTCAAGGTTCAGAAGAGATACATAGAAAAGCTATTCTAGGTGTTCAGACAAAAACAACAAAAGTAAAATAAAACTTCTGCAGAAATTATGCCATTAATCTGCAGCACCATCATCGTCAGATTCTGCAATGTCTTCACTCTCTCCATCAGCAACAACATCAGTATCAGTATCACCACTCCTAGATCCTGAGTCATCTGAACTCTGTTCATATTCTCCATCAGATTCTACAGAGGCATCACCTTCAACAGTTCCTTGATCTTTACCACCTGTCCCAGCAGAAGCATTCCTTTCTCCATGAATGTTTTGATTAGCTGCTCAAGTTTGGCCTTTCGAGCAGTGTCTCTTCTGATGGAATTTTCCAGTTTCTTGCACGTTTCTTGTAGCTGTGCAATAACTTCATCATCAAGATTAGCATGACTGGAAGTCTGTGAAGATGTCCCAACAATGTCTGAGACATGTGCTCCACCAAGTAGCTTGTAGTGAAGGGAAAGAGGAGGTTTTCTTTTGAGCGCAGTGTCACCCCTCAACACAAGATTAGGACACTGATCTAGAATAATACCACAGATCAAGGAAGGGAAACAGATAGGCATCTTGACAGCAGATGAGCTAGCTTGTTTCAGAATCTGTTCAAAGATGTATGATCCAAAGTCAAAAGAAATCTTTTTCCCGATAGCATACATGAATCTGCCAAGTGTGGAGGAAATAGTAGATGTGTGATTTGTAGGAACCCAATTCACCACATCAATCCTATGGAGGATGGCATATTTGACACTCAATTTTCCAGATGACAACTTCTTTTCATTTGGCCAGTGTCTAATACATCCACCTGTAATCTCCCTGCAAACAGTATTGTCTGTAACCTCTAACTCAGGTTGAGGTTCCTTACTCCTGCCCAGATAGTTGTTGATAATTTCAGGAGAAAAAGTAACAGCTTCTCCTCTCACAGATATTTTTCTGAGGTTGTCACCTCTGTTCTCATCACACTTTTCAGATACATTCACCACAAATTCCTTGACAAGATTGCCATAGCAGGGTCCCATCTTGGATACTGTTCTCATCAATCCAGCCGCTGCAATGAGATCCATGATTTCTTTGTACTTGTAGAAATCCTTCCCCAACTCTCTCTCCAGAGCAATCCTCCTTTGATCTATAATTTTCCATCTATCTGCATTTCTCATTGAACTTTCAGCATACGTCTTTTTGCAGGTGGAGGTTTTCATACTAATGATGTCATGGACATCTGTTGCAACTTCATAGTCATAATCACTGTGATCAGTGATTTTTCTCTTCTTAGTGGGCACTACAACCTTGCTCCAGTGTTTAGGAGGCCCTGCTCGAACTTTTCCTTCCCCACCTCCAGATTTTCCATGCAGTTTCGAAGACTTGGAGCCTTCACTTATCACAATTTTTTTCTCTTCTTCTCTTAATTTTTCTCAGCATTCCAGTAATAGGTTCCTCATCAGAAGTGAGGTCATCAACATTAATAACATCATCAGTCCTTCTTACATCAGCTCTCTTTTTACTCCTTCTTTCACGGTCCACATGCATGGGAATACCACCATCAGTCCTATCAGTAGGGCTGCTATTGATATTTTCTGTCACCGATGTTGGAACATCAGACCCGACACCTGCCTTAATTCCACTCAGAATCGTGGCAACAGCTCTCCTAATTTCCTTATCCTTTTTGACAGCATCATCATCAGTGGAATTCTTGTTTACTTCTCGTGATTTAGAATCCTTCTTCTTCTCAACTAAACCAGACATAGACCCCTTTTCAGACACGCATTTCCTAGGGCTTATTTGGTCACCATACAAACTAGTCATGGAGTGGACTTTCTTCCTAGGTGAGAAAGGTTTAGACTTCTTACTTGGAATATTGACATTCGTTGTGTGAGAAGCTTGTTGTTTGCCTTTAGGGTCAGCCGGCATAACATTCAAAGGAGCAATATCGAGCACTAGATCAGAGAGATTGATCATCTGCAGTGATTCATCATCTCCAGTGTTATCAGAGGAGTCATGCATGGATTCGGAGTTATGATGTTGAGACATGTTTAATTGATCACACGGTACAGTCTTGAGAATGTTAGGAGAAAACCCTAAGACACGTGAGCTTTGAAGAGAAAGGGCAAGAGGAATTTGTGTAGAATAAGTTTGCTGAAAATATGGTGTGTTTGCCCGCCTATTTATACTTTTGAGGACTGGGCCCAGAGTATAGCGGTATTCACAGAATTTGATTACCCGATTCGCCTCAAGTGCATATTTATCAAATTCTTCTTCTAAACTTACCTTGCTGGCATACTTACTAAGTTTAAGCTCATTATTACATTTCACCAAGCAAACATCATGAGTTGCTTTACAATTTATCAGCACCTGTTCTAACTTAATAGTCTTTTCAATATCTTTCTTAGTCTCCAAGCCTATTCCAGTGTTTTCAGAACTCCACAGATAACAATTATCTGAAGCTCTCTTACCTCTCATGATAACCTTACCATTCTTATTTGTTATCAGACATTCAGAATTGGTAAAGTTGACCTTGAGACCTTGATCACATAATTGACTTATGCTGATCAAGTTTGCATCTAAACCTTCAACAAGTAATACCTCCTCCAGATTGGGTTGACCTGCACAATCCAGTTTTCCAACACCTATAACTTTCCCTTTTGATCCATTACCAAAGGTCACGTAGTTGATAGAATGAGACTTCACATCTGACAGACATCCCATGATACCAGTCATGTGCCTGGAACATCCACTGTCGAAGTACCACTTTTCCTTTGCAAAGACACTGAAGGACTTATGAGCTATGTGTTCCTCTGTAGTACTCTTGGGAGACCACACTTTTGTTGCTCCAACCCACTCTTGTTTCCTACTAGACTGTAACCCAGTCTTGGGTAGCCATATAATCTGTAGCAGAAGGGTTTTATATGGTCAAACCTTCCACAATAGTGGCATTTCCATCTTTGATTCTTCCTTCTTGTGAAATTCTTCTGATGTCTGTGAGGATGTTGCAACATGTTATACGACATCTTTGATTCTTTCTTAGGTTAAGCAGGTGTCACTTCAGGCCATTTTCCCTTGTCCATCTCGCTGGAACTTTCAAACCCGAGACCCCTAACATCTCCAACATCTCTCCCTGACTTCAGAATCTCATCGAGCATATCAGAGCTGCTATTAAGCATTCTGACTGTCTTGATGACATTATCCAGTTTAAAGTTCAGAATAACCACTTCACTTTTTAGATCAGAGATAGTAGCCAAATGCTCTACCTGTTCAGCTTTTAGATGAGAAATAATTTTCTTTTGTTTTTCTTTCTGCTGACACACTTCTTCACTTTTAATGAATAAGTTCTTATAGGAAGTAGCTAGCTCTTCAAAAGTAAGATCATCACTGACTGATTCTTCATCAGACTCACACACACCTGTTAATGATATGACCCTCTTTCCAGACTTCTCATCAGTTTCAGTTTCAGAGTCATCTTCTGACCATGAGACTGATAGCCCCTTCTTTTGCCTCTTGAGATATGTGGGGCACTCAGACTTTATGTGCCCAAAACCTTCACACTCATGACACTGAGCTCCTCTCTCTTGGTTGGAGTTATCTTCAATTGCAGTCACTTTCATGTCAAATCTCTTAGGTAGAGATCTAAGGATTTTTCTGACCAGTTTGCTGTCAGACATCTTTTCTCCTAGAGCACTTAAAGCATTAGCAATCTCAATAATGTTCATGTGAAAGTCATGAATGCTCTCATCTTCCTTCATCTTCAAATTTTCAAACCCGGTAGTGAGAATCTGAAGTTTTGACATCTTCACTTTAGAGGTCCCTTCATGAGCAATCTTCAAGACCTGCCAAGCCTCTTTAGCAATGGTGCAGTGTTCAATCAACCTGAAGATATTCTTGTTAACACCATTAAACAATGCATTCATGGCTTTGGAATTTCCCACGGACCCTTTATAATCTACATCATCCCAGTCTTCCTCTTCCTTCACCACATCAGTAGGGGTACCTTTTTCATCTTTAACCTTTGGGGGCTCCCATCCTTTTATAACGGCTTTCCATGCTTGATCATCCATGGATTTGATGAATGTTATCATCCTTGGTTTCCAATAGTCATAGTTGGAACCATCAAGCTGAGGTGGTTTGTTTAGAAATCCTTCATCCTTGTCCATTGTACCTGAAAGTACCTTCCCTGAATCTCACCCAGAACCAAACAAGGGTGCAAGCTCTTGATACCAATTGAAATTCTGGCACAGATATCAGATGTCCTACACAGATGTTGAGACACTGATATCCAACACAATGAACAAGATAACAAAAAATAGCAGTGCAGAAAGTAAATAACACAGTGATATGTTTACCCAGTTCGGTCTAACACACCTACTCTGGGGGCTACCAAGCCAGGGACGAAACCAATATACGATAGTATCAATTCACAGATGATACAATTACCAAATAATCTACTCACTTAATCACTACCCTTCCTATGACTTCTACCTAAGACTCACCTAGGTATGAGGCCCTCCTCAAATCCCTCTACAACCACAACCCGTGATTGGTACCTTTCCACACAAGTAACAAACCGAAAGTCACACTTTCAAGACACATAATTCTCAATACTTCACAGCTTATGAGAATTGACACACAAGAAACTCAATGCTTAAAAGCTTATGAGTAACTGACAGAACTTACAACACAAAAACTAGTCCTTATACTGTTATCAGAATGATACCAATTAGGCTCACAAAATACACTCGAAAACCCTAACAAAACACAAGTAAGTTCCACACCTAAACTAGGTTTACATCAGTCAATATATAGCATTTAATCTAGACTGAATTGGGCTTCAAAAACGCAGTAAATAGACTGCTCACAAATCTGCAAAATAACCTCCAACAAAATAGGTCTTCAATCCAAAGTTTCCTATTATGTCTCCATAATTAGAAACAGCAGCAAATCCGAAAAACCAACAAATAACCACAATCCAAAAATGCTTTGGATGCCACATAGGATAACTAAATATTCACAGAATATTTAGTAACAATTCATAGTAACAGAATCTGCTTTAAAAACTGAATCCACAACGCGGTGTCCTATGAGCAGGTATGGGACATCTTCATTCGACATGTTGAATGCAGTAACTTAGAACTTCATGTTTCAACATCTTGCTGCTAGAATAGTTTTAGCAAAATAAATGCCAACCTCAAAAGCACAGAAATAACATGTAATATCTCAAAGAGGGGTAGCAGTAGATTCATCTAAAGTTTAAGTGGTGATTAATTGGGAAAGACCGAAGAATGCTTCCAAAGTTAGAAGTTTCATATGATTGGAAGGCTGCTATAGGAGGTTCATCAAAGGTTTTTCTCAGTTGGACTTACCAATGACTCGACTTACCTGGAAAGAGATTCCTTATAGTTGGGATTTGAGTTATGAACAGAGTTTTATGAGTTTGAAGGAAAGGTTGACGATTGCTCCTGTTTTGATCATTCTTGATCCTTGTAAGCCTTATGAAGTATTTTGTGATGCCTCTAATAAGGGATTAAGAGGAGTGTTGATGCAGGGTGGTCAGGTTGTAGCTTATGCCTCTCGTCAGTTTAAGGTTTATGAAGAGAACTATCTAACTCATGATCTGGAATTAGCAGTTGTTTTTACACTGAAGGTGTGGCGTCACTACTTATATGGAGTGCGTTTTGAGATGTTCGGTGATCAGAAGAGTTTAAAATACTTATTTAATCATAAGGAGTTGAACATGCGCCAAAGGATATGGATGGAGTACTTGAAAGATTTTGACTTTGAGCTGAAGTACCATCTAGGCAAAGCGAATAAAGTGGTAGATGCATTAAGTCGGAAAAAGATACACAAAGTTGAGTTGATGATGTTAGAATATGCATTGTTGGAAAAGTTTCGAGATCTTAATCTTCAATTTGTTTGGACTCAGATTGGTGTGATAACGTGAAATTTGAATGTTACTTCCAACCTAAGAGAAGAAATCTGAAAAAGACAAATGCTAGATGCAAAGTTCCAAGAGATGTTGATTCAACCAGGTTTCACGCATGCCACTGATGGAGTTGTTCTTTTTAATCAAAGGATTTGTGTTTTGAATGATGCAGAGTTGACAAGAAAGATTTTGGAAGAAGCCTATAAAGGTGCTTTCACCATACATGCGGGTTATTCAAAGATGTATCAAGACTTGAAAAAGGAGTATTGGTGGTCTAGAATGAAAATGGACATTGCAGAGTATGTGTCTGAATGTGTAGTATGCCAACAGGTAAAGATTAAACATCAGGGACTAGATGTTTTGTTACAACCCTTAGAGATTCCAGTGTGGAAATGGGAAAGCATTTCAATGGATTTTGTAGTTGGGTTACCCTGTACACAATGTGGTTATGATTCTATATGGGTGATTATGGTTCGATTGACAAAGTCTGCACATTTTTTAGCGGGGAACACTACATACAAGGCAAGTCAACTTGCACGGTTATTTATTGCAGATATTGTGAGACTACATGGTGTCCCCTATAGTATTGTGTCTGATAGAGATCCAAAGTTTACTTAAAGATTTTGGAGAGCTTTTCAGCAGGCCATGGGATCTAAGTTGTGTTTAAGTACGTCGAATCATCCTCAGACGGATGGTCAGACGGAGAGGACGATATAGACATTGGAAGATATATTAAGAGCTTGTGTGCTTGAAAGTGAAGGAAATTGGAAAGAACTTTTACCACTAATTGAATTTTCCTACAACCATAGTTACCACACAAGTATAGGAATGGATCCTTAGGAATCCTTATAAGGAAGGAAGTGTATACCGCCCTTGTGATGGATGGAAGTTGGTGAAGAAATGATTTTAGGACCGAAAATTGTTCAAGAGACTACTGAGAAGATACGAATGATTCGTGATAAGGTAAAGAAGGCACAAGACTGTCAGAAGAGTTATGCAGATAATAGGCGAAGACCATTAGAATTTGAGGAAGGTGATCATGTATTTTTTACGGTAACTCCAAGGTTGAGATTGAAAGGGACATTTAAATTGTGAAAGTTAAGTCTGAGATATGTGGGATCATATCAGATTATAGAAAGGGACATGTAATACCCCGTAAATTCTTTTACTCTGGATAATATTAGTTGTGATCAACTGAGTCCCAGTGTGCTCTGAGAAATTATCTGCAGAGAAAATTAGGGTAACTGTTGGACTTAGAGTAAATCCAATTAATATTATTTGACTCTGAGATGTTTAAATATTTGGACTTTAGAGACTTTTTGGACAGTTAGTAGTGTTGTTAATTGATGATGTTTATTATATCTTTTCCTTTTTCTCTCATTTTCCACTAGAACCAAAGAAAGGAAAAGATAGAAAGAAAAAGGAGAGAAAGGAAGAGGAAAAGAGGAAAAAAAAACTCAAGAGCAAGAACATTATCATCTCTTCATCAAATCTTCATCCAATCATCTTCAAATATTCACCATCTTCATCTATTCCAGGTGGGTTCTAGATAGATGCTTTTGTTTTAGATTTTCTTGGTTTCCAAGACCTAGGTTAGAGTTGTAAGAGAATTGTATAAATTGCAAAATCTTGAAAATTAACGGTTAAAATGTGTTAGAAACTGAGTAGTATGAGTCATATGAGTGTCGAATCATTTATGTTTGATTGTATGATGTTTGGATATGTTTTGGTGGGGTTTTGGGACCATGGGAGATCAGCTGTTACGCTGATGAAGTTTCTGAAATTCCCAAATTTGCACTGCGAATCCCCCAGCGAAGGGTAAATCGTGGGCTCGCTGGCAGCTCGCACTGCGAAGGCAAAGGCGAGCATTCGCCAGTGGTTTGCCCTGCGAACCTTATGTTGTTTTTGCCACTTCCTTGGTTCACTAGAGTTCGCACTGCGAATGGCGCAGCAAACAAGTGTTGGCTAGGCGTTCGCTGGACGCTTCGCACTGCGAATGAAGCAGCGAGTGTTCGCTGGCTTATTCGCAATGCGAACATAGCAGAACATCCAATTTGTTTCTTGTATAACTTTTGACTCGGTTATCCGTTTTGCGTATTCTTGGTATCGTTATAAAGCTAAATACATATTCTAGCTGATGGCAGTGAGAAATAATTGGTTATTGCCCGATTAAATAAATCGGAGGGAACCTTAGATTGGCATAAAGTGTGGTATGTTAAATGTTGGTGTTCCATTATGTGATCGACGATTACATGCCTATGTTATTATTATGAAATAGGTAGAGTGAGGAATATTACCGTAAACAGTGTCGACGAATGTAGATGGAATAAACACTAGTATGGAACATGTGTGTTACCCGTTTCGTTGTGATAAGGCGTAATGCCCTGGTGATTGTCGAATACAATCACGTCTGTGAGAGATCACGTAATCATAACCGATTATCTTGTGAGTGCGTTTCATGGGTCTCGAGCTCCTCTGAAACATGTGCACAACTACTTGGCAGGTTTGATTCCCGCGTGTAGTACGAATGGCGCTCTGGGAGCGTATGCTTGTGACGGTTAATGGCCCATGTGAAGTGACGGTTCATAACGGTTAATGGCCCGTAGAACCCGAATCCATTCGTATGTCAAGTAGGTTACCAGGATCCATGACTCGGGTCGACTTCTAGACGTAGAAGCGGACGAGAAAAGGGGATGCCTTGGTGTGGTTATTGATTAGTGATAGTGTGAGTTGATGAACTCATGACATGTTTACATATAGTGTGTGTGTACTCAAAGTCACTTCCCTTTCCCTTTGACTTGAGTTAGGCTTATTAGAACCTTGTAAAGCCGAGAGGACTATAAGATAGCGAACTCACTGAGATTTGATGTATCTCACCCCACTGTTGTTGTTTACATCACAGGTTCTGCAGGTTCGGCGAAGGGTAAGGATAAAGTGGTTTGACTTTTCCTTACAGATCGTAGCTTTTGGGATGGCATGGCTTCCGCTATGGCGTTTTATTTTGAGATCATTGTATTGATCTAGTTCTTAGTGCTTTTTGGGACATCTTGTATACGTTAGGCCGTAGGATCTGGAACTTTGTATTTAGGGCATCTTGTGTATACAATGTGTTAACTAGGAACTTGTACATATATATTTCAGTACCAAACGTATTAGTCATGTATGATATATGCATTGATGTATGTATGTATGTGTGGGCTTTATAGTTTCCAATTGGATTAAGGAGGATATAATATGGACTTGAAATTTAGGATAAAAATGGATAATTGGTTTTCAAAAATAGATATGGACTAATCATGGGTTTAAAAGAGGTTAAGTAGACAAAAATGGAATTGGATTGAATTTACAAATGGATGTGAAATATGGACTAGTTGGTTTTTGGACATTAAATTGACTTGATTTAAATTAGATTCATTGGCATGAAAGTAAACTTCAACAATGGACATGGTTATTTGGAAGTGAATCCAAGAATGATTTAATGAAAAATGGTTTTGGACACATAGAAGATTTTGATATAATTCAAGTTTGGACATGAATACTTGGCTCTTATCTCAATCACCATAATAATGCACCAATCCCTGAATATAAACTTTTCTTTACTTTATGAACGAACCTCAAAGATACCTTAGATCCAAATCAAATAACCAGGCTAAAAATATTAGAATTGAAGCCCCTAGAGAAAGCCCATGAATCTAATATAAAATTCCCTGATTGAGACTGATGATCTCCTAATGGTCGCATAACCAGAACTTTGAGAATTCATTTGATACCCATAGCATGAGGGACAAACCATAATCCATAACCTTTGCAATTTCCAATGAGCTAAACCTGCGAAAGAGAGAAACTCTGATGTGCTCTATAAACCCTAATTCTTCAGAACCACTGATCCAAGTATCATGCCTTGATGTTAATGAATGAATGATGTATGATTGTATGACCTAATGGGAAATGCAGATGAATGCAAAGCAAAATCAGTTAGGGTTAGAAATATGAGGGCAAATTTTGGGGTGCGGCACTCTGAAAGTTATTAGTTGGGATAATTAGAGCAACTAATGAGCTCAGATTTACTTAATTAATATTATTCAAGACTGACCTTTTATTAATTGGTATAATAGAGACATTTTGATAACATTATTCATGAGTCAGTTGCTCTAGTAGAACAAATATTAAGTATTGTACCACTTAATATATTTGTTACTACCTTTGAATTTCTTACTACCGACACATTTTTCCTTGCCTTGTGACCACATGTTTCTACCACACATGCCATATGCTTACTAACTATCACACATGATACTTCTATGTATCATTTTCATTTCTCTAACATAGTAGGAAAAGTTGGGAAAAGAAGAATAGAAAGAAGAAGGAAAACCTAGCGGGAGAAGAAGAAGAAAAGTTGAAGCTCATCATCATCACTTCATCATCCTCAATCCATCTTCATCATACAACAACTTCTTCTTCCTCATTGCAAGGTGGGTTCTATATAGAAACCATAAGTTATAGAATTTAGGAATTTTAGGTTGAGATAGAAATTAATGATATTGAATTTGTTGTTGCCCATGTTGATTATGATACAATGTTGTATTTATATGTTGGTTTTCTTGTTTTGAATGAATCATGTTTGGGCATTGGAAGGAAACAACACTCTCGTCAGGTGAGCTTTGACGAGCTCGAGGCGAGATGATTTCTGTCATCATTGTCGGGCGAGGTTTGATGAACGGAAGGCGAGCTACCTTGCTGATTGCTCGTCGGACAATCATGATGCAAATTTGGTTTAGTCATGGCCTCACTTGGGGTTCGTCGAGTAATCAAAAGCGAGCCAGCCTCGCTGGCTGCTCGCAGGGTGACCATCACAGGTTAGTTGTGATAAATTGATTTTCAGTAAAACTGAATCATTGAAATCAAAAGAAAAACACAACTAATTTACAAAACAATTATCACGTAATCATATGTTCTATTTATGAAATTGAATGAACATAATAATAGCCATAAAATGTATCTAATGAGACTCTGATACCGATTGAAATAGTTAAATTAATTAAATAGATACAAATTATGACATATTATAATATCATGAATAATAAGAACGGTGTACTTTGTAAGACTAGAGAAATTGTCGTCGAGAAGAGTGACTATGAAAGAATTATTATCCTCATTTTCATCTAGGATTTTCAGAGTATGTTAATCGTCGAATGGGGCAATGTTTGAATAACTAAATGACTGAGAGCAGGGACCTTTCATTGGGCTTAACTGAATGGTCAAACCCATCACGGTGCATTCAGGCACAAAACTCAATCAAGTAATTCATTAATAATTAGTGTTTAATAATAATTGACAATAACATAATTATTTAATAATTGATTATGTTAATCCATTTGATTAATTAAATAATTAATCTAACATTATATTCTAATCTATTAGTTAAATCTTTAAAATTTACTTTCCTAAAACTTGTAGCTTTATTGAGGCCACATAGTTATGCAGAGAAGTAGTGGTTCCTGATAGTAACCCGACTCAAGGAGCTATGCAACATGACATAGATTAATTAAACTAGTCTTGGGCTAATTTAGCATAGGAAAATAATAATAGACAAGGCATTGGATATGGAAGCTCTATTAAGACTCAAATAGATGTTGCAGTTGACATAGAGGGATTCCAACAAGTTAGATTAAAATCTAATAGAATGGCACAAAAAAACTATCATCCTTAAGTAACTATATCACTAGATCAAGGCCAAGTAGTGCTCACAATTCTCCATGATTCATATTTTAGAATGTGAGAGGTATTGTCAACTCTCTTACAAAACTTGCTTTAGAAATGTTAGTTCTCAATAGCATGCCTCATTTTGTTTTCATTGTTGAGCCCTGGATGGATGTAGATAGCTTTCTTTAGTGTTGGCTTAGAAAATTGAATCTAAAAATATTTGTTGTGAACAATTTAAATAGCCTTAGCTCCAATTTGTGGTGCTTGTGTGAAAATAGTATTGACCTTGATATTGTGGACATTGATGACCAACAATTTTCCTTCACCTTCAAGATGAACGATAAAATCACTGGTTTTTCTATAGTGTATGCATCTACTTGCTATATAGCTAGAATACCTTTTTGGGATAAGTTGCAAAGTGTAATAAGTGTCAACAAAATGCCTTGGTGTTTATTGGTGATTTTAACACCATTCTTGGTGCCCAATAATATAGTGGTACCAATGTACCTGCTAAGAGTCTAACGGATGATTTCTCCTTTAGAACTTTTAACAACCATCTTTTGCACTTGCCAACTTTTGGATCCAGATTCACTTGGTCTAATGGTAGAAGTGGATCTAGGCTTACCCATAAAAGGTTGGACTGACCAGTCTGTAAACAATACTAGATTGATGTTTCTGTTACTACAACATGTTCCACTTTGTTAGAAACTATATCTGATCACTACCTTCTACTTTTACACTTCAATTGTCATGATAAGGTGTTTAATTTTAAATTTAGGTTTCTCCATATGTGGACTCTTCATCGGGATTATCTCAACCTTGTGGAATCTTCTTAGAACTGAATGGTGGTTGGGTGTCCCATGTATGTGTTGTCTAGAACACTTAAAATTCTCAAAATTAATATTAGGATTTAGAATAAGAATAAGTTTGGTAATGTGCAAGACCAAGTGAAGAAAGAAGATTAGGATCTAATGAACATCCAGAGAATAATTAATAGCTCTGGTTATACTGATGCACTTACGGAGCATAAAAACACTATAGATTCAAGGTGTAATTATGCTTTAAACACTAAGGAATTGTTCTATAGAGAGAGTCTAGAGTGTAGTGGCTTATTTATGAGGATAGTGTCAACCCCTAATTTTTACCCCTAAGATTCCACCTATCATATCATTTGCATCTCACCAAAATCACAAGCATGGTATCCTCCTAACCTTTACTTCTTTGGGTTTACCTTTGTGGGAGATCACCAAACACCCTTTATTTTTCTTTATTTGTTTACATTCTAACTTTGCTAACCTTATTCAAAAATACAAAAATATATGTTGTTTTCTCTTTTTTATTGTACAAGGTAGGGACTTGCAATCAATGGATCAAGATTGGTTTCTAAATTAGGGTTTTGATTCTCAAAGTCAGAGTTTGGTCAACAAATGGTTCACAAGAGCTTTCATTTCAAGGAATGACCTATAATCTTAGGTTGCATTCATGTCAAGCTTCACTTAACATTTTTGGATTAAGAGAAGTTCAAGTTTGGTGCATGATTTCAAAGTTGATTCAAGTATGGGTCATGTGTTTATTTCCATGCCATCTCCATTCAATTCTCAAGTAATCATCAAAGATTATTTAAAGGACAGTCAAGCTTCCTTCATTTGGTATTCAAATGTTCATAATTGGGCCTTTGGATGCAAGAAAATAGCAAGAAATCACAAGTTGGGACATGTTTGGTTGGCCTAAAATCAAGTATGGCATGTCACTTGGTCCAAACACCATAACTTCCTCATTTCTCAATATTTTTGGAATCTACTTTGAGCCAAATGTCACATTTGAACTCCTCTAAAACTTTGCTTCAAAGGTCAAACATCAATTCAACCTCTAAGTCCATCAATTTTGGGATTTGCTCAGTTGCCCATGTGTGCACAAAAGTAGTCTCAATACTTGGTCGACCTAATGCCTGACCTGAAAGTTCAGGCCACGACCCAAACTTTGAATCAATTCCATTTTCATTCAAAGCATCCTTTTGATGTGATTATTTTTACATCTGATTCTTTCCAATGAGAATATCATTTGGCATAAAGAAAATCTCAAAACACACGAGTGAATTTCATTTGGCCTAGCTTTAAACATGGCACCTTGAGCTCTGCTTCTTGGTTAGTTTTAGGTCATGATTTTCATGCCAATTATCAATTTGGGACCACCTGCACATGTGTGAACCTTTTGTACAACCAAAACGCATGGAAACAAGTGCTAAATGACCATTTTTCATGATTGAATCACATATTTCACCCTTGCCCTCACACGGATTGCAAATCAACAAATTTCAAATTTGTTCACACGTATTTCAGATCCATTTCACATGTGTGAGCTCAACAACACTTTCCCTATAAATAGAGGCTTGATTTGCCTTCATTTTCAAGCTTTACAGAGTCAAAAAACCTCTGCTACACTTGAGCTCGAGACCACCAAAAACCAGTTAATCGTGTCATCAAACCAAGCTTGTTTTGCTTCAAATCTTTGCCCATAATCACTCACCGGCCTCCTCCGAAGCTAACTGAAGCAGTGTCGTGGCTTGAAACTTCCTGCAACATTCAACTCGAATCCATCATTGTTGACCTTCGAAGCTTCAACTTAAAAGGCAGCTACGAGTAAAATTTCTGAACAAACAAGTTACTAGTGTGTTCGTCTTGATTCACTGATCAAAAGCCCTCACTTACCTGGAATTTATATTTCGTATTAGTCATTTAATTTTACTTTGAAGAACTAGGATTCTTCGTATTCTTGAGTGAATTCTCTCTGCTCATGGCCAATTAATGGCTCTGATGCAGAGATACATGAACGATGAAGTGTTTAGAAACTAAATCCATGCTTAATTCATGCTAAAAACACGAGTTCATGGAGATTGCAAGATCAGCTGAAGGTTGAAGATGAAGCGCTTCGCGCGATTGAAAACTAGCCGTTGGCGCCAATTTTCAAACATTTTTTATTTTTTATATTATTTTTATTTAATTTCATTTTCTTTTCTGATTTTATTTTTAATGATTTTTAATCCTTTTTTCTTCCAATTTTTTTACATAAATTCTCAAAAATAATTTCTATCACACAAATTTTTTGCATAATTTTTAAAACCATTTTGAATTTAATTGATATTTTCCTTTATTTTTCATTTAATTTACATTTTGTATTTTATTTTTAATCATTTTGAAACATTTTTCACCCTAACTTTTGAGATCTCTTTATTTGCAATATTCTTGACTTCTCATAATTTTCTCAACCATTTGTTTGATGTTTTGATGCATCTTTTGAATTTTCTTTTTAATTTCCATTTTATTTCATTTTAAATCTCTTTTTATTTTGTTTTTTTTTATTTTGGAATTTCTTGACATTTCCTCTATATGATTGCTTAGTTGAACATAGTTTCAACATTTCAAGTCCTCGATTGATGATCTTTTGGTTGATTCAACCTTCTTTAGTTCAAACATGTTAATGAATGATCATCTGATCATCTTTGACACTTTGTATCAGAGATAGGTTATCCCTTATTTGATCATGTTTTGAGTCATTTGACTTGTTGATAGATGATCCCTAGGTGAGTGCTTGAGCCCTTATTGCATTTCTTCTATCTTTTCTTCTTCTTCTTTTGTTTGACTATTGTGTTACATTGTTTTAGGAGAATGCTCTTGTATCATTTCTCTAATATGTCCAACACATAAATTGTTATTGACCGGTCTCAGATAGGTGTGATATATAAGTCCACTTACGATTGCTTAATATAGCGCTAAATTGTCCTGACTTAATTAAATTCTCATTAGCACTAACATGGACATATTAATTGTGCTAACATCTAACATTTACTTTTATGCTATTTACATTTTATGTCATTTACATTCATTGCATTTTATATTCTTGCCTTTTATTTTTGTTCTTTACTATATGTTTTATTGCTTTCTTATTTCAAAAGAACAAAAACATCATAAAATGGCTAAAATCCTACGAACTTTAATTTGATATTATGGACTTTGTGTTACTATTCCTTGCTTGAGGAGTATTTTGGACTTTGGACCTTAGGACTTAGTGCTTTTCCTTTACTTGGAGTGGCATCTGAGACTTTGTGATTTATCTGAGACCCTGTGGTTCCTCTGGACCATTTTGATCTTCAATTCAATACTTGGATGTCCTTTTTGGCTTTGTGACTTTGTTGTTCATCTGGATCTCTTTGATACTCATCTTCTTTTATGCATATATATCTAGTGGATAAATCTAAAGGGAAATGAGCGCTTTTTTGACCAATGTCAAAGGCTTGCTCTATCTTGTGGTTAGTACACTTGCACACACAAAGGCTTTCTCTTGGGCTACCTTACAATGAGACCTTTTACTTTATGCTTTAGGATAGTCTCTTTATCTCCTTCCCACTTCTTAAATTTTCAAAACTTCTCCCTATTTCAAAAACTTCTTGTTTTTAAACTTCACAGCTTTTCTTAATAAATCTTGACTTTGTCAAGTGATCCAGAACATCTTTTTCTTAATAAATGCTCATTTCCACATACTTATGGGTAGTAAGTTGAGTTTTCCACTCAAATACGACAAAATTTCTTTTCAATTAAAATCAACCAACAAACAAACAACCCATTTCTTTTATAAACACATATTTGCAAGTGGTTCCCGTTGAGTACAACGGGTGTGAAGGGTGCTAATACCTTCCCATTGCATAACCAACCCTCGTATCCAGATCTCTTTTTTTTTCTTTTTGTGGGTTTTGTTCGACCTTTTCCCTTTTTCCTTTGGAAACAATAAAGTTCTATGGTGTCTTTTGCTTTTCGAGTTAATTTAATCAATATCTTAATCTCAATAATTTTTCCCGCCGCGGCAAATAGAAATACAAAAACAAAATTCACATACTCAGCAAGATAAGGAACGATACTAAGCTGATCCACACATTGAAAGTTGGATACTCTATTATCAAATACCAAGACCCGGTGACTTGGCATGTGGTGGATCATTACAAGGATTTATTTAACAATGTCTCTCTTTCGTAGGATAATTCATTAGTGGAGGAGGTGATACCTCAATTAGTATATGATCAGAATAACAAGGTTTTAACCATGTTGCCCTCATATGAGAAAATTTATAACGCCATATTCAACTTGAAGAATGACAGTACAACTGGTCCATATGGTTTTGGTCATTTGTTCTATTAGACTTGTTGGAAAGGGATCAAGGATTATATCATAAAAGCCACAATGCAATTTTTCAAAGATAGCTAAATTCTAGAAGTATCAAGGATTGTATCTATCTTACATCTGAAGTGGCCAATATTCTCCATAAGAAGTCTCTTAGTGGGAACATAGGTATGAAGGTTGGCATAGCTAAAGCATTTGAAACTTTAAACTAGTTTATTCTCTTGCTCTTAAGCAATTTGGGTTCAATGACACTTTCTGTAAGTGGATTTATTGTACTCTCCATTCTAAAACAATCTTTGTTTCTATTAATAGTGGTTTGCATGGTTATTTCCAGTGTCATACGGGGGTGAGGCTGGGGGACTCCATATCCCGTCTTTTGTTTTGTATTGCAGAAGATGTTCTTAGCATATGCCTATATACGTTGGCTTATTCTACCAATATTAAGTATATTAAAGCCTCGATAAATATGGTGTTTCCTTCACACACATCATATGCTGACGACATTATGATTTTCATTAAAGAAAATATATCTTCTTTGGATGTTATTGCTATTATCTTACAACAATATGTTAATTGCTCAGGCCAGGTTTATAATATATCTAAGTCAATTATGTATGATGGTTCAATGTCAGTTTCCAGACATGGTACATTAGCAAATATAATCGGTTTCACTGTGGATCTTATTCCTTTTATTTATTTTGGGGTTCCAATCTACAAAGTGAGACCTAAAATTTTTTCCTTCAATCAATAGCGGATAGAATCAAAGGTAAACATGTTGCATGGAAAGTTTCACTCTTGTCTATAGCTGGGAGAATTCAATTTGTAAGGTTGGTAATTCAAGGAGCGACGATGCATTCTATTATGATTTACTCTTGGTTTGTGAGATTAATTTAAGAAGTAGAGAAATGGTGTAGGAAATTTATTTGGAGCGGGGATACCTAAAAAATAAAACTTATGGTGGTGGCCTGGAATCACTATAAAAAAGAATTCCATATCGGAGGATTGGGATTTAGATCATTGTGTTTGTTGAATGAACCTACAATCTTGTATCAATAATGGTTCATTTCGAACGTAACTAAAGATTCAATGACTATTTTGAGGGCCAGGGTTTTGAAGAACAGTAGTCCAATTAATTACCTTGTTTGTTTTTCCATATTGACTAGTAGCAAGAACTTTATTGGGGGAGTTAGATCAAAATTCAGTGTGGTTAAGTGTAAATAAAGGGTTATACTGTTAAACAAATTATAATCAAATATCATTATATGTTTTTTTTATAAGCAAGGAGAATTGAATTAAACAGGATTATAATGGATACTCATCCCGAGATTATAATAGATAAGGCTACAAAAAGGACAACAATCCAACCAAACAAGAAACAAATCAAAAGCAATGATAAACAACTCCCCGGATTTGATCACCACCTGGACCAAACACAATCACCTTTAAATCTCTTACAAACAATAAACCACTTCCAAGACACTACTTTAATCATTACAATAATATCTAATTTACTCAATATTCCACCAGAAAACTAGATACCATTCCTACAAAACCAAATAATCCATAAAACATTTAGACCAAAGAACCAATAAAACTCACCAAGAAACTTCTATTGGTCTTCAATCTTAAATTCTAAAGGAAGAAAAGAAATGGGACTAGTTGGCCCTCCATATCCACACCCAACCAACCATTTACTTCCTGCCACGCCTGCTTGTTAATCAGACAAGAAAAAAACAAATGCTTAATACCGTCTTTTTCAATCAAGTAGAGTGGACAAACAACATTGAGAGCACTGGCCACCACACCTCTTTTTGCCAATTCCAATCTAGTTACTAATCTGTTTTGAACAAACCTCAAAAAATAAAAAAGATGAATTGTGCTCGACACTTTGGATTTCCAAAGACTAGGCAATGCCTGAATCAACTCCTCATCAATAGAAAGACCCACATTGCTAAAAAAAATTCAACCATAAGTATTTGTATTTGGTGGAAAAACCTTTGCCATGACTCCACTAAGCTAAGATATCATCCACATCAAGATTGAGACACAAAAACAACAAAGAGTCTACCAGCATGTTGAGCTCATAAGCTATGACTTCATGAAGAGCTGAAGTGATCAAAACAAAATTCCAACCTTAATTGTCATCAACCCAATCAAATAGTTCATGAAATTCCGCGTTAGGAAAAGAACATCAAATAAAAAAGACTAGGAAATTGATCCTTTAAGGCTCCTGGACATAACCATTGAGTATTCCAAAAAGAAATATTTCTTCCATTCCCAAACTTACAAGATATAGAATTAGAAAACAAAAAATTATGCTCTTCTTCCTCATAATAGTCTAGAGTACAAATATCCTTCCACCACAGAGATTCTTTGCTACCATTAGTTCAACTAGGGGTGTTAAGAATTATTGCTTTGATATCACCGTACCTGCAAGATAATAGAACAGTCCACACAAAATTGTACTCAGGCGGAATTCTCAACTTTCATTCACTAAGAAGAGCTATATTAAATCTTCAATGATGTTTGACTCTAAACCCTCCATCATTCCTTTATATACAGATCTTATTCCAACTAATCCAATTGAGATTCTTTTTTCCCTTTGATTCGCACTACAAGAATACCCATTGAAGCATCACAATCTCCTTAATGATAGCCTTAGAATCCCTGTAAAAATAAAAAAGATAAATTGGAATATTGGCTAAAATTGCATTTAACAACACAACTCTCCCTCTAATGGACATATTCTTGTTTTCCCAAAAAGAGAGTCTTCTTATTATCTTAGAGACAATAGGTTTCCATGAATACTTCTTTCTAGGATTGATTCCTATAAGAACTCCAAAAAATGCAAAGGGGATGCTTCCCACTCCACAAGCCAAAAAAGAGGAAGATTCTTGTAGAAAATCTTGATTTAGATTAAAATAAAAAAGCTTACTCTTGCAAAGATTAACACAGAGCCTTGACGCCAATTCAAACCCTCTTATAATTGCTTGAATGCTCTAAATATTCCTCCAAGATCCATCAGAAATTAACATTGTGTCATCTACAAATTGAAGGAGCTCAACCTGGGTGTTGTCACCAATCTGATAACCATGGTATTCATTTAGAGAAACTGCATTATTCATTAGACCTATCAACCCTTCCATTAGAATTAGAAAGGGAAAAAGTGATAGTGGATTAAGTTGTTTCAATCCTCTTTACATTTGAAAATCACCAGTGGGACTATCATTAACTAGAATTTACAAGGAACTATTGACCACTAGAGCTTCTATTCAACTAACCCATTTAGAACCAAATCCCATTCTCATCAACATGTACCTCAAGTAATCCCATGATACACAATCATATGCCTTCTCAAAGTTAACCTTCACCATCAAGCGCTCCTCTTTGAATCTCTTAGCATAGTCAACCATTTTCATTGATCACCAACACTCCATCCAACATTTTCCTTCCTAAAAGAAAAAGTTATTTTTGTTTAGAAATTAACTTATTTATCACCTCTTTTAACCCACAAGCCAATAACTCAACAAGGATTCTATACATGTTTCCTACTAAACAAATATGCTTATATTCCTCCAACCTTTGAGGATTTTCATATTTGGGAATCAAAGTTAAGAAGGAGACAGTTATAGCCTTAGGCAGACTATGATTGGAAAGGAAATCATTAACAAATTTAAAGATATCATCTTTTAATACACCCCAACACTTTTTGAAGAAACCAAAATTAAATAAACCAGGGCTCGGGCTTTTCTCACTTTCACTTGACCAAATAACCTCCTTTATTTCCTCAAGAAAAAATGGAACTTCTAGATTCTATCTCTCTTCATTAGACAACTGCTTAAAGCTAACCCATCCAACTTTGTTCTTCTATAACTTGCTTCCTTTAATCTAGCTTCAAAGTGGGTTTTAACCTCAAGTTTGATCTCCTCAACTTGATATAATCTTCCACTACTAATTTTAATACCCAATAAAGCATTTCTTCTAAATCTCCCTTTCATGACATTGTTGAAAAAACTAGAATTGCAGTCTCCCTCTACAATCCACTTATATATGGATTTTTGCCTCAAAATGCTTTCAATAACATGAATGGATTTCCATACCATACTAGAAGCCACATATTTTATAGGCACCACTTCCTCGATACTATAAACCCTATTATTTTCTACCAACTGGTCCAACCCATTGAGATCCTTAACATTATTACTCACTTCCAAATCAACTATTTCTAAAACCTAGATATTCCAATTCCTCAAATGGCCCTTCAACAATTTAAGCATCTCTTTAATCACATAGGCAGAATCACCTCTCACCTCCAAAAATATTCAAACATTCTTAGCAAAAGGGACAAAATCAATATGATCAAGCCAATACTTAAAGAATTTAAAAGGCTTTTGACCCCAATTGAGTTTGTTCCCTTTGATATAGAGTGGGCTATGATCGGACAAACCCCTATCACCAATACACTAACCTTCAATCTTCCATATCACAACAAATCCCTAGGATAAAACAACTCTATCTAGATTACTAATAGACTTATAGTCCAACTTAAACCAAGTGAGCTCACTGCTCTAAGTAGGAACCTCTGCCACTTCTAGATGATCCATAAATACATTGAATCATGTTTTTCCTTTAAATTCATATGAGCACTTCAACCTTTTCTCTCAACCTCTTTTTTAACAGCATTGAAATTACCTATAATAAACGACTCACCTAAAGGCATACTACCTTTAATATTACCCAAATATTTCTGAACGTTCCTTTTGAATTGAATAAGACAAGAAGAATACACATTCATAATATACAAATTAACTTTTTCTTCCATGTCAAATTAATCCCCATAAAGCTTTTGCCTCTGAAACTAAAAACTAAACCGAACATACCTTGCTTCCATTTGATTAGCATGCCTCACAATCTTTCAAGAGCTCCTCTAGCCATCCAATCTACATCTCCCCCACCCCACACCCCAAAAAAAGAATACACCAAATCCTTTTCCATATAATATGTTGAATCTTGGTTTCTTGAATTAAGAAAATATCAAAATGACCCTTCCTGATTAGATTGCTTAGGCATTTCCTTTTGATGGAATTTCCACACCCCCAAATATCGTACGATAAAGGATTCATTTAACACCAAAGATATTAGCTTCCATATTGATATGTACTCTTTGAATCACTACTTCTAGTCATTTTGTCTTAGTATTTTATCGGATTTTGATCATTTTACTTTCAATTACCATGTTTTAAGCTTTGGTTTGTGCTTTCTTGCTAATTTCAGGGTCTAATGAGCATTCAAGAAAAAAGGGGTCAAAGACAAGTAAAACGGGGCAAAACAGCAAAAGATGAATTTTCCCATACAATAACCAGGGGGCTGCTACGAGCTATAGCAGCCAGAAACCCTAGGCGCCCCCTTGAATCCCTCTTAGTACAAAATGCAGAGACCTGATACGGCCACCCGTAGTAGCTGCTACAGGCCGTAGTAAGTAAGCGGGAGAAATTTGACTTGTTCCCATTATTTCCATAATTAGATTGATCCTCTTTGTTGTAACTCTTAGGCAATATTTGATATGTTTCAAATTTGAAAAGTTTTCATTAAGCCATGGATTTTATGCACTTTTACTTTTTCTATAAAACTCATAGCCTGTTATGAGTTTAGGATCCCAAATTTTATCCCAATTTTTATTCCAAGTTTCTACGTATTTGCTATTTGTTTTTTCTCTATAAATCAAGTCTCCAAGGGACCAATTATGGATCAAATTTTTATTATAATTTAGGTTTTATTATTCATTCTTTCTCTATTGTTCATCTATTATTGTTGCTTAATATGAGTTTGATGAAAATTACCGATTTGATTATGTTTGCCCTTACTATGAGTGAGTAGTTCAATATAGACTAGGGATTATGGAGATTATTTTACGACCTATTGTATGATATGTTACTATAGATTGCGAGAATTTTAATTAAACTTATTTTCTAATTTGAATTCATGCATTCCAACATCGTTACGAAAGTAAGTGGTTCTCAGGTATCGATCGTCGTGTGAAAAGATGTGTCGATACGGGAGCATAGATTTTTAAACAACCTAGTCCAAAACTGCAAAAGCACTTGGAAGAATTTGAGAAAACATATATCTAAGCAAAAGTAATGAATCATCAAAGAATAATCTATTCGTGCAAAAACAGACGAATTATTTGTTGTCGATAGGGGCAATGCGCTGGCAAAAGCATGTATTACCCATATTTATCTATTTTCTATAAATTATGTGGAATTCTTGTAATAGAAGTAACAAGAGTCGTGTGATTTTGTTAGAGCATGAACCGTAACCCCAGGTCCTGTTTGCCCTAATTGAGATTTATGTGATTTTTCTGTTAAGTTGTTTTCATTTAATTGCTTTTTCTGTTGTATACCAAAATCCATATTTTTTATTTCTCTAGATATACATCGATAGGACAATAATTTAGTACTTAAATCATTGATCTCTGTGGTTCGATATCTATTTTATTACTTCGCACAGTCGTTGTAGCGAGTGATTTTTGGATGTGGTTGCGAAGCACAATCGCTCTGGTACTATAGCTCGATTCATTTTTTATCCTATTGAAGCTGATGAAGGAAGGGAAATAGATGTCTCCAACTAACCCTGCTTGCATACTGAGGTTAAACAGTCAAAACTGTTGGTTTACAGATGCTACAAAGATTCGGGGTTTCTCTTAGGTTATTTTGTTAAAATAGCGTTCGGTCGATTGGTGGGAGGTATAGGATTTTGGGTTTTTGTTTAGTGTGCTCGCTAAGATTTTTCTTTCAATCTTATGCCTACGTATTCCCGTTTACCAAAACAGGGAAATCAGAGCGTTCGTAGTTCCTCCTATTCTATGGGAGGAAATGGGTGTTTTTGGTGTCTTGTTCAAAGCCCAAGACGTGAAGCGAAAGGTGGTTTGTATCTTGTTCAAAGCCCAAGATATGAAGCTAAAGAGTTTATTTGTATCTTGTTCGAAGCCCAAGATATGAAGCTAAAGGTGTTGACTTTAGAGAGAATTTGTCATCTCTAAAGAAGGTCTGTTTGTCACGACTGTTGGGTGACTGACTGTATAGGAGAATTACTTTAACCGGGATACACGGATCCTAGCAATACTATAATTTCTTTTATAGGGGGTTTTAACCTGAAGGAGAAGACTTTAACTTAGTGTAGAGCAATGCCATCTTTCCTTAGGAATTTCTCATGCTAAAAGAGGGACAGTGGCATGGATGTAGATGATCCAGAGACTTGCCGCTTACAGCGATTAGATGAAGGGGAAAGAGTTGTTGATGTTTGTGTACTAGGAATAAGGCACAGCTTTGATGCTAAAAGGTTGATTGGATCAACCAGTGATTTTCTTATATAAAGCTTAAGAGGAGGCTAATATGTGTCTCGTACAAAGCCCGAGAGAGATGCTAGAAGGTTTTGACTCGACGATGGAGTCTTTTGGTATCTCGTATAAAGCCCGAGATAGAGGCTATTTGACTCAACAAAAGAATTTTTTTGGTATCTCGCACAAAGCCCGAGATGGAGGCTATTTGTTAGCTCCGCTGGGGAGAATCATTGTACAAAGCCCAAGAGGAGGCTATGGTGCTGTTTCAGTTGAGTGACAGGTCCAGTATGCTGATTTAAAGAGAAAATCAGTTCTTATATGAGTAATGTTTGCACTCAGGGATTTTTTATTCGAGGATCAAGGTTGTTTCCTGTTCTTTAAGGAAATGGTAAATCAAAAGGGTATTGAGACTGTCCAAGTCTACTGGTGTTTTTCCTTACTTGAAGGGTGCTAGAGAACATCTTTGGGGACTCAAGGGTCTTAGATTGTCCGAGTCTAGAGTTTCATCTTTTGTACTATGCTGAGAAATGGCAGTAGTGTTCATGGTAGAAAGATCTAGACTCTGTGAGAGACTGTTCTATAGAGATGACTAATATCTGTTCCTATACCTCTAGGAGGTCGTCGGGACAATTTGTACAAAGCACAAGAGGAGGCTGGAAACTTTTAAGAAGCCGAGTGGTCCTTGTATGAAGCCCAAGAGGAGGCTATCATTCCCGGAGGAAGAATCATTATACGAAGCCTAAGAGGAGGCTGTGAAGACTTCTAAGAAGCCGACGGGTCCTTGTACTAAGCCCAAGAGGAGGCGAGGGTGCTTCTAGGAAGCCTGTGGGTCCTTGTACAATGTCCAAGAGGAGGCCGATGCTTTTAAGAAGCCGATGGGTCCCCAAACCCCGAGAAATTCAAGACAGGCCATTCACGAGGAATAGATCAAGCCAGGAAAGTTCGAGAATTTGGAAGAAACTCAAGAGATGCCATTCACGGAGAAGAGATCATCTCTGGGGAATAGAGTTTCTTTGACAAGTGCTTTTAAGAAGCCTGTGGGTCCCCAAACCCCGAGAAGTTCAAGACATGCCATTCACCGAGAATAGATCAAGCCAGGAAAGTTAGAGAATTTGGAAGAAACTCAAGAGATGCAATTCACGGAGAAGAGATCATCTCTGGGGAATAGAGTTTCTTGACAACTTCTACGAGTGACAGTCTATGAAAGGGTTCACTGAGAATGCTGCCTTTCATGTCTCCATATTGTTTAACCCCAAGAGGAGGGAAGACTGTGTCTGGTAATCCTATGGGGATCTAGTTTTGACTATTTAAGAGTGATCAATGGGCTTAATGCTAGACGTAGTTGCCGGGGAAATTCTAAATATCTATACTATTATTACACAGTTGATATGAGTTTATGAAAGAAGACTTACAGCGAAACAGCCCCACAATACACTTATATGCATATGAAAGCGGTAAATGAAAGCGTGTAAACACTTACTCGGTTGTAGAGCTTCCATGTTGTTTGGTTAGTTGTTCAACAAAGAAAAATTGAAAACAACAGTACATTTCAAAATCAAAGGAGAAAGTGCTTTGAAAAAGAAAGATTTTGGGGCTTACAGCTCAAGGAGAGGCCCAGGGTTTTATCAGTGATCGCACTGTTTGAATTTGTACAGAGGGGCTTATACAAGTGAATGAGGCCCAAAAAAGGTTTTCTGTACAAAGGGATTGGTCTTACACTCTCTCAAGAGGCCCAAAAAGTTTTAAGACAAAGAATGGGGCTTATAACACGAGGGTAGGCCCAGTTGACTTTTCGTTTGAAATGGCGATCGCGCCGAGGTTTCCTTTTAACGCAGAGGGACTTATACAATAAGTGAGGCCCAAAAGGTTTTGGTTAAAATGGGATTGGGTCTTACACTCTATTAGAGGTCCAAAAGTTTTGAATGGGTCTTATAGCTCAAGGAGAGGCCCAAATGGTTAATTTTAAACTGGCGACAATCGCGTCGTTTACTTGAAAATGTACAGAGGGACTTATACAACGGATGACGCCCAAAAAGTTTTCTGTACAAAGGGGGTTGGGTCTTACACTCTAATAGAGGCCCAAGTGTTTTGAAAATGATTTATGAGGGTTGAATTAATCCAAAAACCCTAATATGTTTTCAAAAATGTATTTAATTGAATAAAAATTCAATTAAAATGATCAAAATTGTTTAACATATGGAAAACAAATTTTGATCTTGGATTAATGCTTCAAAAATTAAGTATTGACCTACAAATAATTAGAAGGCATTAAAAGTTGCAAAATCAAGGTGGAAAAAATATTTAAAATGTCAAAAACAATTAAAACATTAATTCTTTGAAAAAATATCAATTATATGAAATAACTAATATTTTTGGGATTTTTTGTTAAAATAAAATATTTTAACATTTTTGTGAATTATTAAAAAAAGAATCAACTCAAAATCATTAAAACTCAGAGAGAAATTAATTTTTGAATCAATTAAATAAAACCACAAAATTCAAATATTCAAATTTGGAAAAATGGCGCCAAGAACATGGACCAAGAACACGCGCGTGTTCTGAGATTCTCAGATTTGCATTTTCTCTCCAATCTCACTGAATACTTAATCATATCATGCAATCCACATACCAATCAACTCGTTTCAACCTCACGATCATGTCTATGGCATTTAATTTCATTTAAATTAAACATATAACAAGAAATCACGAAAAATCCTCAAGAACCCTAGATTCTGCATGAAGGCTGGGATTTTTGATACACGATTCAAACAATGCAATCAATTGAGGGGAAACATTCCATGCATGATTATGAACATTTGGCAAAATTATTGTGCGAGGAAATATGCATAGATTGAGAGATGACCAAGTTTATGCTTACCTCTAGGCCGTGACAGCAAGTGCAATGTGATTTTTGATTTGGAGGTGTTACAGATGAGTGGTGAGGATCTGAACAGCTTCCCTACACCCTATGGAGTGTGTTTGAATGCTTGGACTTGATTGAAATTGGCTGGATCACTTCATGGCATCTCAACTGCATTTTGGTTAAAACCTTGAGCAATTGACTGGTGATTCTGCGAAATCAGTGTTCCAGTTGTTGTTTAAGTGTTTGATCAGCTCATATGTGATGTATATGAGGTGTGTGTATGATTGGTTTGAGTGGAATTGCCCTCTAGCTCAAAACCCGATAGCTACCTTGCTAAGAAAGGCATTTTTGCCATGAGAAAGAGATTTTGAGAAAGGCAAGTGTTGTAGGCCTTTGGTGTACTTAAACTGATCACAATTGAGCTCTATTTATAGTAGAGAAAGTTTGTTTTGCAAGGAATAGTGAATGGCAACTGCTGAGTAGGTTTGGCCAATGTTGGCAAATGAAAATCCAAGTCTCCTCTAGTCAACTAGAGGTTGCAAAGGGCTCAGTCCATGCCACCTTGATGCTTCCATTGAATGCTCCAATCCAAAATTGGAGTCTTGTCCCTATTTTGGCAATTCTAGGTTCAACATGTTATTTCTTGTTCCAAAGACTTTAGAGGCTTGGCTCAGTGATTGTCCCCTTTAGATTCAATCCTCAGATGTGTCCAAGTGGATAGGAGTGTTTGGATTTGCATAATTTTGGAAAATCGAGCAAAAATGCAAATTTTACCTTGCCTTGATAGATTTCAACAAGGCAACTTGCCAATGTCATATCTCATGACTCAAATTGAATTTGGTAATGTTCTTGGCCATTTTGGAAAGCCCTTACATGATACAACAACTGTTTAAGCATGTTTGGTTTTGATCTCTTTTGAATCCAAGTGAAAAATCCCCCTACATTTTTAAAAAAGTAAGACAAATTCTGACTTAGTGAAATTTTCACTAAGTGTTGGAACAAAGTGACTTTTCTTGATTTTGATCACTCCATAACTCAAAATCCATGAGGAATTTGGACATAGGTCAGTATGAAGCTTTTGTAGAGGGCAATGTGATCTACAAATCAAACTTTGAATGGGGAATAATGACCTTGTGGTTTAGGAGTTATGGTCCTCCAAAGTTGGCACATTAGTGTCACTTTTTCCATAACTTAGAAATTTTTCTAAGTTTTTATGGTTACCCCTTTTACAAGTTATCCCACTTTCTTTGATTTTTCTTGATGAATGATGATTCAAATCATAAATTAACATCATTTTAGGGTTAAAAATCCATTTTGGTGAAAAATCTCAAAAAGTCAAAGTTGAATTTTGTGCACAATTGACTTTTTATCAGATGAATTCCAAACTGTGCAATTCCTTAGGAAATCATGTCCTTGACCTAAATCAAACTTGATGGACATGTTCCATGGGTGTCATAGGGTATATTGAATCATGTCTTAGGATTTGGGAGCATGTCCAGGTCAAAAGTCAAAGTTACAGTTGACTTTTCCCGCGAAACCCTAATTGTGGTGCAGATGAAATTGAGACTTGTTGCTCAAACTTCTTGGATTAATCCATTGTTCCAAATGGATCAATATAGTTCATTAGAGACCCTCAAACCCTCTCTTGAGGTCTTGGCTCATGATTTGCCCTAAAAGTCAACTTAGGGGTGAATTAGGTCAAGAAACCCTAATTCCTGATTTTTTATGAATGCATCCCCTGAGGCAAAATTGACTTGATGGTTGGGTCCATGAGGTTCCATGGAGTATATTAGGTTGTGTTTTGGATCCTTGGCTCATGCCCAGAGGAAAATTTCTCTTTGGAGGCCCTGATCGACCAAAACCCTAATTTGGTGATACTGGCGATCTTGAGGCTTGATCCACCTAGAAGGGAGCAGCTTTGTGCTTAATCCTTGGAGTGGGAGTCCTTTTGATCCTTTTTAGCTACTTGAGAGGTTAGACAAGTTGAATATCATGTCATTCCTTGATTGATCATTTGTCTAAAGTTCTGAGAGGGCTAGAAACCCTAAATTTGATTGCAGTGGATGCTCACCCATCTTTGGGGAGACTAATGAGGCAAGATGGTTCCCCCATATTGTGATGATGATTTTCACAATGATGGGAAATCTTAGTGGTCAAAATTTGGGGTATGACAGATGCCCCTATTTAATCTTCTTGGACCCGAAGGTGTGAATGACGAAGGTATTCGGGCATTCGGGGTGCAAGAGGATTAAATATCGGAATATCCGAAATTTTGACGGCTATGAATGGCAGCCTGCACATTCATCTTCTTTTACTAAGAAATGATGCTTAAAAAAGGTAAACTTCCCCTCGATCCTGGTTTCTTACCAAGGAACTGGTCTTAGTTTCTGAAATAAACTTCCCCTCAATCCTGGTTTCCTACCAAGGAACTGGTCTTAGTTTCTGAAATAAACCTCCCCTCGATCCTGGTTTCCTACCAAGGAACTGGTCTTAGTTTCTGATTTTTGAACTTCCCCTCGATCCTGGTTTCCTACCAAGGAACTGGTCTTAGTTTCTGAAATAAACTTCCCCTCGATCCTGGTTTCCTACCAAGGAACTGGTCTTAGTTTCTTTTGTCAATAAACTTTCTTGACAAGGCACACTACGCATAGCGGTTTTCCTCAAACTTCTCGCCGAATTTTCCTAGGGAGATGCCATTTGACGGAAAAACTTTTGATGTCAGACTTGCTGGGGAACCCATTTGTCTGAGTTGTAGAGTTGCACAAACTTCTCTGTTGGAGACGCCATTTGTTTCTACTGGGAAAGTGAGTCTCTTGAGAGGCTGTTTCTGCTTGGGATCTTACATCATACTTTTCTCGGGATCTTCCCGGAGAAATACCATATGATGGGGTCCAATTTTAAGGTGCCGATGACCTTTTCATCAGTGGTTTTTTTCGGAGCGAAACTGACATGCTGCCGAATCTCTGATTACGAGGCTTTCTCTGTGGATTTTCCTTAATCCGGGAAAGCAAGGATATCATCTTCAATGGCGAAGAGTGGTGTTTGTTGAAAGTTTTCTCTGGCTTTTCAGAGGTTCAAATTATCAAAGTGGTCAAGGGTTAACTTCATTCCAGAAATAAGCTGGAGGCGAGATTGTTCAGACGCAACCCTTCCTGACGAGGAAAGAACTGACAACTCGATTGAGAGGACTTTTATCACTAGGGGACTAGACCGATTGAAGTGATAGTGATGCAATATGAAATGTGAATGCAAATTGAGAATGCCTGATGTATGTATGTATATGCTGACAAAACTGACGCGACACACAAACTAAAAGATGAACATGACTGGATACTCGGCCATCGCGGGGCGAAAAAGTATCGCTGGTTCAAGATAGCAATTCCACCTTGCTTAGGAGAGATAGTCCCTGTTGGGAGCTATGTTGGTCGGGCTTAGGAGGTGAGAACTCGGCCGAGGGGTATCAGATGGGAAATGGTCTCTGACACAGCTGATCCTTCATTCAGGCGTACTGGTTTAGAAGAAGTACTTTGATTCTGCACTTCGAGGTTCAATTACTTCTGGAGAAGCGACCGATGTTCTTCTGATGTTCAACAGTCAAAAGAAATTGTCGTCTTTATTTTAAAAGCAGAAAAATTTTTAACAAGTAAATTCATTTTGTTTTATTTCAAGAATCGTTAATCATATTAAAATGTCGTTCTGTAAAGCTAAAACAAATAAAAATTACAAACAAAAGCACAAAGGCTCAAATTTTATTGATAAGATGGAGATCAGTCAAACGCGTGATTCCAAAGAGTATTTACAAAGTTAGAAAATGGTAATTTATAGGGAAAAGGACTACGTTGAAACATAACGACCGTTATCCTTCTACCAACTTTGAATTCGGGGCATCCTGAGCTTCTGTCGAAGATGACCTTGACTGGAGTTTTCCTCCGATGGACGGCATTACTGCTGCTGCTGAGGGACTTGCCTCTGTTGAACATCGTTACTTGCCATTATCCCTAAATTTTGCCTGGATTGTACTGTGATGTTTCCAATCCACCGGGATGATTTTTTTTTTATTTTGTCTCTAACTTTTGCTTGGACCGCCCTTTCGGGTCTTTAATCCACCGAGACATTTTTTTTCTCTTTTTTTTTAGGCGAAGTATTTCTTGACTACATCAACATTCGTGGGGTAGGCAAATTCCTCTCCGCCCATGGTTGCAAGTCTCAAGGTGCCGCCTGAGAAAGCTTCTGTGACTACATAGGGGCCGTCATAATTCGGAGTCCACTTGCCCCGAGAATCAATGAGAAAAGATTGTATCTTCTTGAGCACGAGGTCTCCTTTCCTGAAGATGCGGGGTCGAACGCCTTCTTCATTCTCTGTTGATACAGCTAACCATGGCATAGTGCCGTGACTCGCTTCTCCTCGATCAGATTCAATTTGTCGTGTCGGCTTTGACACCATTCAGCTTCGGTGAGCTTAGCTTCCATCAATACTCGGATTGACGGGATCTCTACTTCTATGGGGAGCACTGCTTCCATGACATACACTAGAGAGAAAGGGGTTGCCCCTGTTGAAGTGCGGACAGATGTGCGATAACCATGAAGAGCAAAGGGTAGCATCTCGTGCCAGTCTTTGTAGGTTACAACCATCTTTTGAACGATCCCCTTGATGTTCTTGTTGGCCGCTTCTACCGCTCTGTTCATCTTGGGTCGGTAGGGAGATGAGTTATGATGTTCGATCTTAAACTCAGTGCACAACTCTTTCATCATCTTATTGTTCAAGTTAGATCCATTTATCTATAATGATCTGGCTTGGAACACCATAATGGCAGATGATATTGATTTTGATAAATCGGACCACCACTTGTCGGGTTACATTAGCGTATAACGCTGCTTTGACCCACTTGGTGAAGTAATCAATGGCTACCAGGATGAACCGATGTCCGTTTGTAGCTTTGGGATCAATCATGCCAATTATGTCGATTCCCCATATCGAGAATGGCCATGGGGAAAAGAGAACTTTGAGATGCGTTGGCGGTACATGGATTTTGTCGGAGTATATCTGACACTTGTGACACCTCCTCATGTACTTGTAGCAGTCGGATTCCATTGTCAACCAATAGTACTCTGCTCTTAGAATTTTTCTCGCCATTGTGTGTCCGTTGGCATGAGTGCCAAAGGATCCTTCATGAATTTCTTTCATCACCATTTCTGCTTCTGGTCTGTCTACGCATCGAAGCAAGACCATGTCAAAATTTCTCTTATAGAGAGTGTCAACGCTCAGGAAGAAGTTTCCAGCCAATCTTCTGAGGGTCTTTCTATCTTTCCTGGATGCCCCAGGTGGGTACTCTTGTTTCTGAAGGAAGCATTTGATATCGTAATACCAAGGTTTATCGTCTATGACTGCTTCAATCATGAAGATGTAAGTGGGCCTTTCAAGGCGCATTATGTCGATCTTAGGTATGTCATTCCATTGACCTACACTAATCATGGAAGGGATAGTGGCTAATGCATCAGCCATGTGATTCTCCTCACGAGGGATGTGATGAAACTCAACTCTGTTGAAGAATGGTAACAACCTCCTCGTATAGTCTTTGTAAGGAATCAATCTTGATTGGTATGTGTTCCAATCTCCTGCGATCTGATTGATAACCAGAGTTGAATCGCCATAGACATCCAGGTTCTTGATCCTTAAATCGATCGCTTCTTCGAGACCCATGATACATGCTTCGTATTTGGCCTCGTTATTGGTACACTTGAATGTCAGTCGAGCAGTGAAAGGAATGTGGGTACCCTGAGGGGTAACAATAATTGCCCCAATTCCATTTCCGTAATGATTGACTGCTCCGTCAAAGATAAGTCCCCACCGGGAACCTGGTTCTGGCCCTTCACTGGGTAGCGGTTCATCGCAGTCTTTCATCTTTAGATACATGACATCTTCGTCTAGGAAGTCAAACCCGACTGATTCCTGATCGTCAATCAGTTGATGAGCCAAATAATCGGTTAAAATACTTCCCTTAACGGCTTTCTGAGTGTGGTACTCTATGTCATATTCTGATAACAGCATCTGCCAACGGGCAATCCTTCCCGTAAGAGTAGGTTTTTCAAAAACGTACTTGATTGGATCCATTTCAGAGACCAACTAAGTAGTATGACGAATCATGTACTGGCGAAGATGTTTGGCTGCCCAAGCCAAAGCATAGCAAGTTTTCTCGAGCATCTTGTACCGAGTTTTGCAGTCGGTGAATTTCTTGCTCAAATAGTAAATGGCAAACTCTTTCCTTTTAGTTTCATCTTGTTGGCCAAGTACACATCCCATTGAGTCCTCTAGAACTGTGAGGTACATGATCAGTGGTCTTCCTTACAGTGGAGGTGATAGAATCAGTGGGTTCAACAGGTATTCCTTGATACTGTTGAAGGCGGTTTGGCAATCTTCTATCCAAACACAATCCTGGTTCTTTTTTAGTAACCTGAAAATTGGCGCACATGTGGCGGTCATGAGGAATATGAATCTGGAAATGTAATTCAGACGTCCCAGGAATCATCTAACTTGTTTTTCAGTTTTCGGAGAAGGCATTTCTTAAATGGCCTTGACCTTGTCAGGATCAACCTCAATTCCTTTCTGGCTGACGATGAACCCTAGTAGTTTCCCTGAACGGACACCGAAGGTGCACTTGTTGGGATTCAAGCGGAGTTTGTACTTTCTCAACCTCTCGAATAGTTTTGACAGGTGGGTCACATGCTCCTCCTCTGTCTTAGATTTTGCAATCATATCATCGACATACACTTCAATTTCTTTGTGTATCATGTCATGAAACAGAGTAGTCATGGCCCTTTGATAGGTTGCCCCGGCGTTCTTCAAACCGAACGGCATTACCTTGTAACAAAAGGTGCCCCATGGGGTGATGAACGAAGTTTTCTCCATGTCTTTCAGCGCCATTTTGATTTGATTATAGTCCGAGAATCCATCCATGAAGGAGAAGACTTTGAACTTTGTTGTACTGTCTACCAGCATGTCAATGTGTGGTAAAGGGAAGTCGTCCTTTGGACTAGCCTTGTTCAGGTCTCTGTAATCGACACACATTCTGACTTTTCCGTCCTTTTTCGGAACGGGTACAATGTTGGCTAACCATTGAGGATATTCTGATGTGGCGAGGAAACCTACGTCAATCTGTTTTTGTACCTCCTCCTTGATTTTGATGGCCATGTCCGGATGAGTCCGTCTCAACCTTTGTTTTACTGGCGGACATTCCGATCTTAACGGTAAGTGATGTTCCACGATGCTGGTATCCAACCCTGGCATATCCTGATAGGACCAAGCGAATACATTGGGGAATTCTTTGAGAAGCTTTATTAAACTCTCTTTGGCAGTTGGACTGAGCAGTGCCCTAATCCTGATTTCTTTTCTCTCTTGCTCTGAACCCAAGTTGACTGTTTCTAGCAACTCTTTGTGAGGTTCAATAGACCTTTCCTCTTGTCTGAGTAGTCGGGAGATCTCTTCTGGAATTTTATCATCATATTCTTCTTCAGCCCCAAATACCGGGAACTCAAAGTCGGGAGAAGGCATCGGATCGTATGTTTCAACGGGGTTTAAAACAAGCAATCTGCATGACGTGATGATTTGCTTTAGAAGAGATAGAGAGAATGCAAGAGTGTGTGCAGTGTATTTTTGATAACTGCTTGTTTTTATTATTGATTTGTTTTTTAGGATTACCATTTTCCAAGAAAAGCAAAAAGAGAAAACAGCAATTAATGCAGAAATTACAGAACAACGTTATTTTATTAATGAACAAGTCGATTCTTGAAACTACAGCCCTATAAAACAAAACTCTGTCGCTTTGGGCAAAGCGAAGAGGGAAAATTTACATAAAGCGAGCCCTATCAAAACATCCGTTCCACCTGGGCAGGGTGAAAGGTCAAAGATGGCAATTACTTTGACTGATGAACGACCTTTGGAACCTCGACGGAAACCCATTGGCGGCGAACTCCTCGGTGAATCACAAAGTCTGGAACCTTCCTTAATTTTTCTTCAGAAATAACGCTGATTTCTGGTGGAGTAGGATCATTGGAATCTGTCTCCCAGGCAGGGTTGTCGTAGGAGGATTCCTCTGTTGTATTATGCAGAGTAGTTGTGCTCTCAGCTGTATCTCCCCATCCAGTTGGCTGGATATCTTCGAGCCTGATACGAGAGCTTTCGGGAGCAGTGTATTTGACCATGAAGTCGTATTTTCCACTTGGTTCTCCCAGAGTGTCCCAAACTTCTTTGGAACTGGAGGAGTCATCTCTCTCGATGACGTTGATCTCAGGAAAAGCGTAGTTGATGAATTCAAGTCCCGCAAATGATGCGAATTCATCTTTATGTTGAGTAGATTCAGGATGACCCGAGTGTTGATCCCATAACATGGTGGGGACACAGGTATTCTGTTCAATGATGCTCAGCTGATTTTCATCATTCGGCTGACTTTCTTGCCCCAAGTCTCCTGGATAAGGTTGCCACATTGGCAGACCATCCATTGGGCCATAGTAGTTGTAGTCAAATTGGTCTTTCATCAGAGTGTCTTTCTCTAATGAGTTTGGCGGAGCACGACATCCTTCCGGATCACAATCTCCATAGATCATTTCGACGTCTGATCTGGGTATAAATCTCGGACTTTGTGTAGGAAAGCAAAAAGGAGTTTGTGTTTCGTCCTGAGACATATAACCGTCTTTGTTAAGATAGGACTTCCATTCTTCCTCTGTGTCAGAGGAATCTTCCTCATTGATAGCATGAACTGCCTGAGGCACCGGGTGAAGGAAACCTCCACTGTGGAAGAAGTTTTGAAGGGGATGAAGACTTCCATCGCTGGCAGCTGTCTGGGTACAGGTTGCAGAAAAACCAAGACCCTTCTTTGTTTTATTATCAATAGGAATGACAAGCTGTCCCCGTCCTTTTGTATCGGTACTCTCGACCGCTTTGATAGCATCCTTGTATAAGGAAATTGATGTTCCTCCTTCAGATCGATCATCCTTGCCCACCGACAGTGCTTGGAACTACGTTCCAATAACCTCCTCGGGTTCTACACTAGCAGATGATGACAAGTTACTCACAAGCAAGGCCTGCTCTCCACAGACTGTGACAAGTTGATCGTTCTTGACGAACTTTAACTTTTGGTGAAGGGTTGAAGTAACCGCCCCAGCCTGATGTATCCAAGGTCTTCCTAATAAACAACTGTATGTTGCCCGGATGTCCATGACCTGGAAAGTGACTTGGAAAGTATGAGGACCGATAGTTATGGGAAGATCAACTTCGCCGATAACCGTTTTTCTGGATCCGTCGAATGCTTTGACGACAACCTCGCTGATTCTCATCGGAGGGCCTTTGAATGATAGTTGCATCAAAGTGGATTTCAGCATAACATTCAGGGCTGACCCTGTGTCTACCAGTACGCTGGCCAACGCATCGTCCTGACAGTTAACTGTGATATTGAGCGCCATGTTATGACGACGACCCTCTTCAGGTAATTCCTCATCACTAAATCCTAAATTGTTGCAGGAAGTGATGTTAGAGACAATGCTATTGAACTGTCTGATTGTTACATCCTGTTCCACAAAGGCTTGCTCCAAAACTTTCTGTAGAGCCTCCCTATGCGCTTCTGAACTGAGTAATAGTGATAACACAGAGATCTTTGAAGGAGTTTGCAACATCTGATCAATAATGTTGTATTCACTCTTCTGGATGAGCTTCAGCATCTCATCGTTGTTTTTTGAAAGGTCGGGATTACTAGATTGACCGACTGGTAGATCAGGAGCTTCCGTCTGAAGTTCCTTTTCTTTGTTAGGTTCCCCAACCCCTCGGTTGAAGATTCTACCACTCCGTGTTACTCGACTGATGTCTGCGATGTTCACAACGGAGGGTAATGGAATTTCCTTTCCATTTTCAATGGTTGTTGCACCGTATTTGTAAGGGATAGCCTTAGTTGATTCATACGGTAATGGTCCCGGTAGATAGATGACTACAGGAGCCTTCTGATTTTTCTGACCATTGTAAGTAATCTCGATCTGTTCCCGGTTGGGAACTTTAGATTCGTCAAGTAGAGGGATGATGGCAAAAACATCCCTGGTCCTATGATGACCAGAGATTGTGACAACATCCTCAACTTGATCGGCAAGGTAGTTCGGCATCCAGTTGATGGGTCCAGAACCCGGATATGGACGAATCTCTCCACGATCCACCTGTCCCTGAAGAGCTGCTCTCACAAGGTAACACCCTTGGTTACTTTCTGAACAGACGCTACAATGGTCATAATTGTGTGGTGGCACCTAGCCACGCCCACTTTGAATACAATGTAACCTCACTAGGTTAGCTTCCACTGATCGGACATCCTGACTCTGATGCTGAGTAGGATTCCTGTTACTGATACTAATTTGCTGAATATCTTCATCCATATAAATTGGCATCCACCAGTGATTTAACAAGTGTTGAAGTGCCTCCTGGACAAGGGTACAACCTCGATCATTTTCGCAACCCGCCTTACAGCTATAATAATTATGTGATAACAGGAATCCAAGTCGGACCTGTTCAGCGTGAAACTCTACCAGGCTGGTATTCATCACGCGAATATCAAAGATCTGAACCATGTTGATTTGATAGGAATTCCTATCATGGTAGTCTTGGATCCATCCAAGATCCATCTGACACTGGAGGGCCTCTTGTATGAAAGAGCATCCCTTTTTATTTACCGAGCAAGTCAGACAAGAACTGTAATCGTGCCACGGCAGATTATGATACTTGCTTTGCCTTGAGTGCATCGCCACCAAGTTGACATTCATTGCACGGATATCGTGGTTCTAAATGATGTTAGAATTCGTGTAGACCATGTTAACTCCACGAACTCGGTGCTCTTGGATCTATCCGAGATCTATTTGTTCCTGTAGAGTGGTTTGCACCACAGAACATCCCTGGTTGTCTTTAGAGCAGATATCACACTGATGATAGTTATGAGGTGGCACATGGCCATATCCACTCTGTCTACAATGCATCTTGACCAGATTGGTTTTCAACAAGAGTACATCGTGGATTTGATAGACATTGTTAGTCTCTCCTTCTATCAAATTGACTGCAGCCTTCTCGTGTTGAGGCAGCGGGTTCGTAAGAACATTAGGATTTGTATCCTTGAAGGATAAGACCCCGCTCCTAACAAGCTTTTGCACGTCGGACTTGAAATTGAGACAAGTCTCAATGTTATGCCCTGGTCCTCCTTGGTGGTAAGGCGGATTTTTCGGTACTGTAAGAAGGGACTTAGTCTGAATGTGCCCCTTGGCTAGCAGTAATGGAAACAGCTTTGCGTATGATACGGGTATAGGATCAAATCCTGGTGGCCATGTTGTACGGTTGTTGTTGTATTGGGGACGAGCCTGCTGAAGAGGTTGTTGTGTCCTTTGCTGATCAGGTTGGCTTTGCGCAACCTGAGGTTGATAAGTAGGAATAGGCGTAGCGTTGATAGCAGGAGTCACAGCTGCTATTGGTTGATATTGACGCATTTGCTTTCCGAGAGAGATATTCCCAATATCTTGCTCTTTTTTCTTAGGGAGAGCACTACCGTATTTTTTAGTACCGCTCGTCGATCCAGTGCCTTTTACCAAATGTCCTTCTCGGACGGCTTCCTCAAGACGTACGCCCATGCCCACCATCTCAGTGAAATCACTGGGTGCACTGGCAACCATTCGGTCATAGTAAAATGAGCTTAAGGTCTTTAAGAAGATCTTTGTCATCTCTTTTTCCTCAAGAGGTGGACAAATTTGAGCGGCAATTTCATGCCATCTTTGAGCGTACTCCTTAAAGGTTTCCTTGTCCTTTTGTGACATCGATCTGAGCTGATCTCTGTCCGGTGCCATGTCCAAATTGTATTTGTATTGTTGGACGAAGGCAGTGCCAAGATCTCTGAAAGTGATGATCGTGGCACGGTTTAAACCCATGTACCATTTTAATGCGGCACCGGTTAAACTATCCTGGAAGTAGTGAATCAGTAGGTCCTGATTCTCCGTCTGAGCTGACATCCGCCCAGCGTACATCACCAGATGGCTTTGAGGGCAAGAGTTACCCTTGTACTTTTCAAAGTCGAGCACTTGGAATTTGTGCGGGACTTTCACATTGGGGACCAAGCAGAGGTCCGCGGCGTCCTTTCCAAATAAATCCTGACCGTGAATGGCTTGCAGCTCCTTCTACATTTCCAGAAACTGCTCCTGGAATTCATCCATTATGTCAAACAAAGTTTCCTTTTTACCAGCAGGTATTGGCGGAATCTGTCCTTTCGGTACAGTGTGCATCACAGGGGGTGGTACCGTGACTACGGCAGCGAATCTTGGCATTTCCCGAAGTTTGTAACCTTCAGGAGTCTTCAATATGCCCCTGGCATCTTCGCTTTCCTGAAGTTTGTAACCTTCAGGCCCAGCGGCTTCTGTTGAGATTTCCTGATCTTCAGTGATCGGCGGAACATATCCTTCCGGGATATAGTTAACAGGCATGCCCCAAGGACGATCTTCCGGCATTTGATACCTAGGATCATACTTCTCCACTATGGGCGTCGAGGTGATCTCTGAGATCACAGTCCGTTGTAGCTGAGCTTCTGCCATGGCTTGCATGTCGTTACGAAGCTTTCTCATATTCTCTCTCAGAGCGTCGATCTCTTCTTTCAACTCTCTGTTTTCTTCCTCAAGATCATCCATCTTTTTCTTACGATTGGCTCGAGTATTGTACGAATGAGACAGTTTGACTCTAGAACCGAGACACAAACGTGAGATTCGTAGGGAAGAAGAATACGTTACGTGAGAATGATGAATGCCATGATTATATTAATTGTTCTTTTGGTTTAATCAAAATAAACTTCGACAATTGGATTGCAAATATTAAACAGTGGGGAAACCCCTTTTATTGAATTTCAAAGGATTGCGGAAATGAAATACAGTAGATTACAAGGTGCGGAAACAGAAACCTAAGCTAATGGGTCCTGAGTCCTCTCTGAAGAGATTTCAGGTGCTGATTCTGGTACTTTCCTTTTCTTTGACCGTGGCTCTTGGGCCGTTGTCGGGTTGTCATTCCTTTGCCAAGTGAAAGGAGCGAGCAAATCCTCTGTTCATCTTGATTCTCTATAGCATGTTGCTCTAAAATTTCAATCAGAGCATCTTTCTCTTTCAGTAGTTGTTGTATTCTGGTACACTCTACACAGAGGGTGCGGTACTTGTTCTTCCAAGACCTTCTCTCCTTTTGAACTTTGTTGAGAGTAACCTGAAGCTTTTCTGTTTTCGTCATGAAATACATGATAGATTCCTTTGGCGGAAGAATTTCGTGACGCGGATAAGGCATTTTTAGCTTGAGAGCTCTAGTTTGTAACCAATGGAGATAAGGCTCCACCGAGACACAGTCTGGTTTTCCCAGAGACTCTCATCCTTTCTTATGAACATGCTTCCAGGCCTGCACTATTTCCATCTTTAGTGCTCTTTCGTTTTCTCCTTCCTTGAAGAAAAGACCTTCCAGATGAGCATTACGTGGGACATGCCTCATTGGGTATCCAAATTGACGACGAACCAATACTAGATGGTAGTTGATTCCTCCTTTAGTTCCTATGAGGGGTACGTTGGGGAAGTTTCCACAACGATCAATGATTCTGATCCCATCATAGATCCTATTACACTAATCTATATCAGAGTTGGTAAGAGACATGATCTTCTGCGACCAACGTAAGGCACTCTTACAATCCCAAAAAGCAGCAGACTTAGGCAAATGGGAAGTAAACCATTTATATAGCAGGGGTACACAACATGTGATCATTCCTCCGCTGTACAAATTTCCTGAGTGTACAGAATGATACGCATCTGCGAGCAAAGTCGGCACAGGATTTCCAATGAGAAAAACCTTAATGGCGTTGATATCTACAAAGTTATTGATGTTGGGAAACAAAAATAACCCGTAGATGAGCAAGACAAAGATGCTTTCAAAAGCAGTCACGTTCCCTATACTGGCAAAATACAGGGCTTTCTTTGTCAAGAACTGGGCTGGCAAACCTTGGATGCCACCCTTAGTGATCAAGTGAGTCTTGACTTCAGACTCGCCCAAATAAATTGCTCTTGCAATGGTCTGATTCTTTGGAATTTCTTCTAGTCTAGAAAATGGAGCTTGATCAGTAATGTGTAGATCAATCAGATGAGAATACTCCTCCAGCGTTGGTGCGAGCTCGTAATCCGGGAATGTGAAACAGTGATAAACTGGATCGTAAAACTGGACGAGTGCATCCATGATTCCCTCAATCACATGGACTCTTAACAGTGGTAGCAGACCTCCGTGCTTGGCTCTGAAAGCCTCAGGGTTAGTGATCATCCTCACTAACCTTCTCAAATCCTCTAGCTTTGGAACCTTGAAGGTATACCTATGGGTTCTCCTTCTACCGAAATCCATGAGCGCAATCCTTTTCTCTGACATTTGCAATCATTGTCTTAGTTTAATTTGAAAAAGAGAGACTAGAAGAGAAGATTTTTTTCTTGTTTTAATGTTTTTTAGATGAATGCATGAATGCAGCACACAAAAACATAGGAAAAACATGGGGTCAAAGGGTCGTTGTCATGAAGTCAAAGCTCTACCCATCCCCAAAGGTTTTCTACGGATGATTTTTTGTATCTGTCACTCAAAATCATTGATTTGTGAGAACACCAACGGGCCGGGAACCGTGCTAGGTGGTGTCCTTTCAAAGAAATCTCAGAATAGGGTAGTTTATCGCGTAACAGCCATTCCCGATAGCCACCGCACTACAAAAAAGGTGATTTTTCCTAGGTGTATACTCAATCTTTCCACATGCGGCATCACACGCATTCCCATTAGCAGAAAAATAAACAAATATAGCAATTAGGAAAAGCAATATATATATATTTGTCCTAAAGTCCTAGACTTTAAAGAGCTATGAATCCTATGTTCCTGACAAAAATGGCTCCCCGGCGGAGTCACCATTATGTGGTTCCTTCCCTATTTAAAGGTTTTTTACCTAAGATCCTAGTGAAGTCAACAAAGAGTCATATCCCAGAAAAGAAAGAAAGAACAAAATTTTAAGGTTTCTACCTAGGAGATGTGAAGAGAACAAGATCTCGGTTTCCCCAGCAGAGTCGTCATTTTTCTGTGGAAAATGGGGACGATGATGACTAAGGTAAAATAGATCCTCATGAGACTCCCCAGCAGAGTCGCCATTTTTCTGTTGCGAGTGATTTTTGGATGTGGTTGCGAAGCACAATCGCTCTGGTACTAGAGCTCGATTCATTTTTTATCCTATTGAAGCTGATAAAGGAAGGGAAATAGATGTCTCCAACTAACCCTGCTTGCATACTGAGGTTAAACAGTCAAAACTGTTGGTTTACAGATGCTACAAAGATTCGGGGTTTCTCTTAGGTTATTCTGTTAAAATAGCGTTCGGTCGATTAGTGGGAGGTATTAGATTTTGGGTTTTTGTTTAGTGTGCTCGCTAAGATTTTTCTTTAAATCTTATGCCTACGTATTCCCGTTTACCTAAACAGGGAAATCAGAGCGTTCGTAGTTACTCCTATTCTATGAGAGGAAATGGGTATTTTTGGTGTCTTGTTCAAAGCCCAAGACGTGAAGCGAAAGGTGGTTTGTATCTTGTTCAAAGCCCAAGATATGAAGCTAAAGAGTTTATTTGTATCTTGTTCGAAGCCCAAGATATGAAGCTAAAGGTGTTTACTTTAGAGAGAATTTGTCATCTCTAAAGAGGGTCTGTTTGTCACGACTGTTGGGCGACTGACTGTATAGGAGGATTACTTTAACCGGGATACGCGGATCCTAGCAATGCCATAATTTCCTTTATAGGGGGTTTTAACCTGAAGGAGAAGACTTTAACTCAGTGTAGAGCAATGCCATCTTTCCTAAGGAATTTCTCATACTAAAAGAGGGACAGTGGCATGGATGTAGATGATCCAGAGGCTTGCCGCTTACAGCGATTAGATGAAGGGGAAAGAGTTATTGTTGTTTGTGTACTGTGAACGAGGCACAGCTTTGATGCTAAAAGGTTGATTGGATCAACCAGTGGTTTTCTTATATAAAGCCTAAGAGGAGGCTAATATGTGTCTCGTACAAAGCCCGAGAGAGAGGCTAGAAGGTTTTGACTCGACGATGAAGTGTTTTGGTATCTCGTATAGAGCCCGAGATGGAGGCTATTTGACTCAACAAGAGAGTTTTTTTGGTATCTCGTACAAAGCCCGAGATGGAGGCTATTTGTTCGCTCTGTTGGGGAGAATCATTGTACAAAGCCCAAGAGGAGGCTATGGTGCTGTTTCAGTTGAGTGACAGGTCCAGTATGCTGATTTAAAGAGAAAATCAGTTCTTATATGAGTAATGTTTGCACTCAGGGATTTTTTATTCGAGGATCAAAGTTGTTTCCTGTTCTTTAAGGAAATGGGAAATCCAAAGGGTATTGAGACTGTCCAAGTCTACTGGTGTTTTTCCTTACTTGAAGGGTGCTTGAGAACGTCTTTGGGGACTCAAGGGTCTTAGACTGTCCGAGTCTAGAGTTTCATCTTTTGTACTATGCTGAGAAACAGCAGTAGTGTTCATGGTAGAAAGATCTAGACTCTGTGAGAGACTGTTCTATGGAGATGACTAATATCTGTTCCTATACCTCTAGGAGGTCGTCGGGACAATTTATACAAAGCCCAAGAGGAGGCTGGAAACTTTTAAGAAGCCGAGTGGTCCTTGTATGAAGCCCAAGAGGAGGCTATCATTCCTGGAGGAAGAATCATGATACGAAGCCTAAGAGGAGGCTGTGAAGACTTCTAAGAAGCCAACGGGTCCTTGTACTAAGCCCAAGAGGAGGCGAGGGTGCTTCAAGGAAGCCTGTGGGTCCTTGTACAATGCCCAAGAGGAGGCCGATGCTTTTAAGAAGCCGATGGGTCCCCAAACCCCGAGAAATTCAAGACAGACCATTCACGAGGAATAGATCAAGCCAGGAAAGTTCGAGAATTTGGAAGAAACTCAGAGATGCCATTCACGGAGAAGAGATCATCTCTGAGGAATAGAGTTTCTTTGACAAGTGCTTTTAAGAAGCCTGTGGGACCCCAAATCCCGAGAAGTTCAAGACATGCCATTCACAGTGAAACAGCCCCACAATATAGTTATATGTATATGAAAGCGGTAAATGAAAGCGTGTAAACACTTACTCGGTTGTAGAGCTTCCATGCTGTTTGGTTAGTTGTTCAACAAAGAAAAATTGAAAACAACAGTACATTTCAAAATCAAAGGAGAAAGTGCTTTGAAAAAGAAAGATTTTGGGGCTTACAGCTCAAGGAGAGGCCCAGGGTTTTATCAGTGATCGCACTGTTTGAATTTGTACAGAGGGACTTATACAAGTGACTGAGGCCCAAAAAAGGTTTTCTGTACAAAGGGATAGGTCTTACACTCTCTCAAGAGGCCCAAAAAGTTTTAAGACAAAGAATGGGGCTTATAACACGAGGGTAGGCCTAGTTGACTTTTCGTTTGAAATGGCGATCGCGTCGAGGTTTCCTTTTAACGCAGAGGGACTTATACAATAAGTGAGGCCCAAAAGGTTTTGGTTAAAAGGGGATTGGGTCTTACACTCTATTAGAGGCCCAAAAGTTTTGAATGGGTCTTATAGTTCAAGGAGAGGCCCAAATGGTTAATTTTAAACTGGCGACAATCGCGTCGTTTACTTGAAAATGTACAGAGGGACTTATACAACGGATGAGGCCCAAAAAGTTTTCTGTACAAAGGGGGTTGGGTCTTACACTCTAATAGAGGCCCAAGTGTTTTGAAAATGATTTATGAGGGTTGAATTAATCCAAAAACCCTAATTTGTTTTCAAAAATGTATTTAATTGAATAAAAATTCAATTAAAATGATCAAAATTGTTTAACATATGGAAAACAAATTTTGATCTTGGATTAATGCTTCAAAAATTAAGTATTGACCTACAAAATAATTAGAAGGCATTAAAAGTTGCAAAATCAGGGTGGAAAAAATATTTAAAATGTCAAAAACAATTAAAACATTAATTCTTTGCAAAAATATCAATTATATGAAATAACTAATATTTTTGGGATTTTTTGTTAAAATAAAATATTTTAACATTTTTGTGAATTATTAAAAAAAGAATCAACTCAAAATCATTAAAACTCAGAGAGAAATTAATTTTTGAATCAATTAAATAAAACCACAAAATTCAAATATTCAAATTTGGAAAAATGGCGCCAAGAACATGGACCAAGAACACGCGCGTGTTCTGAGATTCTCAGATTTGCATTTTCTCTCCAATCTCACTGAATACTTAATCATATCATGCAATCCACATACCAATCAACTCGTTTCAACCTCACAATCATGTCTATGGCATTTAATTTCATCTAAATTAAACATATAACAAGAAATCACGAAAAATCCTCAAGAACCCTAGATTCTGCATGAAGGCTGGGATTTTTGATACACGATTCAAACAATGCAATCAATTCAGGGGAAACATTCCATGCATAATTATGAACATTTGGCAAAATTATTGTGCGAGGAAATATGCATAGATTGAGAGATAACCAAGTTTATGCTTACCTCTAGGCCGTGACAGCAAGTGCAATGTGATTTTTGATTTGGAGGTGTTACAGATGAGTGGTGATGATCTGAACAGCTTCCCTACACCCTATGGAGTGTGTTTGAATGCTTGGACTTGATTGAAATTGGATGGATCACTTCATGGCATCTTAACTGCATTTTGGTTAAAACCTTGAGCAATTGACTGGTGATTCTGAGAAATCAGTGTTCCAGTTGTTGTTTAAGTGTTTGATCAGCTCATATGTGATGTATATGAGGTGTGTGTGTGTGATTGGTTTGAGTGGAATTGCCCTCTAGCTCAAAACCCGATAGCTACCTTGCTAAGAAAGGCATTTTTGCCAAGAGAAAGAGATTTTGAGAAAGGCAAGTGTTGTAGGCCTTTGGTGTACTTAAACTGATCACAATTGAGCTCTATTTATAGTAGAGCAAGTTTGTTTTGCAAGGAATAGTGAATGGCAACTGCTGAGTAGGTTTGGCCAATGTTGGCAAATGAAAATCCAAGTCTCCTCTAGCCATTGACTAGAGGTTAGGGCACAGGCTGCTGGTTCCCTTGGTCTTGGATAAGTCTTGACTGGATTCAATTGCAAAAGGCTCAGTCCATGCCACCTTGATGCTTCCATTGAATGCTCCAATCCAAAATTGGAGTCTTGTCCCTATTTTAGCAATTCTAGGTTCAACATGTTATTTCTTGTTCCAAAGACTTTGGAGGCTTGGCTCAGTGATTGTCCCCTTTAGATTCAATTCTCAGATGTGTCCAAGTGGATAGGAGTGTTTGGATTTGCACAATTTTGGCAAATCGAGCAAAAATGCAAATTCTGCCTTGCCTTGACAGATTTCAACAAGGCAACTTGCCAATGCCATATCTCATGACTCAAATTGAATTTGGTAATGTTCTTGGCCATTTTGGAAAGCCCTTACATGATACAACAACTGTTTGAACATGTTTGGTTTTGATCTCTTTTGAATCCAAGTGAAAAATCCCCCTACATTTGGAAAAAAGTAAGGCAAATTCTGACTTAGTGAAATTTTCACTAAGTGTTGGAACAAAGTGACTTTTCTTGATTTTGATCACTCCATAACTCAAAATCCATGAGGAATTTGGACATAGTTCAGTATGAAGCTTTTGTAGAGAGCAATGTGATCTACAAATCAAGCTTTGAATGGGGAACAATGGCCTTGTGGTTTAGGAGTTATGGTCCTCCAAAGTTGGCACATTAGTGTCACTTTTTCCATAACTTAGAAAATTTTCTAAGTTTTTATGGTTACCCCTTTTACAAGTTATCCCACTTTCTTTGATTTTTCTTGATGAATGGTGATTCAAATCATTCATTAACATCATTTTAGGGTTAAAAATCCATTTTGGTGAAAAATCTCAAAAAGTCCTAGTTGACTTTTGTGCACAGTTGACTTTTTATCAGATGAATTCCAAACTGTGCAATTCCTTAGGAAATCATGTCCTTGACCTAAATCAAACTTGATGGACATGTTCCATGGGTGTCATAGGGTATATTGAATCATGTCTTAGGATTTGGGAGCATGTCCAGGTCAAAAGTCAAAGTTACAGTTGACTTTTCCCGCGAAACCCTAATTGTGGTGCAGATGAAATTGAGACTTGTTGCTCAAACTTCTTGGATTAATCCATTGTTCCAAATGGATCAATATAGTTCATTAGAGACCCTCAAACCCTCTCTTGAGGTCTTGGCTCATGATTTGCCCTAAAAGTCAACTTAGGGGTGAATCAAGTCAAGAAACCCTAATTCCTGATTTTTTATGAATGCATCCCCTGAGCAAAATTGACTTGATGGTTGGGTCCATGAGGTTCCATGGAGTATATTAGGTTATGTTTTGGATCCTTGGCTCATGGACAGAGGAAAATTTCCCTTTGGAGGCCCTGATCGACCAAAACCCTAATTTGGTGATACTGGCGATCTTGAGGCTTGATCCACCTAGAAGGGAGCAGGTTTGTGCTTAATCCTTGGAGTGGGAGTCCTTTTGATCCTTTGTAGCTACTTGAGAGGTTAGACAAGTTGAAGATCATGTCATTCCTTGATTAATCATTTGTCTAAAGCTCTGAGAGGGCTAGAAACCCTAAATTTGATTGCAGTGGATGCTCACCCATCTTTAGGGAGACTAATGAGGCAAGATGGTTCCCCCATATTGTGATGATGATTTTCACAATGATGGGAAATCTTAGTGGTCAAAATTTGGGGTATGACAGTCGTGCAATTGCTGCTGCATCAAGTTTTTGGCTCGGTTGTCGGGGACCAAATGCGTTTAATATTGAATTTTTGTGTGATCATTGTATAGACTAGAGCTTACTTTTATGTTTATTTTATTGTGATTATTTGTTATGGTTCTTGCTGCTCTTGTATGCGTAGAACTCATTTTGTTGATAGCTTAGTTGAGTCCGTAGACGAAATCGAGCGTTCCATACTTTAGAGATGCCAAAATCTTAGATTGTGAGTTATGGCCGATCTGGTTCATACTAAGCCCCTTAAGGATTATGTTATTTCAACCAAAGAGGAACCGCATTGTAGTATTGGCACCCGTCAATTGCGGCTAATAATTTTGAATTAAAACCTTCCTTGATTGGTATGGTGCAACAAAACCAAATTTTCGGTTTACCTTTGAAAATCTGAATCCCCGCCTTTCTATTTTTGTTGATAATTGTGGTATATTTAAGGCCAATGGTATAGACCAAAATGCCATCTGCCACATTTCTATGTGTTATAGATCCAAACACCTTCAAATGACTTAGGCTAGGCTTGACACCAGACCAACATTCTTCTGGCATAATTCCTTCTAACTTCTTCGTTAGACATCTATTCAAGATATAACTTGTAGTCGACACAGCTTCTCCCCATAACTATTTGGGTAGATGCTTGCCTTTCAACATACTCCTCACCATATTCATGATGGTTCTATTATTCCTTTATGCAATTCATTATGCTGTGGAGTGTAAGGTGGCACCACCTCATACACAATCCCTTCTTTCTCACATAATGCATCGAAATCTTTTGACACATACTTGTTGTACCCCAAATTTTTCCCTTAGATCCATTGATCTTTTGCATATCATATTAGGTCAATCACGCCGCATAGCTAACCCGTTTTATCAGGTTTTTACTTGTGTTTGTTATCAGGTTTGCCTTGAGGAAATTCAAGGAGTAATTGGTCAAGGTCTTTTGGATGGAGCATTAAATCAAGCAAGTCTCTAAGAGATGCCTCCCTAACCCTAACCCCACCATGACCAAATTTCTACTCATTTTATCTATCCTCATTTGTCACCGTCATTTTATAAACCTATTTCACTAATCTTTTCATTTTATCAACTTTATTCCAATTGTTCAATTTAATTCTCCTAAACCTCATTTAATCCTAATCATTGCCAAATCCATTATTATTTATTTTTCCTAATCACCTTTGCTTATGCAAGACCATTTTTTCCTAAGCCTATGTTTCATAACCCATCGTGACCAAAAAGAAAGGAAAGGAAAGTGTTACAAATTATCAGAATTATTTTCATTGCCAAGTGGCCAATAGGAAGCAAGAATGAATATGTTGACTTTTCAACCCAAGCATCAGCCAATGGAAATGTGCCAAATTGGAAAGGAAGAACTCAGCATTATTTGAAATTCATCCGTTCACAAAACCATTCAATCCTTGGTGTAATACCTCAAAATTTACCTTCATGATTTCTCAATAATTGGTCTATGCTTTACTCATTTGCATTCCATAGTAGGTCATAGATTGCATAGCATGGCATTCAGCATAGGGCAGGGGATCAAGGCACTTGGTCCATATTCTCAAGTCTTAAGCTTCAAGGTGGCTCATGGGGTTCATCATATCTTCTTAAAGTCAAGCATGGCAAAGGATTTCAAGTGGATCTTTTCCTCCTGATCAGAGGGACCAATTAGGGTTTGTGAATCAAAAGGACCTCTTGTTGAACTTTGGGGATTCAAGCATATTTTTATGGTTTCCATATGCTCACAAGTGTTCATGGATGGAGATTTGGTTGATGGTTCATGGAGAAGAATGTTCAGTGGATCAGTTGCTGGTGAAATAAGTAAAAGTCAACTGTAAAGGAGAAAGTCAACTGTGGGATTTTGAGGTTCTTTTCATGGTTTTCAAGGTTTCACATCCTCATATGGTCTTCAATTGTCAAGATTCATGCCATTCTTCAAGAATCAAGGGTTTGTGCAAAAGTTACTAAATTTGGAAAATGACCTATAATGAAAACTTTCCATTTTTGACAATTTTTCCACCACATTCAACTTGACTTTTCATTATCAAGGAAGCTCCAAATGAATTTCCCTCTAACATTAAAGTTGAATATCTTTCTCTCCCATTTCCAAAAAGTACTAGAACATTTCCATATCATTTGTGGAACTCTAGTTATGGCCAAAACAATGGAAGGTGCATTTCTTGGATTTCTTATATGTCAAATTTTCCACCATTTGTATTTTTACTCAAAAGGACTTGTAATGTTCCCAATTGCTTCATGTCACATTACAATATCAAAATAAAAGTCAAGAAGATCATTTGTGGCCTTTGAATCAATTCATTCCATGCCATATTTCTCATTATTTTCACATTATTCAAAAATGCAAATTGATCAAAAACTTACAAACCAAGAAAGTGCAAGGCCCAAATTCAATTCAGAGGTGATCCATAAGTAAATTGGGGGTGAATCATGCTGATTAGAAGGGCTTCTCACGTGTGAATTGGTGATGGTGGTGGTACAAAATGCAAATTTGCAATTTCATCCAAATCTCATTAACCAAGGTTCTAATCACTTCTTAATCCTAATCAGTGAACTAATGGAGAGTATATAAGCTTACTCACACCCTCACAGCTAGGTCAGAGACTCTCATTTGCACAGTTTTAGTTTTTTGCTCTCACACTTTCTCTCATTGAATCTCACTCTCCTTGGAGTTTCTTTGATATTTCTCTTCACATTCTTGATCAGTGAAGAGAATAGAGCAAGAATCAACTGCTATTTTGAGCTCATACTGAGGGTTTCACCAAGTGCCATTCAAGAGGATTCAAACTTAAATCTCAAGATCTAGCACGATTTCAAGCTCTAGTTGCATTTATTTTGCATCTAGAGATTCCAAGGAGTAGATCTGCAGTCTTTGGAGGGATTTCTTGGAGGATTTCAAGTTCTACAAGGTTCGGGTTGGTGAATTTTTAATACTCACAGAACTCAGTTTTCTTGTGTGCATTATGATCTATGATGTTCACTGATTATCCTGATCTATTTTGTTTGAAATTTGGATGTGTGAATTGTGTGTAATGTGGATTTAAAGTTTTAGATCTAAAATTGTTTTTGTTCGATTCTCATTGTGTGTTTGTTGTTTGATAAAATGGATTTGATATTTGTAATCCTCATAAAATTCTGGTTAGAATGGTCTATCTGTTTGTTGTTTCTGGAGATCTACAGGTGGTTGCTCATCTGAGGTGGTGACCGGAGCCCTAGCTCCGTCACCGGAATTATATTCAGTCCGGCGGAGGAAAATTGGAGAAGATGCAATCTCCACCGTCCTTTGTTTTGATCCTAGGGTTGTCACGTTGCCACGTTTTTATTTTTTTGATTTTAATTTAATGATCGTGTGTGTGTTTTTTCCATGCGTATTATGGTGAGCCTTAGATCATAGCCACTCATCTTGCTTACCTTTTGAAATGTTGACTGATTTTGATGCGTCTGATGAATCATGTGGTTAGGATTGAGCCAGCGAATTAATGAGGGAATGTGATTGTCATGTGGATTTGTATGGTATGCTACTTGCTTTGGTGCGTGCGTGTGTATTTGATTATGGTGTGCATGTTTATCTGGACCGCTGATCATGTTTATTTTTGGATATGTTGATTTGTTTTCACGCGTTGGATGGATCAGATGGTGGATATTGAGTCTGCGTGTTGACTGATTTCTTTGGTATGATCCATTGACTTGCGCTATTGGATTGGGCTTGGCATTTTTGCTTCTTGCACCCCTCCCTTATTGGATCCAATTGTTTTTCAACGTGTTTTCTTGCTGCCTACACCCCCTTGATCTACTTTCTTTTTATTTTTTTTCTTTTATTTTATTTGTGTTTCAATTTTATTTTAATATAAGAACATGTTATAAAAATCTAAAAAAATATGTTTCTGTTTAATTAATGTGTCAACTTAATTTTCATTATTTTTATTTTATTTTTAATTCCGTTTTATTATTTTATTTGGAATTAAATTGATAGTGTGTTTCCAATGATACCCTTCTTCTAGGGTTAGGAACTTTTGTGACTTTCACACACCATTTGAGGTCCATCTCTTGGACACTTTTAAGGAATAATATGAGGATGTTTAAATGCTAGTTTGAGGTTGGTTTGAGTTACTTTTAGTGACTTGCCACTCAAGTTTTATTAACCCTCGATCCATGCTCGATTTCTTGCATACCCTAACTTATGGTTCACCTTTTGACAAGTTCTTTAACTCTTTTTGATCCAATCTTTTTGTATATGTTACTTGACTAAGTTAAATTCTATTTTATTATTTTTTGGGATTTTATTGAGCCACTTTGCTATTTTTTATTGATTTTTACTTGTGGTGCAAGTTTGATTGAGGTATACTTTGATACATGATCTAGTTTGAGTGCATTTACTTACTTGTGATGGAGTGATGCTTGATATGTTTTTATGGTATGATCATGTTCTGTTTGTGATTACTTGTGGCTTTGGAATAATCCTCATTTGATCATTTTTCAATTTGTTCTTGATTTTACAAGTTGATGTTGTTTTGGACTTGAATCTTGTGATATGTTCAACCTAATCTTGTGATTGCTTCTTTGTGTGAATTCATTCATGTATGAAACCTTTTGTTTGGTTTGTATGACATGCTTGAGGTTCTGGTACTTATGATTTAAGGTTCATTATGTGATTTCCATTTCACTTTATGCCTCACACTTCTTTGCTTGCTTGCATGAATGATAAATGAATGTCTTTCTCAATTTTGATACATGTTTTGAATGTGTTGCTTGATGATTAATCTTGTATGACTTGAGTTTGATCTTGGCATGATGCTAATGTGTATGCTACTTCCCTTTGGGTTCATTACTTGATTTTCATCTCACTTGATCATCATGGTTTGAATTATGTGATGCATATCATCCCCTTTGCTTTGTAACTTCTTTGGTGCATAATATTGCATAATGTGAATCTCTTTTGCACATGTGAATTGATGATGATAATATGATGTAAGTTCTGGTCTTGTTTCATTTTCATCTTGCCTCCTTCATTTCACTTTGATATGAAATCCATGTATGTTTAATTGTGCATTTAATTCAAGTATGCTAGCATCCTTTCATGTTTATCTTTGTATGCTTACTTGAATGGTTTTACATTGATCTTTGAGACATGATTGTTGATTTGATTTGGACATTTATGATATGATGTGCTTGCTGCCACTTATTGTATCTCATTTTTTCCTTCTCATTCTTCTTCTTTTCTCTCACTTTTTTCCTCCCATGGATCTCAAGACTTGTTTAAGTCTTGGATTCTCTCCCTTTAGAGCTACCTAGTCCAACTTAATTTTTGATTAAGCTTGGAGTAGGATTAGCATTAGGTTTTAGGTAGTCTTTTCTCCTAAACCTCACTAACCATAGGACATCCATGCATGATAACATTAGGACCCTTAGTCTCCCTTTAGAGTTTCCTTTGCGTTTTCTCTCTTCTCGTCTTCAAACAAAAGTAAAAAATACTTAATAAAGGCAAAACAAACATTGTATTTAGGCCTTTCATGTAAGAATAAGATAGTGAGGGATCTTCTCTCATTTTCTTGGAATGTTTAGCGTGCGTCCCATCTCGGGTCGTTATGCGAGGCATTCGATCTTACATGAGGGACTTAAATACAATGTGCGTTACAAAACACAAAACAATCAAAACACTTCTTTCTAAAAAACTTCAAACAAACAGTAACGTCTTTCCTTCGGGAATTCTCTTCTCATCTCACTCACTCTCAGCGCACGAACGTGCTCCTACTCGTTCTCTTGCAAGACGATAACGCCTAAGTCTCCATACAGCGAGCTGCAACACCTGAGCTAGAACGTAAGTCGTTCCCTAAAAAATACAATCCACCCCTAGTGAGGGGAACTACGTTGCTCTGATTCTCATGTTCCCGATGAGATACGTAGGCAATGGGGTAGGGCTCATTCGAGCACTTCTTTGATTTTCCCTACATTTGCTTCTTCTTTCTCTCTCTGTTCCTTTTCCTTTTCCTGTTCTTTTCCCTTTCCGGTAGCAGTGGAGCTCCAGACGACGACACCCTTTGATAGAGACAAGCAAGCGTGGATCCCATCGGGTACGATGGACGCGTGGGGGTGCTAATACCTTCCCTTCGTGTAACCGACTCCCGAACCCAGTTCTCTTGGTCGCAAGACCATGCTCTTTCTTTTCCCTCAGGTTTACGCAGTGTTTCCTTTCCCTCTCTTGGGATAAATGCACATTGCTGGCGACTCTGTTTCGGTGCCACTTTCGCGTTTGTACCTGGATGAAAATCCCGGGAGCGACAGCTGGCGACTCTGCTGGGGATCGAACCCAGAATCTCTGGTTTCCTTAGCGAGTTAATCCTAGTGCTTGTCTGTTTTCTTTCATTGGATGTTTGTTGTTGTGCCATATTACTGTTTTACTATATTGCTATTTACTGTATTTTTGCTTTACTGTATATTACCGTATTTTCTGCATTTTAGCATTTTCATTTCATATGATGTATTATGTTGCACTGCTGTACTATTTTCTGTTTGGCGGGATGGGGTATTCTGAGAGATAGGCCCAATACTAGGCCTGAGTGCACTTATGATTAGCGTGTTTCATATCCTCTCGCGTTCCATCTCGGTCCGAGGAGGGAATATGAAACACAATCTGGATGTGGTTCTCTCTAGAGAATTCTGCGTTGTGGATTTCCCACGATGGTAGAGCTATCTGGAAGAGCTGCTAAGTCTGGATGACCTGTTAGGATTACCCCTCTTTATTTTGAAGTGAATCAGTGGACGACCTCTTTGATTGGCGATAGCATTGTATCCTTCGGGCTGAATGTGCTATTGCTTCTCAAACCTCTGAAGCTGAGGATCTTTCGTCTTGGAGAATCAGTTGAGGCCTCCTCGATTGATGATGATGCCAAACCAGAAATGGTGAACGTATCATCATTTCTCGACTTGAGAGCCCGGGATATTGAACATCCTAGTACCTACATGTGAGATTGGGGGATTGTTTACAGGTGTGCAGGAACCCTTGAACTTTAGAATACCTGGTTTTCTTATTTGTTCTGGATTGGTTACTGAAGTGATGATCCTGATCAGCTCACATGTGGTTTTGTATTTGTTATTGGATTTCTTATCCTGGTTGTTGTATATCTCACCAAACTCAGATTGCAGTACAGTGGATTCGACTCTAGTTGTGCAGCACTGATCACATGCCCTTGCATACATATCATCATTAGCATTCTTGCATTTAACCTTCATGTTTATTCATTTGCAGGGTATACTTCCTTTCGGTTCCAGTTGACAATTCCCTTTTACAGTTATGGATGCTCCGAGGAAGAACAATGTGCATTATACTTTCTTTGACACAAAGGTGGGACAGTTACGAAAGATGATTTCTCTTGTTACTCCAGACCATGTGGGTATGTTCCGAAAGGCTTATGTGGAGATTATGACTGTGGTTGTTGACTTGGATGCTTCAGAGAAGAGTGTCATCCATACGTGCTTACAGTTTTATGACCCACAGTTAAGGTGCTTCCCTTTCTCGGATTTTCAGTTAGGCCCGATGCTAGAAGAGTATGCTTTGCTGCTAAGTGTGCCTCTCAAGTACCAGATTCCTTTCAACTCTGACATGCGCCCTCCAAAGCCTGAGGAAATAGCTAAGGCTCTCTATCTGAGCATACCTGTGGTAGCAGATAACCTCTCCACCAAAGAAGGTTTATCTGGTTTTCACCTGGACTTCTTGGTTGCCAAAGCTGAAGAATGTGCTGCCAAATCTCAGTGGGAAACCGTTTGTACAATCCTGGCTTTGAGTATTTATGGAATTATGTTGTTTGCTGATGAACCAAAGTTTGTGGACATGAGTGCAATCCATATTTTTGTAATGAAGAACCCCATACCTACCCTCTTGGGTGATTTGTACTATTCTGTGCACTTCAAAAATGAGAAGAAGCGAGGAGGTCTGGTTAGATGTTGTGCACCTCTGTTCCATAAGTGGCTTATGAGTCATTTACCAAATTCAGAGGCCTTTTTGAATCCTCAGCCTGTAAAGAACTGGGCTAAGAGGATGATTCAATTGACAGCAAAGGATATCCGTTGGCTCAATCAGAGGACCATGGGGGGAGATTTCATCAGCAGTTGTGGAAAACATCCTAACGTGCCACTCTTGGGAGTAAAAGGTTGCATTAATTATAACCCTGTTATTCTCAGGAGACAATTAGGATTTGCCTTAGTAGAGCCTCCGAGGGACGGTGATTTGGAATAGTGTTTCTTTTTCCCTGTGAAGGATAACCTTTTATTGGTAAGGCAAGCGGCTGGAGCTTGGGGTAATCTGCAAACGAAGGGTAAAGTCGTCTTCGAAAAGTGCAACAATGTGTCTTCCTCTCAATATGATGTCTGGTTGAAAAGAAGGGTTCAGATTACTCTTTTGCTATTTTCTCAAGAAAGACCGTCAGATCCAGTTGCTGAAGAACCAGTGACCATGATAAGCATTGCTGAATATGACAAACTTAAAGCGGAGATGAATAAGACTGTCAAAATGAATGAGAAGCTAAGTGAAGGACTCAGAAAGACTCTTTGTGACAAGCGTAAGGTTGAGTATGAACTGCAGAAGCTGACTGAGCGTCATGAGGCCAATGAGAAGAGAATTACCGAAGACACCGTCTATATTCGTAAGGTCAAACAGAATGAGATGGCATTAAAGGAGGCGTGCAAGCGCATTAATGAGCAGTTGACCAAGTCAGAGAATGCCCTTGCCAAGGGACAACAGAGATGGGATGAGTTTTCTGAATGCCGGAGGGAGATCGAGGTGAGAATCAGGGCTGAAAACGACGAGTTGAGGAAAAATTTGAAGAGCAAAGAAAGTGAATTTCTCCAGCAACTAAGTTCAGCTAATCAAGAGATCGAAGATCTGAAGATCCGCGCCAGAGTAAAGAGAGCCAAAGAGTTAGCTGTCAAAGATCAAATCTGAAAGTTAGAAGAAGTCGTCAAGTTAAGGAGTCTACTGATCAGAAGTCTTACTGAACACCCAGATGATCCAGTTACTGAAGCGCTTCTCAAAGAGGTCCGGGAAGATTTATATGGGCTCAGTGTTTGAGTTGTATTGTTGCTATTCTGGGAGTCACCATCAGGCTTGTTGATGGGTTTCCCTTTATTTGTATTCATACTATTTAGTTATATTTGTTCGAAAACAATTTGTATTTGACTGTTCCACACCTGGCTGTGGGTTTTTTCATTTATGCTATTGGATTTGTTGGTGATTATTAAGGTGGATTCTTCGTCAGATTATACACACACTCACTGGGCTGTATGATGGGTATTCTGAATTATTAATATACATCTCTAGCGTTATGTCGCTGTTAGCAACTGCAGGGATATGCTCTCTTATCTTTTGGTCAAACTGGAATCGAAGGAAGGAATGCCTCAAAATGAATAAACATTGCATTTGCATCCTCATAAGCATAAGCACTTTTTGCATAACAGGTACTCGCTGCAGGAGCTCTCTAACCTTTATTTGGTTTCAGGCGCAATAGCTGAATCTCCCATTCACCGATACGCAACCAGATGAAACCAGGCTAGAGCTATGGATCAAATTCAAGCTGAATTGAGGGAAATGCGAGGCTAGATGGGGCAGTTTATGGGCGACATGCAAGCCTTGATTCAAGAGCAGGGGATGTTGAAGGAGGAGGTCAACCAAATGAAGATTCAGATGAGTCTGGTTATGGAAGTTGTGAGAGGTGTGTTAAGCAAAGATAATACTCCCAGGCCTGAGGCCGTGGCTAGAATTGTCTCTCCTCCATTGTTTGAGGGATCCCTCCAAAAGAATGATGTGCCTCACATGTCTTCTGCACAACATGGGTTTTCGGAGTTTCCTCATCAGCAGCTACCTCTTATCTGTCAAGACAACCCCAAGGCTAATAGGTACTCACCGAAGTCGAAGAAAGCTGACAGAATCTTTGATCCAATTCCTATGTCTTCTGCTCAGCTGTTGAGGTATTTACTTCAGCTCTAATTGGTTGAACTTCGGACGGTAAATCCTCCTCGTGGAAAGCTCTCATTCGATTACGATGCAAATGCCCATTGTGATTTTTACTCTGGCGCACCGGGGCATGATGTGGAAAAATGTAAAGCCTTTCATCATGTGGTTCAGGATCTGATTGACTTGAAAACAATTGAATCCAGGACGGGCGGCGTAAGTGTACAAGGTGGTCTTACTCCTGTTGCTGCGAACGAAGTGAATATCCCGGTTTGCCCTCATGAAGTTGCACCAAGTCAGGGGCATTCCTCACAACCTGTGGTCTTGGAATCCTCTCGTCCTCAACTGTTGCCTATTCCTAAGCCAAGTTTAAGGAGGAAAGAGCCCGAATGAGAGAAAGGCACAAGTAGATATCGGCAACAGAGCTATCATATGAAGAGTCAACAAAAGCCCAGAAGGCAGGAGAGGAAGTTTAATCCCATTACTGTTCCTTACGGTTATCTGATTGCCCGTTTACTTCAAGACTCTTTGATCGAATTAAAGGAAGCTTCTCCTGTTCCGTATCCTATTCCTCCGAATTATGACAAGAGTGCTAGATGCGAGTATCACTCGGGGACACAGGGGCATACCATTGAAGATTACAAGGTGTTTAGACACAAGGTGCAAGATCTCATTGACGTGGGGTTTATCATTTTCACTGAAGAGGGTCTGTACATTAACTGAAGTTCTCCAAGTGAGCACTTGAGACCACAAAGACATCCCCTGAAGCAATCAGTCCAGTCGGAGCCAAGCCTCCTCAGCAATGGCAATCATTAGTTTCTTTACTGCATTTTCATATATAGTCTTTATTTGTTTGTTTAAACATTTGTCTGCATGTAAAAACTTGTTTGTGTTTAAATGTAGATTTTAATGCAATGATGTGTTGTTCTTGAAGTGTCTTACTGTTAGTTCTTTAATTTTAAGGGTTGGCATTAATTTTGTAAAACAAATAATAGCAGCAATATGTTAGATAGTTTTGTTTATCTTGCTAAAGAAGAACAGGTTGAGCAAGAAGTCCTAGTGTGCATTGGAACATGTTGAGCTGAAGTAGTGTTAACATCTGGAACAACATGTCGTATCAAGATGTCCCATGCAGGTTCATTCGACATCACGCCAGAACTGAAGAGAATGTAGAATTCTGTTATATCCTGACAGATGCAGAAGTTTCAGGAAATAATGTGCAAATTCCATGTGGCGCTGAATTAAAAGGTTTGAAGATTCAAGTCTGAAATTGAGAAGAATATGGGAAAATATGCACTTTCTAAATATGGAGATATTTTAGGAAGTTAAAGATTGAAGTCCTATTATGTAGCAGAAGTCTCTGCTGATTTATAGTAGCTCATTTGCTATGTTTTTGTAGGCCCAAATCCAGTTGGGAATAGGTTATATATATAGATGTTTTGTAACCTAGTTTTGTAACGAACCAAAGATGTAAAAGTTCTAGTATTAGGGTTGGTTCCTGTACCACTCGACATGTGAGTTGGACAGTTTGTAAGTGTGATCCTCAAAGCTGTTAAGTAAGAGGAGTATTATTCTTGGAGGAAGCTTTTAAGTAACTCTAAGTTGTGTCTTGGTAGGGTGATTTCCTTGTTGAATTATTGTATAGGTAAAGAGTCGTTGATGCAGTGGCGGATTGTCAACTGCTAGACATCATTGCGATGATTGGGAGTGAGAAGGGTTTCTCATGTCTAGAGAGGATCTAGGTAGAAGGGTCATTGGGTAGTGATTGAGTGATAAGCTGTAAATGGAGAGTTTAGCTTTGAATTGATACTACTGATAGTGGACTTCATCCCTGGCTTGGCAGCCCCCAGAGTAGGTGTGTTTGACCGAACTGGGTTAACAATTTTGTGTGTCTTGCTCTTATCTTTTTAGTACCATGATTTTTGCAATATACCTTGCCCTTTGTGATCATGTCAGACCAGATGTCGAACGACATGTTCTAGGACATCTGAATTCTGAACATGTACCAAAATTTCAATTGGTATCAGAGCAGGTCATTCTGTTCTATATCTGGATGAGATCCGAGGGAAGATACTTTCTGGTTCATGGTCAAGGTAGAAGCTTTCTACTGAAAAGATGTTTGAACTTGGAGTAGTTCATATAGGTGTGAGAATGGTCCCTAGAAGTGGAGGATGGACTGTTCGTGACAGGAAGTGGCGTGTGCTGAAGGCTTGGGGGAGTGGTTGAAAAACTGTTGTGTCGTGGTTATATTAGGTTTGATTTATTTACAAACCTGTGGTATTGTGGTGTCACCTAAATTATGATGCTAGGGCTAATATGTGACACCTGAAGGCTTTGAGGAGTTTGTATTTTGATCCGTTGCGAATCTATCTGAAAACTCCTGAGGTTGTATCTGAGAAGGGTGTTCTTCTCTGAATGTATATCATATGGTGATGGGATTTATGCAAGACTGCTTCAACTTACTCTGTCAACGATACTTGAAATTTATTGTTCAAGTCCACTCATAAAGGCATTGATAAGTGATGTTGTAAGGAAGAGATCTGAGAAGTAATTTACTTTTACTTCTTTTCTTAAAAGGCTGATCTCCAGTCTTTGATCTCTTGATGTGCTCTCTGGAATGATGTGTTAGAACATCACGTCAGAATTGTGTTGAATTCTGTTGTCTGAAGGAATGGCATAGCAGATGTTCTGGGTGCCAAACTAATGCGGTTTGATCACATGAGTTTGGAGCCTACTCCTGATCTGGAAGAGGAGGCATCTGGGTGGTATGTCTAAGAAGTTTCTGGCCCTGGAACTTATCTTGGATGTGAGAGTTGGTCATGGTGTGATCAACGTGTTATTTACTCCTGAGGTCAGTTTATTTCTGGTCCTTGCTGCAGGAGTGGTGAACCTGAGATTTCAAGATGTATTCTCGCTAGCAGACTTCTTGGACATGAAGGTCAAAGATCAAAGAGGCATGATTCTCTCTGAAAGTATCATCTGAATGATCGTGTGTAGCTAGATGTGATTCAATCATAGCCTGTGCTGTTGTTAAAAGTGATTGATTACAGATTGGAGAGTTGGATGAGAGAATACTACTCTCATGCTTCTGTGATGTGATGGGATATGATGGTTGGTTTTGGTCTCGAGGCTTAAAAGGGGAAGTTTGGAGATTCTGTTTTGGAATGTGGTGTTTTTCTTAGTGCAACTGGATTCTTTTCATGATGTTAAGACTGATGTCTTAACATCTGTTGACTGAACATTCTGTTCAGAATGTTATGGTGTTTGTCTCCTAGGATCACAAGTCTCTACTTGATTTATGTACTGTTGTGAGGGTCAAGCAGTGGGTGAATGTGTTCAGCAGGTGTGTTGAACAGAGAGTGCGCTCTTGAAGACATGAAGATGAGTCTCATGTTCTCCATTCATTTAAGGTTTTCTTCTTGCAAAGGAGTACTGATGATCTTAGATAGAGAAAAGTTGATCAGATTGGGATCATGTGAGTATTGGTACAAGTGATAAGTGTGTTTAACTCGTGAGTTGAACAAAGAGTAAGCTCTTGAAGACATGAAGATGCGTCTTATGTCTTCCATTCGTCAAGGTACGAAGAAACACATGTTATTCTTGACAGGGGGAGAGTATTACAATGTTATGCAACTGGACGTATGATAATTCTGCTGCTTTGGTGTTGGCACTTGTTTTAGAGCAAATTGAAAATTTTCATACATGAGGATTAGTGTGGTGTATCTTGTACAGTTGTGATCCTTTTTGCATGTAAATGGAACAGAATTAAAACACAATTTTATTGCAATTTTTTTAGCATACAAGATTAGTAAAAACACCAAGCAAAGGATCTAAAGGTTATCCCAACCCCCCGAATCAAGGAATGTTTTCCAATCTTCATCCCATTCATCATCAGAAGCTTGAAGTTGCACTTGGTTTTTCTTGATGGTCTTCATTCTTATCTTTGATGTCTTTCGTGTTCTTGTTGCTCCTGAAGTTGCTCCAGCTGTGGACAGTGTTGTGTCCTTCAACCTCTGTGGACCTGGCTTCTTGTCCTCCTGCATGTGTCCCTTCCCTGCATTCTTGTTAGACTGACTCGTGTTTCTTTCCTTGGTGTACTGGTAGGAGCAAGGAGGCTTGATATTAATAATGAATAATGAGACCTTGGTTGTATCGCCTGACCAGTCAAAGTTGTCTTTGGCGTGGGAATTTGTCTTGTTGGGAACCTGTTTTTCTTGGCACATTGGATACCAGAACTTCGTGTTTGGTGCCTTGGTAGAGGTTGTCCTAGTAGGATGAGCCTAGGTCTTGTCTGGTTGTCTGATTAGTTTGCTTTTGGTTTAACTGCTGGTGCTGGTTGTGATCATGTGGTGTGCTGATGTCCTACATTTTGTTACAACATTGTTGATTGGCGTGTACCATACTTATGGAGTTGGAAGAAGCAGCATTATAGTCCAAAGTGGTAGTTCTGACATAATGTGGATTAGAATGGGCAGATTCTGATCTTGATGTTAAGTAGTTTGTTCTGGCAATACATGACTACTTTCATGATAAAAACTTCATTAGATGCTCGTGAATGTAAGGACAGAAGATTGATTTCTTCTAATACAATTAAAAGGTGGTGGCAGTCCTTATCTTGTGTTACAAGTAATCTAGAGACATTTGTTATGGAATATGTGAGAAATTCCAAATCAAGTGGGTTTTTATATTGGACTTGGCATATACATGGTGAGATTATGCTCAACAAATACAAGAAGTGGCAGTTCTTAATGTTGAGAATGTGGCAATATCATTTGGTGTCAAGTGTTCATCTGCATAAAGAACATTAGTTGTTCATGTCAGGGGGAGTTAAGGCTGGTGTCTATGGTCTATTACTGCAAGGGTGCAAATTTCTTGTAGCATGTGCGCTGGTTAAGTCTGTGCAGTGTGATGTCAAACTTCATGATGGGACATATCATAGCTGTGTAGGAGAAGTCTAGAAGGCAGAATTGATGGTTTTGGGTGACTAGAAGGGATTAAGAGAAGTCGTCTCAGTATCCATTAGATAAGAAGATGGGTTTGTATAAGGTTCTGTGGAGTCTTGGGCTGATAAGTTTATGAGCAAGCAGACAAACTGTTTTGGTAAGATGTCAGAGCATGGTACAAGACATGTTTCTCTTGAGACGAACAAGGAATCATTCTGGTCGGTAGTGGAAGGATAAGGTGAAACACGTGTCTCCGCCTATGCATGGAACGTTATTGGCTTAATTTATGGCAAGATTCAGTTGAGAAACATTTAAGGCAGTCAAGGCAGTTTTTGGAAGGTAGGCATTGAATGTTGAATGGAGTTTTTGATACCTAAAATAGCGTTTCTTTGACTAAGAACCTTGACATATTCAAGGCTCGTTAATTCCTAAGTTACTGGTCAGCTATTTATAGGGGCTGCTCTCTTCTCCTCCAGCCAAGTGAGTGTCTTGTTTCACTAGTCTTATGGCGTTTGTTCGTATTTGGGTAATTGTCACTTGGGTCTGGTTCTGTGAGGGCCTTCTTTGCCAAGTTTTGGCTAAAAAGGGGGAGAAAGGGTGTGTGAAATGGGTTATGCAGATGCCTTGTTATGAGTCTGCAGTTCCAATTAGTCTGCAGTTCCAATTGTTTGCGAAGAGAGTGTTAAAATTCTTGAGTTGGTGTTGAGTTCCAATTGTGACTTGTGTCCTGAGTTATGAACACAGTTGTGACTTGTGTTCTGAGTTACCTGGGTTAATAGATTGATACTTCCTAAGTTTCATCTTATGCCACAGGTTGTCTGGGGGTGTCTGATCAAGTAAGGTGTGCAGAAATCTCATATGCCACCTTTGGTCCTTTGTGTTAAGACAGACGCTTCTTTTCTGGAGGAGTCTTCTACAATGAATCCGGGTCTGAGTTGAAAGGAAAAAGAAATATGTTGTATTAAGGGGGAGTGTTAGAAATCTTCTTCCTCATGTACACTAGATATCTTCTTCCTCATGTGCATAACTTCAGGACTTTCTACTTCTTACCTCCTGATGTGCTGCCTGAAGTGATTGTGGTGGGATGCTCGAAGGTGATGTTATGGAGTTCATAGAAATGCGCTGCCAAAAGAGTTGTCAGACATAATGTCCTAACATCATTCAAATATTCCCTAGAAGATGTTTCTCCAGGATTGCTGTTCACAGTAGCTACTGATGGTTACTAGTAGGTTCAGTAGTTGCTGATGGCTACTGACAGTAGTATAGAATTGTGATTGCTGCTGAAATCTGAGTTGTAATGTTTATGTATTTGTTTTAGCCAAAATTTGCCAAAGGGGGAGAATGTTAGTTCTTTAATTTTAAGGGTTGGCATTAATTTTGTAAAACAAATAATAGCATTAATATGTTAGATAGTTTTGTTTATCTTGCTAAAGAAGAACAGGTTGAGCAAGAAGTCCTAGTGTGCATTGGAACATGTTGAGTTGAAGTAGTGTTAACATCTGGAACAATATGTCGTATCAAGATATCCCATGCAGGTTCATTCGACATCGCGCCAGAACTGAAGAGAATGTAGAATTCTGTTATATCCTAACAGATACAGAAGTTTCAAGAAATAATGTGCAAATTCCATGTGGCGCTTAATTAAAAGGTTTGAAGATTCAAGCTGAAATTGAGAAGAATATGGGAAAATATGCACTTTCTAAATATGGAGATATTTTAGGAAGTTAAAGATTGAAGTCCTATTATGTAGCAGAAGTCTCTGCTGATTTATAGCAGCTCATTTGCTATGTTTTTGTAGGCCCACATCCAGTTGGGAATAGGTTATATATATAGATGTTTTGTAACCTAGTTTTGTAACGAACCAAAGATGTAAAAGTTCTAGTATTAGGGTTGGTTCCTGTACCACTCGACATGTGAGTTAGACAGTTTGTAAGTGTGATCCTCGAAGCTGTTAAGTAAGAGGAGTATTGTTCTTGGAGGAAGCTTTTAAGTAACTCTAAGTTGTGTCTTGGTAGGGTGATTTCCTTGCTAAATTATTGTATAGGTAAAGAGTCGTTGATGCAGTGGCGGATTGTCAACTGCTAGACATCATTGCGATGATTGGGAGTGAGAAGGGTTTCTCATGTCTAGAGAGGATCTAGGTAGAAGGGTCATTGGGTAGTGATTGAGTGATAAGCTGTAAACGGAGAGTTTAGCTTTGAATTGATACTATTGATAGTGGACTTCATCCCTGGCTTGGTAGCCCCCAGAGTAGGTGTGTTTGACCGAACTGGGTTAATAATTTTGTGTGTCTTTCTCTTATCTTTTCAGTACCATGATTTTTGCAATATACCTTGCCCTTTGTGATCATGTCAGACCTGATGTCGAACGGCATGTTCTAGGACATCTGAATTCTGCACATGTACCAGAATTTCACTTACTTTTATGCACTCATGTCATGTTTATGTGCACTGCGATACCAACCTTTCTTGTCTAGACTCTTGGAGGGAGGATGACGAAATAAGAACGCAGACTTCTAATGGTACGCTTTCGGATAAAACCCTGTTAAGGATGTACAGGCATTGTTTCCAATTCACAAACACTAGAGAGATAAGGAGATAGACCTTTGTCAACCCCTTTGAGCCTAGTAGTAGGAGTTCTTTCTGAAAACGAAAAACCCTCAATTTTAACCCAGGAGCAGGGTAGGCGTCAGTTAGTTCGACCAAGTGTTCAACTTTCAGAAGGGGTGTACATCTGAGGATCCATTACCTTCCATTCCACTATCAAGGGGTGTAGAACCACAATGGTTACTCCTCACCAACCGAAGAGTGAAACAGTCACAACCCTTTCAATCGTCAGGCAAAACGGTGTCACACGACTTGTTCAAAAAAAATAAATAAATAAAAGAAAAAAATATAAAAAGAAAAAAGAAGAAAAAAGCCTGCTAAGTCGGAAAACTTGAAAACAAGTGACTTAGGCAAAAGTTAAGGCATCCCGCTGGACTTCAAAATCGAAAAATTCAAAAAGAATAAGTCCAGGCAAAATCAGGGAAAAGCAAAAGAAAGTGAAAAACAAAGGCATTCCAAATGAAAAATCCTTGAGCAGAACAAAGTCGTGTGACTACAGACACCAAAAGACAAAAGGGGTGATTGTTGCTCCAAAACCTCGCCAGGTCTCGAATCACCAGTTGCATAGATTCCCTAGAAATTGGGAAACCTTTTGAGAGACGAGCGCTTGTGTCAAATTAGCTGAACATAGGACTGGAGAATATCATGAAGAGTGGGTGGGTACCAATAAACTTTGAGCTATAAATCCTTTTTTCTCAAACCGTGAACCAGGCCACGTTACAACCCTTAAAAGTCCTAATTGAAATAGGGTTTAGTCTGAAGGCGTACTTCAACGAAACAGCGTTCCTGACTCCCATGAGTTGTTCTAATAAGATTTTGTTGGTGTTGCATGTGCGTATTGCTTTCCTTTAAAAAATAAGTGTCGTAACTCGGTTGTGTGACATATTTTCAATAAGAACTTCAAGGATAACATGAGTGTTGCATTAGATTTGTCATTCTCATAATAAACATTTTTTGCTTGCATGTGTTTGACATCAAAGAAGCTTACACGATGAACATCAGTCGAGAAGCTTAAACTGGCCAAGTTGAGGTGCCTAAGATTCCAGAGGACGTGCTATTGAAAGATTATATGGGAAAAAGGCGTTCCCAGCCGTTTGTGTTGAGATGTAACCAATCTGGGACAATCACACCGGGAAATCTCTTCAAAATGTAGCCAAGATGGGGCACTCATGTTGAGAAAATTTCTTCGAACTGGAGCAATTATGTCGAGACCCGGTAAATCTCTCCACAAGCGTGTAAATTGGGGCAATCACGTCGAGATTAGGCAAATCTCTCGAAGATCAATCAGTCAAGGGCAAAATCACTGCAAGGATTATATTGAGGCAGGCCACCTCAAGAGCACGAGAAGCTATCCTACTTCAAAGGATGGTTAATCAAAAGCACCTCTTTAAGATTCAGTATACTGGGGCAGAGTGTTGCAAATCTCTACGAATCTTGTCGTGGCAAATTCTTTCGTACACTACGCAGTCTGGGGCAGTTATGTCAAGATCTAGAAACCTCTCCGAGAGTTTGAATACCCTGGGGGCATATGCGCGCATTCTTTTGTTCGCAGGTGCGGAGATTTCATTAGATAGCTATGCAAAGATGTAGGACGTCTTCAAGCCAAAATCCTTTACGAATCGCAAATGATCGTTCCTCCCCAGGCAGAGAGGGCTTCTCAGCAGGAGAGTTATTTTTGGAGGTAGTCATCCCCAGCGTACTTACAGAGCTTCATGATCCCCAGCAGCGTTGTCAAAAGGGTAGTGTTGTATCCTATTCAGCACCTCCAACAGCTGCAAGCTTTTCTGTGGCGATAACGGTTGTAAACTCCCCAGTAGAGTTGCTTCACACGCCTTACAGTTGAGGTTCAAGAATCAGTGAGTGTCCAGGAGTTTGGAGATGTCGAATCTTCTGTAAAATCCTCTTGGGACGTTTCCCTAGATCAGATTTGTATCTTGGGGCAAAAGCAAGTGGTTGACCATCTCAAGTATGGAGCATCATGAAATCCCCCGGCAGGAGTATTCCAGATCTATTATCCCCAACAGAGTGGCCTCCCAACTACTATATCCTAGCTCAGATCTCGGTATTAGTTTAAGAGTTAGAAGATGTCGGATCTTCTGTAAAATTCTCTCAGGAAACATTCCCTGGCATGAGACACTTTGAAACGATTCTCCCCAACAGAGTTTGTTGTAAGCTTATTAATCCCCAACGGAGTTCTATGGTTATAGTTATTCCCCAAGCAGACTGGTTCAGATGATGCCTCCCCAGCAAAGTTATCTTTTCCTACAGTAGCCTTAATAGGTTTGTCAGGTCAGTGCCCAGATCAGGAGGTCAAGTCAATTTGTCTTCCCCAGTACGGTTTGCGACCGCGAAGTCAATCCAACTAGTTATCCCCAGTGGAGTTGTCTTCCTTTCCTCAGCATTTATTTTGCTGGGGGACCTCTTTGCATTTTGCGTATAGTACGCATAACATCCTCTAAAATGCGTAACATTCCATTTCATATGGAGCATTACGGCAAAATTCAAACATGTGCATGTGAAGCATAGGCCAGTTTTAATAACTCGTGCGAGGGTCCAAAACTTTGCTCCTTATATCATTGACAAAGCCAGAAAGAATGCCTAGTTTATTCCCCGACAGACATTGCGAAACGATACAAAGGGTTTCATCATTTTTCTCCCCACAGAGTCATATCTCTCAACTTGCAAGTCTCTTGGAACCATTCCCGATAGGATTCCTGCCGCCGTTCCCGACCGCTCCCTTTGAGTTTTAACCATGCCAGTTCCCGACAGGCCCCGTTACCCATTCCCGATAGGTAAGCCTTGGTTATAAACTGCAGCCGTTCCCGACCGCTCCCTTTGAGTTTTAACCATGCCAGTTCCCGACAGGTCCCGTTACCCATTCCCGATAGGTATACCTTGGTTATAAACTGCAGCCGTTCCCGACCGCTCCCTTTGAGTTTTAACCATGCCAGTTCCCGACAGGCCCCGTTACCCATTCCCGATAAGTAAGCCTTGGTTATAAACTACAGTTGTTCCCGACCGCTCCCTTTGAGTTTTAACCATGCCAGTTCCCGACAGGCCCCGTTACCCATTCCCGATAGGTAAGCTTTGGTTATAAACTGCAGCCGTTCCCGACGGCTCCCTTTGGTGTGAACCTTGTCAGTTCCCGACAGGTAAACTTGCCCATTCCCGATAGGTAAAACAGGTCCAAGCTCACCAGTTCCCAACAGGTTGTTCACCAGTTCCCGACAGGTTTCCTATGGGGTCCAATGGTTCCAAGATCTTCTTCACCAACTTTTCTTCCTTACCTTTACAGCATTTTCTCTAACCACTGTACAAATTTTCTCGGTTATTTTTGTATTCAATCCCTTTGTATCTTGAATTCCTGATAGTCGTTGCTTTCATCCATTCAGATTCACAGTTGATTGAATAGGGGCAGCTGTAATACCTCAAAATTTACCTTCATGATTTCTCAATAATTGGTCTATGTTTTACTCATTTGCATTCCATAGTAGGTCATAGATTGCATAGCATGGCATTCAGCATAGGGCAGGGGATCAAAGCACTTGGTCCATATTCTCAAGTCTTAAGCTTCAAGGTGGCTCATGGGGTTCATCATATCTTCTTAAAGTCAAGCATGGCAAAGGATTTTAAGTGGATCTTTTCCTCCTGATCAGAGGGACCAATTAGGGTTTGTGAATCAAAAGGACCTCTTGTTGAACTTTGGGGATTCAAGCATGTTTTTATGGTTTCCATATGCTCACAAGTGTTCATGGATGGAGATTTGGTTGATGGTTTATGGTGAAGAATGTTCAGTGGATCAGTTGCTGGTGAAATAAGCAAAAGTCAACTGTAAAGGAGAAAGTCAACTGTGGAATTTTGAGGTTCTTTTCATGGTTTTCAAGGTTTCACATCCTCATATGGTCTTCAATTGTCAAGATTCGTGCCATTCTTCAAGAATCAAGGGTTTGTGCAAAAGTTACTAAATTTGGAAAATGACCTATAATGAAAACTTTCCATTTTTGACAATTTTTCCACCACATTCAACTTGACTTTTCATTATCAAGGAAGCTCCAAATGAATTTCCCTCTAACATTAAAGTTGAAGATCTTTCTCTCCCATTTCCAAAAGTACTAGAACATTTCCATATCATTTGTGGAACTCTAGTTATGGCCAAAACAATGGAAGGTGCATTTCTTGGATTTCTTATATGTCAAATTTTCCACCATTTGCATTTTTACTCAAAAGGACTTGTAATGTTCCCAATTGCTTCATGTCACATTACAATATCAAAATAAAAGTCAAGAAGATCATTTGTGTCCTTTGAATCAATTCATTCCATGCCATATTTCTCATTATTTTCACATTATTCAAAAATGCAAATTGATCAAAAACTTACAAACCAAGAAAGTGCAAGGCCCAAATTCAATTTAGAGGTGATCCATAAGTAAATTGGGGGTGAATCATGCTGATTAGAAGGGCTTCTCACGTGTGAATTGGTGGTGGTGGTGGTACAAAATGCAAATTTGCAATTTCATCCAATTCTCATTAACCAAGGTTCTAATCACTTCTTAATCCTAATCAGTGAACTAATGGAGAGTATATAAGCTTACTCACACCCTCACAGCTAGGTCAGAGACTCTCATTTGCACAGTTTCGGTTTTTTGCTCTCACACTTCCTCTCATTGAATCTCACTCTCCCTGAAGTTTCTTTGAGATTTCTCTTCACATTCTTGATCAGTGAAGAGAATAGAGCAAGAATCAACTGCTATTTTGAGCTCATACTGAGGGTTTCACCAAGTGCCATTCAAGAGGATTCAAACTTAAATCTCAAGATCTAGCACGATTTCAAGCTCTAGTTGCATTTATTTTGCATCTAGAGATTCCAAGGAGTAGATCTGCAGTCTTTGGAGGGATTTCTTGGAGGATTTCAAGTTCTACAAGGTTCAGGTTGGTGAATTTTTCATACTCACAGAACTCAGTTTTCTTGTGTGCATTATGATCTATGATGTTCACTGATTATCCTGATCTATTTTGTTTGAAATTTGGACGTGTGAATTGTGTGTAATGTGGATTTAAATTTTTAGATCTAAAATTGTTTTTGTTTGATTCTCATTGTGTGTTTGTTGTTTGATAAAATGGATTTGATATTTGTAATCCTCATAAAATTTTGGTCGGAATGGTCTATCTGTTTGTTGTTTTTGGAGATCTACAGGTGGTTGCTCATCTGAGGTGGTAACCGGAGCCCTAGCTCCGTCACCGGAATTATATTCAGTCCGGCGGAGGAAAATTGGAGAAGATGCAATCTCCACCGTCCTTTGTTTTGATCCTAGGGTTGTCACGTTGCCACGTTTTTATTTTTCTAATTTTAATTTAATGATCGTGTGTGTGTTTTTTCCATGCGTATTATGGTGAGCCTTAGATCATAGCCACTCATCTTGCTTACCTTTTGAAATGTTGACTGATTTTGATGCGTCTGATGAATCATGTGGTTAGGATTGAGCCAGCGAATTAATGAGGGCATGTGATTGTCACGTGGATTTGTATGGTATGCTACTTGATTTGGTGTGTGCGTGTGTATTTGATTATGGTGTGCATGTTTATCTGGACCGTTGATCATGTTTATTTTTGGATATGTTGATTTGTTTTCACGCGTTGGATGGATCAGATGGTGGATATTGAGTCTGCGTGTTGACTGATTTCTTTGGTATGATCCATTGAATTGTGCTATTGGATTGGGCTTGGCATTTTTGCTTCTTGCACCCCTCCCTATTGGATCCAATTGTTTTTCAACGTGTTTTCTTGCTGCCTACACCCCCTTGATCTACTTTCTTTTTATTTTTTTTTCTTTTATTTTATTTGTGTTTCAATTTTATTTTAATATAAGAACATGTTATAAAAATCCACAAAAATATGTTTCTGTTTAATTAATGTGTCAACTTAATTTTCATTATTTTTATTTTATTTTTAATTCCGTTTTATTATTTTATTTGGAATTAAATTCATAGTGTGTTTCCAATGATACCCTTCTTCTAGGGTTAGGAACTTTTGTGACTTTCACACACCATTTGAGGTCCATCTCTTGGACACTTTTAAGACATAATATGAGGATGTTTCAATTCTGGTTTGAGGTTGGTTTGAGTTACTTTTGGTGACTTTCCACTCAAGTTTTATTAACCCTCGATCCATGCTCGATTTCTTGTATACCTTAACTTGTGGTTCACCTTTTGATAAGTTCTTTAACTCTTTTTGATCCAATATTTTTGTATATGTTACTTGACTGAGTTAAATTCCATTTGATTATTTTTTAGAATTTTATTTAGCCACTTTGATATTTTTTATTGATTTTTACTTGTGGTGCAAGTTTGATTGAGGTATACTTTGATACATGATCTAGTTTGAGTGCATTTGCTTACTTGTGATGGAGTGATGCTTGAGATATTTTTATGGTATGATCATGTTCTGTTTGAGATTACTTGTGGCTTTGGAATCATCCTCATTTGATCATTTTTTAATTTGTTCTTGATTTTACAAGTTGATGTTGTTTTGGACTTGAATCTTGTGATATGTTCAACCTAATCTTGTGATTGCTTCTTTGTGTGAATTCATTCATGTATGAAACCTTTTGTTTGGTTTGTATGACATGCTTGAGGTTCTGGTACTTATGATTTAAGGTTCATTATGTGATTTCCATTTCACTTTATGCCTCACACTTCTTTGCTTGCTTGCATGAATGATAAGTGAATGTCTTTCTCAATTTTGATACATATTTTGAATGTGTTGCTTGATGATTAATCTTGTATAACTTGAGTTTGATCTTGGCATGATGATAATGTGTATGCTACTACCCTTTGGGTTCATTACTTGATTTTCATCTCACTTGATCATCATGGTTTGAATTATGTGATGCATATCATCCCCTTTGCTTTGTAACTTCTTTGGTGCATAATATTGCATAATGTGAATCTTTTTTGCACATGTGAATTGATGATGATAATATGATGTAAGTTCTGGTCTTGTTTCATTTTCATCTTGCCTCCTTCATTTCACTTTGATATGAAATCCATGTATGTTTAATTGTGCATTTAATTCAAGTATGCTAGCATCCTTTCATGTTTATCTTTATATGCTTACTTGAATGGTTTTGCATTGATCTTTGAGACATGATTGTTGATTTGAGTTGGACATTTATGATATGATGTGCTTGCTGCCACTTATTGTATCTCATCTTTTCCTTCTCATTCTTCTTCTTTTCTCTCACTTTTTTCCTCCCATGGATCTCAAGACTTGTTTAAGTCTTGGATTCTCTCCCTTTAGAGCTACCTAGTCCAACTTAATTTTTGATTAAGCTTGGAGTAGGATTAGCATTAGGTTTTAGGTAGTCTTTTCTCCTAAACCTCACTAACCATAGGACATCCATGCATGATAACATTAGGACCCTTAGTCTCCCTTTAGAGTTTCCTTTGCGTTTTCTCTCTTCTCATCTTCAAACAAAAGTAAAAAATACTTAATAAAGGCAAAACAAACATTGTATTTAGGCCTTTCATGTAAGAATAAGATAGTGAGGGATCTTCTCTCATTTTCTTGGAATGTTTAGCGTGCGTCCCATCTCGGGTCGTTATGCGAGGCATTCGATCTTACACGAGGGACTTAAATACAATGTGCGTTACAAAACACAAAACAATCAAAACACTTCTTTCTAAAAAACTTCAAACAAACAGTAACGTCTTTCCTTCGGGAATTCTCTTCTCATCTCACTCACTCTCAGCGCACGAACGTGCTCCTACTCGTTATCTTGCAAGACGGTAACGCCTAAGTCTCCATATAGCGAGCTGCAACACCTGAGCTAGAACGTAAGCCGTTCCCTAAAAAACACAATCCACCCCTAGTGAGGGGAACTACGTCGCTCTTATTCTCATGTTCCCGATGAGATACGTAGGCAGTGGGGTAGGGCCCATTCGAGCACTTCTTTTATTTTCCCTACATTTGCTTCTTCTTTCTCTCTCTGTTCCTTTTCCTTTTCCTGTTCTTTTCCCTTTCCGGTAGCAGTGGAGCTCCAGACGATGACACCCTTTAATCGAGACAAGCAAGCGTGGATCCCATCGGGTACGATGGACGCGTGGGGGTGCTAATACCTTTCCTTCGCGTAACCGACTCCCGAACCCAGTTCTCTTGGTCTTAAGACCATGCTCTTTCCTTTCCCTCAGGTTTACGCAGTGTTTCCTTTCCCTCTCTTGGGATAAATGCACATTGCTGGCGACTCTGTTTCGGTGCCACTTTCGCGTTTGTACCTGGATAAAAATCTCGGGAGCGATATTGGCACAAAACTATTTTGAACTCTCCAAAGACCATTCCATTTTGAGCTCTCTCTGCTTGGTTCAATAAAGTTGGTTCTGAGGATTTGCTAGTTTAAGCATTCACACTGCCACACCCTGCATCGCCTGCAAAATGTTTGTAGCATTGTCCCTATCGGTTTCCACTACTATTGTTTGTTTGTTTGACATCAGGAGTGTATCCCAGAAGCAATGCTCAATTTGATGTTTGACCCTGCAATCTCTGAGCTTTGATGCTACAAGGAGCGTTTGTCCCCGAGAGCTGAACCACTTTGAATTCTAACGTTACAAACCATACCCATTACTTTGCCCACCAAGTTTTGAAACGTAACCCGGCCCATCAAGCAGCCTATAAAAAGAGCTCGTCTGCAGCTCTCAAGAGATCAATTACATCAACATTACAACAACACTTCTCACAAAACATCTTAAGTTATCAAAGCTTCTGGTGCATGAGCAAAAGAGAGGAAGGGTGGTTTCAGCAATCCGGTTCAAGAAGCTCATCACAAGGTGGAGAAACAGTGGACTTGCTCCACTAGGTATCACCTCATCTCTTTCTATTTTTCATGCATGTTGATTGTGTGATACGTATATGCACCATGCTATTATCATTTCCATTCCACTACTGTCTAGTTTTATGGTTGTTTTGCTTCATGTTTAAATATCATGCTATCATATGCTTTATGTTTGATTATCGTGTTGCTATGAATAATCATCATGCTGGTTTTCATTTTGTGTGATTTAATCGTGTTCGGATTCGTCTATTTTTTGTTCGTGTTTGTGAAATGAAATAAAATATATGAGAACTTTGTGGCGCTCGCCACATTTGGTTTGGTGGCTCCCGCCATATAGTTTTAATATATAATAGCCACCACTCACCACACAATAATATATAATATATCATACTCACCAGAAAAATATTAAAAAAGGGAAAGAAAGCCATGGCGCCAGCCATGCCATGCATGGCGCTGGCCACCCCCTCCCCATGACTTCATGTGGCGCAAGCCACCCTCCCTTTAAGGGAATAGGTGGCGTCAGCCACTCTTTAATGTGGCACTCTCTTTTTTTTATTTTGTTGTTTTTTTAACTATTATTTTCCATTTCTTTTCTATGCTTTTTTTCATAACAAAACAAATAATAAACTCTTCTGCTTCTTATTTCTTATTTCTTTCAATTGTGTTCTTGAATGTTAGAAGCATTTCCTTAAGTGTGTTATATAATTTGTGAATGTTGTTTGAACATTGCTTCCTGAACTTTATCATAAGAATTTTTGTCTGTACTTTCTAGCTTCTGAATGACACTGTATGATTCCAATACTTTGGATTTCAAACTGTGAATATCTTTTTCTGCTATGCTTGACACATTCACGTGTTACTGTTTTTAAAATGAATTACTGTGGAAGCATGCTGTGATGACTAAAATTTGTATGCCCTGATTCTGACCAACCCTGGCCATGAGAATGTTGTTTGCTTTTGTTCTCTGTTTGGAATCACATGAGTTAAATTCTTTCTTTCTGTTTGCTTTCCATGCTATGGTTGCCATGCTTGTGTAACTACTGTTTGTGAATTGATTCTTCTATGAATGTATTTGGTTTGTGAAGTTCTGTCTCTGACTTTATCATAACTCTTGCCATGTAAGTTTGTGTTGCTTTGCTACCTGTTAATGAACAACATGTTTTCAAATGCCTTGTTTCCAATTGTGAATGCTTCTCTGCCTTATATGTTCACTGCATGACCACTTGCACTCACTGTATAATATGTCTACACTTATGGTTAAATGCTCACTATTTGCTATGTTCATATTTATGCTACACTTTATGATCACTTACTTACCACTTGCTATGTCCACATTTATGTTCACTTCTGATCACTCACTCACTGTTTACTATGTTCATTTTTTTTTAGTACATTTCATGATTATTTGCTTACTGTTTTATTAAACTCTTATATATTTCGTATACTTCAACTCTTTGTAACTCTTATTTATAAGATGTTATTTCCCCCATTCCAAAGGAAAGTCTCTCTATTGACTTCATGTCATAGATAGCTCAAATACCCTGTTAACCTCAAACCATTTCACGAGAGATAGCTATTAATCTCTTATCCTCTAAGACAGTCTAACCCTTCACAATCCTTTCACAAGAGATAGCCATTAATCTCTTTCTCCTAATCGATTAATCCTTATTAGCTTTGCTTTCAAGCTTCTCACCCTACTTTCCCTTGGAACCTTGACCACAGTCAAGTGTTCTTCACCCCGTATTGAGTAGAACTACGCATACTCTGATTCTATACCCAAGGATACGTAGGCGCAAAGTGCGATGCTTTGTCGAGTATACTTAGTGTATATACCCCTAGGTTTTTCTTTACCTTAGCATTTCCTTTAGCAAGCAAACATAGAATAACACAAACAAATAAGAGGTTCCCGTAGAGTACTACGGATACTTAGGGTGCTAATACCTTCCCTTTGTATAACCAACCCCCGAACCTTAGATCTCCCCCTTTTAGGTTTTTCTCGATCTTGAACCTTTCCTTTGGATAAATCAAAGTCGGTTGTAAAAGAAAATGATGCAAGTTAATAAATAGCTTGTTATCTGATTTTCACCGCAACAGAAATGGTGACTTCACTGGGGAATCAATTTTGAGGGTTAAGCCTACCTTGCTTTTGCTTATGTTATTCATGCTTGTTTGCTATATTTGTACATATCCCTTGTATATATGCTTTGTTGAGATCTCTTGTGGGCATAGAACTATTGAGTGGCGAGATAAGTCCTAACCCGGACTTGAGTGCACAAATATGATAAGATCGTGGTGTAATCAATAGTCGGTTGTTGGCAGTAGTACCAACAATTTATGGCATATGATGACCACACTCAGATTAGGCCCTTTGGGATTGTTGATGTCTGATGTGAGCAGTCACATTGATATTACTTTTTCAAATGGGAGCCAGGGATTCTGAGGACCGTAGTTACCTTTATCCCACCTGGCCTTTATAGCGTAGTGCGGTGACTATGAGGGAGCCAGTCTCGAGTAGTTGTCAAGCGATACTACACTCAGACGAGTTTATCTTGAGAATATTGTTAACCCGTGTTAGTAGTCACATGGGCCAATAATATCCGATGGATTTACGTAGACTCTGGGAACTTTTAGAACCATGTTCTACAGTTGATAAACCCTAGTACACGCCCTGTGGTTGGTGCTTTACCCAGACTCCATGCTGTGATCTTGAACCCTTGATCCTGTTGCATGTGTTTTTGCATCCTGTTTGCATCGCATTGCATATCATTTGCATCTTTACATGATTCATTGCATGCGTCTATCTGTCCAGTTACTCATCTCCAATTGTCTCTATCTTCCAGTATCACCTGAGAGTCGTCAAGCTGATTCCTCGACACCGATACCGGACTAGATCTAACTGCAGATGAAGGATGTCGGAGCAAGAGATACACAATGTTGAGGTCCGAATGGAGATCGATGACTTCAAATCAAGTATGACTAAACTCACTGAGATGCTTCAAGTTTTGATTGCTAGGGGAGAGCAACCCCAAAGGACTATCATCCAGGAAGTTTCAAGCGTTGATCCTCTACCAGTTCAAGTGTCTCCTTCAACTTGGCCAGAGTTTGGTTTGCCACACAACTATTCTCCACCTCTTGCATCTACTACTATGATAGGTCAGGCTGCCAGACCAGTGTTTTAAGCTCCTATTTTTGCCGAGCCTCAACCTATAGTTCAGACTACTCGAATTCCCTTTGAGAATCCCCTCTATGAGTACAATGTTGCCAGTGCTCAAGGTGAAGACCGTGAAGACTTTGTTGAACCTGAAGTTGTTCGGGAGCAGTTTCAAAGCATAGAGAAGAGACTCAAAGCCGTTGAGGGTACTGATTTCTTTAATGTGGATGCAGACAACATGTGTTTAGTATAAGACCTGGTTATACCCCCTAAGTTTATAACTCCAGATTTCGTGAAGTACAAGGGTCACTCTTGCCCAAGAGCTCATTTGGTCATGTATCTTCGCAGGATGACTGCTCATGCCAAAAATCAGAAGCTGCTTATCCATTGTTTTCAGGATAGCTTAAGTGGGGCATCACTCAAGTGGTACATGGGTCTCGAGCAAAACTCTATCCATAGCTTTCAAGACCTCACAAATGCCTTCATGAAGCAGTATAAGTATAATCTCGACATGGCTCCTGATCGCCGTCAACTGCAAAACATGTCTCAGAATAATAAAAAGTCTTTCAAGGAGTATGCTCAGCGCTGGAGAGAGTTGGCTTCCCAAGTTGAACCTCCCCTGGCCGAGAAGGAGTTAACCAGAATGTTCATGGATACCTTGTCCCCGTTCTATTGGGAGAAGATGGTTGGAAGTGTTTCCTCCAATTTCACTGATTTGGTTACTATTGGCCAAAGATTAGAGGAAGGTCTTAAGAAAGGAAAAGTATCCAAGGCTGTTGAATCTTTTAATGCTGTGAAGAAATCCTACGGGAACTTTCAGAAGAAGAAGGAAGATCAGACTAATGCTGTCATGGTTGAAGCAAGAAGGCCTCGTCCCCGACCTTAGTATGTTGTTCACCCTGTTGTTGCTGCTGTTACTCCTGTGGTTACTGCACCACGACCAACTCAAGCTTTCCAACGTCCGGCTGCAGGACAGAGCCAGTATCGTAATAGGGGTCAATTTGATCCTATTCCCATGACTTACACTGAACTTTATCCTGGTTTGGTTTAACAAGGTTTGATTACCACAAGGCCTCTGCCTCCTCCTCCAAATCCTCTTCCAGCCGGCTATAGGGCTGATCTTCATTATGAATACCATCAAGGTGGTGCAGGCCATAACTTGGAAAGTTGCTTTGCATTGAAGGCTAGAGTACAAGAGCTGATGAGGAACAAAATCCTCTCCTTTAAGGACAATCCCAATGTGCAGAGCAACCCTCTGCCAGGGCACGCCAAGTGAAGCTTCAGTCGACTTCAGCATGCTATCCTCCTAAAAGCCAGTGTTTCAGACAGGACAGCTCATCCTTGTATTGATTAGTCACTAGGCCTTTGTTTCTTGTTGTTTGCATTTTATTTATTTTGTAATAGCTATTTGCTTTCAACTATGTTTGTACTTTCAAAATTAATGAAATGAGCATTGCAACTTTTTGATTCAATTCATTTGTGTTTGCTATTTACATCTCCATGCTTTCTTTTTCAATAAATACTTTATCTCTTTTCCATTTCCTTTTTTATTATGCAAAGATTGGAGGGAGGATGATGATACTGTATACTCATAATTGTTGTTAGTATGATTTCAAATCAAAACTTTGCTGACGATGTAAGGCATTGTTTCAACTCCCAAACACTGGAGACATAAGGAAGATAACCCCTCTTTAACCCCTTCGAGCCATGAAGTAGGAGTTTCTTTTCTTTACAAATAAAAACCCGCAATCTTAACCTAGGGCGGGGTAGTTCTCAGTTAACTTGATTGTGCATTCAAATACAGGAGTTACATTCAAGACGCCGTTCAACAAAAGGTTGCATTCGCAAATGTTCCTTCGCACACAGTAAGTAAGTGTCGAAGATGTCTTTCAAGTCGAACGCCAACGAGGGTTCACTGTAATCCTTAAGCCAGGCAGTCACTAAAAAAAAAGAAAAAAGAGGAAATCTTTAAATCTTTCACCGTGAAAAGTCCTCAATGGCAAACAATTTTGTAAAGAAGTAGTGATTGCCATTTCAAAGTCCTTTAACTTCTGAACCATCATCATTACTACCATCAATGCAATTCCTAACTTATGGGAATTTGAGTGCATAGTCTGAGTTAACTGAGTATAGGACTGAAAAACATCACGAAGATTGGGTGGGCACAAATAAACTTTGAGCCTATATCCTTTGTTTCTTAAACCGTGAACCAGGCCACGTTACAACCCTCGAAAGACCTAATTGAAGCAAGGTTATCTTGAAAGCATATTACAGCAAGGTTGCGTAACCTGACTCCTAAAGATTTTTGCAGATCACTTGTTTTGGTATCACACATTTTGCTTTACTTTTCACTCCTAAATGTCTTGAACCGCCGTGTTTAGACCGGTGATTCATTTGTTTTGCAATTTGATTTTGATTTAAAAAGTTGCATGAACTTTGCATTTACCATGTTTGTACAAATACTTTTGTTTGCAAACTAGCTTTCTTCTTAAGGAATTTTCAAACATTTGAGAAACTTGGTCGGTGATCCAATCAGGGGCAAGTTCTTTCCATTTCCTGTTGAGAATCATTTCAAGATTTGTGGTTTAATGGCGACTTCTCAGATTTGGTTTATTCAGAAGAGGTTTCAAGACTCATATCGGGGCAAGCAATCCCAGAGTACAGCAAAAATAATCATCTTTCAAGACTCAGACTGGGGCAAGCTTTCTAAGAGCGCCATGAAATGGTCATTTCCAGAATCAATCAAGCTGAAGCAATGATCAGCTCATCTACAATAATCAGCTAGTCTGGAGCAGTTTACCTGAAGAATCCCCAAGCGAGGATCATCAATTTGGATACAGTTTACCAGTATGGCAGAGATGTGTTCAGCATTAGCATCTCTAGTCCCAAGCAGAGTGGTAGTGATCTCCGTGTAGAGGAATCAGTCTTCCAGTTTTGCCTTCCCAGAGAGTCGAGCCATGTCGTCGACATTTGCATTTGCATTTGATCATATATCATCTGCATAATTCATATACATATGCATAACATGAGTGTTTTATCCTCATTTGCATTTCTCCCGAGGTCGTGTCGTTATCCACGTCTTTACCATACCGAACGTTACCTATCCTTTTCATTCAGTGCCATTCCTGAATGTTGTCTTTCTCTTGCGCATCTAATCTTGTTGATAGATGTTGGTCTTCTCCCATTCCAGTGCTATTCCTGGATCTTTATTTTCTCTCACTCCAGTGCCATTCCTGGATGTCCGTCTCTTGTGATCTTCAGTGCCATTCCTGGATATCTTATTCCTCTTGTTTCTCCCAGTGCTATTCCTGGAATTTTTGGCTACCTTCTATAACCACAATCAAATTTGCTTGGATATCATTCAGTGCCATTCCTGAATGTCTTTCTCACTATCATTCGATACCATCCATGAATATAGTGATTTACCTTTACTTCCAGTGCCATTCCTGAAAGTTCACAGTCATTTAATGCTGTCTTGGATACTGTGATCCCTTTTATCCAATGCTTTCTTGGATCTCTACCTTTCTCACGTTTATCTGATGCTTTCTTAGATGTCGCGATTTGTACCTTTCATTCAAAGCTATTATTGGATGACTAGTTTCTCTACCATCTGATGCCTATGCAGATGTGTCTCTCTTTCTGATGTTTTCAGATTGAGTCTGTGTTCACTTTATCTAAAGCCATTATTAGATATCGTGATTTGTACCTTTCATTCAAAGCCATTATTGGATGACTAGTTTCTCTACCATCTGATGCCTATCCAGATGCGTCCCTCTTTCTGATGTTTTCAGATTGAGTATGTGTTCACTTTATCTAAAGCCATTATTAGATATCGTGATTTGTACCTTTCATTCAAAGCCATTATTAGATGACTAGTTTCTCTACATCTGATGCCTATCCGGATGCGTCCCTCTTTCTGATGTTTTCAGATTGAGTCTGTGTTCACTTTATCTAAAGCCGTTATTATATATTGTGATTTACACCTTTCATCCAAAGCCATTATTGGGTGATTGGTTCCCTTGCATTCAATGTCATTCCTGAATATAATCTTAGTTCACATTCATCTAAAGCTATTATTAGATATTGTGAGTCTTGTCTTTCATTCAAAGCCATTATTGGATGACTGGTTTCTTTGCATTCAATGCCATTCTTGAATGCAGTCTCTGTTCACATTCATCTGATGCCATTCTCAGCTATTTGTACCTTCCATTCAAAGCCATTATTGAATGCCTGGTGTCCTTTTATTCAATGCCATATAGTCTTGTTTGCTCACCTTTATCTAAAGTCATTATTGGATATTGCGACTTGTACCTTTCATTCAAAGCCATTATTGGATGACTGGTTTCTTTTGCCATCTGATGTTTTTCCGGATGTGCCTTTCTCTGTCTTTTCTGGCTTTTCTTGAAGATCCCGTTTGAACTCTTCAGTATAAGAAAATTCCATAAAATCTTTTGTTGATGTCTATTCTTTTCAAATTAATACACAGTAGAGATCATGTCTTCTTTCTGGTTCCATGCCCAGTAAAAAGTGTTTCTTTCATTTCCCCAGTGTCGTCCGGTCACCTATAAACATTTCGTCCATTTCCTTAGACTTTTCCTCGGTGAAGAGCACCTCTCTGGCTCCAATTCCCAGTGAGGACCCGTAGGACTTCCTTTTTATGTTTCTATCCCCGGTGCATCCTTTGAGTCTCCCTGTTGATTCTCTTTTGTTGATCGATCTGTATCCCCAGTGAGTCTTTCTTGTGGAGGCTAACCTTATCCTTCCCCAGTAAGCTCACCTATGTTTGGCTGCTCTTCCTTGGTGTCCGATTTTGTCTGCATTTTTGGATCTTGCATGGCACCATATCGTCATATTAGCAGCATTGCACGTCTTTGTACCTAAGGGCAAAATTTTCAGTTTGCTATATTTAAATACCTTTCACCCGGACGTCCCGAGGATCATCGTTCCTCGTGCTATTCGGTGAAGATATTTAAATAGGGGCAACTGTTGTACCCCAAATTTTTCCCTTAGATCCATTGATCTTTTGCATATCATATTAGGTCAATCACGCCGCATAGCTAACCCGTTTTATCAGGTTTTTACTTGTGTTTGTTATCAGGTTTGCCTTGAGAAAATTCAAGGAGTAATTGATCAAGGTCTTTTGGATGGAGCATTAAATCAAGCAAGTCTCTAAGAGATGCCTCCCTAACCCTAACCCCACCATGACCAAATTTCTACTCATTTTATCTACCCTCATTTGTCACCTTCATTTTCTAAACCTATTTCACTAACCTTTTCATTTTATCAACTTTATTCCAATTGTTCAATTTAATTCTCCTAAACCTCATTTAATCCTAATCATTGCCAAATCCATTATTATTTATTTTTCCTAATCACCTTTGCTTATGCAAGACCATTTTTTCCTAAGCCTATGTTTCATAACCCATCGTGACCAAAAAGAAAGGAAAGGAAAGTGTTACAAATTATCAGAATTTTTTTCATTGCCAAGTGGCCAATAGGAAGCAAGAATGAATATGTTGACTTTTCAACCCAAGCATCAGCCAATGGAAATGTGCCAAATTGGAAAGGAAGAACTCAGCATTATTTGAAATCCATCCGTTCACAAAACTATTCAATCCTTGGCACAAAACTATTTTGAACTCTCCAAAGACCATTCCCTTTTGAGCTCTCTCTGCTTGGTTCAATAAAGTTGGTTCTGAGGATTTGCTAATTTAAGCATTCACACTGCCACACCCTGCATCGCCTACGAAATGTTTGTAGCATTGTCCCTATCGGTTTCCACTACTATTGTTTGTTTGTTTGATATCAGGAGTGTATCCCAGAAGCAATGCTCAATTTGATGTTTGCCCTGCAATCTCTGAGCTTTGATGCTGCAAGGAGTGTTTGTCCCCGAGAGCTGAACCACTTTGAATTCTAACGTTACAAACCCTACCCATTACTTTGCCCACCAAGTTTTGAAACGTAACCCGGCCCATCAAGCAGCCTATAAAAAGAGCTCGTCTGCGGCTCTCAAGAGATCAATTACATCAACATTACAATAACACTTCTCACAAAACATCTTAAGTTATCAAAGCTTCTGGTGCACGACCAAAAGAGAGGAAGGGTGGTTTCAGCAATCCGGTTCAAGAAGCTCATCACAAGGTGGAGAAACAGTGGACTTGCTCCACTAGGTATCACCTCATCTCTTTCTATTTTTCATGCATGTTGATTGTGTAATACGTATATGCACCATGCTGTTATCATTTTCATTCCACTACTGTCTGGTTTTATGGTTGTTTTGCTTCATGTTTGAATATCATGTTATCATATGCTTTCTGTTTGATTATCGTGTTGCTATGAATAATCATCATGCTGGTTTTCATTTTGTGTGATTTAATCGTGTTCGGATTCGTCTATTTTTTGTTCGTGTTCGTGAAATGAAATAAAATGTATGAGAACTTGGTGGCGCTCGCCACATTTGGTTTGGTGGCTCCCGCCACATAGTTTTAATATATAATAGCCACCATTCACCACACAATAATATATAATATATCATACTCACCAGAAAAATATTTAAAAAAGGAAAGAAAGCCATGGCGCCAGCCATGCCATGCATGGCGCTGGCCACTCCCTCCCCTGACTTCATGTGGCGCAAGCCACCCTCCCTTTAAGGGAATAGGTGGCGCCAGCCACTCTTTAATGAGGGCACTCTCTTTTTTTTATTTTGTTGTTTTTTTAACTATTATTTTCCATTTCTTTTCTATGCTTTTTTTCATAACAAAACAAATAATAAACTCTTCTGCTTCTTATTTCTTATTTCTTTCAATTGTGTTCTTGAATGTTAGAAGTATTTCCTTAAGTGTGTTATATAATTTGTGAATGTTGTTTGAACATTGCTTCCTGAACTTTATCATAAGAATTTTTGTCTGTACTTTCTGGCTTCTGAATGACAATGCATGATTCCAATACTTTGGATTTCAAACTGTGAATATCTTTTTCTGCTATGCTTGACACATTCACGTGCTACTGTTTTTAAAATGAATTACTGTGGAAGCATGTTGTGATGACTAAACTTTGTATGCCCTGATTCTGACCAACCCTGGCCATGAGAATGTTGTTTGCTTTTGTTCTCTGTTTGGAATCACATGAGTTAAATTCTTTCTTTCTATTTGTTTTCCATGCTATGGTTGCCATGCTTGTGTAACTACTGTTTGTGAATTGATTCTTCTATGAATGTATTTGGTTTGTGAAGTTCTGTCTCTGACTTTATCATAACTCTTGCCATGTAAGTTTGTGTTGTTTTGCTACCTGTTAATGAACAACATGTTTTCAAATGCCTTGTTTCCAATTGTGAATGCTTCTCTGCCTTATATGTTCACTGCATGACCACTTGCACTCACTGTATAATATGTCTACACTTATGGTTAAATGCTCACTATTTGCTATGTTCATATTTATGCTACACTTTATGATCACTTACTTACCACTTGCTATGTCCACATTTATGTTCACTTCTGATCACTCACTCACTGTTTGCTATGTTCATTTTTTTTAGTACATTTCATGATTATTTGCTTACTGTTTTATTGAACTCTTATATATTTCGTATACTTCAACTCTTTGTAACTCTTATTTATAAGATGTTATTTCCCCCATTCCAAAGGAAAGTCTCTCTATTGACTTTATGTCATAGATAGCTCAAATACCCTGTTAACCTCAAACCATTTCATGAGAGATAGCTATTAATCTCTTCTCCTCTAAGACAGTCTAACCCTTCACAATCCTTTCACAAGAGATAGCCATTAATCTCTTTCTCCTAATTGATTAATCCTTATTAGCTTTGCTTTCAAGCTTCTCACCCTACTTTCCCTTGGAACCTTGACCACAGCCAAGTGTTCTTCACCCCGTATTGAGTAGAACTGCGCATACTCTGATTCTATACCCTAGGATACGTAGGTGCAAAGTGCGATGCTTTGTCGAGTATACTTAGTGTATATACCCCTAGGTCTTTCTTTACCTTAGCATTTCCTTTAGCAAGCAAACATAGAATAACACAAACAAACAAGAGGTTCCCGTAGAGTACTACGGATACTTAGGGTGCTAATACCTTCCCTTTGTATAACCAACCCCCGAACCTTAGATCTCCCCCCTTTAGATTTTTCTCGATCTTGAACCTTTCCTTTGGATAAATCAAAGTCGGTTGTAAAAGAAAATGATGCAAGTTAATAAATAGCTTGTTATCCGATTTTCACCGCAACAATACTCTTCACCACCATCAGTCCTCAGAATCTTTAACTTTTAACCACTTTGTTATTCGACCATAGATTTAAATTTGGCAAATACCTCAATCACTTCACTTTTCTTCTTGATCAGGTAAGTCCATTGTTTTCGATTGAAATTATCTATGAATGTGACAAAGTATCTGTTACCTCCAATCGAATCCACCTGGATACGACCACATACATAAGAGTATATGACTTCAAGAATTGCCTTCGACTTGCTTCCTGCATCCTTGCTGAAGCTATTCTTGTGTTGTTTCGCTTGAACACATTCTTCACACTCTTCGCTTGGAATGTCAATTTCTGGTAATCCTGAAACCATATTTCTTCTCTTCAACTCTTTGATGTCTTTGAAGTTAAGATGGCCAAGTCGATAATTCCATATCTATTCATCTCTGTTGGCTGCAATTGCAAGGCACTTATGCTCCATCACATTAAGTTCAATCTTGAAGGTCATATTATGAGACATTGGAGCCTTCAAGATTAACCTACCACCTGAATCGAGAACTCTCATCATCTTTGTTAGAACAAGATTTGGTTCTGCAAGATATCTCTTTGTTTTGATAATAACAAAGTTGTATTTGTGTGAGAACAATTTTGGTACTCTAACGCGTATTTTCTTAAGAATTGACAAACAGGAGCTGACTCTGATAAAGATAGTTCTGACTCTGATAGAAATCATGTGCTACGTCACTCTGAAATTCTCAATGGTCGCTTCTGGGTCAAGAAACAAGATTGCTTCTGATTTATTGAGCTTCAAAAAGACTCTAAGATGACACTATGTTGTTGCTGCAATGTTCTCTTGGATTCTGACTTTGAATTTAACTCTGATACTTATCTTCTGAAGACTAAGTGCTGAAGACTCTGAAGACAAGGTTCTGATGAACAACGTTCTGAAGACTCTGAAGACTTAAGTTTCTGAAGACCAAGTTCTAAAGACTCTGATGACAAGGTTCTACTGAACAAGTTCTGAAGACTCTGAAGACTTATGTTTCTGATTACCAATGGTTCTGAAGAAGGAGTGTTGAAGACTCTGATGACAAGGTTCTGTTGAACAAGTTCTGAAGACTCTGAAGACTCAAGACTCTGAAGACCCAATGATTCATTCTTCTGATCATGCTTCAATCATATCAACTCAGAAGCCTCTGATGAATAGAAGAAGATGAAATTTTTGTGTGGGAAAATAGTACATAGTACAGATCAAAGACGTTCTTTTCCATTACCATTCCACTACCCTGATTTGGTGGTACAAAGGACAATTTCAGTGTACGATTTTCATCCCAGCATAACGACATTATTTCAAGTCGCCAGTATTTTTCTGATATTACTGATCTGCCCTTCAACAGATCTTTTCTGGCTATATAAAGACTTGATCATTCAACGAATCATGTGAGACACCAAGTGTGAAAAAGAGAAATATTCAAAACACTTATTCATACGAAGAAAGAACTCAAGAAATAGAGAAATTCATGAGTGAACAGTAAAGCACCACAATACAAAGAAGAAGATTATTCTTACTGTGTAGATTCGTTCTAAGTTAGATTGAGCTAGAAATAGTGTTTATATCAGCTTATGTAAGAAGCATTTCATTGTAAAAAATTTATTTGATCAAACAGTTGTGTGAATTCCTTAAGGGACCAGTTGGGTCAGAAGACTTAAGAAGAGACAGTTAGTCTGTGTATTGTTAGCCACCAGCAATTGCTAGTGCAGTTGTAATAAGTTTGGTTATAGTGGATTAAGTCCTTGTGTATAAGGCGAAATCACCTTGGCGGGTGGACTGGATTAACTTGATAGTTTTCAAGTGAACCAGGATATATCGTGTGTCTTTCTCTATTGTTAGTCTATTTGTGATCTTTGTTTGAGTTTCACAAAAAGCTTCCATTTTGAAAACCCAATTCAAACCCCCCATTTCTTGTGTTTTTCTCACACCTTCAATGGGCATCAGAGCTTCGATTCTGATTGTGATAAATGTTTTATCAACACTTAACAGTGTTCAGTACCGATCCGGTATTTGTGTGAGATATCATGGCAGCTCCTGCTAATACTACTACTGAAGAGAAAGATCATTACAGTGCCAAACCACCAGTCTTTGATGGTGAAAAGTTTAACTACTGGAAAGACAGAATAGAAAGCTTCTTTCTTGGTTATGACGTAGATCTTTGGGATTTGGTAGTCGATGGCTACACTCACCCAGTTGATGCTACAGGTGCTAAAATATCCAGAAGTGTTATGACCAACCAACAGAAGAAAGATTATAAGAATCATCATAAGGCAAGAACCATATTGCTAAATGTTATCTCTTATACTGAGTATGAGAAGATAACAAATAGAGATATTGCCAAATCTATCTTTGATTCTCTAAGAATGACTCATGAAGGTAATTCTCAGGTCAAGGAGACAAAGGCGTTAGCCCTAATCCAAAAATATGAGGCATTCAGAATGGAGGATGATGAGACAGTTGAGACCATGTTTTCAAGGTTTCAAATGCTAGTCGCAGGACTTAAAGTTCTAGACAAAGGTTACTCAATTGTCGATTATGTGAAAAAGATCATTAGAAGTCTTCCTAAGAAATGGAGACCTATGGTAACAGCTCTAAAGCTATCCAAGGATCTTAATAGCATAAGTCTTGAAGAGCTTGTTAGTTTTTTGAGAAGTCATGAGATAGAGCTCGAAGAAGATGAACCTCAGAAGAGAAGAAAATCTATCGCTCTTAAGTCTAAACCTGAAAAAGGCAAAGGCTTATCAAGCTGAGGAAGAATCAGAAGATTCTGGGGAAGAATCAGAAGATGAGTTGTCATTAATCTCCAGAAGAATCAACAAACTCTGGAAGCATAGGTAAGGAAACTTTAGAGGATCTAGAAGAAACAAAGGCCGCTCTGAGTCATCATCTGGACAGAAGAAGCAGAACTCTAGAAAGGAAGTTATCTGCTATGAGTGTAATGAGCCAGGTCATTATAAGAACGAGTGTCCAAAGATCAAGAAAGACAAGAAGCCTAAGAAGAACTTCTCCAAAACGAAGAAATGACTAATGACAACTTGGGTCGACTCTGATTCTGAAGAAGAGGAATCTGATGAAGAACAAGCAAATGTTGCGCTAGTAACAATAACTGACGATGAAGTTTCTGGAGAATCAGAAGACAGAATATCAGAACCAGAATTAGACTCTGACTCTGACTCAGAGGTATTATCTAAACTCTCTCGTTGTGAATTAGAGTCATGTCTGTCAGAAATGTTGGAAAAATATCAAACTCTTCAGAGTAAATGCAAAGATCTTAAAAAATCACTTGTAATTGCCTCTGAAGAAAAAGATAAGCTTGAGCACAATAATTCTTCTCTAAATGAAAATATTTTTTGCTTAAAAAATAGTAATTATGCCTTGAAAAGCAAAGTTGCTAATTTAGAAGAAGAATTAATCTCCAATGTCTCTGACACAAGCTGCATCAACAAGTATGATAGAGTATTCCAGTATTTTCTTGCTAAAAGCATAGATAGAAGCAAAATTGCTTCCGTGATCTATGGAGTAAGCAGAAATGGTAAGAAAGGTTTAAGATGTACGAAATCATATGATATTGACAAAAGTCAAATTGTTAAATCAAAACCTCTCTATGACCATTTTGTGCCTTCTGGCACTGAGATTGTTTGCTCTGAGTTTGAACAAAAACCCCCCACTGACACAGAAGTCTATTTCTAAAGTTAAATATCATGCACAAATTCCACTTGATTATCCTGTTGCTCAAAAGCCCAAAGTTGTGAAACACTCTGGGAAAGCTAACAAGAAAGGACCCAAAGATGGGTACCTAAGGACAAGATAATATATGTTGCAGATATCCTTAGCAGCTCAGTTGAAACATCAGTTATGGTACAGTGGTTGCTCACGACACATGACGGGAAGAAGGCATATGTTCCATAGTCTGGAACTTAAGCATGGAGGCTTCGTCGGTTTTGGAGGAAACCAGAAAGGAAAAATCATTGGCTCTGGAACCGTTGGTAATGGTAACCTTCCTTCTATTACTAATGTTCTTTTAGTCGATGGTTTGATGCATAACGTGTTGTCAATCAGTTAACTTAGTGACAACGGTTATGATATCATCTTTAATTAAAAGTCCTGTAAGGCTGTAAGTCAGAAAGATGGTTCAATCCTATTTGTCGGAAATAGGAAAAACAACATTTATAAGATTAGACTTTCTGATCTTCGTGAACAGAATGTCAAATGCTTAATGTATGTTAATGAAGAGCAATGGGTATGGCATTGATGTTTAGGCCATATTAGCATGAGGAGGATTTCTCAGCTAAATAAGCTTGAACTTGTCAGAGGCTTGCCAAATCTGAAGTACTCTTCAGATGATCTTTGTGAAGCATGCCAGAAAGGAAAGTTTTCTAAAACTTCCTTTAAAGCAAAGAATGTTGTGTCCACCTCTAGACCGTTAGAACTTCTGCATATTGACTTGTTTGGACCAGTGAAAACTGCGTCAATCAGTGGAAAGAAGTATGGATTAGAAATCGTTGATGATTATAGTCGTTGGACATGTGTAAAATTCTTGAAACACAAGGATGAGTCTCATTCTGTGTTCTCTACCTTTTACTCTCAAGTGCAAACAGAAAAGGATTGTAAAATAGTCAAAGTCAGAAGTGATCATGATAGAGAATTTGAGAACAGATACTTTGAGAATCTTTTTTATTCTCATGGCATTTCCCATGATTTCTCTTGTCCCATAACTCCATAACAAAATGGAGTAGTGGAAAGGAAGAATAGGACTTTGCAAGAAATGGCTCGAACCATGATCCAAGAAACTGACATGGCTAAGCACTTCTGGGCAGAGGCAGTAAATAAAGCATGTTACATTCAGAACAGGATTTTAATAAGACCTATTCTGGGTAAGACTCCTTATGAACTATGGAAGAATAGAAAACCCAACATTTCATATTTTCATCCTTTTGGATGTGTTTGTTTTATGTTGAACACTAAAGAGAATATTGGCAAGTTTGACTCCAAAGCTTAAAAGTGTTTATTGTTAGGATACTCTGAACGCTCTAAAGGCTATAGAATCTATAACACAGAAACACAAATTGTTGAGGAATCAATTCATGTCAGATTCAATGATAAGCTTGACCCTGAAAAGTTTGCAGATCTAAAGATCACCTTATCAGAATCTAAAAAAGCAGAAGATTCAAAAGAAGCAGACAAAGATGCAGATTTCCCAGTTTCAAATACAACCTTACCAAAAACTGAAAACAACCCATCTCATCAGAAAAAGAATATACTAAAGGCTTTTTATTCTGAAGAATTGATTCTGGGAGATAAAGTTGATCCAGTAAGAACTCGTTCATCCTTCAGACATTCCGAAGAAACCCTTTTGGGTCTAGTGTCTCTGATAGAGCCAATAATAATTAATGAAGCTCTCAAGGAAAATGAGTGGATTCTGGCCATGCAAGAAGAACTGAATCAATTCACTAGAAATGACGTCTGGGATCTTGTTCAAAAAGCCAAAGGTGTCCACGTCATTGGAACTAAATGGGTATTTAGAAACAAGTTAGATGAGAAATGTGAGGTCATAAGAAACAAAGCACGATTGGTTGCACAAGGTTATAGTCAACAAGAAGGGATAGACTATACAGAAACCTTTGCACCAGTTGCCAGGTTAGAATTAATTCGCATTTTAATCTCATTTGCTGTAAATCATGACATTACTTTATATCAGATGGATGTAAAGAGTGCATTTTTAAATGGATATATTTTTGAAGAAGTGTATGCACACCAACCTCCTAGTTTTGAGAGTTCTGAAAACCCAGATTTTGTTTTCAAACTTAAAAAATCGTTATATGGTCTGAAACAGGCTCCCAGAGCTTGGTATGAAAGGCTGAGTAACTTTCTTTTGGAAAATAGCTTTACCAGAGGAAAAATGCATACAACACACTTTTGTAAAACCTTTAAAAATGACATTCTGATTGTTCAAATCTACGTTTATGCTATTATATTTGGTTCTGCTAATATTTCCTTGTGCAAGGAATTTTCTAAGTTAATGCAGGCTGAATTTTAAATGAGTCTGATGGGAGAACTCTGTAATACCCTAATTTTTACCCCTAAGATCCCACATGTCATTTGCATTTCATATCACAAACAAGATCACACATTGGTTCCCTCTTCTATAGGTTTGTGCCTTGCAGGGATCTTTGGGTTTGTGTATGTTTGTTAGTTGTTTTATTGTTTATTTGTTTATGTTTACTAACCATGAATTAAAATCCAAAAATATTTTGTTTTCTTTCACTAACATTTTTTCAGGGGAAGAACAGGTTAAAGATACCAAAACATCAGTCCCTCAGCTCGAATGGATTTCATCTGAATAAAGTCAAAGTTGATCTGCGATTAATTCAAAAATTATCCGATCAAGAGTTTCCAAGATTTAATTTATTATTATTCAAGAGACTCCAAGGTTCATGTGTTTATTTCCATGTCTTCTTTGACAAGCAAGAAAATCGAGCCAGAGCCAAGACAGCACATCAAAAAGCCATTTTTTCCCATTCTTCACTGTGTTAATCGATTAACCTAATTACATTGTGAAGTGGTTAATCGATTAACACGTGCAATTTTTGAAAAAATGTGCCAAATTCAAATTCTGCAGCAATTGGCACCAATTTTCATCATTTTGATCACATGTGGAATATTCTAGACCATCCCATTTTAATTCCCACCATGTACCTCCACTAATCACCATTCTTTTGTGATTTCCCTCCAAATTTGAATTCCAATCCTAATTTTGATCTTCCAATTCTAATTCCAAACCACCAAATTTTCCAAACCTAAACTCTATAAATAGAGCCTTCATTTCATTCATTCCACAAGCTTTTGATAGCCAACAAACCTCTTGCAAATTCTCTTCCCAACCACAAAACTCACCAAAGCTCACATTTCTTCCTTTGAAAGTTAACAAGAATTCACATTGAATCTAGTTCAACTTTGAGCTAAACCTTCATTCATTCTTGTTTTTGTTCATCAATTATAGTAGATCAAGGCTTTGTTATTTGGATCTTGAAGCAATTTGAAGGAATTTTCAGATTTGAAGTGGTAATTCATCTTTCACCATTGTTGAAGCTTCATCTTCATCTTCCATAATGTAGATCCTTTGTTGATCTTGTTTGCTTGATCTTTGGATCTTGCAATTTGTGTTTGATTGTTGGCTTTTGCTGCTGTTTTACTCAAAAATTCGTGCACAATTGAATCCTTGATCCTAAGATGTTTGAAGAAATGAGTGATCAAAGATTTGGCAATTTTTAAACTGATTTTCTGCTATTTTTACAGTGTTAATCGATTAACCAAAACCCGTACAATTAGGTTAATCGATTAACAGCTTGTTTCTGCGCAAAAATTAGAAGTTTGCACTGGTTAATCAATTAACATAATTACACTGTGAGTGGTTAATCGATTAACCAGCATCCAGAATGTGATTTTCACTTGTTTTTGGGGTTGTTTTGGTTTTTTTTTCCTCTTTCTTCCCCTTTCTTCTTATTTTAGCCTTGAAGCACATTGTTGAGATTAATTTCTCTTCAATTTCAATGGACTTTGGATATGGTTAAAGTAATTAAACATTCATTAGTTCAAATCTATCTTTTAATGAATTGTTGAATTCATTTGAGGTGCTTTGAATTAGTGATATGTTTTCATACTTAAACTTATCAATTAAAAGTGATTGTACTTGAAGATGAAAGGTTCTTGAAAGTGTAATTCAATTTGGCTTTCTCTTCATCTATTCTTTTTTATTTTGATCGATGAAAGTCTTATGGATCTTAGAATTTCTTTGTTGAATTCTTGATCAAGACTAGATCGTTACCTATTTTCTTTTCGTGCGGTATTGCTTTCGGATGACGATCTACATATCGTCCATCTAGCATGCATTAGCACAAAGATCTATTGACCGGCCTCATTGTAGGGTAATTACTCCGTAAATTACTCGGCGATTGCTTAACATAGCGCAACATTTGTCCCTCTTTATCCGATTCGGAACTTGAACTTTCGTGGTCCGGACCTTGATTGGTCGCGTCAACCCAATGTTGGTTAAACTTTTGTATTAGGTCCATAATCTTTGAAACTTGGCATTGTAGAGGCTTTGGTTCTACCAATCTTCTGTCAAGTTCATTAACTTTGGCCTAAGTGCATTGTTTAATCGCTATAGTTCATAACGCGAAACGGAATATTCGGTGAAGGCTTATGGCACTAGAGCCTTGTGCTACTAACTACTAACTTCTAACTTCTTTACTTTTCCTTCTCGCTCCCTATCTCTCTTTATTTTTATGCTTTATGCCATTTTTCATATTCATGTTTATGTTTATGTCATTTTTCTTTTGCCCACTTGGACCATTTTATCTTGTGCTTTTATTTTTCTTTTGTCCATTTTGGACTTAAAACATTAATAAAGGATTAAACCACTAAAAGACTTGTGCTCTTAATATTGGACTATGGTCACTATCCCTTGCTTTGGAGGACCTATACTCTTGATTATGGACTTATGAACTTAGAATTAGGATCCTAACCTATGCTTGGGAGTTTGTGATGGAAAACCTTGGATTTTGGATACTTGGAGTCCTCTTTTGAAGACTTATTTTGAATTAAGACCAAATCAAAAAGGAAAAATTCTTATGCTATGGAGCTTGTCCATGTGGTTAGATCTTTCTTATCCTTAACTTTTATTTTTATGCACTAGGATAGTCACTTCTTCTCCACCCCTTCTTCAATTTTCAAAATCTTCCTCTCTTTTTCAAAACCTTCTTGTTTTCAAACTTAAAATCGCTTTCATAATAAAACCTTGACTTCGGCCAAGTGATTTTTAAACTTTGTTTTCTTCAATAAATGTCAATCCATGTTAATCATATTTTGACCATTTCATAAAAAACATAAAAAATATAAAAATTCATCAAACTCTTTTTGTGCCTTATGCACTTTTTCTTTTTAACTTTTTCATAAGTTTAGACATGATTTATTTCTTTAAGCGGAATTATTCGCTTGGAAATGACGACTTGTCTTTACACTTAAAATCAACCAAAACAAATAAATTTTTGTTCTTTGTACCACGAACTACGGGGTTTTGATCCTACATTGCACGTCGTGGGTACGTAGGCATGAGGCGATAAGTCTCTCCAAACACCAAAATCTTAAAAAATATTTCTCTTCTCATCTCCTCAATCTCTTTCAAGCAAACCATTTTCAGAATAAAAAGCGGTAGATATTTCAAAGGGTTCCTATCGAGTACTATAGACGTTTTGGGTGCTAACACCTTCCCATTGCGTAACTAACCCCCCTTACCCATTCTTTGTTTGTTCTTGTTGTTTTAGAACTCTTTAGGTTTTGTTCGCTCTTTTTCCTTTCCCTTTGTGGATAAAATAAAAGTGCGGTGGCGACTCTTGCTTTATGAGTTAAGTTAATCAATAGCTTACACTCACGATTTTTACGCTACAGAAAAGTGGCGACTTTGCTGGGGATTTGTCTCTGGTTGAGGGGTTTAGCCTACTTTGATTTATTTACTGCTTTTTGTCTGATTTTCTTGTTACTTGTTTATTCTGTTTGGGAGTTCCTCTATGTGTGAGATAGGTCCTATACCCGGACCAGGGTGCACTTTGAGATAGGAGGATAGTATAGTCAAGGGAACTTTGAAGGAGTCGAATCCTAAAAAAGAAGAACTTGAGAATCTATCCACTCGGTGGTTGCCTCTTTGGAATTACTGATGTCGATCGAACGATCGAGAAGGCATTACATTTTCCATAGAAGCCTATAACACTGAGGACCGTAGTAACCCTTAACCCATCCTAGCCTTTTTAGGATCGTAGCGCGGAAGCTATGAAGATGCAAATCTGACTTAGCTGTCACATGATGCTACACTCAGGTTAGATTCTCTTGAGGATAACTACCAACCTCCGAGCAAATCGGTGTGCTGGTGTGTCTGATAGTGGATTGTGGACCCTGGGCACTTTGTTAGAACCACTGTTTTCTGCAGGTACAATGAAGACAAAACCTTAGTACATACCTTTGTGGGATTGGTTCTTACCCTTGGCTTCATGCTCGTGACTTGAACCTTGACCCGTGTGCTTTGTGTGATCTTGTTTGTGGTTGTTGCATTCATGCACTCATGCATTCATGAGCATTCTTTTGGAAGGTTTCAAGGAATTTAAAGGTGTTATTGCAAACATTGCAGATACTTTTGTTATGGATTTTGGAAGGAGAAGTACAAGGAAGTATACTTTCAAGAGTCCTAAGTTAGAGGGTTTGAGAGAGCTAGGATCTTTGGTTACTGATACCAAGAAGTTCGAGTCCAGATATGGAAGGCTTTTATCTCTCTTGAAGGTTGATATGGCTGAAGGATTGCTTGCTACTTTGGTTCAGTTCTATGACCCTTTGCTGCATTGTTTCACCTTTCCTGATTATCAGTTGGTACCTACGCTAGAGGAGTATTCTCTCCTGCTTGGTTTGCCTGTTTATGGTCGGATTTTCTTTGGTTTGGACCCCGCTCCCGAGCATGATGTTATTGCAAAGGCCACTCACTTGAAGGTTTACGAGATTAAGGCTCGCATGGATATCAAAGGAAAGATTCTTGGGTTACCCGCTAAGTTCTTGATGGGTAGAGCTCATCACTTTGCTAGTGTGAAGAACACAGTCGCTTTTGAGGCTATTCTTTCCTTGCTTATTTATGGACTGCTCCTTTTCCCGAATGTTGAGAACTTTGTTGACATCAACGCTATTCAGATCTTCTTGATTGGGAATCCAATTCCCACTTTGCTTGTTGATGCTTACCATTCTATTCACCTCAGGAATTCCCATGGTGACGGGATGATTATCTGTTGTGCGCCTTTGCTTTACAAGTGGTTTATTTCTCACTTGCCGAAGTCTGCAGCTTTCTGGAATCTCAAGGATGGTTTATATTGGTCGCGGAAGATCATGTCTCTCACTCATTCTGATATTGATTGGTGTAGCCGTGTTCCTTCTAGAGCGATGATTATTGATAGTTGTGGTGATTTTCCCAATGTGCCTCTTCTTGGTACAAAGGGAGAAATCAGCTACAATCCAGTGTTTCCGCGTCGTCAGTTGGGATATCCTTTGCGAGAGGTACCGAAGAACATTCATTTGGCTGGTCTCTTTTTCAAGGAAGAAGAATCTCAGGTTGCTCTCAAGAGAGAAATTATGGAAGCTTAGCGCAACATTCGTAGAAAAGGAAAGGAAAGTTTGGGAAATCCGAATTGTATCTCTTCGGAACCTTACCTCCAGTGGGTTAAAAATAGAGCTATTACTTTGAAGATGCCTTATGCGCGTCAGGAGCCTTTATCTCTAACTGATAAGAAGCCTATTCTCTACTTTATGGAAGACACAGAGAAGCTTCAGATCGCTTTGACTGAAATGTAACAAGAGAGAGATGCATGGAAGAACAAGTATCAGATTGTTGAGTTAGAGAATGCAAGACGTCAAGAGCACTTCAAGAAGAAGAATGAAGATGAAGTTGCCAACATGAAGAGAAAGGCGCAAGAGGATTTATTTTCCTCTCGCATTCAGCTAGTTTTCGATATTCCGAAGAGTTTAGAATCTCCTTGGAAGTTGATTGTTGATCAGTTGCTGATTGAGAAGACTCAGATGCAGGCCCACATCAAGAAGCTGGAAGATAGAGTTGTGACTTCTTCTCATAGGATTCTCTGGGGATCTAGTTTTCTTTATTCTTTATTGTTTTAGGATTCTTGAATCTGTACTTCCAAGATGTAATCTTTTCCATCATTAATGAATGAGATTTTGGTATTTCAAATAACAATGTTTGCGATATGCCTTATAATTCCTTGAGACTTTGCATTTGCATCTTGCACATTAAGCATCATCTTTTGCATTGTTTCTTGCCTTTTCCAGGTGTCTTATGTTTCCCTTTGGTCTTCATTCAGCCAAGCTGTCGCACCAGTATAATACTTGGGCTAATCTGAAGAAGAAGATGGATCAGTTGCAACAAGAGAACTGTGAGCTTCGTGAGGAAGTGACAAATTTGAAGGATAGTCTGGAGAGACCACTGTTATGATGGAAGCAATGGTTGCTGCTCAGAATCCACCCCATTCTCCTCCACTTTCAACTCCTGTGCCAAGGACATTCATTTCTAAGATTGTCTCCACGCCCATCTTTGTGGTGCCTGCTAGTGTTCCTCAATACTCCATGCCTCCTGGCTTCCCCTGGGGCATGTCTGTTAACTTTGTTCCTGAGGGTTATCAACCACCACCACCTCCTAAAATTCCAGTTGTTCCTACCGTTCAACCTGTGATGATTGTGCCACCGCCTATGGTTCATACCGTTCCTTTTGGTGAAGAACAGATTTTCCACACTCCCCCAAGTGAAAATGCTAGTGCTTATGATAGAATGGAAGAGATTCAAGACCAGTTGGCTGAAATGCAGAAAGAGATAAAAGCTCTAAGAGGTAAAGAACTATTTGGAAAGAATGCTCATGAGTTATGCTTGGTTCCTAATGTGAAGATCCCACATAAGTTCAAAGTCCCTGACTTTGAAAAGTATAAGGGAAACTCTTGTCCGATGAGTCATTTGACTATGTATGCTTGTAAGATGTCAGCTCAGAAGGATAATGACCAGCTTCTCATTCACTACTTTTAAGATAGTTTGTCTGGTGCAGCTTTAAAATGGTATATGGGACTCGACAGTACTCGAGTTCGCACTTTCGAAGATTTGAGTGAGGCGTTTGTCAAACAGTATAAGTATAATGTGGATATGGCTCCCAATCGTGACCAGCTTCAAGCAATGACTCAGAAAGATAAGGAGACATTCAAAGAATACATGCAGAGGTGGCGCGAGATTGCTGCCCAGATCAACCCTCCTTTGGAAGAGAAGGAGATGACCAAGATTTTTCTGAAAACTCTTAGTCCTTTCTATTATGAACGTATGATTGCTAGTGCCCCAAGTGATTTCACTGAGATGGTTAATATGGGGATGAGATTGGAAGAGGGTGTCCGTGAGGGACGTTTTCCAAAAGATGGCAATTCTACTGGAAGTTCCAAAAAATATAGTGGAGGATTTGCCAAAAAGAAAGAAGGAGAAACCAATGCTGTTTCTCGAGAAAGGTATAGAAGACCTCGCAATAGAAATAATCAGTGTCAGCAACATGTTGCATCTGTCACTCCTGTTATCAGTTCAGCTCCCGTTGTTCAGGCAGCGCCTGCTCAACAGCGCTCTAATCAACAGAACAATCAACGGGACCATTTTCGGAAAGATTTTGATCCGATTCTGATGGCCTACATATAATTGTTTCCTTGTTTAATTCAGAAGAATCTTGTTCAGACTCGTCCACCACCTGCTGTTCCAAAAGATTCACCATGGTGGTATAAGCCTGAAGCTCATTGTGCTTTCCATCAGGGAGGAGCTGGGCATGACACTGAGAACTATTATCCATTAAAGATGGAAGTTCAAAGGTTGGTTAGAAGTGGTATTTTGCCTTTCGAAGATTCCAATCCTAATGTCCAATCGAATCCGCTGCCTAATCACGGCAAGGTGTCTGTCAATATGGTTTATGGTTGTCCTGGTACATTCAAAATTTTTGATATCCGTTGGATCCGAAGATCTCTTGTGGAAATGCATGCACTTTTGAGTGAATACCATGATATTGATCATGACTATGCAGCTTGTTGCATTTGTTTCGTGAATCCGCGTGGTTGTGTGATAGTGAAGAGGGACATTCAAAGAATGATGGATGAAAATTTGATTGAGGTCATTGCTAAAAGGGATGAATATCAGAATGAGGTGAATGTTATTGCACCACGTTTTAATATTCCTGAAAGAGTTGTTATCTCTTATGACAGTCAGAAGACCGCTGTTACGCCTTTGGTCATTCGGCTGTCCGATCCAGTACCCTATGAATCTAACAAGGTTGTTCCGTATAAGTACAATGCTACCATGGTAGAAGATGGTAAGGAAGTGCCTATTCCTTCTTTGTCTTCTGTGGTAAGCGTCACTGATGTGAGTAGAGTGACCCGAAGTGGTCGTGTCTTTGCTCCTGAGCCTCCAAAGATTGTGGAGAGTGTCGTTGCTGGCAAACAACATCAAGATGAGAGTAATTTCGATGTTTCTGGTCAGTCCAGTGGTTCGAAGATTTATGAGGATGAAGTTTTGAAATTGATCAAGAAGAAAGATTACAGTGTTGTGGATCAACTCTTGCACACCCCGTCCAAGATTTCAGTGTTGTCCTTACTGATGAATTCTGAAGCTCATAGAAAATCTTTGCAAAAGGTTTTGGAACAAGCATTTGTTGAGCATGATGTCACTGTTAATCAGTTTGATGGCATCGTTTTCAACCTCACCGCATGTAATAATTTGAGTTTATGTGATGAAGAGTTACCCGAGGAGGGGAGAAATCACAATTTGGCTTTACATATCTCCATGAACTGTCAAGAAAATGCGCTTTCCAATGTGTTGGTTGATACTGGCTCTTCCCTAAATATGTTACCAAAATCTACTTTGTCGAGACTTTCGTACCAAGGTCCTCATATGAGGTATAGTGGGGTTGTTGTTAAAGCTTTTGATGGATCTCGAAAGACAGTGATTGGAGAAGTTGATCTTTCGATCAAAATAGGACCATGCTTCTTCCAGATTACTTTTCAAGTAATGGATATTCATCCTGCTTATAGTTGTTTGCTTGGCCGACCCTGGATTCACGAGGCTGGGGCAGTGACTTCAACTCTTCATCAGAAATTGAAATTTGTTAAGAATGATAAGCTGGTAATTGTTGGAGGTGAGCAAGTGATGCTGGTGAGCCACCTTTCATCCTTTTCGTATGTTGATGCTGATGAAACTGTTGGAACTCCCTTCCAAGCTCTTTCTGTTGATGACAAAGCTGTTAAGAAGAATGAGTTACCTATGTCTTCTTTAAAAGATGCTCTGCATGTGTTAGAAACTGGTCGGTCTGACAGTTGGGGCCGAGTCATTGATGTGGTTGATAACCTGGGAAAAACTGGTTTAGGATTTACGCCTGGTATAGTCAGAAGAGATTTTAAGCGTATTAATGAGATCTTTCACAGCGCCAGATTCATTAACAGAGATCACTCTACTGCTGCCATCATTGAAGATGATGATGAGGAAGAACTTCCCAACTTTGTGACACATGGACGGATCTGCCAAAATTGGATAGCTGTTGATGTTCCCACTGTTGTTCATATTTCAAAGTAATTTGTTTTTGTTTCTTTCAAAAAATCCTTTCACTCTGCCCAAGGTGAAAGTGAATTTGTGAGAGCTTTGTTTCAAATTTTATCATCATCAATAAAATGTTATTTTGTTTATCCATATTATGTTTTCCCTTTTTGCTTTATTTCTGAAAAAGGTAACATAAAAAACCAAAAAATAATAATAATGTGATAATCAATTTTATCTGCAGAATACTTGCACTTCTTGTTCATATTCTAAAATCGAACGTAAATCATTGGGCAGATTGATTGTTAAACCCATTGAAAACAATGACCCTATGCCCTCTCCTAACTTTGAGTTCCCTGTGTTTAGAGCTGAAGAAGAGGATATTGAGGAGATTCCAGATGAAATTTCTCGGTTTCTTGAGCACGAGGAAAAAGCCATTCAGCCTCATGAGAGCCGGTGGAATTGGTTAATTTGGGTTCAGATAATGATAAGAAAGAAGTCAAGATTGGGGCACTGCTTCGGTCAAATGTTAAGAAAAGGATTGTGGAGCCTCTTAGAGAATATGTTGATGTGTTTGCTTGGTCTTATCAAGATATGCCTGGTCTTGATATTGATATTGTGGAGCATAGATTGTCATTGAAGCCTGAATGTCCACCTGTGAAACAGAAATTGAGGAGAACTCACCCTGACATGGCTGTGAAGATCAAAGAGGAGGTTCAAAAGCAGATTGATGCTGGTTTTCTTGTGACTTCTGAGTATCCTCAATGGGTGGCCAATATTGTGCCTGTTCCAAAGAAAGACGGAAAAGTCCGAATGTGCGTTGACTGTAGAGATTTGAATAAAGGTAGTCCAAAAGATGATTTTCCACTGCCACACATTGATATGCTGGTAGATAATACTACTAAATTCAGTATCTTCTCTTTTATGGACGGATTTTTCGGTTATAATCAAATAAAGATGGCACCCGAGGATATGGAAAAAACAACATTCATTACACCCTGGGGAACATTATGTTACAGAGTGATGCCCTTCGGTTTGAAAAATGCTGGTGCAACGTACCAGAGAGCTATGACTACTTTGTTCCATGATATGATGCATAAAGAAATTGAGGTATATATGGATGATATGATTTATAAGTCGAAGACTGAAGAAGATCATATGGAGTACTTATTAAAGTTGTTTCAACGTTTGAGAAAGTTTAAGCTCCGTTTGAATCCTAATAAATGCACTTTTGGTGTTCGTTCTGGAAAATTGTTGGGCTTTATTGTCAGCCAAAAAGGCATTGAAGTTGATCCTGGTAAAGTTAAAGCTATTCAGGAAATGCCTGCGCCCAAAACAGAGAAACAAGTAAGAGGATTCTTGGGACGTTTGAATTACATCTCCCGATTTATATCCAATATAACTGCCACTTGTGCGCCGATCTTCAAGCTTCTTCGCAAAGATCAGGGTTATGTCTGGACAGAGGATTGTCAGAAAGCTTTTGAAAGAATTAAAGAGTATCTGCTTGAACCTCCGATTTTGTCTTCTCCCGTGGAAGGAAGACCTTTGATCATGTATTTGACTGTGCTGGAAGAGTCTATGGGCTGTGTTCTAAGTCAACAAGATGAATCTGGTCGAAAAGAATTTGCCATTTATTATTTGAGCAAGAAGTTCACCGATTGTGAGTCTCGGTACTCAATGCTTGAAAAGACGTGTTGTGCTTTAGCTTGGGCTACCAAGCGCCTCCGCTAGTATATGTTGAATCATACGACTTGGTTGATATCCAAAATGGATCCAATCAAGTATATCTTTGAAAAGCCTGCTTTAACTGGGAGGATTGCTCATTGGAAAATGTTGTTGGCAGAATATGATATCGAGTACCGAACTTAAAAAGCGATAAAAGGAAGTGTTTTGGCTGACCATTTGGCACACCAGCCAATTGATAATTACCAACCTATCAAGTTTGATTTTCCTGATGAGGATGTGATGTATCTAAAGGTTAGAGATTGTGAGGAACCATTACCTGATGAAGGGCCTGAGCCTGGATCCCATTGGGGTTTGATTTTTGACGGAGCTGTTAATGAGTATGGCAATGGTATTGGGGCAATAATTGTTACTCCTCGTGGTTCTCATATTCCTTTCACTGCAAGGTTGATGTTCACTTGCACAAATAATGCGGCTGAGTATGAAGCATGTATTATGGGCTTGGAAGAAGCCATTGATTTAAGAATCAAGATTCTTGATGTATACGGAGATTCAGCCCTAGTGATTAATCAGATTAAAGGAGAATGGGAGACACGTCAACCTGATTTGATTCCTTATCGAGATTATGCAAGAAGGTTGTTAACTTTCTTCAATAAGGTTGAGTTTCACTATATACCCAGAGCAGCAAATCGAATGGTGGATGCTTTAGCCACTATATCCTCTATGATTGTGGTGAATCGGTGGAATGATGTGCCCAAAATTGATGTTATGTGGCTTGATATACCAACTCATGTGTTTGTGGTTGAAGAGGTTGTTGATGATAAACTGTGGTATTATGATATTAAATGCTTTCTTCAAAATCAAGAGTACCCGCTTGGGGCATCCAAGAAAGATAAGAAGACTTTGAGAAGATTGGCTGGTAGTTTCTTCTTGAATGATGATGTGTTGTATAAAAGAAATTATGACATGGTCTTGCTCAGATGCGTGGATAGACATGAAGCAGACATGTTGATGAAAGAAATTCATGAAGGATCTTTTGGTACTCATGCCAATGGGCATGCAATGGCTAAGAAGATGTTGAAGGCAGGTTACTATTGGTTGACAATGGAATCTGACTGTTGCAAATTTATGAAGAAGTGTCATAAGTGCCAGGTTTATGCTGACAAAATTCATGTACCACCAACTCCTCTCAATATTATCTCTTCTCCATGGCCTTTCTCCATGCGGGGCATCGATATGATTGGAATGATTGAGCCTAAAGCGTCGAACGGACACCGTTTCATATTGGTGGCTATTAACTATTTTACTAAGTGGGTTGAGGCGGCATCATATGCTAATGTGACCAAGCAAGTAGTCGTCCGGTTTATTAAGAACCAAATCATCGGTCGGTATGGTGTTCCGAGCAAGATTATCACTGATAATGGGTCGAATTTGAATAACAAGATGGTGAAGGAATTATGCGATGAGTTTAAGATTAAGCATCATAATTCTTCTCCTTACAGACCTAAGATGAATGGGGTGGTTGAAGCTACTAATAAGAATATCAAGAAGATTGTTCAAAAGATAGTTGTTACATACAAGGATTGGCATGAGATGTTCCCTTTTGCTTTGCATGGGTATCATACATCCGTCTGCACTTCAACAGGGGCAACCCCTTTCTCTCTTGTTTATGGTATGGAAGTAGTGCTCCCGGTGGAAGTTAAAATCCCTTCTATGAGAGTTTTGATGGAAGCTGAATTGTCTGAGGCTGAATGGTGCCAAAGCAGATATGACCAGTTGAATTTGATTAAAGAGAAAAGAATGACGGCCTTGTGTCATGGTCAATTGTATCAACAGAGGATGAAGAAAGCTTTTGACAAGAAGGGTCGACTTCGTGTGTTCAGAGAAGGCGACCTTGTGCTAAAAAAGATCTCGACTTTTACCAATGATTCTAGGGGCAAGTGGACTCCTAATTATGAAGGCCCGTATGTTGTTAAGAGAGCCTTCTCTGGTGGTGCATTACTTCTTACAACTATGGATAGTGAAGAGTCCACTAGTCCTGTGAATGTCAATGCAGTCAAGAAATACTTCGCCTAAAAAATAAAAGAACGGCTTGCTAAGTTGAAAACCCGAAAGGGCAGCTTAGGCAAAAATGAGCGTCTCGGTGGGCTGAAAACCCGAAAGGGCGGTCCAGGCAAAAATTAGAGACAAAAACAGAAAAAATCATCCTGGTAGATTGAAAATCCGAAGGGGCAATCTAGGCCAAAGTTAGGGATTATGGAAAGTAACTGCATCTGGCCAGTCTTGATCGTTGAAAGCAACATTGTCTATCAAGGATTCTGTTTCAACCATTCTCAACTGAAGTTCTGAGCACAGTGTAATTCAAAGTTGTTAGGGAGAATAGTGGTCATTGTATTTCAATGTAACTCTTTCCATGTACTTACCATTTTTCAAACTTTGTAATGATCCATGGAGTTACGCCATTTGCAGACTTCCATTCTATTAATAAAATTTGGGCCTTTGTCCCTTTGTTTGCAATTCTTATTCTGTTTCTATTTGCAGAATTTCATTTATATTTTATGATGATTTTTGAAACAAAATGTAAATAATTGATTTAAATTTTTTAAAAATTATAAAAACATTTTCCTTTGATTTATGAAATATAAAAAAGAATGTTAACAGTTATTCCAAGAATGGTAAGATCGATGTTTTCCTCAGCAGGGTTCGTTCTCGCTCCTTTGGCAGAATTTATTGACAAATCCCCAGTAGAGTTTGTCGATATATCCCCAGTAGAGTTTGTTGATATTTCCTCAGCAGAACTTGTTCCTATGAATGGGATCAGTTGTTGACAAGGTGATGGGTTTATTATGATGTGTTGAATTCATAAGGTCCAATATTGTTTGGTTTTTCCCCAGCTAGGCCTTGATCCGAATCATCTCTAGCTGATTATGTTATGGTCAGGCAGTTGAGTAGTTTTGAGGTCCACTTCTCCTTAATGGTGGTCCCCACGCAGAAATTCATTTTTGATGTCCCCAACCGAAATCATATGAGGAATCCCCACTCAGAGTTTTATTTTCTAGATGTGTTGTTGTTACTTTGGATGTCCCCAAACAGAGAGTGATGTTATTCTCTTCTAAGAAGCATTGACGTGGTGATCGCTTGTCATGTTTCATCTTGTCTTATGGATGTTTTCCTCTCCAGGTTATTCTACCCAGGGATTTATCCTTGATGATTCTCCAACGGAGGCAGTGCATTATCATTTCCAATCATAAAACAGTGAGGTTAATTTCTCATTTCCCCTGGCAATTCCAAGATGTACTTCTCTCCAGATTATTTTTCAGAGATTTATCATCCTAGTGAAGATTATGCATCACTATTGTGGTTATTCCCCAATGAAGTTGCTCATGAGGAATATTGATATACTAGTCACCTGTGGGGTTTTCTCTCATTCATGATGAGTATTGATCTAAAATCCCCCATAGTTTGACCTTTTGTTGTTTTCCCAGCAAGTTCAGGATGCTTTGCTCAGAATTGATCAATCCTCTGAGAGTGTTCTCGTATCTCCAGCATATTTGCCTTGTTTTCCCAGTGGGCTTTGCGTAGATGTTTTTATGTCTACTATCCCCAGCGGATTCATTATTTTTCCGCAGCAGATCTCCTCATCTTATTGAAGCGGAAGTTCCTGTGAATTCTTTATTATCCCCAGGAAGATTCAGAAAGATTTGGATCATATGATTCCCCAACGGCTTTCTTGCCATCGTCAAAGCAGAGTTTATGTGGTTATCCTCTTTGTGGATAGTTGATGTTAGAAGATTGATATTTAGGTTTCTCCTCAAGGAGTATCTTCTTTTCTCCAGCAAGATTTGAGCCTTGTAGTAGGATATATTTTCCTTTGATGGCTTTTGTTTATCTCTTGCAGGATTTCTTCAGCTAAATGCCTAGCAGAGTTGCTAATGACATCTCCATCTTATTAAGATTAGCTGAGTATTATGTGGTGTTGTGATGTTTATTCCACCCTCTGTTTATTCTTTATGTCTGTTTGTCAGCATATTCATACTCATAAGCATTGCATGCGCATTCTTTTATTGTGCATAGCATATCGTTGTTGCATTTTGCATTTTGCATTTGTGTTGGTGCTTCTTGGCTCTGTGGTGTTGTTATCCCCGTAGAGCGTGTGTGTCCTCTCTCCATTTAGAGTGTCGACCTGTAAGCAGAAAAATGCCTATCTTTGTTAATTCCCCACTGAGTTTATTTCTCGTGGAAGATTTTGATTCAGTTTCCTCTCCAGTTCATTATCTGGATGGAATTAATCCCCAGTTGAGATATATCCTCCTCGGGATGAGTCTTGTTTGACCGTTTCTCTCCAGCTTGTTCCTGGATTGAACTTTGGTCCCCTGCAACTTTTGTTTGGATCTCTAGGCTGTGAAACCTAGATTGAGAGTGCATTTATTTTGCACCTTTGAGGATTCTGCACCCTTCAGCTGAAATCTGCGTATGATTCCCCTATTAGAAGGTTAAATATTATTTCATGGCATTCCTTTATTTGAGAAGCCTGAGGCGATGCAGTTAATACCTTTTGTGACTCCGATGAATGGTAAGTCTCTTCGGTTTGATGGGACAGTTCGTTGTTGAGATTCTTTTACTCTGATGAATGGTAAGTCTCTTCGGTTAGACGAGACAGTTCGTTGTTGAGATTCTTCAACTCCGATGAATGGTAAGTCTCTTCAGTTAGACAGGACAGTTCGTTGTTGAGGTTTTCTACTCCAATGAATGGTAAGTCTCTTCGGTTAAACGGGACAGTTTGTTGTTGAGGTTTTCTACTCCAATGAATGGTAAGTCTCTTCTGTTAGATGGGACAGTTCGTTGTTGAGATTTAGTTACTCCGATTAATGGTAAGTCTCTTCGGTTAGACGGGATAGTTCGTTGTTGAGATTCTTCTACTCCAATGAATGGTAAGTCTCTTCGGTTAGACAGGACAGTTCGTTGTTGAGATTCTTCTACTTCGATGAATGGTAAGTCTCTTCGGTTAGACGGGACAGTTCGTTGTTGAGATTCTTCTACTCTGATGAATGGTAAGTCTCTTCGGTTAGACGGGACAGTTTGTTGTTGAGATTCTTCCACTCCGATGAATGGTAAGTCTCTTCGTTTAGACTGGACAGTTCGTTGTTGAAGTTTTGTCACTCCGATGAATGGTAAGTCTCTTCGGTTTGATGGGACAGTTCGTTGTTGAGATTTTGTTACTCTGATGAATGGTAAGTCTCTTTGGTTTGACGGGACAGTTCGTTGTTGAGATTCTTCTACTCCGATGAATGGTAAGTCTCTTCGGTTAGATGGGACAGTTCGTTGTTGAAATTTTGTTACTCCGATGAATGGTAAGTCTCTTCGGTTTGATGGGACAATTCGTTGTTGAGATTTTGTAACCCCAATGAATGGTAAGTCTCTTCGGTTTGATGGGATAGTTCGTTGTTGAGATTTTGTGACTCCAATGAATGGTAAGTCTCTTCGGTTTGATGGGACAGTTCGTTGTTGAGATTTTGTTACTCCGATGAATGATAAGTCTCTTCGGTTAGATGGGACAGTTCATTGTTGAGATTTTGTTACTCCAATGAATGGTAAGCCTCTTCGGTTTGATGGGACAGTTCGTTGTTGAAATTTTGTTACTCCGATGAATGGTAAGTCTCTTCGGTTAGACGAGACAGTTCGTTGTTGAGGTTTTCTGCTCCGATGGATGGTTAGTCTCTTCGGTATGCTAGAGATAGTTCATTGTTGAGGTATTGATTTTCCCCAGTGGAGCCTTGTTGTGCTAAGTCTTCCCTGTTGAGTTATATCCATGTTGTGTTGTGGTTTATTTCCATATACAGTTATCCCTAGTTTGGATCTTTTCCTCAGCTGAGTCCCAATAGTTATGCGGTCTGTTCCCCGGCTGGTTGGTGGTCTCCTGTGATATGTTTCCCCGGTGGAGTTTCATTCTCCCGTTCTTCTTTTTGTTTATCTCCTGTGGCATATTCTCCCCACAGTGGTCTTGTGTCTGCATACCATTTGCATAATCATATCATTTTGTGGTCTCTTGGGGCCAAAAATTGGGTTTATTGTTATATTTAAGTCTCGTCTATCTCGTTGAGACAAAGACGCATGTCTTCATATCTCCGGATAGAAGAAACTTAAATAGGGGCAGCTGTAATACCCTAATTTTTACCCCTAAGATCCCACATGTCATTTGCATTTCATATCACAAACAAGATCACACATTGGTTCCCTCTTCTATAGGTCTGTGCCTTGTAGGGATCTTTGGCTTTGTGTATGTTTGTTAGTTATTTTATTGTTTATTCGTTTATGTTTACTAACCATGAATTAAAATCCAAAAATATTTTGTTTTCTTTCACTAACATTTTTTCAGGGGAAGAACGGGTTAAAGATACCAAAACATCAGTCTCTCAGCTCGAATGGATTTCATCTGAATAAAGTCAAAGTTGATCTGGGATTAATTCAAAAATTATCTGATCAAGAGTTTCCAAGATTTAATTGATTATTATTCAAGAGACTCCAAGGTTCATGTGTTTATTTCCATGCCTTCTTTGACAAGCAAGAAAATTGAGCCAGAGCCAAGACAACACATTAAAAAGCCATTTTTTCCCATTTTTCATTGTGTTAATCGATTAACCTAATTACACTGTGAAGTGGTTAATCGATTAACACGTGTAATTTTTGAAAAAATGTGCCAAATTCAAATTCTGCAGCAATTGGCACCAATTTTCATCATTTTGATCACATGTGGAATATTCTAGACCATCCCATTTTAATTCCCTACATCATCATAATTAATTCCCACCATGTACCTCCACTAATCACCACTCTTTTGTGATTTCCCTCCAAATTTGAATTCCAATCCTAATTCCAAACCACCAAATTTTCCAAGCCTAAACTCTATAAATAGAGCCTTCATTTCATTCATTCCACAAGTTTTTGATAGCCAACAAACCTCTTGCAAATTCTCTTCCCAACCACAAAATTCACCAACACTCACATTTCTTCCTTTGAAAGTTAACAACAATTCACATTGAATCTTGTTCAACTTTGAGCTAAACCTTCATCCATTATTGTTTTTGTTCATCAATTATAGTAGATCAAGGCTTTGTTATTTGGATCTTGAAGCAATTTGAAGGAATTTTCAGATTTGAAGTGGTAATTCATCTTTCACCATTGTTGAAAGCTTCATCTTCATCTTCCATAATGTAGATCCTTTGTTGATCTTGTTTGCTTGATCTTTGGATCTTGCAATTTGTGTTTGATTGCTGGCTTTTGCTGCTGTTTTACTCAAAAATTCGTGCACAATTGAATCCTTAATCCTAAGATGTTTGAAGAAATGAGTGAACAAAGATTTGGCAATTTTCAAACTGATTTTATGTTGTTTTTACAGTGTTAATCGATTAACCAAAACCAGTACAATTAGGTTAATCGATTAACAGCTTGTTTCTACGTAAAAATTGGAAGTTTGCACTGGTTAATCGATTAACATAATTACACTGTGAGTGGTTAATCGATTAACCAGCATCCAGAATGTGATTTTCATTTTTTTTGGGGGCTGTTTTGGTTTTTCTTCCTCTTTCTTCCCCTTTCTTCTTATTTTAGCCTTGAAGCACATTGTTGAGATTAATTTCTCTTCAATTTCAATGGACTTTGGATATGGTTAAAGTAATTAAACATTCATTAGTTCAAATCTATCTTTTAATAAATTGTTGAATTCATTTGAGGTGCTTTGAATTAGTGATATGTTTTCATACTTAAACTTATCAATTAAAAGTGATTAAACTTGAAGATGAAAGGTTATTGAAAGTGTAATTCAATTTGGCTTTCTCTTCATCTATTTCTTTTTTTATTTTGATCGATGAAAGTCTTATGGATCTTAGAATTTCTTTGTTGAATTCTTGATCAAGACTAGATCGTTACCTATTTTCTTTTCGTGCAGTATTGCTTTCGGATGACTATCTACATATCGTCCATCTAGCATGCATTAGCACAAAGATCTATTGACCAGCCTCATTGTAGGGTAATTACTTCGTAAATTACTCGGCAATTTCTTAACATAGCGCAACATTTGTCCCTCTTTATCCAATTCGGAACTTGAACTTTCGTGGTCCGAACCTTGATTGGTCGCGTCAACCCAATGTTGGTTAAACTTTTGTATTATGTCCATAATCTTTGAAACTTGGCATTGTAGAGGCTTTGGTTCTACCAATCTTCTGTCAAGTTCATTAACTTTGGCCTAAGTGCATTGTTTAATTGCTATAGTTCATAACGCGAAACGGAATATTCGGTGAAGGCTTATGGCACTAGAGCCTTGTGCTACTAACTACTAACTTCTAACTTCTTTACTTTTCCTTCTCGCTCCCTATCTCTCTTTATTTTTATGCTTTATGCCATTTTTCATATTTATGTTTATGTTTAAGTCATTTTTCTTTTGTCCACTTGGACCATTTTATCTTGTGCTTTTATTTTTCTTTTGTCCATTTTGGACTTAAAACATTAATAAAGGATTAAACCACTAAAAGACTTGTGCTCTTAATATTGGACTATGGCCACTATCCCTTGCTTTGGAGGACCTATACTCTTGATTATGGACTTATGGACTTAGAATTAGGATCCTAACTTATGCTTGGGAGTTTGTGATGGAAAACCTTGGATTTTGGATACTTTGAGTCCTCTTTTGAAGAATTATTTTGAATTAAGACCAAATCAAAAAGGAAAAATGCTTATGCTATGGAGCTTGTCCATGTGGTTAGATCTTTCTTATCCTTAGCTTTTATTTTTATGCACTAGGATAGTCACTTCTTCTCCACCCCTTTTTCAATTTTCAAAATCTTCCTCTCTTTTTCAAAACCTTCTTGTTTTCAAACTTAAAATTGCTTTCATAATAAAACCTTGACTTCGGCCAAGTGATTTTTAAACTTTATTTTCTTTAATAAATGTCAATCCATGTTAATCATATTTTGACCATTTCATAAAAAACATAAAAAATATAAAAACTCATCAAACTCTTTTTGTGCCTTATGCACTTTTTCTTTTAAACTTTTTCATAAGTTTAGACATGATTCATTTCTTTAAGCGAAATTATTCGCTTGGAAATGACGACTTGTCTTTGCACCTAAAATCAACCAAAACAAATAAATTTTTGTTCTTTGTACCACGAACTACGGGGTTTTGATCCTACATTGCACATCGTGGGTACGTAGGCATGAGGCGATAAGTCTCTCCAAACACCAAAATCTTAAAAAATATTTCTCTTTTCATCTCCTCAATCTCTTTCAAGCAAACCATTTTCAGACTAAAAAGCGGTAGATATTTCAAAGGGTTCCTATCGAGTACTATAGACGCTTTGGGTGCTAACACCTTCCCATGTGTAACCAACCCCCTTACCCATTCTCGGTTTGTTCTTGTTGTTTTAGAACTCTTTAGGTTTTGTTCGCTCTTTTTCCTTTCCCTTTATGGATAAAATAAAAGTGCGGTGGCGACTCTTGCTTTATGAGTTAAGTTAATCAATAGCTTACACTCACGATTTTTACCGCTACAAACTCAGATTCTTTCTGGGAATTCAAATTGATCAAAGATCAGAAGGAACATACGTTCATCAGAGCAAGTATGCAAGAGAACTTCTGAAGAAATTCAACATGTCAGAAAGTAAACCTGCTAAGACTCCTATGCATTCGACATGCATTCTGGAGAAAGAAGACTTAAGTAACAAGGTTTGTCAGAAGCTCTATCGTGGTATGATAGGATCTCTTATGTATTTGACAGCTTCTCGTCCAGATATTCTGTTCAGCGTATGTCTTTGTGCTCATTTCCAATCAGATCCAAGGGAAACTCACTTAACTGCTGTTAAGAGAATCCTAAGGTATCTTAAAGGAACAACTAACCATGGCTTGATGTATAAGAAAACATCATAGTACAAGCTTTCTGGTTACTGTGATGCAGATTATGCTGAAGACAGATTGGAAAGAAAGAGTACTTCTGGAAACTGTCAGTTTCTGGGAAACAACCTCATCTCATGGGCAAGCAAGAAACAATCAACAATTGCTCTTTCCACTGCAGAAGCAGAATAGATGTCAGCGTCTCTGTGTAGTACTCAGATACTCTGGATGAAGAATCAACTTGAAGATTATCAGATACCCGAGTGTAACATTCCTATCTTCTGTGATAATACTTCTACCATTTGTTTATCTAAGAATCCTATTCTACATTCTAGGGCAAAACATATTGAAATAAAACATCACTTTTTGCGTGATTATGTTCAGAAGGGTACTTTTCAGTTAAAATTTGTGGATAATGATCACCAGTGGGCTGACATTTTCACAAAACCCCTTACTGAAGATATATTTGTATTCATTCTGGAAAACTTATTTATCAAACCTTGTCCAGAATGAGATGATAATATTTTAATATGTCAGGCTACCAGAACGTCTGATATAAGATTCTGATGACTAAGTAAAGTGTGTTAACTATTTGTTTATTAACTTTCTGATTCATGATACTTCTACAAATTAGAAAATATCCTGATCATAAATTATTCCAGTCAGATACCTCTTGGTATTCTAGACGTTGGAAACATCAAAACATGCTCTCTTGAAAACAAACGACTACGATTTTGTGTGACACGTGTCAAAAATCAAATTATATCTACTGTTGAAGAGACACCTCGAGCGTTGTGATTTCGTGAGACTAGGTTTCAAGTAATTATTACCTATTACTGCCACCTTGTCATAATTATTATTTTTGTTATAAATACGCACTCTCTCACTTCACACACTACGTTACTCTCACTTCCCACACTTTCGTATTAGAAACCCTAAAACCCTTTTGTTCTCTGCAACTCCATCATCGTTGTCAGTGGCAGCATCATCTCAAACCATCTCAAAAGCTAAGTTACTTGGATATCAATGCACTATTCCTGAAGAATGTCCCATCTTTCTCAACACGCCGATAAATGAACTTCGAGTTCTTAGTGAAACCATGGTTAACTTCACAAATCTATTGGATAATGGATGTGACCTTACTCAAACACTTGAATTTCAAGGATGGAATGGGTAAATTAACAGATTGCAAGGATCCTCTTTTCTAACCTTAGTTAAAGATTTCTGGATTCACGCAATCACTAGTAGAAATATCATTGTTTCCACTGTGTTTGGAAGAAGAATCATCATCATAGAAAAACTATTTATGATTTAATCTCTCATGATAAAAAGGGACTAAGGATTGTCAATGTTCAACAAGATATGCAAAGGGAAGCCAAGTTCACAGCCGCTATTTTTAAAGAAGGAACTATTCTAAATTCTAAAAAGGATCCACCCTCGTCACTCCTGAAGGACCCCCTAAGAGTTTGGTTCAAAATCATGACAAGGACTATGTATCATCAGCCAACTCACTCAGATGATTACATTAATCTGTCATAAAAGTATGTTCTATACTCTCTGTTGAAGGGAAAGAAAGTTCACCTTCCATGTATCTTGTTCAACTTTCTAAGAGACTCAATTGTTCACTCAAGGACTGGCTCCATCAAGAAGGGAAATCATATTCCTTACGGAAGACTCCTATATGATATTTTCATTGAGTCAGGCATAGTTGAGGATTTATTGGTTGCTGGGTTCATAAAGGAACTTGACAAATCTTCTGGACAAACTTTTCGGGCTAAAAACTTAAAGAACATGAAGCTTCTTAAGAAGATCACCCATCGACTTGCTATTCCAAACCAGTTTGAACTTGACTTCATTCGTTCTCCAATCTCTAGATTTCCACCCTTTTCTAAGCTCTACAATCCGGAAGAACTTGCAAACTATTTTGCTGGATGTGAAGAAGAACCTTTAGATGCTAGGATTGATCTGGATAATCTGCCAGATACTCTTCCTGAACTCTTTCAAAGAAAGGGAAAAGGTAAGAAAAAGAAAAGTGATAATGAGGGCGGACCATCAACAAAGAAAATGAAGATGGCATCTATATCAACTCGTCCTGAATAACAAAGTAAGTCCCTTGAATCTCCATCTGCAACTGCATTTGTTTCTATTAACAGAAATTTGTCTTCATCTCTTCCCATTTCATCACCATCTCTTATAACACAACCATTATTATCCACCCCTCCATCAATATTCTCTACCGTTGTCACCACATCTCCAAAACCCATTTCTAAATCTCCTACTGTAGAAACCCTAGTCTCTACACCTTTTTCACCACAGGCTCTTGAATTCATCTCAGCCCAACCAACCTCCACCATTTCTATCCAACCAACTCTTGTCACAACTGTTCCACCATCACCAGTTATTCAAATCACTGAAGAAATTCTCACTGAACATCCTTAAACAACCATCTCACCATCACCAACTACAATTACTGCTCCACAACCAATTCCTGAATCAATAATTGATAATCCTTAATCTTCTCTAAACAATGATACCATCATTCTTGATGACTATGTTAAAGATGATCAACCTTTTACTAAAAATCAAACCTCTGACCTTCCTCCTACCCTAGATGAAGCAATATCTGTTTTTAAGGACGGTGTGGTTACGAAATTTAGGACCCTTTCTAATGAATCAAATGCTAGCGAAGACTCCTCTATTTTGGGAGCTTCATGGGATCAATTCAATCAGTGGATGTCTGAGGAATTGCAGAAGATTCAAAATCTTTTTGTTAAGACAAAGGGTTATCTTGTTCAACAAGTTGAAAAGAGGTCGCAAGAGAAGAAGAAAGCTAAAGCTAGGGAACTGGCAGAAAGGTTAGCCAAAGAAGAAGCTGAAAGATTATCCAAGGAGGCTGAAGATCAGGCTGAAAGAAATGCTGCTGAAAACTCTTCTTCTGATCCAGTGTTGAAAACTATGGCTACTCTTCAGAAGGAACCTGAGTCATTCACAGCAAGGATGTGTCATACACCAAATTTGTCCTACCTGTATATACTTTTCATTTGTACTATCCATCCACTAACTATTATTCAAAAATCCAAAAGATATGTTGCTTCCCTGTTGCCTAAGTCTGGGATTTATTTGAGGATATCAAGTCAGGTGTGTAAAGTAGTGTTTGAAGCTTCAATTAGGGTTTGCGTCAAGGCAACTCATCTGCGTGTGGGTCAGGTCACCAGGCTATGATTGAAGACTCAATAACTGGTTAATTTTAGTCAGATTTCACAGTGGAGTTCATCAGGGTTGAGATTGATTCATGATTTCCTAAAGGGGCAGTCCACCCAATCCGTTTCAAAACCATATTTTTCTTTATCCACATTTTTTGTCAATTCCAAATCTATTCATTTCCACATCCATTTTTTTATCTAATACCATTATCCATATTTAATTTTCAAAATCCATTTCCAAATTCAAAACTCAATATCCTGTTCATTTCTATAATTCATTTTTTTAGTTATCCAATTTTAAACCACATGACCAAAATCCATGATTCAATCCAATTTCATGAATATCCAAATTCAATTGCCAAAATCCATATTTTTATCATCATCTTTTAGATACATTAGTTTGTGAGTCCATTATCCATTGTCACAAAAATTCTCCAAAAATCATAAGCCCACCATCATAAAAAAATTCTCTACAAAAATCAGTTCTTTGAAAGCAAAAACAAATAAAAGGCCCATGACTACACGACCTATAACCAACACTCTAACCTCATGATTCACACGCACCGTCCATTTTTCTTTGACATAAATAATCCTTTAAATAAAAGCTTCAAGCCTGCCATATAAATCTGCAAAAAAAAAAACAATTCCAAGCTACCACATATTTTACATCAGCTCACAATAAATCAAGCTGCTGCATGAACATTTTGCCGAGCCATTATGTGAGTTCCAGCCAGGCAAATCACGCACAAAACAAACTTGTACATCCAATATACCACGCAACAGAACCAGCACCTGGCAAAACAAACAACGATAACCATTTTTTTCCAGTAATTTGTCACAATTGAAAATCCTGCACAAAACAATAATACAAACTCACCATGCCAATAGAATACCTTGCCACACCTACTTGAAATCTTGAATACGCGTTACGCACCCCACAGAGATACGCAACAATTTTCCGTACGACAAAATCATTATCGCCAGCTCACAATTTTCTCACCGAGCTTCCCATAATAACCTCATATCTTCTCCTATAAAGACAACCATTCTCACCTCATTTCGGAGGAAGACCTAGCCGCCACAACCACCCTTCAGCTCTACAAACCTCTACGACCTCTGTTCAACCCTTCATCATCACGAACTGCTATCACCTCATAACCCTCTTTGTACACCACCGCCTTCCGCCTCACTCTACTTCTCATCACAAACCTTACTCAACTTTCAGCAAACCAATAGCCCTTTGAAACCATACCTTTCCGCCTCCTAATACCCGACCTTCTTCTTCTCCAATCAACCTTAAAACTCATAAACCTTCCACAAACTTTGACAACCATTTTCTTCAACCCAAACAACCTTCGACCGATTTCTTCACCCACCTAAACCGCAACAGAACCCCCGTCTTCGACCATACTCCCTCTTCACCATCGTCTCGCATCCGCCGTGGATCACAGACGCAACCACCGTTGACCCACATACCACCATTCATCAGCCACTCACCATACACCTTCACCAAACAACCATTACAAACCCACTCAAAGTCAACAACCCCCCAAGTCGGTTTCGATCACAGAATTAGAAATAGAGATGAAAAGAGTGAAACCTCCACCTAAACTCCTTCAAACCCAAACCACCAAACCGTTTCCTCTTCATACACTCAAACCAGCCCGACCTCCATCATCCATCAACAACCTTCTTCCAAACCTTTCACCCACAACCCAGTTCTCCAAACCCAAAAACCATAAGCCCAAATCATTTTTCGAACCCATAAACAGAACAGAGAGAAGAATGAGATGAAGAGAAATTGAGATCGAACCATAAAACAACAACAACCCAAGATCCAGAACACAAACCTGAATAAGAAACAGTTGACGATTCGAGTGAGAGAACGAAACTGCTGGAGTAGATCGAAACAAAGTGATTTGCACATGAAGAAGAAGGTTGGAAGAGAATTGTGTTGCGTTGCCTTTCTTTTGCGCCGTTTAACCGTGTTTTCACCATGGCTCATCCTTTTATCTGCTGAACAAGTTATGATGCTGATGGCGTGTTGTTTTTATGTAGCTCAGTTTTTCTGTTTTTCACTTTTTATTTATTTATTATTCTTTAATCTGGTAAATGAAAAAGAGAGAGCGGGTTTTAGCTTTTGGGTTCTATCACCCATGTTTTTTATCCATGCCACCCTTTCCTTTTTTTTTAACCGTTCTTTTTTGAATTGTTGGATGATGGGCTCTAAGCCCAAGTGATTCCATGTTTTCTCCAACCTCTCTACTCTTTGTACACCCCTTCCTCTTTTATTATTTTGGTTTTATAAATTCTCTTAGATAATAGTTTTTTAGGATTTTACTATTTTGGTTTAACTATTTTTTTGTGTCCTACATTAACCCACCAATCTTACTTTTTCTCATTTCGATTTTTACTTAGATTTTCTATTTTGTATTTTGGGCCAATGATATCAAAAACATCTTGATATTGGGTGATTATTTAAAATCGATACCAAATCTTGATTTATATGAGGCCTACTATTTACTATTTATTTATTTCGATTTATTTTGTCATTATTTTATTTTTATTCATTTTTTGGGTCAATGAAAACCAAATATTTAAGATTTATCGATTTATCGATTTTAAATCTTGATAAAGGTGAGACCTTTATTCTTTTTCTTGTCATTTTCAATTTTATTTCATTTCTATCATTTTTGTTTCATTTTCATTCATTCTTGGGTCCATGAAAATCAAATACTAAAGATTATCGATTTTTCGATTTAAAATCTTAGTAAAGATGAGACATTTCTTAGTTTTTCGATTTTTATTTCTATTTCTATTTATATTCTTTTATTTTCACTTTTGGTCGATGAAAGTCAAATATCGTTGATTATCGACTTCTCGATTAAATCCGATTAAGACGAGACCAATTTTATTTTATGTCAATATTATATCTTGTTCATCTTTATTATATTATTCATATTATTCATATTGTTCATATCCATATTCATATTTATCTAACCATTTCATTTGCTCACCATTAATAAAAAAACATTAACAACTATCGAAACCTAAAGCAATGATAGATGGACTGTTGGTTGCTTGGCGACTTTCGATCAAGGTTTAGTTTAGGACACCTCGCACACACACGGCTTTCTCTTGGGCTACCTTACAACGAGACCCTTTATTTCATGTCAACACTTGTACTTTACATGTACCCCTCTCCCATTCCGATGTACGCATTTATTATTGCTTTGATTGTGGTTTGTTTACTAGGAGCACCCCTAGGGACTAGCATAGGCAACCCATTTTCAAACTAATACTCGATTCGTCGTCGAGCCATTTTAAAACCAAACCCTCAATTCGTCGTCGAGCCATTTTTCAAGCAAACCTCTTTTTAAACCAAACTCTCGATTCGTTGTCGAGCCATTTTCAATCAAACCCTCGATTCGTCGTCGAGTCATCTTCTTCAAATCAAACTCTTTTCATACAATAAACCCTTGATCCAACGTCAAGCGGATTTTCATACTCAAACTTCAAAAACAACTAACAACTATCGCAACTCTTTTAAGGTGAAAAATGGGGGTTCAAGTCTTTGATCTTCCTTCGGTTGTTTGGGTGCGAGTTCTCCTACTCGTGTGTAAGCAATTGATGCCTCTTCTTTTAACAAATCCAATCCTTTTCAAAATAACCAAGCGCATGCAATAAACCCTTGATCTAACGTCAAGCGGATTTTCATAATCAAACCTCAAAACGACTAACAACTATCGAAACTCTTTCAAGGTGAAAAATGGAGGTTCAAGTCTTTGATATTCCTTCGATTATTTAGGTGCGAGTTCTCTTACTCGTGTGTGAGCAATTGGCGCCTCTTTTAAAAAATCAACCAACTTCCTTGTTTCGTGGGCGTACCACGAACTACGACTGCTCTGATTCTTTATTCTCGTCCGAGTAAAGATACGTAGGCACAAGATTGCGATGATCTTGGCGAGCACACTACCATCTTTTTCCGTCAAACCATGTAGTCGAACTACGATTGCTCTGATTCCTCATTCTCGTCCGAATGAGCATACATAGGCCCAAGGTCGCGATGATCTTGCCGAGCACCCTATCCTTAAAACCACCCCATTTCCCCCTAGTATCTTTTCCTTTTATCTTTACCTTTCCGCATTTATTTTAGAGAAGAAAACAAACAAATTTAGCTAACGAGTATCGCGATTCGAATCAAGAGGTTCCCGTTGAGTACAACGGACGTGAGGGGGTGCGCGTACCTTCCCCTCACATAACTGACTCCCGAGCCCAGAATGTGGTTCCGACGACCATGTTCTTATTCGCTCCCTTAAAGGTTTTCTCGATATTTTCCTTTCCCTCTTTTGGGATAAATAAAGTTCGGTGGCGACTCTATCGAATCGTTTTCCGCGCCTTTCGCGCAAAGGGTCGTGTCTTCGATGAAGCGATTTTTTCGAGGTGCGACAGATGGCGACTCTGCTGGGGAAGTTTGCTCTATGCAAGAGAGAGTCGAGCCTATCTTGATTCGAATCGTTAGCTCGTTAGTTTCGTTTGCATGCTTTCTTCTCGTTTGCTTATTTATTTGTGTTACCTTTTGTAACATTGCTGGGTTGTTCTGATGTTGGGAACTTCGTGAGATGGCTCTACACCCGAGTCGAGAAAAACCCTAGGATTAGGATGGTGGTTGTGTAGTGTAGGCTTGCGTGGTCTCTTCCGCGTGAGTTGAAGGGAAAACCCCGCTTGGAGTAGATTCCCTTGGAGATATTATTGTTGTGGTGAATATTTGCCATGGTGGTAATACTTTCGAGGTGGGTCGTTGATCCCAAGGACCATTAACCCAATTTACCCATGGTGGTTGGTAGCGTTAATTCTATGTGAGTTAATGCGAACGCCCCAATCAGATGAGATCCCTCGAACGTATTACTTCCTGACAGTAATATTTTCGACCTCGATCTAGGATTCTGAGAACCTACATAGAACCCGTGTTTTGATGGTTATGTAGTAGGCGCCTCTGAGGAATCTTTCTCGTGGGGAAAAAACGAAGACCTCACCTAGACGAGATTATTTCGAGGATATTATAGTCGGATGTCTCTTCATCTCGGTTATAATGTTTTTGAAATATATCCATAACTCTAGGCACCTACCCGTCTTAAAAACCTACCTGTGGGCTTTCTTGATCCTAGTTGTGGTTCTTGACCCGTTCCTTCAGCCAACCATAGAACTGTTTGAAGCTGTTTGATTCTGTGATCCTGGATCTTACATCTTGCATTGCATCTCATATCATTGCATTGCATTGCATCTGTTGTGCATCTCGCATTGCATTTTTAACCTCAGAATCTCACTTCAACCTCCTTCCTTCTCCAGTAAATCAAGTTGATTCCTCGACACCAGTACGCAACTCAAGCCAAAAGCAGATGAATGATGAATCATATCCAACAAAGACCATGTCACCATATGTCAGTCTAGGCCATCAGTCATTGAAGGGGTTGCCGAAGACAAGTAGAACAGTCTCCACCTCTGAACAAGCCATCTCGCCAATCAAGTCAAGACAAGAAAATCAGTTCCTCGAAGCAGGCATTCGTCATGCCATCCCATCACTTTACATTCTTGTGTTTTTCATCTTTATTTGTTTAAGTACTGTATGCTTTAAACATTGTCATTTGTATTTGGTTTTCTTAATGTAGTGATTATGCATGTTTTGAATCAGTTATGTCGTATTCACTCATTTTTTCCTTTTACTGCAAAACACTGACACATTTATTTCCACTTCACTCTCTTTATCAATTGTCGCTTAGCAATGATTGAAGGGAGGATGATGAAAGCAAAATACCCAAAATTGCAGAATGTATGCTTTCGGATAAAATCTTGCCAATGATGTACAGGCATTGTTTCAATCCCCCTAAACACTGGAGATACAAGGAGTTCCCTAGTAAACCACTTTGAGCCTAGAAGTAGTAGTTTCCTTCGGACATTTAAACCCTTACACTCAACCTAGGGCAGGGTAGTGTTCAGTTAACCCAATCACGCACTCGAATCATAAAGCAAAATTCCACAAGACATGACGATTGTTCATCAATAACCCATGACTTGGCAGTCACAATCCTCCAACAAAAAAATAAAAAAAATAAAAAAATTAAAAGCCTGCTAAGTCGAGCACCTCAAAGGAGACTTAGGCAAAAATCAAGGCAACCCTGATGGACTCGACAAGCAAAAATCAGTCCATGCAAAAGATAGGGATTAAAAACAAAAACAAAAAAGGCCCTCAAATCCTCAACAAAAACAAAATAAGATCCAGTGACCACCAAATCAAAACCGAAGGGTCACTGACATCCATAAAAAACAAAATAAGGTGACTGCCAGTTTGACCAAACCTTGAATCATCGCGCTTACACTGTCAACCCTTTTGGAAGACAAACATGTGCAGAATTAACTGAACGTAGGACTGGAGAACATCACGAAGAAGGGGTGGGTGCAAATCATATTTTGAGCCTAATATCCTTTGTTTCATAAACCGCGAACCAGACCACGTTACAACCCTTGAAAGACCTAATTGAGGTAGGGTTTATTCTGAAAGCATACTATCGCAAGGTTGCGTAAACTGACTCCCCGTATTTGTTAATCTTCAGCATTGGTGCCATTCTCCTTGCTACATCTTTCACACCATCAAAATAAGCACATGTTTGGGCTAATGGTCCATTTGTATCACTATCACGACACTCTAGTAAGCGACTCTTTTTCAAAACTTGCATGAGCATTGTATCAAGATTACCATTTGTGAATGTTCAATTTTAATTGCAAACCAGTGCTAGACATCAAAGCAATTCCAACAAGGGGCAATCAAAGAGGAACTTGAACTTCCAGTGGCACCGACCCGAACCAAGACCACCTCAACCCTCAGACTGAGGCAAACCCTTCAATAGCTCAATCAGGAGCAAGTCATCTCAAAGCACGTCAAAGTTCATCTTCCAAAAGATCAAGTCGTTTCAGAACTGGTTAATCAGGGGCAGACAATTATCATGTTCATACTGGGGCAAGACCCATTGCAGAAGGCCTATCCTCTCTGTATCTTTTCAAGCCAACCTGACCCTCAAGTATAAGAGTTATGGTCTTCTCAGAAATGACTTATCATCAAGTGACCAAACTTGAAGCTTCAAAAGCATCTTTATCTGCTTTAATCATGGCGTCTTCAACGAACTGAGTGTCGAGGAAATCAAATCCCTCCCACCGCCCAAAAGTCCAATCCTCATTGGCAACTACCCAAAAGTCCACCATACTAGCACCCTTATCAATATATCCAATCACCCGTCTACAATCATACGCATCATATGCATCGCATTCAACATCATTTGCATCATATGCATACCCAAAAAACCAAATCATACTTCCCCAGCGCTTGCATCTCCGCGCGTCAGCATTTGCATTGCACATCATTACAAAATTAAGCATTCATAAATAGGTCAAGATCCAGGATCAATCTCAAGACAAGCTCAAGACGATCTCCAGCCCAGCCAGGGGCATCTTCTTCAAGTCCGTGAGCGTTCCTCACGAAGTTGTTCAACCTTTTTGTTCAAGCTCAAGACAAGATTTCAAAGCAATCTTCAGCCCAGCCAGAGGCATCTTCTTCAAGTTCATGGGTGTTCCTCATGAAGTCTTTAACCTTTTGTCGATATAGTTGTGATCTCAAAGCAAGTCAATGGACATTCTTCATTGAGTTGTGTTCCTCAACCTTTTGTTGCTGAGGTCGTCATCCTCATCCCAACCAATAAACATTCCTTCGAGTCAATGGGCGTTCCTCATTGAATCTTTTCTTCAGTCAAACTACGACTGCCCTGATTCTTTATTCTCGTCTGAGTAAAGATACGTAGGCACAAGATTGCGTAGATCTTGGCGGGTTACCTTTTTTTCACCGTCAATAGGCGTTCTTCATTGAATTCTTTTCTTCAACCTTTTGTTGATGTCTCCAAATAAATCTCATCACATCCCCAGCAAACTTGACCTTTTGTCAATTGCCTTACTATCATCCTTTTGGTGATAGCCGAAACCATGTCAATTCAACCTTCATCCTTTTGATGTTGGTCCTTACGAATAAGAAGTTCCTATCATCCTTTTGGTGGTAGTAGCTTGTTTTGATCCGTCATCCTTTTGGTGTCGCCGATCCATAAACCCTTGGCCTGTGTGTCATCCTTTTGGTGAGTGACAGCCTGTGTGTGTGTGCCCTATTATCCTTTTGGTAATAGCAGTCTGTGTTGTGTGTCATACTATCCTTTTGGTAGTAGCAGGCTGGGTGTGTGTGCCTTATTATCCTTTTGGTAATAGCAGGCTATGTTGTGTGTCATACCATCCTTTTGGTAGTAGCAGGCTGGGTGTGTGTGCCCTATTATCCTTTTGGTAATAGCAGATTGTGTTGTGTGCCATACTATCCTTTTGGTAGTAGCAGGCTGTGTGTGTGCCCTATTATCCTTTTGGTAATAGCAGGCTTTAACCTCATTTTCATCCTTTTGGTGAAAGGGTCTGTGTGTGTGTGCCCTATTATCTCGTCGGTAATAGCAGACTTTGACCTTATTTTCATCCTTTTGGTGGAAGGGTCTCTGTGTGTGTGTGTGTGTGTGTGCCCTATTATCCTTTTGGTAGTAGCAGGCTGTGCGTGTGTGCCCTATTATCTCGTCGGTAATAGCAGGCGTTGACCTCATTTTCATCCTTTTGGTGAAAGGGTCTGTGTGCGTGTGTGCCCTATTATCTCGTCGATAGTAGCAGGCTTTGACCTCATTTTCATCCTTTTGGTGGAAGGGTCTGTGTGCGTGTGTGCCCTATTATCCTTTTGGTAATAGCAGGTTTTGACCTCATTTTCCATCCTTTTAGTGGAAGGGTATGTGTGTGTGTGCCCTATTATCCTTTTGGTAATAGCAGGTTTTAACCTCATTTTCATCCTTTTGGTGGAAGGGTCTGTGTGTGTGCCCTATTATCCTTTTGGTAGTAGCAGGCTGTGTGTGTGTGCCCTATTATCCTTTTGGTAATAGCAGGCTGTGTTGTGTGCCATACTATCCTTTTGGTAGTAGTAGGCTGTGTGTGTGCCCTATTATCCTTTTGGTAATAGCAGGCGTTGACCTCATTTTCATCCTTTTGGTGGAAGGGTGTGTCTGTGTATACCCTATTATCTCGTGGTAATAGCAGGCTTTGACCTCATTTCCATCCTTTTGGTGGAAGGGTCTGTGTGTGTGTGTGCCCTATTATCTCGTCGGTAATAGCAGGCTTTGACCTCATTTCCATCCTTTTGGTGGAAGGGTCTGTGTGTGTGTGCCCTATTATCTCGTCGGTAATAGCAGGCTTTGACCTCATTTCCATCCTTTTGGTGGAAGGGTCTGTGTGTGTGTGTTCACTATCATCCTCTTGGTGATAGGTCTGTCATCCTTTTGGTGTCTGATTTCTTGTATTTCAACTTCTCAATCCCTTTTCTTTCTTTACGGACAAATTTGTGGTCCTCTTCATATCTAATTGTCTTATACCTCGAAAGACCGAACACCGTGGCAGTTCATCTAACTCGATCTAAGCCAATTAGCTAGGGGCATCTGTCATACCCCAAATTTGTCCTACCTGTATATACTTTTCATTTGTACTATCCATCCACTAACTATTATTCAAAAATCCAAAAGATATGTTGCTTCCCTGTTGCCTAAGTCTGGGATTTATTTGAGGATATTAAGTCAGGTGTGTGCAGTAGTGTTTGAGGCTTCAATTAGGGTTTGCGTCAAGGCAACTCATCTGCGTGTGGGTCAGGTCATCAGGCTATGATTGAAGATTCAATGACTGGATAATTTTAGTCAGATTTCACAGTGGAGTTCATCAAGGTTGAGATTGATTCATGATTTCCTAAAGGGGCAGTCCACCCAATTCGTTTCAAAACCATATTTTTCTTTATCCACATTTTTTGTCAATTCCAAATCTATTCATTTCCACGTCCATTTTTTTTTCTCTAATACCATTATCCATATTCAATTTTCAAAATCCATTCCCAAATTCAAAACTCAATATCCTGTTCATTTCTATAATTCATTTTTTTAGTTATCCAATTTTAAACCACATGACCAAAATCCATGATTCAATCCAATTTCATGAATATCCAAATTCAATTGCCAAAATCCATATTTTTATCATCATCTTTTAGATACATTAGTTTATGAGTCCATTATCCATTATCACAAAAATTCTCCAAAAATCATAAGCCCACCACCATAAAAAAATTCTCTACAAAAATCAGTTCTTTAAAAGCAAAAACAAATAAAAGGCCCATGACTACACGACCTATAACCAACACTCCAACCTCATGATTCACACGCACCGTCCATTTTTCTTTGACACAAATAATCCTTCAAATAAAAGCTTCAAGCCTGCCATATAAATCTGCAAAAAAAAAAAACAATTCCAAGCTACCACATATTTTACATCAGCTCACAATAAATCAAGCTGCTGCATGAACATTTTGTCGAGCCATTATGTGAGTTCCAGCCAGGCAAATCACGCACAAAACAAACTTGTACATCCAATATACCACGCAACAGAACCAGCACCTGGCAAAACAAACAACGATAACCATTTTTTTCCAGTAATTTGTCACAATTAAAAATCCTGCACAAAACAATAATACAAACTCACCATGCCAATATAATACCTTGCCACACCCACTTGAAATCGTGAATACGCATTACGCACCCCACAGAGATACGCAACAATTTTTCGTACGACAAAACCGTTATCGCCAGCTCACAATTTTCTCACCGAGCTTCCCATAATAACCTCATATCTTCTCCTATAAAGACAACCATTCTCACCTCATTTCGGAGGAAGACCTAGCCGCCACAACCACCCTTCAGCTCTACAAACCTCTACGACCTCTGTTCAAACCTTCATCATCACGAACTGCTATCACCTCATAACCCTCTTTGTACACCACCGCCTTCCGCCTCACTCTACTTCTCATCACAAACCTTACTCAACTTTCAGCAAACCAATAGCCCTTTGAAACCATACCTTTCCGCCTCCTAATACCCGACCTTCTTCTTCTCCAATCAACCTTAAAACTCATAAACCTTCCACAAACTTTGACAACCATTTTCTTCAACCCAAACAACCTTCGACCGATTTCTTCACCCACCTAAACCGCAACAGAACCCCCGTCTTCGACCATACTCCCTCTTCACCATCGTCTCGCATCCGCCGTGGATCACAGACGCAACCACCGTTGACCCACATACCACCATTCATCAGCCACTCACCATACACCTTCACCAAACAACCATTACAAACCCACTCAAAGTCAACAACCCCCCAAGTCGGTTTCGATCACAGAATTAGAAATAGAGATGAAAAGAGTGAAACCTCCACCTAAACTCCTTCAAACCCAAACCACCAAACCGTTTCCTCTTCATACACTCAAACCAGCCCGACCTCCATCATCCATCAACAACCTTCTTCCAAACCTTTCACCCACAACCCAGTTCTCCAAACCCAAAAACCATAAGCCCAAATCATTTTTCGAACCCATAAACAGAACAGAGAGAAGAATGAGATGAAGAGAAATTGAGATCGAACCATAAAACAACAACAACCCAAGATCCAGAACACAAACCTGAATAAGAAACAGTTGACGATTCGAGTGAGAGAACGAAACTGCTGGAGTAGATCGAAACAAAGTGATTTGCACATGAAGAAGAAGGTTGGAAGAGAATTGTGTTGCGTTGCCTTTCTTTTGCGCCGTTTAACCGTGTTTTCACCATGGCTCATCCTTTTATCTGCTGAACAAGTTATGATGCTGATGGCGTGTTGTTTTTATGTAGCTCAGTTTTTCTGTTTTTCACTTTTTATTTATTTATTATTCTTTAATCTGGTAAATGAAAAAGAGAGAGCGGGTTTTAGCTTTTGGGTTCTATCACCCATGTTTTTTATCCATGCCACCCTTTCCTTTTTTTTTAACCGTTCTTTTTTGAATTGTTGGATGATGGGCTCTAAGCCCAAGTGATTCCATGTTTTCTCCAACCTCTCTACTCTTTGTACACCCCTTCCTCTTTTATTATTTTGGTTTTATAAATTCTCTTAGATAATAGTTTTTTAGGATTTTACTATTTTGGTTTAACTATTTTTTTGTGTCCTACATTAACCCACCAATCTTACTTTTTCTCATTTCGATTTTTACTTAGATTTTCTATTTTGTATTTTGGGCCAATGATATCAAAAACATCTTGATATTGGGTGATTATTTAAAATCGATACCAAATCTTGATTTATATGAGGCCTACTATTTACTATTTATTTATTTCGATTTATTTTGTCATTATTTTATTTTTATTCATTTTTTGGGTCAATGAAAACCAAATATTTAAGATTTATCGATTTATCGATTTTAAATCTTGATAAAGGTGAGACCTTTATTCTTTTTCTTGTCATTTTCAATTTTATTTCATTTCTATCATTTTTGTTTCATTTTCATTCATTCTTGGGTCCATGAAAATCAAATACTAAAGATTATCGATTTTTCGATTTAAAATCTTAGTAAAGATGAGACATTTCTTAGTTTTTCGATTTTTATTTCTATTTCTATTTATATTCTTTTATTTTCACTTTTGGTCGATGAAAGTCAAATATCGTTGATTATCGACTTCTCGATTAAATCCGATTAAGACGAGACCAATTTTATTTTATGTCAATATTATATCTTGTTCATCTTTATTATATTATTCATATTATTCATATTGTTCATATCCATATTCATATTTATCTAACCATTTCATTTGCTCACCATTAATAAAAAAACATTAACAACTATCGAAACCTAAAGCAATGATAGATGGACTGTTGGTTGCTTGGCGACTTTCGATCAAGGTTTAGTTTAGGACACCTCGCACACACACGGCTTTCTCTTGGGCTACCTTACAACGAGACCCTTTATTTCATGTCAACACTTGTACTTTACATGTACCCCTCTCCCATTCCGATGTACGCATTTATTATTGCTTTGATTGTGGTTTGTTTACTAGGAGCACCCCTAGGGACTAGCATAGGCAACCCATTTTCAAACTAATACTCGATTCGTCGTCGAGCCATTTTTCAAGCAAACATCTTTTTAAACCAAACTCTCGATTCGTCGTCGAGCCATTTTCAACCAAACCCTCGATTCGTCGTCGAGTCATCTTCTTCAAATCAAACTCTTTTCATACAATAGACCCTTGATCCAACGTCAAGCGGATTTTCATAATCAAACTTCAAAAACAACTAACAACTATCGCAACTCTTTTAAGGTGAAAAATGGGGGTTCAAGTCTTTGATCTTCCTTCGATTGTTTGGGTGCGAGTTCTCTTACTCGTGTGTGAGCAATTGACGCCTCTTCTTTTAACAAATCCAATCCTTTTCAAAATAACCAAGCGCATACAATAAACCCTTGATCCAACGTCAAACGGATTTTCATAATCAAACCTCAAAACGACTAACAACTATCGAAACTCTTTCAAGGTGAAAAATGGGGGTTCAAGTCTTTGATCTTCCTTCGATTGTTTGGGTGCGAGTTCTCTTACTCGTGTGTGAGCAATTGGCGCCTCTTTTAAAAAATCAACCAACTCCCTTGTTTCGTGGGCGTACCACGAACTACGACTGCTCTGATTCTTTATTCTCGTCCGAGTAAAAATACGTAGGCACAAGATTGCGATGATCTTGGCGAGCACACTACCATCTTTTTCCGTCAAACCCCGTAGTCGAACTACGATTGCTCTGATTCCTCATTCTCGTCTGAATAAGCATACGTAGGCCCAAGGTCGCGATGATCTTACCGAGCACCCTATCCTTAAAACCACCCAATTTCCCCTTAGTATATTTTCCTTTTATCTTTACCTTTCCGCATTTATTTTAGAGAAGAAAATAAACAAACTTAGCTAACGAGTATCGCGATTCGAATCAAGAGGTTCCCGTTGAGTACAACGGACGTGAGGGGGTGCGCGTACCTTCCCCTCACGTAACCGACTCCCGAACCCAGAATGTGGTTGCGACGACCATGTTCTTATCCGCTCCCTTAAAGGTTTTCTAAATATTTTCCTTTCCCTCTTTTGGGATAAATAAAGTTCGGTGGCGACTCTGTCGAACCGTTTTCCGCGCCTTTCGCGCGAAGGGTCGTGTCTTCGATGAAGCAATTTTTTCGAGGTGCGACAGGATGGACAAGCAAGATGAATTTACTGTCACCATTTAGAATGTTCTTGCTCAGATTCTTCAAAGGCTCCCTCCTCCGTCTCAACCTTAGGCACTTCTTAGGCTACCTGTAGTTTGTCTTTAACTGTGTGTTTATGGTTTGATGTACTCTTGGATTAAAACTTTTTATTACCCTCTTTGATTATGACAAAAAGAGGGAGTATTAATATGGAAAAGTTATTTTGATAAATATCTTGTCTCCAATCATAGCTCTAACATTCTAACACTTTAAATGTCATATCTTTTTAGAATGTTTTTCAGGAAAAAATATTATATTGGTAAAATGACTCTGATATCAATCAGGCTCTGACTTAGTTAATTAAGCTCTGTTATCAGAATGCATCACCACTATAATCAGGTTCTGATACTGTGGTTCTATCTAAGATCTCTGCAATCAGGCTCTATATCCCAAATCTTATAAGATTTTATTAAGTCTTAGATTCAGGGGGAGCTTGACAAAGGGACGTTTACTTTGAACTTATCTAAGTCAATTCTAATTATCTTCATACAAAATTGTGTTATCAAAATACATTGTTTTGTCAATATCAAAAAGGGGGGATTGTTAGAACAAGATTTGGTTCTGCAAGATATCTCTTTGTTTTGATAATAACAAAGTTGTATTTGTGTGAGAATAATTTTGGTACTCTAACGCGTATTTTCTTAAGAATTGACAAACAGGTGTTGACTCTGATAAAGATAGTTCTGACTGTGATAGAAATCATGTGCTATGTCACTCTGAAATTCTCAATGGTCGCTTCTGCGCCAAGAAGCAAGATTGCTTCTGATTTACCGTGCTTCAGAAAGACTCTAAGATGACACTATGTTGTTGCTGCTGCAATGTTCTCTTGGATTCTGACTTTGAATTTAACTCTAATACTTATCTTCTGAAGACTAAGTGCTGAAGACAAGGTTCTGATGAACAACGTTCTGAAGACTCTGAACATTTAAGTTTCTGAAGACCAAGTTTTGAAGACTCTGACGACAAGGTTCTGCTGAACAAGTTCTGAAGACTCTGAAGACTTATGTTTCTAATAACCAATGGTTCTGAAGAAGAAGTGCTGAAGACTCTGATGACAAGGTTCTGTTGAACAAGTTCTGAAGACTCAAGACTCTGAAGACCCAATGATTCATTCTTCTGGTCATGCTTTAACCATATCAACTCAAAAGCCTCTGATGAACAGAAGAAGATGAAACGTTTGTGTGGGAAAATAGTACATAGTACAGATCAAACACGTTCTTTTTCACTACTATTCCACTACCCTGATTTGGTGGTACAAAGGACAATTTCAGTGTACGATTTTCAGCCCAGCATAATGACATTATTTCAAGTCGCCGGTATTTTTCTGATATTACTGATCTTCCCTTCAACGGATCTTTTTCTGGCTATATAAAGACTTGATCATTCAACGAATCATGTAAGACACCAAGTGTGAAAAAGAGAATATTCAAAACACTGATTCATACGAAGAAATAACTCAAGAAATAGAGAAATTCATGAGTGAACAGTAAAGCACCATAATACAAAAAAGAATATTGTTCTTACTATGTAGATTCGCTCTAAGTTAGATTGAGCTAGAAATAATGTTTATATCAGCTTATGTAAAAAGCATTTCATTGTAAACATTTTATTTGATCAAACAGTTGTTTGAATTCCTTAAGGGACCAGTTGGGTCAAAAGCCTTAAGAAGAGACAGTTAGTCTGTGTATTGTTAGTCACCAGCAGTTGCTAGTGCAGTTGTAACCAGTTTGGTTATAGTGGATTAAGTCCTTGTGTATAAGGCGAAATCACCTTGGCGGGTGGATTGGATTAACTTGATAGTTTTCAAGTGAACCAGGATATATCGTGTGTCTTTCTCTATTGTTAGTCTATTTGTGTCTTTGTTTGAGTTTCACAAAAAGCTTCCATTTTGAAAACCCAATTCACCCCCCCCCCTTTTTTGTGTTTTTCTCGCACCTTCAATCTTGTCTTCGATCGACACCTTGTTGTTCTTTTCGACTAACTGCCATATACTGAGCAAATTACTCTTCATGCCTGGTATGTATAACACATTGGAAATTGTTGACCTCTTGTCATCTTTCCTTATAATCTGAACATCATCAATACATTCAGCTGCTAGAGTATTGTCATTTGCAAACTTCACCATATTCTACATTAAGGGCTTCATGTTGACAAACCAATCTTTCCTACCAATCATGTGCGATGAGCATCCTGAGTCCAAGTACCACTGATTTTGGAATATTTCTTCATCTCTTGTTGTGACCATCGGCAACATCTCTTTTTCTTTTTCATGTTTCACCAACTTTCCATCAGTTTCTTGATTCTTCTTCTTTTCTGGACAATCACTAAAATAATAACCATACTTCTGACAATTGAAACACTGAATGTGACTTTTGTCAAGTTTTCGACTACCACCTCTTGCTCTGCCTACAACACCACCTCTTTGGTTGCCTTGGGTCCAGGGTTTTCTATGATTCGATTGGTTTCCTTCCTGCTGATTTCAACCAGTCGAATTGTTGTAGCCTCCTCTACCTTTGTTGCCATTCCAGCTTCCTTTGCCTTTCTTTTCTTTTTCTGACTGCGCCTGCAAAGCCTTACCACTCTTCGACTTTCCTACAGCTCTTTCAGCCATCCTTTGTTCATGAGACTCAAGCGTCCCTTAAAGCTCTTCCTTTGTCAATGCTGACAAGTCTTTCAACTCTTCTATGGCTACTACCACATGGTCGAACTTTGGAGTCAATGACCTTAAGATCTTTGCAACAACTGATCTTGATGTCAACACTTCTCCACATACCTTGATTTGATTCACCAGTTTTGTAACCTTAGTGAAGAAATCTGATATGCTTTCATTGTCTTCCATCTGAAGCAATTCATAAGTCCTTTTGTGAGTTTGTAACCTCACCTCTTTCACCTTTTCTGCACCTCTAAACGATTTTTCAAGAATTTTCCACACTTCCTTCACTGATTCTACATCACTAACCTTTTCAAAATTATCTGGATTAACACATTGATGGATTATAAAGAGAGTTTATAATCTTTCTTCTTCAATTCTTTATGTGCAGCCTTTTCTTGATCCGTCGCGTTTTCTGCAAATGTTGTTACTCCTTCCTTCACAAGATCCCAAAGATCTTGAAAACCACCTTAATCTGCTTTCACCAATTCTCATAATTATCTTTCTTGAGAATTAGAAGATTCACCGAAAAATGCCTGTTTGAATGATTCATCGCAACCGGAGCTCTAGATACCAGATGTTGGAATTCAACCACAACCTATGGAGAATTCCTAATTAATCTTGATCTCAAGATTGTTTCCACCCACGCAATGACAATGGAAGAAAAGGTTTAGAAAGAAAGAAAGAAAACGTTGGAGAAGAAGAAGATGAATATTTTGCAGAGTTTCTCTCTGCCCACAAACTGTGGAAATCTTGTTAATATTGCAACTGCAAGTGATTACAAGTTCTGAATTCTTAGTTACAAAAATAAGGGTTACTCTCTATTTATAGATTTAGGTTAACTTGCACCCCAAGACAAAGCGCAAAACTATAAAAGCCCAAAATAGTTAACATTACTAAAATAGGCCTAAGCCGAAATCCTGTGTGAAGCAACCTGCTTCGACACTTCGACACACTAATATAACTCGACACACTCGACACATAGATATTTCGACAAAAGGAATTACATTTTCAACATATTCAACAAAACGAACATTGGCCTAATGGTAAAGAGCTTGCACCACGACCAAGAGGTCCTGGGTTCAACTTTTGGTGAAGGCACATTTTGATTTTTCAAATAATTAATAGCAACAATAAATTGTTGTAAGGATACAATCGATTATTTGGCCTCCCAAAACTCTCTGCGAAAAACTTAGGGAACAATCGATTGTTCAGACTGAAAGAACAATCAATTATCATACAATCGATTGCCACTGTGTTTTTTCTCAAAAATACCAGATTTTATGCTTCTTCCTCCAATTTTAATCATGCTAAACCATCCCAACTCATACACTATCATAACCCACACCAAATTAAGGAATTATGAGATATCATTCAATAACAACACACATACAATCAAGGGAGACAACAACAACATAGAACAACATCATCAAGAATCAACCAACAATAGCAACTTAAAAACAAGAACAACAATAATTTATCATGGAATCACACAAGCCCTATCTCCCAATCATGAAATCTTCCTCTCCCAAAGCTAGTTCTATCAATGGAACTACCCTTAGTTGGATGATAAATATGATGAAATAAATATGAAGTTGGCAGGGATGATGATAAAGATGATGATATGTAGCTCCCTTCACGAGTTTCTTTTTCTTTTTCTTCTTCTTCTTCTTCCCATTTTTTCACTTCCTCTTTCTCTCTTCCTCTTTCTCTCTTCCTTTCTCTTTTCTCTTTTCCTCTTTTCTCTTTTCCTTTTTTCGCTTCTTTGCAGGTTTTCTACTTCTCTCTTTCCTTGTTCTCATCTTCTTCTCTTCTTATACACACATCCTCTTTCTTTCTTTTTCTTTTCCACCACACACACACACACACACACATATATATATAAAGTAGTAATACAAAAATCTCAATTTATATTTTGTCTTCTAGTACCAATTGACCCATTATTAAATATACTAAAATGTTCACTCATGTACTTATTAATAATGGTCTTTCTCTTTTAGTAAGGATTGATCTCTTTAGTGTTCATTAGTTATTCTGTTGGTCTCAACTAACAACATTTAGAGCACATAAACACTCAAAATGTTCTAATTTGATTATTGTATTGGTCTCAACTAACAACATTTAGAGCACATATGAATAACTTAATTGATCTCAATTAACAACAAATTGAATATTTAAGAAAAAATGGGATATTAATCATCAATATTAATATCCTATTTAAGATTAGAAAATGCATGTTGAAACTCATTTTGTTAATTATCTCCTGATTTATTTGATGAACAACCATTTAAATCCTTTAAAAATAAATTATAAATACTTAATAATTTAGATTAATAGAAGGAGCTACATTCCAAAGTCAACATTAAGAAGTGATCAAATTAACATTTTGAAATTTTATTAACAATCAAAAGATAAAGATACAAGGGAAATTGAGATTTAATTTTTAAAAGTCCAACTATTTTATTTAGCATATATATAGATATATTTTATAACTTTTCAAATGTACATTTAAATATATTTTATACTGTATCAAATAATTTTATTTTTATACAACATTATTCGTATTTTTTAATGGAATTAATGGTAGTGCACTGTCGGTGTAAAAAAACATTACACATATATTCAATCAAAACATTTTAAAGTGCCAAATCATATAAATAATTTAAAATTTACAGGCTGACTTGGCGGGATACATGGTTGTCATTGATTGATAGTGTAAAAATAATTTACACTATCAGTGCACCATCCCTTTTCTCTTTTTTTAATTTATGTAAAATTACTAAAATGAAATATAATTTGAAACATAGAGTATATATTTTATAATTAAATTAGTTTCAATTTTTTCCCATTAATCTCATAAAATAATGAAAGTTTTAAAACATGAATATTGCATAAATAAATCTTAAAATAATTCTCTAAGCAAAATCAAAAGTCGTATAAATAATAAACAAGCTGAAGAATCGCATTTTCATTTCATTTGTGTTAGTGAGAGAAACAGAAACCTTCATTTCTCTCTCTTCTCTCAGCAACTCTCAAACCCGTATTGCGTATTTTGCAATCGACCCACCAATGGCCAACAGTAACCTTCCCCGAAGAATCATCAAGGTTCGTTTCTGTTTCTTTGTTAAGATCCCTATTTCAATTTCTATGATCGATTAATTTTTGCGATTTAAAAACCTAGAGTAGTTGAAATCCGTTTGTGGTAACTTTTAATCGATTTTCGACTATTACGTCGATGATAAGCTTGATTGAACGGAAAACCTAGCTTAATCAAAGTCTTGTGTGCTTAATCGTAGATTCAACGCTTCCGTTTCGGCTTTTTTGATCTTTGTTGGTTATGAATTGTAGTGTTTGGTTTGGTTTGGTTTTCTTCGTTTTGTGTTTGATTTTGATCTTTGTGAAATTTTTGCTCACTCTTTTTGCTTTGATCTCATCAGGAAACGCAGCGTTTGCTCAGTGAGCCAGGTAATTTTTTGTGGTTTTTGATTTTGTTTTAATATTTAGTATTTTGTAAGGCACGTTGAATTTTGATTAGATGTGTTGTTTTATTGTACTTGATTTGATGATGCAGCACCGGGAATTAGTGCGTCCCCTTCGGAAGACAATATGCGGTATTTCAATGTGATGATCCTCGGCCCAACTCAGTCTCCTTATGAAGGTAGTGATGACCCTAACAACTTGGTTTTACCCCTAGAAATGCGTAGTTATTTTAATCTTTGCTTGAAATGGGAAGGAAATTGACTTCCAGATTTAGGGCATTTGAGTATTGTTTTGGTTGCTTTCTATAAATAATTATTCTCCGAAATGCAGACTTATTTTGGGAATGGTTATGAAAGGATACTGTTTCATTTCTGACATTGATATATCAGCTTTTCACCGCTTTTTCAATCAAGTGTCGTCGTTGGCGGATAGCGGTCCATGGCGGAGAGCCCAAATCCCGCCATACGTTATAGCGGATTATGGCGGAAAACCTCGCAATATTGGCCAATATTTACTATTGTGGCAAGCCCGAAAACTGCCATGTATATCCGCCATAACGGCCATGGCGCTGCAATTTGATAACCCTGAGTTCAACATTAGCTGATTGATGTTTGATGCTACAAGAAGCCTGCTATAGTAAATGTTATTCTGTTAATAGTCGTGTTGGGCAACCTGTATGAGCAATGAGATTGAAATGGAAGTGTTATGTCAATTCATTTTAGTCGTTAATTATTTTAAAATATCTGATTCTCACAGCTGTCTTGTCTTGTCTTCTTATCATGTGTTTAACCTCTGTCTACGCCAACTCAAACTCTTTTCTAAGTGCATCATCTGGGTGCACATGGCTATCCTCTATGCTTATCACTGAGCTGGAGATTTTTTTTCTGACTGCTATTTGCATTATATTTACAACTTTCACAACATATATGCACAAATAGTCAATAGCCAATTACTATAAGTTGTTGTTCTTGTGCACATGGAAAGTACTTTATAGCCGCTTGTGCAGGTTGACACTGTTAGGTAATACAAAGTAACAGCTTTTTTACCAAAACATTTGTTGATGACCAAACTAAATTAAATGTAGTTCATGTTATGAGCATGGCTTTTCACCTACAAAGTGTGAACCACTAACTCTTCCAAATGGTTATCATATTAGAGTCAAATCACAAACTGTGTTGGATAATTAGATACTATTGGATACTTATAAGTTATACCTACATTTTTCAATATTGTTTTTGCAATTTTCCACCTTTCCTAATAGTAGTATACATAGTGATTTTTCTACAATGATTACTACTGATTTGCTAAAGTTTGAGATATGGATGTCTTTTTTTTTTTTCCAATTTAATGTTTGATGTGCTTTGTTGTTCATATTAAATTAATACTACATGTTTATAATTGTCTCTTAACACACATGCCGTATGATTTTACCACATCTATGCAACATTTGTGTCCCATGCGTGTATACTCCTCTAATCAGTTTTAAGTGGATAATTTATGAGCTTATTTCTTTGAATGTAATTGTGCTTTGGTGCACCAAGTGGTTGGTTTGTTGAGGTTGAACATTAGAATTTAAAAAAGAAGAGCTAATAAGTTAAAAAATTGGGTTGATTAAATGGATGGTTACCATACTCCAATCCTTGCTATTTTAAAGCCATAATGGTTCCTTACTTATTAGCAAGACAGTTCAGTCATGCATGAGTTAAAGCACTTGATTGGATTAATTGTGGAAGATTATACTCTTTTCACCACTTTTCCTTTTCAAGAAGTTGACACCTTATTAGCTTATAGGTCGCCCTATTTTAAAGTCACAATGGTTTCTTACCTACTAGTAAGACAGTTCAGTCATGCATGAGTTATGCCCTATTTTAAAGCACTTGATTGGATTAATTGTGGAAAGTTGTACCTTTTTCACCATTTTTCCTTTTCAAGAAGTTGACACCTTATAAGCGTTATGGGTCGCTTCATACTGATAGTGCACCACACAGTTCAAATATAATGCTTGGCGTGTCTCATGGAAGCACCCACACCCCCTCTCATCTTTTAGGATTTGGAAAGGAATAGATTACTGAATAAGGATTAGCTTGTTGATACTGGATTTTTGTTAATTCTTTTCTACCTCAATAAAAAGTTGCACGTTCACTAACATTCAAGTTACTTGGTTGTATTATTAGGGGGGGTTTTCAAGCTAGAACTATTTTTGCCTGAAGAATATCCAATGGCTGCTCCCAAGGTACTTAATTGAACCATTTTCATTTTTTTCATCTGCTGTGGTATTATTTTGGTATGAACTGTTATGTTTCTGCTGTGTTCTTCTCTTCCAAGAAGAATATAATTTAGTTTTATATGTAAACTTGTTAAAGGGTTTTAGTTACTATATTTTTCATGCCTTGATATTTGATGATCTAATAGAACCGCCAAACTTGTAAAGGCCCTGGGACGGGATATCCTGTAAAATTTAAACATTTTTCTATGTCATTTTATATTTCAGAGGTAGTTCAGTTGAAAATTCAATCAGCTAACTTTTTACTTGCTAAAAAGTAGTTTCTCCTTCATTTGTTAGCTTATCCTATAAAATTTGTTAGCTTATCTAAAAAAGTCATAACATGCTTTTATTTTGTAATGAATTTGAAATATTTTCTTATAAAAAGTTGGGATGGAATATAATGCTTAACTTTCCTATGTTGTCTAGGATACTCATTTGTAAATTTTGAGACCATTGCTAATTCAAGTGTTTAGTAAAAGAATCTATCTCAGCGCTTCTGTGTTATCTTTGAATGTATGGAAACTATGTCTCTTAAAATCCTTGTACTTAATATATACTACTGGTGTCCCTAAATGTAAGACCCTCGACAAAATCACTGGAAGTAAGTAAGTTGGTGGTGGTATTAAATTTGATATCATTTTTGTAAATTTATCCTTCAAGAAAGAGAGTTGGTTTATATCCCCCTCACAGTATTGTTTGTTGAATGCAAAAAAAGATGTAAAATAAACAGGCATGATTGTAAAGAAACAATTAACGGAGTTGAAAATTCAATGAGTTTTTTTTTTCTTAAAAAGGGACAGCTTTTTTTTCTTTCTCAAAAGGATCTTATATTCAGGGATGGAGGTAGTAATGTATTAGTCAATATGCTTCAGTGTAAAACAACTGCTAAATGGCTTATTGGTTGCGTAAGGTGCAAGCTGCTAAATTGACTGGTTTGAATCTGGACTATTGTTTGTTGCATAATTTTCATTCTTTTATTCCTCATTACATTTTGACCAGTTTAAAGACGTCAAAGCGGATTAACAGCATTTCCGGTCCATAAACCTGCTCGGCCGGAGAGGTCTAGCAGGAGGTTCTTTTTATTATTTTGATTCTGAAGGATAATTTAATTATGTCTCCACTAGGAATTGTGATTATGCAGTATTCTCTTTTCTTTTCTGGCTTTGATTCTTGTGATAAAATAAACCTTAGGAAAAATTTCAAGTGTGCCTTTTTATCTAAAAAAATCTCTAATCATTCTTATTCCTTATTCAATCACGCCTTGATTCTTCCAGGTTAGGTTCCTGACAAAAATATATCACCCTAACATTGATAAGGTATGCTTTGTTTCCCTTACTTTTCATTTCTTCTTTGATGACAACTTTTCATACAAGTTAAAGTTTGATGCAGCTTGGCAGAATATGTCTTGATATTCTGAAAGATAAGTGGAGTCCTGCCCTTCAGATTCGCACTGTTCTTTTGAGGTAATTTAATTTTCATGTTATACGCGCTTGGATGTACTTTTTGATTGAGCAATTTATTTCCTGAAAAATTGTAGTAAATAGGTCCATGTGTGAGAGGAGAGGTCTTCAATTCTGGAAAAGAAACATTTATGAAACTAATTTTTTTTTGCATTATCTTAAATAATTTTTACACCAATTTACTGGTTAATTGCATGAAAGAGGGACGGGAGAGCAAGAAGTAACACAGATTGTTTGTGGTGACTTGCTCAGTTTGTATGTGACGGGTCCAGGTGGATCTTGGTTTTGATTTCTGAGTTGGATGGACAAAACATTGTGGAAAGACGGCTATTGTAAAATTAATCTGCTCTAAGTTGGATATAATATTTTACTGATAATGCAAATTTTGTTGGCCCTATTATAGTATTCAAGCTCTTTTGAGTGCACCAAACCCAGATGATCCACTTTCTGAGAACATTGCCAAGCATTGGAAATCTAATGAGGCTGAGGCTGTTGAGACAGGTATCTCTCTTCTACTAGCTTGATTACATCAAAGTTTGTTGTTTTTTAATTATGGCATCAAACATGCCATGTGACTGTAAATTGTGGTATTTTTTCATCTGCAGCCAAGGAGTGGACCAGATTATACGCCAGTGGCGCTTAACAATAGTGGAAGTGTATGCTATTAACTATCAATTGAAATGGAAAAATTTAGAGGAATTGTCTAATACTATTTTGGAGTCCATATTCCTCCTAGTTTCCTGTTACATGTCTATTGGAACTTGTATGAATATGAGATATTGTGTCAAAATTTATAACTCCATCTTCAACAGCTAAATGTAATTTGGGATTCTCAACTGATGTTTTTGAATAATCATTTCTCTTGGTTGTCTTCATTACCATGTATTTGGCTTCTCTTAAGGGAAGAGTGAGTGCCCTTTAAAGGGAAAGTGTGAAATCATAGCTGATTAGCTGATAAATTTAACGGTTGTATTTTATAATATTCTAAGCTCTGGAATTTTTCAATAATCAGCTATAATTTACACTTTATCTTTTATCAATTTTAATAATCTCACATTCCTCAGAGAAGTCAAATCCATTGACCTGTGAATCCATGTTTGGTGTTTGGCTGTGAAACAAAGAAGTTATCTCAAATCATGACGTTTGTGTCCAAACGGTATAGGACGGTTATGTTTTGTGAGGGGAGTTAGACAAAAATGTTTTAATCAAATTCGTCCGTTTTCTTATACAATCCATATATGAAAAAACTTGTTGAGGGCTTAAGGGTCAAATTGATAATTGGTCCATTATAGACTTTATCTATTTAATTTGATTTGATTGAATTGATTATGCCCTGCTGGAATTAGTGTTTGTTTAATAAATATAATTTGGCGTTTAGTGTTAATTGTGTGATTGTCGTTATGTGGCCAAAACGTGCGTGGACTGTGTGCATCAGCAATTGCAAGTCTGTCATGATGTTGACACCTATAAAGCACTTAACTGCCAACAATTGTTCTGGTCCATAGAAATCACACATTAAACACTAAGGTCCATTACTTGCAATTTTGCCTGCAAAGGTCAAAACTTAGGGAATCTATTTTCATATGTTGAGACTGAAAGTCAATTTGCAAGAAAAACAAGCCTTTTCTGTTGATTTTCTTGCTCTTGCATCACTCTACATCGCTAGGATTGTTCATGGAGTAATCTAAATAACATTTCAATATTATTAGGTGCACGAATATTGGACTAATAGGTGATGGGGTAAAATGAGAAGGAAAAAAAAGGAAAACTGAGTGAATGATTCATTCAAAGTACATAAAAATGATATGCTAGATTACCCTTTACATGTAACAAAGGTTATGTTTATGTCACAATGAAAAATTTGCAGGACAAAAGGTGGAACCAGCTACGACAAACTAACATCATGTATGACATACACAATAGTAGCACGAAATTGAAACTTCCATGCAATTGCAAGCCATCATTGGTTTAAAGAAAGAGAAGAAAAACCAAACAAGAAAACGACCTTGAAAACATCATGTCCATAAAACTAAACAAAACGACACTTTCTTTTCTTCTCATCATTCTCTTTCTTCTTAAAGTCGTTAGCATGGGAACCAAACTACAATTTCAGCCACAACAGCTATATTTCCTATTTCAGTTTCCTTTAGTTATGCTGTCGTACACCGTACGTTTTGTACAGTAACATAACATCAATTATTTATTTAATATAATTAAAATCACTATTAATAGAATTTAATGTTTGTTTATTCGGTTCCATTTTTGTGTGTTGGGGCACAAGACATTAGGCATAGGCATGGCAAGTCACTTTCTGTTTGCTGTGTCCTTTCTATAATTTTCACTTTACAGCGCACGTGTGGCCCACGTGATTGCCAATACTTGTTGGCTTTCTTCAACCGTTGGATTCAACTCGCCGACACATTACATGTTTCATAACTTGAGATAATCAAGATTCCTAGACATTGAATTGAAATACTCCTCACCCTCACTTTTCAATTTTTCAACAAGGTCAATTTTCTCAATATTTTCCTTTTTTTTAACCCCAGAAATTATTCTAGTGGTAGACTCTTCTGTCTTGAGAGTATGCTTCTATTAAAATCTTATATTTGAATTTTGATACAGGCAAACAATGTTTGTGTTATATTAAATCTATACAAAATTTTGCTCTGATTTTAAATGAGACCCGACTATTGTTATTCTCAAATAATAATTAGAAAAAAAGTAATCACTATCATTTAATCTTATAATTAAAAATTGTGTTGAGTTGAATTTTGAAGATTTGTCAAGTATAAAGAAAAAGAAGCATTTAAGAGTAGAATTAAATTTGTTTTTATGACTTTGTAACATTATTCTAGTTCTAAGTCGTCCATACTAAAAGAAAATTTGAAACTTAATACGTGTAAATAGAGTTAAGTTTTGTTGACTTTATGCTTCATTTCAATTAAACATTGTCACCAAGATGGAAAGTTAAAATTGTTTTCTATTAGAATATGTGAATATTCTCTTTACCTTATTAGAATTGTACCTTTTATATTTAGTTTATTTTATATAGAATAAAAAAAATATTGTATTTATGAGAAAATTTTATCAATTGACAATGATGTTTCGATTAAATTTTGATCTCTTTAATTTTGTGTGTAAAGAATCTTTAAACATGTTTGCCTTTAATAAAATGTAACAACTCTTACCACTATGTTGAGAAAAATCAAGAAAAAATAAAAGAACACAAACCAATAGTTAGTTAGTTCATGAACTTGATCACTATTCAATTTCTACAACTGCAATTGGAAGGGGATTGAAACCACAGAATACTATAATTTAATTGACTCTCGAACCAGATTAGTCGATTCAGTGGACCGTATATTGATGGTGAAAACAAAAAAATAAAATAAATAAAAAAACACAATCACAACACAAATATACAAGGTAGAAACTCTAAAATCGGAAAAAAAATCACAATTGTTGTTGAATGACAACCAAAGAATAACACTATGTCAAAATTGTTATAACATATAATTTACTCTCAACCACTCTCAGACTCTCGATACACCAACATCTTCCAAAGTAAATATTTAATTAATTCTCACAACACTTTAACACAAAATTACAAGAAAATAAAAAATATCAAATACAAGCTTAAAGTGTTTTTAACTAATGCATTTTGTAATGAAAAACTTGAATCTTTTATATGATTTTGGATCGTCTCTTCCTTTACAAAACTAAGTGACGAAAGACTTCTTCAAAATATATATATATATATATATATATATATATATATATATATATATATATATATTCAACCAACACTAACAATCTTCACCATGATTGAAAATAATACACTCATCCATTGTCTTTATTGACAATCATAGTTTAAAAGAACTATCATACTCAACCATAAAGAGTATAGTCACTGGAAGCTACACAACTTCTAGAATTTTTACATTGTCTTCACCGACAATCATAGTTCAAAAACTATCATACTCCAACAAAAGAATAATATATTTCACTTGAAGATAAACCACTTCAAGTCAAAATTCAGGTTGAAAACTTATGGTGCAACTTTCATTTAGTATAAAGCTCTTTTATCACCAACATAATTTAACAATACACACTTCTACAAAAAGTAGATTTCGTAACGAAATTTCACATCGACCAAAGTATCAACAATGGTAGAATATATATATTCAATTATGCACATTTCTTTCATTTTCATTTGAAGTCACTTTTTACCCCAGTCAAAGTTTTCAACCGTGGTAAAAGTGGTGTTTGATCATGGGTTCAAATCCTAGTACTAGGGGTGTGTTATCTCAGATTTTCAACACAAATATTAATTACAGAGATGAAACAAGAATCGTGCAATAATGAGTTGTGAAAAGTCGAAATGGTTGATTATGACCATGTTGGTTTTTTTAACAGATTTGACATGTCAAAGGATGGGGTTAATTCTGGTCGAATATTGCAATGAGTAAGAGACCAAAGGGGTTCGCTGAGTTTGCGACTTAGTGAAATTCAGAGTTCCCAAATTATTTTTCTACGCAGTCGAATGAGATGTAATTGGATAAGACCAAGTAGTTATTTAAGAACACGTGGAAGTATGTCGAAGGCGAAGGCTGCATGGAGACGAAGGCGTGACGTGTTTTACTTAGTCGACCATTGTAGATAGTTATTTTATACTAGTATATAAGTAAAAGTTTGCTTATGTTTTAGGCGTCCGCAATTGTACACAAATTGTACCAAGCTCAAAGTATATGTGTGATTGAGAAAAGAGTCAAGAATGTACATATGTGTTCCACCTTTTATAAATCAAAGTCTTTATGTTCAAATCATTTTCTGCAATTAAATTACAGTCATTTTACTTCAAGTTTCTTTGCATTTCGAGTCCAGCATAGATTTTAGCCATTATCTTCAAAATTTGCATTTCGATTTCAATTTCAAATTTGCTTAAATTTCATGATTCACACTGAAGATTGCTGGTTTCTACCTGAGTGAATCACACACTCAAAGATACAACAGAGTCGCCACCGAACTTTATTTAGTCCCAAAGGACAGGGAAAATATCGATAAAACCCAAGGGGAAGAGAAATGGGAACGGGGGGTCGGTTATGCGAAAGGAAGGTATTAGCACCTAACGCATCTGTCGTACTCGACGGGAACCATTTCGCTTGCTTCTAGGCTTGGATGGGTTATCTATCTAAAGGCTTCTAGCTAAAGGAAGAGGAGAGAGAGAGAGAGAGAAGGAAGGGGAAAAAGAAAGAAAAGAAAGAAAGTGCTCGCGGAGGATTGTGGCCCTCGTGCCTACGTACCCTCATAGTGCAATGAAGAAATCAGAGTGTCGTAGTTCATGGAACCAGGGGACAGAGAAGAAAGAAGAAAGGGAGAAGGAAAGAAGGGTGGAAGTGTGCTCGCCAAGACATTGCGTCTCGTGCCTACGTACCTGAAATTCAAAAGAATGCAGAATCAGAGCTTCCGTAGTTCAGGGAACCAAACGGAAAACAAAATCAAGAAAGAAACAGGGAGACGAAAGAAGTGGTGTCAAAACCAAGAGCAAGAGTGAAAGAAAAACTCTACTGGGGGAAGACCACACAGTAAGAGTGATTGTACAACAGACTAGGAAAAGAATGGTGTCGAAACCAAGAATGAAAGAAACTCCGTTGGGGATAACAAAGAGAAATGGTGTTGAAACCCAAGAATGAAATAGCACAGGGAATAGAAAGGGAATCCGCTGGGGATCCAAATAAAAGGATGGTGTCATAACCAAGAGAACAAGGAGACTCGGTATGTTAACTGGCTGGCAGTTGTTAACCGAAGAAAGAGAGTAAAACTCTGGCGGGGAAAAGACTGGTGTCAACAAACGGACTGTGATAAACCAAGAGAAAGAGTGCTGAACCAAGAGAAGGTGTTTTGACTCTGAGGGGGTGTCGGTATGTTAACTGATAAACAGTGGTTAACCGAAGAAAGAAAAGACTGCGACTCTGTGGGGGTAGAGAAGCATTGATTTTAACAGAGAAAACTGTGATTAACCAGAAAGATGGGTGTAGGACCGATCGAAGGTCGTAACCCAAAAGGGGTGTTGGTAATGACTGAACAAACAGTACTTGACCAACAAAAGAGGGGTATTGAACCAAAAGAGGTTACTACCCCAAGGGTGCAAGTATTCGAACCAATAAAGGTTGCCAACTGCGGGGTATTCGGTTTTAACAGGAGAACTGTGATTAACCGAAGAGAAAAGCGAGTGATTAACCAAGAGGAGGTGATTAACTCAAAAAGGGGTTCAATATTTTAACAGACGGACTGTGGTTAACTGAAGAGACGGGTGATTAACCAAGAGAAGGTGATTAACCCAAGAGGTGCTCAGTATTAAAAGTCGGACTGTGATTAACTGAAGAAACGGGTGATTAACCAAGAATAGGTGATTAACCCAAGAGGAACTCAGTGTTAACAGATAGACTGTGATTAACTGAGAAGGAGTGCAAACATTGGTGTTTTAATTGACAGGCAGTGATTAACTAAACAAAGGGAGAAGAACCAAAAGAAGGTTGCGAACTCCGTAGGGGATTCGGTTGTAATAGAAGTACTGTATTTAACCGAAGAAAGAGGAAAGAAACTCTCCAGGGGAATCAAAAGAACAATGATTGACCGTAAGAAAAGAATAGGGTATTGAAACGAAGAAGGCTTACTAACCCAATGAACAAAGGATCGTAACCAAGAAGGTGATTGATCAAGAGAGGAATCGAAAGAGATAAGAGTGATCAAGAATCGAAAGAGATTGCAAAAGGGGAAAAGAGTGATCAAGGATCGAGTCGACTGGGGAGAGAAAGCACACTGCCGCCTGGAGATAGAGATGACTAAGCCAAGCACAGAGTCATTCGTCCCTGTAATACCCCAAAATTTGCTCTCCCTTTTGGCATCATAGCATGGCATTATCATTTATCATATCATATCCATCTCATTAGCATTGCATTGCATCTTTCATATAGAAAAATGAAACATAGCATCCCTCTTACCATCAAGGCATGTGATCAGGTGGAAGTTGGACAATCAAGGAGCCATTCAAGGCACAAAAGGTCAATCAAGTTGCCTCAAGGCCAGCCAAGAGGTCTTTCATGTCTCATACTATCTCAATTGATCATCCACTGTCTCAAGGAAGTGAGATCCAATAGGAGTTTGAAGCCCTACATTTTTCACTATGCAAGAGATCCAAAAACTAAAGGAAAACCCTCAAAAGAGACAGCTCATTGATTCAAAATCACCCTCAAGTGGCATATCTCATCATCCTTTAAAAGGATACACAACATACTCTGAGGAATTTGAAATTGAAGAATGCACATTTTTCTCCTAGGAGGAGGGTACCAAAATTAGGGTTTCCAATTAAATCAGGGAATCTCTGATTTTTTGGACAAAACTTAATGTCATGGTATTCTATATGTCCTTAAGTGTATGGATGTGGAAAATTGCCTCTCAATTGGTTTTAGAAGTGGTTCAATTGGAAGAAAGATCAAAAGTCAGGAAGTTTGGGGCCAAGTCAAATAATCAGAGGAAAAAGTCAACTCTTGACTTTTTGAGGCCAAATTCATGAAATTCATGTTATATGTGTCCAATGTACAAAATTTGATCAAGAAAATCCAAAGGAATCATGAAAAAATCAAGACGTGGAAAGTTGCCATTTTTGGATGAAGAAGGGATACTAAAAATAGCAAGTTTTGGCCATTTTGCATCAGAGTTTGAACCAAGGCCATTTAAAATTGAAGCACCAAATGAAAATTCCACTCAGCCACAACAAAAGTTCTTTCTTTAAGCTTCAAATCCATGTGTAGAACATCTCCATTGGATAAAAATTGAGTGAGATGTGATGGATCAAAGTTTGGGCAAAGTAGGTTCAAAACTAGGTCATGACCAAGGATTCTCAGGTCACGCGCATGTCCTTTCTACAAACAGTTGGTGGGCCAAATGTCAAGCTCAATTTCTCCAAGAATAAATCTCCAAATGAAAAACTTTTCAACATCAAAGTTGTTCCTTGTAGTGTCATCTTCAATGTTCATGTTGAACAAAAGTCCATTTGACCAAGTTATGAGGTAGAAATTTTGATCCCAAGATGGTGTGATCATGCTGAAAATCAACTGGTCAGCTTGCCATGCCATGACCTGCTTCACACCCCTACAACACAGTCCCCAAACTTTGATGTTCACAGCCATTTTCAAGCCTCTTGCGCACCTCATTTCAACTCAAGTCCAACACCAATGTTGTTCCATGATATCTCCTCTTTTCAAAGACTCCATAACCACATCCAGCCATGCATTAACAAAAGAGAAAATCACCATTAAACATCTATGTTTGCATTTGTTTCCCAAACTGTCATGAAAAAAAACCAAATAAAGGTTGTTGTTGTCTTGCCAGCTTGCCCGTGCATTGCTCACCCTCCAACCTTTGCTACATTAAGCCAAACACCCATCACATACCCATGCACATTGGCACGTGCCTTGCATGAAAATAGAAAGAACAACTTGCTGAGCAAGTTTCACTTACACAAACCGTGCCCTTGCATTTCTCTTCACCTCCACCATAGTTTATCATGAGTTGCCATCACCATAGCTCTGCTCTCCCTAACTAACTTGACTCAGTTAGTTAGGGATGACTCACTTAACTCATTTGTGACTCATTTAACTCACTCATTAAACCATGGTTAGAGCTCAATATAAAACCAAATCACATTCTCTAATTTCATTTTCAGATTCATTTTCCACATTCACTCCAAAACCTCTCTTCTTTCTCTCTCAGTTTCTCTACATTCTCTCTCTTAGCTAGCACGAATCCATCATTGTTCTCCTCTAACTTCATCCTCAAGCTTCAGCCTCAAGCATCACTGAACTTGAAGTGGCATTGTATTGTGGAAGTAGCTACACTGCAGGTTCGTGTTCATCTCAATTCTTCAGAGATTGTAAGCCTTTATTTGGCCAGATCAAGTTCAAGACTCATTGGAAAGGATCTCTGGTTTTCTGAAGACTCAAGCAACTTCAAATTTCAGGTTTCGATTCATGCTTCTGTTGCTTGATTTTTGTTGATATTCAACGTGTTTGAGCTCAATAGGAGCATTTGCTAAATCCGGCTAGTTGATAGGCCTCTTAGAGGCATAGTTGCAAAACTTAGGGCATGATTTGATCTCTTCTGTTCTTGCTATGTGTGTGTGTTTCGTGGTTTTTATGAGCATATTCATGATGTACACGAGCTCAGCTTCATTTTGATATACATTTTGTGGATTTATGGAGAGATTAAAAGTTGCAGACGGTGGTGATTGACCGGAGAAGGTGACCGGAGGTCCCTCTCCGGCCGGTGGTCATTATTTTAGGGTTTTGTTGCAGTTTGAATGAGGACCGTTGGATGATCATTATCGTGTGGCTAAGAATGTGCCAACACATTAAAACGCATGTGCTTCTCACGTGCTCATTCTGATTTTATTTTTAAACTTTGTGTGGTGTAGTACATGGTATGAAGTGTGGTCCTTCACGTGTGTGCATTGATTTTGGATACTTTGACTTGCTTGTTGACCAGACTTAATCCAATGGTGTCTATTGCATTGACCTTGTTGACTGAATTCCATGCTTATTATTGTGTTTCTGCGCCTATTGGACCTAAGACAAATTGCTTTTTACACCTCCCTGTTTCTAAAGCCCAAATGATTTGAACTGGATATTTGCTACGCATGCACCCCCATTCCTCATTTCATTTCATTTTATTTTTCCATTTTTCTACATGTTTCATTTTTAATTTTTAAAAATATCAAATATCATCATAAAATTCCACAAAAATTCATGAACATCATTAAAGCATTTAGAAAATTTTTGATATTTTCATATATTGATTTTATGACCTTTTTGCCCCTGTTCCACAATTTTCTTTGATTTTCTTTTGTGTGCATTCTTAATGTGGTACATGATTTTGTACATTTTTGTTCTTGATCATTAAAAATAGTTTTGATTTGCTTCTTTTTGAATTGAGTCATTAATATCTTGAAGTATGTCCTATGATTTTTTATTTTATTTTTAGATCATTTTATGACATGTTTGGATGTCCATCTTTGCATTACTTTGCGTGTGCATCCAATTGGACTTAAGTGCATTGTATAAAGCCTTTTTGCCTTGATTTCTTGCATGCTATTTTGGTATATGATTCACTTCTGATTTGTGTATCTTTAAAACATGTTTGCTTAATTTCCATGAGTCCATTTAATTTTTGCTTAAGGCATTACATATGAAGCATAATAACATGTCATATCCTTGCAATATTTGTGCATGTTTACATATTTTCTTTTGTGCATACTTGCATGATCATTTGCCTATTTCAATGAGCTATTCATGTGACATTATAGGTCATTGATACACATTATATGTCATCATTGCATATTCATTGTCATGTGAACTTGGTGCATCTTTAACATGTTGTGTTTGCACTTTCCTTTTTTGAACTTCCATTTCAATTCTACTTCTTCTACCACTTCTTAAATGTCTTGATGTGTTATGCATGAACACTTGTGAGATGTTTGTGAATCATTTTTCATTTCATTTCAATTCTGATCCTTAGATTACATGTTCCATTCATGCATGTTTTTTCATTTCTTTTCATCTTTCATCTCCCTTTTCTTATGGTAGCATGTTCTAATGTCATGGATGATGTTTGTTGCCTATCCACTTGGACTTGCATGATAATGATCATTTGTTTTCCATATGATGTACATTCTGGTTGTGGTTATAGGATTTTATTTCTCATCTAATTCTTTTGATCTTTATGGTGCATTAAGTGTTCTTTTACTTCTTATACTTCTTATACATGTTTACTAACCATGTAGGGACTTTGGTAAGTTGCATTTGATTGTGGATAAGGAATCCACATTCAAACTTCTATCCTCTCATCTCTTTTACAATTCCATCTTGTGTTTTGTTAAGCACTTATGTGCTTTCTTTTAATAACTCATCCCTTTCCCTTTTTGAATTACAATTCATCTTCTAACTTAGAAGTGAATTGTTTAATTCATTCTTTCTTTAGACTTTAGGTTGAAACCTCACAAACCATTAGGATCACTCCCTTAACTAATCAATTAGGATTGAGTCTTAGATCACATAGATTTTACCTTTCTTCCTCCTTTGAGTCTCTCTTCTCATCTCAAAGAATATTCGAAATATCTAATAAAGGTAGGCATTTATTGCATTTAGGCCTTTCATATAAAGAAAAGATTATAAGGGGTCTTCTCTTATTATCTTAGAATGTGTAGCATATAGCCCATCTTGGGTCAATGTGTTAAGCATTTGATCTTGTATGAGGGACTTAAATGCAATACTTGTTGAAGGTACAAATAAAAAAACACTTCTTCATTTCTTAATCAACAAAAACACTTAATAAACACAAGTATGCTAGTGTGTTTGAACCTTGACAATTGGAACTAAGTGTGGGGGTCTTCTTCACCCTTAGTGTGCTTTCTTACTCATTCCATCTTGGAATGTGAGGATGTACACATTCCAATGACTAAGATTCAGATACACTATCATATGTAAACAAATGAAAAACTCTTAAAAGACAAAAACAAACAATAACGTCTTTCCTTCGGGAATCCTTTTCTCATCTCACTCATTCTTAGCGTACGGACGTGCTTCTACTCGTTCTCTTGCAAGATGGTAACGCACTCGGACCAGCGAGCCTGCAACACCTGAGCTAGAACGTTAGTCGTTCCTTAAAAAAACACAAACAATTTATCCCTGGTGAGGGGAACTACGTCGCTCTGATTCTCATGCTCCCGATGAGATACGTAGGCAGTGGGGTAGGGCCCATTCGAGCACTTATTTTATTTTCCCTACATTTGTTTCTCGTTCCTTTTCCTTTCTTTCTCCTTTCTTTCTTTCAGTTCCTTTTCCAGTATCCTTTTCTGTCACCCTTTGATCGAGACAAGCAAGCGTGGATCCCATCGGGTACGATGGACGCGTGGGGGTGCTAATACCTTCCTCTCGCGTAACCGACTCCCTTACCCTTTCTCTTGGTCGCAATACCATGCTCTATCCTTTCCTTCAGGTTTATGCGATGTTTCCTTTCCCTCTCTTGGGATAAATACACATTGCTGGCGACTCTGTTCGGTGCCACTTTCGCGTTTGTACTAGGATGAAAATCCCGGGAGCGACAGCTGGCGACTCTGCTGGGGAAAGGTTGACCTATTGCTGGTCCATCCTTAGCGAGTCAATCCTAGCGCTTGTTTGCTTTTCTTTCATTGGGTGTTTGTTGTTATCTTGTATTTGCTGTTTACTGTATTTTATTACTCGTACCATATTTACAGCATGTTAGCATTTACATTTATTATATTATACTGTGTTGCGCTGTTCTGTCTGTTTGGCGGGATGGGATTTCTGAGAGATGAGCTCAGTACACAGGCTCGAGTATACACTTAGACTTAGAGTGGAGAGTAGTGGGACCTACGTGCCATCTGTGTACGTGGGTAATCACGAAATTCACAGCTAGACGAGGCTATCTTGGGACCCATCATGGCGTGCGCATCTTGCGTATTCCAGGATGTCGATCTAGAGAGCTGTCGACTCTAGTGACCGATCATGAGGACCTTAGTGGAAATATCCCTCTTTAGTGGTGACAGTGGCAGACCACATTCTGTGGCAAACCCATTCGCATCCGAGGGCCCACTTTGGTACTTGCATAGGATGACCTTTATTTTCTAAGGTGAGTCAGCGGATGACCTCTTTGATTGGGATAACATTGTATCCTACGGGCTGAATGTGCTATCGCTTCTCAAACCTCCGAAGCTGACAAGCCTTATTTTCTAGGAACCACATGTGAGTATGGGTGGGATGTTTATAGGTTTGCAGGTAACCCGGCCTCCTACATACCTTACCTGTGATTCTATGGTTGTTACAATGTACCCTATGACAGTGGTTTGAGTATTCATCTCAGATATATTGCCAGATTCAGTACAGAGACACAGTGCACACAGTTCAACACAGACACAGACACCTGGATACCTGATCACATGCCTTTTGCATTTGCATAATCATATCATAACATGTTATGTTTGTCATTTTCAGGTACTTACCATATTGTCTGATTCCAATCATGAGTTCCCAAGAAGCTGAGGTTAAAAGGAAGAATAATGTGTCATACAAATTCCCTGATCCTAAGCTGGATTTATTGAACAAGATGATAGGTATGGCTGGTTGTGATGTTCTCAGCACTTTTCAGAAGGAGTATGGAGAGCTGATTAAGATGGTCTGTGCATTCACAAAGTATGAGAAGGATGGGTTGCATACTTTCTTACAGTTCTATGAGCCATCAATGAGATGTTTCCTATTCCCTGACTACATTCTGATGCCCACTCTGGAGGAATTCTCATTTATTTTGGGAATTCCAATCACGTCTTCTATACCGTACTTTTCTGAAGGTGCTCTTGCCCCTGAAGTAATTGCTGATGTTCTACATCTAGACCTGTTTGTTGTGAAAAGTGGCCTAAGTAGACTCAAAGAAGATGAAGGATTTCATTTGGAGTTTCTTTTTCAACAAGCTCAGGAAGCTGCCAAGGCTAACAATTGGACTACTTACAACGCTGTGTTAGCTCTTTGTATCTATGGTTTGGTGCTTTTCCCCGGTCAGCCTGATTTTGTTGATATGCAAGCGATGAAAGTGTTCGTCTCGAAGAATCCGATTCCCACCCTGCTAGGGGATTTTTATTACTCCGTACACTACAAAAATGAGAAGGCAAGAGGAAGCTTGGTTAGTTGCTGTACCCAATTGTTATGTCATTGGCTCTTCAAACATTTACCTCGGACTGGTGCGTTTGTAGAAACTGCTGAGACAATGAAGTGGTCCAAGAGACTGATAGGTTTGACTGCCAATAATATTATTTGGTTTGATCCCAAATTACTGACGATAGAGCTTACCGTCAAATGCGGAAGTTTTCCGAATGTGCCTCTACTTGGAAAAAGAGGTGGGATTAATTATAACCCGGTATTGGCAGTTAGACAATTTGGTTATGCTTCAAGGCATCCTCCTACTGATGAAGAGATTAGCGCTTCTCTGTTCTTCGTGGGAACCAAGAATGAAAGAGTGCCGAAAGTAATAAATGCTTGGAAATTTAGGCAAAGAGAGGGAAAGTTGACTTTCGGCAAAGGAGACTGTAGATCATACCCTAACTACGATGCTTGGGTTGAGATAAAGGTCAAAAAGTTGTTGTTACCCTTCTCCAGAGAAGTTCTCTTATGTCCAGATCAACATTCCATGGTACCGGCCGAAGAGTACGAGAAATTGAAGAAAATGGTTAGAGAGCTGCAGATAGAGAACTCTGGAATGAGCAGATGTCTTCAGAAAGCTCTAGCTGACAACAAAGAGTTGGAAAAGAGAGCGTTGAAAGCAGAAAAAACCCTGGCGGACAAAGAAGAAGATTTTGATGAGAGAGCTCGATACTTCCGAAAGCTTACTTTGGGAGCAGATGATACTAGTCAGGCTCATAAGGCTACAAAATAGGCGCTAGCCCGAAGCAAGGATTCGTTAGCTAAACTCCGTCAAGCTTGGGATGAGGTCAGAATTGAGAACTCTGAATTGCAGGCCCAGTTAAAAGATAAAGATGAAGAGCTGAAAAAAGCACACGTGGAAAGAAGAAAGTATCGAGAAGATCTTGGCAAAAGTCAAGAACAAGTGAGAAATGCTGAAGGTAAGCTGAAAATCGCCAACAAGGAGCTTGAAGATGTCACAGCAGAGCTGAAGCTGGTTAAAATTCAAGCTGGAATCAAGAGGCGCAAAGGAGCCAATGAAGATGAAGCCTTGCTGATGCACGTGGGGTCATTAGAGGATGCATTGGAAAAAAGGGACGTAGTAATCAAAGAGCTGATTGAAAAGCCGCATCATCAGCGTACCCGTATCCTGTTTGAAGAGATTAAGTACTCCAGCCAGAAGCTGAAAGATGTAGAGCTGTCGGATTAGTGATTTTCGCCGTTTCTTTGTAATTTGCAATGGTTACCATCAGAATTGTTGATGGATCCATTTGACTGCTTGTTTCTTATTTTATTCCTGAAACTACGACAAACGTGCTTGAGAAGCTTTTGGGAATTTGTATGAAATGAGCTATTTCTGTTCACAATTTCTGGTCTTCAGATATATGTGATGTGATATCTGCACACTGGCACACTACAAAGTCACTATTTCTGGTCTTCAGATATTTGTGATCGATGTATATGAATATCTCTTCATCATGACTCCTGGTCTTCAGGAATTCATGGTTACGATTGGAATCAGGATATGAAAAGTATCTTGAAATGACAAACATAACTTTGCATTTGCATTTGCATATCATTTTTGCATTGCAGGTTTTCCTTTTGCAGGCGCCTGCTAACCTTTATTTGGTTTTCAGGCACGATAGCTGATACCCCAGTTCACCGATATTCTACCCGACGCAATCAAGCAAGAGTAATGGAGCAAATTCAGACTGAGTTAGCTGATTTGAGGGGAAGGATGGAACAGTTCATGAACCTTATGCAGGGGATTGCTCAAGGTCAGCAAGAGCTGAGGACCGGTCAAGAAAACATGAGGATTGGACAAGAAGCTATGAGAACCACTATCCAGAGGCTGGAAACTGAAATCCCAAATCGCACTGTGCGCACTCCTCCTGTTGGCACAACCCCTGCTGGTGGGGTACATCTGGGATTTGACAATAATGAGGATGGCCAAGATGACCAGTTCACTGCATTCAACAATGACATGGGTTTCTATAATGACGACCGTAAGTACGAAGGGTTAGATGAAAGACTCAAGGCTATTGAGAGCCAAAATCCTCTGGGAATTGATGTAGAAGACATGGGTCTCGTGCAGGGTGTGCGAATCCCTCCCAAGTTCAAGCTTCCGGCTTTGGATAAGTATAACGGCAGTACCTGTCCCAAAACACATTTGCAAGCCTACAATCGCAAGGTTGCCGCTTATACTGATGACCAGAAGCTCTGGATGTATTTTTTCCAGGATAGCCTGTCAGGCGCCTCCCTGGAATGGTACGTTAAGTTGGACAGGGTTCATATCAAGAGCTGGAAAGATTTGTGCACTGCGTTTCTGAAGCAGTATCAATATAATTTGGATATGGCACCTAATCGTACTCAGCTGCAGAGTATGACTCAGGATCCTAAGGAAGGCTTTAAGCAATACGCATAAAGATGGAGGGAGTTGGCTGCACGAGTTCAACCACCTTTGGGTGATCGTGAGATGGCTGATATGTTCATGAGCACACTCCAAGGGTCGTATTTGGATAGATTGGCTGCGTGTCCTTCCACAGGGTTTGCTGATATTGTTGTTGCTGGAGAACGAATAGAGAGTCTGCTGAAATTGGGTAAGATTCAAGATGTCGGTGGGACTAGTGCTTCGAGTTCGAGGAAACCCTTTGCCAATGGATCAAGGAAAAGAGAAGGGGAGTCCAGTGCTGTGCATAGAGGATGGGGCAGAGGTAGGAATCAGTCCTATCATCAGGTGGATACTGTAACCATTCCGGTTCCAGCCAGACAGCAAGCTCCAGATCAGTAAGGTAGACCCTGATTCCAGAATAACAGACCAAGGGACCGTAAGTTTGATCCTTTGCCTATGTCATATGCTGCTTTGTTACCACAACTGCTTAAAGAGAAGTTGGTTGAACTACGGACTATGAGGCCGCTAGACTCCGGAAAATTGCCTCCAGGTTATGATGCCAACGCTCGATGTGAATTTCATTCTGGCGCGCAAGGTCACTCGATAGAGAAGTGTTGGGCTTTTCACCATAAGGTTCAAGACCTGATTGATGCAAAAGCTATTAATTTCTCTAAGCCGCCGAATGTTCGTGATAATCCAATGCCCCATCATGGAGGTGCAAGCATGAATGCTATTTCTGATGGTGAGAAACTGAATCTGATTACTGATGTGAATTTGGTAAAGACTCCGCTGTTGATTGTAAAATAGCGTTTGTTAAAAGGAAAAGTGTTTCCTGGATGTGGCTCTGGTTGTGAAGATTGTTCAAGACAGATTAATGGTTGCAGTAAGTTGAAAGTTGGACTGCAGGATCTTATGGATGAAGGAAGACTTCAGTTTGATAAGATAGAGAGAGAAAAATATGTTTCTGCCGTTACTATTTACTATAATCCAGTTGAGATACAGGTGCCTGTTGAGGAGCCTGTTGCTATCATCGTGCCCGAGAGGCCGAGACCAGTTACGATTATAGTTCCTGAATCGGCTGCTTATGTGTCTAATAGAGCGGTTCCCTGGCAATATGGAACTGATACTCATCAAGGAGGAAGTCAACATAAAGCAGAGGCTGTTGGTACCAGTATTGAGAATGTCAGTGGACCAAGTGGTTTCACCAGAAGTGGTCGACTGTTTACTCCCCAGACTCTAAGGAGTGATAAAGAGGCTAAAGCCGCTGTAAGAGCAAAAGGAAAACAGGTTGTTGATGACAAGGTGCCTGCTCAGGAAGAGGACCCTAAAGTCAATTTTGATAATGATGTTGAGGAATTTATGAGGGTTATCAAAAAGAGCGATTACAAGATCATTAACCAGCTTAATCAGACACCCTCTAAAATCTCAATATTATCCTTGTTAATGAGTTCAGATGCACACCGGGCTGCTTTGTTGAAGGTTCTGAATATGGCATACGTTCCCCAAGAGATTACAGTGAATCAGTTGGAGGGGGTAATTTCTAATGTGAATGTGAGCCACGGGTTGGGGTTTACAAATAGGGATTTGACTCCGGATGGACGTAATCACAACAAGGCTTTGCACATCACACTTGAATGCAAAGGAGCTGTTTTGTCGCATGTGCTAGTCGATACAGGTTCTTCCTTGAATGTGTTACCCAAAAAGGCCCTGATGAAGATTGAAGTAGATGGGTTGATTCTGAGACCCAGTGATCTGATTGTGAGAGCTTTTGATGGATCCCAAAGATCGGTGTTTGGGGAGGTTGAACTACCAATACAGGTTGGTCCACAGATATTCAAGATGATCTTTCATGTTATGGATATTCAGCCTGCTTATATCTGTTTGTTGGGCCGACCATGGATTCACGCAGCGGGCGCAGTTACCTCAACACTTCATCAGAAGCTCAAGTATGTGTTCGAGGGTCAAGTGGTTACTGTTTGCGCGAGGAAGATATATTCGTGAGTCATCTATCCACTTTTAAATATGTGGAAATGGAGGGAGAAATTCATGAAACCCTGTGCCAGTCTTTCGAAGCCCTGAATATCAATAACTTACCAGAATCTACTTCAGCAGCAGTGGTGTCGAATGTGCCAGGTGGACCGAGTGCATCAATTGCGTCATACAAGCAGGCCAGAGAAGTGGTCGAAAACGGAAATGCCCAAGGTTGGGGTAAAGCTATTGACGTGTTCGTGAAGGAAGATAAGTTTGGCATTGGATACCAGCCGGGCCGAACGCCAGTTCCCCGATTCCGTGGGCCAATCAATTTCAACAGTGGAGGGATTATCAATCCCAATCAGTCCTGCTCAGTAATAGAGGATGACGCTGAAAGCTCAGATTATCTGGACAAATGGGTGTATGCACTGGCTCCGGGCGAAGTATTGCAGAACTGGTCTAGTGAAGAAATCGTTCATGTTGTACACCATTTAGAGTAATAATTCTTGTCTTTCATAATGCATAAAATCCCACACTCTGCCCAAGGTGTGAGGATCCATTTGTAGGGCCACCATATTTTCTCATATAATGTTCAAATATCAATAAAAGGACGTTTTTGTTTACAAATTTGTGTTCCTTTATTCTTTCTTTATTTTTATTTTTGAACAAAGAAAATTAAAAATGATAATGCACTTTCTTTTCTTTTGTTTTCAAGCAAAAATAATCTAAAATAAAGCATAAATCCAATCATGCAGACTGGATTCTGTGGATTTCTCTGAAAATGATTTTGTTATGCCCACGTATGATTTCGACAATCCGATCTATCAAGCCGAGGAAGAAAGTGATGAAGACTATGAACTCCCGGAAGAATTGGCTAGATTGTTAAAACAGGAAGAAAAGACCATTCAACCTCATCAGGAAGCTCTCGAGGTTATCAATATTGGTTCGGATGGAAGCAAGAAAGAGATCAAGATCGGTGCAAATCTGCGGGCTGATGTAAAGCAAGAGTTGATAGTCATGCTACGGGAATACGTTGACATATTTGCTTGGTCATATCAAGATATGCCAGGTTTAGATACAGACATAGTTGTGCATAGACTACCGTTGAAAGAGGATTGTCCACCGGTCAAGCAAAAGCTGCGCAGAACGAAACCAGAAATGGCTTTGAAGATCAAGGAAGAAGTACAGAAACAGTTGGATGCAGGTTTTCTGGCAGTGACCAACTATCCTCCTTGGGTGGCCAACATAGTACCGGTGCCGAAGAAAGATGGCAAAGTCAGAATGTGCGTGGATTACAGAGATCTCAACAGGGCAAGCCCCAAAGATGACTTTCCACTCCCTCATATTGATGTGCTGGTTGACAATACCGCTCAGTTTTCAGTGTTCTCATTTATGGATGGATTCTCCGGGTACAATCAGATAAAGATGGCGCCTGAAGACATGGAGAAGACGACATTCATTACCCCTTGGGGTACCTTCTGTTACAAAGTAATGCCTTTTGGGTTGAAGAACGCAGGGGCAACATATCAAAGAGCAATGGGGACGTTATTCCATGATCTTATTCATAAAGAGATCGAGTGCTATGTGGATGACATGATTGCTAAATCAAAGACAGAAGAGGAACATCTGATCAACTTGAAGAAGCTATTTGAGAGGTTGAGGAAATTCAGGTTGAGACTGAATCCTAACAAATGTACTTTCGGCGTGCGGTCCGGAAAATTGCTTGGTTTCATTGTCAGTGAAAAAGGAATAGAGGTTGATCCTGCTAAGGTGAAAGCTATACAAGATATGCCTGTACCGAGAACTGAGAAAGAAGTTCGTGGCTTTCTAGGGAGATTGAATTACATTTCAAGGTTCATATCTCACCTAACTGCCACCTGCGAACCAATATTCAAAATGCTAAGAAAAGATCAAACTGTCAAGTGGAATAATGATTGTCAAAATGCCTTCGATAAAATAAAAAGATATTTGCAGGAACCTCCGATCCTAATACCTCCAGTTCAAGGGAGACCACTGATTATGTACTTGACAGTGCTCGAAGGATCCATGGGTTGTGTTCTCGGTCAACACGACGAGACAGGTAGGAAAGAACATGCTATCTACTACCTGAGCAAGAAATTTACAGATTGTGAATCACGTAATTCAATGCTTGAGAAGACATGCTGCGCACTCGCATGGGCTGCCAAGCGATTGAGACAATACATGCTCATACATACAACCCTATTGATCTCTAAATTGGATCCGGTCAAGTATATTTTTGAGAAACCAGCACTTACAGGCAGAGTTGCAAGATGGCAGATGGTGCTGACAGAGTACGATATTCAATTTACTTCGTAAAAAGCAATCAAAGGAAGTATACTGTCAGATTATCTGGCGCAACAACCTCTTAATGATTACCAGCCCATGAGATTTGATTTCCCTGATGAGGACATCATGTTTCTCAAAGCAAAAGACTGCGAGGAACCACTTCTGGAGGAGGGGCCTGACCCTGAATCCAAATGGAGTTTGATGTTTGATGGGGCAGTTAATATGAATGGGTGCGGAGTTGGTGCAGTCCTCATTACGCCAGAAGGTGTTCACATGCCCTTCACTGCCCGAGTAACTTTCGGGTGTACCAACAATGAAGCAGAGTATGAAGCTTGCATACTAGGGATTGAGGAGGCTATTGATTTACGAATCAAGACCCTCGATGTCTTTGGTGATTCAGCACTGATAATCAATCAAGTAAAGGGAACTTGGCACACACATCAGCAGAATTTGATTCCGTATAGAGATTATACGAGGAGATTGCTGACATTCTTTACAACTGTCAAGTTATACCATGTTCCCCGAGATGAGAATAAGTTTGCAGACGCCTTGGCCACTATATCTTCGATGATCAAAGTGCATGGTTGGAACTTTGTACCCAGGATTGATGTATCTCGTCTTGATAGGCCTGCTTTTTTGTTTGATGTTGATGTAGTGTCTGACGATAAGCCTTGGTACCATGACATCAAATGCTTCTTGAAAAATCAAGAATACCCGCCTGGGGCATCTTCCAATGACAAGAAGACATTAAGAAGGCTAACTGGTAGTTTCTTCTTGAACAAAGATGGCGTGCTGTATAAAAGAAATTTTGACACGGTCCTGCTCAGATGCGTGGATAGACACGAAGCAGACCTGTTGATGATCGAAGTGCACGAAGGCTCCTTTGGCACCCATGCCGGGGGACATGCGATGGCTAAGAAACTGTTGAGATTGGGGTATTATTGGTTGACGATGGAGTCAAATTGCTGCAAGTATGCCTGCAAGTGTCACAAATGCCATATCTATGCAGATAAAGTGCACGTTCCTCCCAATCCGTTGAGTATCATGTCTTCTCCGTGGCCATTTGCAATGTGGGGCATTGATATGATCGGGAAAATTGAGCCTACTGCTTCAAACGGCCATCGTTTCATCTTGGTCGCCATTGATTACTTCACTAAATGGGTTGAAGCAGCATCTTATGCCAATGTCACTAAGTAAGTAGTGTCTCGTTTCTTGAAACGAGATATCATTTGTCGATATGGAGTGCCCGAAAGAATCATTACGGATAATGGTTCTAATTTGAACAACAAGATGATGGCTGAGCTATGCTGAGACTTCAAAATCGAGACCCACAATTCTTCTCCGTACCGCCCGAAGATGAATGGCGCGGTCGAAGCGGCCAACAAAAATATCAAGAAGATTGTGCAAAAGATGGTTGTTACGTACAAAGATTGGCATGAGATGTTACCATTGGCTTTGCATGGATATCGAACATCAGTCCGCACGTCCACTGGGGCAACGCCGTACTCACTTGTATACGGTATGGAGGCAGTTCTACCGATAGAAGTGGAGATTCCTTCTCTCCGAGTATTGATGGACGTTAAGCTAGATGAAGCTGAATGGGTACGAGCCAGATTTGATCAGTTGAGCCTTATTGAGGAGAAGCGACTAGCAGCAGTATGCCATGGCCAGCTATACCAGCGCAAAATGAAGAGGGTTTTCGATCAAAAGGTTCGACCTCAAGTTTACAAGGTTGGAGATGTGGTAATCAAGAGAATACTTCCTCCGAGTACAAATCACAGGGGCAAGTGGACTCCTCATTATGAAGGTCCATTCGTGGTTAAAAAGGTTTTCTCAGGTGGAGCCTTATTGCTGACGACCATGGATGGTGAAGACTTTTCATCCCCTATTAATTCAGATGCAGTTAAAAAATACTTCGTATAAAGAGACCCGCTGGATAAAAGAAAAAAGGAATCCAGGCAAAAAAGGGCATCCCGGCGAACCAAAAACAGAATAAAGGTTCGGGCAAAAATTAGGGATATAATTGAAAAATTGTACACCCGGTAAGTTGAAAACCCGAAAGGGCAACTTAGGCAAAAAGGGTATCCCGGTGAATTGAAAACCTGAAAAGGCGATCCACGCAAAAGAGGGATTAAAGCGAATGACTGCAGTCTGAATTAATCTGTACGTTTTCTACTCTTCAGCAAACTAGAAAAATTCCAAAGGAGGAATTGGCCCGACCGCGAGCTTCCGAAGGCGAAGATAATTAGGAGAGTTGGAATACATACTGGCTATAACAGAATCAGAAATCAGTTGGAATCCAATTTCCGCATTATCATTAGGATAGATTTCTTTTCTCAATTTTATGGCAATCGCCTCTTTCAGGGGTTTGCTTCTGATTGTAAATTCGCCAATTTTTGGCATTTCATCAATAAAATTGAATATTCAGTCACGAGCTTTTATTTTCATTTTACTGTTTTGTTTGCAAAAACGTTTGATTTTTGATAATAAAACGTTACTTTAAAAATATCTTGGCCTTGCAAAAACATGCACAAAGACAATTGAAATTACTTTGCTTGTTGGACAACCTTGGATGGTGGACTCAAAAGACCACGCAATATCCTGGGGCATGTGCATATTCTTTTTCTGTTGCAGGTAATGAGCACGATCGATCCAAACAGCATGATCGTAACCACGAGCAAATATTTGCTATGATTTGATACTGTTGTATCTTATTAAGTCGATTCTTCCATTCAAGAGTTCCCACCGGATTTCGTGACGGCAACAGTGTTCGAAGATGGATTTCTTCTGTGTTGATAACGGTTATTAATGCAGTGAATACTCCAGGTCAATAACGAGTGCCAATCCTCCAGTACCTTGCAGACGATGTGAAGGGTAGTTTAAGGCAGAGTGTTCGTATAAGAGTTTGAAAACGCTTGGTTTTCTATAAAATCCTCTTAAGAGACGAAACTTTTAGTACTAACATCCCTTGTGGAGTTTACTCTTGGCAGGATGTACCAGCAAGTGGTAGTATCATATATCCCGTAGGTTTCAGCAGGTGAAATTTGTCAAAGAATAATCCCCAACGGAGTTATTGACCATCCCGTGCATGGGGCATGTTAACTTCCCCGGTAGAAGATGTTCCAGATCTATTATCCCCAGTAGAGTTTGAGGACACTCGGTCTTCTGTAAAATCCTCTTAAAAGGCATTCCCCAACACGAGACGCTTTGAAGCGGTTTTCCCCAGCAGGGTTTGTGGCAAACTCATTATCCCCAACAGAGTCGTCAAAAGGAAAGTTCGCCCAACATGGGGCATTGTGACATTTACCCTAAGCTCGACAGTCATCTTCCTCAGCAAATTACCGAGGAATTGCTTTGGGTTTCCCTAACAGATCTCTGGGGATTCTTTCTCAGCATGTTGCAACGGATTGTCTTTCAACCAAGATTTGGATACCCCCGGCAGAGCAGCCCTAATTCTCAGCAAGATCGTATCTCCGGTAATGGTACCTCCACAGAGTTCATCATTGAATCTTGTCTGCTATACTCCCCAGCCGAGTCGCGGTAATTTCCCCAGCAAGGTTTAAAGAGATCGACAGAATCTCTCCTTCAGCAAGGTGTCAACATATGATATTACCCAGCAGGTGGTGTAATTCTCAGCAGTATTCATTCACAATCCAGAGTCCAATTTATTTTGGCATGCGTACAATTTGTTCATGTTATTCCAGCAGGTGGAGTAATCATTTGGCAATTTTGAGCTTCCAACGACAGTTTGGTAAGCACCAAAGTCCAACGACAGTTTGGAAAAGCTTCCCACGACAGTTTGGTAAGCACCAAAGTCCAACGACAGTTTGGCAAAGCTTCCAAAGCCGGTTTGGTAGGCACTGAAATCCAACGACAGTTTGGTAAAAGCTGCAAAAGTCCATCTGAAGATGGCAAGTTTGAGATCCCAAACGCCGGTTTGGTAATCTCTGAAATCCAATGACAGATTGGCAGAAATCTAGCACAGATTGGTGAAAGTCCAACGACGGTTTGGCAGAAGTCCAACGACAGATTGGTAGAAATCCAGCACAAATTGGTGAAAGTCCAACGACAGTTTGGCAAAAAGTCCAACGACAGATTGGCAGAGCAGCTAAAGTCCATCGACAGTATGGCAAGCCAGTAGTCACCTGGCGTCGCTCAAAAAGACATTGTTGAAAGTCCATCGACGGTATGGCAAGCCAGTAGTCGCCTGGCGTCGTTCAAAAAGACATTGTTGAAAGTCCATTGATGGTATGGCAAGCCAGTAGTCGCCTGGCGTCGTTCAAAAAGACATTGTTGAAAGTCCATCGACGGTACGGCAAGCCAGTAGTCGTCTGGCATCGTTCAAAAGACAGATCTCTCCGACGACGTTCATTTGAAGATTCAATCCAGCAGTCCTGTTGGGTTTATATCCCTTTTGTTCTTCATCATCCAGAGCAAATTTTTGGTATTCAATCACTATATAACTTGAAAGTCTGAAATCAGTCGCTTTCAGACATTCAGGTCTACAGCGTTTGAATAGGGGCAGCTGTAATACCCCAAAATTTGCTCTCCCTTTTGGCATCATAGCATGGCATTATCATTTATCATATCATATCCATCTCATTAGCATTGCATTGCATCTTTCATATAGAAAAATGAAACATATCATCCCTCTTACCATCAAGGCATGTGATCAGGTGGAAGTTGGACAATCAAGGAGTCATTCAAGGCACAAAAGGTGAATCAAGTTGCCTCAAGGCCAGCCAAGAGGTCTTTCATGTCTCATACTATCTCAATTGATCATCCACTGTCTCAAGGAAGTGAGATCCAATAGGAGATTGAAGCCCTACATCTTTCACTATGCAAGAGATCCAAAAACTAAAGGAAAACCCTCAAAAGAGATATCTCATTGATTCAAAATCACCCTCAAGTGGCATATCTCATCATCCTTTAAAAGGATACACAACATACTCTGAGGAATTTGAAATTGAAGAATGCACATTTTTCTCCTAGGAGGAAGGTACCAAAATTAGGGTTTCCAATTAAATCAGGGAATCTCTGATTTTTTGGACAACACTTGATGTCATGGTATTCTATATGTCCTTAAGTGTATGGATGTGGAAAATTGCCTCTCAATTGGTTTTAGAAGTGGTTCAATTGGAAGAAAGATCAAAAGTCAGGAAGTTTGGGGCCAAGTCAAATAATCAGAGGAAAAAGTCAATTCTTGACTTTTTGAGGCCAAATTCATGAAATTCATGTTATATGTGTCCAATGTACAAAATTTGATCAAGAAAATCCAAAGGAATCATGAAAAAATCAAGACGTGGAAAGTTGCCATTTTTGGATGAAGAAGGGATACTAAAAATAGCAAGTTTTGGCCATTTTGCATCAGAGTTTGAACCAAGGCCATTTAAAATTGAAGCACCAAATGAAAATTCCACTCAACCACAACAAAAGTTCTTTCTTTAAGCTTCAAATCCATGTGTAGAACATCTCCATTGGATAAAAATTGAGTGAGATGTGATGGATCAAAGTTTGGGCAAAGTAGGTTCAAAACTAGGTCATGACCAAGGATTCTCAGGTCACGCGCATGTCCTTTCTACAAACAGTTGGTGGGCCAAATGTCAAGCTCAATTTCTCCAAGAATAAATCTCCAAATGAAAAACTTTTCAACATCAAAGTTGTTCCTTGTAGTGTCATCTTCAATGTTCATGTTGAACAAAAGTCCATTTGACCAAGTTATGAGGTAGAAATTTTGATCCCAAGATGGTGTGATCATGCTGAAAATCAACTGGTCAGCTTGCCATGCCATGACCTGCTTCACACCCCTACAACACAGTCCCCAAACTTTGATGTTCACAGCCATTTTCAAGCCTCTTGCGCACCTCATTTCAACTCAAGTCCAACACCAATGTTGTTCCATGATATCTCCTCTTTTCAAAGACTCCATAACCACATCCAGCCATGCATTAACAAAAGAGAAAATCACCATTAAACATCTATGTTTGCATTTGTTTCCCAAACTGTCATGAAAAAAAACCAAATAAAGGTTGTTGTTGTCTTGCCAGCTTGCCCGTGCATTGCTCACCCTCCAACCTTTGCTACATTAAGCCAAACACCCATCACATACCCATGCACATTGGCACGTGCCTTGCATGAAAATAGAAAGAACAACTTGCTGAGCAAGTTTCACTTACACAAACTGTGCCCTTGCATTTCTCTTCACCTCCACCATAGTTTATCATGAGTTGCCATCACCATAGCTCTGCTCTCCCTAACTAACTTGACTCAGTTAGTTAGGGATGACTCACTTAACTCATTTGTGACTCATTTAACTCACTCATTAAACCATGGTTAGAGCTCAATATAAAACCAAATCACACTCTCTAATTTCATTTTCAGATTCATTTTCCACATTCACTCCAAAACCTCTCTTCTTTCTCTCTCAGTTTCTCTACATTCTCTCTCTTAGCTAGCACGAATCCATCATTATTCTCCTCTAACTTCATCCTCAAGCTTCAGCCTCAAGCATCACTGAACTTGAAGTGGCATTGTATTGTGGAAGTAGCTACACTGCAGGTTCGTGTTCATCTCAATTCTTCAGAGATTATAAGCCTTTATTTGGCCAGATCAAGTTCAAGACTCATTGGAAAGGATCTCTGGTTTTGTGAAGACTCAAGCAACTTCAAATTTCAGGTTTCGATTCATGCTTCTGTTGCTTGATTTTTGTTGATATTCAACGTGTTTGAGCTCAATAGGAGCATTTGCTAAATCCGGCTAGTTGATAGGCCTCTTAGAGGCATAGTTGCAAAACTTAGGGCATGATTTGATCTCTTATGTTCTTGCTATGTGTGTGTGTTTCGTGGTTTTTATGAGCATATTCATGATGTACACGAGCTCAGCTTCATTTTGATATACATTTTGTGGATTTATGGAGAGATTAAAAGTTGCAGACGGTGGTGATTGACCGGAGAAGGTGACCGGAGGTCCCTCTCCGGCCGGTGGTCATTATTTTAGGGTTTTGTTGCAGTTTGAATGAGGACCGTTGGATGATCATTATCGTGTGGCTAAGAATGTGCCAACACATTAAAACGCATGTGCTTCTCACGTGCTCATTCTGATTTTATTTTTAAACTTTGTGTGGTGTAGTACATGGTATGAAGTGTGGTCCTTCACGTGTGTGCATTGATTTTGGATACTTTGACTTGCTTGTTGACCAGACTTAATCCAATGGTGTCTATTGCATTGACCTTGTTGACTGAATTCCATGCTTATTATTGTGTTTCTGCGCCTATTGGACCTAAGACAAATTGCTTTTTACACCTCCCTGTTTCTAAAGCCCAAATGATTTGAACTGGATATTTGCTACGCATGCACCCCCATTCCTCATTTCATTTCATTTTATTTTTCCATTTTTCTACATGTTTCATTTTTAATTTTTAAAAATATCAAATATCATCATAAAATTCCACAAAAATTCATGAACATCATTAAAGCATTTAGAAAATTTTTGATATTTTCATATATTGATTTTATGACCTTTTTGCCCCTGTTCCACAATTTTCTTTGATTTTCTTTTGTGTGCATTCTTAATGTGGTACATGATTTTGTACATTTTTGTTCTTGATCATTAAAAATAGTTTTGATTTGCTTCTTTTTGAATTGAGTCATTAATATCTTGAAGTATGTCCTATGATTTTTTATTTTATTTTTAGATCATTTTATGACATGTTTGGATGTCCATCTTTGCATTACTTTGCGTGTGCATCCAATTGGACTTAAGTGCATTGTATAAAGCCTTTTTGCCTTGATTTCTTGCATGCTATTTTGGTATATGATTCACTTCTGATTTGTGTATATTTAAAACATGTTTGCTTAATTTCCATGAGTCCATTTAATTTTTGCTTAAGGCATTACATATGAAGCATAATAACATGTCATATCCTTGCAATATTTGTGCATGTTTACATATTTTCTTTTGTGCATACTTGCATGATCATTTGCCTATTTCAATGAGCTATTCATGTGACATTATAGGTCATTGATACACATTATATGTCATCATTGCATATTCATTGTCATGTGAACTTGGTGCATCTTTAACATGTTGTGTTTGCACTTTCCTTTTTTGAACTTCCATTTCAATTCTACTTCTTCTACCACTTCTTAAATGTCTTGATGTGTTATGCATGAACACTTGTGAGATGTTTGTGAATCATTTTTCATTTCATTTCAATTCTGATCCTTAGATTACATGTTCCATTCATGCATGTTTTTTCATTTCTTTTCATCTTTCATCTCCCTTTTCTTATGGTAGCATGTTCTAATGTCATGGATGATGTTTGTTGCCTATCCACTTGGACTTGCATGATAATGATCATTTGTTTTCCATATGATGTACATTCTGGTTGTGGTTATAGGATTTGATTTCTCATCTAATTCTTTTGATCTTTATGGTGCATTAAGTGTTCTTTTGCATCTTATACTTCTTATACATGTTTACTAACCATGTAGGGACTTTGGTAAGTTGCAATTGATTGTGGATAAGGAATCCACATTCAAACTTCTATCCTCTCATTTATTTTACAATTCCATCTTGTGTTTTGTTAAGCACTTATGTGCTTTCTTTTAATAACTCGTCACTTTCCCTTTTTGAATTACAATTCATCTTCTAACTTAGAAGTGAATTGTTTAATTCATTCTTTCTTTAGACTTTAGGTTGAAACCTCACAAACCATTATGATCACTCCCTTAACTAATCAATTAGGATTGAGTCTTAGATCACATAGATTTTACCTTTCTTCCTCCTTTGAGTCTCTCTTCTCATCTCAAAGAAAATTCGAAATATCTAATAAAGGTAGGCATTTATTGCATTTAGGCCTTTCATATAAAGAAAAGATTATAAGGGGTCTTCTCTTATTATCTTAGAATGTGTAGCATATAGCCCATCTTGGGTCAATGTGTTAAGCATTTGATCTTGTATGAGGGACTTAAATGCAATACTTGTTGAAGGTACAAATAAAAAACACTTCTTCATTTCTTAATCAACAAAAACACTTAATAAACACAAGTATGCTAGTGTGTTTGAACCTTGACAATTGGAACTAAGTGTGGGGGTCTTCTTCACCCTTAGTGTGCTTTCTTACTCATTCCATCTTGGAATGTGAGGATGTACACATTCCAATGACTAAGATTCAGATACACTATCATATGCAAACAAATGAAAAACTCTTAAAAGACAAAAACAAACAATAACGCCTTTCCTTCGGGAATCCTTTTCTCATCTCACTCATTCTTAGTGTACGGACGTGCTTCTACTCGTTCTCTTGCAAGATGGTAACGCACTCGGACCAGCGAGCCTGCAACACCTGAGCTAGAACGTTAGTCGTTCCTTAAAAAAACACAAACAATTCATCCCTGGTGAGGGGAACTACGTCGCTCTGATTCTCATGCTCCCGATGAGATACGTAGGCAGTGGGGTAGGGCCCATTCGAGCACTTCTTTTATTTTCCCTACATTTGTTTCTCGTTCCTTTTCCTTTCTTTCTCCTTTCTTTCTTTCAGTTCCTTTTCCAGTATCCTTTTCTGTCACCCTTTGATCGAGACAAGCAAGCGTGGATCCCATCGGGTACGATGGACGCGTGGGGGTGCTAATACCTTCCTCTCGCATAACTGACTCCCTTACCCTTTCTCTTGGTCGCAAGACCATGCTCTATCCTTTCCTTCAGGTTTATGCGATGTTTCCTTTCCCTCTCTTGGGATAAATACACATTGCTGGCGACTCTGTTCGGTGCCACTTTCGCGTTTGTACTAGGATGAAAATCCCGGGAGCGACAGTCCCCTACCTGAAATAGTCAGAATGAGAGTAGGAATTCTCCCTTCTCATTCCTTCTCTAACACACAGGGTGTAGTGCAGAAGTTAAAATTGACAGCGTAACACCTCCCAGTTGTACAGTACTCCAGTGTCGTGCATCAGTCGTCGTATGAATCTTTAACTTCGCGGGGGATCGAGAGAGAAAGCTCTAAAGGAGGCCTAAAGAGAGGGAAGGGGAAGATCAACTGATCGAAACATGGTTTCGATCAATTAATCAAAGGGAAAACCAAGCTAACCATTTTCCAAAGAGAGTGGAAAATCATTAAAGCCAAGGGTGTGACTTATTGATTATACAAGATTAAATTTGTTCAATCAAGGACAAACTTAATGCAAAGCAAGAAAAGAAATGCACAAACAGTACCAAATGATAACCAATATGCATTGCCACACATGTTAGCAAGTGATCAAATGGAATGTAAAATGTTCATGAACCAACATTGCCATAATTGCACATAATTGATAAATGAACAAACCGAGCATTGAAAATCATCAAGCATGCTTCAAACAGAGGCTAAACCACACTTAAAACATCCATAAATATTAAGCATATCAATCCATGGAAGTTGGGTGAAGAAGGGACGTCAAACGAACTTGAAAAAGCTCAAAATTGGTCATTTTGTTCAGTGGTAACCGGTTACTCACCATGCGTTAACCGGTTACTTGCTTAAACATTAGCGCTTTTGGTGAAAATTGCACTGAGTAACCGGTTAACCACCAGACGTTAACCGGTTACCACTGAACAGTGGTGAAAAAAAAAACAGAAAAAATAGCTTTTCAAAAGTGATTCTCAGCACATACTCATTTATGCAAACCACCACATGCTTAGATACAACTTTGTGCATGAAAATTACATCATGTAAGGGCAATTAAACACAAATTGAAATCAATAATCACGAAGATCAAAGATCAAACCATTGCATGGGAAATCAAACCGAAAACGATCGAAATCACAACGTAAACGCGCATAATCAATCGAAACAGAGAGAAAAGATAGATCCACCAACCTACAAGGCTGAGATGTGCCTTGGTAATTGCTGCAAAGGATTCTTGATGCAGAAAATCAAAGAAAACCAGAGGAATCTTCAACTTGTAGACGAACCGTATCGAAACCGATCAAAAAACGCGAAAATGCACTGAAATCAACTTTGCACCAAATTGAATGTTATAGAACTCTCGAATTGAAGTAGAATTAGGTGTGCTTCCAGAAATCCAACCAAGAAATGCCAAATGATGGAGGTTAAGCTCAAGAGATAATCACTTTCAATGTGAAAAGTGATTATCCTTCAAGAATTAAGAGCTTTTGGTGAGGTTTGGAAGAGAATTGAGATGAAGATGAAGAAGTTGCAGAAAATTGGGAGAGAAATATGGGAGAATTGAGAGTGAAAATGGAGCAAATGGTTGAAGGTCCCTAAAAAATGAGTGAAAGTGAGTTTATATAGACTTTAGGTTTGGAGTGTGAGATGGTTTAGAATTTGGTTTGGAATTAGCTTTGGGTTTGGAACTAGGCTAGGAGTTAGTTGGACTTGACTCACCGAGTCAAGGCGGTTAACTCGGTTAGTTAGAGCCAACTCGGTAACAATCCCAAGGTGCACTCCATCATCCAAAGGTCCACATTACTTGGAAAACAAGGAACATGGTGTACTTGATTTAAGGTGATGCATAGAATAAATGTAAGGGAAATGTGTTGAATGGTCTTGAACTGTCTAGAATATTCCACACACTGCTAGAACACTGTAGAATCAAAGACCAAAGAGAGTGCATGGTTGCTGTCCCAAAAAATACAGCAGGAACTGCAAATTTGCACTGAGTAACCGGTTACTCACCAGGCGTTAACTGGTTACTTCAGTCAAATTTTGCCAAATGTGCTTAGGAAATGATACTGGCGTCTCGGTTCCAATTTTCTACCTCTTGATTGGATGAGTAGGCATAGAAACCTTTATTTTAAGCTTGTTTTGATGATGTGATGACCTTGTGAGGACATGATTAATCGGGCTTGGAAAACTTGAATATCCTGCAACAAGAAACACACAAAGAAAAGTGCAAATGCGTATGCTAACGATGCTCATGCTCATGCTCATGCAAAAGGCAAGAGAGGGAGGTCAAATTTCGAGTTACGACACATACAAATATGTGCTGGGATCTTTTCGAGTCGAATTCCTTAAGTATTACTCCCTCCTGTCATACCTCGAAAAATACGATCCTCGCGATGGACGCGGGAAAAACTGTTCGAAACAGAGTCGCCACCGAACTTTATTCATTCCAAGGAAGGAATAGGAAAATATCGATAAAACCTTTAAAAGGGATAAGAAAATGGTCGTCGCAACCAAATTCGGGTTCGGGAGTCGGTTACGCAAGAGGGAAGGTATTAGCACCCTCTACGTCCATTGTACTCAACGGGAACCTCTTGATTCGATTTGGAAGATAAGTTAGCTTGGTTTGTTTGTTATCTTCTAAAGGATTTGCTTCTAAGGGGAAGATGGGTGGTTTTTTTATTAGGGTGCTCGACAAGGATTAGAACCCTTGTGCCTACGTATTCCCTCGTGCAATGGGAAAGTCAGAGCATTCGTAGTTCGTGGGACTACGGTTGGTTTGTATTTTTTAAACGAACGAGTGTTTAATTTGCATTCTAACTGCTAAACATTGGCTTGTCTGCTCGTCAAGGGAGGCTGAAGCACTAGTTCATATGCGCGGGAGAATGGACTAAATAATGTTCTTTTTGTGAAAAGTTGTTTGATTTGGATTAAGTGTATTAAGATTTGATTAAAAAAAGCGTTTGATTTGCGTGTGTATTCTTTAGGGTTTTGGTTGCATGAGTAGTGTTTGATTTGTTGAGTATTTTGAGGGAGAATGACGATTATTCGATAAACGAGACGTCGGCCTCGCAACCAATTATTCGGGGCATTACTGAGATGCTAGATCTCAACGACACCTTTTTCATTCCATTAATTGCGAAATTATGTTTGTTGGACAATGGGCTTCTTTGTCCATGTAATTAGGGTGAGTGTTTTAGGAACGAAAGATCGAAATGAACACAACCCAAAGCGTGCGCCTCAAGAGGGTTCATTCAAGGGCTCAAGAAGTGCTAGACCTCAAGAGTCCACTACCTTCGTAATTTAATTATGAAAAGGATTTAAATTTGATGTGTTTTAGACGCGTTAATTGAATTTGGATTTGAAGTTGTTAAGATTTTAAAGATGATTAAGTATTTTAATTGGGTTGAAAGTTTTTAAGTTTAGACATGGAAGATCGAAATGATCACAACCCAAGGCGTGCGCCCCAAGAGCGATCGTTCAAGGGCCCAAGGAGTGCTAGACCCCAAAAGCCCACTACTTCCATAATTAATTAAGAAAATAGCTTAAAAATATTAACCTAAATCTTTTATGATTTGATTTAAGAAGATACTTAGAGATTAAGTAAAATGGGTTATGATTTAACTTGATTTGAGAAATTATTAGGAATTTAATTAGATTGAGAATTTTAATTTGAAAAAATATTGTATTTTTAGGGGTTGAGTATTTTGATATAGATTAAATATTTTAAGTATTTTAAAGTAGATTATGATTATAAGTTAAAAGAATATTTGTAAAAGATTAAGTAGTTGCTCTTAAAATTTGAATTATGGTTTTTAAACTAAGAAAGTGTTTTAAAAGTTGAGTGTTTTAGTTAGATTAAAATATTTTAAGTATTTTAGAAATGGAAGACGGAACGATCACAACCCAAGGCGTGCGCCCCAAGAGTGATAGTTCAAGGACCCAAGGAGTGCTAGACTCCAAAAGCCCACTACTTCCGTAATTAATTAAGAAAATAGTTTAGATATCTTAAAAAATATATTAAGTTTTGATTTAAGGAGATAGTTAATGATTTAGGCAAAATGGATTATGATGTAATTGGATTTTAAAAAAAAATATTTTTTTAAAAGTTAAGAAATTGACTAGATTGGGAAAGTAATTTTTGGATTTTTTAGAATTAAAACTCAATCAATAATTAATCAAATTAACATTTAATATTTAATAAGATTAATCATTAAATAGATTAATCATTATTAAATAATTTTTTTAATAAGATTAACTAAATTATTTTAGTAATATTATTCAACTTTTTGTTTTTAAGGAAATAAATAAAATGTTTTTAGATTTATTATTAAGTAATTAAAATTAAGTTTTAAAATCAAATAAAAAAAAAACAAAACAAAAAAGGAAATAGGCCAGGCAGATATTGGGGGTGTGAATATGAGAGAAATCCCCCAGGCCCAAGTGGAATAAGCCCAACGCAGGTGAGGAGTCCACGGTACTCTCTCAGTCAAACTAGGCTGACCCAAGAATTAATCTGGGACGTTGATCAGTCACAGAGTCAACTAAAACTCCTGATCTAAGGGAGTAGAACGCGCGTGCATGATTGAGATGATAGGAGGCCATACGCAGGATTAATGAAACACAATAAACCGGTGACACTTGTCACCGTTGGGTGAAGACACCCAAATCCTCACCAACCGTCCATTTACTCAGCCTAAGGGAGAGAATGAGAAATCAAAATTTCAACCATTTCTCTCTCTCGATCAGATCTTTCTCTCAACGTTATCCTTCTCTCTCTCAAACACCTTGCCGAAAACCTAAAACGGCTGGAGAAGCGGATGGCCAACGGCGGCCACCGCCGTGTTCTCCGGCGAGACCACACCCAAACCCAAAACTCTCTACACTAAACCTACCTACTTTTCCACCCTTTTCTCAAATCTGGAGTCAATTTTCACAAAAAACCAACCAAATCCTTAGATCGAAGCTATTCCTAAATGAAACCCTAATTCTAAAATAACCCAGAAACAGGTGAAACAAGAAATATTAAGGCATTTTACGCTACTTGGAGCATTTAATCAACAAAACAACAAGCAAGATGTATGCATCGAAGGGAAAGAGAGTGCGAAAGAGCTACCTCTTGAAGAACGTTTCTGAGGAGTCAGGTGCGTTCCAAATCAACTCTTCTTTTATACTCAATACTTTTTCTTCTCCTTCTTCTTGGATCTACTCGTTGTCGTTGTTGTTGTGTGAAAGGCTAAGCTCACTCTACTTAGAATTTCAATGAGAAATTCTAAGTGTGTTCTGTATTTTTGTTTTTGAGCTTTAGTGTATATGGCTAGGGAAGTTTCTGTAGAGGTGATTGCTTTCTAGGGTTTTTCTTGGTCTCATTTGCCAATGATTGGCATTCTATTTATAGGTGAAATTTGGTTTGCTTGGTACGTGTGATTTGGAAAAAATTTGAGGAATATTCCTATAATTCGTGTGAGATCATGACCTGTCCATTTTCAAAACTGTTGGAGAGGATTGTAATGGGATTTTGTGGGGACCCTTGATAATGACTCACTTTCATTTTTGTCTGTTGTGCAGGCCAAATCCTTCTAGAACGCGGTACTCTTTCAATTGAGATTTTACTGTGGGTGATTTGTGAACTTGCACCTTTTACTGTTATACACGGATACGGTAATTTTCCTTTGACTTGACAATTTCAATTTTCCTTGCTTCTTATTGTTGAATTTGTTGATGCGGTTGATTGAAGATTGATTATGTTGCATTGTTGAAGAAGGTGAATTCCATGAGAGTTCTCTGCAATGTGAAGTTGTTATTTAAATCTTGCAGCTGCTTTGAAAATTAGTTGCAGGTTTTTGATGTTGTGTTGTTGCTATTATCACTTCCAAACTGTTGAATTCACTCTTGCAGAAACTCAGAGAAAGATGGCTCGTGAATAGAATGAGAAGATGCTGAGATGAGAAGATGATGATAATCTGAGGGCGAAGGTGATTCTCTGAAGATGATGGCAGTATCTGAACGAAGATGACGTTGATGATGGTTATGAAGAGCGTACCACCATCCTCCTCCAAATTCTGTTGCAACTTCCTTTCTTATACAGTGAATTGGGAGGGTAAAATAGGTATTTGAGTTGAAATTCAGTTAAAACCTTTGTGTAGAAATGGTCACGAGTTTAGGGATTCAAGGCGTGGTGAGAATTCACGTGGTACAGAGCAAGTAGTGAGTGTATTTGTGCGTGAAAAGCTGGCTATTGAAAAGTGGGGCCGGTTTTGAAATGCAGATGCAAAGTTGTTTTACGTTGAAATTTTGTGAAGGTGGATATTTGTATTTTTCTCTTTTATTGTGAGTTGCTGCTATGTATTTTCCCTTTTTTAATTTTCTGATGTGTAACTTTGGTTATGTAATTCTGCTATCTGATGTATTTTGGTGAATTTCCTGCTATGCTTCCTGCGTTGTATACATGATTCATTTCAAATGTTTGAAAGTCATTATGGAATTCACCAAGTCACCAATTATCAACTGGCACCCTCTGCATTTGGCTGATAGAAATCATTTGGCCTTTTAGTATGAAGTAATAACATGGTACAAAATGGTTGTAATGGGCTTATGGTTCAAAAGTGATTTGGAAAAATGGATGGGTATGGGTTAAAAACAATTTATGAATTGGATATAAAAATGAATCAAGAAAAATAGAAATGGATAATTGGTAAAATATGGATAATGACACATAAATGGATATGGATAGAAGTTTGGATATGGATTTAAGAGTTGGTTTAGAAATGAATATGGTTTTATGAATTTGGTTATTGGAAAATATGGAGTTGAAAAGTGGATAAATGGATTTAAAATGAAATATGGTTATTTATGACAAAATGGATAATAGGAAAGGTAAAAATGAATATGGTTAAAAAATGGTTTAGGGTGGATATAAAAATATGGATAAAAAAAACAATGGTTAACATGGATATTGAAAAAGACTTTGGTTAAAGAATGGATATCTAAATTATAAAAGCTGGATAAAATAAAAAACTACTAAAAAAAGGTAACACAAATAAATGGTTATTAGATAGAAAAAGGTTATTGGTTTTTTTTGGATAAATGGCCTTGCTGGATTAAGAAATTGAGAAATGGATTTTGGATTAGAAATGGTTTGGAAAAAAAAGGATGTACAGATGTCAGTTATGCATAGGTAGGATAAATTTGGGGTATGACAGATGCCCCTATCTAATTGGCTTGAACCCGAGAGAGTGAACGGCTGCATAGCGTTCATTTCAAGGGTAGAAGTCAATTAGATATAAGAATGCCCCAAAAATTTGTCTCTCTAACGGTAAAGTGTTTGTAGAGTAAGAGCTGACAGAATGAAGTAGCGGGGTTCAAACTGAACAAAATAACTTGAGGTCCTTTGGGTGGTCGAAGCAGTCCCTTATCCATATAAGGTTCTCCGATGATACCAAAGTTGTATTTTTGAAGCCAGAGGATTCTCTGGGTGGTCGAAGCAGTCCCTTATCCATTAAGGTTCTCCAATGATACCAAAGTTGTATTTTTGAAGGCAGAGGATTCTCTGGGTGGTCGAAGCAGTCCCTTATCCATTAAGGTTCTCCAATGATACCAAAGTAGTATCCCCGCGGTAAATTTGCTGAAGAATAGTTGAGCAAGATTCCTACTGGAGGAAATGTGCTAGCTCTGTAGGGGAAAGCCCACAATAAACTTTCTAAGATAGCTTCTGCTTGGGGAGAAATAAAAGCAACAACTGCTGGGATTATCAATATCAACTGCATGACTGAAGAATGACTTGCTGGGCAATAGGATTCCATGAGCGCGTGCGAGGTGTCAACTCTCTTTAGAAGAATACTGCCGACTTTGAAGGGGGACTAGCCAAGATGCTTGCGAACTGATCCTGGATCCTGTTATGCTATGCTGGGGATGGATATGCCATGCATACAGGAATGCAAATGAACTTGTTTTTTATGAGATGCATATGGGAATGCAACCGGGTAAGGCGTTACTTCTGGTTTCCAAAGAAGGATTAATGGGGATTAGATGGAGCAAGGTGAAAGACTCACTGGGAATACTGGCATATCAACTCGAGGGTTGAGAAAAGGAAATACTATCGACTCGGGGGTCGAGAAACATTAAGATAAACTGTCGTCAACTCGGGGGTTGAAAGAAAGGTGAAGGTAATATTGACTCGGGGGTCGAGGAAATAAAGACAATATCGATTCGGGGGTCGAGAAAGGCAAGGTAATCTATCAACTCGGGGGTTGAAGGAAATAACAAAATATCAACTCGGGGGTTGAAGGTAAAAGCAAATATCGACTCGGGGGACGAGAGCAGAGATAAAGGAAATATCAACTCGGGGGTCGAGGAAATAAAGACAATATTGACTTGGGGGTCGAAGAAGATAAAGATAACAATGACTCGGGGGTCAGTACAAGCAAAATATGTCAACTCGGGGGTTGAAGATGTAATAATGATATCGACTCGGGGGTCGAGAAACTAAGGCAATATCGACTCGTGGGTCGAGAAAATAAAGACAAAATATCATCAACTCGTGGGTTGAAAGAAAGGCAATATCGACTCGGGGGTCGAGAGCAGAGATAAAGGCAATATCGACTTGGGGGTCGAGGAAATAAAGACAACATCGACTCGGGGGTCGAAGAAGATAAAGATAACAATGACTCGGGGGTCAGTACAAGCAAAATATGTCAACTCGGGGGTTGAAGATGTAATAATGATATCGACTCGGGGGTCGAGAAACTAAGGCAATATCGACTCGGGGGTCGAGAAAATAAAGACAAAATATCATCAACTCGGGGGTTAAAATAAAGGCAATATCGACTCGGGGGTCGAGAAAATAAAGACAAAATATCATCAACTCGGGGGTTGAAGGAAAGGTAAATATCGACTCGGGGGACCGAAGAAAATAAAGACAACATTGACTCAGGGGTCAAGAACAAAATAATATACATCAACACGGGGGTTGAGGAAGGAAATAGGTTATGCTATGTATGCATATGGTGCACGTATGTTGTATGTGATGCATATGCGAATGCGAGCAGGGGATTGGTCTTATGAAGGTGCCAACAGGGTGGACTTTTGGTAGTTGCCAAGCAAGGCTGGACTTTAAGGAGTTGCCAAGCAAGGTTGGACTTTAGGAGGTGCCAATCAGGTTTAGACTTTTGGTTTTATGGAAAGATTTGATTTCCCGACACTTGAAAATGGAAGATATTATGATCAGTAAGCCAATATGATTCTCTTGTTGCCCCAAGTCTGATCCCTTGCAGAAATTGTGTACTTGGTTCATGAGAGAACCTCACTTCTAGCTGATATGCCATAAATGATTGTATGAGCGCAGCGACGTAACCAATGCATGTTGATTGTGTGAGCGTAGCGACTTATCCAATGCATTCTGATTGTGCATTTGCTCTGCCCCACGGCTTTTAATACTTGTTGAATTCAAGGGCCGCTTAGTGCATGACATGGCCAGCTTGACCAACTTGAATGTATGAAGGGAATTTGCCCCTGTCTGGAGGGTATTGAGATGATCTGCCCCAGTGTCTGGATCAGTGGTCTGCCCCTGTGTCCGAATTTTGCAGTGGTCTGCCCCAGATTCGAGTCAGTGCCAACGAATACTCAAGTTTCTCTCTAATCATTCTTGGTTGGAATTTCCATAATGTCAAATGCTGATTTACAGTTAAAATTGATCATTCAGAAATGGTAATTTTAATGTGACGTTCATGCAAGTTTTGAAAAATCATTTATTGGAATGGTGTGTCAGTGTGTGACGAGTGAACCATTAGTCCAAACGCAGTGCTGATTTACTGATGTGTGAAAGATACAGCAAGAATATGATACCAATTCAAAAGACTAGTAAATTCGTAGGAGTCAGTTTACGCAACCTTGCTGTAGTATGCTTTCAGAATAAACCCCGCCTCAATTAGGTCTTTTGAGAGTTGTAACGTGGTCTGGTTCACGGTTATAGAAACAAAGGATATAAGGCTCAAAGTTATATTTGTACCCACCCCTTCTTCGTGATGAACTCCAGTCCTACGTTTAGTCAATTCCACACACACCCTCGTCTTTCAAAAGTTTGTTGGCGTAATAGCGAAGATAATTATCCAAGGTTTGCTTGAAATGACAGTCATCTTATTTTGTTTTTGATGGACGTCAGTGACCCTTTGGTTTTGATTTGGTGGTCACTGTATCTTATGTTTATTGCTTGAGGATTCAAGGACCTCTTTTGCTTTTTATTTTGATCCCTAATTTTGCATGGACTGATTTTGCTTTTCGAGTCCATTGGGATTGCCTTAATTTTTGCCTAAGTCTCCTTTTTTGAGGTGTTTGACTTAGCGGGCTCTCTTTTTTTTTAGAGTAAGGCTTGTGACTTCCAAGTCAGTAGTCATTGAATAACAACCATCATAACTTCTGGATTTTGCATGATTTCTTCGTCACCTCAGGACGTGTATGAAGAATACGGAGTCAGATTAACTAAACACTACCCTGCCATGGGTTGAGTGTAAGGGTTTGAATATCCAAAGGAAACTTCTACTTCTTGGCTCGAAGTGGTTAACTAGGGATTAGCTCCTTATCTCTCCAGTGTTTGGGGATTTGAAACAATGCCTGTACATCATTGGCAGGATTTTATCCGAAAGCATACTAGCAATAATTATGGGTATCTTGTTTTCATCATCCTCTCTCCAATCTTTGCTAAACAAAAATTTGGTAAAGAAAGTGAATGAGAGGTATATAGGTGAATACTTTTTTTGTTTTTTGATATAAGTGAAGAAAATGTGAGCGAATGCGACGTGATTAGTTCAAAAAATGCATGATCACTTCATTAATATTACCATTAATAAACAACAATGTTTAAAAGCAAATAGCACATAACAAAAAGAAACTACAAGTGCATAGAAATGACATGATCTAAAAACTGCCAGCATTGAGGACTGGGCTTTTCTTTCCTGACCCACTGTTGGACTAGAATTCTTGTTCATCAAGACCAGTATGATAGCCTTCTTCACACCTACTCTCAGCAACTTCTTCCATAACATGGGCGGATGGACCCACCTGATCAAGTGAAGGGTTGGCATTGATTTGAAGACCTCGAGGCGTAAATGAGATTAGCTTGGACTCAATCAGGTCTTGGACCTTGTTTTTAAGCTGTTTGCAATCCTCAGTTGAATGCCACATGGCGCCAGCATGGTATCCACATCGTGCATTGGCGTCAAAGCCTGGTGGGTATGGAGGAATAACAGGATCCAAGCCCTTTGGCACTATTAACCCACTATTAATCAAACGTGGCAATATATGACTGAATGGCACTGGCAAATGATCAAAATGCCTTTTTGGTCTTTGACTATAGTAGCGTCGGAGTTGTGAAGAATGTTGTTGTGCAATCTGCTGTTGGCGAGGGGGCCCTCTATTGACAGGAGTATATTGACCATGTGGAGAGAATAGAATCGCACAGGGAGGCCCATGGGATTTCTGACTTTAAACATTTGAGATGCTTGGGTATAGAACTTGTGGAGTGTCCCAGATTGCATTAATTTCATCCTCCTCTTCCTCTTGAGAACTGACAATGGATTCGCTCTCACTAGCATGGATGCTCGAGGCGTCTAGGACCTTTCCACTCTTGATATGACTCTCAATGCGTTCTCCTACTAAAACCAAGTCAGAGAAGTTTGATGTCCCATTGCTCATCATTTTTTCTAGGTATGGGCCTTGCAAAGAATCTATGAACAGGTCAACCAATTCTCTATCTAAAAGTGGTGGTTGAACGCGAGCAGCTACCTCTCTTCATCTCTGAGCATACCCTCTGAACGATTCGTTGTCCTCTTGAGATAAGCCTTGCAATTATATGCGGTTGGGAGCCACGTCAAGATTGTATTGGTATTGCTTCACAAAGGCGTTGGCTAAGTCCAACCACGACTGGATATGGTTACTCTGTAGCTGCATGTACCAACTCAACGATGCCCAGTCAGACTGTCTTGGAAACAGTGGATCATAAGTTTATCATTGAGAGCATTAGAGGTCATCTTTCTGCAAAACATCACCAAATGTTGCTTTGGACAACTATCTCCTTTGTACTTCTCAAATTTTGGCATCTTGAACTTTGGAGGTATTGCAAGTCTGGGTACCAAACACATGTTCAAAGCATTCAGATCAAAAGCATCACGCCCCTTTATGGTTTCAAGCTTCTCTTCCAACACACGACATCTTTCAGCAAACTCAACATCTTGAGGTCGTTCAGTATTCACCACCAGGCTTATCCCTCGGGAATTCGGTGTAGTGAATGCAAAGTTATGGTATTCAACTGCATCATGAGATGAGGCATGTTCATCTTGAATAGTGTGACATTCTTGTATAACCTGGTCCCCAACAGGAATCCGCACAGGCTGAGATTGGGCAAGATTATTCACTTGAGACAGAATGACGTTCTCAGTGACTGTAGGCCTTTGAACGTTGTCCTCTTTCCTTGCCAAGGCTATCATAGCTTCCACAAGTTGGTCTAGCTGGTTCTTCATTAAGTCAACATCTGCTCTTGACGCAAACTGGTTCTGCTCTTTTGAGTCCATGATTCTTTCAAAAGCGGCTTCAATTCTGATACAAGTGTCGGGAAATCAACTGTGAGTTATGGACAAAGGATGATTGAGTTTTTTGGTTTTGGAAAATGATATGCAATGCTGATGAATGCAAATGCAATGGTATGCCGATGAATGCAATGCGGGTAGATTCAGGATCCAGGATAACACGAGCATTTGCAAAACACCCTAATAGGTAGGGTTCATAAGGGAAGTTCTAGATTCTTTACCCATAAACCCACTCACATGATAGCTTCTATGTTGATGGATAAGGTTCCCAGGATTACGGACACTAATCGCATCAACACCACGCAACAGGCCAGCTGCATTGTGACAGGGATACGAAAAGGTATATCCTGAGTGTAGTCTTCATGCTAGGCCCATGAGAAGTGAGTCCTCGGAGACTAACACTAACGACCACCAATATAGAAACTGGTGCTAAGAGTGGTTCCCAGAGTCACGAACCCTTCATGAATCAAGTCGTGCGACAGGCTAGCTGCGTTACAACAAGATCTACGAAAAGGTCTACTCTAGGGGAAGCTTTCATGCTAGGCACACAAGGAGCGAGTCCTTGGGGACTAACACTAAAGACTTCTAAAATCTAAACTAGGTGTTCTCTCTTCTTTTTCCAAGACTCGGGTATAGAGCCTTACTTGTGATATCAACCCAAAATCCAACAGTCCAGTATGATAAACAACATATGATAAAGAGAAAGCGATAAAAGCAAATAGATAAGTAATATAGAAACAATTAAGAAGAAGACAACCAAGCAAAGTTAACACTCTCGAATCGAGTCAAGTTAGGCTTGACTCTCTCTAGCATAGGGCAATGCAATCCCCAGCAGAGTCGCCATCTGTCGTACCTCGAAAAATACGATCCTCGCGATGGACGCGGAAAAAATTGTTCGAAACAGAGTCGCCACCGAACTTTATTCATTCCAAGGAAGGAATAGGAAAATATCGATAAAACCTTTAAAAGGGATAAGAAAATGGTCGTCGCAACCAAATTCGGGTTCGGGAGTCGGTTACGCAAGAGGGAAGGTATTAGCACCCTCTACGTCCGTTGTACTCAACGGGAACCTCTTGATTCGATTCGGGAGATAAGTTAGCTTGGTTTGTTTGTTATCTTCTAAAGGATTTTCTTCTAAGGGGAAGATGGGTGGTTTTTTTATTAGGGTGCTCGGCAAGGATTAGAACGCTTGTGCATACGTATTCCCTCGTGCAATGGGAAAGTCGGAGCATTCGTAGTTCGTGGGACTACGGTTGGTTTGTATTTTTTAAATGAACGAGTGTTTAATTCGCATTCTAACTGCTAAACGTTGGCTTGTCTGCTCGTCAAGGGAGGCTGAAGCACTAGTTCATATGCGCGGGAGAATGGACTAAACAATGTTCTTTTTGTGAAAAGTTGTTTGATTTGGATTAAGTGTATTAAGATTTGGTTAAAAAAAGTGTTTGATTTGCGTGTGTATTCTTTAGGGTTTTGGTTGCATGAGTAGTGTTTGATTTGTTGAGTATTTTGAGGGAGAATGACGATTATTCGATAAACGAGACGTCGGCCTCGCAACCAATTATTCAGGGCATTACTGAGATGCTAGATCTCAACGACACCTTTTTCATTCCATTAATTGTGAAATCATGTTTGTTGGACAATGGGCTTCTTTGTCCATGTAATTAGGGTGAGTGTTTTAGGAACGAAAGATCGAAATGAACACAACCCAAAGCGTGTGCCTCAAGAGCGTTCATTCAAGGGCCCAAGAAGTTCTAGACCTCAAGAGTCCACTACCTTCGTAATTTAATTATGAAAAGGATTTAAATTTGATGTGTTTTAGACGCGTTAATTGAATTTGGATTTGAAGTTGTTAAGATTTTAAAGATGATTAAGTATTTTAATTGGGTTGAAAGTTTTTAAGTTTAGAGATGGAAGATCGAAATGATCACAACCTAAGGCGTGCGCCCCAAGAGCGATCGTTCAAGGACTCAAGGAGTGCTAGACCCCAAAAGCCCACTACTTCTATAATTAATTAAGAAAATAGCTTAGAAATATTAACCTAAATCTTTTATGATTTGATTTAAGAAGATACTTAGAGATTAAGTAAAATGGGTTATGATTTAACTTGATTTGAGAAATTATTAGGAATTTAATTAGATTGAGAATTTTAATTTGAAAAAATATTGTATTTTTAGGGGTTGAGTATTTTGATATAGATTAAATATTTTAAGTATTTTAAAGTAGATTATGATTATAAGTTAAAAGAATATTTGTAAAAGATTAAGTAGTTGCTCTTAAAATTTGAATTATGGTTTTTAAACTAAGAAAGTGTTTTAAAAGTTGAGTGTTTTAGTTAGATTAAAATATTTTAAGTATTTTAGAAATGGAAGACGGAACGATCACAACCTAATGCGTGCGCCCCAAGAGTGATAGTTCAAGGACCCAAGGAGTGCTAGACTCCAAAAGCCCACTACTTCCGTAATTAATTAAGAAAATAGTTTAGATATCTTAAAAAATATTTTAAGTTTTGATTTAAGGAGATAGTTAATGATTTAGGCAAAATGGATTATGATGTAATTGGATTTAAAAAAAAAATATTTTTCTAAAAGTTAAGAAATTGACTAGATTGGGAAAGTAATTTTTGGATTTTTTACAATTAAAACTCAATCAATAATTAATCAAATTAAAATTTAATATTTAATAAGATTAATCATTAAATAAATTAATCATTATTAAATAAAAAGTTTTAATAAGATTAACTAAATTATTTTAGTAATATTATTCAAAATTTTGTTTTTAAGGAAATAAATAAAATGTTTTTAGATTTATTATTAAGTAATTAAAATTAAGTTTTAAAATCAAATAAAACAAAAACAAAAAAGGAAACGGGCCAGGCAGATATTGGGGGTGTGAATATGAGAGAAATCCCCCAGGCCCAAGTGGAATAAGCCCAACGCAGGTGAGGAGTCCACGGTACTCTCTCAGTCAAACTAGGTTGACCCAAGAATTAATCTGGGGCGTTGATCAGTCACAGAGTCAACTAAAACTCCTGATCTAAGGGAGTAGAACGCGCGTGCATGATTGAGATGATAGGAGGCCATACGCAGGATTAATGAAACACAATAAACCGGTGACACTTGTCACCGGTGGGTGAAGACACCCAAATCCTCACCAACCGTCCATTTACTCAGCCTAAGGGAGAGAATGAGAAATCAAAATTTCAACCATTTCTCTCTCTCGGTCAGATCTTTCTCTCCACACTATCCTTCTCTCTCTCAAACACCTTGCCGGAAACCTAAAACGGCCGGAGAAGCGGATGGCCAATGGCGGCCACCGCCGTGTTCTCCTGCGAGACCACACCTAAACCCAAAACTCTCTACACTAAACCTACCTACTTTTCTACCCTCTTCTCAAATCTGGAGTCGATTTTCACAAAAAACCAACCAAATCCTTAGATCGAAGCTATTCCTAAATGAAACCCTAATTCTAAAATAAACCAGAAACAGGTGAAACAAGAAAGATCAAGGCAATTTACGCTACTTGGAGCATTCAATCAACAAAACAACAAGTAAGATGTATGCATCGAAGGGAAAGAGAGTGTGAAAGAGCTACCTCTTGAAGAACGTTTCTGAGGAGTCAGGTGCGTTTCAAATCAACTCTTCTTTCATACTCAATACTTTTTCTTCTCCTTCTTCTTGGATCTACTCGTTGTCGTTGTTGTTGTATGAAAGGCTAAGCTCACACTACTTAGAATTTCAATGAGAAATTCTAAGTGTGTTCTGTATTTTTGTTTTTGAGCTTTAGTGTATATGGCTAGGGAAGTTTCTGTAGAGGTGATTGCTTTCTAGGGTTTTTCTTGGTCTCATTTGCCAATGATTGGCATTCTATTTATAGGTGAAATTTGGTTTGCTTGGTACGTGTGATTTGGGAAAAATCTGAGGAATATTCCTCTAATTCGTGTGAGATCATGACCTGTCCATTTTCAAAACCGTTGGAGAGGATTGTAATGGGATTTTGTGGGGACCCTTGATAATGACTCACTTTCATTTTTGTCTGTTTTGCAGGCCAAATCCTTCTAAAACGTGGTACTCTTTCAATTGAGATTTTACTGTGGGTGATTTGTGAACTTGCAGCTTTTACTGTTATACACGGATACGGTAATTTTCCTTTGACTTGACAATTTCAATTTTCCTTGCTTCTTATTGTTGAATTTGTTGATGCGGTTGATTGAAGATTGATTATGTTGTGTTGTTGAAGAAGGTGAATTCCAAGAGAGTTCTCTGCAGTGTGAAGTTGTTGTTTAAATCTTGCAGCTGCTTTAAAAATTAGTTGCAGGTTTTTGATGCTGTGTTGTTGCTATTATCACTTCCAAACTGTTGAATTCACTCTTGCAGAAACTCAGAGAAAGATGGCTCGTGAATAGAATGAAAAGATGCTGAGATGAGAAGATGATGATAATCTGAGGGCGAAGGTGATTCTCTGAAGATGATGGCAGTATCTGAATGAAGATGACGTTGATGATGGTTATGAAGAGCGTACCACCATCCCCCTCCAAATTCTGTTGCAACTTCCTTTCTTATACAGTGAATTGGGAGGGTATAATAAGTATTTGAGTTGAAATTCTGTTAGAACCTTTGTGTAGAAATGGTCACGAGTTTTGGGATTGAAGGTGTGGTGAGAATTCACGTGGTACAGAGCAAGCAGTGAGTGTATTTGTGCGTGAAAAGCTGGCTATTGAAAAGTGGGACCGGTTTTGAAATGCAGATGCAAAGTTGTTTTACGTTGAAATTTTGTGAAGGTGGATATTTGTATTTTTCTCTTTTATTGTGAGCTGCTGCTATGTATTTTCCCTTTTTTAATTTTCTGATGTGTAACTTTGGTTATATAATTCTGCTATCTGATGTATTTTGGTGAATTTCCTGCTATGCTTCCTGCGCTGTATACATGATTCATTTCAAATGTTTGAAAGTCATTATGGAATTCACCAAGTCACCAATTATCAACTGGCACCCTCTGCATTTGGCTGATAGAAATCATTTGGCCTTTTAGTATGAAGTAATAACATGGTACAAAATGGTTGTAATGGGCTTATGGTTCAAAAGTGTTTTGGAAAAATGGATGGGTATGGGTTAAAAACAATTTATGAATTGGATATAAAAATGAATCAAGAAAAATAGAAATGGATAATTGGTAAAATATGGATAATGACACATAAATGGATATGGATAGAAGTTTGGATATGGATTTAAGAGTTGGTTTAGAAATGAATATGGTTTTATGAATTTGGTTATTGAAAAATATGGAGTTGAAAAGTGGATAAATGGATTTAAAATGAAATATGGTTATTTATGACAAAATGGATAATAGGAAAGGTAAAAATGGATATGGATAAAAAATGGTTTAGGGTGGATATAAAAATATGGATAAAAAAAACAATGGTTAACATGGATATTGAAAAAGACTTTGGTTAAAGAATGGATATCTAAATTGGATATCTAAATTATAAAAGCTGGATAAAATAAAAAACTACTAAAAAAAGGTAACACAAATAAATGGTTATTAGATAGAAAAAGGTTATTGACTTTTTTTGGATAAACGGCCTTGCTGGATTAAGAAATTGAGAAATGGATTTTGGATTAGAAATGGTTTGGAAAAAAAAGGATGTACAGATGTCAGTTATGCATAGGTAGGACAAATTTGGGGTATGACACCTCCGTACCACAATGAGTGACCCATTTGGAATAAATGAGTGTCCCAAAATGAATAATCCATTTCAATTTCCAATGTATCTTTGTAAATTTTACTCTTTAATTAATATTACTTTCATCATTCCCAATACATGATAAGAGTACTTTAATAAAAATATCATTCTCTCTCATTCATTTTTTTTTCTTAATCTGCGTGAAAAAATCAACTGGGACATTCATTGTGGGACGGAGGGAGTAATTGAAACTTGATTTGTTTACTAAATTTCACAGTAAACAGAGTGTATGTGTGCCGGTTCGGGTTGGGTTTGGCCTAATCCAATACCTAATCCATATAGGACACTTCGGTTTGAGTCAGGTAAAATAACCACCCTTTAAATCAATGAGTCGGTTTGGGCGAACCCACTAATATTTGGGTTGGGTTGGGTTCAGTAGTGGGTTGCCCAAATAATTTTTCTGTTTTATTATTAAATAATGATGAGTCATCATATTTTTTCATAAAAATTACTCAACATTTTTATCTTCTTAAAAAAATTAGATAACCTACTTTTACTATTTTTTTTAGCATCCTAAAATAATAAATGATGTCATCAATTAATAAAAGTTATCATAAAATACTAGCAACAAATTAAAGTTTCATGACATAAAATTGTATTAGCATCAAAATAAGTAAAGAGTGAAACATTTAAAATTAATTAAAGTCGTAGTTCACTAAAATAGTATGTTAAGAGTAAAAAACTGCAACAATTAAGTTAATACTCATCAAAATCATTAAAATTGTAAGAATAAATATTTGATGAGTGGGTCAATATTTTTTTTTGGTTTGAGTCCTATTTTACCCAAAACCCGATTCTTTTAATGAGTTTTTTTAACTATTAAACCCATATCCACCAAATTACCCGACTTAATCCACTTTTTTGGATTTTTTTATGGGTTTGACCGGGTTTTGTGGGTTGACCCAACCCATGTACACCCCTACTTAGCACCAACAATTTTGGTTTTTTTTAAGCCCCTATTTACCACAGCTGTGAAAAGTGATGTCTGGTCATGGATTCAAATTCCAACACCAATTTTAATTTTTATTTATTTTTAAACCACTTGTACCACGATTAGAATTCCAACAGTGGTGAAAAGTGGCACCTTCCTATTTTTTCTAAAATTAAAACACTTCATGTTCATTCACTTTTTCTCTAGACGAACTTCATCTTATACCTCTAAACTTCACCTTCCATTTAAGAAACTCTATTTCTCCACCAAACCAAATACGAAAACTTCATTTCTTTCATAAAGGAAACACAAAAACATCATTTCTTTCATTAATGAGTTTCGGAACTCCATCATCTCTTCTCCAACTTGATTGAGGCAAGAAAAACATGAATTCAAGTTAGCAATGTTAGTTGTTGTTGTTGTTAAGATTTAATGTTTTACGTTTTATTTATTTATTTTGACTTTGTTGTTGTTGTTGTTGTGGGTTTTTTGTTGTTGTTGTTTTTGTTTTTTGTTGTTGTTGTTTTTGTTGTTGTTGTTGTTGTTGTTGTTGTTTTTTGTTGTCGTTGTTTTTGTTGTTGTTGTTGTTAAGATTTAATGTTTAATGATTCTATTTATTAGTTGTTGTTGTTGAGATTTAATGTCTAACAATTCTATTGATTTAGTTTTTGTTTTTGTTGTTATTGTTATTGTTGAGATTTAATATTTAACAATTCTATTAATGTTTAACAATTTTATTTAATATTCTATATTGTGATGGAATTTCTCAATGTAGTCAGCTAAAACATGTGGCAAAAATGCAAAATTAGGGTGACTGACTTTTCACCACGGTTGGAACGTCCAACAGTGGTCAAAAGTGGGTTGACTTACATTTCATCACAATTGGAAGTTCTAACCGCGACAAAAAGTGGGCAAACTACATTTCACCACAGTTGAAATTTCCAACCATGGTGAAATGTAGCGCGTTATCCAATTTTATACCAGAGACTTTAGCCCGTGGTGAAAAGTGGCATACTCACTATCACACCTTTAGTTACCATAGACCACTATCTATGGTGGAATCCTTCTCCCAATTGTGGTGATAACTACTTTTTGTAGTAGTGACACCTTGTATCAATATCAATCAATGCTCAGGTACTAATTACTAACCAACACCTTGTGTAATCCTAATTGTATTAACATGTCTTTGACTTAAATATTTCGCATGTAAAAAAATTCTTCCATCAATTTTCTCTATCCCAAACTACACAGCGGAACTTGTGATTGTAGCTCAACAACTCTTTCACATCACCACTCTTCTTTTCTGATATGGAAGATCAGAAAGGCTGCAACCACATAACATACTAAGAACTCATATAACTGGATTGAACCAAAATCTTTGATATCAATTGTTAAGAAAAATAAGCAAATAGAAAATAAATAAAAAACACAATCGCAACACAAGGACATAATGTAAAAACTTTAAAACCGAAAAAAAATCCACGGTCGTTGTCAAATGACAACGAGAGAATAATACTACATAATTTACCCTCAATCACCTCATTCCCTTAGTACATTCACACCCTCTAAAGGAAATATTTAACTACATCTCACAATAGTCTAACACAAAAGTATATGTGTACAAAAAGGTCAAATACAAATTTGAAGTGCTTTTGACTGATACATTTTTTAATGAAGAACTTGAATTCTTTATATGACCTTGGACTCTATTTTTATTTACAAAGAGATGTGAAACTTCTTCAAATGTATATTTTCAACAAACACCAACACCATAACCATACACTCCAATCTCAACATCATTCACCTTTTTTCGTTTGATCCACGAATTATGACATAATTGTTTAGGATATCTGAGAGCTTCTATTTTAAAATATCTTCACCAAAACAATTTTATTTATGTAATAAGTTTTAAATTATTTCTTTTGTTATTGTTGTCAATTTGAGAAACAACTTAAAATTATTAATTTATGAATATTTTTTATCCACATTATTGCCTTTTAATATTGTGATGATATTTAGATATCTTCTACTCTTAGTTCCAGTGGTCATCATTATTAAATCTTATTTCTTGATAATTTTAGAATTTTTTATGGATTTTTCTTTTTGTCAATTAATCTAAATTACAGTTTGTTTGTTTTTTTCGATTTCATAATTACACTAAAATACTATTTGAAAGAGAAATTAAATGTTTACGGTGCGATAATTGAAAAGAATATGATTAAAAAAGTCACATTTTTCCCATGATTGTACGACCAAAATGAAATTTTATTAGATTTTTCGTTTCCCAACACCTCATTCAAAATAGAAAAGTCAAAAGAAAATTAATATTATATATATATATATATATATATATATATATATATATATATATATATATCATCGGTGCCCTTCTTCCTTATGCATCCTACCATTTTCTTGCTCTTCAAATATTCTTCCAAAACAAAAAAGCTCTCTCTTTAAACATCTATTAAAATTCTTATAAAAAAGATCCATCATATTCTCATCTTAAAATTTTTGGTTGCCTTTGTTTTTCTCTCACCCCTTCCACTTCAAAAAACAAATTACGAGTTAGATCAACACCATGTATATTTTTAGGATACCCATATAATAATAGAGGGTATAAATATTGTGAGTTGTAAATCATAAAATAGTAATTTTTAGGCATATCATGTTTGATAAAAATATGTTTCCCTTTTCTACAATCAAAATCTCCATTTTCCTCAAGAGATACAACACTACTCCCTTACTTCACTTACCTTTTCAACCCGCATTCACTCATCAGAAACACCAACATACAACACCTCTCAACTTTAATAATCTGGTCCATATCTCCCTCATCCAACTTGACACCACCAGGGATACAACCCAACTAACAATACCTACTAAAACTTCACCCACCTTCCACCCCAACATCACATTGCATTCAAGCCTAAGTATCTTAGGAACCCAAATCAAGTAGATTTATCCTCAAATATATATATATATATATATATATATATATATATATATATATATATATATATATATATATATATATATGAAGGCTCTAGAATTTGACTAAATTTTGGTAAAACATAATGTTGAACAAGATGTCCTAACATGAATAAGTTTGTTAAAAACATGTCAAACAAGATGTCATGTCTTGTGATCTCGACATCTTGGTCTGATACAGCAGGTTTGTTACAGATCTGTTCTAAGTTTTAAGGCGCAATTAGAACATGGATTAAGGAATGATTGGACAGAGATTTATTACCTATGATAACGATAAACAGTAAATTGAGAAGGTTAATGGACCTTACTACGCTTCTTGAGCGATTAATTGAGCTTGCCGTCCTTCAACACCTCAAACACGCCTACCCGGCTCCTATGGTGGATAAGTGGACCTCGGGCTCCGATCGTTCTTAAAGCATAGAAAAATGCTCAGCCTTCTGAATTATTTACTGAATCCTTATCTTAGCTAAGTAAACATGAAGAAATATTAAGACTAAACTCAGATTTCAGAAACTTAAAATTTTTATTAGAACATGATGGTTTTGTACATATGAGGGGGTTTTATTCTGAGAGCTCGTCGTTACAAATGATACTTCAACGAGCTTTTATAGGCACACAAAAGTAAACATAACTATGGTTACAACATTATTTAACTAGAGTTACATTATTGCTTGGTTCTAGTATGATCTATATCACATCCTTATCTCTTCTTTTACTTTTTCTTGGTCGGCCAAAGTGTTTGTCGGCTCTATCTCTTTACTATTCTTTATCAATTTTCTTTGCAATAATGACATTTGTGGTCCCCGCTACTTTTTACTATCCGACAGAATTCTTGATGTGTCTCCAACTGTCCTTGGAAACTATTACGCTCAATCTTCTGGGTGAATATCTGCAAAGTCCTTAGAATTCTAGGTTGCTGATCCTTATCTTTTTTACAAATGACGATTGCTTTATCACTCATAGAATAGCTCCAAAACTTGCCTTGATCATAGGTCTGCCTCATCATCATAAGGACTACGTGGAAACCTAAAGCTCTTCTTCTAGTAATCCATGCTTTATCAACCGTTGGCTTTTCTTCCTTGTTGACCACTTGCTGAGACTGTATTGATTCATCATTCATGGTTCCAATCTTGACAAAATAAACTGCATCGCCTTCTTCATCAGGACTGGCTGTGTATATTTTTACAAATATGGTTTTCTGAGGTTTTACTCCCTTGATATACCCTTGAATGCCGTTTATGATCGATTCTGGGAAGGATTTTAACTTGGATAAATCGTTACTTGGATCAATGTAAATATAATCAATAAATCCAAATCTTAAGAGATCATTAAGAAGATTAATATCTTCCCAATCATCTAAGATTATCAGGATTCTTGGATATATTCCCTTGTATTCAATGATATAACTTTCAATTTCCCTTGGATTTCCTTTATACATAAAATCAACCATATTCTGATAAATTGCAAGGAATTTATCAACTGGTTCCTTGGCGGGGGAATTAATTAACTTGTCTTTAAACGTAGAATTTATAAATCTTAATTTTTTAGGAGGATCTTTTTCTCTTCTAAAAAAATTAGATGAACTTGGTCTTTCTCTTGGTGAATCTGGATACGATCTAATTTCAAGAGTTTGGAAAATCTTTTGTTTAACTGATTCCATATATTTAGAAAAACATTCAAGCTTACTGTCAATTATAGCCATATGACTATCAATTTCAGCAGCCATATCAAAAAATTGCTTTTCGATTTCTTCAAGCATGGATTTAATAACCTTGGATTTATCTTCTTGGAGTTGACAATAGTCATCCATTGGGTCTTGACAAATGATCTGCAAAACAATTGTCAGTTCCTTTTATATAAATAATTTTAAATGTAAATGGGCTTATTCTCATCTGCCATCTAATTCTTCTTCTATTAACAATGTTATCTTTAATCTTGTTTTCGAGAAACGCTTTAACCTGGGTGTTATCTGTTTTAATAATGAACTCCTTTTTTGCTAACCATATTTTAAAGGATTCAATGGCTCTAATTACTGCTAAAACTTCCTTTTCATTTATATCATAGTTTAATTCAGCATTTCTAAACGTTCCTGATGTATATCTAAGGATTAAATTATCCTCTTGTCTTCGTAATACTGCACCCCAAAACTTATCCGAGGCATCTGTCTCAATATATAGTTCTTACCGAATTAGTATCTTCTTCATTCCATTCAAATCTTTTATCTTTTCGAATCTTGGCTTGCAATCTACTCTTTAATTTAGCACAATCTTTAATAAATTGTGAAGCATAATTAACATGTCCTAAAAAGGATTGAACTTGTTTAATATTATCTAGTTTATCTGGAAATTCTAAAAAAATTTCAGATATATGAGGTTGTAATTCTATGATGCCTTTATCAATTATTAACCCTAGATAACTAATCTTCTCTTTAGCTAATTCAGCCTTTTTCTTGCTTAATACTAATCCATTCTCGTATGCTCTTGTAACGAATATAAATAAGTGTTTATTATGGTCACTAATATTTTGGCTAAATATCAATGTCATCAATATAGATAATTATGAAAGAATAACAATCCCTATAGATTTTATCCAATCTTTCTTGGAATATTCCTGGACTTGTCTTTAATCCCATGGGTAATACATTCCATTCGTATCTCCCTTGGGATGTACTAAAGGTTGTACAATTTTTACAATCTTCTTTTAATAATATCTGATAAAATCCTGATTTTAAATCAAATTTTGAGAATATCTTTCCATCTTTAATCTTTTCATAAATCATATATTTTCTTGGTAATGGATAGGGGTAATCTTTTACAATCTTATTTAAAGGTTTATAATTTATTACCATTCTTGGTTCTCCTCTTTTTATCTCATTATGATTTCTTACTAAAAAACTTGCAGAATTGTAACTACTCTTTGTAGTCCGAATTAAATTGTATTTTAAATGTTTTTGTATAATATCTTCATAATCCTTTTCATCCTCTTTAGTATATAACATAGGTTTTCACATATAGGTTCTTCTGTCAGTAATTCAATAGTGGCGTAATATTGTTTTCTCCTAGAGAAAGCTTGTGGGTCATCTGAATAACATTGTTCCAATAGATTCAAAATTTTTGGTTTAACATAAAAATTTTCTTGATCTTGATTTAAATAAATTGGTAGTATTTCACCACGCTGGCTGTGCGTGTAAGTATGTCGATAGGGTTGTTCTAATAGTTTTTTCTGAAAATTGAGTTCCACATGGGCTTGTAAAGTATACTTTCATTATATCTAATATAAATGGTACATTTCTATTTATAAAATCTTGTCCTAATAAGAAATCATACACTATATTAGGATAGTAATATATTTTATCAAATCTTACTTTTAAATTTCCAATAATAATCCAAAAATTTTCATATCCTTGATTAAATACTGTTTCTTTATTATGTATATCCCTTCCTATAATCTTATCTATTTGTTTTATATTGTCAAATTGATGACTCGTAAGACTAAAACCTGATCCTGAATCAATTAAAGCATGATATATTTTTCTTTCGTATATTACTTGGATTATAATAGAATGTTGTCTTTTAGTGATCTTTTTACACTCTACTAATTTCGATTGTCTTTCCATTATAACATAATTCTATATATGTATCTTTTATCGTATAATCTTCAAAACTGCCTAAAAAGTCCATTCCTAGTAGAAATTATGTACTAACGCTATCTTCTACTTCTATATTTATAGGGATTTCAAATTCTTTTACTAATATAACAATTTCGGCCTTGTGGGTTATATGGTGTTTGTTATTATAGTAATCTAGATAATAATATTTATTTTCTAATTCTTTTATAGGTACTCCAATACCTTGTATTAAATCAATTGTTATATGACTAGTTCCTGCTCCTGTATCTATTAAACATTTAATAGGGTTTCGTCCTAGTTTGATTCCTACATTAATAAAATACTGAGTACTACCTCTTCCCTTTTTCTCGGTTAAATCTAAGCTTTTTCTACCAACCTCTAAATTTCTTGGTTTATAACTTCTCTCAGATTTTGTTTTTCGAATTATTGCTAGGTTTTTATCTCCTATGATTTTTCCTGATCTATCTATATCATTGGGTAATTCTTCAGTTCTTATTTCCTCTATATAGGTTAACTGATCGGGTTTAACCCTTCTCGGCGGAATCCATTCTATTAATCCATCAAAGATTTCCTTAAACTTCATTTTTTCTGATTTAAATTTCGTTGTATGATGACTTGGACTAATACCAAAAATTGTTCTGTAAGTTATTGAATAACAATGACTACCTTGAGGCATCTCAAAATTTTCTAATTTATGATATAAGACTAGGGCTTTATCTAGATTTCTATCGTTGATCGAAATACTAAAATTAGGCTCATATTCAAATATTATCTTTCCAAAATATAGATTTCCCATTACCGCTCCAAATAGAGCATCTTGTATGTTATGCTTAATCCTTTCATCAATTAAATACATTGCTATCAGCGAATCTAATCTTTCCTGAAAATATCCTTTTATCATAACTTGGACTCTGATTGTAACGCCCTGTATAATATTCATCTAGAATAATACCATACAAGTGTTTTATTTGGTACTGACACATCAAAAGTGCCTACTGACATAGTTCACATACTTGTCCATTTCTAAAACGTAAATACAACATATGGCACAAGGCATGAAAACTAGCCAAAAATAAAAATCTAAGAATAATATACAATATTCCTCATTGTATAAGAACAATACAATAATACACAGCGAAAATAAGCTTAACTAAGCTCCTCTTGAAACATCCAAGCATCGTTCCACTTGTAAACCAACCTGCAATCCGAACCTGAAATATAGCAACTATAGTGGGGTGAGATACATCAAATCTCAGTGAGTTCCCTATCCTATAGATTCTCTCGGCTTTACAAGGTTCTATCAATCCTAACTCAAGTCAAGGGGAAGGGAAAATGACTTTGAGTACACAATCTCACACTATATGGAAACATGTCATGAGTTCATCAACTCAAAATATCACTAATCGATAACCATGCCAAGGCACCCCCTTTTCCCGTCCTCTTCTACGTCTAGAAGTCGACACGGGTCATGGATCCTTGCAACCTACTTGACATACGAATGGATTCGGGTTCTACGGGCCTTTTACCGTTATGAACCGTCACTTTACACGGGCCTTATACCGTCAGAAGCAATCACCCAACGGGCGCCATTCGTACAGCACGGGGAATCAAACCTGCCAAGTAGTCATGCATATGTTTCAGAGGAGCTCGAGACCCATGAAACGCAACTCAAGATAACCGGTTATGATTACGTGATCTCACACACAAACGGGATTGTATTCGACAATCACAAGGCCATAATGCCTTATCACAACCACAAAGGGTTCACACACATGTTCCATACTAGTGTCTCACTCTCCTCTAGACCATTACTCGGCAAGGATACACATCTACATCGAATGCACGAGCATCGCCATCTAGATTATTCATCAATTTCTAATCACAACCTAGAATCACATCATTATGTTTCGGGGTAAGTTTTCTCACTCTTCCTAATTCATTTTAACATGCATAAACTCTCACAATCAGGCTAAACAATAGTAAGATAAGCAAGACATACCATAATTTCATAATAGAACAATATACAACAATTAAAACATAATATACCACTTTTGGAACTTCTCCGATTATTTAATCGGGCAGTAAAATTAACATTTTTCACCTTCATTGCATAGAATATTTTCTTAGCTTCACGTCGATATAAAGAACTCTTAAATCGGATAAACGAGTAAAAAGTTATGGATTTTTGAAGAAAATAAAATTATTGAGTTACAGCGAAATTCGCCTGGCCACTTCAAAATTCGCCTGGCCAAACCTCTTTCGCCAGCACTTCGCCTGGCCAATCACCATTCGCCAGCACTTCGCCTGGCGAATCTAGTGGCGAATCCCCAATTTCAGAAAAATCAAAAGTTCCAGTAGCTCACACATTTCTGTCTTTTCAAATCTGCCTGGCGAATCTGGAATCCGCCTGGCGAATCCCTTCCGCCAGCACTTCGCCTGGCGAGACAGTGGCGAAACCCAATTCACCTGGCCACTTCAGAATCCGCCTGGCGAATTGCACCAGAACCAGAATTTTTCCCTTACGGGTTCCATGGTTCCAAAACCCCAAAAATCCCACTTTTCCAACCCAAAACATTTCCAAACAATCAAAATAAGTAACAACAATGTCCACAAGCATATTACGATTATCCTACGCAATTTATATCAATTTCCAACCGTTAGATTCATGATTTTAGTAATTTTACTCATTTTCTCACAAAAATCTAACCTAACTCTAAACTCAAGAAACTCTACTCTTAAAGCATCTATCTAGAACCCACCTGATGATCGAAGAGGAGTTTGAAGAAGATGATGATGATCCATGAATTCTTCTTCTTCATTTTTCTCCATTTCCTCTCTTTCTCTTCTTTCTTCTTCTTTCTCTTCTTTTCTATGTTTTCTTCTTTTTCTTCTTAACATATATATATATATATATATATATATATATATATATATATATATATATATATATATATATAATACTATATTATATAATATAATCCAACAGGGCAAAATATCTCCAATTGATATTTTGTCGTCTCAACCCAATTGATCAGTTATCAGAGTTACCAAAAATTACTTTCTTGAACTATCAATTATTAATCCGTCTCTTAATAAAATAATTGATCTCTTCAGAGTTCATTAGCTGCTCTATTGATCCCAAATGTCAATACTTAAAGTACTTAGAGGATTCCATTAATCCAATTATCTAAAGATAGAGCACGTAGATACTCATCTGATATCCAATTGAGCATTTAAATAATACGGGGTATTACACTGATTAAATCAACTACTTTCATTTTCTTTCTTTTATTCTCATCCATAGTTTTTAATGTTGAGTTTATAATTTCCTTGGTTAATAATGGAATTCTACCCTTCTTTTTTGCCACTCATATTTCTACACTTGATTCATGGATTTTTTGTACTCGAACTGTCTGTCCTATATATTTTCCATATTTTTCTATTAAGGTTCTTGTTGGTACTATATCTAAATCTAACTGTTTAATTTCTTCTAATTTCTCATATTCTCGTATCTCCGAGAATTCTATTGTTTCTTCACTAATGTCTTCTTCTGTTCTATTCATCATCACTTTTATCTTCGGAGTTAATACTAACGCTATATAGACTATCATCCGATTCAATATCAGATTCTACAGGTTCAAAACCATAGTCGTAGATTTCATCTAGAATTTTTATATTCTGCTTGTTCCTTTTTGGACATTGATTGGCATAATTCCCTTCTTGTTTGCAAATAAAACAAGTGCATGTCTTCGGTTTTCCTGAGTAGGTGTTGGGTTTATTTACGCTATTTATATCCTTGTTATAGTTATTATAACTTTTCCTAATTATATCAAACCTTCTCTTTCTAAAATATCGATTTTTACTATTATCCTTATAATTAGTTTTCTTAAATTTCCATTTCCTTCTTTTCTTATAGGGTTTATTATAACATCCATATTGTCCTACTTCATTATTATTTGTACAACATAACTGTCGTTTTTGATATTTATAAATTTTGTTTTGATTGTTTGCTTCTAAACAGTAATCAGTTATCTTTTGCTTAGCGAACCATATTCTGGCTCCGAGTGTTGGGGTTTCTTTTTCCTTATCTAGTTCCTTTAGCTTTGCTAAGAAATCTCTTATTATTCTCGATCTAAATGGTTCTGGTAGCTTTTCATAATACATCCTACCATAGAATTCATATTCTGGTGACGAGTCTTTAAATCTAGCTTTATAAAACCAGTCGGTGTATTCACAAGTATATTGGTCAAAATAGCACATATGGCATATACTGATATTCATCATACCTCTAGTGGCGTTTTCTCTGTCTATTGCCCATAGGTTTTTTATATCTGAATAATATCCTAAGAATTCTCCTCTTATAAGTTTTTCAAGATTACTAAGAAATCTTATAATAGTGTCTGACTCATTTTTCAATGTATTATATCTTTCTCCTAAACTTTCAATGAATCTTTCTACACTTCCTCTCATGGTTCTTCTTAAGAACTCAATCCCTTGTTCTTTGGTCATTCCTTCTTTATTTATTACTGCTCCATTTTCTTTTATCCACATAGTAAGCATCTTTTCTCTATCTTCAACACAATCTAGATCTAGGTAAATTCCAGTTGGGTTTAATGCTTGAGGTTCTTTATCATATGGAACATATTTCATAGGGATATAATTATTTGCCTTTCTTATATTATAGTATTGTCTTCTATCAATATATTTCCTAATTGGGGCTTCTCGTTCTTCCTCATTTACTCTCCATTGATTATCGGACACGTTACTTGCTGAACTTGAGGCTTGTCCTGGATTTACTACTACTGGTGTACTCGGATCTCTGGTATTTGGTTTAATGTCTACACGAATGTTTTTATCATCTTCTCCTATCTCTAAAGTTTTTAACTTATCTATTAATTCATTTTCATAATCGCTGTCATTCTCCATTTCTAGATATTGATCAATATTTACTTTCATATTTGCTTCTCTAGAACCTTCTTCATTACTTGAGCTACTATCTATTTCTATTTCAGGATTTAACTCTTTAATCTCACTTCCGTATAATCCTAAAATTGTGGGTGACATCTGATCTTTGTTTTCTAATAACTTATCAATAATAGGTTTTTGTTTTTATTTATCGGTTTTCGGTGGTCTACCTATTATATCTTGAATAAATTTCTTGTCCAGTTCATTTTCTAGTAAAATATTAGTAATCTCTAATCGTTTCTTTATTATTTCTAACTGATCATTCAAAAACAAAATCTGAGAGAAGTTATAAACCAAGAAATTTAGAGGTTGGTAGAAAAAGCTTAGATTTAACCGAGAAAAAGGGAAGAGGTAGTACTCAGTATTTTATTAATGTAGGAATCAAACTAAGACGAAACCCTATTAAATGTTTAATAGATACAAGAGCAGGAACTAGTCATATAACAATTGATTTAATACAAGGTATTGGAGTACCTATAAAAGAATTAGAAAATAAATATTATTATCTAGATTACTATAATAACAAACACCATATAACCCACAAGGCCGAAATTGTTATATTAGTAAAAGAATTTAAAATCCCTATAAATATAGAAGTAGAAGATAGTGTTAGTACAGAACTTCTACTAGGAATGGACTTTTTAGGCAGTTTTGAAGATTATACGATAAAAGATACATATATAGAATTATGTTATAATGGAAAGACAATCGAAATTAGTAGAGTGTAAAAAGATCACTAAAAGACAAAATTCTATTATAATCTAAGTAATATACGAAAGAAAAATATATCATGCTTTAATTGATTCAGGATCAGGTTTTAGTCTTACGAGTCATCAATTTGATAATATAAAACAAATAGATAAGATTATAGGAAGGGATATACATAATAAAGAAACAGTATTTAATCAAGGATATGAAATTTTTTGGATTATTATTGGAAATTTAAAAGTAAGATTTGATAAAATATATTACTATCCTAATATAGTGTATGATTTCTTATTAGGACAAGATTTTATAAATAGAAATGTACCATTTATATTAGATACAATGAAAGTATACTTTACAAGCCCATGTGGAACTCAATTTTCAGAAAAACTATTAGAACAACCCTAGCGACATACTTACATGCACAGCCAGCGTGGTGAAATACTACCAATTTATTTAAATCAAGATCAAGAAAATTTTTATGTTAAACCAAATTTTTTGAATCTATTGGAACAATGTTATTCAGATGACCCACAAGCTTTCTCTAGGAGAAAACAATATTACGCCACTATTGAATTACTGACAGAAAAACCTATATGTGAAAAACCTATGTCATATACTAAAGAGGATGAAAAGGATTATGAAGATATTATACAAAAACATTTAAAATACAATTTAATTTGGAATACAAAGAGTAGTTACAATTCTGCAAATTTTTTAGTAAGAAATCATAATGAGATAAAAAGAGGAGAACCAAGAATGGTAATAAATTATAAACCTTTAAATAAGATTGTAAAAGATTACCCCTATCCATTACCAAGAAAATATATGATTTATGAAAAGATTAAAGATGGAAAGATATTCTTAAAATTTGATTTAAAATCAGGATTTTATCAGATATTATTAAAAGAAGATAGTAAAAATTGTACAGCCTTTAGTACACCCCAAGGGAGATACGAATGTAATGTATTACCCATGGGATTAAAGACAAGTCCAGGAATATTCCAAGAAAGATTGGATAAAATCTATAGGGATTGTTATTCTTTCATAATTATCTATATTGATGACATATTGATATTTAGCCAAAATATTAGTGACCATAATAAACACTTATTTATATTCGTTACAAGAGCATACGAGAATGGATTAGTATTAAGCAAGAAAAAGGCTGAATTAGCTAAAGAGAAGATTAGTTATCTAGGGTTAATAATTGATAAAGGCGTCATAGAATTACAACCTCATATATCTGAAATTTTTTTAAAATTTCCAGATAAAATAGATAATATTAAACAAGTTCAATCCTTTTTAGGACATGTTAATTATGCTTCACAATTTATTAAAGATTGTGCTAAATTAAATAGTAGATTGCAAGCCAAGATTCAAAAAGATAAAAGATTTGAATGGAATGAAGAAGATACTAATTGGGTAAGAACTATAAAAGAAAAGGTAAAACATTTAGAGAAACTTCCCCTACCAAGAGAAGAAGATAATTTATATATTGAGACAGATGCCTCGGATAAGTTTTGGGGTGCAGTATTACGAAGACAAGAGGATAATTTAATCCTTAGATATACATCAGGAACGTTTAGAAACGCTGAATTAAACTATGATATAAATGAAAAGGAAGTTTTAGCAGTAATTAGAGCCATTGAATCCTTTAAAATATGGTTAGCAAAAAAGGAATTCATTATTAAAATAGATAACACCCAGGTTAAAGCGTTTCTCGAAAACAAGATTAAAGATAACATTGTTAATAGAAGAAGAATTAGATGGCAGATGAGAATAAGCCCGTTTACGTTTAAAATTATTTATATAAAAGGAACTGACAATTGTTTTGCAGATCATTTGTCAAGACCCAATGGATGACTATTGTCAACTCCAAGAAGATAAATTCAAGGTTGTTAAATCCAAGCTTGAAGAAATCGAAAAGAAATTTTTTGATATGGCTGCTGAAATTGATAGTCATATGGCTATAATTGACAGTAAGCTTGAATGTTTTTCTAAATATAAGGAATCAGTTAAACAAAAGATTTTCCAAACTCTTGAAATTAGATCGTATCCAGATTCACCAAGAGATAACCAAGTTCATCTAATTTTTTGGGAAGAGAAAAAGATTCTCCTAAAAAATTAAGATTTATAAATTCTACGTTTAAAGACATGTTAATTAATTCCCCCGCCAAGGAACCAGTTGATAAATTTCTTGCAATTTATCAGAATATGGTTGATTTTATGTATAAAGGAAATCCAAGGGAAATTGAAAGTTATATCATTGAATACAAGGGAATATATCCAAGAATCCTGATAATCTTAGATGATTGGGAAGATATTAATCTTCTTAATGATCTCTTAAGATTTGGATTTATTGATTCTATTTACATTGATCCAAGTAACGATTTATCCAAGTTAAAATCCTTCCCGGAATCGATCATAAACGGCATTCAAGGGTATATCAAGGGAGTAAAACCTCAGAAAACCATATTTGTAAAAATATACACAGCCAGTCCTGATGAAGAAGGCGATGCAGTTTATTTTGTCAAGATTGGAACCATGAATGATGAATCAATACAGTCTCAGCAAGTGGTCAACAAGGAAGAAAAGCCAACGGTTGATAAAGCATGGATTACTAGAAGAAGAGCTTTAGGTTTCCACGTAGTCCTTATGATGATGAGGCAGACCTATGATCAAGGCAAGTTTTGGAGCTATTCTATGAGTGATAAAGCAATCGTCATTTGTAAAAAAGATAAGGATCAACAACCTTGAATTCTAAGGACTTTGCAGATATTCACCCAGAAGATTGAGCATAATAGTTTCCAAGGACAGTTGGAGACACATCAAGAATTCTGTCGGATAGTAAAAAGTAGCGGGGACTACAGATGTCATTATTGCAAAGAAAATTGATAAAGAATAGTAAAGAGATAGAGCCGACAAGCACTTTGGCCGACCAAGAAAAAGTAAAAGAAGAGATAAAGATGTGATATAGATCATACTAGAACCAAGCAATAATGTAACTCTAGTTAAATAATGTTGTAACCATAGTTATGTTTACTTTTGTGTGCCTATAAAAGCTCATTGAAGTATCATTTGTAACCATGAGCTCTCAAAATAAAACCCCCTCGTATGTACAAAACCATCATGTTCTAATAAAAATTTTAAGTTTCTGAAATCTGAGTTTAGTCTTAATATTTCTTCATGTTTACTTAGCTAAGATAAGGATTCAGTAAATAACTCAGAAGGCTGAGCATCTTTCTATGTTTTAAGAACGATCGGAGCCCGAGGTCCACTTATCCACCATAGGAGCCGGGTAGGCGTGTTTGAGGTGTTGAAGGACGACAAGCTCAATTAATCGCTCAAGAAGCGTGGTAAGGCCCATTAACCTTCTCAATTTACTGTTTATCATTATCATAGGTAATAAACGTCTGTGTACGAAATATTAATAACTGAATCAGAGAGTAGGAAATATTTTTAAATGAGTTCACTAACCCAAACTGAATTTGAAGATATGATGGACCAAGCGAATTTATTAAATCAATATGAGGTTGATAATTTATATAATGAAATAAATGAAGACTATGAGATAGAGAATTATACTAATTATTATAGAACCTTTGATAGTTATGATGAAATCATAAATATGATAACTTATTTACATCTAGACTTTGATTTTATCCAAGAATGAACAAAAGATCTTATAGAAGCCTTAGAAAGAATAATAACTAGAAAAGAACTAATTAGAACTAATAAATGCCCCGGATGTGGCTACTGTTCAACCCATCAATGTTTAAAACTTAGATGCGGATGCTCTTGTATCTGCCAGATCGATGAAATAGAAAGAGCACCCAATATATCAGCCCCCTCAGTGGTATTAGAGCCATACAAGATTCAGGAAGAAGTACAATATATGGAAAATCAAGCTAGTAGTTCTAATTCTAGTAATCTTGATAGGTTACAAGGAATAGATTTACCAATTATAACTACAGAAGGAAAAGACATATATGACTTTACCTCTGAAGGAATATTACAACTAGAAATTTGTTTAATACATTACAAAACTCAAATAGAAACAAGTATTATAAAACGTATTGAAAAGGAAACTGATGAATCCCGGAAAGAGATATGGGAACAGATCTATACAATGTTACAGAAGGTTTAATATGGATAAAATAAAGGTATTGCGTGAAGAAATAGAAAACCTAGAGCAAGATAAGACTAAGCAAGACTTCCTAAAACTAATTAATCATGAAAAGCTAGAATTTTTGAATGATCAGTTAGAAATAATAAAGAAACGATTAGAGATTACTAATATTTTACTAGAAAATGAACTGGACAAGAAATTTATTCAAGATATAATAGGTAGACCACCGAAAACCGATAAAGAAAAACAAAAATCTATTATTGATAAGTTATTAGAAAACAAAGATCAGATGTCACCCACAATTTTAGGATTATACGGAAGTGAGATTAAAGAGTTAAATCCTGAAATAGAAATAGATAGTAGCTCAAGTAATGAAGAAGGTTCTAGAGAAGCAAATATGAAAGTAAATATTGATCAATATCTAGAAATGGAGAATGACAGCGATTATGAAAATGAATTAATAGATAAGTTAAAAACTTTAGAGATAAGAGAAGATGATAAAAACATTCGTGTAGACATTAAACCAAATACCAGAGATCCGAGTACACCAGTAGTAGTAAATCCAGGACAAGCCTCAAGTTCAGCAAGTAACGTGTCCGATAATCAATGGAGAGTAAATGAGGAAGAACAAGAAGCCCCAATTAGGAAATATATTGATAGAAGACGATACTATAATATAAGAAAGCCAAATAATTATATCCCTATGAAATATGTTCCATATGATAAAGAACCTCAAGCATTAAACCCAACTGGAATTTACCTAGATCTAGATTGTGTTGAAGATAGAGAAAAGATGCTTACTATGTGGATAAAAGAAAATGGAGCAGTAATAAATAAAGAAGGAATGACCAAAGAACAAGGGATTGAGTTCTTAAGAAGAACCATGAGAGGAAGTGTAGAAAGATTCATTGAAAGTTTAGGAGAAAGATATAATACATTGAAAAATGAGTCAGACACTATTATAAGATTTCTTAGTAATCTTGAAAAACTTATAAGAGGAGAATTCTTAGGATATTATTCAGATATAAAAAACCTATGGGCAATAGACAGAGAAAACGCCACTAGAGGTATGATGAATATCAGTATATGCCATATGTGCTATTTTGACCAATATACTTGTGAATACACCGACTGGTTTTATAAAGCTAGATTTAAAGACTCGTCACCAGAATATGAATTCTATGGTAGGATGTATTATGAAAAGCTACCAGAACCATTTAGATTGAGAATAATAAGAGATTTCTTAGCAAAGCTAAAGGAACTAGATAAGGGAAAAGAAACCCCAACACTAGGAGCCAGAATATGGTTCGCTAAGCAAAAGATAACTGATTACTGTTTAGAAGCAAACAATCAAAACAAAATTTATAAATATCAAAAACGACAGTTATGTTGTACAAATAATAATGAAGTAGGACAATATGGATGTTATAATAAACCCTATAAGAAAAGAAGGAAATGGAAATTTAAGAAAACTAATTATAAGGATAATAGTAAAAATCGGTATTTTAGAAAGAGAAGGTTTGATAGAATTAGGAAAAGTTATAATAACTATAACAAGGATAGAAATAGCGTAAATAAACCCAACACCTACTCAAGAAAACCTAAGACATGCACTTGTTTTATTTGCAAACAAGAAGGGCATTATGCCAATCAATGTCCAAAAAGGAACAAGCAGAATATAAAAATTCTAGATGAAATCTACGACTATGGTTTTGAACCTGTAGAATCTGATATTGAATCGGATGATAGTCTATATAGCGTTAGTATTAACTCCGAAGATAAAAGTGATGATGAATAGAACAGAAGAAGACATTAGTGAAGAAACAATAGAATTCTCTGAGATACGAGAATATGAGAAATTAGAAGAAATTAAACAGTTAGATTTAGATATAGTACCAACAAGAACCTTAATAGAAAAATATGGAAAATATATAGGACAGACAGTTCGAGTACAAAAAATCCATGAATCAAGTGTAGAAATAGGAGTGGCAAAAAAGAAGGGTAGAATTCTATTATTAACCAAGGAAATTATAAACTCAACATTAAAAACTATGGATGAGAATAAAAGAAGGAAAATGAAAGTAGTTGATTTAATCAGAGTCCAAGTTATGATAAAAGGATATTTTCAGGAAAGATTAGATTCGCCGATAGCAATGTATTTAATTGATGAAAGGATTAAGCATAACATACAAGATGCTCTATTTGGAGCGGTAATGGGAAATCTATATTTTGGAAAGATAATATTTGAATATGAGCCTAATTTTGGTATTTCGATCAACGATAGAAATCTAGATAAAGCCCTAGTCTTATATCATAAATTAGAAAATTTTGAGATGCCTCAAGGTAGTCATTGTTATTCAATAACTTACAGAACAATTTTTGGTATTAGTCCAAGTCATCATACAATGAAATTTAAATCAGAAAAAATGAAGTTTAAGGAAATCTTTGATGGATTAATAGAATGGATTCCACTGAGAAGGGTTAAACCCGATCATTTAACCTATATAGAGGAAATAAGAACTGAAGAATTACCCAATGATATAGATAGATCAGGAGAAATCATAGGAGATAAAAACCTAGCAATAATTCGAAAAACAAAATCTGAGAGAAGTTATAAACCAAGAAATTTAGAGGTTGGTATAGAAAAAGCTTAGATTTAACCGAGAAAAAGGGAAGAGGTAGTACTCAGTATTTTATTAATGTAGGAATCAAACTAGTACGAAACCCTATTAAATGTTTAATAGATACAGGAGCAGGAACTAGTCATATAACAATTGATTTAATACAAGGTATTGGAGTACCTATAAAAGAATTAGAAAATAAATATTATTATGGCTTAATACCCTTTTTGGTCCTCTACCTATAAGGGTGGGTCCATTTTGGTCATCTTTCTTTTAAAAGTTTCAATTTGATCCCTTACGTTATCTAACAGAATCAAATTAGTCTTTTCCGTCAAATATTGATAACGGAGTTAAAAATAAGTGACGCGGCATTTGAGGTGGCGATTTTTGATGACGTGACATGCGATTTATTAATTTTTTATTATTCATATTTTTTTCATTATCCATGTCATTTTATTAGTAAATTATGAATTAATTTTTTTCATTAATTTTTTTATTTTGAAATTCAAATTGAATTAAATTTATACAAATTTTAAAACCAAACATATTGGATCAAATGGCTGGCCCATTTCTTCAGCCCACAAACTTTTTGTAAAGCTTTGTTTGTGTTATATATATATACATTCAATATAAACATCACCCACACGATGTGGGACTTTAAAACCTACTACAAACCTTCACTTGTTACTTCCACCATTAAACTCTCAAGCTGCAGTACTGAATTCTGCAGTAAACCCACACTACCAAGCATGGATCAAAATTGCAAGCACACACTACCAAACCTTTACAAGCTCATGCTTCACGTTGCTAGCTGCTACTTTACAAGCCCTACCAAGCCTCTCATGCACGCTCCTATAAGTCATGACTTCAGCATAAATATTTAGTAGTTCCATTTGGAAATAATGACTTCAGCATAGCATAAATATTTTTGTCATGGCGGTAAATGATTTTGCATTTGTTTTCTATGGAATGATACGGTAATTTTTTTACAGTGACATCTTATCAGTTTATTAATATTAATATCGTGAAAATATTAGACTAGAATTTGTGTGTTATGTTTTTTCATGCAAAAACTAAAGCATTACTTAACTGCACAAGTGTTATCCTCATTATCAGGAAGTAATGAAGTGTATGAATGATGCTGCTAAATTTGTCCACCTTCATTTGTCCCCGCTGCAAGTGTCCAATTCTAGGTGTGTTTTAAGATCCGATATCCACCAGAAATATAGCTAAAGTTGTCTGTAAATTAGGAAGCCTCATCTCTTGATCTAGTTGATGGTTTTGTACATATTTGTGCTATTCCGAAAAAATGCCATGGCATGATACTGTCAGAATTCTATTTCAAACTAAGCTACAGAATTCTTTGCATGATACTGTCAGAACCTGCAAAGATTACTGGAAAACGTAGTAGTAAAAAATTTCAAGGAGAAGTTATTTGTCTTTATTTGGAAGCACTAACTCATGTTGTTGATGGGAACTGGAGGGCTTTAGGGAAGCTTCTTACATAATGTTCGGGATGCAAAAAGGTGGCTTGTTTAAAACCATTCAGAACCAGATCCGAGCCTCTTATAGCAATTTATTGTCTGTTGTATGAATGTTTTGTTGCATTAGCTTTTGTTAAAGTTCCACATCGATTTTATAATAATAATGTTGAGTCTTTATAAAGCCTTTATGCACATACTAATAATAAATGTAGCTTAATGGGCTGTACTTGTGAGGCCTATTGTCTTTAGGTCCAAATATTTTATATTAAAGATTGTGATAATTAATTTAAATTGATTTTCTAAAATAATTAATTAAAATTAATAAAAAAAATTATATTAAAGATTGTGAAAATTAATTTAAATTGATTTTCTAAAATAATTAATTAAAATTAATAAAAAATAATTCTGCCACTCAGATGCCACATCATCAAAAATCGCCACCTCAGATGCCACATCACTTATTTCTAACGGCGTTACAAATATTTGACGGAAAAGACCAATTTGATTCAGTTAGATAATGTAAGGGACCAATTTGGAACTTTTAAAAGTTAGAGGACCAAATTGGACCCAGGTCTATAGTTAGAGGACTAAAAAGGGTATTTAGCCTATTATTATCTAGATTACTATAATAACAAACACCATATAACCCACAAGGCCGAAATTGTTATATTAGTAAAAGAATTTGAAATCCTTATAAATATAGAAGTAGAAGATAGCGTCAGTACATAATTTCTACTAGGAATGGACTTTTTAGGCAGTTTTGAAGATTATACGATAAAAGATACATATATAGAAGGGTTAAATATATGATACCCCCCTGCCAATAGGGCGACATTTGGAATTGCCCCCCTGAAGTATTTTTTTTTAAACCACCCCTTATAAAACTAAAAACCATCTTTTACCACTCCCCTTTACCTGATTTGCTGACCTGGCAGTGGTTAAGTGGCTAATTGGGATTATGGATAAATGGTTAGTGATTAATTAGCAAATTAACAGTTTCAATAAAATCCCCAATTGCTAGGGTTTGTCCAAATTCGTCTGCGTTTTCCTCACCGTCTTCCTCATTTATCTTCTTCTCTTTTCAGCCGTGGGTTTCTGCGTTGTTCATCTTCTTCGTCGATTTCTTCCTTTTCCTCTTCGTTCTTCTTATTCTTCGTTCAAGATCGTGTGTCTGCAAGTTTGTTGGTAGCATGTATTGTGGTAGCAGTGAGAATTCAGTTTCGTTTCCAGGTTTGCCCGTTTGTGGTTGTGGTAGAGCAATGAAGATGTGGGTCTCCAATACAAGTAAAAACCGCAACAGGAAGTTCTGGAAATGTCGCAATGCTGGGAATGGCTGTGAATTTTTTTTATGGGATGATGAAATTGAAGACTCAAGCAAAGGGAGAAGTGTTATTGAATCATTTTGTAAGAAGTGTGTAATGGAAGAAGTGAATATTGAATCAATGACAAAGAAATTAGAGAAAGTGAAGCTGAAGCTTGAAGTTCAAAGAAGGGTTAATTTTAAGCTGAAGATTGTAATTGTGATGCTTTGTTTGATTGTTGCCATGTTGTATAAATTTATGTAAAGTTCTGTTTGTATTTTATGTATTTTGAAAGTTCTGTATGTCAATGGAAACAAGTTTTGTATAAATTTCTGTTTGTATGTCAATGTATAAATTTATGTAAAGTTCTGTTTGATATGTTGTTCATTATTTTTCTGTCACAAGTTTTTCTGGTTATATGGAAGATATGTTGTTCATTATTGAAACAAGTTGTTCATTATTTTTCTGTCACAAGTTTTTCTGGTTGTCTGTAAAGATGTTGTCTAACACAAGCAAAACATTCAAATGGCAAAACAAGTTGTATAACAGTACCAAAACACATAATATAACATAACAAAATAGTATGTTGTCATTACATAATAGCACCAAAAGTGTGCCTGAATTAACTAGCAGTTGTCATTACATAATAGCACCAAAAGTGTGCTTGAAAAAAGTAGCAGAAAACATTGCAAATCATTACAAAAGGTGATCACAGCAGAAAAGTTAAAGATCATTGACAAATTTCTACTTTGGAGCCCTCTTAGGAGTAGATTTTGAAGCCTTTTTTGGTGAACTTTTTGGTGCCTTCTTAGGAGTACTCCTTGTATTATGTGAGGCATGTCCTTCATCCTCTTCAGTCAAACACAGTGGTTGATGTGGGTCTGAACCAGGGCCTTTGAATGGTTTGGGTTTTTTAAACCAATTCTCCTTAATTCTCTCACTTTGTCTCTTTCTCAATGGTTTGATTTCCTCTTTGACCTTTGCCTTGCCCTTATTTTTAGAAATTATGTCGGGTAGGTTTGATATCATGTCATCTGTGATGTCTCCATACAGTGAATCCTCAGTTTGAATTTGTTCAACAGTTGCTTGAGATGGCTCAACAGTTGCTTGAGTTTGCTCAACATTTGCTTGACTTTGCTCAACAGTTGCTTGACTTTGCTCAACAGTTGCTTGACTTGGCTCAACACTTGGTTGACCTTGCTCAACACTTGCTTGACTTGGCTCAACACTTGCTTGAGATGGCCCAGTTGATGGCTCTGCAACATTTCCACCTTTTGATCTATTTAGTTTCTGCACATAACATACCAACATTTCCATCAATAACATTAGTGCATCTATATTCAGTAGTGATATCAATAACAGTAGTGCATCTAATTAGTTTGTGTGATATCAATAATAGTAGTGCATCTATATTTAGTGAGATATCAATACTTAGTGTGCCATACCTTTCTTTTCAGGGCCTCTGGATTCTGTCTCTTGCTCTTGCATGACTTGACATTATGCCCAGTCTTGTCACACCTAGTGCATCTATAAGATACACCAGGCAGCCTCCTTCTTACACCTTCTTCCCCACTTTCCCTAATTCTTAGTTTTCTTGGTCTACCAGGCCCCTTTTTGTAGTTAGGAGGTAGGAGATCTGGACTTTCAACTTCAGGCCACATATCAATTCCATTTATAGGGCTAATAGCAAATCCATAAGACATGGCATACTTATCCCTTGTGTAACACTCATGAACAAACTTTTCAGGGTCCTGTTGCCTAAAACCTAAAGCAGCAATAGCATGCCTGCATGGGATGCCAACTAAGTCCCAAAAATTACAACTACATGACCTTTTAGCTATATCCACTATAAATTATTGTCTGTTAAATGAATGAGTTACTTGAAAGGTTTCTTCCTTAGCCCAAGTAGGTAACCAATGACCACTCTTAGCAACCTCACTATCTAATCTTCTCCTAGGAATGGGCATTACTTTGTGTGGCCAGTTATCAAGTTTCAAAGTAGAGTTACTACACCTATTCATGAGATACTTCCTAATCCATTCACACATGGTCAGTATGGGTTTATCTCTAGCAAGTAAAATGGTGGCATTAAAAGATTCTGAAATGTTGTTCATCAATACATCACACTTACAATAAAAGCTAAAAGCATGCTTACACCAACTTTCTTTAGGAACTCCCATAAGCCAAGCCCAAGCCTTTGCATCTATTGCCTTTAACTCATTCATCTTCTGTTGCCATGCTTGCTGGTATGTTGCCTTGGCTGCTCCCATCATAAGATCTCTTATGAGTGCTCCACCACCAAACTTCTTCTTAAAATTAGCATACAAGTGCCTTAAGCATAGCCTATGCTCGATCCTAGCTTCCATTTCCTCAAATACTGCAACCAAACCCTAAAACAAAGAAAACAATTACTAGGAAACAAAACACAATTGAAATAATGAAAACAATTAGTATGCTTTTAATTGGATTACCTTTTGTTGGTCAGAAATAAAAACATATCTATTCTCTATTCCAACATCTTCCATGAGCAGCTTTATGAACCACCTCCATGATTCCTTTGTTTGTGTTTCCACAACACCAAAGGCAAGTGGGAAATACTGGTCATTGGGATCCCTCCCCACATCTATCAAAAGTTGACCTCCATATGTAGTCTTCAAGTGACACCCATCAACCCCAATGAAGGGTCTACAACCATTGATGAACCCTTTTCTACATCCATCAAAACAGAAATAAAAGGAACCAAACCTGGGTTGAATAGAAGGTGATGGTCTATCAAGGTTTATCTTAACTGTATTCCCAGGATTTGCCCTATTCAACTCAGCTGCATATCTCTATAGATATGCATACTCTTTATCTGCATCTCCTTCAATGATTTTCCTTGCAATCATCTTAGCTTTCCAAGCCCTTGCCACAGTTATACCAACTGAATAGTTTTGCCTCATGTCTTGTATAATATCAGTGATCCTAACTTTTTCTGAGGTTTGCATTTTCTTTACCACTGCCTTGGCCACCCATTTTGAACTTGCAGTTTTGTTATCCAAAACCCTAGCACATGTGTGGGTGTCCTTTATAGTCTTAATTGCATACGTGTGCTTATGGCCCACTTTGGAACAAAGTATTAAAAAACCACACTTTGACTTACATTCCACTCTCACCCTATACCCCTCATTTTTCACAAATCTTATTTCCCTCCCATTTAAAATAGTCCACTCACGAATTGCCTCCCTAAAGTCATCTAGGGAATTGAACTCCATACCCCACTTAAACTTGAAACTCTTATTCAATTCTCCTTTCTTAAACTTCTCAAACCTTGGTTTTTTTTCATCTTCTAAGTTATCAACATCAGAACTCAATAGTTCTTCACTAACATATTCCTCATCATTCACATCTTTCTGTCTAGAACAAGTTAATAACCCACTTATTATTGGACCCTGACTAATTGGAATATTCACATCAATACCTTCAAACCCGTCTTCAAGAGCAGTGGTCCTCTCATCCTCACTATCGTTCAAGCCTTCAACAATCTCTTCATCACTGACTTCTAAATCCGTCGTTTGATTGACACAGTTAGGGCTTCTTCCACTTCCACTTGCATCATGTTCCAGAAAAAGTTCCCCATCCACTTGATTCGCACAGTGATAAGAAGCAAAATCATATGCATCCTCATCATTCTTAATCTGAAAATGCTTGGGATCAATTTCAGTGATTTTCGCCCACATTCTATACGACCCTTCAGCGTAACCCCACCCAGTGATTATGTTGTGAATGTGAGTCATGCTAAACATATCTAAGTGTTCCCCAGAAATCACAGTAGACACACCACCCCTATATATCGTCTCTCCATCACTAAGCACTACAAACTCCCCTCCATGCCGAAAAACAACGTTAAACAGTACATTTTTCTGAAATAAGAAATTAACATGTGAAAACCCACGACACTGAGAAATGTAATGCAAAAAAGCAGGAGGATTGACATTACCTGTAATTCGAAGTTCGCATCCATGGCTTCGTCTTCGACCTTGCTCGCTTCCATGGCTTCGCCTGTGTCTTGCTATGAGCTTCTTCTTCGTTCAAGTTTCCAAATGTAAAACCTAATTTGACGGGGGGGAAAACCACAATGTTACTCATATCACTAACCATTTATCCATAATCCCAATTAGCCACTTAACCACTGCCAGGTCAGCAAATAAGGTAAAGGGGAGTGGTAAAAGATGGTTTTTGGTTTTATAAGGGGTGGTTTAAAAAAAAAATTACTTCAGGGGGGCAATTCCAAATGTCGCCCTATTGGCAGGGGGGTATCATATATTTAACCCTATATAGAATTATGTTATAATGGAAGGACAATCGAAATTAGTAGAGTGTAAAAAGATCACTAAAAGACAAAATTCTATTATAATCCAAGTAATATACGAAAGAAAACTATATCATGCTTTAATTGATTCAGGATCAGGTTTTAGTCTTACGAGTCATCAATTTGATAATATAAAATAAATAGATAAGATTATAGGAAGGGATATACATAATAAAGAAACAGTATTTAATCAAGGATATGAAAATTTTTGGAAATTTAAAAGTAAGATTTGATAAAATATATTACTATCCTAATATAGTGTATGATTTCTTATTAGGACAAGATTTTATAAATAGAAATGTACCATTTATATTAGATACAATGAAAGTATACTTTACAAGCCCATGTGGAACTCAATTTTCAGAAAAACTATTAGAACAACCCTATCGACATTCTTACACGCACAACCAGCGTGGTGAAATACTACCAATTTATTTAAATCAAGATCAAGAATTTTTTTATGTTAAACCAAAAATTTTGAATCTATTGGAACAATGTTATTCAGATGACCCACAAGCTTTCTCTAGGAGAGAACAATATTACGCCACTATTGAATTACTGACAGAAAAACCTATATGTGAAAAACCTATGTTATATACTAAAGAGGATGAAAAGGATTATGAAGATATTATACAAAAACATTTAAAATACAATTTAATTCGGAATACAAAGAGTAGTTACAATTCTGCAAGTTTTTTAGTAAGAAATCATAATGAGATAAAAAGAGGAGAACCAAGAACGGTAATAAATTATAAACCTTTAAATAAGATTGTAAAAGATTACCCCTATCCATTACCAAGAAAAGATATGATTTATGAAAAGATTAAAGATGGAAAGATATTCTCAAAATTTGATTTAAAATCAGGATTTTATCAGATATTATTAAAAGAAGATAGTAAAAATTGTACAGCCTTTAGTACACCCCAAGGGAGATACGAATGGAATGTATTACCCATGGGATTAAAGACAAGTCCAGGAATATTCCAAGAAAGATTGGATAAAATCTACATGGATTGTTATTCTTTCATAATTATCTATATTGATGACATATTGATATTTAGCCAAAATATTAGTGACCATAATAAACACTTATTTATATTCGTTACAAGAGCATACGAGAATGGATTTGTATTAAGCAAGAAAAAGGCTGAATTAGCTAAAGAGAAGATTAGTTATCTAGGGTTAATAATTGATAAAGGCATCATAGAATTACAACCTCATATATCTGAAAAAATTTTAGAATTTCCAGATAAACTAGATAATATTAAACAAGTTCAATCCTTTTTAGGACATGTTAATTATGCTTCACAATTTATTAAAGATTGTGCTAAATTAAAGAGTAGATTGCAAGCCAAGATTCGAAAAGATAAAAGATTTGAATGGAATGAAGAAGATACTAATTCGGTAAGAACTATATATTGAGACAGATGCCTCGGATAAGTTTTGGGGTGTAGTATTACGAAGACAAGAGGATAATTTAATCCTTAGATATACATCAGGAACGTTTAGAAACGCTGAATTAAACTATGATATAAATGAAAAGGAAGTTTTAGCAGTAATTAGAGCCATTGAATCCTTTAAAATATGGTTAGCAAAAAAGGAGTTCATTATTAAAACAGATAACACCCAGGTTAAAGCGTTTCTCGAAAACAAGATTAAAGATAACATTGTTAATAGAAGAAGAATTAGATGGCAGATGAGAATAAGCCCGTTTACGTTTAAAATTATTTAAATAAAAGGAACTGACAATTGTTTTGCAGTTCATTTGTCAAGACCCAATGGATGACTATTGTCAACTCCAAGAAGATAAATCCAAGGTTATTAAATCCAAGCTTGAAGAAATCGAAAAGCAATTTTTTTGATATGGCTGCTGAAATTGATAGTCATATGGCTATAATTGACAGTAAGCTTGAATGTTTTTCTAAATATATGGAATCAGTTAAACAAAAGATTTTCCAAACTCTTGAAATTAGATCGTATCCAGATTCACCAAGAGAAAGACCAAGTTCATCTAATTTTTTGGGAAGAGAAAAAGATCCTCCTAAAAAATTAAGATTTATAAATTCTACGTTTAAAGACAAGTTAATTAAGTCCCCCGCCAAGGAACCAGTTGATAAATTTCTTGCAATTTATCAGAATATGGTTGATTTTATGTATAAAGGAAATCCAAGGGAAATTGAAAGTTATATCATTGAATACAAGGGAATATATCCAAGAATCCTGATAATCTTAGATGATTGGGAAGATATTAATCTTCTTAATGATCTCTTAAGATTTGGATTTATTGATTCTATTTACATTGATCCAAGTAACGATTTATCCAAGTTAAAATCCTTCCCGGAATCGATCATAAACGGCATTCAAGGGTATATCAAGGGAGTAAAACCTCAGAAAACCATATTTGTAAAAATATACACAGCCAGTCCTGATGAAGAAGGCGATGCAGTTTATTTTGTCAAGATTGGAACCATGAATGATGAATCAATACAGTCTCAGCAAGTGGTCAACAAGGAAGAAAAGCCAACGGTTGATAAAGCATGGATTACTAGAAGAAGAGCTTTAGGTTTCCACGTAGTCCTTATGATGATGAGGCAGACCTATGATCAAGGCAAGTTTTGGAGCTATTCTATGAGTGATAAAGCAATCGTCATTTGTAAAAAAGATAAGGATCAACAACCTGGAATTCTAAGGACTTTGCAGATATTCACCCAGAAGATTGAGCATAATAGTTTCCAAAGACAGTTGGAGACACATCAAGAATTCTGTCGGATAGTAAAAAGTAGCGGGGACCACAGATGTCATTATTGCAAAGAAAATTGATAAAGAATAGTAAAGAGATAGAGCCGACAAGCACTTTGGCCGACCAAGAAAAAGTAAAAGAAGAGATAAAGATGTGATATAGATCATACTAGAACCAAGCAATAATGTAACTCTAGTTAAATAATGTTGTAACCATAGTTATGTTTACTTTTGTGTGCCTATAAAAGCTCATTGAAGTATCATTTGTAACCATGAGCTCTCAAAATAAAACTCCCTCATATGTACAAAACCATCATGTTCTAATAAAAATTTTAAGTTTCTGAAATCTGAGTTTAGTCTTAATATTTCTTCATGTTTACTTAGCTAAGATAAGGATTCAGTAAATAACTCAGAAGGCTGAGCATCTTTCTATGCTTTAAGAACGATCGGAGCCCGAGGTCCACTTATCCACCATAGGAGCCGGGTAGGCGTGTTTGAGGTGTTGAAGGACGGCAAGCTCAATTAATCGCTCAAGAAGCGTGGTAAGGCCCATTAACCTTCTCAATTTACTGTTTATCATTATCATAGGTAATAAACGTCTGTGTACGAAATATTAATAACTGAATCAGAGAGTAGGAAATATTTTTAAATGAGTTCACTAACCCAAACTGAATTTGAAGATATGATGGACCAAGCGAATTTATTAAATCAATATGAGGTTGATAATTTATATAATGAAATAAATGAAGACTATGAGATAGAGAATTATACTAATTATTATAGAACCTTTGATAGTTATGATGAAATCATAAATATGATAACCTATTTACATCTAGACTTTGATTTTATCCAAGAATGAACAAAAGATCTTATAGAAGCCTTAGAAAGAATAATAACTAGAAAAGAAAAAATTAGAACTAATAAATGCCCCGGATGTGGTTACTGTTCAACCCATCAATGTTTAAAACTTAGATGTGAATGCTCTTGTATCTGCCAGATCGATGAAATAGAAAGAGCACCCAATATATCACCCCCCTCAGTGGTATCAGAGCCAGACAAGATTCAGGAAGAAGTACAATATATGGAAAATCAAGCTAGTAGTTCTATTTCTAGTAATCATGATAGGTTACAAGGAATAGATTTACCAATTATAACTACAGAAGGAAAAGACATATATGACTTTACCTCTGAAGGAATATTACAACTAGAAATTTGTTTAATACATTACAAAACTCAAATAGAAACAAGTATTATAAAACGTATTGAAAAGGAAACTGATGAATCCCGGAAAGAGATATGGGAACAGATCTATACAATGTTACAGAAGGTTTAATATGGATAAAATAAAGGTATTGCGTGAAGAAATAGAAAACCTAGAGCAAGATAAGACTAAGCAAGACTTCCTAAAACTAATTAATCATGAAAAGCTAGAATTTTTGAATGATCAGTTAGAAATAATAAAGAAACGATTAGAGATTACTAATATTTTACTAGAAAATGAACTGGACAAGAAATTTATTCAAGATATAATAGGTAGACCACCGAAAACCGATAAAGAAAAACAAAAATCTATTATTGATAAGTTATTAGAAAACAAAGATCAGATGTCACCCACAATTTTAGGATTATACGGAAGTGAGATTAAAGAGTTAAATCCTGAAATAGAAATAGATAGTAGCTCAAGTAATGAAGAAGGTTCTAGAGAAGCAAATATGAAAGTAAATATTGATCAATATCTAGAAATGGAGAATGACAGCGATTATGAAAATGAATTAATAGATAAGTTAAAAACTTTAGAGATAAGAGAAGATGATAAAAACATTCGTGTAGACATTAAACCAAATACCAGAGATCCGAGTACACCAGTAGTAGTAAATCCAGGACAAGCCTCAAGTTCAGCAAGTAACGTGTCCGATAATCAATGGAGAGTAAATGAGGAAGAACAAGAAGCCCCAATTAGGAAATATATTGATAGAAGACGATACTATAATATAAGAAAGCCAAATAATTATATCCCTATGAAATATGTTCCATATGATAAAGAACCTCAAGCATTAAACCCAACTGGAATTTACCTAGATCTAGATTGTGTTGAAGATAGAGAAAAGATGCTTACTATGTGGATAAAAGAAAATGGAGCAGTAATAAATAAAGAAGGAATGACCAAAGAACAAGGGATTGAGTTCTTAAGAAGAACCATGAGAGGAAGTGTAGAAAGATTCATTGAAAGTTTAGGAGAAAGATATAATACATTGAAAAATGAGTCAGACACTATTATAAGATTTCTTAGTAATCTTGAAAAACTTATAAGAGGAGAATTCTTAGGATATTATTCAGATATAAAAAACCTATGGGCAATAGACAGAGAAAACGCCACTAGAGGTATGATGATATCAGTATATGCCATATGTGCTATTTTGACCAATATACTTGTGAATACACCGACTGGTTTTATAAAGCTAGATTTAAAGACTCGTCACCAGAATATGAATTCTATGGTAGGATGTATTATGAAAAGCTACCAGAACCATTTAGATTGAGAATAATAAGAGATTTCTTAGCAAAGCTAAAGGAACTAGATAAGGAAAAAGAAACCCCAACACTAGGAGCCAGAATATGGTTCGCTAAGCAAAAGATAACTGATTACTGTTTAGAAGCAAACAATCAAAACAAAATTTATAAATATCAAGAACGACAGTTATGTTGTACAAATAATAATGAAGTATGACAATATGGATGTTATAATAAACCCTATAAGAAAAGAAGGAAATGGAAATTTAAGAAAACTAATTATAAGGATAATAGTAAAAATCGGTATTTTAGAAAGAGAAGGTTTGATAGAATTAGGAAAAGTTATAATAACTATAACAAGGATAGAAATAGCGTAAATAAACCCAACACCTACTCAAGAAAACCTAAGACATGCACTTGTTTTATTTGCAAACAAGAAGGGCATTATGCCAATCAATGTCCAAAAAGGAACAAGCAGAATATAAAAATTCTAGATGAAATCTACGACTATGGTTTTGAACCTGTAGAATCTGATATTGAATCGGATGATAGTCTATATAGCGTTAGTATTAACTCCGAAGATAAAAGTGATGATGAATAGAACAGAAGAAGACATTAGTGAAGAAACAATAGAATTCTCTGAGATACGAGAATATGAGAAATTAGAAGAAATTAAACAGTTAGATTTAGATATAGTACCAACAAGAACCTTAATAGAAAAATATGGAAAATATATAGGACAGACAGTTCGAGTACAAAAAATCCATGAATCAAGTGTAGAAATAGGAGTGGCAAAAAAGAAGGGTAGAATTCCATTATTAACCAAGGAAATTATAAACTCAACATTAAAAACTATGGATGAGAATAAAAGAGGGAAAATGAAAGTAGTTGATTTAATCAGAGTCCAAGTTATGATAAAAGGATATTTTTAGGAAAGATTAGATTCGCCGATAGCAATGTATTTAATTGATGAAAGGATTAAGCATAACATACAAGATGCTCTATTTGGAGCGGTAATGGGAAATCTATATTTTGGAAAGATAATATTTGAATATGAGCCTAATTTTGGTATTTCGATCAACGATAGAAATCTAGATAAAGCCCTAGTCTTATATCATAAATTAGAAAATTTTGAGATGCCTCAAGGTAGTCATTGTTATTCAATAACTTACAGAACAATTTTTGGTATTAGTCCAAGTCATCATACAATGAAATTTAAATCAGAAAAAATGAAGTTTAAGGAAATCTTTGATGGATTAATAGAATGGATTCCACTGAGAAGGGTTAAACCCGATCAGTTAACCTACATAGAGGAAATAAGAACTGAAGAATTACCTAATGATATAGATAGATCAGGAGAAATCATTGGAGATAAAAACCTAGCAATAATTCGAAAAACAAAATATGAGAGAAGTTATAAACCAAGAAATTTAGAGGTTGGTATAGAAAAAGCTTAGATTTAACCGAGAAAAAGGGAAGAGGTAGTACTCAGTATTTTATTAATGTAGGAATCAAACTAGGACGAAACCCTATTAAATGTTTAATAGATACAGGAGCAGGAACTAGTCATATAACAATTGATTTAATACAAGGTATTGGAGTACCTATAAAAGAATTAGAAAATAAATATTGTTATGGCTTAATACCCTTTTTGGTCCTCTACCTATAAGGGTGGGTCCATTTTGGTCCTCTTTCTTTTAAAAGTTTCAATTTGATCCCTTACGTTATCTAACAGAATCAAATTAGTCTTTTCCGTCAAATATTGATAACGGCGTTAAAAATAAGTGACGTGGCATTTGAGGTGGCGATTTTTGATGACGTGACATGCGATTTATTAATTTTTTATTATTCATATTTTTTTCATTATCCATGTCATTTTATTAGTAAATTATGAATTAATTTTTTTCAATAATTTTTTATTTTGAAATTCAAATAGAATTAAATTTATACAAATTTTAAAACCAAACATATTGGATCAAATGGTTGGCCCATTTCTTCAGCCCACAAACTTTTTGTAAAGCTTTGTTTGTGTTATATATATATATATATATATATACACATTCAATATAAACATCACCCACACGATGTGGGACTTTAAAACCTACTACAAACCTTCACTTGTTACTTCCACCATTAAACTCTCAAGCTGCAGTACTGAATTCTGCAGTAAACCCACACTACCAAGCATGGATCAAAATTGCAAGCACACACTACCAAACCTTTACAAGCTCATGCTTCACGTTGCTAGCTGCTACTTTACAAGCCCTGCCAAGCCTCTCTCATGCACGCTCCTACAAGTCATGACTTCAGCATAAATATTTAGTAGTTCCATTTGGAAATAATGACTTCAGCATAGCATAAATACTTTTGTCATGGCGGTAAATGATTTTACATTTGTTTTCTATGGAATGATACGGTAATTTTTTTACAGTGACATCTTATCAGTTTATTAATATTAATATCGTGAAAATATTAGACTAGAATTTGTGTGTTATGTTTTTTCATGCAAAAACTAAAGCATTATTTAACTGCACAAGTGTTATCCTCATTATCAGGAAGTGATGAAGTGTATGAATGATGCTGCTAAATTTGTCCACCTTCATTTGTCCCCGCTGCAAGTGTCCAATTCTGGGTGTGTTTTAAGATCCGATATCCACCAGAAATATAGCCAAAGTTGTCTGTAAATTGGGAAGCCTCATCTCTTGATCTAGTTGATGGTTTTGTACATATTTGTGCTATTCCGAAAAAATGCCATGGCATGATACTGTCAGAATTCTATTTCAAACTAAGCTACAAAATTCTTTGCATGATACTGTCAGAACCTGCAAAGATTACTGGAAAACGTAGTAGTAAAAAATTTCAGGGAGAAGTTATCTGTCTTTATTTGGAAGCACTAACTCATGTTGTTGATGGGAACTGGAGGGCTTTAGGGAAGCTTCTTACATAATGTTCGGGATGCAAAAAGGTGGCTTGTTTAAAACCATTCAGAACCAGATCCCAGCCTCTTATAGCAATTTATTGTCTGTTGTATGAATGTTTTGTTGCATTAGCTTTTGTTAAAGTTCCACATCGATTTTATAATAATAATGTTGAGTCTTTATAAAGCCTTTATGCACATACTAATAATAAATGTAGCTTAATGGTCTGTACTTGTGAGGCCTATTGTCTTTAGGTCCAAATATTTTATATTAAAGATTGTGATAATTAATTTAAATTGATTTTCTAAAATAATTAATTAAAATTAATAAAAAAATTATATTAAAGATTGTGAAAATTAATTTAAATTGATTTTCTAAAATAATTAATTAAAATTAATAAAAAATAATTCTGCCACTCAGATGCCACATCATCAAAAATCGTCACCTCAGATGCCACATCACTTATTTCTAACGGCGTTACAAATATTTGACGGAAAAGACCAATTTGATTCAGTTAGATAATGTAAGGGACCAATTTGGAACTTTTAAAAGTTAGAGGATCAAATTGGACCCAGGTCTATAGTTAGAGGACTAAAAAGGGTATTAAGCATATTATTATCTAGATTACTATAATAACAAACACCATATAACCCACAAGGCCGAAATTGTTATATTAGTAAAAGAATTTGAAATCCTTATAAATATAGAAGTAGAAGATAGCGTTTGTACATAATTTCTACTAGGAATGGACTTTTTAGGCAGTTGTGAAGATTATACGATAAAAGATACATATATAGAATTATGTTATAATGGAAGGACAATCGAAATTAGTAGAGTGTAAAAAGATCACTAAAAGACAAAATTCTATTATAATCCAAGTAATATACGAAAGAAAAATATATCATGCTTTAATTGATTCAGGATCAGGTTTTAGTCTTACGAGTCATCAATTTGATAATATAAAACAAATAGATAAGATTATAGGAAGGGATATACATAATAAAGAAACAGTATTTAATCAAGGATATGAAAATTTTTGGATTATTATTGGAAATTTAAAAGTAAGATTTGATAAAATATATTACTATCCTAATATAGTGTATGATTTCTTATTAGGACAATATTTTATAAATAGAAATGTACCATTTATATTAGATACAATGAAAGTATACTTTACAAGCCCATGTGGAACTCAATTTTCAGAAAAACTATTAGAACAACCCTATCGACATACTTACACGCACAGCCAGCGTGGTGAAATACTACCAATTTATTTAAATCAAGATCAAGAAATTTTTTATGTTAAACCAAAAATTTTGAATCTATTGAAACAATGTTATTCAGATGACCCACAAGCTTTCTCTAGGAGAAAACAATATTACGCCACTATTGAATTACTGACAGAAAAACCTATATGTGAAAAACCTATGTTATATACTAAAGAGGATGAAAAGGATTATGAAGATATTATACAAAAACATTTAAAATACAATTTAATTCAGAATACAAAGAGTAGTTACAATTCTGCAAGTTTTTTAGTAAGAAATCATAATGAGATAAAAAGAGGAGAACCAAGAATGGTAATAAATTATAAACCTTTAAATAAGATTGTAAAAGATTACCCCTATCCATTACCAAGAAAAGATATGATTTACGAAAAGATTAAAGATGGAAAGATATTCTCAAAATTTGATTTAAAATCAGGATTTTATCAGATATTATTAAAAGAAGATAGTAAAAATTGTACAGCCTTTAGTACACCCCAAGGGAGATACGAATGGAATGTATTACCCATGGGATTAAAGACAAGTCCAGGAATATTCCAAGAAAGATTGGATAAAATCTACAGGGATTGTTATTCTTTCATAATTATCTATATTGATGACATATTGATATTTAGCCAAAATATTAGTGACCATAATAAACACTTATTTATATTCGTTACAAGAGCATACGAGAATGGATTAGTATTAAGCAAGAAAAAGGTTGAATTAGCTAAAGAGAAGATTAGTTATCTAGGGTTAATAATTGATAAAGGCATCATAGAATTACAACCTCATATATCTGAAAAAATTTTAGAATTTCCAGATAAACTAGATAATATTAAACAAGTTCAATCCTTTTTAGGACATGTTAATTATGCTTCACAATTTATTAAAGATTGTGCTAAATTAAAGAGTAGATTGCAAGCCAAGATTCGAAAAGATAAAAGATTTGAATGGAATGAAGAAGATACTAATTCGGTATGAACTATATATTGAGACAGATGCCTCGGATAAGTTTTGGGGTGTAGTATTACGAAGACAAGAGGATAATTTAATCCTTAGATATACATCAGGAACGTTTAGAAACGCTGAATTAAACTATGATATAAATGAAAAGGAAGTTTTAGCAGTAATTAGAGCCATTGAATCCTTTAAAATATGGTTAGCAAAAAAGGGGTTCATTATTAAAACAGATAACACCCAGGTTAAAGCGTTTCTCAAAAACAAGATTAAACATAACATTGTTAATAGAAGAAGAATTAGATGGCAGATGAGAATAAGCCCGTTTACGTTTAAAATTATTTATATAAAAGGAACTAACAATTGTTTTGCAGTTCATTTGTCAAGACCCAATGGATGACTATTGTCAACTCCAAGAAGATAAATCCAAGCTTGAAGAAATCGAAAAGCAATTTTTTTGATATGGCTGCTGAAATTGATATTCATATGGCTATAATTGACAGTAAGCTTGAATGTTTTTCTAAATATATGGAATCAGTTAAACAAAAGATTTTCCAAACTCTTGAAATTAGATCGTATCCAGATTTACCAAGAGAAAGACCAAGTTCATCTAATTTTTTGGGAAGAGAAAAAGATCCTCCTAAAAAATTAAGATTTATAAATTCTACGTTTAAAGACAAGTTAATTAATTCCCCCGCCAAGGAACCAGTTGATAAATTTCTTGCAATTTATCAGAATATGGTTGATTTTATGTATAAAGGAAATCCAAGGGAAATTGAAAGTTATATCATTGAATACAAGAGAATATATCCAAGAATCCTGATAATCTTAGATGATTGGGAAGATATTAATCTTCTTAATGATCTCTTAAGATTTGGATTTATTGATTCTATTTACATTGATCCAAGTAACGATTTATCCAAGTTAAAATCCTTCCCGGAATCGATCATAAACGGCATTCAAGGGTATATCAAGGGAGTAAAACCTCAGAAAACCATATTTGTAAAAATATACACAGCCAGTCCTGATGAAGAAGGCGATGCAGTTTATTTTGTCAAGATTGGAACCATGAATGATGAATCAATACAGTCTCAGCAAGTGGTCAACAAGGAAGAAAAGCCAACGGTTGATAAAGCATGGATTACTAGAAGAAGAGCTTTAGGTTTCCACGTAGTCCTTATGATGATGAGGCAGACCTATGATCAAGGCAAGTTTTGGAGTTATTCTATGAGTGATAAAGCAATCGTCATTTGTAAAAAAGATAAGGATCAGCAACCTGGAATTCTAAGGACTTTGCAGATATTCACCCAGAAGATTGAGCGTAATAGTTTCCAAGGACAGTTGGAGACACATCAAGAATTCTGTCGGATAGTAAAAAGTAGCGGGGACCACAGATGTCATTATTGCAAAGAAAATTGATAAAGAATAGTAAAGAGATAGAGCCGACAAGCACTTTGGCCGACCAAGAAAAAGTAAAAGAAGAGATAAAGATGTGATATAGATCATACTAGAACCAAGCAATAATGTAACTCTAGTTAAATAATGTTGTAACCATAGTTATGTTTACTTTTGTGTGCCTATAAAAGCTCATTGAAGTATCATTTGTAACCATGAGCTCTCAAAATAAAACCCCCTCATATGTACAAAACCATCATGTTCTAATAAAAACTTTAAGTTTCTGAAATCTGAGTTTAGTCTTAATATTTCTTCATGTTTACTTAGCTAAGATAAGGATTCAGTAAATAACTCAGAAGGCTGAGCATCTTTCTATGCTTTAAGAACGATCGGAGCCCGAGGTCCACTTATCCACCATAGGAACCGGGTAGGCGTGTTTGAGGTGTTGAAGGACGTCAAGCTCAATTAATCGCTCAAGAAGCGTGGTAAGGCCCGTTAACCTTCTCAATTTACTATTTATCATTATCATAGGTAATAAACGTCTGTGTACGAAATATTAATAACTGAATCAGAGAGTAGGAAATATTTTTAAATGAGTTCACTAACTCAAACTGAATTTGAAGATATGATGGACCAAGCGAATTTATTAAATCAATATGAGGTTGATAATTTATAGGGTTAATACCCCTTTTGGACCCTGCCATATAGGCCAAATCCCAAAAACAACCCTGTAAAAAAAAAACACAGATTCCATCCCTGCCATTTGTAGATTCCCTCGTTTTGCCCCCTGAGTGGATTTGGTCAACCATATTGATGACATGGCGCTGCTTAGTTGGAATTTTATTTATTTAATTACACACGTGGCATTTTTATTAATATTTTAATATTTAATATTTTTTTTTTATTTTTTTTATTTTTTTTTATTTTATTTTTTTTTTA